>OX392414.1:3028623-4328324 GCA_947623395.1 Synanthedon tipuliformis | reverse complement strand
CTGTTACATTGTCGTGTGAGTATCGTTTGCTGTTTTTAATTTGTTCATTCTTAAACTAGCTGGTGACCGCGACTTCGAATAAAAGATAAAATAAGAATGTAACGCTTGACCTACTACATTGACGCTAGAAATTAGCCAATGTCCATCCTGATATTCTATTCGTGAATATTTTTTTTTAACTCGGATGAGTAATTTAGAAGAACAAACAAATTTTACCGCTTTATAATATTAGCATAGATTTATTTTTATATATTTCTAGTTCCCTTGGAAATGGCAATTCTAAAAGGAGAACATTTCAATCGATGGTATAATTTGGGACCCTACATTGTTTCAATATTGGCAGTAGAGTTGCCTTTTCAGGTGAGTACATCTGCGATTTTTTTAAACTTATCTTAAAATTAAGCAAATCACCACATGTATAAATAAAATAAATGATCTGAGCTGCCCGCGTGGAGGGAATCTTCCTAATACGACAAAATTGATATTTCGATCTATTTTGTCTTCAATTGACAAAATAAGATTTTTTTATTCCTTTCAGTCAGATTAGTAAAGTGGATGGAGTATAAACCAAGTTATAAATATAATTTTAGATGATATCGTGTGTGTCATACGTTGTGCTCTCGTACTGGCTGACTGACAATCCCTTGGAGCCGACTCGAGCTACTCTCTTCCTCGCAACAATAGTAGCGACCTCGCTTTGTGGTCAAGCCTGGGGATATTTCATCGGATCCACTACACCCACAAAGGTAAAGACATACCGATCTTTTTTAGAATGTCAAACATTAACAAAACATTTGAGTTGATTGGTAACTCTATAACATAACTTAAAAACTTAAAAGTTGCTTGATGCGTATTATAGAGTCTGATGAAAAGGCTCAAAGTTATTTGGCGTGGGATTCTAGTAATCTCTATCTATGCAGCCTTGCAATACTGCTTGTTTCCAACCGCTTGAAAGTAAGCTGTAGTTATCGGCGTTTTAGATACACTATGAGAGAAAGTCTTTAATGAGGAAATCTGTAAGAGAGCCAAAAGCAGAAAAATCAGCAAGCCGAATTGAGCAATGAGTGTATAGTTCGTGAGCAATGAGTGTTGAGTGTGTATTTTTTTTTATTCAAAGAGATACCGAGACTTGAGACTATATGAATACGTGTGGCTCCATTTGGATACACTAACCTTTATCTATAATATCTAAACTTGAGCTAAGTTTTTTATAGGTCTTTAGAAATCTTGCCTGAATTCTCTATAATAGGATATCCTGCATCCTTTTGGATACATGTGGCCTCCAGAGCAACTCCAGGGTAGTTTTGGTATCCAAATGGATATACTGGATAGGGAACGTGTTAAATCTCATTCAAGTTCCTTCAGGTTTTTTTTTTGGGTAAATTGATTATTAAAACAAGACACGATTCCTCTATTTTTGACTGCAAGTTTTACGTCAATCTTAATATTGTATTACAGATAGCTGTGTTCGTGGGTCCAGTACTGGCGTGCTTGTTCTCAGTGTTCGGGTTCTGCCTGGCGCTGTCGGACACTCCGTACGCGTTCAGGTGGCTGCACCACATCTCCTACTTCAGAGCCGGGTTCCATGTGGCCGTTCATTCAGTTTACGGCTTCAATAGGACTAAAATTCATTGTTCTAAAGGTCAGTATCGCTGGCAAGTATCTTCTTTTACAAAAACACATATTATTGATTCAAATCATTAATATGTATACTCAATTTAAAAACAATTGTAGATGCAGAGCAGACTTGCTGTTATTTCGTGGTGATTATGAAGTTCAACTACAAAAATACCTCTTTATTTTTAATTTTTCAGAATACTGTCATTACAAAACTCCAAGTAAGTTCCTGACGGAGATGGATATGGAGCATGTCGATGTTGGGGGCAGTATGACTCTAGTTCTCTCGACAACCGTCCTGATGCATTTCCTCACCATCGCCGCGCTTTGGTACAGGCTCAACAAAAGATGAGCTCCCCTTGCCTATCATTTGTTACAAACATAATGACTGATTAAGTAAATATTATTGTTAAGGTGGTCCCTCACGGGGAGCATTCGCCTATAATGTAACGTTACAGATTCGAGGATTACATTAGTGAGGATTACACCTATCACCAAGTGAACCTTCAGTCTCTCATAAATTAACATAAGAGAAAATAACAATGTCGAGTTAATATCATCGGGCTCACCACAACGACGGCTTCGTCTGACATTGTAGAATCATCTAAACTAAATGCTCAAAATCGAATCTGAAATGTTACATCACAGGCGAATGCTCCCGGTGAGGGAGCACCTTTAGGTTAGTTTTAGCTTTATGTGGTATTTAGTTAGTATAAATAAGTAATTAATTTTCATATTCTTTTGAGTGTTTCAGATATAGAATTTTTACGTTTAAAGTATGAGGTACATAATATGTAACATTTTCTTTCAAATAAATTGACATAGTGAGTTATTTATAAATTATTCATTATATTAATTATATGAACAAGCGACAAATTTTAATTTTTTTTGTGACATTTTTTAGTAATTTATATAACTATTCTTCGTTACTGGACAGTCATGTGGCAAACTTTTAAATGTATTGGCATCCAATATGCCAAGTATTTGTCTGTCTGGTTGATTTTTCCTTATTACATAAATATATTTCTTATTACAAGGTTTAAGGTATTGAAACTAAATCGGTATTAGTATAGTTAAAGTTACGTAATAGTATACGTTTACAGAAGCGGTCTGCTTTAATAACCTCAGAAAGAAATCAAATATAAATTGACAAAACAATAACCATTACGACATTTATTTTGTATGGTAAATGTTATAAGAAAAAATTGTAATATAAATTATCCAGTGAGACATTGTAAAATAATAAATAAAAAAATAGAATTTGTAGAGAAAAAAAAACTTTTTAAATATTAACTTTTTTATATCTGGATATATTAGGTACGCATATATATGCAGACAAAAAAAAATATATAAAATCCTTCAGTCAAATCTACTTTTTCTATTCTGTATAGACTGATGAAACTTGTTTTTTATATGACTTTATACTGGCCTTTGAATATTGTATACTAATATATTTACTTTAAAAATAATCTCCTTTTTTTCTATGTAAGTATAGTAGGTCCAATATACCTCATCTAAAAATTCTTGTATATAATTTATGAAACACCTTTTTTATGTTATTGCTGTCTTAGAATTAATAGATAATTTGTTCTACCATACTAATGTAAGAACTATTAATTGTGACTTAATAAAATTAATATTTTCCCATGAAAAACTCTTTTGCGTTTTCACATTCTCCTTAATTTAGTACCTAGACTCCTAACACGTTATTATGGCGTAGAAACAGGCACTTTCCAAATCTAGACCAGAGCCATCTTTGAAAAATTCATTTCCAAAGTTAACCCTGCCGATAATCGAACCTGGGACAGAGGGCAAGCGCTCTAATCACTCATCTAACGGCTCGTCAAAATCTCCTTTTATCCTCTCGAGATATGTAGGACACTTGCATCCCTCCTGGTTTTGCTTTATATGCTACAGTAGACCAGCAGTAGACATCTAAAATCAATGGGACTGACAGCCTGCCTGCCAAATTTTGACGCATAACTGTCAAAAAAGACCTGTTAATAATGTTCGAAATTTGAATAATGATAACACCTAACAACGGCATATTATGTGCACCTGTTTCGGCAAAATTGTATTAAATTGTAGCTAATCAATCACTACGCGCCTACTGATACAGTTTGTGATGGGGAAACGACCGATAAAACATGTCTCCGACGAACTAATCCTGCACAAACTATCATCAGAAGTAACTAAAACAACATTTTATTTGAATGTTGATAACAAATGGGTATATTTATAACGAAAAAAAAAACATTTTGCATGTTTTTGTCATTAGAATATTTTAAATGAATATAAAAATCCTAAAGACTACATAGTATCGTAGAAAAGAAAATATAAAAGATGCGATTCCTGTGGAGTTTCTTTGGGCGTTCTTCTCCACAGAGGAATGCCAGCCTTGGTAGTGCCAAGGCCGTGCCACACTCTGACGTCGAAAAGCGATTCTGTAAATCCTATTCCGAATAAAATGTTTTGAATCTCACTAGATCCATTCACCAGATCCTTGTTTATTGATTGTTTAAAATAATTTTGAGATACAATTCTATTTAAGGCACACAAAATTATCCCCACTTTCTATCTGATCTGGGGATAATTGGTAGAGAATCGTAAAAAATCCCATCCATAAGTAAATTGTTAACGAAAACAGTTAATTTAAAAAAAAACAGTCGACATCTGTTTTCCTTATTGCGAACTAAATATCTGTTTATCAATACAGAAGCATACATTAGCTGGACATTACATTACATTAATTAACCAACAGAGGGCCTCAAACTTAAAAGAGATAAATTCAAAAAAATCTCACAATTTGCTTATGATCAATTGAAAATGATACTTTTCTTAATTTCTTCAACAACGTTAACCGTTTTCGCAAAAAGTTGACGAACTGTTAAAAACAATTTTCGTATCAACTCTTGTGTGTGATAACAAATTAAACATCTGTCTCGTTCTTACGTCTATATCCGTTTCGTTAGTTAAAATGAAAAGAATGATGTTTAACAGTTTATCTTTTGTCGAAACCTCTTTGTAGTGGCTTTGTACAACCTCTTTGTACAACCCGATAAGACGTGGGCGAGTGCGAGCGAGTTATAGTGTAGAGTAGCGGCCAGAGAGTCGATTAGTTTATTCACTGTGCTCGCGATGTGATCTACAGTGAACTCGTCGCTTGTTTTAGTGGAAAACCGTTATTAATGTGGTGCCAGTGAAAGTTTTAACTTAACAAAATGACCTCCGACATTCAGTCATTAGAAACAAACTCTACGTCTGTCGTCGAAGATTCCCTGAATATCACCTTCGAAGACATAAAATACACAGTGCGAACAGGGATCCTAAACTCTAGTAAGTTTTTCAAAGTCTTTGTCTATAAACAAACGGTCTTGCGCGGTACAATGTAATGTATTTATAACTTAAATTTAATTGTTCTTTGTCTAATCAATTTAATTAATTAATTAATTTTTGTTACAAATTAAATTACCTCTAACAACAATGTTGCTAGTTTATCTGGTCTCCATATCAAACATTGAAATGATAAGTGAAGTAGGACTTTAATTTTAATTGATACATTACGCAATGTTTCAAATTTAAATGTGATTAAGTAAGTAAATTGAGAATATTAACATAACATAATATATTTTAATGCAAAAACAATAGCCCCTTCTAATATTATCAATTATTTAAAAGGCACTTGACTGCTTATCAGGTATCACGCTTTCAATGAGTTGTATAGTTCGAGAAAAATAATAATACTAGGTAGGTACTTCCCTATTTCCATAATTTATAATATTAAATAACGTCTCTTTGTCAGTCAAAGAACAAAGACACGAGCATAAAAACACATTCTAAAATGATCTCTATTTAGAAATGTTTAGATATACAAATCGAGACTAAGTTTGTAAAGTGGCAATGTAGTTAATTATTACAAGTTATTATTTAACATACATAGGTAATTGAGATGCATACAAAAATGCAAAAAGCGTGCCGTTATGCTTCGATAATTGTTGAACTCTTTATCACATAATGTAGGTAATATTGTACATTTATTACGTGTTTAATAACACTGTATTAAAGGTATTTTTGCGATTTACTTACTTAATTATTAAGCATATCTACCAAATAACAGCGATTATATTATTGACTTTTAATTTTATTATCGTTGTGCCGATTTTTAATTTTATTATCGTTGTTCGATTTGCACGAAATTCCCGACTTTTTCGTACTTCGTTTACTCCGCAGTTGCATGTATAATACATCAGTATAATATCAGTTACTGTATTTCTTTGTCTGTCTGTATGTGTGTGTTAATCTCGGAAATTTGTAAACGGATTTAGTTCCTGATTGTATCGATGGAAAGAGGAATTTCTGGGCATGGTTTATGTGTATAATTTATGAATATTTAATTTAAATTTGTCGAGTTATCACGGTTTTCGTCAATAAAGACGGGCGTCTAATGCGCACGCCGCTGCGAATGCGAAGCGTGGTCGGGTTCAACTCGGTAGTTGTTTATAATCTATCGCTATGTATCTGTCTAAAAGTCCATCTCATTAGATATATCTATAGACCTTTAAGGACGCGTATACGTTTTTCACGTTGCAATTTCCGTCAAAAAGAAGGATTAACACACGCGCACGGCTCACGCACACAGTGACGCTGTCGGCAAGGCAGAAAAACAGACGACACTTGTAATATTGATACTTGTTGTAATTTTGCTATTTACCTAATTGTATCAGTTTGGTATCGATGGCTATGACTTGGTTGACCTGATGATGGACTCCGGAGACACCCCATGGAACTCCGAAACTATCAGAGGTAGGTATCCCGAGTGTGGGCTCTTTTTGTTTGTATTCATGAGTACTTACATGCTGGATGACTTGGTTGACCTGATGATGGACTCCGGAGACACCCCATGGAACTCCGAAACTATCAGAGGTAGGTATCCCGAGTGTGGGCTCTTTTTGTTTGTATTCATGAGCACTTACATGCTGGATGACTTGGTTGACCTGATGATGGACTCCGGAGACACCCCATGGAACTCCGAAACTATCAGAGGTGGGTATCCCGAGTGTGGGCTCTTTTTGTTTGTATTCATGAGTACTTACATGCTGGATGACTTGGTTGACCTGATGATGGACTCCGGAGACACCCAATGGAACTCCGAAACTATTAGAGGTAGGTATCCCGAGTTTGGGCTCTTTTTGTTTGTATTCATGAGTACTTACATGCTGGATGACTTGGCTGACCTGACGATGGACTCCGGAGACACCCCATGGAACTCCGAAACTATCAGAGGTGGGTATCCCGAGTGTGGGCTCTTTTTGTTTGTATTCATGAGTACTTACATGCTGGATGACTTGGTTGACCTGACGATGGACTCCGGAGACACCCCATGGAACTCCGAAACTATCAGAGGTAGGTATCCCGAGTGTGGGCTCTTTTTGTTTGTATTCATGAGCACTTACATGCTGGATGACTTGGTTGACCTGATGATGGACTCCGGAGACACCCCATGGAACTCCGAAACTATCAGAGGTGGGTATCCCGAGTGTGGGCTCTTTTTGTTTGTATTCATGAGTACTTACATGCTGGATGACTTGGTTGACCTGATGATGGACTCCGGAGACACCCAATGGAACTCCGAAACTATTAGAGGTAGGTATCCCGAGTTTGGGCTCTTTTTGTTTGTATTCATGAGTACTTACATGCTGAATGACTTGGCTGACCTGACGATGGACTCCGGAGACACCCCATGGAACTCCGAAACTATCAGAGGTAGGTATCCCGAGTGTGGGCTCTTTTTGTTTGTATTCATGAGTACTTACATGCTGGATGACTTGGTTGACCTGATGATGGACTCCGGAGACACCCCATGGAACTCCGAAACTATCAGAGGTGGGTATCCCGAGTGTGGGCTCTTTTTGTTTGTATTCATGAGTACTTACATGCTGGATGACTTGGTTGACCTGATGATGGACTCCGGAGACACCCCATGGAACTCCGAAACTATCAGAGGTAGGTATCCCGAGTGTGGGCTCTTTTTGTTTGTATTCATGAGCACTTACATGCTGAATGACTTGACTGACCTGACGATGGACTCCGGAGACACCCCATGGAACTCCGAAACTATCAGAGGTAGGTATCCCGAGTGTGGGCTCTTTTTGTTTGTATTCATGAGTACTTACATGCTGGATGACTTGGTTGACCTGATGATGGACTTCGGAGACACCCCATGGAACTCCGAAACTATCAGAGGTGGGTATCCCGAGTGTGGGCTCTTTTGTTTGTATTCATGAGTACTTACATGCTGGATGACTTGGTTGACCTGATGATGGACTCCGGAGACACCCCATGGAACTCCGAAACTATTAGAGGTAGGTATCCCGAGTTTGGGCTCTTTTTGTTTGTATTCATGAGTACTTACATGCTGGATGACTTGGTTGACCTGATGATGGACTCCGGAGACACCCCATGGAACTCCGAAACTATTAGAGGTAAGTATCCCGAGTTTGGGCTCTTTTTGTTACCTACCTACCTCTGATAGTTTCGGAGTTCCATGGGGTGTCTCCGGAGTCCATCATCAGGTCAACCAAGTCATCCAGCATGTAAGTGCTCATGAATACAAACAAAAAGAGCCCACACTCGGGATACCTACCTCTAATAGTTTCGGAGTTCCATGGGGTGTCTCCGAAGTCCATCATCAGGTCAACCAAGTCATCCAGCATGTAAGTACTCATGAATACAAACAAAAAGAGCCCACACTCGGGATACCTACCTCTGATAGTTTCGGAGTTCCATGGGGTGTCTCCGGAGTCCATCGTCAGGTCAGCCAAGTCATTCAGCATGTAAGTGCTCATGAATACAAACAAAAAGAGCCCACACTCGGGATACCTACCTCTGATAGTTTCGGAGTTCCATGGGGTGTCTCCGGAGTCCATCATCAGGTCAACCAAGTCATCCAGCATGTAAGTACTCATGAATACAAACAAAAAGAGTCCACACTCGGGATACCTACCTCTGATAGTTTCGGAGTTCCATGGGGTGTCTCCGGAGTCCATCATCAGGTCAACCAAGTCATCCAGCATGTAAGTACTCATGAATACAAACAAAAAGAGCCTACACTCGGGATAGCTACCTCTGATAGTTTCGGAGTTCCATGGGGTGTCTCCGGAGTCCATCATCAGGTCAACCAAGTCATCCAGCATGTAAGTACTCATGAATACAAACAAAAAGAGTCCACACTCGGGATACCTACCTCTGATAGTTTCGGAGTTCCATGGGGTGTCTCCGGAGTCCATCATCAGGTCAACCAAGTCATCCAGCATGTAAGTACTCATGAATACAAACAAAAAGAGTCCACACTCGGGATACCTACCTCTGATAGTTTCGGAGTTCCATGGGGTGTCTCCGGAGTCCATCATCAGGTCAACCAAGTCATCCAGCATGTAAGTACTCATGAATACAAACAAAAAGAGCCTACACTCGGGATAGCTACCTCTGATAGTTTCGGAGTTCCATGGGGTGTCTCAGGAGTCCATCATCAGGTCAACCAAGTCATCCAGCATGTAAGTACTCATGAATACAAACAAAAAGAGCCCACACTCGGGATACCTACCTCTGATAGTTTCGGAGTTCCATGGGGTGTCTCCGGAGTCCATCATCAGGTCAACCAAGTCATCCAGCATGTAAGTACTCATGAATACAAACAAAAAGAGCCCACACTCGGGATACCCACCTCTGATAGTTTCGGAGTTCCATGGGGTGTCTCCGAAGTCCATCATCAGGTCAACCAAGTCATCCAGCATGTAAGTACTCATGAATACAAACAAAAAGAGCCCACACTCGGGATACCTACCTCTGATAGTTTCGGAGTTCCATGGGGTGTCTCCGGAGTCCATCATCAGGTCAACCAAGTCATTCAGCATGTAAGTACTCATGAATACAAACAAAAAGAGCCCACACTCGGGATACCTACCTCTGATAGTTTCGGAGTTCCATGGGGTGTCTCCGGAGTCCATCATCAGGTCAACCAAGTCATTCAGCATGTAAGTACTCATGAATACAAACAAAAAGAGCCCACACTCGGGATACCTACCTCTGATAGTTTCGGAGTTCCATGGGGTGTCTCCGGAGTCCATCATCAGGTCAACCAAGTCATCCAGCATGTAAGTACTCATGAATACAAACAAAAAGAGCCTACACTCGGGATAGCTACCTCTGATAGTTTCGGAGTTCCATGGGGTGTCTCCGGAGTCCATCATCAGGTCAACCAAGTCATCCAGCATGTAAGTACTCATGAATACAAACAAAAAGAGTCCACACTCGGGATACCTACCTCTGATAGTTTCGGAGTTCCATGGGGTGTCTCCGGAGTCCATCATCAGGTCAACCAAGTCATCCAGCATGTAAGTACTCATGAATACAAACAAAAAGAGTCCACACTCGGGATACCTACCTCTGATAGTTTCGGAGTTCCATGGGGTGTCTCCGGAGTCCATCATCAGGTCAACCAAGTCATCCAGCATGTAAGTACTCATGAATACAAACAAAAAGAGCCTACACTCGGGATAGCTACCTCTGATAGTTTCGGAGTTCCATGGGGTGTCTCAGGAGTCCATCATCAGGTCAACCAAGTCATCCAGCATGTAAGTACTCATGAATACAAACAAAAAGAGCCTACACTCGGGATAGCTACCTCTGATAGTTTCGGAGTTCCATGGGGTGTCTCAGGAGTCCATCATCAGGTCAACCAAGTCATCCAGCATGTAAGTACTCATGAATACAAACAAAAAGAGCCCACACTCGGGATACCTACCTCTGATAGTTTCGGAGTTCCATGGGGTGTCTCCGGAGTCCATCATCAGGTCAACCAAGTCATCCAGCATGTAAGTACTCATGAATACAAACAAAAAGAGCCCACACTCGGGATACCCACCTCTGATAGTTTCGGAGTTCCATGGGGTGTCTCCGAAGTCCATCATCAGGTCAACCAAGTCATCCAGCATGTAAGTACTCATGAATACAAACAAAAAGAGCCCACACTCGGGATACCTACCTCTGATAGTTTCGGAGTTCCATGGGGTGTCTCCGGAGTCCATCATCAGGTCAACCAAGTCATCCAGCATGTAAGTACTCATGAATACAAACAAAAAGAGTCCACACTCGGGATACCTACCTCTGATAGTTTCGGAGTTCCATGGGGTGTCTCCGGAGTCCATCATCAGGTCAACCAAGTCATCCAGCATGTAAGTACTCATGAATACAAACAAAAAGAGCCCACACTCGGGATACCTACCTCTGATAGTTTCGGAGTTCCATGGGGTGTCTCCGGAGTCCATCATCAGGTCAACCAAGTCATCCAGCATGTAAGTACTCATGAATACAAACAAAAAGAGCCCACACTCGGGATACCCACCTCTGATAGTTTCGGAGTTCCATGGGGTGTCTCCGAAGTCCATCATCAGGTCAACCAAGTCATCCAGCATGTAAGTACTCATGAATACAAACAAAAAGAGCCCACACTCGGGATACCTACCTCTGATAGTTTCGGAGTTCCATGGGGTGTCTCCGGAGTCCATCATCAGGTCAACCAAGTCATTCAGCATGTAAGTACTCATGAATACAAACAAAAAGAGCCCACACTCGGGATACCTACCTCTGATAGTTTCGGAGTTCCATGGGGTGTCTCCGGAGTCCATCATCAGGTCAACCAAGTCATTCAGCATGTAAGTACTCATGAATACAAACAAAAAGAGCCCACACTCGGGATACCTACCTCTGATAGTTTCGGAGTTCCATGGGGTGTCTCCGGAGTCCATCATCAGGTCAACCAAGTCATTCAGCATGTAAGTACTCATGAATACAAACAAAAAGAGCCCACACTCGGGATACCTACCTCTGATAGTTTCGGAGTTCCATGGGGTGTCTCCGGAGTCCATCATCAGGTCAACCAAGTCATTCAGCATGTAAGTACTCATGAATACAAACAAAAAGAGCCCACACTCGGGATACCTACCTCTGATAGTTGCATGTTGGTAAAAAAATAAATAAAATAGTATGTACATATACCTTATTTTTGGGTAAAGTATCAAAGGTATTAGTCGATTATTTCGTATCTGTATACAACAAGTTCGATCTTGAACAGAGCGACACAGGTCCTGCCTCGACGACGCTCTGGCGTAGACTGAGAGTTGACCAAGACGTGTACGAAAACGCAAACATAGAAAAGCGAAGCCATTTTGAGCCTTGTTTCTTTGCAACAAGGCAAATTTCAAATGAGTTTTTATAAAAATGATTTCATATTTTTTAATGAGTTTCTAGGCCTTTTTTGTAATATTTTGCTCCGGTAAATTAAAATAGACTTGATAGGCAGTCTGTTAGCAAATTTATTGTTTTTTTAAATGGTCTAATTATTCAGATATGTGTACCGAAACAGACCCTGTTTTAGGCGTTTTCTCGAAAATGCTTTTGGGAAATAAATCACTAGAAGGGGTAAAAAAGATAATTTTCATTTTCACGGCCGGCAAACTGTAGTTAGGGGATTTATTTACCTATATAAATTAAAAACTTGTTATCATAAGTGACAGATTACCCAATAAATGTACTGCAAGACGTTGGTTTTTGATGGATTACGTATAGGCCTCCTTAAGAGAGTTCAATATATTTTTACTCTGAAATTAAGGAAGATTGTGAACTGTAGATTTAAATGACATGTTTACCTTTTATACTTGTTAAGGCGCTATGCTGTCAAATGGAATATACTTTCTTAAGCTTACTCCTCGTTCATCCATTCACTCCTCATTCACTCCTTTCTGGTCCATGGCTGGACCGAAAAGCTTGAAAAAAATATAAGTAGGTAAACTATAAGAATTATCCTTTTATTTTCAAAAGGTCAGATTTTCAAAAGATCAGTTTTTCAAATCGTCAGAATTTCAAATGGTCAAAGCAAAGTATAGACAACATTTTGTACTATTTTTTTTACATATTACCAAAACTATATTTAAAAAAATGATAATCAAAATCTGTTTATTCCTTGCTTACTCCTTCTAAGATGGTGCGATGATTGGAAATATTTACACCCTAAAAAATAAAGAATCCGTTGTCGGAATTATTTCCATTCGGGATTCCGAACGCAGTAAATTACTCCACGGAATGCGCTTTTAAATTTATAATTTCACTATAGTCTAAGATACGAAGAAAGGTCGTCCTTCACCCGTCTGTTTACCAGACGAAAAATATTATATTTTATCAATTAGTATCTGTGAGAAAATAATTGTGTTGTATATTACAATATGCTCATGTATATCCTTATTTTTTTAACAAAATAGTAATAGAGAAGACCAAGAGAAGACGAACCTGCTATTTTTCATCTATAACTCTGCACTTGCTTCTCTGTCATTCATGAACGGATTTTCGTAGCTATAATTTTATCTTATATAGGTAAAAAAGCCAACGACATGACATGAAGCCGATAATTAACTTACAAGATCTTTGCACCACTCATAGACTATTAGAGAACCAGTCTATATTTTAAAAAACTGTAATTCCTTGTTTTTCCTTCATAGTGTTCTCATGTATTATAATGCAATCAACGTAGGCTATTAAATGACTTGTCTCAAAACATTTTCCTGCTATACCTACTGCTATAAGCACTGACACTGCAAAAAGTAATACTTGTTATAAATAATAATAACGAAAATGCAAAAATACTACCAAAATTTTTACGGGTGTAATAATTGAGAAATTAGTAAACATAGTAAAGGAGTAGGTATATAGGCTATGTCTATTTGAATTAATGTATCTTTGAAATCTTTCCTCGTCTTCGTCTATCGCTCTTTCCATCAGTGAAAACCGTATCAAAATCTGCTAAGAAGTTTAGAATAAGTTAGTGGAAAACGGAAAACTAGAGACCAATAGTGAGTTTATTTTATAATAAGTAGGTACGTATAGATATATAGATACAACTGCTTTTATAGTAAGATGATATTCACATTTTTTTTATTGCACGTATTTGCAGATTGAATTATTTTATTAAATGCGGCAAATACCTTAAACACTACGATTTCCGTGTCCGCAAACGTCTTTTCCTCGTTCATTTATTTTTTTATTTCCTTGAGAATTTATGTAAGTACCTACTGGACCATCTCCCCTTTTAATGAAAGAAAAGCTGTCCTTTGAAGGCAGCATCCTAAATCTGTCCATCGGCTAAGAGACCATCAGCCACGAGACTTCTTCCAACCACTCCCTTTGAGAACTCAAAAAAAAAAACAATGCAAATTTTGCAACAAGTCAACATAAGAATAATTGTGCTGCAATATTTTTATATATTAAAAGCATATTTTTTCATAAATACAAATATTTCCCACTCTTTTATTTATTTTATTTATGTGTGTATTAAAATGAAATTTTTGGAAAGAAAAATCTTTTCTTTTGTCTTTATTTCAATTCTATTATAATATTTGCATAAGCATTGTTCAAGAGTAATTTATTCTTCGAACAATACAGGTTTTTATGAGTAGGTATATCTAGTACTTATAATATTATACTGTACTCACAACATTCACAGTATGAGAAGGCCATTCACCTTATTATAATAATCAATATAATAAACAACACATACCTACCTACTACTGTAAGATCCATTATTATTTGGCCAATGGATCTATTAAAAAAAGTAAAACAAAAAGAAAATCAGTTTAATCCTAATTAAACTAATTAGTTTAATTAATTTAATTCTTCTATAAATCACAATTCTTTTATTATGAAAGTTTATTGCTGATAAAATTACCATAAAAAAGAGACTGACACAAAGCTTGCCTTCCTTGATCAAAGCTAATGAAATAGGTAGCAAAGCTAATGAAGGAGTCTATTTGTTTAACGTCAAGTAGGACTTGACAACTTCGGAAATTTTTCCGTTAAACTATCCAACGGATTTTGATATGGTTTTCACTATTGGAAAGAGGGATAAACGAGGAAGATTTGTGTGTTTAAAAATCCTGGGCGAAACCGGGAGCGGATCGCTAGATAATCTATAATTTTAAAAATTTTATTCAGTTAAAAACCAGCCAGATTCATGCTAAATATTTTTTATTTTTAATTAGCAACCACTTAACAATTTCATTATAATTTATCTACTTATCTTTTGAACTTAACGTATAAAGTCACCTTGTTTTTTTTTTACTCGCATTTTGTATAGTTATAATATAATATTATATGAACAAGTGAAAAAAAAATACTATCCACTTCAAGGTACTTAATGACTTATACTATTCTGTATTCTGTGGTCAAGGTTAAGTCAAGGTTATTAAATTCACGGTTTTTTTGTTATTGTCACCTTAGCATTGAAAAAGTACTTCACGTGCTTACACGTGAGTTGTTAGACTCAAAAAAATGTCTTATCTAAGAGTTATTGGTTAAACTCTAGAAACACCAGTCGGATTTTGAAAATTCTTTTTGCATTTGATAGCTCTATTCCTGAGGTCCTCATGGTGAGGAAGACCTTAATCCAAAGCTTAGAAACGGAGGCGGGTAAAAGGGATCACAGTATCAAATCTCATCAAAATTGAACTGAAAAAAGGGTAGCGGTACACTTGACGGTGGATTTCGTGACCTATGTTAATAAGCTTGTTTTAACTATCAAGTTACACCATGGGTGTTATAAGTTCGCCGGACCTTGTAATCCTTGTGTTCTGTCATCCCTATACTAAACAGCAACGTCCTCTGTAAGGGGACCTAATGATGGCTACTGGGCTCATATCATTCTGACTGTAGAACGCAGAATGCCCAGCGCTAATGTTTTGTACCTTAAATACAACGTAAATACACATCTATACTAATATTATACAGCCGAAGAGTTTGTTTGTTTGGTTGAACGCGTTAATTTCAGGAACTACAGGTTCCAATTGAAAAATTATTTTTGTGTTGGATGGTCCATTTATCGATAAAGGCTTTTATATAACATTTTGAACGCGGACGAAGTCGCGGGCAACAGCTAGTTTATATGTAGTTGTTTTGTTCAATAGACCAAACTTTCGGCGTTTGAATTTTGACTAAACTTTTGCTCCGCACCTCTGATCCAACTTTTTTTTGTAATCAGAATAAAATAACCTATTTACTATTTTGTTACATTACAAAAGTAAAGGAATGTAAGATATACATGTAATTGAATAGACAATATGGTGTTTTGAAATCCCTTTGGCCTGTGATAACCGTTAATGCATGAGCCTTGTTACTTATCGCCTCATCACACCAAGGTCTGCCTTGATAGGGCCAGGTGTAACTATACAGTTATCAATCGACAGATATTAGAAGATTACAAATCAAAAACAAGTTATTTAAATCAGTTGCTAATACTAATTTAACATTGCTTTGTAAGTATTTAATTATGTACTTTCTGACAATCAATTTAATAATACTTTTAAGGTGGAAACAAACGCTACACTACATACTTAAAATATGCATTGTTTTATGAAGATTGCATTTACAGTACAATTCAATACATCCACTATACTAGAGCTTTTCTATTTTCTTTTTTTCTATACTTGACTTGGTGTTCTCAAAAATAACTATGTCGGTTGAGTAGTTCAGGCGCGAAAGTGTAACTAACAAACAAACTCTTAAGGTTTCATTTTTTAATTTTGTTATAGGTAGAAAGACGATTCTTAATGATCTCAGTGGTACCTTCAATGCCGGCGAGCTTACCGTTATTATGGGACAGTCTGGCGCCGGAAAGAGCTCTCTAATGGATATCCTGACTGGGTACACGTAAGTACTTATTACACTGTATAGTACCTACTCTAATTAATGTTCTTATGAAGAGAAAAATTTCCCAGAAGTACGTAAAAACCCCATTTTACTTTTCTCATATAAAGTTCCTATAGGTGATAAAAAATTTCAATCAAATTTTAACGTCAAAGTCGGTAAACATATCAAAAAGGAACCATGTGTTTTTTTTTTACTTTTGATAGCGATGTAGGTCAGGTCACCTAGTTACAAATTAAATATGGACAATCAAACCAGATGTGTACCTACTAAATTGCTCATTCCAATAAGTATAAGTTTTATTATTTAATATTTTGAATACTTTAATCCAAAGATTGGATTGGTCTTAATTGGTCTCGCTGCGTTAGACTAGATAGAGCGCTATACAAAAGCAATAGCTCCAAAAATGTGGCAACTTTTTATTGTAGTGGGTGTAAAAAATCGTCACTTTTTATCACTTTTTACCCAGTTTTATTATATTTTTACACAGTTTCACTATGCAAACTGTTATTTTATTATGCCTAAAATTTAATAAAACATTCGGCACGTAGACATCACAGACAGTTTTCAGTGTGACTGGCTCGGATACGCCGAATTCGGCGTGCTATTTTATGCCGCATTTTACAAGTACGACGGCGGTATCTAGTCTAGCGCAGCGAGACCAATCTCTATAAAAAAAATCTATTTTTTTTATAATCTATAAAAAAAATATCGCTATATACCTACTATAACATTATTATGGCATTTTATTATATGTCGTGCATAAAGGGAATATATCATTAAAAATACCACCTGCTAGGAATGCTGATGCTATGAGGAAGAAGCCAGTAGAAATCCTTCATAGGAGGTCTACTGATAATCATTCACATATGGCACATGTTAGTCATCAATACAATATTTTTTATAACTTCCGACGCCCGACGAAAAACTGGGTGTTATATGTTTGACGTGTGTGTCTATGTTTCAGTTTGTGGAATAGCTTCCAAACGGATGGACAGATTTTTAATGTTTTTTTTTTTTAATATTTTTTATTGAAAGCGTGATCGAGATGGATCTTATATATAAAATTTGTAAAGATCTGAGGCCGTACTATCACCTCTTAAAGCGATGCAAAGACGATTGAGTGAGGAGATGTCGCCTTACATCATGTATTGCGCCATCTCGTTTACTCACTCGTTTTTGCATCGCTTTAAGAGGTGATAGTAGGGCCTCTGTTCAGGCCTTTGAAGATTATAAGCCCATTTCTTAGGTGACGGAGGGATTTCACTAACTTGTACTTACATCTTTTCCACATCCACTGTCTCTTCGGTTACTCGGTATTTCCATGAAATGCTGCAGCATCAAATAGTCTGCGGGACACCCAACTCCTCAGCAACTTACAGCAGATATAGTGTGTTTGGGTTCAATTAATATATTTTTTTTAATTTATATTTATTGGTGTTAATATTTATTTGTCCACGTGTTAATAGTATAGAATAAAATATCTTTAAAAGTTTTCTAACTAATTACTCCATTACATAACTGTTATTGCTAACTACCTAAGTAACCATAAGTTTACGAGGACTGCAAAGCTTATATAGAGGTCATGGGAAACATGGTGATACCATACTGTAGTAATTAAAATCAAGCCAGATGGGGGCTTATAATGCCAATTATCGACTTAATTGTTTTAGGTAGCCACTCCCTATAGATGAGTACTACTCTTTGACTTGACATCTTACTCTTAGGCCCTCTTTCACCGTCTGTCAAGTAGGCTAACCTTCATTTAAAGTCGCCTGTCACCGAGAATAATTTAGCTGATATACCTTTGTTTGTACGGTAAAAGTCCCAAACATTAAAAAGAAAATAATTAAAAAAATTCGCCTCTCGAAGGATGCACTAAACCGAGTGCATAATTTAATAAATCATAAAATTATTTCTAAAATACTTATTTTAGAAATAAAATCCACTTTACTTGTCGTTGGTGAAAATGCCACAGAACCTAGTATTTTTCCAGGATATAGGGTCTTATATGTTAATCCAGGTAATAAACTAACTGTGCGCCAAATTTCATCCAAATTCTTTTAGCTGTTTTTAAAAAACATACAAACTTTTTAGCTTGGATCCTTTAGGGATTTTTCCAAACATGCTGAAGGCGTGTTTCGTTGTACTGATAATATTATGTCCATATAAATCATTATCATCATCATCATCTCAGCCGCAGGACGTCCACTGCTGGACATAGGCCTTCCCCATGATTTTCCAATAAGACCGGTCAGAAGCAGCCTGGATCCATATAAATAAACAAATAATTTATTAAAACTTCCTGTATTTATGACCTTATGAACATTATTTTCTTGCATGAACTGCATTATCCTTTTACTGTCTACTTGACCTTTTTAATTTTCCATAATTATACAAAATAACATGATATTGTCTAGTCTAATCTAATAAAATGATAAAATTATTAAATGATGTATTTTATTAAAAAGGTGTAAGGAAATGCGTTTAATTATTCAGTGTGTCTATTGTTATGTTATCAGCAAATAAACAAGATATAACTACGTGCGTTATTTTATTATGTAATTCTATAAGTGTAGTGTTCTGCAAACTCGCTTATCGCTGTTTGCTATTTCTAATATATATATAATCAGTATGTTGGCCAGTTGGCCACTAAATAATGTATTTTGGAACAACAATTCTATTTATTGGGCAAATTCATAAGGACCTTATATAATTACCCTATCAAAGAACTTTAAAAAATAAATTTCTTAGCCACTAAAAAATGCTACCTTTTGAATTTTTTTTGAATAGTTATTGGTCATCAGCACTCATCTTGATGTTTAAACTTATGGTGAATGCCCCTCAAGGCTGGCGACGCTCTTGCTGGTCATTATTAGTATGGTTACTTATTAGTATGGAACCACTACCGCCACTAGCACCACTAGTAATTAGTAAACGTTTCGTATTGTCATCATATGATGAACCTGACTTTCATCATTACGAAGATTGTCGTTTCCGCCTCTGTCTGATTCTCCGCTAGCTTCTTCTAAACCACTACACACCCAACCATCACCCAACGGAAAAATATTCCGTCTGAAGTCGGGGGCTGGTTGCCAGTACTTTATAAAATAAGTATTTCATACAATTTCAAGAGAAAACAAAAGTCAAAGTTCAATACGAAAAAAATATTATATTGTTTTTCACGTTAGTTAGTTTGTTAACCTCCGTCACAGAAAAGTTATTGTTCTAATGGTTATTGTTTTTGTTATTGAAAGGTTTTTGAATTTAAATAACATTACTAAGACAATACTGAAATTTTTTATCAATATCGAGATACGTTACCTACTCGATACCTACAAGATATATTATGTGTTAGTACTTGAAACAACAAAGTAGGTATGCAACTGCCTTATATATTTATGATGATCATTTACAAGATGTATACCTAGCGTAGAAACAGAGATTTTATTTTATGACTTGCTTTTGTCCGCGACTGAGAAATAAAAAATATCCTGACAAAATGTATAAGCAATAATTTATTCAATCTTTATTGCTGTTATAGTTTTGCCAGGCATTCGATTTTTATTTTTATGATCCCTCGGAAACAGTACTTCTTTTCTGATTTTTCTGTTTCTTTCTTTTGTTTCCCTGACAATGTGTTATTTATCAAATTTCATGATGATCGGTTGACTAAATGCGTGAAAAGATAACAGACCGAGGTTAGAAATTCATATTTCATATATTATGTAGTAGGGCAATGAATAGTTATAAGTAGCTATGAAATACAAACATGATAACTCGCGGGCGCACGCGACTTATCACTGATTAAATTGTGGCTTTCAATAAACATCCCGAGACAATTATGTAGGTAAATAAGCTATAATTATACTTAATACATTGGCACTTAATTTTTATAAATAAATAAAACTGTGTTGTAATAGTTGTTGTTACTTAGTGTTAGTATATTACTTTATTACTAAGTATTATTTATTGACTTATGTTATGATTAATTAAACGCCCAGGAAAATTTTAAACCGAGAGTGAGCTAAATGTCTAGCGATCAATATTAATTTATTTCTATCTTGTTCTTTCTAGAGAATATCTTATAATTCTGAATAAAGTTATTTCAGCCCTCACCCATTATACGTAAGGCGTTGAAAAATGAAAAATATACTAAATATTATAACAAAATATCTGACATCATCGCTGTGACAATTTAGATGGCGCAATTTTTATATTTTTACTCGATCTTTCGGGAATTTGGGAACCTAACATTTTTTTTTTTTTTTTTTTTCAAGATATAAAGTTTCCATTATGCTAATCCAGGTAATAAACTATCTGTGTGCCAATTTTTATCCAAATCCGTTAAGCAGTTTTTGTGTGAAAGAGTCACATCACATACATCCTCACAAACTTTCTCATTTATAATATTAATAATAGGACCATATATAAAAAAAAGATTAACTAAAGTCTTACGACAAGACAGCAATAACAAGTGTGCCATCTAGCTGTTATCAGAGGAAGGCTTGATAAGCAACATTAGACTAGTACCGTATTTTACTAATTGAAACTCAATCGATTTATTGAGCCAAGAGATACGAGATAAGGAAACTAGAAAGAAAAGTTATGCAAACACTCGAAAGATACTTAATAAAAGATAGCATCGTACGTGTGAATGCAAAAAAAGCACGTGTGCTTTTCAGCATCACCTTGTTACAGTCATCTTGTCCTAATTATCATCGGGTTAACATCATCTTCGGATTTTCAAAAAAAAAAAACCGCGCGTACAAAGTGGCACTGTATTTCTAGTTAAAACATAAAAAATCGCAATTTTTTTTTTCTCATTCGCAAGTTCGTAAATTATAGCTAAGAATTGGCTAAGAACCATACCGATCACGTCAGCTTATCGGTCTATCTATCCGTTTGGGAATTACCATTCCACATACAGATAGACAGATACACATAAGTTTTTTGCGTCGGAAGTCAAGGATAGGTACCTACATAAAAATAATTTCCTTTGGGGAGAGCGTTATCCCAGTAACAATTTGTCAAAAGGGATTTTTTTTTTGTTAAACTATTTGTCCTGTCTCAAGATTGCTATTCTCAGGAGCGAATGATTGCTTAAATAACTGTTAAACCAATTTTGTACTGAGTGACCGCATCCGTAGTTAGAGAGCATGGACAATATAAGGGAAGCATTTACTGAGTCGAAAGTGTCTTAAGTGTGTGTCCGAGTGACTAATTTGACGACCGCAATGTAAAGCTCTAAGGTGCTGTAGTTTTCATGAATTGTACTACCGGAAACTTAGGCAAACACTAGTTAAGGTGAACAAACCCAAATTATTAGTTTTCAGACTTTCAGACAATCTTTAGATTAGTGTTGCGGGTGTTCCTGTGAAGTTTGGTAGCGATCGGACGCGGACGAAGTCGCGGGCAAAAACACTAGTTGTTAATAAAAGCAAATATTCTCCAGTAATACAGAATTAAATAAGTAGAATGACATTAATACTTGATTAGCAACAATAAAACAAACAACAACAAAAGGAGATCTTTTCTTGTGTTAATGCAAGAACGTAGTAGAATGTAGTTCAAGAGGAAGTATTCATTTGTTGACCTTACTCACATCCTTTTTAAATTCCACATGTTTGCTGTACTCGTCTCGTACTATTTTGCGATTTACAAAGCCATGTATTTTATCTATAAAAAATAAGTATTTCGAATTATTTTATTATAAAACAAAGTAAATTGCTACTTACTTACAGTTGTATCCAATGGCTCAGCTGTTTAAATAGACGAGAATTTATAAAGGAATTTGTCCTTTGATTTTTCCCTTTAGAAACTTATAAGTCGAAGTATATTAAAAGTATCTGAATATTTTTTGATTTAATGTGTGAGTTAGAAACATTAATAGCCCGGGCCGATACTTACTCTATAACATTTCTGACCAAGATAATTATTTATTTTACATAATTTTTCTGTGGTTCAGTTGGGTTCAGTACCTTATTTCGTCGAATGCCTAAGTTCTCAGTCTCCTATTCAGTTGCTTACTTTTGAAATAGCAGTGGGTATAATATGCAAATACGTACCTATAGTGCTACATAGTGCTACGTTTATCCACAAACTCGCTTAAATTAGGCCGCACGTGGTACTCTATGGGCCGCACGCTAAACTATAAAGTTTACGGTTTAGCGTACGGCTTACAAGTTTAGCGTTGAGTTTAGAGTCTACATGCTTTACCTACATCTAGAAACTTGTTTTTTCTTTTTGTTTCTTTTGTTAGCTTCGGCTTTTAGCTTCGGCAGGAGGAGCTCTTTACAAAATTTGATACAGGGCAATAAAATTTTGTAAAGAGTACTAAAAAGTAGTAACAACCTCTTTCGTTCGTTTGGTACAAAAAAAACACCCCAAAAACTGTATCTTTTGAATTCCAGGAAACCTACGAGTGGAAAGATATTTGTGAACGGCCAGTTGCGGAACGAGAGGGTCTTCAGAAGGAGTTCATGTTACATAATGCAAGATGACAAGCTACACGATATGCTCACAATCCAAGAGTCCCTCACTATAGCTGCTGATCTCAAACTGGGGAACCACATTAGTATAGACCAAAAACAAAAACGGGTAAGACTTCAATTACTATGTTATAAGAAAATAAGTTTTAAGTTCACACAATAAGTTTATTATTACCTAATTTAATTTGAATATGTTGTTGTAATAAAAGTTAAGTTAAATCAAACAAACAACGAAAAATTATAAAATAAGCAGTTACCATTACCATCCTCATCTTGTCGAAATCTCTCTTTTTCGGACCAAGAGCTTTTAAACATCCTTTATAATGCGCACTGCCAAGGTTTGATTTTAAAAAGTTAACAGAAGTCACTTTTGAAAAAATTAAACGATAAATCCGTTAATTTTTTTAAGTTGTAATGTTTACCAAGGTGAGATGTTCTGTTTTGGTTTTCATCGTTTTTTTTTTACAGGTAGACGAAATAATAACAGCACTGGGTCTAGGTAGAGTACGCCACACTAAATCGGGCCGGCTGTCAGGTGGCGAAAAAAAAAGACTAGCAGTAGGTTTGGAACTAGTCAATGATCCAGCAGTTATGTTTATAGACGAACCGACAAGGTAATTACATTAATTTTAGTTTTCTATACTTTTTTTTATGTGTAAAATATAATTAAATGAATTTACAATATTTACAAACTAATGACTAAATAAATTATACCTAAAAACAAAATTAAATACAAAAATGGACCCCGCGGCATTGTACCAAGGACGCTGGCAGCATTTCCTCGTTGAATGGCCAAACTAATACGTTGGCCGAGGAAAGCGCCAGCTCTCCTTACTAGCCTTACTAGCCCCTTCGCATCTCCATGGAACATCTACAAAGGTAGCAGCCGTAGCAGAGGCGGCTGAAAGGGGTAAAATTCTTAAATATAGTGGTCTCGGCGCGGAATATGTTTTTATACCGTTCGGGGTTGAGACACTCGGTCCGTGGGGCCCTGCAGCAATGGGCCTCTTCAAAGACATTTCGAAGAGGCTTGTTGATGCGACGGGAGACCGGAGAGCTGGCGCTTGTCTATACTAATATTATAAAGAGAGAAGATTTGTATGTTTGTAATGAATCTTGTAATGAATAAACTCAAAAACTACTGGACCGATTTCAAAAATTCTTTCACCTATAGAAAGCTACTTTATCAGCGAGTAACATAGGCTTACAGTAGTATAAACAGCTAGTATAATCTTATATAATGTATAACAGTTATGTATGAACAGTTGAGTGAAATTCTACTTTCCTATAGGTACCTGTATAAGTCATAAACCAATGAGTAATCGACACACTTGGTCCTTCAAGTACGATAATATTAATTTATTTATTAAGTGTAACAGATACCCCCCCCCCTGGGTACGCCGGGACCTTGTCGCGGTGGGGGGCTCACCCTTGGCCTGGTCCTCGGGTGCTAAGGAGGCGTACAACCGAGCGTTCCGAGCGGGCTCCCAAGCGGGAGTCCGTAGCGGAGCGCTCGCGGGAAGTACCCTCGCGGGTCTCTCACTTGGAGGTCGGCCTTATGGCCTTATGAATGATATTGTTTGTTCCGCACACGAGTTATGTTGGCGGATTTTTGAGAGGCGGGCTCACTCCCGCCATTGATGTTCTCATTCCCGCCATTGGACTTTTTCTTGAGGCCTGGCTGTCTAGATACATCTACAGAAGGCGGGCTTATCAAGCCCGTCTTCTGTAGATGGCCTAGGAGGACCTTGCGCATATGGTTGGCTAGCTGTGTGTGCCTGCACAAGGTCCCCCCTTCGCGTGGGTATTGCCTGGGTGTCTCCGGGCAATCCCTTTCTTTGGCGATAGCCCTGCCCTGGGGGTGGATCGGAGTTAAGTGCCTCGGCAGAACCCGGTTCACCCCGCTCACAGGGCAAGGAGGCATCGGGGAGTTTTAGTGGGTATTCCCAGTGCCGCTAACATCAGGTGCTGGGCGACCCACACATATCCCTACCGCGGTAGGGAATCTGTAATAACAGATAAAAGTTAACGTTTTAAGATTCTATAATCTATAGATATAAGGGATTAATTGAAAGCTCACAATAAAAACAAAACCTTAAGTAGCATTATAGTATTATATAATTTAGTTTTTCTTCGACATGATTCATGCCGTTTACTTAAATCAATAGTTCCGAAAGGTGTATTGTATAATAATATTTTTTGACAACCACGGCCAGATTATCCATAGGCATTGTAGGCAACTGTCTAGGCGCCTCGCATCGGCAAAGTTCCTCGCGCCTAGAGAAAAAGTGTATGTTTCAGCTCCGACGTTTACTCCTTCGGACTTACGAATAAATAATTTAATAAATATAATTAAAACATATTAATATAATATGTATTATATTATATTATATTATATTATATTATATTATATTATATTATATTATATTATATTATATTATATTATATTATATTATATTATATTATATTATATTATATTATATTATATTATATTATATTAATATGTATTGAAGCCTACGAATAAATTGAAGCATATTTTGTAGCCTGTAACGCGTAATGTCTGATAATACTCGTATGTGACATTTGATTTTTTTTATTCCCATAAAATTTCATACGGCCTTAGGTAGGCTATAATTTTTTTTTATTTTTTTATATATGAAATTGATTCTCCAAAAATATAATCTAAACCATTGAAGTAAATATTAAATTAATAGAACTAGAAACTACATTCGGAACGCAGTTCTAAAGCATCCAAAAAACATACTCCTTTTGTTTGTGTTATTTTTTAAACAATCTTGAGACCTTTGTAGTGTAGTAAAAACAGCATTATTGCAAATAGTCATGCGTTGTGTTGATTCAAATATGTATTTGAGGAATTTAGAATACGGTTGGGCGTCCTCAGACGATTGTGCTATAAACTGTCTTTATTTTTGCTGCAGCGGCCTCGATAGCTCAATGTGTAAACAAGTAGTGTACCTGTTACGTCTGCTAGCAAGACAAGGAAGGACCGTGATCGTTACTATGCATCAAGCGTCAGCACCGTTGTTGCGTTTGGTGGATCGATTGTATGTGGTGCTTGGAGGAAGATGTGCTTATGCCGGCGCGGTGCCACAGTTGCTACCTTTTTTAAAGCAAATGGACTTGATATGCTCACCGTACCACAATCCTGTGGATTTTCGTAAGTATTGTTTTTTGTTTTTAACGCCCAATGCAAAAACGGGGTGTTTAAGTTTGACTTGTGTGTCTGTGTATGTGTATATATCTGTGTTGCTCTGTAGATAAACTTTGAGTTAAATCTGTAGACGAGCAAAGGATACCAGAGCCCATTACTCCGTCTCTTCCTTATCTATGGCAATATGGCAGGCGTTGCTTGTGTTATAGGCGACGGTAGCCACTTACCATCAAGTTGATTGTCAGCCTGTCTGCCTTAACTTTAAAAAAAAAACTTTATGAAAAGAATCCAATTATTTAGAATGTATTTGTTTTTTGTTTCAGTCATAGAAATTAGCGCAGACAACGCAGATAAATTAGTTGCCCACACACAAAACGGAAAATGCGTAGAGTGGCTTCCAAACATTCCTCATGAGACTGACGAACAGTTATTAGGCAAGTGGAATTGACTTGTGTCACTAGTGATAATATAATATAATCATATCAAGATTCAACCTAATAGATGCTATTTATGCTTATTTTCAGAACTATATAATAGAAGTACGTTTAAAGAAACTTACCTCACCAGCTTGCCTACTGTTAAAGAAAATCCAACCAACAAATTACTGTTGAAAATAAAATCGACATACGCAACACCGTCTTGGAAACAGTCCTACACACTCACAAGACGATCTCTTCTGGTAAGTATCCTCCCCATCATTAAGTAGAGGTACATATTTTGAAGCAATAATAAAACAAAGAAGGCAAGAAGAAAATTGTCTAAAATCCGAAAGGAGGTCGTCTTTCACCCATCTGTTCAGTATACTCGTATTTTATCAATTTCTTATCTAAGAGAAAATAAATTACGATTGTATTAAGTTATCCTCATTGATATTCTTAATTTTAAAAAAAAACTAGCCGATATGCTGCATTCTTCTTTATTACACTGCAAAGTACGTTTAATGCTTCTCTGTTTGACATCTTCGCTTGCTCCGAATTTTTTTTTTTCAATTGAGGAAATTTAAAATGTACTTTTCATCTGGTAACTCTCTTCGGATCCTATACTATGACCAGTCAAACCTTAAGAAGATTATTGAATTTCTGCTTAATACCTTAGCTTAGGTTATTTAGTATGCAATTATAAATGTTTTTGTCTTGGTTTTCAGTGTTTGGGGCGAGATCCAACGTTTGCATTGATGATAACAGGGATCCACTGTTCCATAGGATTATTCATCGGATTTCTTTACTACAATATCGGTGGCGATGCCAAATATATAATGGATAATTTCAGATATCTATATTTCTCACTCATGTTCCTCATGTTCACCGCCTTCAGCGCAGTAACCATCACATGTGAGTACAAATTTATACTACACAATGAATTTTTATTCGTTAACCAAAATTTTAGATTGATGGTTATTATTTTCATATAAAGGTCTTGCTCTATCGTCGTGTATTAACACAAGCATTAACAAGTAACAAGCAACGCAACCACTGCAAGTGGATTAAAAATAAGGAATCAGGAAGAAATGCTCAAGCACCGAACTATTATATGCTGAACGATTATATTATTGAACTAGCTTATATGCTGTTTTTTGACAGTAGTCTGCGGTAATTTGTTTGGTTACTGCTGCCAGAAATGCTACTCCATTTATGACTAAACGCAGTGTCAAACGCATTACTAAATAACTTTTTGGTTTGTAATCCGTTTGGAATTAAACAAACGCTGAATGTTAAGACTAGCTTGCTACAATAATTCAGTAAAAACCGCAATCAAATCGGATAAGCCGTTTTCTATTGACGAGTGCGGTCATTATAAATTCATGCTAGACCCATGGAAGCTTCCTTTATATTGCTTTTTAATTAAAAATGTATTCTCTCTAGTTCCAGAACAAATTTCTGTAGTAAGACGGGAGCATTTCAACCGTTGGTACACGGTCGGAGCTTATTTCACTTCAATATTAATGTCTACTGTGCCCACTCAGACTATATGTACGTTATTGTATGCGATAATTACCTACTGGTTGACCGGGCAACCTGCAGAACTTAAACGATTTTGCGGATTCTGCTCCGTTCTACTGATGGTTTCATATGTGGCTGTCCTCTTTGGTCTACTCAACGGATCGCTTTTTAATGTGAAGGTATGTTTGTTTTTGGTCTGTACACTACACATATATAATTTCTAACATCGCATTGCGACTTGCATACACCTTGACGCCCATCTGGACTCATCATTGTACCAGATTTCATTTATTGTACGCTCATTTGTTATTACGATCAAACTAGTAGTAGTAATGTCAATAAATTAGGCGCGTCGTGAATCTTCGTTCACGCAGAAAAGAAAGACGGCTCCGACAATTAACGAAAAAAGCTTACTTATAATTAACCTAAGATATAATATCTACAAGGTTCATAATACAATGTAGCTGTTAGTGCTGTCGTACTCGCACGAGCCAAAGATGCCAAGCGGCGCACGCTGATATGGTGGCAGCTGGCGACCAATAGCGGTACTGGAAAAAGCCGCGAAGTCTTCGCTTAAAAATTCGGCTTCTGCGCATTGAATTTTATATAATATCAACTCAATACTTCTGCGCAGGTACATAGAAGCCATATCAGTTGGGCACTACTGTACTATCACGGTCTGTAAATTTACCACCATTTTAATCCATGTAAAGTGAAAGGAAAGATAGTTTCCAATGATAGTTTATCAATGTTATTTTTTTTTTTCAGTATGGTTCAGTCTTCGGTCCATTCTTCATAATGCCTTTCACCATTTTCTCCGGTTTCTTTCTTCGCTACATCGACGCACCGCAGTTCTTCCGGTGGATCTTTCATGTGTCTTTCCTGAAACATGGATTGGTAGGCCTCGTCATATCCGTTTTCGGAATGGAGCGACCGAAACTTCCCTGTTCCGCTGAAGTAATGTGCTACTATCGCCACCCGAAGCAGTTTTTGATAGACAATGACATGCAAAGTGAGAAGTTCTCTTTAGTTGTCATAGCTTTGTCTGCTATTTTAGTCGTTCTTATAACCTTAACGTATATTATACTAAAAATACGGTTGAGGCACAAATGGTAAACAAAACAGTTTAAGTATCGGACGAGAATATTGGGCTTTGAACGCCAACTGTATGTGATTTGAAAAAGCTATATTACTTCAAATCACATACATTTTTACCATGAGATATTAAAATAATTATATCTTAATATTCACAAAGAATATTAACACGTAACATTAACTTTATTGACACTCCTTTTAAAAAAAATTTGTGCTATGATATAAAAATTTAATATTATCCGCTACAAACATTTGCCTCAGAACCCAATATTCGTGTTCATTAAAAAACCATTCTCATTTCTTATGATCTTTGTATATTCTATATCTCACTTGTTGAGATTAAAAATAGTGAAATTAATAATATTTCGTGGTTCAGAACAGTTTTTTTTTATATGATAAAACAGGCTGAATCTCCTTTCGTTATATCAACTTATCTACTTGTAGATAATAACTGCGTAGGCAATATTAATTTCTATAATGATAGCCAATAATGTTTTTATTAATAAACAATGATGCTATAGGTTTATTAAGAAACGAGCTGACCCGGCGAACTTCGTTCCGCCCCAAAATCATAGTTAAATTAACACCCGCATATCACAACAATATGACAACAATTTTCTGTTTATTGTTTTTATTTTATTTTTCGTTAATTTTTTTTTTGATATTTTAATGGTTACTTTGCTATTCGGGACGGAGACTAATCCAACAAAACAAAGATCATGAAAATTGGTCCAGCCGGTCTCGAGTTATAAATGGTGTTACTAACACGACTTTATTTACATAGATATATAATAATAATTAAATTAAAAAATATATATTTTTATGTTAAGGTCGACAGACAGATACTGCCAAAGTAGGATTGATATAGGGATAGGGAAAAATACTCTGGGTGGTTTTTCCAAAAACTTTAAAATTGTTAAAATTACGAGCTATCGAATGACTTTTTTTTATTTTCACACTGTTAAATCTTTTTTTTATAAGTACTTTAAATAAATACCAGTAATATCCTCCTCGTGTATTGATATTTAATGCATAGGTACATTTTTGTTGTCCTTCGCTTGAAAATTGCCAATTTCTAAGTAAGTACATAGGTAATATTTACGCTTATTTAGCCTGTTATTCAATAATAAAAAATATTTCTTTACCACGGATTATAAGTTTTAGTTAATTTTTATCACTGAGGGGACAGAGAAATATAAAATCACTTAAGGGCACCCTGTACATTCGTAAAGTAAATAAGTAAATAAATAAATTAATTACTGTAATTAATTTAATAATTACTGTATTTCGTACTGTAAATAAGTAGACTGTAGCGAAGTCAGTAAATAAGTATTTGGGAGAATTTCTTGTCTCAACTTGTTATAATGGGAATAATCGAAGACAGAGACACAAGAAATATTGGAAAATAATAAGACATATATTATTGGGTACATATTATGTTATAATATACATTGTTGGCTTTAAGTCAATAATTACAAGGATTTAACCCGCTAAAATGTTTCAAATTCTGCACATTTCAGAAATTGTATGATACGAAATTTATTTCAGTTTTGTGTTTCCATCCTGTTCCAAAACTTCATATCATGCTTTTTCTCAGAAATATGTGTTATGTAAGTTTGTTATGTACGAGGAACAAGGGTTTTTTTTTATATATATTTCTATGACCAATAACTAACGAGAAACTTCCGTTGGCAAGTGAACTCTTAATTCTTATTCATGACAGTATCGAAGTAGAAATAGACGATGTGCCACATTTGCCCGCAACCAAAGAATATAGTCATTAAAGAAATTATATTAAACGGCCATGATTAAAGCATTAAATAAAAGTGTAATTTATAAACTAATAATTAATTAATTAATTATATCACTTAATTAATAAAAATCAGTTCGTATAAAATAAGTAAGTAATAGAATAATGTTAACACTATAAATTTGCTCAATGGATCATGTTATAACTTAATAAATATAATTATGTGTTAAATTCAATAAATATTATTAATTTTAAGAGTTATAGAAATTATTCACATGTATAGATGCAGAATATATTTCGGTTTCCTCAATACCAATACAAAGAAAAAATATTTTTATGAATAGTCCAAAAAAAATTGCAAATTTAATGTAACTTTACCTATATGAAATAGAGATGTGTATTTTATATGATAATCTGTGATGTAGTTTTATTTTAGGACAATGACATAGAGATAGTGCCTTGACATACTTATAACAATGTGAATACAGTACCCCTGTCTTAATAAATTGTTAGAGTAACCGTTTATTTAATTGTATCGTCCTATAACTAATTTAAAAAGTGGACTATTTTGGCCATTTCGGTAAAACAAGGGCATAACTTACAAAAAATTGTAAAATCAGTTAAATATACAGAAATATTTTAAAACATTATTAAATTTAAAAAATATTCACAAGAGTATGGGGCGCGCTTATTTGATGCAAAGAATATGGCTGCTTATATTGTTTCAAAGCAACGTAAGCAGAAGAATACGTGAATGCAAAAAAAAAAGTTTAAATGGCACTCCTGTGAAATTGCAAAAAGTGCAGTTAAGCTTTGTCTTGCCGAAGGTGCGATGTAAAGTGGGTAAATATACACTTGTGTACCTAAATGTAAACTAAAATCATCAGATCACAATCGTCCCCTCGTCCGCTATACGACATAGGCCTTTTAATTCTTTTCATGGCCAATAAACCAATGCCTTAAGATGAAAGTCTATGTTATAATCAATGTGTGTCGCAAGTTTCGGTCTGAACTGACTTTTAGTTTTATCATACGAGGTTCAACTATTTAGTGAAGTAAATGTTAAACATGTTATAAATGTTGGGGTAAATTTTTGATAATCACATATTTCTTTAATACTTGTAAACGGCCTATGGCCTTGTGATGTGGGCTTCGTTCAAGTTTTCGTAAAGTTCTATATTTAATATTTATAGTATATCGCAAAGCTTGTATCTTAGACTAAATAGGTGTGAGATCAACTAGGCTTCGGACAATTAAAGCCCGAATTGAAAATTTATTCCCTTCAGATGTTGTGAGCAGCGCTGTATAGGTATTTTACTTTACAGGTATTAGTATGCAAAGAAAGCCTATTGAAGCGCCTATATATCTATATGTAAAAATAAATGTAAAAACCATACATGAATAGCAGGGGTACTGAAATGACGAGAGCCATTAAGTGTTCGTTTGAGAGAAAAGATTTTTTAAGAATTTTCCTTGTTGTAGACATGTAACTAAAAAAATTGTAAGTACCTTTAAGATTATAATGGAATTGGAATATATAATATTTTGTATAAAATAAAGGTGACGTGTAAGGGTGAAATGCAATAAGGTGAATGTTGAAATTGAAATATTTAATTATACCTATCTATTTTATACAAAAAAGAAAATAAGGTCATTTGATAATTATAAGAAGAATTAATATGGTAAGAAATTAATGGGAAACAAAAAATGCTACAAAAAATAAAGCTGCGGGACATATAAAAAGGCAGACGTATAAGTATTGTTATATTGTGAAAACAGAACTGACGCGTTCAAAGTAAGTCAGTTCGCTATAATATGATGTAATATAATTTGCCAGCACGCCTGCATTCACTCTACTGACCGCCATATGTACTCTTTCTGTTTCAAACGGCATTGATTGAGTGTGTCAGAGAAAGTATAAAGAAGTTGAAAATAATTTGAAACCAGTCGAGACATTTACCTACAGTACATACATTTACCCGAACAATATTTTCCGAAAACCATATTATTTTTTGTGACCAAGTGACAAGGGTTTTTATACTATTTTTAAGAAATTGTGTCCAAATTAGAAAATATTTTTGAACAAACAATTTTATTTTTGAAATATAATATATATTACATATTATGAAAACATGGCTTTTATTTATATTTATAACCACTTGACTATAATTATGAGTGTATCGTATGAGTCAATTAATTAGGTAAAATATAATTTTATTATACTATCATTCTACCCTGAGAAGAAGGGTAGGAGTATGGATCCTGGTCTAAATTCCGAAACAAAAGCGCATAGATACCAACATAGAACCGGTACATAGGATTATGACGATTAGGACTGATCACCAAGATAATTGGCACGTGTAGGTAATTATATTATAAATGTACAACTTTAAAACTAACATCTTGTGTTATTTATATCCAAATAAGCAACCCAATTCCTAATTGCAAAACTTTTTTGCGATTAACCAAAAATCAGATTTTTTTTATTCGGTTACTTTAATACTAAGCGTGCGACGTATCCTCCTAACATAATAAAATTTGAAGTCGAGCTCCACGTTTGTCTGTCTGTTCTAACTCCTCCTAAACCAGGCAACAGATTTTGATGCTGTTTTCACCAATAGTTAGATAAGTTTTCACGGAAGATTTTCATATAGGTACAAGAAAGAAAACCTAATTAAGTTTTTAATTAAGCTTAAAAACAAAATTGCAACCATTGTCTCTGTCTGTTTCTCAACTATAACTACCTAACGCTAAAAGCTAGTCCATATCAATACTAATATACATGTGAAAGTAACCGTTTGTCTGTCTGTCTGTTACCTTTTCACTCCTAAACTACTCAACTAAACATAATGAAATTATTGAATACACGTTCTCAAGAATACAGGAAAGGATAAAGAGTACTTTTCATCCAGAAAAAATGTTCCCGAGGGATCATCTAAGATGAAATAATACACCTAGCAAAAATACAACACCTAGCATTTTTATTTTTAAAAATCACAATACAGCAACACATAAAGGGGCATTCTTTCACCACAGCCCGTTTACTTAAGAAATGGCACGAGTTGATCGCAACTAGTGAATATCTGAGAAATCTCTGACTTCGACTTGACAAAGACGTAACAATAATTACGTATCCATATTAAATCGCTAGAGCGGATTATCGTTTATTTTATCTTTGATAAATTGTTATTATCATGTCAATGTATGCCACTGGACCGTGTGACTAAGTGCATATACATACATACATTGGTAGAAAGGTCAATATAATTGTGGTTTTATATGAAAACTATTGTTTAATATTTGCAAATTCCAGTGACGAATGTTGAGGTATTAATTTTATAAATGCTATTGAAAGCAATAAAATAAAACGAGGTGAAAGCGTAGGACAACAAGTTGCAGAAGAATGTAGTTGAGTTTGTTGACTGCTTGTGAGACGACGTGTGTTTGAACGTCTTATAACTACTTCCAATTTTCCAATTCCTCCTATTAACGAAGGCTTATTAGATGTCTCTCTCTAAAGGGATACTGTGATCACAGGAAAGAAAGAGAAGGACAGTGCGCAATGGATGTGGAAACCGGAAAAGATGATTTAAGTGTTGAAGACGGGAAGCTTGTTGTTTTTACTGAAGTTGATTATACCATCTCCAGTGGAACCGCTAGTGAGTATTCGTATGAAGCACCGATGAAGCATAAAAAATATGCTGAATGTGTTATACTTTTTAAATAAACTTTTTTTTATATTTTAGTATAATTTATGCAGTTGATACTGCAATAAATGCAGTTGATACTGCATAAATTATACTAAAATATAAAAAAAATATTTACGAACAAGTTCTATATAATTATAATTATTTATAACGATAATCAAATATTAAAATACACAATACAAAAATTATTTTAAATACAAATAGTTATACTATACCTTAATTTAAAAAAATAGGTTTTACTAATATGCACATCAGTGTTTAAAATGAATGAAGTTTAAAATTTAAAAAGGAATGATTTTATTTATTTACTTTAATTAACAATTAATATCATCATGTTTTTTTTATGTTAAGGTTGACAGACAGGCTGATGGTCCACTTAATGGTAGGTGGCTACCGTCACCAATAACATAAGCAACGCCACAGGTGCTGCAAGTACTTAAGGATTAAGGACAAGGGGAAAGGGAAAGGGATGTGGCAATGGGCATACATTGACAAAATTAAAAAAAGTAAATCAATCAAACGCTACAAAGGCTTCAATATTTTCATTGACCTACTTATAAAATCGTTTGCCATCAACTGACTGTCAACGCACAGCGAAAGACTAGAAAGCTAGAAAGCTTGCTTGGGACAGGTTTAATTTATAAAGTGAGCATCCGCTAAGAAAGGATTTTTGAACATTTCTACTCCGTGAGAAACCGGGGCCGGGTCGCTATAGTCTTTTACAAAACTTTTCTGAAACTGAATGTTTGAAATAGTTTTGTTTTATTTTTTTCTTTATTAAGCCATTTTTTTAATTAAACTAAAAATTAGTAGGTAACAAATAGTTTTTTTATCAACAATTTTGATCATTTTAGTATATTATTTGAATAAATAATTACTTTAGTGCAAAATAATACATAATATTATTGTATATGTAACCGTGCGAGTAATACTCATACGCGTTTTGCTATCAGATCGTAGTGTCAGAGGTTCAAGTCCTTTGACCTTAATTTAGTTGAATAATGTCAATATAATAATCCTACATCATTGAGCAACTTATTGATCTGTGGTACAAAGGTAAATTATTGTTAGTCATAACACCTCTGCACCATACGTGACTTCTTTAAGAAATTATTTATTATGCGACAAATCTTTTTTATTTTACCAATACAAAATAATACAAAAAAAGTCCTTTTAATCTTGAACATACGTAGGTCACGTTTGATTTGCTTATTTCTTAAACATCTTTTTGTGTGTTAATTCACCTCGATAAAAATATTCTTAATTCTTTTTATGTAAATGTAGTCGGTAAAGGTATAAGATATGTTTCTTGTAGAAACCTAATTGATAAATAATTATTTAGATTTTGATTTTTTTGAATAACTGATGTAACTGAAGGTGCTGGAGAATGCAAGTGGGCTTATTTTTGGGACGAATAAAAATAAGTGCCAGTTCACACCGGTACTATATGCGACACGGTTTTTTAATGCGGACCTACATAATACGCAATCTTATTTACTACACAAAAATTTTGTAAACCAGACACGCGTCACCACGCGACCTCTATTTAGAGTTAATGGACAACTCGTGTCGTCGTGTGTTTTTTACCTATTATTTTTATAGACAACTCGCCCGCTAGTAGGTATAACGTCCAGTTATCCTCTATTTTATTAATTTACGCGATCTGTTATTATTGAAATTCCGTCTTAATGCAGCCTCTGCATCGCGATACGTCTTTCCTTTCGGTGTAAACTGACTCTAAAGATGCGGTCCTCATAAAGCTGCTTACTCAAAATTTTATTTAAATGTCTAAAAATAATTACTTAAATGTAATATTACACCTACTCACCAAATACTAACTTGATCGCGTTAAACATGATCTGTGTAATTAAGGATCCAGTAAATCTAGTTTTTTTTGCCTTAACGCTAACAGTCTAAAGTAAGCTTTAACTTATACCTATTAAGTTTAATATTGTTTAATTAAATACAAGTTGACCTTCGTAAATATGTTGATTCTAATCACCTCTAGAGGAACTGATTTGTATAGAATTGCAAATGTTGATTCAATTAAATAAGATATCTAAACATTTTGATGCAACAACTTCTTATATAATTTTTTTTTGACATATAAACTCGCAAATTTAAATTTGTTGTGAATCCTGGCGATGTTTTTGTCTTAGGTGACTGTGTTATATTTAGTTTACAGAATATGCAGTCAAGACAAGTGTTTCGTGAGATAACAGTTTAGACATTTAACTTGTAATGATGTAATAGTTAGATAATATTTTGAACGAGTCCCTGCGTTTTGAGGAACTTTACCTACCTATGAACATAAATAGATTATTAAGACACGGACTAACCTCAGACCGAAAACATTTTTTACCAAAACGAGCGCAACCTAATTTTTAATCCTATAAACAGATTTAAAATTGGAAGGTTTTTCTTAAATGTGTAAAATTTTTAAAAAATATATAAGTAGCCAATTAAATCCGATTAGTCGTCTTTTTGGTACCTATTTTTTTTTGTTTAAATTTACAATTTTTTCTCAAAAATGGAATCTTTTGTATAAAACTGCCCGATTCAAACATTTCTAATTATGCACAGTATTTTTATATCTAGATAAGTATAAGTTTTAATTTGACTCTAAGAAGTGAAATTAGAGGACGAAAATAACGCTTTTTCTGAAGTTTACGCCTTCACTAATAATAATTAATAATGTTTACTAATAATAATAATAATGTTTACTTATTGACATCTTATATTTATTATAAAATTTTGTAGTTCACTCACAAGTCATAATGGCCTGTTTTTATTTTGTCTAAAATTGCTTGAATTTTTATGTATATTAACATTTATTATTAAAAAAAAACAAAGAGAATTGTTAAATGGAACTAAAATAGTATCTCCTCGTAATAATCTCTCGACAGTTGTTCGCGTAAGCTCATAACGGACAAACGCATGATGCGGTCTAACTATGTAAACAAATTACTTTAACAACTTTAACAAAATTAAGTGATAACATGGATATAGAACAAGGAATTGTGTATAACAAGAAAATGTCATTGTTTCTGGACATTGTATACAAAATTCCCAGTGGTAATTACGAATTGTTTTTTCATTTATCTAATACTTAGGTATATATAGGTACTTATTAAAAATTAATTTTCTATCTAACTCTGTGCAATAATTTTATTATTCTGACTTTGTTCTCAAACTTTTATTGGAGAATAATTTAAAAACAGTGGTCTCGGTATGTAACATTTGTAGAGAATACAAGCTCTAGCCCGCGGTTTCGTCCGAGTTGACAAATTAAAAATAAAACACTTGTGAAAATATCTAATATCTTTATCGCATAAAAGATAATTATTATTTTATATTTTACTTTTTTTTATTATCTATTAATATTAAATCTACATGATGCATGCAATATTCAATAATCAGTAGACTATTTTTTTATAAGTTCAGTATCAAACAACAAAATTATATAGTTTAATGACATGTCGCTCTTATCACTTATATTCAAATAGTAAGTAGGTTTTGTATGAGTTGTTGTAGATATTTGTATGAGAATAGCGTTTACAATAATATTAAAGCAATTAAAATTCTACGCATGGCCGGTTACGTGTGACCTTTAGCCGAATGTAATATTGGGGAATAATAACTTTTTTTATTTGCGCATATTATACATTTATACCATCATCTCTACTAAGTTAAACATGTTGTTGCTTCAACAATGAATACAAGGAATAAATACTAAGTTGTCTTGTCTTGGCTCCGTAACATCAGAGAGTGGACCGATATTAAAAACTTCTGGACTGGAAATTTACGGAGAGACATAATCTATACTAATATTATAAAGCTGAAGATTTTGTTTGTTTGTTTGTTTGTTTGTTTGAACGCGCTAATCTCAGGAACTACTGGTTCGAATTGAAAAATTATTTTTGTGTTGGATAGATCATTTATCGAGGAAGGTTTTAGGCTATATAACATCACGTTGCGACTAATAGGAGCGAAGAAACAGTCGAAAATGTGGAAAAAACGGGGCAAATTATTCATCTAGTATTTTATAAAGTTACGCGGACAAACTCGCGTGCAACAGTTAGTATGAAGGATAAGGATTGAAGAAAAGGGAAAACTAGTTCAATAATAATCATAAAAATTGTAAAAGTTGTAAAATTTAAAACAAATGTTGGAGGAGAAGTTGACTGTTATGGTGGTTGACACCAAAATAAAAGCGACACAGGACAATACAAGATAATTTAGATAAGTGCACTTCCGACCCTGATAAGAAAAGAGTTAATGAAAGCTTATATCAATAGAAACATTGAAATAAATTATTATGTGTATTATGAACGCATCACACAATTCGCACATCCTCTCCTTGAGAATATGATGTCATTTGCCGACACCAGTGGGGCTTGCTTGACTGTACTTATATGTACGGGCGTTACTTGTTACTTGTTAAAGTCATCAATGTACTACAACTATGTATTTCGCTGTTGGTTCTCTAAGGGCTTCTTTCACCAACTACAAGTAAAGTGTTGATTAGTAACTTTTAGAAATACTTTTATGTTTTATCATAGAGTAAAATATAGTACTTAACCGGTAGTTTTATTAAATTATGCACTCGGTTTAGTACACCCTTAGGTACTATTTACTCTATGGTTTTATTAAATTATGCACTCGGTATAGTGCATCCTTCGATAGGCGATTTTTTTATTATTATTTTCTTTTTAATGTTTGGGACTTTTACCGTACAAACAAAAGTAGGTATATCAGCTCCATCATCCCCGGTGACCGGTGACTTTAAATGGCGGTTAGCCTACTTGACAGACGGTGAAAGATGCCCTAAGATAGATTACTTATTCTCCTTATTTTCATTCTCAGGTAAATTCTTTAAAAGTTCTAAGGCGAAAAAGAATGACAGTCAGTTTATTCTCAACGGTGCTTGTGGAGCGCTAAGACCTGGACGACTAACATTCATTCTCGGACCTTCCGGAGCTGGAAAAACCACTCTGTTAAGAATATTAGCTGGAAGGAAGTAAGCATATAAGCCTAGTAATATTTATAGAATACATTAAATACAATTCTTATTTCAACAGGTCCTATTTAACGATAATAACTTACGAAACTTCTTCCTTTATTTTGATTTCTAAGAAGAAGTCACTAATAAAGCTATCCAACTGCAATTTATATTAGCTAGAGTCCAGCGCATAAATATGTATTCAATGAATCGTTTCATAAATATGTTTTTAAAAACATTTATCATACATGTACATTGTACCTACATACGTGCATAATGTAAACAGGCAAAATTTTGGATATAGGTATATAAAGGTTCACTTTGGATGTTAGCGACCGCGACCTTGCGACCAGGCGACCATAGTCGCCTGTCGCCTGGCGACCGATATCTACGAATCTCTGCGCCGCGAGTAGTGCCTAACCCAATCAGTGTTTTTGCAATGTATGTCTAGATCTTAGCTTTCAACATTATGTCAGACATTACCTCGCTATGTAATAAGAGATGTCAGTAATAAGAAACAATAATTTTTCATTTCAGAAAAGCAGGAGTGAAAGGATTTTTACACGAAGCAGGTGGTAACGCAGTGTTAGTCGCACAACACACCAGCCTCATCGACGCTCTCACCACATTAGAGACTTTGAAATTTGCTGCTTCCCTTAAACTACCAAACGCCACAAGTCGCGAACGTAAATATGCGGTATGTCACTCAACATTGTTTTCAAGCATTTTCACCGACTGACTGTCGGCATTGCACAGCCAAGAATTTTTTCCTAAACATATTATTTTTAACTTTATTGCAATGATTTTACCACTCACACTCCTTTGCATGGAGCGCCTTTTTTTTATAAAGAAATCCATTATTGATACTGATGTTTCGAGCTTTGCATAGCATGTCCGACTCCACTGGGAATCCAGTGACCTACTGGATTCCAGTTTTCCATTCAGCCGAACGCTCTATAAGTTCGTTTCAGTGAATACGGTTTATCTAATTTCATTATTATCTGATTCAAGGATTTAGGCGCGAAAATAACAATAAGACAAAATTGTTTTCGCATTTATAATATTTTTAATAACAGCGATTCATTAAAAATATAATCTATGATAGTATCTATTGATAATTTTATTATTGTCTGCTAATTTAGAGTGGACATTGGTTCTGTCATAATTATCATCCCCACATCATGTGTAGTTGTAGTGCCCATAAATTCAAGATAATGTCCGTCGTCATTAAATGTAATAGTTACTAACTTTAGCACGCGACTTCGCCCAAAAATTCCCCATAGAAGATATATCGAACCTAATAAATGCGACTAGATGTGGTCTTTCCCTAAAACGCGATGTATCTATCTCAAAATTGTCTGAATTTTATTTCAAACACATTACAAGTTAAAACTATAAACTATTAATTATCAATTACATAATCATTAGTAAATTGTAATGTGTAAAATAATTAATTAAACATCATTTAAACAACAGTATTGTTAATTTCACGACTGCGCGTGTATATTGTCTTGACATCTTTGCATACTTGTTACGTGTACGTGAGTGTGAGGGAAAGCGCGGACGGTTAGCATAAAAATATTTAAAAAATAAAAATCATGTAAACATTAGAATTTTATATTTTTTGAGAATTGAGTTGAGAGAATTTTTTGAGTTATTTTGAGAATAGACATGAACTTTCATAATGAAAGTTCAAGAACTAATTTTCAAAAGCAATGAAGTAATGAAATAACAGTGGTATAATTATGTGTAAAATAAATATCAATATTCCAGATAGAGACTGTTACAAGCCAGCTTGGAATTCAAGATGTTCTTAACACGCGAGCCAGTTGCCTTTCCGGAGGAGAAAGGAAAAGGCTGACGATTGCATGCGAACTTCTAACAGACCCAACTATCATGCTTCTAGATGAACCGACAAGGTATGTGTATAGCATTATTTATACATATAAATATATATAATTATATAAAATTGGAACTTCGGAATATAAAGTATACAAAAACACTAACGAGCTGTCTTGTTCAGCGCCATCTAAAGAAAGAATAATCTAAGTTTATGTCATACAAAAATACTGTCTTTTCTAGCGGTTTAGACTCCGTGTCGTCAATGTCTGTGGCCCGAGCTCTCCGGACTGTAGCTAGAAGTGGCCGCACTGTGGCTTGTGTGATTCACCAACCGTCATCTAAACTATATGCTACAGCAGACGACGTCGTACTGTTAGCCAACGGAAGGACACTGTATTCCGGGCCTGTTGCAGATGCCCCTACGACTTTAGGACGAGCCAACTTTGTGTGCCCTCAATACTATAACATGGCTGATTATTGTAAGTTAACTGAGCGACTATAATTTTTTCAATATTTATCCAAAATGTTCTTTGTGAATTAGACCAGCCATGAACTCATTGTAAATTGCCAAAAAAATAACACTTGCCAAAACTTGATCTAAGTATAAATCGACAAAATAAACAGGCCTTTTAATACAATACTTAGTGATATATTAAATAATAATTTAAAATATAGTTTTTTCTACTATTGTGATTTCTCTAGTTAAAGATAACAACATTAAAGATCAAAGACCTTGAATAGTAATTACTTACATATAATTCAAGAATATTTATAATTTAGAGGTCTCACCTCGTATGTAACCTTTTTTAACCTTTTGTAGAAAATTAAACATTAGGTATACGTTTTTTCTTAAATACTTAAAAATATGTTTTTATGTTAAAGTACTGGAAATAGCAAGTGGAGAACACACGGGGAACCTTGAACTGTTGGAAAGTGAAGCCAAAAGTTACTCTTACGAAATGCGCAGGATTGCTAAGTGCGACGTTCGAGACAAGAATGGGAGAGGTTTGGATGTTTTTAATTTTTTTTTTAAGTATAAGTTTAAGTTTTTTAAACTTATACTTTTGGCATAAATAATAAGTTCATCATTAGGTCCAACAAAGATTTACTTCATACTTCATTTTATATACGTAGATAGATACACTTTAATTTTCAATTGCTACCCCATAATGATATTTGGGGTTTTTTTTAACAAGAGTCCTTGAAAACCACTTTGAAATTTTAAATGATTGTTACGTACTTGAAATTGACGAGTAAGGAAACTGACCAGTGGTACGCTAACCCCTTAAGTGTACCTCTCGACTTTAATGCTCTTGGAATTTAGATTAACAAATTTGACATAAAACATTTCTTTCGAAATTTCAAATTTAATAAACTATTGCATTTCAGGTGAATCCGAAGCTGAAGCGTTACTTAGCACAAAACCATGCGACAAAGAAGGATATACAGCCAGCATTTGTCAACAATTAAGAGCTTTATTATGGAGATGTAGTATAGGATCTTTAAGGGATGTCCATTTAACACAAGTAACTAAATTTTACTTATATCTATATATATATAAAAATTTCGTGTCACGTTGTTTGTCGCCGATGAACTCCTAAACTACTTAACCGATTTTTATAATACCAAGTGGTCCAACTTAAAAGATAATATTTATTTTGAACCGGACTAAGCCGGGAGCGTGTAGCTAGTATATAAATATAAATACATATAAATGTAATATACTAACTGGTGGCCGCGATATCGTCCTCGGTGAAATTTGAAAATATATTAACACCTGCCACACCGCCTAACATCTTCACCGGTATTCTCTTAAACTCTTATCTTTCGGATAAAAAGTATCCTATATGGTAAACCAGGTAATAAACTATCTGTGTGAAAAATTTCATACATTTAGGATATATTGATAATATAAATATTCCACTATGTACATATTTTTAGTTGACCTCTGTCAAGACACATTCATGATACTGAAATATAAGTGCGCGAGGAATATTGAAATAAATATTATTATTTTTTAATTTTATTTTGTAACCTGCGTGATATTATAATCTTTTACAAAAATAATGCCTTTCGACGATCGACGTGTCGTTAAAGTAAGCCCTGAGTGCCAGGGGGCTGGTTTTAGGTCACCCGCAAGGGGGCCTAGCGCGAAGCCCCTTCAAAGGCGAGGCTGTGTGCGAGGGTCCGCTTCGCTCACGCCTAGCTACGCCACTGGGAGAAGCTCTCTTAGGAATTAAAATGTTATATTTTTTAAATTGTTTCAGATTCGATTGGTGTGTCATGTAATAGTGGCACTGCTACTAGGCGCTCTATATCAAGGCGCGGGCGCCGATGCGTCCAGAATGGTCTCAAATACAGCGTGTTTATTCTTTTTCCTGCTATTCCTTTTCTTTTCCAACGCAATGCCCACAATTCATACTTGTAAGTAACATACTTATAGACGTTAATAAAAAGCATGACCTCACTTGTTCTCAAACATCACCGCTGTCAAAGACTACGCGGTTTGGTTAACTTCATTTGATTTGGGAACAAAGTAACGTCACAACGGTCAGTACTGGCAAATTAAAGTTTTTACTATCACAGTGGCTAACTACTAAAGCACTTATTATGTGTATTTATTTACAGTTCCAGTTGAAGCGAATGTCGTGTTGCAAGAACACTTGAACAGATGGTACTCCTTGGCGACATACTGCTCTTCAAAGATCTTAGTGGATTTACCGATACAGGTAAAATATTAGGCCTAGTCTCAGTCCGGACGATCCTCGCAGTTCGTCCGGTGCTGGAGGAATGGGTGAGGCGCCAAAGAGGTGGCCTCACCTTCCATATGGTGCAAATAATGACCGGACACGGGTGCTTCGGTCATTATTTGCACCGTATAAAAAGGGAGGAGTCGCCGCGGTGCCATCACTGCGGCGACTCTGACGACACGGCCGAGCACACACTCCAAGTGTGCCCGGCCTGGAGTCCCCAGCGCCGGGAGTTAGAGGTGGCGCTGGGTGGTGGAGATGTCTCACTGCCAAGCATGGTTGAAGCCATGCTTGACAGTGAGACCACATGGAAAGCGGTTGCTTCCTTCTGCGGTTCTGTAATGTCGCAGAAGGAGGCAGCTGAGAGGGAGCGAGAGGAAGAAGCAGGTCTCCCTTCCCTCAGACGCAGGCGGCTGGGCAGGAGAAGGCGGGCTTATCTAGCTCGTTTTCAAATGTCCTAGGGGACCTGCGCACATGGTTGGCCAACTGTGTGTGCCTGCACAAGGTCCCTCCGTCTGGGGATTGCCTCGGTGTCTCCGGGCAATCCTCCATTGGCGTTAGCCTAGCCAGCAACGGCTAGGCAGCCCTGGGGTGGATCGGAGTTGGTGCCTAGGCAGAGCCCGGTTCATCCCGCACAAAGGGCGAGGAGGCACCGGGGAGTTTTAGTGGGTATTGCCGGGCCCGCTATGATTAGCATAGCGCGGTGTGCCGGCTGACCCCCACACACCCCTACCGCCTAGCCAGCGGTAGGAAGTCAATAAATGGATTTCTCCTCGTAAAAAAAAAAGGCCTAGTCTCAGTATTTAGGTTATTTGTCCGCTGAATGGAATTATCGAATTATAACAATTTGTTATTACAAAAACAATAATTCACCATTCAATGTTTAATCAAGCACTGGAATGAAAAAGTAGACTCCAGTGCTGGTGCCCATTGTTTCCAGTAGCATTCCAGCGCTGGATTCGACCGCTGGACTGGAATACTACTGTAATAATGTAAACTGGGCATAATGTCCGCTTTTATATCCTTCAGTTGCTGTGCGCTACGGTATTCCTATTCCCCGCATGGTACATGACTTCGCAACCCCTGGAGTTCCATCGGATGGGACTGGCCTGGATTATTTGTGCTCTCATCACAATACTTGCGCAAACGTTCGGATTGGTTGTTGGTGCTGCTTGTGGAGTTAAGGTAGCCAATTTTGTACTTTAGACAATCCTTCGGGAATCATTTTCCAGGATAAAAAGTATCCTATATATTAATCCAGATAATAAACTATATGTGTGCCAAATTTCATCCAAATCCGTTCAGCCGTCATCACAAACTTTCGCATTTATAATATTGCTTAGTAGGATTTAGGCCTATGAACCTATCCACTCGTTTACGGCGACATTTTTCTTTTCAGCTCGGCCTATTCGCAGTACCAGCAGCGAACATACCCATGTTGATGTTTTCCGAATTCTTCATTCCATACCACGAGATGCCCACGTACCTCCGTCCGTTCGCCGCCATCTCCTACTTCCGCTATGCTTTCAATGGTTTTCTACAAACAGTTTACGGATTCGATCGCGAAAAGCTTCCTTGCCACAGCACATTTTGTATGTTCAAAGATCCAGACTACTATCTCAAATATTTAGGCGTTGAAAGAAACGTCACAAGTGATATTATGGCTTTACTAATTTGGATTGTTATATTACAAATCTCTTTCATCTGTGTCCTGGTGTTCAGAGTTTACAAAGCTTGCAGATAACGGTTTCTACTCACGATACCATAACATTATGACTACCCAAATTTCATATTATGGTCACCCCATGATGGGTAGGCATCATACAAGAGCCGAAACCAAGTTACTGAAGGATAATGCTATAAATACGCATCTCGAAGAGCCTAAATACACCTATATATTTTCTGGAGGTTTTGTTTCATGCTTCTAAATTTTTGAAGCAAATTTGAGTAACCCTCGTCTGGCTAAAGTTCCAACGCGTCAAAAATCGCAATATTAGACGGAAAAAAACTCATGTTTTTGTCTGCATATACTCGTACATTTCCGGTCCAACCTGTTTTAGGAACCTGGACCAGGTCTACAGTGGTTGATCTCGCAGATCTGTCTTTTTTATATGTATTTATTTACAATGTTTAGATAAAAGTTTTTTATAATATTAAATTAATTACTACCTAATAAAATAATTATTATTAATTATAGTTTTACTGAAATACCTATGTAAGTACCTACTTCAAAACGTTTATAATCAAAATATTTATGTGAAAGTTATTTGTTTGTATTTTTTTTACTATAAAATACATTTGTATTTGTATTGTATATGTATCTGGTATTTAAATATTCCCAACAGTGAAAGAATTTTTCAAATCGGTCCAGTAGTTTCGGAGCCTATTCATTGCAAACAAACAAACAATCAAATCTTTCTTCTTTATAATAGTATAGACAAATAAAAAATAAAACAAACAACAAGAATATTTTTTATATTATTATTTATTTTATATATTATATACATAGAAATTCGTCAAGCACATTTATCACATTTATATCTATACACAAAAGATTGAAATTGTAATTCAAAATACTGTGATTAATCTATTCTATAAATCTAAAAAAATATTAAATAAAATGAACTGAATCATAATTTGTTTTCTTAAATGTTCACATAAGAAATATCAGTTTTATTTAACAGCGTGCGCTTATGATAATATATTAGGTATAATTTTCTTTAGAAGTTTTTTTATGCTATTTTGAACTGTGACAAAATTTATAAAGGACGGCAGTTTTAATAGTTAGCATTAGATTATGGTCAAAATTACTGCTGTATTTATCTCAAAAATATCTTCTTATTTTTGTTTAACAGTTGAGAGATACCATGTTACCTATTTTTTTAAGTTCTTAGTTTATATGGTCTTTTTAGCTACACACACACACACACACACACACACACACACACACACACACACACACACACACACACACACACAATAGAGCTTTGTAGAATTAGCAAGGCTTTTAAGTTTATTACTATAGTCGATTATTTTATTATTAATTTTTTTCCTGGGCGAAGCTGGGAACAGTTCGCTATAGTTATAGAATATATTAAAATATCTTAATTTGCTTATTGAAACCGCCAAAAATATTTTATACTATGTAGGTACTTATATTTTTTCCTTTAGATCTAAGTTGTGATTAGGTATTACCAGTACAGTACCGTGTTATTAAAATAATGACTCTTATTGATTTTCACAAACAAACACTTTGCTATTCACAGCCATTAAGTTATTTTTAAAAGCTACGGAAAAAATTAAGAGAAAAATCACACATGCGAAAACTACCACTCTACTTTATTCTTATACAATTTGTTGTGTTCTTTATTTTCAAAATCTTTATTTTCCAAAAAAACAAGGTAAAATAGAAAGAATACATAAAGAAACCATGTGTATGTATAATTTAATTACTTTGTCCTTGCTGGACACACTCATTATAGGTGTTTGGATTGTGTAGGTTTACAATTTTACATCATTGCAAATTGCAAATATTCATATACATATAGACTAACATTTATTATAGACAAACATTTTACATAATATTTACAAAGGACTGTAGAGTATTTCATACTAAGAATTTGTAGGTCTTTTGTAACTTTTTTCAAGATAAGTATAGTATTATCATTAGCTGCTTTGGTCTGTGGGTATACGTAATGTTTGTAAACCTTTTTACTATTTTGATTTGTTTGAATGCAACAGATTGATTTGTTCTTTAGTTAAATTTAAAAAATAAAAAAACAAATGACAACTTGTTGAGGCATATATGACTTCTTACATACTTGACTTGACTGCTTTGGACTGGACGGACCTGTTTTGGAAAACTAATCAAAATTATGACTTGACTGAACTTGACTTGACTGACTAGTATCTGCTATGGATCTGCTATTTTTGACTTTAATTTCAATTTTACCCTTTTTTATTTTACTAATGACACTGGCAAAATCATCGTGACATTAACTTGACACTGGCAGATAATGGCCATTGTAAAATGAGCCGCATTGCCATTTAAACCTAAGAAAAAGAAGAAGAAGAAGAAGACTTCTTACATGAAAGAGTCCGTCGTTTAGGTTTTATATCAATTTTCCGATATACATATATATGCTTAGGTTCTAAAATGTAATGATACAATATAAAAATAGGGTTGCCAAAAATACTTAGGACCGGCGCTGAATGACAATATGGCACGGCAAAAGATTTAATCCTGTACATATGATTTTTAACCTTAATGCGATTATTTTAGCATTCACACTCCTTTATTTCAATATCAAGAGCTTCGATGGTTGCGATGAAACGGTGATAGTGTGTGACAGAGACGCAAATATATGTTTTTACATTAATTTCACAGTGACTTAGTTCTATTGACATATTTGTGTGTTCAATCAACACACAAAATTATGTCTAAATAAAAAAAATCTTAATGCTTTAAACAACACACAGTAAATTTCACAGATTTCTTTAGCTTTGAAATCTTTGGTTGTCTTAAGTACGTAATATAATAATAATAAGCGAATGGTGCTCAATAAATAACATACATACATATATCACTTTGAGAGTTTGACTTTTAGATAAATTATATTTAAATTAATGTTAACGTAAAATAGTTTAAACTATTGGTATGTTTTCTGTAAATTATGTAAATCTACTTACATTACATAGTATTTTAAATGCACACACAGCCCGACAATGTGGCGTTACGACTGTATTTCAGTCAATTTTGTTAATTTTCTGAAACAAAAAATTAATCTAATTAGATTAATTGCAGACATTTTCGGATATTACCTATGTCCGGAAATTAGATAATATGTTTGTACAATGTCTTCTGGCCCAAGATCCCAGGGCTGCCAGAAAACAATTATTTTCTAATCGAGTAGTGTTCCTATGAACTTTGAATGTATAGGTATTTTTTTTTAGTTGGAAAAAAATTCCTAACCGACCAACCAGGTGGACAGCGTGGTTTGTCGGTTAGGAATAGACGGGGTAGACAATTGTCATTTTCTCATATAAATATTTTATGCTCTCGTTACTCGATAGCAATTGGGGCCGTTCAAGTATTACGTAAACACTATAGGGGAGCGGGGGGTTCTTTGCTTTGATTATTTTTGATGGCATGGGGGGTCTAGATGGTGATTACGTCAGCAGTATTTATTTTACTTTTTTACACATAATATATACCATACGTGTAAAATTCTATAATTCTATTTCTAGAATTATAACTGCTGCTCACGAATCAATAATTAAGGTGTAAACACAAGCCAATCCTAAAAATTTGCATTTTTAAAAAAATATGTTAGAAGAAACTGTCAATGCAATTGGTTTGAAAAAAATATATGTTATACTTAAACATGTGAAGAACAAATTATATTGTTTATAAATTCCATCAAAGTAGTAGAAACCCCACAATAAAAGTTAGAACATATGAAGAATTTGACTTATATTGAAATTTGTTGCGAAAACGGTTTATTGCGCGCAAATGATTCCTATCCTACACCGAATAATAAGTCAATATCATTTAAAAAAATGTATTGATTTTTTTTTATTTTTTTAATGTAGTTTTAATGAAAAGTACAAAAAACCACATTAATCAGGCCTGTTGAATTGTTTCCGCCGCCTCGGAACTCTAAATATATGGAGCTACAGTGTCTCAGTGACTGCGTTGAAGTGTGGATTACGTTTGTGTTTTTCGTGCGGAATTAGTATGATATATATAAACATTCTAAAGGTCATATCGGTGAAGGTCAAATCGTCAATGTCATTCGCCTTTGTGAATCCCTTAAATCAGAATACATTAAAAGAAAAATGCATATATATGTTTACTTAAGCATCGGAAAGGAACACTGTTCTATCCTTCACATTTTGTCCTTTATAGGTCCTTTAGAAAATAAGAAAATTATTTTAACCACTCTATCATCGAGCGAGCGCATTATTATAAAATAATTTAATTAAATAAATCACCTGCAATATTCTGGTGGGAGTGTTGCAACCTTATACCACAATATTGTATTGAAACCAACACTCCAAGTTCGCAGTGGACCAAATAGGAATGCCACTGTGCCGTACTCCAACCAAAAGAAGTATGCCAACAGCATTTGTACGGACAGTAGGACAATGAATGGCAAATTCTTCCCCAATCTTCTAACGCCTCTTAGGTGACAATGAAACATTCTAGTTTCCACGCTATGAGCCAGTACCAAAATCAACGGTATCTGTACAAACATAAGCTGGACACTTCCATACATATATGTAAATGGTTCAGGCAGGAATGATCCTTTCACCACTATTCCCCAAGCAAACACAACTCCAATGTGACCAGTTATTAGTTCACCGACAGCCCACGGTCCGAGTGGTAAATAAATTGCATATAAAACTATGGGATAGAATATTCTATCAATTTTACTTAGCATCCAAACGTGTTTCAGTGTGTAATTAATGCATCTTCTTTGACTTCTTGGTGGTTTTCTTTGCAGCCTCAAAATGACTAGTGGTATCACATTGATCAAAAGCAGAGTCCCAAATATACCCTGAAACTGTAACAAAAAAGTTAAATGCCGGCTTCGTCTGCGTTGAACGAAAAACTTACAGAATCAATTATTTAATGTATGACTGCAATTAAGAGCATAGTTATTAAGGATTACACATAAAAATAAATAATTGCAAAATTTTAAAATTTGTGATCACATTTACCACATTGTAAATACATGTAAATACATGTGGTAATACCACATTGTAGTTCGTTTTTTTTTTTTTTTTTTTTTTTTTTTTAAAATCCCACAGAAACCTGACATTTTACCCAGGTATAAATTATCTGTGTGCGAAATCCGTTCAGTCATTTTTGCGTAAAGGGTAACAAACATACATCCTCACAAACTTTCGCTAATATTATTTATTAATGCGAAAGTTAGGATAGGGCCAGGATTAGAACAGTTATAATTTATTGTCCTTGAGCACATAAAAAGAATAGGAAGTTACATAAACTATTGTTAAGCTAGATTGTTATAAATCAAGAAAAGCACTTACCACTGCTCCGGCGTCCAACATCAGCAGTAATCTTGGAATGATTTTAAAATTTAACATAGTGCCATCCAACGAAAATGGATGTTCAACTAATACTTCTTTACCCATTTTATCACTAACTATCACATACAAATAATGTACGCCATGAGAAAATAATCGTGGCTGCCAAGCACATACATACAGTGGCCCCTCTTGGTGACTACATTTCATCCAATTCAATCTATCAAAAGAAATCTTTACATTTTCTATATCTGCATCGCTAAAAGCCAAAATTCTTATATGAGTTGAATCTGGTATAAGGTCAAGCGGTTCTCGACCTCTCATCACATACTGGGCGTGTTTAGGATTCGTCACTAGGACAAGAGGCCAAACATTGTGTTTCTGATCCACAAACGAAAACATTCCATGATCAATAGCAGCCAAACGAAACATTCTATTATCTTTCCAATCGCTCAATTCTAACTCTAAATAGCCGTTTTTGTGTTTTGTATACATGTTAGGCGCCAATCCACCCATAGAATGCAAATGACCGCACACATACACTTGTGTGGTAGAAGTACTGCCTAAAAGGTGACGGATGTCTAACTTTTGTGATTTGTCTTTTATGGAAAGAATGCATGATGTTGGATAGTGTCCAAACCAAACAATATGGTCAGCTACTGCCTCAGCTTCAGCTTTTAATTTCTTAACATAGTTTTGTTCCTCAATATCTAATATTCCAATAAAGTTAAAAGGTCTTCTAAGACCAGGGTCAGGACATGCATCGATACCTACAAAGGCGACATCAACTCCGTTGTGTTTCATGGAGTGTAAGTAAGATTTCTTATGATGAGTGCCTTGCACTGAATAATTTCTAAAGTAATTCTCCTGTGCGTTAAAATGTTTAATGTTAAAATTATCTGTAAATGAAATAAAATACAATTGATTAAAACTGAATCAATCAATTAAAACCGAACTTTATATTCTGCTGCAGACCGAAAACATTGTTCACTTACCATGATTTCCTCTTATGTCTAACCATATAGTGTCTTTTGTTAACCCGGACTCTTTTATTATATTTTGATAGTACACCCATTCCGTTTTAATTTGAGAACTGCCCAAATTGTCTTTAGCTTTTGCATCTGTCAAATCTCCAGTTGCCAAGACTAGAGGTGGTTTTACTTTTTTCACTGTACTATCACAGAATTGTTGAAATTGAGATATCCTGCCTGGATCTCGGAATATACTAATGTGTATGTCAGAAATCTGAAAATCATTAATTGTATATTTTGCAGTAGTATCTTACTACTGCAGCAACATCGCGCACAAACACTTGACACAAATTTTTATATATTAGATTGTTACAGATATTAATGCTTAAAAATCACTTGAGGAGACTAAAATCTGAAGTGATAACTGCAAGCACTTCATGTGTAATTGTACCAATTCATAACCTGTATTGTTTCCTTATCTATAACATAAGTAATATCTAGACTAGAACTATGTATATACCTATCATAGCTCTTACTCATTTTAAATAATTTTACACACTAATAAACTTTGCATTAAGTACTCATACAACTGCTATCAACGTTTAAAAATTTACAATATATTTTATGGTAAAACTGGCTTAAAATCTATCATTCTGCTAAGTGTACTCTTTATTAGCTTATAATTGAAGTATGTTCCTTTGTTTTCAACAATGTATGTAACTTAGGGAAATAGGTAATTGGAATGGCTTTAAATCTCACAAGCATATGGTGAAATCTTTAAATCCCTTATTTCTATATCATAATATCTATTGTTATCGACTATTATATAAACAAAGAAAATTATTTTACTTACTTGAAGGAACCAGATTAAATTCCGTGGTGAATCAGTGATTTGTCCGTATTTTTTACCTAAATATAACGAATGATCTTCACCATCCTTTAAGTCATCATTGTAAAAATTATGATCGGTAGCAATAATATTTAACAAATTAGCCATGAATATTGATAACAACAAAAGTACACATAATAATGAAATTGCTGTCTTAGAAATAATCATATTACGCAGTACTTTGAACAATTAGATTCACCTATTTAATTCAAAAATTTAGTAAATGATAAAAGGAGCAGCGAACAATACATACGGTATTGATTAACATCTATCATTTCTCGATTGCAGAGAATAAAAACGCAGAAAATAAAAAACCGCAAAGCAAAACTGCTTTATTTATTAATATTATTTCGATCAGTTGAATTGGATTGACTTGACATTTACTTGACATCTTTCAGCCATCATTTGTCAAGTGTCACTGTCAGTTAACGTCAAACATAAAGTGGTGCAAAAACTCAATGACTCATTCAACTCATTATTAAAATGTCAGCTGGCATAGTTTTCAAGATTTTAAGCCAATGTAATCAATATAATTTATTATTTATTTAAAAACCCATATCATTGTAATTTATTATTTTAGTTTTTTCAATTGCAGATTTATATGGCTAACTTTGACACACACAGAGTATATCTATAGGTAAAAAAACATTATTTAAGTTTAACGCCAAGATACTACATTTCAATATTAGATCCTTTTATTGTTCTCATACTCCAAGTTTATGATCTATATTCTGGTTATTTCTATTCGTAATAAAACTTTTTAAACTCATGATGATGTTTATGAGGTCTCTTGTTTAGTTCCATGTATATATTTATTTTATTTATTTAAAACCGCCGACAATTGATTACTTAGGCAACTTAAGAACAGCTACGCATACCTACTTACATAAAGTTCCTAATGTAATAAAAATAAAAATTGAAGATCAATATCCAACAAGCAGTATTCACGCACTCTTAAAAATTATTACGGTCAGCCGGTCACATCTGTCGCAGAGCGGATAACCGATAGGGTAGAAACTTTGAACTATTATAGAAAAGTTTTCGAATGAAGACCACGAATTGGAAAGTGCTGTGTGGGACACCCTGCTGCCAGATGGACAGTTGGACAGACGATCTAAAGGGCTTCGCAGGAAGCGGCTGATGCGAAAAACAGAAGACCGTGAGTGGTGGCCAACCTAGATCCAGCAGTGGAGAGACACAGGCATCAACATGATTAGATGGTGATGATGATGATGATGATGAAAATATGTAAAGCAATCGCCTCAATTATATTTTGGCCAAGCGTTAGGCCTTTATTTTTAGATTAACTGGCGCCCGCGACTTTGCCCGCACATAAATTTTAAAATTGATTGAACTAAGGATTGAACTAAATCAAATGTTTAATTTTTAAAAAACGCGCTTTATTTTGTACAAACCTACTCTTTCAGCTAATTCAGATATTATATTCGTGCTTTAAAATTCGACATAAAAATTGAAAATTCGTTACAATACATCAGTGAAAACCGCATTTAAATCGGTTAAGCCGTTTCTGAGATTAGCAGAGACCAAAAAGTCTAAAAACTATTCCTTTGACATCGGTAAATATTATCTCTAACCTAAATAGGTATAATAACGGAGAAGATACATGCAGAGGTGGACAGCGTGGTTTGTCGGAGAAATAGACGGCTAATACTACTATTCGAATTCGAGTATTAATATTATTATTTAATCTAAGTACCTAGGTATCTCTACCTACATAATTAAATTGTGCTGAGAGCTTCCTAAATCTTAGATAGGTACCTACCTACCAAAATAGGCTACATTACCTACCTATAGAGCTACTGACTGCTCAATTTTAATCTCATATTAGTTAGCTATGTAATATAATAGTTACAAACATTTTGCTAAATACGCTTGTTTATCTAGCTGATACTACCTTCGGAAAGTCTATTCTATAAAGCAGTTAAAATAAAAATTAAAAAAATCAAGTTAATAGATGTCTCAGTCTGTCAATGTTAAGAAATGATATATAAATTATATTTTATAAGACGTGCCAAAGCAGAGTCTCGTAGTACAGACAGACAGACAGAGCACGGAGGCGATTCCAGCCTGCAGCGGGCAGTGGCAGCGGGCCCCGGCCGGTACCCTTGCCTGTGCGCCACTCCACTATCTTGCCGCATTCCACAAGCAAGACCGACTCGCGGCGCGCCCCGCGCGTGCCTTTGCGCACTAGTGCCGACCGACCGACCCACGCGCCCAACCAACGCAAGCGCAACGACACGCTCAGTCGCCACAACGCGCCGTGCGCTTCGGTCGCTTTGACGCCGCTCAATCGCGTACTCCGCACCGCCACGAGATCGCGCGACAAACTCAGTGCAGTGCAAAGTGTCAATGGATGCGGTTCCCCAAGGATTGTAGTGTTATTGTGTTGAACGACATTTGGATTTGTCTATTCATGGTGAGTTTAATAGATAAACTATTGGTGGTGGAGTGCAATGGATGCGCGCGCTTTCACGATGCGGCCACTTTCATTTCATACGCATAGTTGGAATTCCTCGCGGCCGCGCTGATCGCGTAGCGGCCGCTGACCCCGCGCCCGCGCCCTTCCTCTACACCACGACTCACCAACTTACCATCATCAAATGCCTCCGCTATAGGTGTAACAGACTAGACTGCATAGATGATTTTATCAGTAACGCTAATATTGTTTTAACTAGACCTAAGTCAAGTATACCTGCTTCGCAACGACCAATTTTATTTTTGAGATTTTGATCAGCCTAAACATCTTTCAGTACTCATATTTTTTTTATTTATGGTTTCTTCATATTACATAATTGACGAGTATATAAGTTGATAACCGCTAACTTCTCCTAAAGCACGCAAAGATACGGTTTTCACCATCAATTATTCTTTTACGGATTTTTTTTATATTAATATAATAAAATCTAATTAAGTAAAAAAATTTTTTTTTTCAACTAATTCGTTGAAACTGTCCGCGTCTGTCTATTACTCTGCCTAACACTTCTAAACCAGCCAATCGATTTTGATACGGTTTTCAGTAATGGAAGAGTGAGGGATTTCTTTTTATATAAAAAAATCATCCCGGGCGAAGCCGGGAGCGGGTCGCTAGTTGTTTATAATTAACTAGACCTAACTATACCTGCTTCGCAACGACCAATAGATTTGACCAGCCTAAAACATCTTTTACCTACTTACTCAAAATTTGTTCTTCATGGCTTCTATGACATTAAAATAATGTCTCTCCTCGATTCTGTCTATTTCTCCGCTGACTTCTAAACCATTCAACGGGTTCACTAATGGAAACAGCGAAAACTAGGTAGATTTGTGTAGGTCTATTATTTGCATTGCGTGCAAAACCGGGTGCGGGTCGCTGGTAATTATAATTTTAATTAAAGTACATATAGTTCTGGAATAAATTTTCTAAAATTAAACGATACTTACAAAATCACATCAAAATCTAAGCTTATGGTTTAAAAGAGTCGCGAACTTGGTCGCGAACGCAATTTTTTGTACAATTTTTAGGTTTTTTATTTTGAATGGTAGGTATAAATAAGTGGTTATACCATTCAAAATCAAAATATTTATTTATCAATTAGTTTTCTACAAGAAACTCTTATGGTCGTCATTAGAAGTTAAAATTTACCAGGGTTTCGGAAAAAAAAGCAAAGATGACGATCCTGAGAAGAAACTCAGGATATCTATATTCTTTTGGTAGATCTATACTATTCATTGGTAGGTACTAGGTATATCTAAGCACAGGCTAATTAGTTACGATATTAAAACAATAGTATTGGCAACGGTATTGAAGCCGATAAGTACCTAGTTGTGATCGAAGAGAAAATGGCATAGAAATCCCATGGTACGTACAAAACAATGGATCTTTTTAAAGTCGACATCATTCTAATCAGATTCTTTATAAAGTGCTTTATTTGTTGCCTTATTTAGGTAGGTACCTAGGTATTAAATGGATTAAAGGATTGTTTTGTTTTTAAAAAGAAAAAGAAATGACTAATAGGCAGAGATTAGAAGGTAACAATATACCTAGGTTTAACACGAGATAATAGAAAGAACAAAGATAATAGAAGTTCTAGAGTACCTAGTTAGTGTGTAGTTTCATACTTGAACCATACTTGAACACATTATATAGGTATGTAGCTACTTACTATTGTACTTTTCATTTAATAGGTAGGTATTAGCTGTTGCACGCGACTTCGTCCGCGTATCTTTTAAAATATTTTTATAGCCTATGTTACTGGCTGATAATATAGCTTTCTATAGGTAAAAGATTTTTTCACATTATCACATACACAGCCACACACGTCAAGCTAATAATATAACACCGCGTTATTGCGTAGGGCGTCATGTCAGGGGTTTAAAAAGTTGTAACTATATTTTTAGAATACTGCCTCCTACTTAGTAGGACCAAAATTTATTTTAAGTGCAATGTTTGGCAATAGCCGACAAATAGTCGGCAACGCTTAATTTTGTATAGGTATTTGTGAACATTAACTAATTAACAAAACCTCAATGGAATTTGTAAATTCTGAGCCATTGAAATCCGAATTCATTCGGAGACTTGGATTTTTAAAGTTTTTATTCAGTTTACCTAGTTGATTGTGCATCTAAGTAAGTGACAAACGTATGTAGGTAACTAATTAAAAAAGAATAAGTAGACATTTGAGAATCAAATAGGTACGATTTGTATTTGGTTATTAACAAGCTAATGAACAAAAATTATAAACTAATCTCAGACTCAGACTCCATTATAATGAGCCGAAAAACGCTATGCTGCAGGATCTGGTACCAGTAACAGTACCTACACCAAATTTCAAATTAATCGAACCTGTGGAAGTTAGTGAGATACCTTCGTCAGCTACGCAATAAGCTGATAATCTTGAAACGCCTGATCAGAGGGCCTACTATCACTCTTAAAGCGATGCAAAAACGAGTGAGTAAACGAGATGGCGCAATACATGATATAAGGCGACATCTCCCTCACTCAATCATCTCGTTTACTCACTCGTTTTTGCACCGTTTTAAGAGGTGATAGTAGGCCCTTAGATCTTCATAAATTATAGCTAGGAACATTAGATAATTGATTGGTCTCGCTGCGTTCGACTAGATAGAGCGCCATACAAAAGCAAAAGCTCCGTGAATGCAGTAACTTTTTATTGTAGTGTGTGTAAGATATCGTCACTTTTTACACAGTTTCACTACGCAAACTGGCATTTTATTATGACCAAAATTTAATAAAACATTCGGCACGTACACATCACAGACAGCTTGCAGTGTGAGTGGCTCGGGTACGCCGAATTCGGCGTAGTATTTGTTGCCGCATTTGACAAGAACGTCAGTGGACGAGCGCAGCGAGACCAATCATTTTACCTATGGTTAGGAACCATCAAAATCAGTCAGTTTTCAACAAAAAAAAAACAGCATCAAAATCGGTTCATCCGTTTGGGAGTTATGATACCACAAACAGACACACAGGTCAAACTTGATAACACACGTTGACATAGATTTAACTATATCTTTAGATACATCAAATTAATGACTAAGACATAATTAAGTTAAGAATTACATTGCTTACATATTATTGCAATGCAATATGCAATAGGTACCTATTTGATTTTATTAATAATGTTATAATATAGTTAAGTAGACTTTGCACATGCTCGTTTTAGTAGTCGTCTCGCACAATTTTATTTCGTGCGAAAAGCCAACTTTAAATTTATATTTTAGTAGTAACTAGTCTCGCATACTTTAGTTTTTATAGAAGAAAAAAATTAAAGTACCGTCGTGTACGACAATGAAATAGCTCAAGTTTAATATTGCATTTTTTGCGAGGTTTGCGTTTATTTTATCTAACCTTTTTTTTTACAAGAGGAATCATCGTGGATGCCCACCGGCCTGGGGACAGACCGGTGGGTTATGTCGGACTCCTGCCCCGAGATGGTATTGGGGAAGACCTACCGACTAAACCTCTTGGCGTCCTCCGCGTCCGCTATGAGGCGAAGTTGCGAGGTCGGACGAACACTCTTCCACAACTATTTTATCTAACCTTAGCAAAAATTTATAGTAATGAGTACGTCAAGCAAACGTGCCAAATCTTATATCTTAATTATATTTGCGCAACATTTGGATTATCTTATCTTTCTCTCTAGATTTGTTTTGAAACATGAAACGTTTCATGTCATATCTGTTTCGCATGGTAATCGTTTTAAAATTATTTTATCTTCGCACGAGTACCTACCTACCTCTTCAATTAATTTTGTAAGTAGGTACTTTAAATATCTCTAACATGGACACGTTTTGCTGAAATCATCAATACAGCCTAGCTACAATACCAAGGAGCTCAACACCTATCCAGTATCTTCCGAGCGATATAAAGATTCGTTTAAAAGGGGTACCAAAAAAGGAGATTAATCATTTTTGTATAAAGATCAGAGGGCCTACTATCACCTCTTAAAACGATGCAAAAACGAGTGAGTGAGGGAGATGTCGCCTTACATCATGTATTGCGCCATCTCGTTTACTCACTCGTTTTTGCATCGTTTTAAGAGGTGATAGTAGGCCCTCAGGCCATCATTGTTTATTTTTGTTTTAAAGGTTGAAACTTGTACTTATGTAAGAAGCAAGAAGAAATAATTATAGATTTTACCGGGAAAATAAGCGTACATAGTGAATTTATTTTAATAATTATCTACTAGCTGGTGCTCGCGAGTTCGTCCGCGTGGAATAGTTATTTTGGGAATCATTAGGGTTTTCGCAGCGCACGCAACGGAAGCCCTCAAAGATGAATAATTTTCCCCGTTTTTTTTTCCACATTTTGGACTGTTTCTTCGCTCCTATTAGTCGCAACGTGATGTTATATAGCCTAAAGCCTTCCTCGATAAATGATCTATCCAACACAAATAGAATTTTTCAATTCGAACCAGTTGTTCCTGAGATTAGCGCGTTCAAACAAACAAACAAACAAACAAACAAACTCTTCAGCTTTATAATATTAGTATAGATTAATTTCCAACAGGGAGATGATACGAAGCTAAGAGTATCAACTGTCATTTGTATCGACAAATAGTTTGACTTTTTTCCAAGTTTTCTTCCCACCTAGAATAGTGGATGAAGTCTGATGGCGTTCTGAGTAACTGGTTTCGCCGCGATAAAATTCCGCGCATCAGTACCTATGCTACTGTTGATGAGGCAGTATGCACCTAACTCTTAAAATAGACTAAAACATTGTAAATATATATATATATATATATATATATAAAGTTATTTTGAAAGAATTTTTTTTAACTAGATTTCAATTATAACTGTTTCTTTTAAATAAATTAATTCACTATGTTAAACCTAAACCTGAATAATGATAATTTAAATATTCTAATGAGACCTATACTCTACCTATACTACTCATAGCCGAACCGAGTCAGTGGGAACGCTAGCAGCGTTTTTCCATACAAATGTATTCCCCTGTTTTCTCCCTAGCTAATCTTTCTAGAGCAAAAAATTTTTGTCATAGGTAGGTCTGCTAAGCTTTCTATCATTTTGGTCCCTATTATTTCTTTCTTTTCAACTAGGTAATTACATAAGAAAATATGAATTCTCAAAAATCGTAATAAATGGCCCTTTTATGTCACCCTAATCAGACGACTAAGTATAAAACAAATTTGAAAGATTTTTACGTGAAATAAGATTATGAATTTATGATGATCAGTTCAGCCGTTTGAAGACCCAATCCATTTCCTAGTTGACGAAGGGATTTCACTAACATCCTACGATTGATGTGATGCGAGTTCGATTGATGTGAAGTTTGATATGAGTTACCTACTTAGTTACTGTTACTTCGTTAGTATTTCTATGACATGGTAACCTTGACCCTTGACCTGATGCTGCAGCATCAAGTAGCTGCAGCATACTAAACTAACACCAGATATATCCTACCTAGCGTGTTTAGACTGAATAGTCAGAGGGGTTAATTTAACATTTTTAAGTATGGCTTGTTAAATATAAATTGTTTACAATTGTTAGTTACATGTTTTCATAAAATACAAGGAAGACTTCACGAAGTAAAAAAAAAAGAATTTGTGCATGATAATAGTCTTATAACTAAATACAAAAAATTCAAATTAATTCTGGGTATATAACTTTAACTCCTTAATGAGTATTCTTATTTAAATATAATAACTTGAACCGACTTGAGCAAAGTTAATGTTTAAACTAAGGTTAGTAATAATAACGAGTGGAAAATAACGAAACAATTACACATCTTGAGATATAGCCATTATTTACGTAATTCGTAACAAATTTGCCGTGAAGATTTTATTGATTAGATGTAGATTAGACTTCTCTCGAAATTCGTAAATCAAAACAGATGGCAAAAACTATTTCAGACAAAAAGGTCCTCGCATGATTAATTGTAAAAAGGGTTTTGGCTTTATATTTTTTTTACTTAATGGCGGTCAAAGCAAAACGGGCTATTAGTTATAGGTGCTGTGGTCTAAACACTTTGACGAACAAACACAGCCTAAACACAGTCATGTGCAACTTTGTGTTATTCGCGATAGTTTTTTGTAAGGGGCATTAGTACCCCTTACACTTACAATCTTACACGAGCCAGGCACAAATTTCGTCAGTCCTCTCCAGCGATAACGTGTTTTGGGATTTTGGGGGTACTGCTCAAAGACTATATAAGTATATTTGGGAGTAGTACTGCTACTGCCACCCACGTAACGGCAGCTGACGTCCACAGAGCTTCATGATAGTTACAATTCTGTCAAGCATCTGACAACTGATTGGTCATGAAAATCTGTTGCTGGCACTTTTTACACTGTTTCATTATATTTTTACACAGTTTCACTACGCAAACTGGCATTTTATTATGCCCAAAATTTAATAAAACATTCGGCACGTATACACATCACAGACAGCTTGCAGTGTGACTGGCTCGGGTACGCCGAACTCGGCGTAGTATTTGTTGCCGCATTTAACAATTACGACGGCGGTATCTAGTCGAGCACAGCGAGACCAATTAATTATTTATTTATTAATCTAAGCCTAAAGTGATTCCTACCTACTAACTTTGGTAGCGCACTTGCAGTACATACCTATGGCGTTCTGCGGCGTTGCTTGTGTTGTAATATTATAGGCGAATATAGAATTAGAGACTGTCGTCTTTTTCCTACTTCTAAGTCTACATCCAATCCACCTACCATCAAGTGGACCGTCTACTGCCTGCCGACAAAAAAACAATCTTTAATCATTGATATTATTCAAGACTTATTCAAGATTCAAATAATTGAATTTTGGAATAAGTTTAATTAAAAAAAAATAGCACTGGAATTGCCATAAAGATGTGTTATCTGGCAATAAGTAGGTAACAAAATTTAAGTGTTTTAATGTTATTAGTTTAAGTACGCTGGACGCATCGGTAATCGGTACAGTAATGAATCATTACACGTACCTACTTTACGGCGAACAGTATGACCGCGACCGCATTCCATTCCTTCGATAGCTCACTCGCTGACTGAGCAAATAAAATGACAACAAATATTTGTAAATTATAAATATACCATTTAATTTTTACAGTTTCCTTACAAAATTCTAATGTCAAGGTCCTATTTTTTTTAATGATGACATAACATTAATACAACTTATTCATATTGAATTGACGAGAAATACTTAAATTAATCATAGCCCATTTGCTTAAGGGATTCACAAAGGCGAATGACATTGACGATTTGACCTTCACCGATATGACCTTTAGAATGTTTATATATATCATACTAATTCCGCACGAAAAACACAAACGTAATCCACACCTCAACGCAGTCACTGAGACACTGTAGCTCCATATATTTAGAGTTCCGAGGCGTCGGAAACAATTCAACAGGCCTGATAAATGTAGTTTTTTGTACTTTTCATTAAAACTACATTAAAAAAAAATAAAAAAATCAATAATTTTTTTTTTTAATGATATTGACTTATTATTCGGTGTAGGAATCATTTGCGCGCAATAAACCGTTTTCGCAACATATTTCAATATAAGTCAAATTCTTCTTATGTTATAACTTTTATTGTGGGGTTTCTACTACTTCGATGGAAATTCTAAACAATATAATTTGTTCTTCACATGTTTAAGTATAACATATATTTTTTTCAAACCAATTGCATTGATAGTTTCTTCTAACATATTTTTTTTAAAATGCAAATTCTTAGGATTGGCGTGTGTTTACACCTTAAAGTCCATTCTCTGGCTTGGCGTGGATGCAAATTTTTCCATTTTTTTTTCTTTTTATAAGAACTGAATACGTACCTACTAAATACGTAGTTACCTATTTGATTTCAACGAATAACTAGTCCAGCCGTTTTCTAGTTGTACAATGTACGCTTAGCAACACATTTAGCGATTCATTTTTATTTTCTTTTCAGTAATAATAACATAATAAAAAATATTCAACTTACTAACTTAGTCCTTAACTATAATATAATTTGAAGTCGCTTTAGACGTCTGTATCTATAAATAACTCCTTTTCTAAACCACTAGGTATTATTATTTTGGTGCGGCTTTCCAACATTAGTTAGATAATTTTTCTAAATATAAGAATTTTTAAAACGGTATTAACTATGGACATTTCTTTACAAACATGGTTTTTACAATATTAATGAATACTTAAAAACTTAATAAAAAACTTGAATATGAAAATATATAATATTTTACCTATTTTAAGATGACTAAGAAAATATTTCCCGATTTACTAGATAATCTAGAAGCTTTAACTTTTATCATTTAACTAGGTTTTGTCCGCGACTTCGTCCGCGTCCGATCGCTACCAAACTTTACAGGATTACCGCTGGACTAATCTGAAGATTGTCTGACTGAAAATGTCATCAAAATCCAGCGGTTTTGGAATCCATATAGGTAACATACCATACATACTACATACACACATTCCCACATTCCCTTTTTATACACCTATCTAGGTATATATAGATAGATTTAATTTATAAATTTTACCAAATAGTTCCAATACCAATTTTCCGTAGATCATGTTGGCAAAAAAAGACAAAAAGAATCCGTGGAATCCGATGATGAGTTCACTTAATAAAAAAGTTAGTTTCCTTATGTCAATAAGGACTCAGACTCAGATAACAAACTTCTATACTTCTAAATCGTTTAATAACAAAACACAAAAAAACAAAACAGCACAAAACTTCTAGGTAAGTCTAGAAAGCTGAAATTTGGAAATTATTACCTCCTTTACAAAGCCTATTTCGCTATTTTTATACAATTATTTCTATACTTTGTCCTAACAATTATCAATGCACATAAAGCTGAAAATTGGAAAGCTTTATTTTGTAACGTAAGCGTCTGCTAAGAAAGAATTTTTGAAAATTTCAACAAGTCTGTAACTAATTTATCTCCTATACCTATATAGGTCTCGTCCTGATTGACTTTCAACGTTTTTCCATGCACAACCAAAACTTCTAAGTGTAGAAAGCTGTATATAGCTTTATTTTATAATGTAAGTAAGTAGATAGGTATCCGCTAAGGTAGGATTTTTGAAAAATAGTTTGTCCTGGTGAGGTCCTGACTTACTAAAATGTAGGTACACCCAACTAATTAGTGTAGATAGAAAGCTAAATTTGGAACAAAAGTATTCGGCTATGAAAAGCTTGCTTCAACTTTTAATATAAGCATCCTGCAAGAGGATTTTTAAATATTTCACCTACGTGCGAAGCCGGGTGGGTCGCTTGTATTGTAATTGTCAAAAATGGTGGCAAGACGTTGAGTTGTGGAGGCAAGATGTTGAGTCGGACGGCATGCGAGGACGCAAGCGGCAAGATGCGGCCGGCGTAGGGGGAGGGGCGTTCGGCATCTGAAGGTCGTCCGCATTCCTCGCGTCGCCGTCCGCTGCTACCGCGCTTACGTAGCGCCCCTGCCCCTGCCCCGCGCCCCATCACATCCCGCATTCGCCCGCCGACCGGTCCATACCTCCGTCCCACCCCGCCTCGCCGCCACACTATCGCACATTTAGTTACGACTAAAAACATGTTCTCAATGCTGCCCTATCGAGAGCTGAACAGCCAAACAGAGGTACCGGATGGGATCAAATTTATTCGCTATTAGCTGCGCCCGCGACTTCGTACGCGGTATTCGGAATGGCATCCAATTGACTGATCGAGTATCGACAGAAGAGCGTTTCTAGAATAGCGCTAGATATTATTTCTAGAAGCGATTGGAACTAAACAAACACTAAAAAAACAAGTAAACACTAAAAACTACGGAAAACTACAGTACATTAGTGAAAACCGCATTCAAATCGATTAAACCGTTCCTAAAATGGAAACGCGCACAAACGCACAGACACAAAAATTTTTAAAACTAATTTTCCACCTTGGTTACTTTACATAGCCTACATAAGAGATCTAGATGCATGAGGTATAAACGTGTACAAATTGTTTTTAATAATTTAGTTTAATGTATAGTTTATTTTAATAGGAATGTACCTACCTATCTATTGATCAAAGATTTTTATATAATAACTATTTGGTCAATCAAAAATATGTATGATTGAACTTCGCCGTTACAGATTAGTGGAGACCTAAGTATAGCATAAAATCAAGAATTTGACGATTTGACACTGATTTATGCTCAACTAGCCTTTACTTACACAATTATCTCTGCTTTTCATATTCACCTAACTAAAATCACGCCATACTTACGTTTAACAAGTAGGTAGGTACTAAGTACGTCATGCTTACGTAAAATGAGTAGGTACTACGTCATACTTAGATACGTATAGATTTTTTGAAACATCTATACCTACCTATACATGTATATTTGCATGTAGGCATTTGCTCATATGTGCAATTTAGAATTGTAAAAGATGTACCCAACGCATACGAGCCCAAAAATGTTGGCTTTTGGCAGCAGGTAGCAGAAGGGGATTTTGACATAGAAAAAAAGATTAAGGAATGCACAGATGGTGAAGATCCGGACATAAATGTTTGGGGCATTCACGATGAATAGGGGAACGAACGGTATGTCAGCGGATGTAAATATAGTTAAAAATGAAGACTGAATTCAAAATACTTATTTTTGATGTTTAATTTGGATATAAACTTATTTCCTTGAGTTATTCTGGGGTTATTCTTGCAAAACACGAACTTTTATTCGAGCCTAATTTTAATGGACCTGTTTTTGGATCCACTTTAATGAAAATAATTATTGTCTTTACTAGGTACAATGGAAAATTCAATGTTATTATTAAGCCTATCTCATTCTTACCTAATACGCACTTTCCGTGAAACTATGGTCTATTCCCAAAATCTCTCAAATATTTTTATTGTTCCCAAAATGTCCCAAATCGAATTAAAATTCTTCTTTTTTCTTCTCGTGTGCTGTCTGGGTCAATTGTGTGCTGTTTGAATCACAGTGTGCCCCAGTGACCCTGTCACTTCTTTAATTTTTATAGTCTTTTAACTTTGGAAAGTTTATTTCCAAAATAAGGCCCAGCCGGTAGTAGGTAGAACCCGAGATCCCTAACTCAGACCCTTAAGGGTCTGAGTTAGGGATCTCGGGAAGATGCTTGCCTTAAGGCAAGCATCTTCCAACCAATGGATTTATCAAAATTAGTCAATGTCGTAATGGGGATTGAATGGGGAGGGAGGGAACTTTGAACATTGGAGATAGGAAATTCCATTTTTTTAAGTACCTTGTCACTGGGTAGTGCGTAATCATCTGAGAACACGGTTGACTTTAAATTATTTCGCAGTGAAAATTAAAAAAAATACACCAATGTTATACTTACTCATAGTTTCTCTTCACTTAACTGCATCTTATTTTAATATAAATTTATTTTAAATACAAAATTAATGTTATGGGTTTCTCCGTTAATTTACTGAACCGATTTTATAGTTCGATAATACCGCCATCTGACGTAAATTTTTGGAAACGCGTTATGAATCTCGATTTATTTTATGTTTCAGGGCGAGTAATAGTTGTATCGAGATGCGACATGCGCGCTCTCTGTTCGGTTCGCGGGCCGTTGGGCGGCGAAGCGCGCGCGCTCGGCGCGGGCGCCCGGTTCCTGTCTCTACGCGTGCCCGGCCACCACCAACCTCTGCATTTTGTAGTCGAAGCCAAAGCGAAGGTCAAGGAGTTGAAAGCCCTGGCTCACGCTCAAGCACATCTGCAAGGTGTCACAGACATGGACCTGTTCGGATTAGCCATTATGCAGAGTAAGTGCAACTTCAAGTGTTTCATTTTACTGTTTTGCTTATACTCGTACTTTTGCCAGGCGTTAGATTTTATGAATCTAAAATTTAGATGATCCTTCGGAAACAATACCTATTTCTGTTCTGGATAAAAGGACTTTTTCTGTCCCCGTTCAGAGAAGGACAGCTCTACAGTCTACTCTATGTACTTTTAATATTAAACATTGCGAAATGAACACTGTTAAACCTCTAAACCAATTTTCATGCAACTTGGGGTCCACCCTGTGGAAATAGTGTCTTTCTGGAATAATTTACCTTTCAGCCATAAACATTATTCCAAAAAGATTAGTATTGTCTTCCAATTTCAGTCGAAGGGTAGTGGGGTCTAATTCAGCAATCTAAAATATATTGAGTCCAGCAGCGTGACAAGGATATTAATTAAAGATTTATAAAATTCTTATCTCTTTTCCAGATGGAGAATACTTATTTGTTGACTTAGAAAGCAAGTTATCTAAATACGCACCAAAGAGTTGGAGATCATCTCATACACATGTAAGTTATAAATATTGTTTGGAGTAGAAAAGGCAAATTTGATTGCACCATTGATTTTGTTGATTTTGATATAATTTGTAATAACAAGTTGTTATTTTGCTTCCAGGGTCTCGATGCAAACGGCAAGCCCCTCCTGGAGTTGCACCTAGTCGTACAATTTCACGTGGAGAGTCCATTACTTTTGCACGATGAAGTCGGACGGCATCTGTACTTCCTGCAGTTGCGTCATAACGTGCGCACAAGAGACGCGTTACCTGCTGAAGTGCTCTTATTGCTGACCGGACTAGCATTGCAGGCGGAATATGGAGATGCGGATATATATGAAGATCGTGATTATTTTAAAGTAGAAGAATATGCCCCCTCGTCTCTTACGGGAGATTGGGTTTCCGCAGCAATGCGTGCTTGCCACCGTGAACATCGTGGCCTATCCAAAATTGATGCGGAAATCAGATTTATACGAGAGGTTTGCTTATTGCCTGATACCATTAATTCACATAGATATCGTTTAAAACATTCTAAAACTGAACAAGAGCCTGGAACTGTGTGGCTTCTCATAACAGCAAAAGGTATAAAAATCCTACCAGACAATGGGTCGGTTTCAAATTTTATATGGAGTTCCATAGGGAAATTAAGTTTTGACAGAAAAAAATTCGAGATACGGAGCGAAGGCGGAAAGATTACATTGTATTCGTCGAATGATGAGAAGTGCAAATATTTATTCGCATTATGTAAGGAAACACATCAGTTTTCGATGAAAATCGCTCCGAAATTAAATGAAATCTTAAGAAAAGAGGAGGAAGAACGAAAAACCTGTTACGGCTACGCGAAATCTTTCAGTTTTTATTACAATCAAAATAAGAACGAACAGAGAATATCAGTAATATCGTCTACAAGTTCTAATACCACATCGGGAATCGTCAGTGACAGAGTTCAATCTGAAGATGAATTAGAAATAATGATCGATTCACCTCCAGCGCCGTCGACAGAAAGTTTAGCCTTTGCTCATTTATTAGACTGTTCAAATACTTATTTTATTAGACACATTTCTCAAGAACACCAACCATTAACTAAAACCTCATCATTACAATTACAAAAAACAAAACGTAATACAAAAAGTAAAGAAGACAGTGAAAACATCACAAAATTTGATATGAGTACAGAAAGTGGACTATGCACTTCTAATGCAGCAGATGAAACCACGTCTCTACCCGATCAAGGTGAGACTTCAACAGAAAGCCCTACATCTAATAAGTTAAAATGTACGGGCTCTCAATGCTCCTCATCGTGCAGTACAGTTATAATGGCTAGAGCCGGGTTGAGCACTCTAAGCAGAGCATCTAATGCGAGTAGCTTAGAACTTGGCTATAGCCACACAGCACAGAATTCAATGTTAAGTGATAACAGTACTGTCGGAATTGACGTGGAGTACTCACGAGACACTGCATCAGCTTTATACGACGGTTTAGGACAGCCTGTAACTGTGGCTGCATCTAGTGAAACAAGCGGAGTTTATACTATGGGAAGCTCTGAATTAACTTCTCGGTCGAAAATGGATACACTTTCTGAAGATAGTAGAACAGAATACGATGATTCGCATTACAATAGTTACAAATCATCAAAGGAAAATGATCTTGCTGATTTTGATAGTGTATCGTCAATATTGAAAAATAAATCAGACAGAACTAGTCACTCAACTAGCTCTAGGTTACAAACTACCATATCTAATGCAGATTGTATTGATGGAGCCACAAAGTTTCCTAGTCAAGATCACAATGAAAGTAGTAACATTTTCAGAGAAAGGACGAACTCTAATGTTAGCGCGGTGTCTTTTCACGGTGACGGAAGTGATCCAACCGACATTAAACGGAACATTTTAAGTGCTAGTGAATTAAGTGATCTTATTGTGGGACGAGGAGTTTATCCAAAAAGTCAATCAGTAAGCGACACATTAGATTCAGTATCTGACTATGTCAGATTACCTCTTCCTTTCGCGGGAGATAGTTACATTAAAGGCCACGAAGATACGGCACCATCTGATGACAACTATCCAAATGATTCATTTTTCGATCGCCCTCCAACACCGCCGACGAGAATAGATAGTCGTAAATCTCTTAATCTATCGCTTCCAAATATATTAGATATTGAGGAAAATCATCAATCTGTGCCAAGATTTCCAGACAAACCTCCACCACCATACGAATACAATCACAAAAAACTGTCAACCTATTCCACTACACCTACAAAAGAGCCACCAGCATATCAAAGTGCTTCTACGTCGACGTCATTTTTGAAACATTTAGGTGATAAGGAAGAAGTGGCAGCTAGAGTAGTAACGTCCAAACCTATGATAACTATCTTAACAGCTGAGGCGGGTGAAGTAAACGCACCGAGCGAAAGAACTTTTGCAAGCCCAATGGTAATGGAACATCGATTTCAAAAGTCAAAACGACACCAAGCTTCCAGTCGCAGAGCTGAACGATCAAAATTAGCCCAAGGAATTAGCAATCTCTCTCCTTCTAGGGAATTGCCACCGCGTGGAGTCGATTCAGTTCTTGTGGCAATGATGAAATTACCACCGCCACCGCCTCCTAGGCGAACCCGACTACCTCCTCCACCGCCACCGCACAATCCATCTTTTCACCAACAATTGTACAGCGACGTCGATTACGTCTACTATCCCATACAAGATCCAGCCATATCCCAACAAAACTATCTCGACCATAAGTTGACAGAATCGCGCGTATCCAATATGCATAAAAGCGGACTACAATACAGGAGCACTCCCTATCTAGCATCACCCATGTCCACATCATCCGTTTACGGGTCTATTCAGAATCTATCCGATTCGTACGTACAACTCCCCGGTGCACGCACCAGTTGGTATTCTATGACAAGTAGAACCACATTAAGTAACCATTCCCTGAACATAGAGCGACCACCTTTGCCGGTACGAACTCAAGATATTGTCAACTTCTCGAGAACAAAGTCGCATGAAAATATATTAGATACTAGAGACCCACCTCCGATAAGGACACGGCGGATGCCGCCTCCACCACCGCCGCCTTATGAACACAAAAAGAAACTACCCACTTATTTGCGAGAAATAAGAATTCCAAACAGCAACTCTAGCGTATTTAACGATAGCAACACAAATAAAGTTAAAGATTCAAATTGTGATTTAGATATTAAAACACTTAGAGAAAAAAGTAAAAATCTTGATTTGCCTCTTATAGCCGCATTGTGTAATGACAGGTCATTACTGAAGCAAACTAAAGCTTTTGGCACTCCAAAGTTGGCAAAACAAGCGAGTAATGATAGTGAAGCAGGAAAATGTACAAAGCCCACTCAAAACACCACCGAAAGCGTAGAAAGTAAGAGTAAAACAGAAAACGTAGTCAGAGCGACCGTAACCGGGTCGCAAAGGAAGGTGTTATTACGAAATCCGACTGATAAACTTCCAGCGTTACCTGAACCCCACACCCCCCGAGCAATGTCCAACACTTACGTCATGAATCCAAGTGTAATTAAAACGAAAAAAATTCAACCGAGCTCATGACATCAAACAAGTGCTAACCGCTAAATCTTGTGAATCCTTCCAGTGCTATGAGCTTTTATCCACCGACCCTAATGCCATAAGTAAGACTGAGCTAATTATTGTCATTGAATTTAAGCTAATTATATTTATATTACCTACACTCGCTATCCGTGCATTCCAATTTTATCGCATTCCACTTTTATTCAGACTTATGCGTGTGCGCAAGCGCATAAACTTTAGGTAAGGAATTAATTCTCAGTGAATTGGAAGTTTAAATCAGCATCACTAAAATTATTCGTAACTAACCTATAATGAACATTGTTGCAAGGTGTTGCATATTTATATATATTTTTTTAAATTACTTACAATTGTTACAAATGATTAAAATACTATTTTGAGATTTAATTATTTTTAATAGAACAGTTGAAATATTGTAATCGAGATTTCATTTTGTGATATTTTAATAGTCTGTATAAATTTCGAATTAGAAATTAAATGCAATGTGACAAATTAAAGTAATGAATGCGTTAATAAAAATAATACATTAATCCAAATAAAGTTGTGTGTTACATGTTTGGCTTTATTGATGTTCAACTAGTTCCTCGTATGAAATTTATCTACATATTTAACTGAACAGTAGCGGTATAATTTTTTTTACCAAATTATGATACTTTACATTACACATCCAATCCAAGAACGCAACTTATGCCCGTTTTCAGCAACAGTCACCTAGAGTTAGGGAACACATAATGCCGGTCATTCACAATCCTGCACGAAGCGACGGACTGTCGTGAATGGCAGGCTTAGATAGTAGTTAGGTGTTCCCTAACTCTAGGTGTCTGTTGTTGGAACCTGGCATTAGTCTTGTAAAAGATAAAGTTGCCCCAATAGTTGAGGGGATTATTTATTGTCTTTTAAGTCGGTAATATTTTTAAACTTCACTACACAATAAGCGTCATTATTTGCGCCGGCGCAGTCTAGGCTTAAAAAAGTGTTTACAGGTTGTAATTTATATTATTATGTTATAAATAATAAACTAAAATTCGCTGTCGTAACACCTATTTAGATCTATTTTTAATGTTGATATGCTATCTAAATTAGTATGTTTTGTAATAAAAGAAAAATAACTTTTACAATTTATTTATTTTGTTAACAATTACACATTGTACATATTAGATAAGCATGGTTAGTCGTAAGTACATTAAAATGTTTCAAATTTGTATAAATGTATATAAAAATCGTAATTTAATAGATAAATTATAATGTTTCATTTATATACCCAAACACAAGTAAGTACCTACTAATCTCATCACACAATATTTGGATAACTCTAGCTGAGAAGTTTGTTTGGAGTAAAACGAAATAATTAGATGGTCTATAAATTGGTTGAGAACATTAATCAATTTTCTCTATGCATATATATATTAATACAAATAATAAATATACAGAAAGGGACAACCAGAAATTTTTCTACGGTCTACGAGTTCAAACTGGTGAATGTCAAACTTTAAAAAAAATAAAAGAAAATATTTTTGAGATTTTTTAAGGGATTTTTAGTAAAACTAAGAGCTTCACTCTTGTACCCAAACACATAATTTACTTTACCACTTAATGAAGGTAATATATTTTATAATTTCAAGTAGGATTCCAATTGCATTTTAATAATTTGAAGAATTTGTGGAATACAAACGTAAAACGACGTAACTTTCTTCTGAATACAATCACCGGTAAATAAATTAATAACCACTTGTACACAAAAAATAATAATTTTATAAAACATTGGTAAGCAAGTCAACATACAGCCTCAAATAAGTAAGTAAGTGTAAGTATAAATACTATAAGTATAATCCCATAAATAGGAAGCATCACAAAGGAAAACAAAATTTATCAGTTAAAAATACTGCAACATTACAATAAAACGACGAACATTATGTAGATTTAAGGAAATAACAATTTCAATACTACTGGTAACATAACGATATTTTAACTACAGTCAAACAAAGTTAAATAACAAAATAATAACTTCTAAACTACTGGATCTTTTTAAAGTATTGACTTTAAAAAGATCAAAGTTATAAATATATAATTGCGTAAAACATAATAATAATATAATATACTAAAAGAGATTCTGGATTCAAACAGAGTTAATTAGAATGAATAGTGATTAATGTCAGCCATTGATCAAGCCAATCGGACGGTATAATTCACAAATGGGGAACATCCGCAACCATATTTGGATGCGGATCCGCAATAATCAAAGCGAATCTTTTGCGGATATGGAGGTAGTACTCTTAAATCTCGCAGATATCCCCAGGATGAACTTTGAATTTTTTAAATTTCATTGTTTTTTTATTTGAACTAAAAGATTACTTAATAAAAATTTATTATAATGATCAATTTCAATCATTTATTTCTGCTTCAAAAAATAAATTTTATTCTCATCCGCAAATGGAGAACTTTCGTATCGATTTGGACATCTACAGCGTATATATATATATATTTTCGCGGATGTGATAATCTAAATAAGTATTCGCGTCCGAATCCGTATCCGTGGATGTTAAAAATTCTGCATCCGCAAAAACTCGGGTCAAACTCTTTTTGCCAAATGACATTCATACTTACACCATACAATTGGCTTGATCAAGCCAATATCTTTGTGTGTAGATATTCGTTCATAGAGATTCTCGTTTAACATTTAAAATTCTATTTCTCCAATTTCAATATAATAGCAGAATTCGGGGGGAAAGTGATCTTATCTAAATACAGCACCTCACCGACCAAACTAGTGTTTGTACCGCCTACTACTGTGCCACTATAATACATAAAGGACAGATCCGTTGTTATAGATCTATTCTCAAGATTACCGATAAAAACGCAAGTGTTTCTCCTGGGATACCAACGTTCGATTATAACTAAATTTTCCGTTGCATCTCTAACACCCGTGTTCCTTTGAATGTTGCCATCCTTATATATCGCTCTCGTGTAAATAGTTGGATTATTCAATTTAACACCTATCAAGTTTTTAATGACATTCACATAGTTATACTTTGGCTCCAAACTTGATTTGGATATCCACGGTAATACACCTGAACTTGGTTTAGCGCTTTCGTTTATGAAATTCATTAGAACCAAATTGTTCACATATCTGTGTTCGTGATAATCTTCTTCGACGTCGTGTGTGGCTAAATTCCCCAAACCTATTTCGTCACCGTAGAAAATACTAACAGTCCCAGGTAACATAAGTTCGAGGGCGATCAGTGCTAACGTATTGTTTCCCTGTTTCGTGGATAACCTCTCGCTGTTGATGTCACCTATATTCCAATGTACCCAAGGGTAGTGTGGTTTAGACCAGAGACTTAGACTGTTGTGATTTTGATCGGTAACATTCATAATGCGATCTCTCAAAACACTCACGCCTTGTTGTAAATCCAAATGAACATCAATGAGATCTATGCGGGAGAGCAAAACGTTCAGAGACTTATCTGAAGCCGCCTTGTAAGCAGCTTCGTTGGCGATCAAAATTTTATCATTACCAATAATTTGCTTGTAGAGCACTAGAGTATCACCAAAATTTAGATCATCGACGAAATATTCCAGATCTTTTAAATAGAAACCGTCAACATTTTGAGCGCGCGCCCAAAACGCTATAGCCAAACAAGTTGGATCAGAATAACCGACCAATGTGTTGTTAGAGAAAACTGAAAAAGTATGCGAAATATTATTACTGGATGGCGAAACAGATATAGCCATACTCATGACTTTAATGTCCAAAATAATATACATGGCCCTGTCGTGAACTGCCGCTACTAATTCCTGAAAATCTTTGAGTGTACCGAGACTCCTGTCTATCTCTTGTAAAGAAGTTATATTGTAATACTGCTCGGGATATTGATTACTTTTGAATATATAATTGAGTCTTATGGCGGACACTCCTAAATCTCTTATGTAATCCAATTTCTTTATGACGCCTTTCAAATCTGGGGTTCCATCGTTGTTGGAATCTTTGAAGCTGGCTGGAAAGATTTCATAAAACACTTTCCCTTGGTGCCAAGGCAGATCCGGGTTGCACTCTTTTGGCATGGTGACAACCATCGCTATGATGGCTGCCAAACACGCAACGAGACCCGATAAAACAAACCACAATAATATCTTCCTTATTATTCCCCAGTTCCAATTGACGAAACTTGGCAGCTTGCGGCTACTGATATTGAAGCTACCATTAATCTTACAATCTTCAGTCTGAAATAAAAATATTTATAATCAAATAATAACCTATATTAAAATATTTACTGTAAGTATTGAAATTAATTTAAAAAACAAGAGAACAGCGTATGTGGAAAATTACAATTCTATTTTCAATTCCTTTGTCAGCCTGTCTGTCGCCCTTAACAGATAGAGGTAGGTTTTTATCGCCTTATTTGTTTGTCTTCTTTAAAAGTTTCAAAGAGATTTCATATCAATTATAAATGAATTGATTTCATATAAATTATACTTACTTGTCCTATGATGAGATCTCCATTTTTGCTCAGAGTTTGATAGTCCAACATGCTAATGTTATTGATCAATTGAGCGCTGACTGGGTCTTGCACTACGGAGTTCGAATCTCCAGATGAACTGGAATCACCAGCTGATGCATCTGAAAAAGTTAAATTTAAACTTTAACTGACAAGTTCTAAAATGTATCAACAGATGGCGCGAGTGAATATGTGTGCAGCAGTTATCCGATTCTATACTAATACTAGCTGGCGCTCGCGATTTCGTCCGCGTGAAAAAAGTAGCCTAGCCTGTGTCCCGTATGTCTAAGTAATTATCTACCAAGTTTCATGAAAATCAGTTAATTCGTTTAAGAGTTATGGAGGAACATACATACATACAATACCTACACACAGATTTATTATTAGTATTGATAATAAAGAGATAAAGTTTTTATGTTTGTATGTAGGAGGAAATCTTGGAAACTACTAATCTGATTTAAAAATCTTTCACCAATAGTTAGAATAGAATTTAAGGATTTTACACAGATTAAATATTCCAATAGGACACCATCTATCTAAATAATAAAGATCCAACAATAGTACATATAATGTCAGGCGTTAACTTTATCTTTTATTTTTTAAAGTGGATTTAGTCGCGAGCACCAGCCAATATAACCAGTGTCGGATTAGCTATGTAGCAAAATTAGCAATTGCTGGGGGCCCCACGTATCCATGCCTCTCTGGGCTCTCTGAAAACCAGATCTCAACAAATCCACATAATCCCTTAAACTGGAGATCCTAATACAAACCAAGGGCCTCTTGATAGAATTTGATACTATAAAATGTACCTGAACTCTGTATATTGACCATGTTGTTGTCATCTGTCAATGTTAAAAAGGGTCCTTCATTCATTTCCTCAGAAAGAGGATGTTTGAAATCCAGGGCGGTGGGGCTCGGTGTTGTTGGCAGAAGCAGACATGTTGAAGACTTCACTTCGTGTAAATAATCTGAAGTGTCTAATTCATTGGGACTTTTCTGGTTGCTATTCTCTGATATTTCATTCATTTTCACTTATTCCGTTGTTATACTCTCACTTTTCAATAATCTGATAAAAAAATGAAATTATGTGAAATAGTAACTGGCTTCTGAAATATTAGCTTAAAAACTCATCTAATTTAATAATTTACTAATATTATTATTATACTAATATTATTATCAATTGGTTAGGTTAGGTTAGGTTATGGACCATAGTTTATGATAATACTGAAATAGAATACCTGAAATATTATGACTGAAGTTACACAAAATTAATAATGTTATACAGCACTAAACATTTTCTCCACTGCGTACTAGTTTACACTTGTTCATGGACTTAATTAAAGCAACTACGTTCTATAATAAAAATCATAAATAAATTGTTTAATGGTAAATTAATTAATTTAATCACAAATCTAGTCTCCAGTCTCCACTCCAACCCTCACGGCCCCCCCACACAAAAATGACAAATGACAATTTGACAGATGACTGTGATTTCAATATTTTCAATCAAATCAATTTGACTTGACAATGACAACTCAGGTTAAGAGCATTAGCACACGATCGAACATAGTACGGCCGTACCACTGCACTGTGCGCGCGGTGCGCTCTGTGTAACAAACGAGTGCACAACTCATCACTATCCATTCAGTAGTAGTATTTAATTTATTTAATTTGAGGGTTAATAAAATAGAACACGGTAGACCATCATGCCTTTTATTTTAAATAACAAAAATATCTATCACGTTAGTTGCGTCTGCTCAAGAAACATTGCAACTACGCTACATCACCGCCACTAAACAGAACAAGAGAAGTTTATTCAAGAACTAAATGATACCTAAATAAAAAGATAACTCCCAAACGTGTCTACACACTGAAACTACTAAGGTCAAGGTATGTATTTTGTAGTCTCCAAAACTGCTCAACTAATTTTTATTGGTGTATTCCCAGTAGTTCGGTTGACCTAACTAGTTCTGAACTAGTGAGACTTTTTTTCCCAGTAGTTCGGTCGAACAAATCAACCGAAATAGTCGGTCTTCACTTATGAAAAGACTAAAATAAACTAGAAAGATAAATAATTTGCAGAAAAAAATTGGACGCTAGATTGCTAGTAAATAATAATGTGCGGCGGACCATCCGCTACATGAAATGATCGAATAACAAGTTTGAGCAATGAAGCGCAACAAATTCGATAGTCTGTTAGAGCTTTAATATTTGTTGTCGTGTCAATAACTGTCATGTCAAATAAAAACTGACAAAACTAAATATCTGTCTAGCACACTGGCACGGGTGTATTTATTTTAATTAAAATAATTACATATCTTTTCAAATATAATTTATTTACCTTTACGCATTTGATATGTGGGTTAAAGTACAACTGAAGTTTTGAAGCACGCGCGTGTTATTACTACGAATTTTCAGGAATTATTATAAGTGCTAAAAACATACATAGTGCTAAAATGATTATATTAATTAAAAACGTAAATAATAGGTTGAACGTTAAAACTTTAGATCAGTGTAGAAACTTCTCAAAGTTAAAGAATATAAAAGATGTCAATTATCAGTACTTGCAGCGGAGCAAGGTGCCCACGATGCATTTCCAAAAGTCTTTGCCTCGTTTGCCTGTACCAGAGCTATCTAAAACTGGTGAGAGATATCTGAACGCTTTAAGACCTATACTTACAAGCGGCCAGTATCAAGAAGCACAGATACGTACCAACAATTTTTTGAATAAAGAAGGCAAAATATTGCAAGAAAAACTAATTAGTAAGGATAAAATGAACAAACATACAAGTTACATATCAGAATATTGGTTTGACCTTTATTTGCGGGATCGTAAACCGCTTCCTATCAATTACAATCCATTAATAGTGTTTCAAAATGATCAGAGACCCGAATACAACAACCAATTGATAAGGTCCACAAACTTATTAGTTAGTGCGTTAAGATTTATGTTATCACTCAGAGAATTTATATTAGAGCCGGAAGTGTTTCATTTGAATCCAAAGAAAAGTGATACTCAACTCTTTAGAACAGTTACAGGGTTTTTACCTGAAGCTATATCATGGTAACTATTATTTTATGTAAAATAAATATAATTAAAAAATAAATTTTAGAAAGTAATATATTTTAGTAAGTAGGTAAGTGACTTAAAGAACATTTAAGTTCAATTTTTCTCTCTTGTACTATTTGATACTTTTATGTCTATGTCAACTAAAATATTAAGTTGACATACAGGCTGACGGTCCACTGGATGGTAGTTGGTTACCATCAATTAAGGAAACAAGCAATACAAGGGGGAGTGCTGATGCACTGCCAACTATGCAGTCATTTGTTCAAGGCTCTCTCGTCGATCGACTACAAAAAAAATTAGTACTCAGCAAATGAGCACCCACTTGAACATTTGGGTGTGCTTTTGTATTAGTATAATTATTATTCTATCTGTTTAACTGAAAACATATTACAGATGTGTTTGCGTTTTACAATCTTACTACCTCAGTGTATAAGTTTAATTTTGTAAAAACTGTATGTAAATTTTAAAACTTTATCTTATATAAAATGCATGATGTCTATATATATATATATATATATATATAAATATAAATATAAATATATATATATATAGGTAAAGTGTTATACCACTTATTGGGTTTTGTTTTGAATGAGACTTTGTATCTAGTATTATAGTTGACCGATGGGCTAGCTTCAAGAAGCTAATATTGTAGTTAGGAGGAAACACCTCAGCATAAAGTTGCTCCTCATCTGGACTCTCTGAAGCGGAACCATATCCAAGTAATGAGGATGAACTCCGCATCTATGGTGCACAGAATGGTGGTACTGTCTGATAGTAACATGTCTTGTTTATGTGTTTTACATGATTATGTTCCTCTTTATGTGTTTTTTTTAAATTACCTTTAAATATTTAACTCATCTGTTTTTCATTGTATTTAGTTCTTTAGTTTTGTATGTGTCTAACATTACAGGTATGGTGCATATTTGTTTAAAGCATTTCCTCTAGACATGAGTCAATTTGCTGGACTCTTTGGAGCTACCCGCATACCTTTAGTGAATAAGGATAAAATATTTAGAGATTCCACCAGTAAGCATGTGGTTGTACAGCGTAATGGAAACTTCTATGTTTTTAATGTTTTAGATGATGACGGTAATAATCTGATTATTATTTTTTAATTTTATAAAACTGTTTTTAATTGAATCGTATGCATGTCATAACAACAGTCATAACAATAGATTTGTGTTCTAGTATTGCTTCCTTTAATATGGTTGATAGTTTTTAAATCAGTAAGTAAATTAAATTTCAACAAATGATTGTTAGCATTGTCAGGTTGGCAGGCAGGCAATCAGCAAGTACACTGCCAACATTGTTGAGATATAGGATATTGGAGGGATTTGGGAATAGGATATCTACCAACTTTTATTATAAAAATATATTTTAGAGTTGTATGTGAATTATTTTTATGATTGTCATATCATTTATTTATACTAAAATGATTTATATTCATAATTTTAATATGCAACAAAAATATTTAAGGTAACCTTTTATCTCCTACTGAGCTCCTCGGCAATTTGAATCAAATAATAAACGACACGTCAAAAGCAGACTACCCATTGGGAGTGTTAACGTCCCAAGAGAGAAATGAATGGGCCACACAAAGGGAATATTTAGAAAATATAGGCAATAAGGACGCCTTACATAAGATAGATTCGGCTGTCTTCAACTTAGTGCTCGATGATGAAACCATACATGACAATAAGCACAAAATTCTCAGCCATTATTTACATGGAGATGGTCTAAATAGGTATGTCATTTTATTGTATCTATCTATACTAATAATATAAATGTGAAAGTAACTCTGTCTGTCTGTCTATCATTATGAAATTGAACTACTCAACCTACTCAACCTATCATTATGAAATTTTGCATACATGTTGTCATGTTGAAGAAAGGATAACTTTCTTCCAGAAAAAAAGTATTGTTCCCAAGTATGCACGTTTGTTGCTTAGTATTGTTATGCTTAATTTATAGATTAAATAATCTTTATAAATTTATGGAAACAAAATTACTTTCTTTCTGTTTGTTTTGAAGTTAATTTATTTGTGTATATTGTAATTTTAAAATCATGGTTTCAGGTGGTTTGACAAATCCTTCAGTCTCATTGTGACTAAGGATGGAGTTTCAGGAATCAACTTTGAGCATTCTTGGGGCGATGGAGTAGCTGTTTTGAGATTTTTCCAAGATATTTACAAAGAAACCACAACAAAGCCATTTATTCATCCCGATAGCAAGCCAGCAAACACTAATATAAGTGTGAAACGATTGGGTATGTATTTTTCAAGTGTTTTACACAATATTATTAAAAAAAAAGAACAATGTTCTTTCGGCGTATTCGAACTGTGAAAATTTACAAAATAAATACATAGACAAAATATTGTGAAATACATAGACGAAAAATCGCCAGTTTATTTGTCTTTTATAAGGTGTACTTCGGGGAGTGTGCTCAGGAGCTGCATGAGCTCATACCGCCTTCCCCTTTCTTCCATCGGACATACAGACGTACGGCTGGCTACCATCCTCATCTTGTCGAAATCCCTCCTTTTCGGACCAAGCGCTTTGAAACATCCTTTATAATGCGCACTGCCAGGGTTTGGAACTCCCTGCCGGCGTCTGTATTTCCGAGCACAATTATAAATACACTTATAAAAAATAAAAAAAATAAAAAATTTTAATCATTCGTAAGAAGTAAACTCCAGTCGTGTGTCGAAGCTAGCAATTGACAAGAGATTTTGTTAATATTTTAAATAACATACAATTAACAAAGTTATAAATATTTTGTCAAGCAATGAAAATGATCGACAGAACCAACCATTCCAGAATATCTTAACTCCTTAACAGCTCAACAACATTTCAGTTCTTATGAATCCCAAATTTATAAGAACTTGTGTTATAAGAATTTATATAAATTTGGTTTTCCAACAAATGCTTTCAACAAAGTTCATTTCCTTTTCAGAATTTAAACTTGATGACAAATCTAAACATTTCATAAAGAATGCTCGTAAAGTTTACAAGGACTGGTGCGACTCGTTGAGCATTGATTACATACTATACGAAGGTTTGACCAAGGAGGCTTGCAAGAAGTTCAAAGTTAGTCCAGATTGTATAATGCAACTTGGATTTCAGGTAATCAAAAATGTATACACAGCACACAGCCCTAATGCACAAAAGTGTTTAGCACCAGTCATAGTTACATAATAAGATAATAAATATCTTTACACATTCTACACAGCACCATTTAGTTCCAAAGTAAACAACTAATGCTTGTGTTATGGATGGTATCCATAACACAAGCAATGATACCAGACAGTTGATGTACTACATAGATTACTTTTTTTTGTGTAAATACATACATATTATAAATACAAACCGTGTCGGCGATCAATTCCTAATTCTTGTTTTTCAAAGCGCTAAATGTTAACACATAAAAATTTGCCCCTAGCGGGATTCGAACCCGTTAACAGCTAGGCTCAATAGCCACTAGACCAAACGTGTCGTCTAAATATTGTCTAATTTATTAAATTACATTTTGTTTTCAGGCGGCCTATCACCTTTTACATAACAAATATGTTGGCACTTACGAATCTTGCAGCACATCGGCGTTCAAACACGGAAGGACCGAAACTATGAGACCTTGCACCGACAAAACGAAGGTACTTTTATTTCCACAGTAAAAAAATATATAAAAATAAATACACACACACACACACACATACAAATATGCAATCCGCCTCATATCAAGGATTGATCATATATGTTTTTCGCGTAATAATAATAATCTCTATTGCGAGAAAAATCGCTTTTTACGGCGCCATCTGCCGCTGTCACATTTAAAGTGGAAGTTTTTTTTTTTTTTTTTTTTTATATAAGTCAAGGCAGCGCTTGGCCGCGATCTCACTTGATGTTAGGTGCAGATGCGGCCGAAAGTGGACCACGCTTACCTAGTAGATGCCCATTTACCCTACGTTTGAAGACCCCGAGATTGTAATTTTGGGGAAACACAGACGCAGGCAGTGAGTTCCACTCCTTAGCAGTTCGGACAAGGAAGGTGGAACTGTAACGCTTCGTGCGTGACCGAGGAACTTCAACCACGAAGGGATGAAACCCCCGCCCGCGCCTCGTGTTTCGCAAGTGGAACGGTTCCGGTTGGATCAAATCGAAGAGAATGGACGCACACTCCATGGTGCAGACGATAGAAAATTGATAGACATACTACTTTTCGGCGATGCTGTAGGCTTTGAAGTTGAGACTCCACAAGTTAGCCGTTGAACCACAGCGAAACGTGGTCGGGGTTCAAGCTAGTCTATACTAATATTTCAAATTGGAAAGATTTGTTTGTTTGTTTGCATTGAATAGGCTCTGAAACTACTGAACCTATTTGAAAAATTCTTTCACTGTTTGGAAGCTATATATTATCAGCGAGTAACACGCGCTATATTTTATAAAGTTACACGGACGAGGTCGCGTGCAACAGCTCGCGTTAAGGCGAGGACTTAGCTGAAAAGGTTTTTTTCGTCGCCTAGTTTGACTTCTTAGAGTAAAATTACAAGTCAGATAAAAATACAGTGCATGATAGACTATATTGAAAAAAGTTTGAATCAGACCGATTTATAAAAAATCAATTTTCTGAGAAAAAAAATTTTGTAATATACTAATAATAAAAACTTACTGTTCACAGAACAGTATTAAATTTGTTCGGTTGTCTCCGAGAAGCTACAAAATTTGTTGTGCAAATTTACACCTTATTCATAGGATATAAGGTTGCGTTTATTTGGCAAAAATTGTGTTTGGTCTGAGGTTAGTCCTCGTCTTAATTATAATTTACTCAATAACCAATCTGTATAATTTACAGCTATTTTGTGACGGTCTTCACCTGAACAAGTTGTCTAAGGAGGAATTGCGCGGTATAATGCAAGAGTGTTCCACTTACCACACGGAATTGGTGAAGGAGGCCGCGATGGGCCAAGGGTTCGACAGACACCTGTTCGCCCTAATGAAAATGGCCGAAGAGAACGACATGCCGCGACCGGAACTCTTTAATTCCAATGAATACAAATATCTGAACAAGTCGATACTGAGCACGAGTACGTTGTCTTCGCCGAGTGTCCTGGCCGGTGGGTTCGGACCGGTCACCAACGAGGGCTTCGGCATTGGGTAACAATAATTGGTTACATTACAATTAAAATCAAATAAAAATATTTAGGTTTCCCAAAAAAACTCTCATGATCGTCATTATAAATCTAAATATAGGTACTATAGGGTTAAGGGGAAAAAAAAGCCAAGACTATGACGATCCTGAGAAGTAACACCCGGAAAGAATCTCAGGATACCATTCTATTTGTCACCTTTAAAATAATAACAATTACAATAATTTCAATTAGTCATACACAAAATGTATAATATACAATGGTAAACATAGTATCATATTTTTTTTTAATGTTTAGGTCGGCAGACAGGCTGATTTTATACTTGACTAGCTGCTGCCCGCGACTTCGCCCGCGTAACTTTGTAAATTATAATTCTACTAAAACCTTCCTCGAGAACCACATATGTGTCACATGTTTGTTCGCGTTGAACTCCTAAACTACTGAACAGATTTTGATAAAACTTCGTAAATATTTGTGTAATTTAGTCCAACTTAAAAGATAGGATAGATTTTATTTTGAACCCGAGCGAAGTCAGGAGCGTGTAGTAGCTAGTTAACTTAGTATATTTTTATGTTTCAGTTATTCAGCGTTTGCTGATAAATTAGGAGCAGCCGTGACAAGTTATAAGGCGCACAACGACAGCTCACAATTCATTGAAGCCTTGCACAAATCCTTCATAGACATTACAAAGATATTATCAAGTTGAATATTTTAGTTACAGAGAAGTATGTACAGAAGAATCATATTAATTAATTGGAATTTAAAAAAAAAATGATATTTAGAAACGAAATGTGGTTTGAAAAGTTTTGAAAAAATAATGAACGCGACTGTATTTCGTTTGAATTATTTAATTGTTTACTTATTTATTAGTAAAAAGTAAAATTTTATTTTAGTCACTTGGTGTCTTATATTTAAAAAATAGTATCACATTTTATTAAAGTATAAGACAAAGCACGTTTTAAATTGCATTTCTTATTGTATATTTTTATGGATGATTGGTTTTTTTTTTATAAAATTTTAATAAAGGGTCGCCAGGGTTAGAATGTTATTGAAAAAAGTATTATTATGTTGTTTATGAACGAGTTAAAAATACTAGATTTGGCAGTGTGGTGTTAAATGACCCCTATATTTTGAGCTATATTTTATAGCAGACAAGACTATGTATTTATTGTTATTTTATTTACCTATTTTTGTGGGTTATATCAATATAATAGAATATTTAGACATGTGCTAGTACTTGTTGGTAGGCTAAATTCCTATTGACGAACTAACCCGGGGCTCCTTAATGTTAGAATATTAAGTATAATGATATTTACACTAATATATTGAATTATTTATTAACTATATTAAGGGCCTCTTTCACCAACTACAAGCAAAGTGTTGATTAGTTACCTACTTTTCAAGTAATGCTAATTGGCATTGAAATTACCATTAAGTAATGCTACTCGAAGAAGGTGAAACTCGTATGCATTCTTATCGGTCACTTTAAATGGCGGTTAGCCTACTTAACACTTACTCAGAGATGGTGAAAGAGACCCTAAGTGCCTTGCAAGATTTATAATATGTGCACAATTGCTTAAAGTAAATAAAGTACCTACATACATTTGTATAAGTATACAGTTGTCTTTTGTATTTTTGAATATAGATTAAAATAAGTACAAAAGATTGAATACTTTTGAATGAAATTTTTGAATACCTACTTATTAGGTACTTATTTTTATATTGTCATTAATATTCGATCTGTGGATTTATATTATGGAATTATATTTTTATATTAGTTGGGAATAAATAAATAAATAATATTTTTAAATTTTTATTTTTATTAGTATGTTAACCTGATACCTTTATTTCATTAAATAATGAAAGTTATTACGAGTTGAAAAATGAAACTTTATCGCTGTGACGACGATGGCGCCGCCACGTGGTGCCAATTATTTATATTTTTAGTCCATCACTCGGGAACCTAAGATCCTTAAGTAGTGTCAATTCAGCTAAACTGTCTCTATCCGTGTGCCAAATTTTATACAAATCCGTTGAGCCGTTTTTGCTATTTCCCTCGCTTTAATAGACTGCGATACATACAGAGACACCTACCTACTTATTAAATTTTTATATAAGTAGTTCTCATGATTTATATTTTGGCTCTTAGGAAGCTCCCGTAAACACAAGCCATTTCAACTTTTCAAGCTAAGATACAAATACCTACCGGTTTCAATATACATAACGAAGAAATTTTAACAAATCATTGTATAAGTATTCGCCTATTGCACATTGTTATGTGTATGATACGGTAACGTTATATGTGAATATTCTATAACTATAATATGTGCCAATCGGAATTTACAGTAGCAAACAGTTTGTAGTGCCTTCCGACTGTTATTATCGATTTCTGTAAAAGGGGGTGTACTCATAGTCAGTACACTCAAAAGGAACAAGGATTATAAGGATGGCCTTGGGATAGGGCTTGGGCATACTTTCTCTTGTCATCGTAAGGTGCGTCTGAAAATGTCTGTAGGTAAATCGTGCTGTTTCCCTCCCATCCTCTCGCCTCATCCCGTAACTACTCCTGAAGGGTAGGTATAGCGATTTCAGACAAAATAATCATGGTAAACTTCTCTAAAAGCATCAATAGTCTTTGGTTGCTGCCACCAAAAGGACTGCCCAATTGAATTAAAATGGGCAGGGTACTGGCAGTCCCTTAGCGAATTAGCAAAACATTCTTTGATTTAGTTTACGCGAAAGAAGAGAGGAGTGATTTTATTTGATAATGAGACTAAAAAAATATATTAACAGTGGAACTCAAACTAGCCTACGCCTGCTTAGTCGGAGTAGTAAGTAAATTAGTATTAACTATTTATTTTATTATGTAGCTAAGAAAACATCGATGTTGATTCTTGAGAAATTCAAGGTTCAGACTATAAATACGATACTCATCGTACGCAGAATCAACAGCGTTCCAATCTACGGTCGAGTATATCACACATACCCATATGTATTTGTATATGAATGTAAATATAATTATATTTATTTTGCTGTATGGTAGCAACGTGTGTGAACTCCGACTATAAAAAACTTAATAACTATGTGTCGTCTAATCAAATATAAAAGTATACACATTTCATTAGTGAGATTATTGAATTTGCTTAGTGAGTAAAATTGTGAGCGAACGAAACGGCGGTTAAGCCGTTCTGACATCACGACGAAGAAAATGTCAAAGTTCACCCGTACTGTGGTGGTTGCCCGCTTGCCCGTGCTTTTGTGTTGTGTGAGATTGATTGTTTAAAAATTATTAAATATGAATTAAATGGATAATGCGGTTAAAATCTTTATTCACCGAGAGGAAGATTATTCGTTTATAGGTATGTGCATAAGGTTTTAAATAAAGGTCAACCTTATAAATATCATTTTTTCAATGTAATACGCCGCACTAGAACCTGTTATTACAGGACACAAAAATCAATAATTGCATTCGCAGTTATTTTTTTTAGTTCATACCAACGTGTTAAATGAAAGAATGATGTGAAAGCTATTTTGTCTTACAAAGATCGCTTATTCGTATTAAATAAAAATATACTATAAGAAGGATAAATTTTATCGTCACTAGTATTTATCAACAATATTTTTACACCTAAGTAATTGATCTAAAATATATATACATATAAAGACTTTTATTTTATTATATATCTATGTATATTTTAATTTAATAATGCATAGAATAATTTCTTACACAGTGCTTATATATTATTATTTAATTTTGTTCCATTCCAACTTACAAACTTTCTTAATAGATATATTGTAGAAAGAGAAAAAACAATTAAATGTTTGAAATGTTAAAAATTTGTTTCCAGTCTTTCAGAGACTAATAAAAGTATTTAATTGGCTTATACATTTTAACCATTTTAGCTCTGGTGAATTTTGGTTATAAGAATGACTATATCTGGAAGTGCCTATATAAATAGGTAGAAAGAAAGAAAGTCATATCGCCTAACATCTATACTAATATTATTAAAGCTGAAGAGTTTGTTTGAACGCGCTAATCTCAGGAGTAGTTCCTGAGAGGTTCGAATTGAAAAATTATTTTTGTGTTGGATAGATCATTTATCGAGGAAGGCTTTAGGCTATATAACATCACGTTGCTACTAATAGGAGCGAAGAAGCAGTCGAAAATGTGGAAAAAACGGGGAAAATTATTCATCTTTGAGGGCTTCCGTTGCGTGCGCTGTGAAAACCGTTCGAGATACCCAAATGATTCCCAAAATAACTAACCCAAAGCAACGCGGACGAAGTCGCGAGCACCAGCTAGTATAATATAAATAGCTAAACTTAATATTTATGACTTTTTCAAATGAAACCTTTGCCTTTGTTGATGACTGTTTAATCTGCATGAGATTTCTAGCAATTTGTTACTAGTTAATGGTTCATTAATACTACATGAAATCAGCATTACACCCAAGTATAGCGAAAATTATTTTCCACCTAAATTACCTATAAGTACTTTAAATTCCAAGGACATTACTAAACTAAAAAGGTCATTAAAACCAAGGTCATTAAAATGAAATCCACTTTACTTTTGATTAAGGTTAAGGTAATAAAATGAAAATCAGCATAAACTAGTATCTAACCATGCTTAAACCTATATATTTAAATAATCAAATATAAATTTGATGGCATTGTAGATTTCAAGAGTTTAATAACTTTTAAGCTAGTTTAACTTGGTTGATCATTAGTTGTGTTATAAAGATTAGGCGAGTCAATCTAGTGATCATCACAGCGCTTTTCCTTTTTGGTGTAGTAATGTCAGTTGTCTATGGCTAAAGATACAATTATCTGATCAAGTTTAAATTAGGTACAATGCAAGATATGACAATTGCTTCTTAACAACCTAACAACTTACATTGTGTTTGGGGTACTTCACTTTCAATCAATGAACTTAGCTGGTTGAAAAAAAAATGGAAGTAAAAGTTAAGTTGATTTATTTAAAAAAATATTAAATTTTTTATATCTTTATGGTGACTGTATTAATTTTATATGCCTGCCCCCTCTATGGTAACTATGATCTCATTATCTATAGGTCTCTCAGCTAGCCCATTCTTGTGCCACTGTAGATCTTCATTAATTTAATATAATGGTTAATTTATTATGTCATGGTATAGTCATTTTGAAGTATTTTTTGTTTTGTTACAGAATATTAATCTCAAGTAGCTTCAAAATGTTGATTAAAGAATACAGAATACCTTTACCACTCACTGTAGAGGAATATCGGATAGCTCAGTTGTATATGATAGCAAAGAAGAGCAAAGAAGAAAGTACTGGTGAAGGGAGTGGAGTGGAAATTCATATTAATGAACCTTATGAAAATGGTCCAGGTGGCAAAGGGCAGTACACTCACAAAATCTATCATGTCGGCAGCCATTTGCCAGGATGGTTTAAAGGCTTGATTCCTAAAAATGCATTATCAGTGTGTGAAGAAGCATGGAACGCTTATCCCTATACAAAAACGAGATATACTTGTCCATTTGTTGAGAAATTTTCCCTAGAAATTGAAACCTATTACTATGGAGATAATGGCCATCAAGAGAATGTCTTTAATTTAGATGGGGCTGACTTAAAAAACAGAATAGTTGATTTTATTGATGTTGTTAAAGATCAGCTTCATGGAGCCGATTATGTAAGGGAAGAAGATCCTACAATATTTGTGTCTGAAAAATGCAATAGAGGTCCACTGACAGAAACTTGGTTAGAAGATTATTGGAAGGAAGTTCAAGGAAAACCTCAACCTTTGCCAAATGGGAAATCACTCATGTGTGCTTACAAACTGTGTAAGGTAGAATTCCGTTATTGGGGTATGCAGACCAAATTAGAAAAGTTTATTCATGACGTGGCATTAAGAAAAACTATGTTACGTGCTCATAGACAGGCCTGGGCTTGGCAGGATGAGTGGTATGGCTTGACTATGGAAGACATTCGAGAGATCGAGAAGCAAACTCAGCTAGCATTGAAAAAGAAGATGGGTACAGATTCAAATGACGAACAGGATGTTTCTGATGATAACTCTAAATCACTTGCAGCCACAATGAGCAGTTTGGAAAAGAATGAAGACACTTCAACTCCAGTGCCAGTAAAGAGAAACAAGGAAACCAAGACTCATGGACTTTTAAGTCCTGAACATACACCGCCGTCAGATCAGCAAAATATGCTCAAGTCAAGTATTAGGTCATCATCATCAAATTCTCTCAAAGGTATGCAGTCACAATCTGTGAATTGGCGTATGGAAACACTTGTAAGAGAGTCCGAGACTGAAACTGGATCTGAGGACGAATTTTATGATTGTGAATCTTCTTTCAACAAGTGGTCTTCAATGTGCTCATTGGACGAAGCTGATATTGACATATCTCCAACTGCGGGAGATTCTAATCAGGAAGACAGCATTTTTAATCCTTCATTTTTGAAGAGAGTAACATCTGAGAGAGGTTCACGTAGAATAGGTACTTTGCAAAGTCATCAAAGCATTGAAGGCTATCCAGAAACACCGGTTCACAGCTCCTGTCCAACTACAGTGTTGATTCTTGTTTTTCATGCTGGTAGTATTTTAGACGCCAATGTTGATATGGCAGCCAAAAAATCTGATGTAACAACTTTCAAAGGTGCTTTCGAATCTGTAATGCGTCAACATTATCCAACATTAGTGGGGCATATTACTATAAAGCTAGTCTCATGTCCATCTATTTGCACAGATGCCCTTGGAGTGTTGTCTACCTTAAGTCCTTATAGTTTTGACAGTTCACCATCAACAGCTGAGACACCATCTCTTTCTAATGATCTGATGCCAATAGGAGCAATTCCCTTAATTGCTTCTTCATCTACTGAATATATGGAATCGGTAACAAAAACAATTCATGTAGCCAATTCTGTCTATAATGAATTCATCAGATCTGATGATGGCAGAGGGTTTAATGGCCAAGTATGTATAGTGGGCGATAGCATGGGATCTGTGATAGCTTATGATGCACTTTGCAGAACCATACATTATCAGTCACGGCATGACAGTGAAAACAGTATTTTGGACACTGAAATCACCATTCCAAACGATCCACAAGAGAATTATTTGAACAAATCGCATCTGCAAGCGCCCACTCCAAGAAGACGTTCGTCTTCCACAAGTGATCACCAGATAAAATTAGAATTTGAAGTCAGTGATTTCTTTACATTTGGCAGTCCCTTATCTCTCATATTAGCATCAAGGAAAATATCCGATGAAAAGTATCGTGACATTGTTAAACCTCCTGTGCAGCAAATGTATAACTTATTCCACTCCACTGATCCTGTTGGTTCCAGAATAGAGCCATTACTGTCTGCTCGTTTTACTAATTTACCTCCTATTATTGTTCCTAGATATGCAAAATATCCATTGGGTAATGGACAACCTTACCATTTAATGGAGTTAATTCAAAGCCACCCCCAATTATTCGGTGATCATTTACAAACACCACCGACGCCAATTTTAAGAAGACTTTCGGAGGCATCTGTCCAAAGTACCGTTAGTGGGTTGGTAGATAATATTCCTTTAATAACAATGAATGCTTTACAACAAAAATGGTGGGGTTCGAAACGTATGGACTTCGCCCTTTATTGTCCAGAAGGTTTAGCGAACTTTCCTACAAATGCTTTGCCACACATTTTTCATGCCAGTTATTGGGAAAGCAGCGATGTTATTGCATTTATATTGCGTCAAGTTGGCCACTTTGATTTGGCTCTCTATGCACATGCAGAGGGTAAAGAGAGTGCTTCATTTCAACCTGGACAAGAAAGAGAGAAATGGATGCGTAAAAGAACTTCTGTTAAATTGAAAAACGTGGCAGCCAATCATAGAGCAAATGATGTGATTGTGATGGAAGGGAATCCGCAAATGTTCACCGCAAGGTTCATGTATGGTCCCTTAGATATGATAACGTTGACTGGAGAGAAAGTGGACATACATATGATGAAGGATCCTCCTGCCGGAGAATGGACTTTACTGTCGACTGTAGTTACGGATAAAAATGGGCGAATAACGTACACATTGGCGCCAAAAGAAAGTGTTAGCTGTGGTATATATCCTATGAGACTTGTGGTTAGAGGTGATCATACGAGCTGCAGCTTTCACCTAGCGGTTGTGCCTCCACAAACAGAATGCGTGGTTTTTAGTATCGACGGATCATTCACGGCTAGCGTTTCGGTTACTGGACGTGATCCCAAAGTTAGAGCCGGCGCAGTAGACGTAGTACGTTTTTGGCAAGATCTCGGTTACCTGATATTATACATAACCGGACGTCCAGACATGCAACAGCGAAAAGTTGTATCGTGGTTGGCCGAACACAACTTCCCTCACGGTTTAGTGTTCTTTTCCGATGGATTTTCAACAGATCCATTGGGACATAAGACAGCGCATTTGGTCAGTCTTATAAATGATCACGGTGTGATTTTGCATGCAGCTTACGGATCAGGAAAAGACATCAGTGTGTACAACAGCTGCGAATTGTCTCCGAGGCAGATTTACGCGGTTGGAAAAATCAGCAAGAAGAATAGTAATTTGGCGACGATTTTAACCGACGGTTACGCTTCTCATTTGGCGGATTTGAAGCAGCCAGGTGCTGTGAGACCTGCTCGAGGCAATGCGAGACTTCTAGTGCCCAAACGTTTGTTGACTCCCGTTAGCACTGCCAGTTCTCGCGGACGACGCTAATAATTATGTTATCTGGTAAGAACACTTTTCTAACTTCTTGTACTTTTAAGTTAGGCAGTATATGTGATGTGACAGTTGGTTTACAAAACCAAAGTGATAAGCTTAGATTTTACGTAACGGTACAAGGGAGGGTTATTATTTTATATTACCTACTCACCTAAAATCAATATATTCGGTTGGAATATTTAACTGTTAATTAAGAAGTATCTATATAATGAAGTAATGAATGACAAATAGCAGCCAAAGTTGTTTATTGTTCATGAATTATAATATTTAAAAACCTCTCAAATCTTATTTACCTCACCTATTAAATGTGTAAAACCTATTTCTATTTAGAAACTATTTATACAGAAAACATTACAATTACTTACTGTAATAGTGATATTAAATAATTTGGACATGAAATTAATATATCAACATAGTGATGTACCCATATTGCCTAGTATGCGGATTAGACCTATCAAACAAAAGCTCTTTAGGTTCAAACATTTTGACCTAAAACTGATAAAACACTACAGGATAGTTGAAACTTTTCTGTGAGATAACCATCTATTGACAAAGTGATTGTCTTCTTCAGATAATGTTTCATAATTTGTAAGTTTAAATGTTAAGAGTTTTGAGCAAAAAGTGAGCTTGTACCATAAAGGCTATCTCATACTATAACTACAATGATCTCTATATATAATGTACCTACTACTTATGGCTTAAACATAAATGTTTTAGAATTTAGATAATATTTAAATGTTGTCCGTAACTACAGTCCATAAGTACCCTATGTATTTAGAGAAGTGGTTCATATATACTTATATATTTATGTCGTCGGCACATCGTAAAATTGGGCATCTCATGATATCCCTGGGCAGATCATATTTCTGTTAAAACTGAGAGGGTCGCCCCACTCTGCTCCGCTTCGCTCGGCTCCCCAAATTTATTTCCATGTAAATCTAACACGCTCCTCCTCGCTTTGCTTCGCTCCGCTCCTCGTCGCACCTATTTTTGACTTTTGGTGAAAGATTTTTGATTTCATACTTTACGATCTGCCCAATTCTACGATCTGCCCACGACATAATAATTATATACCTATTTGACAAATCCGTGTTAGGCTGTGTGTGCTCTTCTAAAAAGCTGCGTTATGAGATAGTCTTTAGAATTGACTTCGTTTTGTATTAACGATATAACAATTATTATAACAAACAAATAGTTTTTGAAGTATTTTTGAGTATGAAAATATTATAAGTGAAAGAAACAATCACAATATCGTGATATTATATTGTAATTTCTATGAATTATAAAGAATATTTATTCAAGTTAATAGTTATAAACAGAACAAATTTATAAAAAAATATATGCTTTTATTATAATTTTATTTTCAATTATTTCCTTTGATTATTTGCTAAATTGAAACTACGCTTACTTAATGGTTTAGCTATGTGTAGGAAAAATATCTCACCCTTAGGCAATATTAAGTAGTAGATTTTTGAAGCTATATTAATGATTAACATTAATGTTTATAATTGAGTTAAAGTAAAAAAAAAACTATAAATTGAATTTTTCTCTAATAAAAAAGGTAGATTCTACCAATGATCGAAAAGTTGACTATCTGAGAAGAAAAATTACAAATGTATTGACTGTCGTTTTATTCTTATATTAAAATTTAAATGTGTGAAAATTCAATCAAAAACGTAAAATAAATTTTTATACTTATCTCTTAACAATATATTATACACATAAAATGATTTCACACATTCAACATGTCTAATGTTAGATAACATTGTTATATTGCAGTGTTATTTTAATGTGCTACACAACAATGTTTACAAATGTGCCATACACATTTCAATAATATTATACATATAACAAAGTTATATAACATGTTATTTAATTTGGACGAACCATCCACAAGTATTTTACAGTATGTATGCAAAATCAGTCAATAAGTAAGGATACAGTTATGTTATACCTTAAATACTTTGTCAACTCAAAGCATCTTTAAAAAACAAATAAAATAAAATACCTTACATACTTACTGCGTATAAAATTGTCTGAGTTGATATTTTTTTGTCAATGCTTCAATCAACTTTTTTTATAAAAGTAGGTAATGAAAATGTCGCATGCCTATTCCTTGGCAAGAAAGAATAAAGTAGGTAGTAGTCGTGGGCTAGAATGCTGACTATATAGTTTAATTCGGCATTTAGTCAAAATTAGTCACTTAATATTAAGATAGTCGGTTCATCGTGTAGAAGACAGAAGTGTTTCTTTGGATCTCTGCTGGAATAAGCATGCGATATACTCTAATAATGAATAAGGCAAAATAACAGCGCTTATAATATCGTTTAAAATTAAAGTATTCATTTTTATAATATTAATAATTAAAGCTAATTTGATATTATTAGATCTAAATGTACTTATTTAAACGTATAATATTATAAATCTATGTTATAATTAAATAATTAATCAATGAAATTGGCAATATCATGGTTCTCGATTTTAACTAATAAAAAATAATATTTGTGTATAATTAATTAATTAATTATGTATACTTAACTATTGTTGATATTAAACAGATGTAACTTATTTTTCTAGCTCGTCATTTATGTTATATTATAATCTACGTAATGTATATGTCTAAATAATATAATAATCATAGAAAAAAATAATTGTTCAAATAATATTACATTCCCTTTCATAAATAAAATAAATGTATTAAATGTTAAGAAAAATTTTCGAAATTATTTATGGATGTAAATGTACCTAACTACTATTTAATACTTAATAATATTTATTATAATAAATTAAAGGATCTTTTAGAGCCTCTCTAGAGAATGCAACTGATTGCAAATTTATCGCTTTTTAATGATTAAGTAAAAGTTAAATATGTCGTTGTACCTATATTTATCAATAGTTTCATACTACCTATCTTATTTTATTAAGTTTAAGTGTATTTTTCAAGTTAATATTTTGTAGAGATGCCGCGAATACTCGCTATTATTCGGTATTCGGCATTATTCGACATTTTTTTGTTATTCGTCGAATACCTTATAATAGTGTCTATTATTCGACATTCGGCGAATAGTTGTCAAAAAAATCTTTTAATAAAAAAAAACTATAGACTTTATATTATTATTTAAAACAATATTAAACAATAAATAAATAATTTTATTAAGCAATAAATATAGTTATTAAACAAATAAATTATGTCGAATAATAATAATTTTTCGACTATTCGCGGCATCTCTAATATTTTGGTGTGGTGGGGTTAGCTCGTATGTATTCCATCGTCTGATGCAGTCACGATTTTTTTTTCGCGTAACTTAAATCATACTTATAAGTAAGTAAACACTTCGCCGGTCACATTTCTATACTATAACATATAATAACAAACTATAAAGCCGAAAGGCCACTCCAGCTCCACTCACTCAACTATTAGATAGTCATAGAATTGTTCTCCTAGTTTTTTTTTATATTACTTTATAATTTTTGAAGCGAAAAACTTTTTTTTTATAAACCTCAAATGCAAACCATCTAGGGGGGGTTTGCACAAAAAAAAACACCCTACAAAAAATTATAATTTGAAATTGACAAAACCAACAACGATAACCAGAAAGTTGACGTTAAATTGGATAATATAAATTCTTCGTTGCTAAATGTACTACTGAACAAGCAAGTAGGTATGTTGCTGTTTTTATGGCTTCGTATACATACAAAGAAAGTATTTGCCTATAATGCGATACGAGTATGTAGTTAAAGGTTACCCTCAGTTTAAATTTAGTGCCGATCGGAACGAGCGGAGATGCATAATTATGTTGTACCAACGTCATAGAGAATAGAGATGATGTTTTATGTTTACAAAAAAAACATCGACTGGCTCGTAAATCGTTCTATATGAAGGAGCACATAAATATTTACACTATACTTCTGTTTAAAGTCTTAAAACAGCGCCATAACGTTACGCAGAACTTAAACGGAATCTGACGAATGTGTACTAAATCAAAAAATTAGGCACTCAAGAGTTTGTACCTACGTATTTGTTTTTGGAAATAGCAATATATATTCCTATGGTCACCCCAGAAAAAGGTTTAGATTAAACATTTTCAGAATTCTCTCAAAGCCAAATCCTAACTAATAATGTAAAGGCGAAAGGGAAGTTCGTTTGTTACGCTTCCATCGTGCAATCATCATGCAATTTTGCACACATTATCTATTGTATTAATAAAATATTAGTGGGGATTATAATGATATATGAAATAAATTAATATGTATTTCATTAATATCCTGGTTCTAACCAAAGCAAAAATCTTTGGTTAAACGGGGCGTGTCAACAGCTAAAACATTTACTTACCTATATCATAAATTACTTATCTTTTCTTTAATTAGAAAAAAAATGCAAGTATTACAATTCCTGCCCGTACTATTCACAAAATGATGCACCTAACTGAATTCAGCGTTAATTAAAATTAAATTATAAATTAATTAAGACCCAACTAAACGCTACAATGTCATAAATACCTATTGTGCAACACCTACTAATTAATGAACAAAGTAAGTACATATAAGTAACCATAGTATATTATATTTCTTCAAGTATTAAATCGATCTCTTAAATAATGTTTTTGTCGGTATTTTATTACATGGCGTAGAGAGAGACCCGGTATAGTAAATATGTATTTAGTTTCCATAAGCAATAACTTAAAGTTACCATTAGTCATTATTGTTTTAATAATAAATCATTTTTACAAATTCATCGTGATTGCAATAATTTTTAATAATTATTTATTAATAATGTCATTCTTTTATTAATGATTTTTTTAATACATTTAAGAACAATTTCATTAATAGGACATTTTAATTCTAAACCTATATAATCATATTTATAAATATTTAAAATATATTTACTTAAGTTTATTTAGATAATTTAAAGATCAAATAAAAATATAATAAACTGCTATCGGCTGCTATCTCTGCTGAAGATAAGTACCTAAGTATCTCTACAGATTTCAAGAACGCCCAAGAACTTAATAATAGAGAGAAGTCCATAATAAGAATTCTTTGATCATTTTTATCGATTTTATTTTTATCAAATTACATAAAAAAATACAAACCCTTCCACGAGGTTCAGAGTTGTTGCTCTATCTTGCCCCCACCATGGTTAAGTATTTGGTAGATTTTTTAGTTCAATTTGTGATTAATTTTTCTATTTTTCTTAATTAAGTATGTATTTAATTGATTATACAAAAATCTATAAAATGAGGGTGACATGAGTTTATTTCGATCTGGTTGTATTTTACACCTTCAATTGTATTGTAAACTTACTTATATGTTACTACGAATATCCGAAGCATACTTATAGTGAGTGAATCTATAGTAAGTAAATGTTAAAGGTCACCTCAGTCCATATACAATATCGACATTCGATTTCATCAAGGTATATTGAACAAGTGAGGTAGCGACGTGCATTGGGGCGTTCTGAATGAAGTCCTCTTTGGTCTGGATAAAGTTTAATTTACAAATGAACTGCGAATACGCCACCATCAATGACCTACTGAACTCGTAATGTACGTAAGCCTATTAGAACTAAATGAAGTCAATTATTATGATTGCAATTTCACCAATGTACCTTTTAATTTTTCAGTATTATCAATAAGTATAATTACATAAACTTATTGAGTTATGAGGTCTTATAAAAAATAGTGTCTATCATACATATTATATTTGAAACTAGCTATGCCCGCTGTTTCATTCTTTCTCATAAATTGGGGCAACAAATGTAATTTTTTTTTTAATCGACTGCTTATTAGCAGATTACCTGTGTCTAGTGCGTTCAAGCAAAAAAAAAGACTAAGTACGTTGTGAAAAAAATAGTACGTTAATAAGATAGCCCGTACTTACGCGCTAATCCTAATTAGCTCAAAAAAGTGATCTTGTTATCATATTTTTGAGAAATAAACGATTTGTTTTATTTTGCCTTATACTAAAATAACGATGGGGTAACGCAAATAGTCAAATTCAGGATTACCTACGATTATAGGCGTCTGGATATACCTATCGCAAGGTACACTATAGCATCGGATATTCGCAGTATTGTACAAAAATATAATAATAAGACATTACCTATTTGTGTAGTTGGTATCTACTTAAGTAGAATTGTTGTGGAGCTTCCCTAGCATGTTTTTTTCATACCTACTTAGTTTTAAGTGAGACTGTTATTTATGATTACTTATTTAAAGTACTGTGCTGGCTTATCTATTCTTTTTAATGTATGTACGTGTGTGGAGTAAATAAATTATTGTTGTTGGCATTTGTGTGGTTTAATTTCTAAAATAATCAAGCAAAAAAAAAAAAGAGTATTTATATAATATGGCGGTATATTTCCTCTATTATAGAATAGATAGACTGTGTTTTTTTTTAAATATATTATAAGTAATGTCAAAATTTTATAATTATTGATAGCGTGGATTCGGGCAATTCTTCTTGCCGTAGCTGACATAGTCTGCCTCAATTGGTATGTCGTGGTTTTTTACGCAAAATATCAACAAAATATATTACTTCAAATGCATTCCTATATTAAACACGCGACTTCTTCCCCGTAACTTTATAAAATATAGCCTATGTTACTCACTGATAATCTATACCTAGGTGAAAGAATTTTTAAAATCCGTGTAGTAATTTTTCAGTTTATGTCCGGATTTTTTTTTCATATGAATTTATAACTTACAAATTCTGTAGGCAATGAAATAAAACAAAAACGTACTTAATGAATACGAAATTTTATTTACAAATCAACTCACAGCTACAGGGGAGACAATAAATCTTCAGTAAGTAAACATCTATTTATTTCTAAAATACTTTAAATAAACATACATTTTTTTATACAAAATAATAAATATTAGGTAGGCATTACCTATCTAGAGTACTTTTACAAAAACTTGCCTAGCACCGAAATATAAGTAAAATTTGAAGACATTTAATGTTTCACACAAAATGAAATACATATTGGAATACATATGTATTCTTACATGTAGATACTTTATATAGGCTGATGGGAGAATACATAATACAAAAACTGAGTATTAACATTACATTTACAAACTACATCAATTTATGTAATTTGTGAAAATAGTGTTTATAATGAAACTATGAAAAAAAAAACTCAAATTTCACTCTATTTCGGTGTCACATTAAGTTTTATTTAAATCTCTAAGTATAAAGATTACTAAAAATTACAAATAAAAAAAATATTGTTCAAAATAAATAAGTAACTAATATTTTATCTATTTAATACGAAAACATAAGTAATCAATGAAATAGACAAAACTCAAATATGCTAGTAAATTTATAATCTAATAATAGCTTTCAATTCGAGATCTAACCTAATTGTACTTTCAACATTTCCATAATTATATTTTTATTGACTATAATCATTACGAAAAATTCATAGATTTTTTTTTCTATCCTAATAATATTCGAATAAAGTCAGATATAATACGAATAATTTTGTATAAGTAATCATAAAACGTCTATTCATATTACCTATATTTATCATCTATTTTAATTAAATTTAAAAATTCATAAGAATTTTATGGTATATTTTTCAAAAAAAAATCTCCAAGACTCCTTAATGGTCTTCGAGATCGATTTCCTTAAAATTAGGTAACCATAAGATACCTTACCTAGGTATACTATGTTTTTTACCCTCAGGGTGACAACGACAACTTCCTAAAATGACAACTTCCGAAAACGACAACTTCCTAAAACGTCTTTTCCAAAATAGACAATTTCCGAAAACGACAAATTCCTAAAACGACAATTTCCGAAAATGACAACTTACTAAGCTAAGGGGCGTGAAATGTCAAAAATGTCAAATTTACGTAGTAGGGGTAGGGTTGTATGCTGAAAATATATGCCTTGCTCTGTTATTGAACATATTTTAATTATAAGTAAAACAACTTAAAAACTAAGTAATACTAAAACTAACAAATGAAAAAAAAAAACTGCAAATAAAACAAAATTTTGGACTTCTGTATCCACGTCCACATCCCTCTTTAAAAGAACCGAAGAAACGCTAACCAAATAATTAGGCTAAATATAGTTTTATGTCGTTTTAGGAAGTTGTCGTTTTAGGATTTTGACATTCTAAAAATTTGTCGTTTTAGGATTTTGACATTCTAAAAGTTGTCGTTTTAGGAATTTGTCATTTTAGGAAGTTGTCGTTGTCACCCTGAGGGGTTTTTTATGCTAAAATACCTACATACTGAAAACATTCATTCTCATAAAGTTAAGAGGAACCTTGATTTATAAGTACCTGTGTGTGTACAGTCAAACTAATTTAATAACGCCAATCAGCTTATTATATAAATATGGAATGACATTTCATTACCTATATACTGCCATTGACCAAATATATGCTTAAAATATCCTGCCCACAAGTACTTCAGTGAAAGAAGAAGCTATACTATATATAAATGGCTGGTTTATAAAAAAATATTCCGTCAGAATATGATAAATTATTAATCATAAGTTTCACATTTCATTTACTGAGAACTGTTCATGACAACTGTAAAATGAGCCATCTTAAGGATTTAAGGTAGTTTCCCTCCAGGGCCCGACTTATTTTTCCAGCCTGTATAATATTTAGGTAATATATAAAAATCTCGTGTCGCAGTGTTTGTTGCCAAACTCCTCCGAAACGGCTGGACTGATTTTGATAAAATTTTGTGTGGGTAGGTCTGAGAATCAGCCAACATCTATTTTTCATACTCCTAAATGTTAAGGGTGGTCTACCCCAAATTTTTTTTTTTTTTGCAAAACGTTTGCTGTGTCAGCTAGTAAATAAAATTTGCCTAAATTACTCCTTATAGCATCAGCTATCGTCCAGTGAAAGTCCCTTTCGGTCCAACCGTTTCGGAGATAAACCGGAACATACAAGACTGATAAAAATTTAAAAAATTAAATTGTAACATTTTAGTTATATTATTTTGACATTACAAACAGACACTTCATATTTAATTAATGTATTGATTAGTTTTGCGACTATGCAAGCAGCTTACAGCGCCACTCTGATACTTTGCCGAATAATTATTATATATTATTTTATTGTATGTATTTAAGTACTTATTTACTTGTATAGGCGAATAGCGTCATTGAGTTAGTTTAACTGTATTTTTGAGTTACATATTATTAGATGATTCAAAATTAATAAATCTGTGTTAAATCCATTCCTTACCTACATTACAGTTATATGATTAAGAAAAAAATACAGAAAAAAAAAACAGATTTATTAGCAAAAAATTAACATTAAGCTAAATTATTAAGTAAATACTTGAAGTTTGAAAAGCTTGACTTTGCTTAAACCAATCGAGAACCACAAGATTTACAAAATTAATGCATAATATCTCAAATACTTACAATTTACATACATAAAACTAGTACACTTTTTTAAACATATTATGGTTACTTCAAATTCGTACAAAGTTTACACAAAACTCTTTTTTAATTAATTTTAGCCTAAGTATAATATTTAATTAAAATAAGGAATGATAGAAAACATCAAGTGGAAAACTACCTTGTTTTTAAAATAACCTAAAATGTCTCATTTTTGACTAACTAATGATAATGAAGTTGTAAAAAAAATTTTTTTCTTCTGAGAAAACAGCAGCAATTTAAACGGTTCAACACAAATATTACATTATTATGTAAATTATGTAATAATATAACAATGAATGACCATGACGTATAATGAAAAAAAAAATACTCTGTATAATTATTATACTAAAACATTGGCACAAACACGCGTTGAAAATTTTTGGTAGATACCTTAATTGTTAATTTAAATTTAAATATAACGCCTATTGTGTGGTACGTTTATTATTATTTTATACAATAAATAAAAAATAATATACACCTATTTTAATTTAATTATATATATAGTAAATAAAAATCATCAATAGAACCATTCATTGTATAATTTAAAATCAGTTTAATTCATCTTTAACAATAAATCTAGTGTATATACACATAGCTGTCATTATCACTATCGGAGATAACCAACAGGTACACAAAACATAAGAAAAAAATTAAAATTTATGAATACAGACGTCAAAATGATCATTTTCCTTTTAGAAGATTTTTTTGGTCGTACTACGGACAAAATAATTGGTATAGATAGTTTGTCTGAAACCGCTGTGCCACTCCTTACGAAAGCGGGGTGAGGTATGAGGAAGGGAGGAAAGAGCATGATTTCACAGACAGACGATATCGATTTACAATATTTAAAATGGTCGAGATAGAGTTTTATATTTATGTTCATTAGTAAATTTATTTTTCCTTTCCAGATAGGTTACATTATCATTTAATTTTTTTTTAATAAAATATTTCTGGGTAATAATTCCCTTCCGCCATTCTTATCAGAAAAATTTCATACGTCCGGCTGAGGTGCTGTCCGGTGTGCATCAGAAACGGACGATCTAAGAAATTTCTTACAATGTGCGGCCGCGCTTAACTGCTCTGCACACCCGCCTCGCCGCGCACATACCTAAGGCGTGGTACAGCTGTTCCGGTCAAACTATAGCTACCTACAGTTTAACATCACGAAAGTTTCTGTTTCGTAAAAACGATTTAAAACCAATAAAAATTTCGCGTAAGTTATAAATAAGAAATATATAATAAAGTACACACACTCCCTTGTAAAAAACATTAATTTTCAATGATTGATATCTAGCTGCGAACTACTGGATAGGGCATGTTTTTACATTGATTTACACAATTGATTTTGTTCACTGTAAAAAAATACTATTTTTATCATTATACAGAGACACTATTTTTATTGCGATACTGTACGTAAGGCATAATACAGGCTTTGGGCGAATATTAACTCATTACTTCATCTCACGAAGTGGTAATTATATGAATTCATATAACATAGAAAGTTGTTAATTTAATTTTTTTTTATTATAAAGTTTGGCAAGCGGTAGGTGGCTACCGTCGCCAATTAACACAGAGGCAACGCCATAGGTGCTGCGCAGGAAAAAGGGGATAGGCAAATGCGAAATATACCACTTCGTGATATAAAACAGTTTTGGTCTGGCTTGTATTTTGTTTCACCGTTAAGATTTCAAACAAACAATTAATGAATTGAGAGGATTAATAAAATCCGCTAATATTTTTTATAAAATAATTTCACTAGCCTCTGAAGCTGCATAAAATAAGAATGACTGTCATGACTTAGGTGGAATAAAAATACCACGTAGTCTCAGATTTTAATATCACAAATTCGAAAAAAAAATTATATTTGAAGATGCTAATGATTTATGTCATAAAACTTTGGCAACTTTGAAAGTTTTACCATAGCGCTTGTGGTACTTGTTTGAATTTTAGGTTATCTTTTTTTAGCTTAGTACACCTAAAATATAAGCATGTGTGTTTACATTATTAAAATTAATTATTAAGTATTTTATTTGGCAAAGGCAACGCCATACACACAAATTAATTATTATAGAAGAATTCATAATTATCTGTACCTACATAAAAATGTAAACAAATATAATAAATACACCAAGGGGAAAATAGTGAAAAATAGGATATTAGTGATGACTAAAATCCAATATGGCGTCCCTTAGTCAACGACGACTAAGAAAAAACTATAACAAGATGTTGTTAATAAGAAGTTTGTTCATGAGCAAATCAAAATTATTTGTTCACATTTTAGAAAGTTAATGATAATGTATCTTGTCTTGACTATATTTAACTATGCTATAGTTGACCCTGCCTTAGCTATAACTATAGTTATAAATGTCGGGATGTTAGATGTTAGGATAGTTTTTTTTTCAGTTTACAAACGATCATATCTATTTAAAATGTTCTATGATTTAGGTAATTTATACTTTATAATTGGGAAAATTTTGGTTTCCAGAAAGAATTGTGTAGAAAATTCTATTGACTCGATTTGGGAACTGCTATTTTGTTAAGGTGACGCTCCCAAAACGCTTTCTGTTGGCGCACAGCGCGGTACTGAGGAACACTCGCATGCATTTCCCTTTCAAACACAAATACGGTTCGAATAAGGTTGAATATCGAATGATCCATTTCTCTGTTTTTCTTGCATAGAACTAAAGGACGTAAGTCTCAAATCAAATTTAATTTATTATGAGGATAATAATCGTTCTAGGTAAATTTTGTCTTGAGAATAACTAATAAACCTCATTTTCTTTCTATGAGTATTTATTTTGCATATGTAACTAAAGTTGCTTCTGAGATAAAAGAAAATATATCGAAAAAATGACTCAATTTTAAAAAATAAAAGTATCGAGTCAATTTCCACTAATTGTGTTTCTGTCTTGACATTGACTAGAAAAAGGTGTAAAATATAATATTATTTAAGTTTTACATTGATGTGATATTTGGTTTACTTACAGTTTTACGGCAAACAATCATAATGTTTAGGGAGCGGGGCCTTAAATCAGTTTTCAGATATTACATTTGCAAAAATTTGACATTAAAATAGTTTCTAAAATTTCGCAATAAAGACTCGAACAAGACTTGTATCGTTTAAGATTCCAAACACGTCACTTAAATCTTACACAAATATATTAATTAAGTACTTTTATAATCAATTAAGTACACAACAAATTATTATGCAACATTTAAAACTACAACGGTGTACAAAAAATTAGGCGATTATATTTTGGGAACTAATTTATTTAGGCATGTTTTTTAATTGCTCGGGTAAGCATTAGACAGATAATAAAATAATTAACATTGACAGTATAATCAGTAATTCAATAAATATCTTGACAGTAATCTTTGGTTATATAGTGATGTTACAAATTTTGGTAATATATAACTCAAATGGTAAATGAAATAAGAAATGAGTAGTTATACTTTGGAGTATAACTTTAGTTTGGAGTAAGTATAATATATACAAATGCTGCTTTAAAAAACTGCCTTATAGTTAGAAATTTTTGAGTTAAGGGGATAACTAAGGGTTGTGCTTATACAATTTCTACTATACATACATTATTGAGAAAATTGCAGTGTTTTTATTCTTGTTTCGTCGTGCATTACAGCCAATATGTAATTGTATGATACAAATATAGACATTATTTGCTTACAATATGAATTCTAGAATTAAAAATTCTAGAAATAATTGACCATTTGTACTTTACAACGTTACTTACTGCAAGCTTCTAGCTGTTTGGTTAAATCATAGCACATCCATTCAATATTGGAAAAATCGTTTAAACTAGCATCTAACATCCCAACAAAGTAATATTTGACACGATTGACAGGTGACATGAGGATCGTTCGGTTCGAGCATGAAAAATTTAGGTAAAGAGGACCAATTTATATTAGTTTTAAACTGAAACATCGGTACAAGCTACAACCATCTAATAACATCTAATAATGGACTATTATATATTGGTATTGGATTTCTATTTATTGGTAGCTGCCCGACATTATATCGTTTATAATAATAATAAAATATAAACTTAGAGAAACTACATACTATTACCACAGCATACTTATTTCCTACAGTAGGCCGACGCCTTTGATGTTGGGCGATACCGCCGCCTGTGTAGGTATTTAAAAATTACGGAAGGGTTGACACAAATTAAGTAATATAAAATGTGCTTAAGTACCTTTCTTTATCGTGCGGAAATTGATGAAAGCTTAGTTCTTTATTTATGCGAGATAAAGATTTGCACGCACTTACAGCACATGCCGTATGCACCATTTTGATTTATATAATAAATTAAAATCTGAAAGACGCGATAGCCCTGGAATATTTATCCCAAGCTACTAAGAACGACGAAGTATGCAGCTTGGGCACGTCCCACTCGCGCCTCACCCCTCACACCCCGCACGATTGCCCTGTCTAGGCGTCTCCGTCGGCCTACTGTATGAAATAAGTATGCTGTGCTATTTACAGTGAGTTTATTTATATTATATTATTACAGACACGGGCGTAGCTATCTCTGTATCAATTAAATGTTTGCAGTACAAATGTTTGCTTACGTGTGTAACTTAGGTTTAACTGTGTAAGCAAACATTTGTAAAATGTTAAGACTATGCTGGAATCTAAAATTAAAATTAGTTTAGCGTTTAAGAGTCTAAATGCAATGCGTGTAAACACACGTGAGCTTTTTTTTCTTTTGTAAAAAAAAATACACTCCAGTTAAGGCCGCCGACAAAATTTTATACAGGGCCCATATATAAGCTACGCTGCTGATTACAGAGTTGGTCCTCCTTACCTCTATTCTCCGTGGGTTCGGATCGAGCCGTCGACTCGGTGACTCGACGAGTTTACCAACTAGTCGGGAGTGTGGTCGTTCGCGGGCCGCTATGAGAAAGCGGTGGCGTTCGTCTTGTGGGCGGCGCGAGTGAATATCACGTCCTCGTCGTCGATGGCGGCCGAGTCTGCGGTCAGAGCGACCGTGTCGCTGTGAACCACGTGAGGCGACTCGTTGAACTCGTCCAACTCCTCTATACCAGCTGAAACGTTACAATTCACTCATTCGTCAATGATATTCTCACCAGAGGACCAATTCCTCTATACCGGCTGAAACGTTACAATTCACTCATTCGTCAATGATATTCTCACCAGAGGACCAATTCCTCTATACCGGCTGAAACGTTACAATTCACTCATTCGTCAATGATATTCTCACCAGAGGACCAATTCCTCTATACCGGCTGAAACGTTACAATTCACTCATTCGTCAATGATATTCTCACCAGAGGACCAATTCCTCTATACCGGCTGAAACGTTACAATTCACTCATTCGTCAATGATATTCTCACCAGAGGACCAATTCCTCTATACCGGCTGAAACGTTACAATTCACTCATTCGTCAATGATATTCTCACCAGAGGACCAATTCCTCTATACCGGCTGAAACGTTACAATTCACTCTTTCGTCACCGATATTCTCACCAGAAGACCAAGTGCGACTTTTACTCGATCCAGATCCGAAATTTAATATCTATTTCATCCCTACTTTATTCCCCATACAAATTGTCGTTTACGCGTCCAACGTGTTTGTTGATCGAGTAGACCTCGCACTAGGCTCTCAGTTTACGATAATACTAGATTATTTTCTAGCAGTCCTTTGGACAAATATTGCATTAGCTAGATTTTAATAATATGTATATACAAATACAAAAATGTCATACCTGTATAGTTGGATGGTGTGAGCAGTAAATATTGTTCGGATCGCGTCGGCCATAAAAGATGCGACATTACGCAAAAGGCGAGGCAATCCGCGGAATACGTTATACCTGAAAGTTATTAAATTGTTTTTAATGGTAAAGGATGGCCGACAGGCTGACACTAGATTCTATATAACTGTGTTTCAGTCCCTCACTAGTCAGAGTTAAATATGAGCACTTGTGCAGAATAGGAAATATCATTTTATTAAGTACAAGTTTTGTAAATTTTGTGAATAATTAAATTTTGGGTACTGTAAAATGTACAAGTATGTATAAATTATGTTCATAATTATAATTTAATGTGTTGTAGTTAGTAACAATAAGCAATAAGCGACTCACCTAGCAAAAACTTGAACCTCCACAGGGGGCTTATTTGTAGTGCAATCAGAGCTATGATCGGCAAGTAAACGAACCAAACCAGACTCGAGGCACCAAAGTGCAGTAGAAAGTTCAACTTTGGCATATTGTGCTCGTACATCATTGTGTTGCGAAGTTCCAACACGAACCACACCATTATCGCCACCCGGAGAGTGAGCATCAACCACCCGGGCCACGTTTGGTACTCGTCTATTTCCTCTATTATGTCTACTTCTGTCTGAAAATATGTTGTATATTCATTATTTATTAGGAGGCCTATAGAAGTCAAACCTGTTGAAAGAGATGCTTCAAGCAGATTTTTGAAATATATGGCGATTATAAAAATAAAAGTTTAAAAAATAGAGCATTGGTTGACTTTTAAAGTTTTTAAAATAAAGAAGCTGTTAATTGCTACTTCAGCCGAGACTTGTATAGTACTTTTCTCTAAGTTGCAAGGAAATATGAGGGAAAAATATGCAAGAAACAAAATTTAATTCATGTTAAAAGTTACATTACAATTTGTATAATTAGACAACGATAGCTGAACACTTTTGCGAGGTAAAATCCATTTGTTTTGATGAAATACCCATTTTTTATGGGTCTAGCAAAACATGTAAAAAATTGTAATCCACTTACAGTATTCCAAACATAGAGCAAGATGTGAATAATGCCATATCCAATCCACACACCGAAAACCAAAGGTTTGTACGTTAGCTCTAACCTTGTCACTGCCCAGCCTTTAGCCAACAGCAGTAAGAGCAGCATAAACAGTGTCTGAAAGATTTTAACAAACACCTATCAGAAAGCAGTGTGAATAATTATTTTCAGCATTATTCAGAGATTCTTTATGTACCACACTACATTATAAAATATAGATATGTAGATTTTATTATTACATATTTTTTGTTTAAAATAAAATGATCTTTTTTGTCAAGGTCAGCAGACAGCCATCTACTATCACGTGGATCATCAATCCACGTGATAGTAGATGGTTAACTGGTTATCATACAAGAAAACAGTTTTTTTTATGTAAAGGTCGATCGTCGTTGTTGACGGTAGGTGCTATCAGTGTGCTGCCGACCATATTAATAATAAGGATAAAGGAAGGGATAGGGAAATCTTTACTCACTCACTGAAACCCAACATACATGCTTAAATTTCATGGCAGTTTTCTGTAAAGTGGGGTTATTACTGCCACCGCTACTATTTACATGTTAACTATTTATTATGTATTGTATTTTATCTTTTTATAATGGCAGTTTGTATATAAATTATCTAAAAACACTTACCCTACTCAAAATATCTATTATATCCCCGGCAACAGAGAGACCTGCAAATCCAACTCCATCCGCGGCAAACTTCATTGTGTGTAGAACATTAAAACAGAGGGCAATAAACTCAAGAACCAGGCTAAATGTGAACAGTTTTGTAACTGGATGTTTTTGTGTTCTGAAATTGAAATATTAAATAAAAAATATAGTTTCAATGTTTCGAGTGGTGTTCAATATTATTACATCAATAAGTGTGGAATGTACAAATGGTGTCGGGTTACAAGTCTCTTAGATAGAAATTTTTGTTCTAATTGTCAAGTCAAGTTATTTGTTAACAAGTGCACTATGGATGCAAATCGAACCAATTTATTCTGGATATAATTTACTCATGGCACTTATAACTAAAACACCTTTATCAATTAGCATGTCAGTTGAGTGGCCCAGAGTATCAAGGCTTAAGGCTTAACTTGAATATTCGTCTAAGAAGCCTATCGTAAGATATAATCAACTTGACTGTTAGGTGAACACCAAAAATATATTTTACATATTTCTTGCTCTCTTATTGTCACGTTTCCACATTGCAATCTTGCATTTTACTATAACAATGCATCTGGTCTTAATTTACTTATTATCACGTAGCAAGAGTACAAATGTGCATTTATTTAAATATAATTTCCTATTAACGTGTTCAAAATCAGCGAAACACTCCTATATGTCTTTACGTTGCTTTCTTGTGGATAGTTCCATCTGCTTAATAAGCTAATTTCCTTAACAAACTTTATATCCTGGCTTTTCTTTGTTAATATATATGTTATTGTTATATATGTTATATAATTCTTTGTTATATATCAAGAAGTTCCGATATTTTTAGACTTCAAAATAAAATAAAATAAAAAACAATTGAATTCAACTGTTATAAAATACACTTAATTCAAACTTACCTGACTGCATATATTTGCACTGGCAATAAAATTATATAGCAAAGCCAGAAGACTAGATATAACTCCAGTGTGTTTTGCCTGTCGAAGGAGAACTGATAGAGCAATGTATTATAGAATGACATATTGGGGCTGCCATTCACCAACCAGAAATCATATTGAATTGTTTGCGGTGTATTTGTCAACATTTTATTTCCTTTTGAGGGAGCACCAGTGTAATGGTGCCAAGTACATGTTGATTCGTCCAAATAACAAGACACTATTGAAACATACCAAAACCTGAAAAGAATATACAAAATAGTTATATTTCATTGTTGGCAATTTAAATTAATTAATAAAACAATCCAAGTATTTCCTAATCTTCTTACAATATTAAATAATTTAAATCAATCTCAGGTTTGACTCCTGATAGAGCTAACTTTGGAAATGAACATTTCATAGTTTCGCAGTCATTTGGGCAGCCCATCTAGGGCAGTAATCAACCCACCATGTTTTGATAAGTAAGAGATTCCAGAGCCCATTCCACTATCCCTTCCTACCCTTATCCTAAATCCTACTATAATCAACAGAACATTTGTAGCACTTGTGCTGTAGCTTGTGTTATAGGCGATGGTAGCCACCTACTACCAGTGAATCATCAGCCTGTCTGATGAGCCTTAACATATCAATAAAAAATTTGTTAGAAGTGAGATTTTTATAATTGTTATAGTTTTGTATGACAATTTTTTTTAAAGATATAATATACCTTGGTTGTCCTGTGTTTTGAATGACATAGGTAAATTGGTTGTTTTTTATAACATTCCATGGTGTGTCTTCGTCTATACATAACTTCCCTTTTGGACAAGGGATCCTCCTAAAAATATCTTGGCCGTTTGCATTGCATTTTGGATGAAAGGCTGAAGAGTTGATATTTTGGAACATTACTTGACATGCTAGTTCCTTATCATTAATGCCACGACTTTTATAGTAGTGAATAAAGTATCTTCTATCCAAAACAGCAAAAGTTATGGGATATTTAAATGGTACATTTGACGTTATATTTCCAAAAATATAGCCATATGTTTCCTTTTGATAATGTATATCTGTTTTCTGAAAACCGAATTTGACTAGGAACTTAAAGAATTCTCCCGTTGAGAATTCACCTTTTATGTGCGTTGATAACACGGAATCAAAAAATAATAAAGTAAATAAAAAAAGTTTAATATTCAAATACATTTTGGCTCTGTTAATACACCTACACAAAAAATATCACTTTGTCGCACTTCATGTTACAATTATTGAATTTTTAAATTTCAAATAACACATTGTAAAGTCGGCAAATCTTAGCCATTGTTAATTTATAATCGCATATTAAAACATTGGTTAAATTTATTTTGAAAATACTACCAACAACCACCATTTAGTTCACCATCACAAAATGAGAAAATAAAAATGCACAAAATCAAATCCTATCCTACGAATCAAGACTACTATTCATATTAAATGTCATTTTCATGCGACGTGACGTTATATTCACAGAAGAAGACAAATGAATTCCAGACTAATTTAGTCTTGAACCACAAACTTTATTTGTAATGTATTAGTTAGGTTAGGTTCTAAAATCTTGATGAATTTATTCGTGGATGGATTACCTCACCGTAAAAACTAACCCTTAAATAATTAGCCCAAAAGCTCACCCTACAATACTTTTTTAAAAATTAAAAAAAAATATTTAAACGTAATATTTGCGTAATAAGATATCAGGGGCCTTAGACAAAGTGACATTACAAAAACGATAACGAAGTTCGAAAACAATAAAATGTATGGGATTGACATATGCCGTCGCTAAATCACGTGACACATCCCATACATTTTATTCTTTCGAATCGAATCGCTACGGAGCGAAATGCCACTTGTCTAAAGGCCCTATTCTTTATTGTGATGTTATGAGTATACTGTCTTCTGTGGTTACTTTTGAATGTGACTACTCTGTGAGCTTTAGTGTAAAAAAATTACATGGCGGCGGACGGGACTCGGGACGGAACGGGACGGTATTATATTATAAGAATAGTGGATTATGGCTGCAAACGAACTGAATTTTTCTAGTTTCTTTAATAAATGTATAATGTTTTGTATGGATTCTTTCTTATAAGATCGCGCTGTTTAGTGTTGGTCAAAAGTTAAGTGTTAGTTTATAAGATGAATTAGTGAACTATTTGTGCCATAGCAACCTAGCCCGCAATAGCATCGAATTCGCCCATTTCCTTTGTGATCTAGATATCACTTGATTGCAGTTGTTAAATGAAAATTATTTTGTAATTTAATTTTAATTCGTGTAATCGAGTTATGTGCTTTGTGAATCCTTTTCAAACACGTATTTTGGACGCGATATATAGATAAATGCCTTTAACCTCAACGAAACGAAAGTCAAACAAGTGAGTTGTGTTCATGTTCATGATAGGATAGATGGAAGCCGAGTCCTAATTTTGTGTTCGACTTGAAACGAACTTGTTGTGTGGACATTAGACTGATTAGTGGTGTAAATGGTATAATAATGGTTGAAATAGGCGTTCCTCCTCAATCGGCCGCCGAAGAGAGTCTGGAAAACGCGGAATGGTACTGGGCCGACATCACAAGGTAAAACGCTTGAACTAACAAAGTTATGACTATAAGAAGCATCCAATATTTTTCACTGTGTCTAGTTTCACAGAAATTATCACATAATAATTTGACTGTGTATTGTTATAACAAAGAAATTCTATAGTGTAAATCTGTACCACACATAGTAAAATAAAATTTAAAGTAAATAAATACATAACAAATCATGATCAATTTTATATGATTTAAAAATGTTATCATTATTTTAATTTCTTTTAAAACTGAATTAAATATAGGCATTGACTTCTTTCTTTTCTCATGTATCTTTCTTGTTCTATATTATAAGGGACTTTTTATATTATTTCAAATACAGTAGAAACTGGATACTACAACGTCGTTTATAACGACAGATAAGTTACAGCTGAATCCTTACAATGAATTAATATTGCTTATAAAAACTATCTGTTTATTGCCATAAATTTTTTGTGGTCCCTTGAAGGACACAACATTGATTTTCACTGTATTTCCTTTTACATTTTATATACCAACTGTGGCAATTTCATTTAGTTAAATTAATTGAGTTATAATTTACCAATGTACTCAAGAAGGTATCCTGAAAACATGCAATCATACAGTACTAAGGTGTATGATTGCATGTTTTTATGGTACATAAATAAGGTGTACCGAGTACAGGACAGGTCTGGAACACAGTGAGTGTTTGGAATGTGTAATTTATTATGTAGTACAGTTGCTTTTTTAGTTTCATTGTATAATTTAATTTTTCAGAGATGAAGCAAACGAGAAACTACGTGATACATGTGATGGTACATTTCTTGTTCGAAATGCTTCAAATAAAGGCAGCGGTTATACACTAACAGTCCGTAAGGGTGGCACAAACAAACTAATCAAAATATATAATCAAGATGGCCGCTATGGATTTTGTGAACCATTTGAGTTCAATTCAGTTGTGGAACTCGTTAGTTTTTATAAGGAATATTCGCTGGCTCATTGCAATAGCAGTCTTGATATCAAACTTATGTATCCATTGTCAAGATTACAAGAGAATGAAGTAGTTGATAACAGTAACGATGAAACTCATGAGATCGGTTATAAAGAAACACATCAAAAATTTGTCACCACCACAAGAAAATATGATCAGCTGTCAGAGGAATACATGAGACTAAGGGAAAAGGTTAAGCTCAAGAGGCAGGCTTTAGATGCTTTCAAAGAAACTGTGAGAATTTGTGAAGAACATTTGAAGCTACAAGAAAAAATGCAAGCAGAAGCTCAGCCCCATGAAAAGAATGATCTTATAGAAATAAATAAAAAGTTGATAACAAAAGTGAATTGTCTCAAGCAAGCCAGGTCCCAGTTGCACAATAAACTTAGATCTACAATGGAATGCAGTCTTCTTCTAGAAAGGAAAATAACTAAATTGAAACCAGAAATCATAAATCTCTACAAAGAAAAGGACAATCATAAAGGGTATTTGTCTATTTAATTAAATGTTTACAACATATTATTGCTGTCTAGTTGTTAAATTTTCTCATTGTCACATTGTAATAATTGTACAGTTAGTTTTTTTTTACCAGAAACAGTATAAGTAATAGGTGTTGCAGCTACTACACAAAATATTTACAAATTTCTTTTTTTAATTGAAAATATTCATGTATTCTGAAAACAATTGCAAGGAAAGAGTGTTGACATGCAACCAATGTTTTTTAAGTTTGAGTTTTTTTTAACCAGTTAGCTTGAAAAACACTTAAAAACACTTAAAAGCAAATTGATAGATCTGTTTTCTGAGTTATTACCTACTTAAATTTTTTTTGTATAAAATTGAAACTATTATTTGTGCACTCTTAATAATTTAACGAATATTTTAAACAGGTGGTTGCAAAGGCGTGGCAAAACTGATGAGTACTTGCAAGCATTGGAGGAGAATAATATTCATAAATTGGAAGAGTTGTATGCACATAGAGAGCCCGTAAGTTGGATGGTTGATAAGTGCACCCGAGCCATGGCCGAGAGGTTACTCGAAGGGAAGCCCCAAGGCACGTTTTTAATTCGGCCCAATTCCACCGGACAACTCGCACTTTCCATATGCTGCAACAACATGGTCTACCATTGCATCATATATAAGACTGAAAGGGGTTACGGTTTTGCCGAACCGTTCAATGTCTATGTGTAAGTATATTTTAAATTATATGAATTTTCATGATTTTGTATAGATATAGGCTTTTCACATCTTCCTATCCTAAAATATTACTTATATAAAGAAGCCACGGAGACAATGCAAACAAACCTGACATTATGTATCTCTGCCCTTTTCCCTTACATGAAACATTTCAGAAGCGTGCAGCACTATCAGGACAGGAAAGAGATCCTAACACTTGGTCAACTTTTTATGAATTTTTATGACTGGTTGCACTACTAGTGAAAATATGTGTTAACTATTTATTTTATTAAAAAAATGTCATATTTTATAACAACTTTAAAAAGTATAAAGTTGGCTTTTCCGGGAATTGAACACTAGACCCCTGAGCCAGAGCACTAAGGCAAGCACCTTAACCACTTGACAGATGCGAAGTCGAAATAAACATTACCTATTACTGAGTTCCACATATTGAATATTGAATATACATAAATGTATATTTGAATATTGGAATTTGTGTTGATATGTTTCATGTTAATGTGACGATTATTTAATAATAATAATTATTATTTATTTATTTATTTTGAATTACAAATTAATTTGTGTAATAAAATAAAATCATGATTATTATTATTAAATATGATTACCACAGTAGCTTATTTACAATATTATTTATTTATAAATACACTAACAATTTATCTGTATTGTAAAATTTTATATCCTGATAACCTATATCTTTAGAACAACCTGCTGTTCAATGACAGATTTCTTTTTAGATATAGAATTTAGTACAGAGCTAACAGTCGAAATTATACATTCACTCTTGATAAGTAAAGCTTAACTCAAGATAATGAATCAAAATACTATGTTATACGTTTATCATAACGTAACGTACGATTCAGGTTATGTTATAATTTCACTTTGATATAACAAATAAGAAATGAATGATTACAAATCATTCATTTCTTATTTGAATCAACTTTAAATGAAAATTTGTAATAGATGAAGCTAAAGAAAACATTTGTGTATTTATTTTAAGCTTGAAGAAGTTATTTTAAGTGACAGAACTGTGAAAAAGCATTCTTCTTATTACATTCTTATTAGATTGACCGAGGACATTTTAAAATAAGGAAATAAATCCAAATTAAAAAATAAATATTAACTAATTTAGGTTACTTAAACTTAAATTTTCATAGTTTCATTCCACAGTCAAACCACTTTCAACAATTTCACAAGACAATGTAAATATTGTGTTACTTAATTCCAATGTTAATAAAAAAATATATATATTTCAGAACATTGAATGAACTCGTGCTGCATTATGCTGTCAACTCTTTAGAGGAGCACAACGACCAACTGAAAACTACCCTTAAGTATCCAATATACGCACACCGTGTGAAAAAACCCGAGAGAAGTCAACAGCATGATTTCCAACACGATACTCGCACACAATTGACGGCTACGTAACATTTAAAGGCGTACAAAGAAAGGGGTTTTATGACTACAAACAATTAAGAGGTTGCAGGCGAGTAACATCTGATTTGTGCACTTCTTTGATCATCTATTTCTATTTCTATTTGACGAATAGAATGGCTAGAGTGTGAAGCTTTTGTGATATGTGATGGAAATATGGTATGAAGTTTGAATCTTTGGATATGTATTGTATAGTGGGGTTTTTGTGACGATACTTCAATGAATTTTTCTATTTGGAAATACATATATTTGGAAATTTCTATTAAATTGTGTAATGTTCAAAGTCGAAGAGTAATGATGAAGTAGGATTTGAAAGAAAAAAGTTTTAAATGTCCTGTTTTTTAAACAAATATTAATTTGATGTATGGTCAAATTAATGATATTTCGTTGTTTTCAAATCAAAATCTGCTATATGCAAAAAATATACATTGAGAGATATACAAAAATATACACAAGTTTCACAAAGGTTTTAAAGAAAATAATTTTTTTTTAAACATGAGGTTGTTTTATGTAAACTTATTTGTCTTTTAAACGTGAAAGTTGAATAGTTTTTTAATTTATTTTTAACTGATTTTAGCTGCTGCAAATAGCATAACATATTTTACTAAGAGATAAGCAGCACTTTTAGCTAATAGATTTTTTTTATCATGTTGGATTCTCAAAATAATGCACATAGCAAATTTTGGTTTGACAATGATTTGTTTTAGTTTGTTTAGCTAATAGGACAAGTAAAAATATTTACTAAATGAGGCACTAAGACGTTTTTATTAATCGTTTTGTGTACTGTATATATTTGAACAACGACATTAAAGTTGCGTCCGATCTGAATTTTTTCGAGTGAATCGATTGATGATTTTATCCAGAGTGGTGTGTAATGAGAAGAGATGTGTTTTGATAAGATGTGATGGTAATATTGTAGGGTTTTGGTAACTTTATAGAAAGTGTCTTAAAGAGTGTGTGTCGTTGCGTTGAAAATGTATTTCACATAATGTACATTTAGGGATGGAACTTTAATTACATTTTTTTTCTTTGTTTTTATACAATGAATTTATTTTTTACGTTTATATGTTGTGATAAGTAATGTGATAAATTCATATTCAAATAACAAAGTTTTTTAATATAAAATAGATGTTATATTAATGTCTACACTCAAAGATTTCTCTTTTATGTAAAATTCATGACAATATTGGGAATTATTTAAAGGTATTTAGTAAGACCTCCTATTGCCATAATAATAATATATATTATATATTGTATATTCGTGTAAGCGTTTGAGGCGGACCTGAATCTGTGTAATACATATTATATGTATTTGATCACTTTAATATGTATGGAAAATATTTAAGTAGTGGGTGTAATATTTTTTATGGTCTACAAAATGTATCTGCAATATGTATGTGAACCATAAAAATTGCAATATAAAATGCATAATAAAATATAATGTGTGAAATGCAAAAAATATGGCATAATATTAGGATTCTATTGTGTTTTAAAACCATTCCCCGTATTAAAGTATATTTATTATTATTTTGTAAATATTTGCAATATTATTAAAATAAAAGTTAATTTCACACAATATACAATCACTAGGTTGTTAGTGTTTTTTAAAGTAAAAATTGTTTATTTTTATTAAACACATTTTTTAATTAATTCAACATAAAACTCGATTTGATGTTGATTTTAATATAATTGTCCCAAATGTCGAAAATATTTCCCACAGTAGGGCGTATAAAAGCAAATAAAATACCAAGGAGCTATTATAAAAGATAGTAAACGGTTCTACTTGTGCTTGTTTGTCGCCTACTTTTAAGCCTATTTTTAATTTATTTAAGTGAAAACTATAATATAATTAAACCCTTAAACGTTCCAATTGCAATGTACAAAAAATAAATTACTTATAATAACTTATCAATCAATACTAGGAGAAGTCAGCTTGCCAAATAAAAAAAAAATGTTATCTGAAAATTAGCACAGTGTACAGTCAGCCAAAGATATATAAGTACATAATAGTATTGATTTGGATGTCTTTTTTTTTACAAAACTAATCAACAAATGTAGCTACAATTGTTGACTAGCATTTTACTTGTGTACTTACCATTAATTTATTTAGCTTTCCTAGCTTTGATGAAAGGTTTATTAAATGGTATATTGCAAATTATTTAAAAACAAAACTTCTTGTTTCTTTGAAGAATTGTAATTTGCTTAGATCATTAATACACAAGATTTTTCTTCACTTTTGCTTCACTAAAAGTGACATTGTAGAATATCACCGCACTCACAGCTTGAGGTGATATTTCAAATTAGTTGCACAAAGTTTTCCTTAAGGTGAACACGTGCTACCACATGAACCATTATTACTAAATGTTAAAGTTCAAATCAGTCATGTAACATTTACATTATTTATCTTTTTACCAGAAATTAACGAGAGAAAGTGATAGCATGTATAAAAAAATCCAGTGGACACTTTTTTCGTAGTGATTTTGTTTGAGACCTTGAATCTTGTGTATTAATGATCTAAGGTAATTTGCGTTTACTTGTATCAGCGACAGAAAGCAAGGCCCCTAAGGTGTTTTGAACAAACTGCAGCAAATATTCTTTAAAAAAACAAGAAGTTTATTATCATTACAAATTCGTGAAAGAAATAAGTTATTTTGTATTGACCGTTTAATAAATTGTCTTAACAGCTGCACTTAATAATTGGTAATTGCCTCTCTAGAGTCTAGACAACAGACCCTCTCATTATCTAAATAAGAGGTCTAATATCGTTTTCAAATAGGAAGCCTCATGTGGTACATGAAAATATCTCTCATCCAATGTTTTGGTGGCTACAACAAATACATTGAGAACTTCAGTTTTCAAACAAGTAATTCAATACAGGCTGACAACAATGTATGCTGCTGGTAAAAATATTTATTATAATATGTTTTATAATATTAAAAAATGAAATGTAAATGTAAAATAATTAGGTAGGTTTTAACAAAATAATTGTCTTCAAATTAGCGCATGACGCTGGTAATAATTAATTTTGTCACAAAATATAATAAAACTAACTTTCATTCTACGCTGTAGAAGTTGCATATAATGCACGTTTTTTTACTATACTTTTATAAATTAACAAAAAAAAGCTTATTAATTACGGTCTATTCATTTCCGACTATCCAAATCGATGTTAAATGTTAATAAGTGGTTTGGGTATAATAATATTTCTTTACTAGTTATCCCGTTTATCCCTCTTTTCATAGGTGAAAACCGAAATAAAAAGGTCTAGCCATTCATGAGATTTAATTTTACTTTCCCTTAATATTGCACATATTATTTGTTCAGATATGTCTTTGATTCAATCAAGAAATAATGTTTATTAAAAAGTCAGTTTTTTTAAATTTTCTATAAAACCTTCATCAGATTAACTTCCAAAAAAGCCTGAAACTAACTGAAATGGGGTCATTTCATTCTTGTACTAGTATTATTAGTATTAACTATTAGTTATATTTATGCTCTCCTATCTATATACATTGGTTTTGTTAGTGTGAATTGAATGGACCGTATATTTTTATTTCTACGCGATTTTATATTTATTTATAAACTTTGCAAAACTGAATGGTCTAAGATATTATTGCAATTGAAAATTCTCGAAAAAAATTGTTTCATAAATTTTAATGTGATACAAATATTCAGTATCTATGTTTTGGTTAAATTATTATGGATAAATCTATTGTTTTTAAATTGTTAAAATGTTTTGTGTATAATAATAAAATCATTTCGAAGTATATATGAGATTATATTGAATTGAGGAGTTATTTTTATATGTTAATGTAGGTATATTATATTATGAAAAAATAGATTTGATATTAATATAATAATTGATTACAACTTTTAGGTTGTTGGTATAGAAATGTATCGTGATCTCATGAATAAAATGTAAAAAAAATAAGTTAACAAAAGCTATGGTATCGGAACCATAGGAAGTCAATGAAACCAACAGTAAACACATAAATAAGGTTTATCTACAGACGCCATTTTATGTAGCATTATAAAGTAGTGTTGTAATAAGTGTTATTAAACAAGTTTCATTATTATCGAGCATATTATTTACTAGCAACCCGCTCTCGGCTTCCGTGTTTATCCCTCTTTCCATAAGTGAAAAATGAAATTAAAATCCGCTGGATGGTTTAGAAGTAGTTAGCAGACAAAACTTTTTTAATGTATTACTGAGTATACCTACATATTGTTATGTTTGTAGATGTAATTTATATTTACTTAACTGCTTATAATTCTTAGGCTTGATTTGTTATAAGGTCCAAAGTTCACAATGAAAGACTTGAATGAGTACATAGGTATCTATTGTATTAATAAACGTTTACAGAACCAAGGAGGAAACAAAACATTTTGTAGGTAACAAGTAGGTTGGAGAAAAACGAAACGATAGCGCGTTAATTAACGCATGGTAGTGGCGCCATCTGTCGATAGTAGCGTGAATCTCCCGAACACATATTATATGGTAGGTAATTACTTATAACAAAAAAATCGTCTGTTTATTCTCCGAAACGGCTGGATCAATTTTGATGGGTTTTTCGCCTGTAGATAGCTGATCTTATAAGGAGTAACTTAGGCTACTTCTATTTACAAAAATAAAACTATTAAACTTTTAATACTATTAAATTAAGCTATTATAGAGTTCAATGAATACAGCGTAGGTTTCTACGGTATATCAATGCTATGATAAACCGGAACGGTAGTAGCAAGCAGTAACGGAAACGGTAATAATATGTACAATAAATCGTTTCTTTAGAAAATATATGTAATGAATAAAAAACTAATGAAGTCCATAAAAAGACTGTTACATAATTAATTTAGTCTGTTTCGTAGTACCTCTGTACTTTGTTAGAGGAGGGAAATGTCAAAACTATTCTTTTCTTGAATGTCAAGTTCAAATCAAGTTATACGAATTCAATTAATTGGTCTGTGGTACAATGGCAATGGCTAGAACAGTGTAATAGTCACAATTTATATTTTATTTTACAATTACAACTCTAAGAGATATTACTCTAAAGCCAAAAAAGTAAATGGTGTTTTTGTTTAATATTTGTTATTAAGGCATGGCGTCAACCGGCAGTACACCTTTTCCTAAATGGCAGTTGGCTATTCTACTCGGTGCACCCTTAGCCATTGGCTTAGGTTACCTTTATCTAAGAAATCGTTTGGAGGACCCGGAAAAGAAAAAGGTAGCGGAATTAAAAGCGAAAACGACGATTTCGCTGGACAACGAAGAAAATGCTTCAAAATCTGCAGAGAATGCCATCGAGAGAGCTATGAAGTTAAAAGGAGCCGGGAATCGCGCATTTCATGCAGGCGAGTATGATAAGGCTATTTCTCTTTACAATGAAGCAATCGAAGCTTGCCCCCCCGATCGCCCAGTTGATCTTGCCACTTTCTATCAGAATCGATCCGCCTGTTACGAAAAACGGGAAATGTGGGAGCAAGTAAAGGAAGATTGCACATTTGCACTCAAACTCAATGAGAAATATGTGAAAGCATATTTGAGACGATCGCGCGCTGCCGAAAAAAGCGGTGATCTCGTATTAGCCTTAGAGGATGTTACATCCGCTTGTATCTTAGAAAGATTCCAAGTACAAAGTTCATTGATCAATGCCGATCGCATTCTCAAAGCTCTCGGTAGACAGCACGCTCGCGAGGCTCTGGCTAAGCGTCGCCCTGTTATGCCTTCTAAGCATTTTATAAAGACATATTTCTCTGCCTTCTCCGAAGATCCTATTGCAAAGTTACAATTAGACGAGATGGCATCTGGTGGTTTCGCAAAGGCAAAGAATGCACTTTCTTCTCAAGACTACGATTCCATAGTAGATGCATGTACTGAAGAAATCGACGCAGACGGCAAGTACAAAAATGAAGCACTTCTTTTGCGTGCTACTTTCTATTTGTTACTCGGCAGACATGACGATTCACAAGTTGATCTTGGAATAGTTATTGATAGTGAAGCTTCATCGAAAGTAAAAGTGAACGCTTTAATAAAACGGGCATCATTGTTTACACAGTTGGAGAATACGGAACACTGTCTTGAAGACTTTGCTAATGCCGCTAAATTAGAGCCTAACAACTCTGACATTTATCATCATCGTGGTCAAGTGTATTTGCTTTTGGAACGCATGGACGAGGCGACTGCAGAGTTTGCCAAGGCGGTGGAGTTAAATCCCAATTTTTCAATTGCATACATCCAAAAATGTTACGCAGACTATAGACATGCACAAGTAAATAAAAATGTCGGAGCTTTGAATCAGGTCCGAGCTGATTTCGAACGGGCACTAGAGAGATTCCCCAAGTGTGCAGAGGCCTATATTTTATATGCTCAAGTTTTGTCAGACCAGCAGGAATGGGGCCGTGCGGAGTCACTCTTTGATTCAGCCTTGTCTGTGGATGCTAACAACGCAACGCTTTATGTGCACAAGGGATTGGTACAATTGCAAAAAAATACAGATTTTGACAAGGCCGTTAAACTTATAAACAGAGCCATAGAAATGGACGAGAAATGTGACTTTGCATATGAGACTCTTGGCACCATAGAAGTACAGAGGTGAGTTCGATTTAGTTATAATAATGTAGTAATTAGTGTAATTTCATTTTACTAGTTGCAGGGCATACTGCATTTGGGCAGTCCATCTGGAGGCAATAACCACTGCCTACAGGAACCATTGTAAAATATCACCTTGTGTGCTATTTTGTTTTGGTGAGTGAGTAAGGGATGCTAGAGTGCAAAGTCTCAAATACTGTTAAAGCTACAATACCATAGTATGATACAATGTCTATAAAAATAAGAATTATTTAAAAAAAAAACCAAAAAATCTTTGTATGTAGCTTTTTTTAGGAAATAGATTAAAAGTTTCAAATTGATCAGGTGTGTGTGTAGACAAAACAGGATCTTAATTTCAGGTGAAAAATACACTAAGAACGAGTATATTATACGTAATACTACTAGCTACACGCTGCCAGCTTTGCACGGGTTCAAAATAAGAACTATCCTATCTTTTAAGTTGAACCAAATTACACATAGTTACGAAGACATACACATACATTATCAAAATCGGTTCAGTAGTTTAGAATTTCATTGGCGTCAAACAACGCGACACGAAATTCTTATATACAGATATGGACATGTCTAAAGAGATTTCTAGCTACAATATAGTAGCAATAAAAATTAATGTCTACTAACTAATGTTATACTAGTTAACATTTTGTTTTACATCAGATGTTTGTAAGTCAATGTAGTGCAATGGAGTATGGCTCATAGCCAACATTAAATTAGAATGGTGCATCTTGTTTTAATAGGCTTCTCTTTCAATAAAACAAAATAGAAAACGTGTACAATAAATGCAATATTTATGTATTGGTGTAAATCCACTTTAAATCTTTAGTTGTGATGTAACCATGAAAAATACAACTTGTAGTTTAAAAATAAAATCAACTTTATAGTTATCTTTAATCTATGTGTTCTAAGATAAGCAATGTTATCTTTTTGTTTCAATGACTGGTTCAATCAGTATATTCTGCCACTTTTACTGATTTCTAATAAGAATTGTTATTTTTACTAATTTTATAAAAACCTCGGGACTCAATCCCAGCTTCGCCCAGAGTGCAAATTTTATATAAACAAACCTACCTCATTTATCGTTATTTCCATATGTAAAAACTAAATTAAAATCAGTCTACCAATTTTTAAGCGTACAGAAACCAACAACATTTTTTTGTCTTTTCTTGTCTTAACTACTCATGGAATCATCTTAAGATATGAATCTATAATTTTCCAAAAAACTATTATACCTATTATGAAGTAAATATAAATAAATGTGTAGGTAAATAAAAGAAAATACTAAAATAGACCTAACGTAAGGCTGTTTTCTCAGATCTGTCATATCGAAATGTTAAACCAAAGGTCTGATGATTTCTTTATTTAATAAGCAAATTTTTGATACCTTGGGTTACATCTCCATGTTAAGTATGGTATAGTCGAGATATAAGTATGTATATCAATTTGCTACATATTTTAATTTACTCTGAAACTGTTTGACTAAAACCATGCTGTCATAAAAAATCAACCGCTCTCTAACATTTTATGGCTAAACCACATGGAAAAACAACTAGGTATCTAAAAAGGTTGATACTTTTATTACCATATTGGTAGCAAGCAAGTACATATGTATATAAATAAATTGTTACACTCTCAACTTTCAGAGGAAACCTGAAACAATCGTTGCAACTGTTTGAGAAGGCAATTGCACTGGCCAAAACTGAACTCGAGATGATACATCTGTTCTCCTTGAAAGACGCCGCAGCCGCACAACTGAAGGTATCAGAGCGTTGGGGACTCGACTGGACTGTGAGTTAAGCCAGTACTTACAGCTACCGCTGCATTGGTCAGCGAAACCACCATCCACCACTATCGAAATGGGAAAACATGTTTTGTTTTATTAATAAAAAAATCGGTACTTATTTGGCGTTTTAAAATCATTGTTTTTCGTAATAGGCTTTTGTTGAAACAAATATTGTAGTTGGACGAAGACATTCTCTGTCTCATGATATTTTAATATTATGAATAATATGACATATTCTTTGGTGCTGAATGATAGATCAAAGACATTTTTACAGGTTTTTTTTAACAAATTTTAGTAGCAAAATATTATAGCTTGACCTTTAAAAAGTACAAATAGGAAGTCCAAGATCCCAGGTCCACCAGACTGATTTTCTAAAGGACAAAATGTGGGGAATCAAGTAGTGTTCCTATGTAATTTCAACATATGCTTAGCACTTGGCAGTTTCTAAGTTGGGTAGATGGTCAATTTAGAGCTATCAGGTGAGAAAGGTAAGTAAAAATTGGACTGACCACTTATTTTCTAAAGGCTATTTTTTATATTTGGCTGAATATTATTACAAAATATTATTCAGCACTGCCAGACACTTCACATAGGCCATAGTTAGTTACCTTTTGTGTGGCACAATGAAACCGTACAAATTTCTGCTAAATGAATGGGGTCTATAAAGCGTCTAGCAGAATATTATTTTGTGATAATATTCCAAAAAAACATAATATATAAAAATCAAAATTTAAAAAATAAGGGAAGGTAGTCCTTATATCTTTCTCACCTGATAAATTTGCCGTCTACCCAACTTAGCAGATACTCATAATATGTTTAAAATGTACAAGAACAATACTTGATTGCTCACATTTCTTTAGAAAATAAGTTATGTCTGGGGCTCTGGGATCTTACTCTAAAGGTTAAAAGGTTGAATAATGATTTGCTTAGAAAAATATATAAAATTAAACACAATATACTGATCGGTGTTACATATCTCGTCATATATCTTTTTTTTATCAGCGCATTCAAGATTGTAATAATTACCTATGTATCGAAAGATAGTGGAACAAGGATGATAAGTTACTCTTCTTAAAAGGGGACATTGGTTTGCATTGGCATCATTCGATTATCTAGAGATGCATGCACAATGTAAATTGTATAAATGTCAGTTGAAATTTAAAAAAAAATATTAACTTGATAATTTACAAATATTACATAATTATGTATTATTATAAATAATAGACATAATTCAGATTATTGTGTGGTAGTAGATATAAAAGAAGATGATATTTAGGCCTTTCGCACATTACAATACTCAAAGGCGTCTAATATCTTACGCGAGTTACGAGATTCAGTTTTCGCGGAGTATACGAAGCATTCGCGACTATTAGTCTTGCAATATCCGCCTTGTTGGTCGCCCTTGCATATTATCGTTTACAACAAGTATTTTCAAAATGGCGGGCGAAGCAAGAATAAAACATTAAATTTAAACAGGAAATCGAAAATGTTACATGTTTTTTTATTATAAGTAAAATTGTAATTCTTGCGGGGCGACAAAAGCTATGTTAATATAAGCATAAGCATGATAATATATAAATCATAATATAAGCATGATTTTTTTTTTCAAAGTCGTCTTCAGTTAGAAAGACCGCAAGTGCTTTTTCATCACTTTAAAGTCACTCGACATAATTAAAAAAACATGAAAAACGTCAAAATGTGTGTGTTGTGTATGTGGTTCAATTTCAGTCGCGTACGAGTACGCAACTCGTATTCGTTAGGAGTATACCGTATCTAATGAGTATCGTAATGTGCAAAGGGTCTAAAGTCTATTGTATAAATTGCTTCACAATATCTTTTTTGACTAATGTGTAGTTGGAACAAATTAATTTTGCCATTCATGTAATTTTTGAGAGTTAAGAGGTATGAATGTGTGTCACTTGAAAGTGGTTAATAGTGAAACTAAAATACAAAAAAAAAAAAAACTATCTGTGTTTAATTATTGTAACTTCTATTGTTTTATCCAAGTTTGATTGAGGTGAACTGACGAAAACTGGTCTTGGAACCAGCTTTTAAAAGAAATGTGGACTACAAATATGTCATTATATAATTATTAGCTTTTAAGTTTTGGTTTTGTTCTTGGTAATTTCTATATTCAAACTTTTTAGTAAGTAAATAAAAAACTAGTCGTTTGAGAAACTTTTCATTAATTTTCAATTTAATACTAGCTGGTTCGTCGCGTTGAAAAATCCTACTCCTGTAATTTTATAAATGCAAAAGATTGTGGGGGTGTCATAGATGTTTGTTACTCTTCCACCCAAAAAAGGCTGAACGGATTTGAATGAAGTTCGGCACACAGATAGTGTTATTACCTGGATTAACATATAGGATACTTTTTATCGTGAAAAAATGTTAGGTTTTTTTATATTTTTAAACGATAAAAAGTATGCTATTCCAGTATGTAATTCCAGGTAATAAGCTATCTCTGTGCTGTTTGCGTTTTTGAGAAACAAACATTCATATTATACACTCACAAATTTTCGCATTGATTTAATTAATAGGATTTTTTAAATATTAATTACAGTTTTGATTTTGAAAGTTAATTTTTAAATTATTGTAATGTCATTATAAATTAAAAATTATTGTGGTTCAGTATATACTTACTGCATTCATATATCATAAATAAATTGTGCAGCCAGTCTGGCGGCAGTATCCACTCCCTTACAGAAGATCACTATGTCATAATGTATATCAATGCATGAGTAAGGATTGTCAGTGCCAATTCCCACCTTGCCGTCGTCGTTAACCCACTTGCATTACACATGGCGTAACTTGCCGTCGCCTTGACGGTAGTCTACCATCAATTGGCGTTACGGTGATATGAATGAATAACCATTATTTTTTTCTCATAACAATTTTAAAAAAAACCTAGAAACTAACTAGAGTACATAGTATTTTGAAATAGCTTTTTAATGACATATTCGTCGTTGATTTTCTGATGGTTTTCATGTTGTTCATGAACAAATAGATGGAGGGTACTCAAAGTTAGACATAATGAGAACATTTATAATGCAATTTGGTTTTTAAATAACACTGTGTTTTAGTAGATATTTAATTAATTATTTGATTGATCTAGTTTAATCCTAATAAATGACATTGTAAACATATTTGCACAGCAATAATCATAAACTTCAAACAACAATTTAAACTCTCATGTAAAACTAGAGCAATAATATTAATTATTTATTATAGGCAGCTTGCATTTAAGAAAATCTGGTAACTATTTGAAATATTGCATTAATAAGAGCAGTTTTCTAGTGCAAAATGTCTCTCAGTCAGTAAGCACCAAGGACACTTTAATATATGGGACATAATTTATTTTATATAAAAGTACATACCTTATTTTCTCCAGGTATGTACTTATATACATCTCGAGATATAAATTAATATCGCTCACACTACTTTTATATGGAACCATTTTCATATTATGTCGTCGTTGTAAATTCAAAAGCTGCTATGTGCAAAAAGTGTTCTTTTGAGTTTTGACAAAAAAAAAATTCTAGAAAAAAAAATACATAAAGGTTTATTTAAAAGAAAAAGTAAGTATTTTATTTGAAAATGAGGCTTTTTTGAAAATAATATAGTTAAACTTATTTGTCTTTCAAACATGAAAATGTAATAGTTTATTTATTATTTTGATAATTGTGCAAATGTTGCACACAATAGATTCTAGCTGCTGCACATAGCATTTTTTATTTCGTATTTAAGTGTCCATAAGCACTTGGTATTTTTCGTACTATAGGTTGAACTATTCCCTAAGGTACAGTTAGGCACTGAACTATACACTTAAGGTTAAAATGTTGGAATCTCAAAAAAATGCACATAGAAAATTTTGGTTTGACAACGACGATATTATTAATTTCAAACAGAAAATCAAGCTTCAATCAATGACTGATACGGAGAACAGCACTTGTATCTTCTCTTGATAACATTCTTAATTAAAATTGTATATTGTTTAAGATATTCCAAGGATAGATATTTTTGGTTGAGATTTATATATAACACATCTTTAAAAGGGAGTGTTGATCTACGAGAAAATAACAGATGGAGATTTGTCCTTATAATATCAACGTAGTTTTTTTTGTTTTTTGTGACAATACTTGTTTGCACTCTTCCAAGTTGGGACTTACACAGTCGTAAACCGCTGATAGTAGACAGTCTCACTGCTTAAAATCTACAATAATATGTACCCTTTAAGAACAATTTACTTACTGCATTTTTTTTTAAACTTTCCTGAAGTTTTTTTTGCTCAATATTTGAATGTTTGAAAGTTTTTCATGTTGATGTTTGAATTTTTGTCAGGTGCACATGAATAATAAGCACATTTCCTGGGGATATTTTAAAACAGTAGCTCTCAAAAATACATATTATGTAATATTGAATATTGAAAAATTTTTAATTGTATAATTATGTCTATTAATTTTTTTGTTACGTTTTGGGTCCAAAATTCAAAAACTCGCTTCAAGTGCAATGTAATGTAATGTAATGAATGCCGATGTAACTGTAGATTTTTTTTTTGGTGTGTTTGCAGCGTTTTTGATGATGTGCGGTAGCGTTGAATACGTACGCGATATTCGATGGGTGCATTCAACTTATTATTTTAATTAAATGAATATATTAATTGATTTAATATAATTGTTAAATAGTAAACTTAGTAAAATATTTTCATTATATATACATTTTTTTTTAATCATCAATTGCCATAATAGTAACTGTGTTGCTTTTTATATATTTTGATTATTAAAATAATTATATTGACGTTTGCTATTGTAAACAACCGATTAATAATAATTATTGTAGGCGAAATATTTTGAATGCACTCACAGTAGAACTTTTAGAATTGGTCGTAAGACATTTCTACAAGAGTTGTTACCTCACCGATAGTAAATAGTCTTCAATTAATGAGAACTACGAAATATATTATTGAAAAGTATCAAATTTGTATTTATTTTCCAATTTGTATTTATTGCACATGGTCGCGACCATTTGCGACCATTTGCGACCAGTTGGTGACCGCGACTTTGTCCGCGTTGAAAAATAAAATATAACGCCTGAAGAAAAATCTGACTTCTTTATCGCATGAGACGACGGTGGCGCCGCCATGGCGACAGTTTTTTTTAGTCGATATTTTTAAACGATCCCTTAGGACATAACATTTTTTCAAGATAAAAATCAAGGTAATATGTATTTTTGCGTTTATTATTTAATTATTTGCGTGCAAAATCTCCGCTTCATCAAAATCCGTTCAGCCATTCATCCTCGCAAAGTTGAAATTTATAATTTACTAGCTGGTGCCCGCGACTTCGTCCGCGTTCTGGATGAAAGGTACCCCATGTCCTCTCTGGTGTCCCAGGTCACGTGTATGCAAAATTTCATGGTGATCGGTTCAGTAGTTTTTGCGTGAAAGAGTTACAAACATCCATACATACATCCATACATCCAAACAAACTTTCGCATTTATAATATTAATAGGATTTATTTATTAGAGAAATTCTATAAGTTTTTATGCTTGCATATATTTAATACTACGTATTAAATTATAGTCTTTGGTATTAGGTATATTCGCAAAGTATTTACTCGCTAATCAATATTTCATATATCTCAACTTTGTTTATATTGTATAAGTCATAGTTATTACTACAACTAAAATACGACATTTAAAGCACCTATCTAATGCATAGGTATATATTTATGTGGCGTTTCTAGTGAAATAGAGATCCTCTCTCTGCCTACTCTGGCTGACATTCCTACCGAACTTCTATATTTCCAGTTGGCCTTGCGCCTATTGGATCATCATGTCAACGAATATATTTACGAATATTTTGTCATTAATTGGCATTTTGCAAACGGCTAACTCATTACTCTGTTACAATGGTACATTTACTAGTAAACTGTTCGCAGAAGATCCAATAAGAAGCAGAAGCCTCTTCACTACCGACCATAAAAGGATTTTCAGATATCGATGTTCGAAAATTATACATTGCAAAGGCAAGTACCAATAATATTTATAATCCCATTCTTACTTAGTATAAATTGAATCCTCTGTCTGTCTGTTTCTCTGCTAACTACTTCTAAACCACCCAAGGATTTTCATTTGTTTTCACTAATGAAAAAGAGGAAAGTTTGTCTATAAAAAAAATTGTCCCAGGCAAAGCCGGGAGCAGGTCGCTAGTTATTAAAAATGTACTTCCTGTAATATCTTTAATCAACTAGATTTTTGCCTTCGACTTCTTTCGCGCATCTATTGACGTGATCGCAGAAGATACGTGGTGAGGTCCAAAAGTTAGTGGAATGGAGGGGATGGAGTGGATAGGGGCGCTCGCTAGTGTTATACTAATTGGGACTCATCATTAGTATATAAATAGTGTTTCAGCGGCGGAGGGGTTGACACCAGGCAGAATTGTGTTCAGCAGAGTCGAATTAGTCTAAAAAGACCCGGTGACAAAAAGTTTCACTAAACGCCGTTAACAGTCGTTATTCAAAAATTTTCCACCAGTTTAAAACCTGTGTGAGGTGGATTAGTAACCTATATTATAGCCTTTATAGAGTAGCTGTCATTGCTGTCGTACAAAAATTAAATGTCATACAAAGTGTGTTGGTTTTTTACATTTTACATAGTTTCTACTTGTGCACTTTTTTGCTACAATTGCTCTTCGACGCATCAGAATCTGGATCCGTGTGGAGGGCTATTTGCTCCGCATGGCGTTCCTCTTAACAGTACCCGCAGTTACTTAGTCAATTGTACTCGAGGTGCTTACAACTGTTTCTTATTCAAATATACCTACCACCTAAAACTGTGGATTGAAAAGTTTAATTACGAGTTACCCTTGTATCAAGTCACGAGTATAATTTTGTCTCGACAACTTCATATGATTTCAAAAGATAAATAATTGCAAGTTATAGACTTATAAACTGGACAGTTGTGGCGGCAGTATTCACTCAGCTACAGAAGACCACGCCCAGTAACAGCATATCAGCACATGCTTTGTTATGTTTCATCATGAGTAGGTACCTAAGGCCAGATCACATTACCCTACCTTCACGTTGTTCGTTTATCCTATCCGGATTGGCAAATTATTTTCATGCCCCAGCTATTATTTGTTATCCTTCGTGACGAAAGAGCCAACCATCATAGAGTCGAACATTAGCCTTTTACCTAAATCTATTAAAATGCATAATGTAATAACATGATGATTCTGCTGCGGATCGGATTTCTGATTAAAGTAAACTAATTTCCTGCGTTGATATTTATTAACTTGTCAAGAAACCTACCTACTAAGATTTAGAAAAAAAAATACTTAAGAGCGTATTCTTTGAATGTTGCTTTATTCTATTCTATGTTGCTTTATTCTATTCTATTCGTCGTTATTTTATTGATATATTTTAATTAAACTATTGAATATTTAGTTTATTTAACTAATTGAATATTAATCTGGTTTAAGATACAAACTTCGAGAAGTTCTTATTTGTTGGATATTATTGAATTTCGACCAGAAACATGTTTAAGTTACCTAGGCATATTCTGCCTAGCCTATATTAAAAGTGGTATCTACTCATACTCGTATCGAAATTAATTTACACGAAACTATATTTCATTAAACACATTTAATTTTGTCTTTGTGCATTTAGACCCGTCAATGTGTTTTGTCCGGTCATGGTCTTCCCGTTCCAAATACGCGTGGGTTGTACAACGCGGCTGCTACACTTCGAGCCAAGACGATCCCTTACCGAAGTCTGTTATAACTCCAACCAGAGCAATGACATGCAGACATGAAAGGTATACTATTTAATAAAAAACATTACTCACCCAAGTAGGTACCTATAGAATGCGATTTCATTAAAGCAGCGACTAAAAAAAGTCGTTACACATTTTGCAGCTGTATTAGCTTTTTAATCTATATTGAAACATGTTACAACCTCCCTCCACTTGGCTCCCACGTCTAGAATCCCATGGGATCCTAGGATATTTTTTTTGCATTTACCTAATTAGCAATAATAGCTTTTAGCAAATGCTTCAATACATACGAAACATACAATAATATTAGATAATATTTTCATTTGTTTCAGGCTTTCTGATGCAGAATTCACAGTGTGCCTGTGTCAAGCAGATTGGTGTAATTCCGCTGTATCGTATGAGATTTGCCCTTTACTGCAGAGGATAATAACAGTTACGTGTGTTATTTTGAATACTTTCATTTGTAAGTTTTGTTTTTATACAGATTAATGTTACACTATTTTGCTTTAGAGAGATTTTCTCATGTTAACCTTTTGCTATAATACGCCGTGTAGGCAGGTACGTTCGCAATAAATGACATTTTTATACTTTATGTGTACAGCTTTCACTTGACTTTAGTTGACTGTGAGTATTTCTACGAAAAAGACGATAAGAAATGTGTGTGTTAGTGGGCCGAGTCCGCCACTTTGCGCGTCTCGTACGTCATGGTCGGGAACATCCTAACATGGCAACACACTACCGCTGAGCGAACACTTCCAACTTTTTTTACACAGATGTATGTCAATCTTGACCTACATTTTATGGAGAGGAATATACAATTTCTAAGTCTTATATTTTTATTTTATTTTCAACTGATTGATACTAAGTCTCTTGCACTTGCACATATTATAAAGGTTGTCGTTGGGAAAGTTATAATTAGAAACGGCATAAGAGAGAAATAGAAAAATGAAAAATATTACTACTCATTGCGAGACCTGTTAAAAGGGCTACACTACTCTAATTTTATTAATTGTTATTTTGGGGTAAAATTATTGAAAATAGAAAATAATTTATAAATTAATTTATTGTATTTCGAGGTGTTTTTTATTCTAACATACTCGTAAGTGAGGCGTATATCTTAAGAAAATAGCGATTTAATATGTACATTTTGCTATAGAAAAAACAATAGGGGTAAAGTTTATTTATGAAAGTGCCTAAATATTATATATTTGTTATACATAACTAAGTTTACACTAAGACAACGTCTTGGAAACATTAGACAAGGAAGAAAGAAAATAAGAAATAAGATATAATTTGTTATTAGTAAACTCTAAAATAAATTACCTAAATGGATACGTAAGTATACTACTGCATTGAACTACACGGTGGTTTGATATGACTTTGTCGTTTACTACTTCTGTGACGACTGACGACTCGTGGTTAAGCTAAACTTTAACCGTAAAGATAATTTTTAACTATAAAATCGTTGGATATACTTCGTGTATTATTTTAGGTACAACAAATTTCATTTAAGTCAATGTTTTGGAATCCTCAGTCAATTTAGCTTCTACATGGCATAATATTTATTATATATTGCGTTTAATAATCGCAACAAGGTCATTATATCTTCACCTATCCTTGTCTTCTTCGTCATCTTCGCTTTCTATGTCATCAATAACGTCAGCAGCTTTGCTTGTAATCGCTTGAGCTAACAATCCAGTGATTCCAGATTCGCTTCGTTTTTTATTTATGTAATTATAAACATATTCTTCCAAAGTATCTTCATCGAAGGGTAGAAAATCCTCTAGATCCATTTGTCTTTTTGTACGCTTGTTTTTAAAACTTTTTTTGGATGAATAATCATTTTCATCGCTATCTACAATACCTTTTCTATATACTTCTAAAGGCACTTCACTTCCGTCACTGACATCATATTTTATGCCTAGGTCAGTCTCCTGTATTTCAATAGAACCTAGACCGTTGTCGAGTAATGACTTTAGGTGTTGTGCTCTGCTTGTTCTTCTTATATCATTGTCAGACTTTTTTATATGTTTTTCTTTGATAGGATGCAAATGTTTCACTTCGGTCGTTTCGTTTGGTCTAGAAACTTCGTTATTTATGGTATCATTATCATCTACGCGTTTTGATTTTGATCCATATGTTTTAACCTTAGAATGCCCTTGAATTATCAGATACATTGGAACAATCGGGGGAACTGTTGTTAATCTTGTATTATCTGTTTCAATCTCAGAAGTTTCTGGTAACGGTGTGGTAAAACGCATATTTAAATAAGGATCCAGTGTGTGCTCTTTATTACCTGCATTCTGAGAGTTTTCCATATTAAGATTAGGAGGTATGTACTTGACTGTAGTAGTGTCTTCAAATGGTTTAATAGTTGGTGGAGGTTGCATCGTCTGCATGGTTTCCAATACCATGTCTTCATTCTCCCTGTTTTTGAAGATATGTATGTTTTCCGATGCATGGGCATATAGATTATCTTCCTGTCTTTCGGGGCCGTTAATTAGTGGCATTGTCATCATAGGACCTAGCATATCTAATACATTGCTTTCCGGCCTCGGCTTCATAGTTGTAAGCGGTGGTTGTATGGTACTCATATTGTCATCATTTTCTGTAGTCAGAATCTCCGTCTTTGTTTTCTCTGTTGACCATGTTGCTTTTGTACTATACATAGTAGCTGGCGTCGTTTCTGTAGTTTCGATTGGCGGTAAAACTGTCGGAACAAACGTTGGTAAAAGTAACGGATTGACTGTTGACTTAGGTGGCGGCGGTGATTCTGACAGCATTGGTTTGTAAAACGAATATGGATTAATCGGTTCCAAGTGATCTTGAGAGATGAAATTTTGTGTTTCATTATAAACATCATTATTATTGTCTAAAGGTGTTGTTGGTCCCCAGCCTGCGTAGTCACTACTGACAGCACTGTTTGGGACAGGTATGGTATCGTTATCGTTATAATCAACGATCCAATTTTGGTTGGTAGTAGACGACTGGTAAATTAAATTTGCTTCTTGCAAAGCATATAAAGACGAATAATGGTCTGCAGGTGTCGTTGTTTGTTTCAAAGGTGGAGATTCTGTTGGTTGTGTTTGAGTCGTTTGAGTCAATTTTTCATCTGAGAGCACATATAATGGTGTCTTGTGGCCTGGTGGTGGAAGAGGCGGAGGGACAAGAATTGTCATAGGGTAATGGTCACTCAGCTTATAAGTAAAATCTTCATATTTTGGAGGGGATGGTGGTCTGTGTTGTCGTCTCGGGATTTGCGGCTGTCGAGGTGCGACACTAGGTTTGCGAGAGGAAACTCCTAACATAAGCACTTCTGATTTTCTTTCCGGATAATGTTCTCGTTCAAGCCTCGTGTCATCTGCCCAGTAGTGGACGCGTTCTAGGACTGGCGGCTCATAATCATATGTGGGGTCATTACGCAATGGATCTCCACGTCCCGTGAGAGGTTTCCATTGCTCGAAATCCATTCGCGGAGAGAACATGGACGATGAACCGCTCGTATATATGTTGTCTCCTGCATCTGCAATTGTACAATTGAATATATTAATTTATATTACATCTCGCTATCTGGATATTTTAAAGTAACCATATTCATTCATATTCATATTCATTATACTTTTTATTTAGTGTAACGATTTTATAAAATAAATAAATGGTAATATGGTAAACTTACATGAAATATTTGCAATATCTTTAAGGGACAATGTGTTCAAAGACGCTGGTTCCGAGACGATTGAAGTTAGTAACAACGTCGACAGCGTTGCTAGAATATTGGATCTCTGTGAACAAATGAATAAATACTATTATAATATTATTTATAATGCAATGTATAAAGGGAACTAATTACGACTTAAATAGTACGTTTTATGATCATTATGACCTCAATAGTATAAATCTCAAAAGACTTCTTTAACAAAAACAACGTCGCCGTTTATTCACAAATAGAAAAAGCGACCGAGCTGTGCTCTATTTTTTTTTAAAGCCAACGTGGACTTAAGATCGTCACAATAATTGCATTGTTACATCCAATGGGATGTAAATCGAACATATTTGTATTTATATAGCGCCATCTCTCTAAATTTTGAGGAAACAGGTTACACTGAAATCACAGTTAATCACACATATTATTGAACCTTGAAATTTTACTCCCATCACGCGCAAAGATTTGGTGTATATTTGTGTTTTTACAAGTAATACAACAATATAGATAAAAATATTAGTATTTTTTTTCTACATAGAACATTTAATCAAAATTGTTAGAGCCTTTTTCGAAATAAATTTCTACTTATTTATTTATACAATAATTATCTACTTCTACATTGAATTTTATTCTTACTTTTTCAGGATGCATTATATACCGATAATCTTTAATGTAAATTCTTCACTAATTAATAACATTATGAATGTTTATATTTTTGTTATGATAAATTTAAATGGCATACCTATATGGTTTTCGACGAGTATAAATTGCTCGTTAAAATACCAAAGTGACTTGTAGAAAGACAAACAAAAACATTAACCATCCCTTGGTGATTAATAGTACCTGCTTATACGGAATAAGTACACGGCCTGGATTGTTTCTTTTGAAAAAGTATTCAAGTAATATAAATAAGTGTTGACAGATTTTTAATAAGTACTACTACTACATAATACCATATATGTACATGCCCACCTCAGTGTATCTCAACACTATGCAGACAGTCTGCCTAATTTAAAAATAGAGAAACTCATTCCTTAGTTGTAAATTAGGCAGCCCGTCAGCATAGTGTTTCGGTGATTGATTAAGGGATGCCAGAGCTCATTTCATTATCACTTCCCAATTAACAGCCTGTGTTATTAGTCTAACTAAGTTATTTCTACAATCAAGTGGCCCATTATCGGCATCGGCAAGGAAAAGGATCCTTCGGCATCCCTAAATGCAGCCGGAAACTATGCCTATGCCAGCTGCAACGTCTTTAGGGATACCGAAGCATACCGAAGCGCCTCGTCATCGTCATCATATTTGTAGCTCGCGTCTCTTCGCGTACTCTTCAGGATAAGCTATCCCCGAGTGTTGCCTCAGCGTGCCGAAGGATGCCGAAGCATCCTCAAGGCGGCGGACGCGTCAGCCTCGAGCGTACCGAAGCGGTATTTTTGTTACTACGACCATATAAGTATTGGAAATTTCTACTTTATTGCCATGGTGATAACGTATATTACTATTTGCCACCTAAAATCCTCAGCCGTGAGATGCCGATAAATAGGCGCCGAGCCTTAGCATGCCTGTCAACCTCTACATAAAACAAGCTATACCTAATTAAGTTAACTTAATTAGGTATAGGTATTAAGGGATGCCAGAGCTCATTTCATTATCACTTCCCAATTAACAGCCTGTGTTATTAGTCTAACTAAGTTATTTCTACAATCAAGTGGCCCATTATCGGCATCGGCAAGGAAAAGGATCCTTCGGCATCCCTAAATGCAGCCGGAAACTATGCCTATGCCAGCTGCAACGTCTTTAGGGATACCGAAGCATACCGAAGCGCCTCGTCATCGTCATCATATTTGTAGCTCGCGTCTCTTCGCGTACTCTTCAGGATAAGCTATCCCCGAGTGTTGCCTCAGCGTGCCGAAGGATGCCGAAGCATCCTCAAGGCGGCGGACGCGTCAGCCTCGAGCGTACCGAAGCGGTATTTTTGTTACTACGACCATATAAGTATTGGAAATTTCTACTTTATTGCCATGGTGATAACGTATATTACTATTTGCCACCTAAAATCCTCAGCCGTGAGATGCCGATAAATAGGCGCCGAGCCTTAGCATGCCTGTCAACCTCTACATAAAACAAGCTATACCTAATTAAGTTAACTTAATTAATTAAGCTATACTACACTTTAGAAGTTAACAAACTTCAAAAGTGGGTGATCAAGTTAAATTGAAATCGGTTCGCCTTCAAGGATATTGCGAAGGTAGCCCTGGTCAGCGAAAGCGAGGCGAGGCACGTGCTTTGAATCATTAAGCCGAATACCTATTACATGACAGGAATTAAACTGAATGTTTTGCATTTAATTTCCTTTCCTTCAATGGTCCTTTCACTATTATATCACGACACATATGCTGAATTCAAACTAGCTATTTACAAATAAACACTAGGTAATAACTACATACAAAGTAGATCAGTAAAACACAAAGTGGGCCGCGACGCCAATGGTCAGGTTGTGTTTGCATGGTAGTTAACCATATCGCAAATATTGACCATTTGTACCATAAGGTTTCAAAACGTATAACATACAAATAAAAATTAAAAAAGGGATCAGAACTAAGCAATTTCTATAAGTTTATGGTTAAAAGAAGAATTTTTCAATTCTTTGCTAGATTTGCTTGATTGTACGTATAGTGGGGATATGTGGTAAAGTATTTCAACTGGTAAGGGATAAGTAGAAAAAAAATCCACTTATCCCCACCAGGGGGATACCAGTTGTAGTAGGGATAGGTGGAACGGGCCTATAAAACGTGTATCCAATTCTAATTAAGGGATCAAATTTTTATTTCTAATTTTTTGAAATTCAATAAAATAGAGAAAAATGGTCGCATCCAGATAAAAAGAATTTAATATAATTATAAGTAATTATAATAATTATAATATAATATAATTTTATTTAATTATAACATTTTAGATTTTTTCCAAAAAAATTCGTTGTTTTTGTATTCTACAGATTTGTTTTTGGACAGATTCGTAATTTATCAGCTAAGTACGGTTAACACACAATCCAAAGAAATAGCGAAAAAAAATTTTGCAATTATTTTTCATCAGGTACATACTTTGTTGGTTCTTTTTTTAAATCGATACCGGCCATCTTTCACTGCGTTCAAAAATGACAAAAAAAATTAGGATTTTTGATTCCATAATTTTTTCCAGTAGTAGGGTTTATTTTAGTAGGGATAATTGTAAATTTTAATTTATACTAGAATAGGGAATACATAAGCGTGTAGGTATTTATTCATCACGTTCGGTAAACATTAACGTCGTGCTTCGTCGTGCTTGTTGAGAACATGACCAACGACTTTCCATTTCTAATTTTATAATATATTGTGGTTAACCTAACCGAAACCTTCAGTTTTACTTGAATGAAACTTTATCTGTTAATCCACACGAGTGCGACGGAGTTGGGAAAAGACTAGCTTTCGTCATTGTTAGAAATTAGAATTATATACCTACCTAACATTTTGTAATTTAGAAATTTCTCAGAGATATATAAATATTTACTGATATTTTTGGAATGAGGCTGACTGTAAATATTTTTGTTATTATAGTAAGTTCCCTTGAAAATACATTAGGTATATAAAAGTTTTATTTATTATATTGAACTAGCTGATGCCCGGGACTTCGTCCTCATTCTGGATGAATGGTGTTATGTGGTTTCTGGTGTCCCAGACAACGTGTATGCAAAATTTCATGGTGATCGGTTCAGGGGGCCTAGACAAGTTGCATTCGCTCCGGAGCGATTCGATTCGAAAGAATAAAATGTATGGGATGTGTCACGTGACTTACCGACGGCATATGTCAATCCAATACATTTTTTTGTTAACGAACTTCGTTATCGTTTTTACAATGTCACTTTGTCTAGGCCCCCAGTAGTTTTTGCGTGAAAGAGTTACAAACATCCATAGGTACATCCAGCCATCCATACATTCATCCATACAAACTTTCGCATCTATAATATTACTAGCTGCTGCCCGTGACTTCGGCCGCGTAACTTTGTAACGTTGTATTGTTAAGGATAAATATAAAAATATCTCTATCTGTTAATTTATCTGCCTCTTTTATGCAGCCTTTTACCATAGATGTCGCCTTCATATTTAATTAAATGGTTGTTTAATACTTACGACTTCGCCCGCGTAACTAGGTATGTAAATTATATACTAAAACCTTCCTCGAGAACCACTATCCATTAGTGAAAACCGCATTAAAATCCGTTGCGTAGTTTTAAAGATCTAAGCATACATAGGACAGGCAGACAGACAGACAGCGGGAAGCGACATTTAATCAGCAGCACCTGAGGCGTTGCTTGTGTTAAAGACGACGGTATAGCCACCTACCATAAAAAAAAAACTAGCGTACCGGCTCCGACTTGGTACGGATGTAATTTATTCTGCCGATTATATACATAAACCTTCCTGGTTTGTTGCTCTTTCCGTTAGTGAAAAGTATAAAAATCCGTTGACCCATATAACCGGTTACCGTATAGGACCTATACCTATACCGTATACCTATAATGGACTAGCTGTTGCCGGCGACTTCGTTTGCTTTCAAAATGTTATATAGCCTAAAGCCTTCCTCGATAAATGGACAAAAAGAATTTTTCAATTCGAACCTGTAGTTCCTGAGATTAACGCGTTCAAACAAACAAACAAACAAACTCTTCAGCTTTATATATTAGTATAGATATACCTACTCGCTAGCATGGCCAAACGAATGCAAAGTTTGATTTCAGAAAGTTACACTTCGTGCTAATATTTTTTATTCAAGCTAAAGCTTAGGTGGTTTGGTATGAGCACTCGCTCCCTTTTTCGTGCAGAAGCGTTCCAGGGTAGCTATGATGGTCGCCGATCGCCGACCTTCGTAGAGAAGAGGCCTTGCCTTGACCTTGACAAAAGTTGGCATTGTTCTTATGATAATTCAGAAAGTAAAATTACGTAGAATTGTTTTGATAAATTCAGAGAATTTCGTTTTAAAATCTTTAAATATTAGGTAGCTATTAATATTATTAATATTAATTAGCTAATACACAATTACTTTTTGTTTTAAATGTGCATAACGAAGTATCTACTGTTAATAAAATGGCAATAATGTAAGTTGTTAAGTAAGCAAATGAGGTTCAGTTGTAAGTAGCAACGATTTACAATAGGTGGACACGTTCAAAGCCGGCCTCCGAACCTGTCTCTGGGACAAATTCCGTTAGGCCTCTGTGAAAACAAGTAGTCTTGTTGATAAGGTGCCTACGTAACTACTACATGCTACTACACATATCTATAAGTCGGACACTACCTTGCATGTCCACTTGTTAACTTCTGTATGGTCAAAAAACTAACAAATACTTATTTAAAAATGTGATTCACATTTCAATAAAAACGATTCATAAAAATTGAAAACCTTAAATATTTATCGGAATAAAAATAAGTGTAGCAAAGTTAATAAAATAATTTCACACGTTTGTTCCTCTTTATTCTTACCGCGACGACATTCGTTTAGTTATAGGTATACATATTTAGATATATCTTTGTCTGCAAATACGGAACAGGTTTTTTACAAATAATTATTCACGCACTTCCGAAAAACTGGTATTTATTTGGTGGTGAAAGTTTTGAGCTTTATTTATAAAACGTCATATTGATACATGAGGAGCGGTGCGAGGGTTGAGGGGACCGAGGCGTGGGAACGTGGGAATGAACTCACGCGCAGACCGATTGGCGCCACGGGCGGTTTTAAACCCACGTTCGGTCGCCCGCCTCCGTCTGTCTCGCCTTTGGTTTTATGTATTGTTCTCTTTCGTGTAGGTAATTAAGGAATTACATATGTACCTAATTCAGTTTTGAAGTTGAACAGACCTCCGGACTTGTTATGGACCCCTCTTACGGTCAAAAACTGAATTCAGTTGAATAAATGTAGTTACGGGAGTAACGGATTCCAATAGAAGTTATGCATTTTCTTTGAGTTATTCATGCAAGCTTAACGGACATGTACCTACTACGTATCTCTATACAAAATAGCCAAATGTAGTTACTCCTTAAAACCATGGGACGTCAAAATAACAGTTTTTTTTTAGTTCAAATTTGAAAATCGTATGGACGTGTAGATACTACATACCTATCTCTGTATAAAACGGGATTTTTGCATGGACAAAGCTGAATAAATCTAGACAAAGCTGAACCTACTCTTAAAACGGATTTCATGGGGCGTCAAATTAACTAGAATTTATACGTGTTCTATACACAATTTTAGGTAAACCTGCGGCTTTTACTGAGATTGAAAAATAAGTAAGTTGTTTTACTGCATTAAAACTATTTTTCGTCAAATACTTAGGTAAAGGCAAAGAGAAGTCAAGGAAACATTAAAAACTTTCACGTGTTTTATGTGCCGATGACCTGACGGGCGGGCGTGTTAGTACTGAAGATGAGCCCACGCACCCGCTGCTGTCGTGACGATTACTCAAGCGATTTCCCTGGATTTTGAAAAGATATGTCTGTCTGATTTTTCAAAGTAATAAACAATGATTATTGCATTGGTAGCACTATACAAAAACGATAGCTCCGTAAATGCGGCAGTTTTTTATTGTAGTGTGTGTAAAACATCGTCACTTTTTATCACTTTTTACACAGTTTTATTATATTTTTACACAGTTTCACTACGCAAACTGGCATTTTATTATGCTCAAAATTTAATAAAACATTCGGCACGTACACATCACAGACAGTTTGCAGTGTGACTGGCTCGGGTACGCCGGATTCGGCGTAGTATTTTTTTCCGCATATTACAAGTACAACGGCGGTATCTAGTCGAGCGCAGCGAGACCAATCATTCATCTATGGTAATAAAGTATCTACATTAGACAATACATTTATTTACCTACACTTACATCGCAGCCTAGATCTCCTTAAGGGATTCATAATGGCCAATGACATTGACCATTTGACCTTCACCGATATGACCTTTAGAATGTTTATATATATATATCAAACTAATTCCGCACGAAAAACACAAACGTAATCCACACCTCAACGCAGTCACTGAGACACTGTAGCTCCATATATTTAGATTTCCGAGGCGGCGGAAACAATTCAACAGGCCCGACAAATGTGGTTTTTTGTACTTTTCATTAAAACAACATTAAAAAAAAATAAAAAAATCAATAAATTTTTTTTAAATGACATTGACTTATTATTCGGTGCAGGAATCATTTTCGCGCAATAAACCGTTTTCGAAACAAATTTCAATATAAGTCAAATTCTTCTTATGTTCTAAATTTTATTGTGGGGTTTCTACTACTTCGATGGAAATTCTAAACAATATATTTTGTTCTTCACATGTTTAAGTATAACGTATATTTTTTTCAAACCAATTGCTTTGACAGTTTCTTGTAACATATTTTTTTAAAACTGCAAATTTTTAAGATTGGCGTGTGTTTACACCTTAAACATTGATATTGGCAAATAATAAATTTGTATTCTTAAGAAGTATCTACCTATAAAATCTTAAGCAGTTACGACATATAATATGTAGTATGTAAGTGTAAACATGTATATACGACGCTTTATATACAAGTGTATGTGCAGGTGATTCATATATTTCCTTAGCAAATATTTCTATATATTTCTTTAGCATTTTATTGTTTAGTTTGCGTTTTAAAATAAGAATAAAATCGAACTAAATACGACGTTAGAGCAGATAGATATTTGAAGAAATATAACATGAAAAGTCAATCAATAATAGCGGTAGAGCTCCTAATCTTAATTAATCTAGGTAATTTAAATATTAATTATTACCGAAGAATGCTTCCGAGCAGACTAGGAAATGAGAAACACAAAGTCAAATATTTTTTATTCTCTGATGGCAAAGCATTTATAAATATATATTTATAATAATAACTAAAATTTATAATAAAATTTAAATGCTATACTTACTAAGAAACGAATTGAATTATAAAACTATGAATGAACGTTGAACTATGAAATGAAATGCAAACATACTCATAATTTTATTTACCTAAAAAATCATATAAAACTAAAGGCGGACAGCTACTATAATAGAATTGTATATTATATTAGATGCTAAAGTTTTTAAGGTTACACAATATGTACCTAATTAAATGGGTCGCGAAAAGCCATTGGCACTTGTTGCCTGACTGATTCTGATTCTGTTCTCATAGGATTCTTTTTTTAAATAATCTGTTCGTATAGGATTTCATTATATAAAGAGTTTATAATAGTAGTTTATAAAGAACATTTCACGCAGTCAAATCCTTGCACAATAAATAGTTATAGGGCATATATTTTACATTATATGATGTACCTACTATGTGTGTTGAGATAAATAAATGTGTATTGAGATAAATAAATATACCTACTTAATTTTTTTTTTAATAAATCTAATCAAATATTTTTTACTCTAGTAAAGTTCAATTATCAGTTCAGTTAATCAGATATTAATAAGTACACGATAGTATTTAAATTAAGTATGTATTTATATTAATTTAGTTTAAACTTAGTAGGTACGGAATTACTAGATAATCTTAGTAGGTAATATTGTTTCATACAAGTCTTTAATTAATCTTAAATTTGTTATAAAACTAACGATCCAGTCTCGGCTTCGTAAGAATGCAATTTTCCAGGCATTTTTTCCACCTAAATAATAATAATAACCTTCACCGGACCTTAACGCATATAAAAAAAATAGCCATATTAGTCAAGCCGTCCTCTTAGTTTTGAACGCTCTTCTTAGAAATAGAACGCTTTTATTAAATAAAGAAGGCTGCAAAGTGCACTGACAAATTAATAAATATCTAATTAACTATTTCTAAAAAACTTTACATTCGATACTTACTAAGTAAAACTTTCAAAAATTTAAATATCTCCCCTCGGTTCCTATAAATAATATAACAGCAGATTAATACAATTTCTCTATTGTAAGGACCTAAAGTAAGGACTGTTACTGTCACTTTTCTTTATTGTATGGATAATATAATAATACCTTCACATCGAGGTAATGTACAAAATTGGAGAATTACATCTTGAAAATTATTCACATCGAAGGTTTTTGTAATGCGGCAAAATTTTATATAAAAATCTAGCGTTCCGTTTCCGGCTTCGCGCGCTTGTCCAATTTTTCAAATTTTTCCTTCATAAGAACCTTTCTCAAACTTCAATTAATATTTGTAAAATAATTCGCAGAAATGTTTCAGCCGTTATCGAGTTTTGAGCTTAGTTTTGCATTTATTTTTTTATTTATATACCTACTAATATAGATGATAATACCCATGATCTTATTAGGTGATTTTAATCTCTTAATTTTAGGGGACTTCGTATGAATTAAGAATAAAAATAAACAAATAGAACTTACCAAAATCATTTTTAAGAGTTCTACATTTACAAAAGTTCAAAAAAAAACAAAAGAACACTGCTTTTTAAGTCCAATCACTTAAATTTCAACGTACACCACCGCAGCACTATTTTATATAAAGGATAGACTCGTATAAAGTTCAGGGCGCGTTTTCCGCACGATGTCTGCGGCACGTCTGGTTAGCTCGCTCGCTGTGGTCATAGCGCACGCCTTCCACAGAACTTGTTCCTGTGTGTGGTCCACAAACTGACCACACGCTAGATTATGTTTCAACCGCAGTTTAGGTAGGTAACTTCGGCATTACGTTATTAGGTACGCGCTGGTACGCAATTCGCGGGCCGAATTTCGGGAAACTAATATTTTTATGAATAGTGACTAGTGTGCCCGCAACTTCGTACGCCGGTATTTCTGTATTACTTAATTTTGTATGTAAACAAAACATATTGGAATGAAACAAACACTAATGTTACGGGAAACTTGCGACATTGCATTCTAATCAGTTAAGCCATTTCTGAGATTAGCGTGCACTATTTTTTTGACCTCTGTAACATAAGTAAAATTGTTACAGTAGTTTAGTTTTTGATAGGATAGATAAACGACAATTAAATATTTATAGATAGATTATATTTATGTACCTACTATATTATGGTGTGTCTGGCGGCAGTAACAACCCCCTTACAGAAGACGACCGTGAATTAACAGTGTTTGCTGTTGTTTCGGTGAGTAAGGGATGCCAGAGCCCATTGTCCAGAGGGCCTTTTTTACAAGAGGAATCCATCATGTCGGACTCCTGCCCGATGGTATTGGGGAAGACCTACCGACTAAAGCTCTTGGCGTCCTCCGCATCCGTTATGAGGCGAAGTTGCGAGGTCGGACGAACACTCTTCCGCAACTCCGCCGATTGTCCAGAGGGCCTAATGCGAATTACTCTATCAAAACGCACCGAACGGGTAAGTGTCAATTTCTATGGGAATGAAGTAGCGCCACCTAGTGGAACGTGTATAGGTCTGTTACATTCCCATACAAATTGACGTTTACGGGTTCGACGCGTTTTATCGAATAAAACTCGCACTAGGCCCTATTTCTAATCCTACTATGGTTGGCAGCGTACTGCAGCACTTGCGGCGTTGCTTGTGTTATAAGCGACGAAAGCCACAATCAATTGTATTATATCGTCAGCCTGTCTATCGATCTTAACACGAAAAAAAAAAGACTTTTAAGAGAGAGGTAAATCAACACGTGCCAGTCATTAAGCTGCTGTAGGTTAACACATATTCCAAGAAACAGAAACAAATACAACATTATAATAATAAAACAGTCGATGTCTCTTCGCTATTCATCAACTTCATCTACAACGTCGTCTTATTAATTTTAAAACGGACAGGAAGCGGCTAATGATATCAAAAAGAAACGAAAGACTCGTTAATTTAATTTACATCACGGACGGTGTCCCACTTAAACTCGATTTTCGATAAATTTTTGCTCAACTTGCAGTTATGAGCTTTAGTTTGCGGACCGCTAGTCTAGCTGGTATTGTATGTAAATGTTCCGCTGTCCGCCGTCGCAGTAGGTACCTACTTGCGGCGAAATCAATATTAGTCATTATAGTTTAAGAGCTACGTGGCCCCAGACTTACCTCATTTTGGATTTTGACCAACTTTGAAGAGTGGCTAAAGCCCGGGCCCACGGAAAGAGTCTGGCACCAATGAATATTGTTTTCTAACACTATTTTATATAACATGTATAAAAATCGGTCATTCCGATTAGGGTAGATAGATACGATTTTTTTGTACCTTTGCCACCTGATACCTGAGTATTGGCCGCCTCGCCTACCCAAACTAGCCAATACCCATACGGTTATAAGTAGGTATATAAAACAGCATTCATACTTGAAATACCAACCATTCCAAAATGAGGTAAATCTGGGGCTACGTAGCTCTTAGTATATTATATTGTGACAACGAGCTCGTTTTGACCCCGCACTAACCGAGTGCTAGGAGAATCGTGAAAGCTTTCTTCTACCGCGTGAGTAGAACAGTACTTGGTAGGGCCAAGGTAATATTTTGGATTAAATACTAGCTGGTGCCCGCGACTTCGTCCGCGTTAATAAATAAAATATATGAGTAAATAAGGGCGTAAAAATAAAAAAATAATTTTTAATATTTAACGACGATCCATCAAGAACCCAACATTTTTCCAGGATAAAAAGTATCCTGTGTAAATCTAGGTAATAGACTATCTGTGTGCTAATTTTGTTCGAAATCCGTTCAACCATTCATACATCGATCCTTACAAACTAACGCATTTTAATATTAGGTAGGTATACATAGTAGGATTAACATAGTAGAATTATTCATAGTAGAACCACAGCATACTTATTTCATACGGATGCCGACGGAGACGTCTAGACAGGGCAATCGTGCGGGGCGTGAGGGGTGAGGCGCGAGTGGGACGTGCCCAAGCTGCAAACTTCGTCGTTCTTAGTAGCTTGGGATAAATATTCCAGGGCTATCGCGTCTTTCAGATTGTAATTTATTATATAAATCAAAATGGTGCATACGGCATGTGCTGCAAATCTTTATCTCGCATAAATAAAGAACTAAGCTTTCATCAATTTCTGCACGATGAAGAAAGGTACTTAAGAACATTTTATATTACTTAATTTGTATCAACCCTTCCGTAATTTTTAAATACCTACACAGGCGGCGGTATCGCCACGGGGCATATATGTATCGCCCAACATCAAAGGCGTCGGCCTACTGTAGGTAATAAGTATGATATGGTAGAACTATTCTAAAAACTGTTTATTCTGGTAAATTTCGTCTATGTTTGTATAGTGTGGGTTTGAGTACAGTTAAGAAATTTGTAGGTCGTGCTCTAGTGCTTCCTCTATAAAGACCATGGGTGAGGTACCTACTTAACGGCTTAAGGTGATGTAGTAACGTCTCAGAGGCCCCGGGTTCGATTCCCGGCGGAGTCAACTTTGAAAGTTATCTTTTCAAAGTTGGCTCTGGTCTCGATTTAGAAAGTAGTGGCAGGAGGGGCACTTTGAGTTTCGCTGTCATTTGAGCAACCCGTCTGGCGGCAGTAACTACCCTCTTACAGAATACCACCGTGTTTCGAATCTTCGATGAGTATGGGATGCCAAAGCCAGATCCTATTATTCCATCTTTCTATGGTCGGCAGAGCACTTGTAGCACCATGGCGTTGCTTGTGTTATAGGCGACGGAAGCCATCTGCCATAAAGTGGACCGTCAGCCTCTCTGTCGACCAAAAAACAGTTAGTTTGCATGGCTGGTGTCACTGGTGTGTGATGCAAAATCTGGTCGTCTAAGGTTACGTTGATAGTAAACCATGAAAGGAGTGGCAATTGGTGAAATTGGCGGCTGTATAGAAAACAGTATGCATATCACGTATCACAGTAGGTGTACCTTTCAAAGAAAGGCGCAAACGTGCACGCCAAAGTGAAACATAAGCCAGTGTTTCTAATTGAGACAAACGCATTAATTGCATAACAGGTTTCTAATATTAGGCACGGTACGTAACCATTGTAATCAACGGCCACAAACATCGATTACACATATTATAATTATTACACCCTCAATTTTGCCCGTACATCTTACTAATATTATAAATGCGAAAGTTTGTATGGATGTTTGTAACTCTTTCACGCAAAAAGTACTGAATGGATTTCAATGAAATTTTGTATACACGTTGTCAGGGACACCAGAAAGGACATAGGGTACCTTTCATCCAGAACGCGGACGAAGTCGCGGGCACCAGCTAGTATATAGGATATAGCTAAGAAATGCGTCTTTGCCATTTTGTGTTTAGGGTGTTTTGGTGTTATGCGTTTTAGTCGCTTTTAGTTTTAGACGTAGGTATTACGCGGTAGTCATATTGTGAGGTAAGCAAAACTACAACTAGTCAAATTGCGTTCTAGACCGTTTGAGACCAACCCAGTAATAGCAAGTAATACATATATAAGTAATAGATAATTATATCTACTTAATAAAATAAGTTTACTTTCTCATAATCTCTTAATTGATTTATACCTAATATCTATACTTCTATTCTATTACTTATAGCCTATAAGTAATAGAATAGAGTTCAGTTCAGACTTCAGTTTTTTATATAATAGTACCTATAAGTTATAAGTACTATTATATAAAAAACTGAAGTTTGGTTGAACGCGCTAGTCTTAGCTTAGGAACTAAGTAGGTAGGTACTGGTTCTAATTGAATTTTTTTTGTGTGTTGGATACTTTAGTCCATTTATCGAGAAAGGCTTTAGGCTATATAACATTTTGAACGCGGACGAAGTCGCGGGCAATAGCATAGCTAGTTATTTTATAAAAGAGTAGGAGCGAGGTGCATACAGTAGGTAAGTATCTGAAGTAAGTACATTTATATAGAAGGGTAGGTATCTAAGGACAGAGTTTCAGTAAGTATGCAACATAATCCAGGGCCCGGCTGTTAGTCCTGTGGCTGTGGGGAAGTTCGGGTATGGAGAATTTTTTTAGGAAAGTTAAGTAAGTCTCAGTAAGTACTTTAGGTGGATATTCGTGATCTACCGTGATTTTCCATGTAACGAATATCTGATATTGAAAAAAAAATATTTCAGAAACCTATCGAGACAGATTTCAAATATACCTACCACTTATTTTTTAGAGCCCTTGCATTTTGCCGCCTTGGGCACTGATCCCCAGTGTAAATCCAGCCATCCATGCGCAGAAGATAGTTTTCCCGTAGGTTAATATAATTAATAAAAATAATGTAATATAATTTGTAATCACAGACATAGATAAGTCTAAATACAGCGCCATCTATTAGGCTTTTACTAAACGTAGATAGTTTGAAGTTATGGAACTTAAACGCCTTGACCTATAAAAACATTTAATTTGCATTACAAAATTTAGGATTAAAAATAAATAAAATAGCCTTTATTTGCTGACATATATGTTTAAAAGTAAATAATGCACATCAGTCCGGTTCTGTATCAGCGTGTCCTGCCGACACATAGGCCTCCTCTAACTTTTTCCATTCTATTCTGTTCCGAGCCAATCTCATCCAAAGAGGTCCGGCAGTCCTTTTTATGTTATCTGACCATCTCTTAAGTTGCCGACCTCTCTTCCTTTTGGCGTTGTATCTTGGAGTCCACTCAGTTAGCTTTTTCGTCCATTTTTCTGTTGGTTGCCTGATCATATTATGTCCTGTCCAGCGCCATTTCAGTTGTTTTGTTTGTATGCATACATCCACAAATTTTGTTAATTTCCTCATATCAGAAAAAAAAAGCGAGCTGCTGATATGAGGAAATTAAGAAAATTTAGGATTATAAGGTTTATTAAACCCTAAATTATAAAAACTATCTTACCTCTCCAGTTGGACCAAATTATACAGTGTGGACAAACATAATGACATGGATATTGTCTATTCATGACATGGTCTAGTTAGCTTACTATAAAGCTTAAATCCAAAGTAAGTTCGGATATAGATCTAAAAATAAAATTAGACAAAAAAAAACAAATAAATAATTTACTCTTTCTTTATTTAAATGTTTCATGAATATATCCAAAGGATCATCATTGTTGCTATCATTTGAAGGTGTTTTTCCATATTCCTTTTGTAAAGTCATGTGCTCCTCTAGATTTTCAACTTCATTTCTTTCTGAATCAAAATATTTATCTTCGGCATCTTGCGACACTCGCTCTAGGTCATCATATTGCTCACAATTGTCGATACTATGATAATCAACATCAGCGTCTCTTCCTTCTATGAAACTACAGTACATTTCTTGAATGAACTCTTCATGAAGTAATTTTCTTTCTGGAGCACTTATTAGGTTCTGAGCTCTCTGTTGAAAAGATCTCTTGTTGGTTGAAGGTTTTGAATCAGGTATTTCAAAATCACCCCACAACTTTCTCGTGTATGACTTGGCGTCATCTTTCTCATCTTCTACATTGTCGTCATCTAGTTCGTTGGAGTCTTGATTCTCCTGAAGCAACTGCTCATCTTTAACTTCTTGCATTCTATTGTGATCGACTGATTCTAGGACAATGTTGAGGAAACTTAGTTTGTCCCTAGCAATTCTATCACGTACTCGAATTTCATCTTCACTAAGATACTGTCCAACAAGTTGCTCATACAGTAGAGGGTTTCTAAACATCATTTGTCTTTCGCTAAAATAATCTGTTTCATGCTTTAATTTTTCAAGAGCTTTGTACCGTCTGTTTCTTATTCTTTTGTGTCTACTATCATCGGAGTGATATTTTTTTAGCTCTTGAATACAATTTTGGAAGTGAACATTTTCAATTGAATTTGGAGTTTGTAGACTTTCAAAGTAGGATACGTGATGAGGTGCCAAATACTTGCCAAATTGTGTAAGGAAGTTTGTGGGTGATTTTTTATACAGTTTACAAGCCAATTGTATTTTATCACTAGTATGTACCTCTGCTTCATTTAGATGAGCATTTTTGAATGATATTTTAGCACATCTCACCAAGTAATCGATTATGTCGTTCAATGGATCAACATCGCATTCATAGTTCGAATTTTCTAAAGCTGCTGTTGTCTCAGGGGGCTCAGTAATATGAACAGACATTTGAAACAAACAATGTATTGGTACCTGAATTGAATTAATCTGCGAAGATATCAAATTTTATAATTTAATTATTAAGGAAATACATACAAACAACAAAAACATCCATTATATGTTACCTTACCACAGATTAAATAATGACATAATGACGTTATGTACAGACTACAGACCGTACAGTATGTATAGTATAGTATATATTTTTTTAATTTTATGGCTTGGTAACTAGATTTTTAAGCTAAAATGAAACTGTTTTCCAAGGAGGATATATATAAGGATCTCTGTGTATCTAAAAGTGTCCGTTGAAAGGATTTTTATAAGGCGCTAGTGTACCCAGTGTAAATTTTAAAGAAAGGTGTATTATTTTGTTTATTTTTCATTATGCGCCTGCTTGGACAATTTTTCACAGAACAAATTTTATTATTATTATTTTATTTTATTTTTCACTATTATTATTTTTAAAAGTTTTATAACAGTCAATGAGTTATTAAAATCTCACGAAAATATTACAAAGATCACGAGCTCTCCATGACAAAAATATTAAATTTTTCAACTAAGCGCACTTCATTCCGTCAACAGCTGTGCTACATTCATTTCATACTCAGGCTATACTAGCGACATTCTGGTCAATTTATGAACCACTAATAATTCTTTTAGCTTGTCACTTTTTCAGTTTAACACCCATGTAAGTTGGTGCTCCTTATATCTATCCTCCTTAGGTTATTCAATAATTAATAATAACTCACAGAATAAACATTTAGATATTTAATTCTTCTACACTTTTTTGAACACTAATAAGAGAATCATCGATCGAATCGAAGAATTTTTCCAAAGAATCATTGAAATTAAATTCAATACATAAAACACAGAGTAGTATATTTTTCGACACCACCCCCACCTGACCTGAATATTCTGTGGTGTATGGACAAAATAAAATAAAATATAAATAATTAGAATTTTCAATTTACTATCCCTCTGTTATGTATTTATAACTAAAAATAATATTACATTTTTATTATTATTAGACGTTAGCATTGGCAATTTTGTAAATAGTAGCGCAATCTATAAAAATGTTACATAAATTAATAAATTGTGTAAGTTATAACCTAGTTGGAGCAGCAAATTAGAAATACTTTTTACAAGTAGAAGCTGATACATATTATGACTTATTTTTAATTTATTTTCAGACAAAACTACGTCAAATTTTGCAACCATGTAAATGTATACGTGCACAAATAGCACTCACTCAGAATCAACAGAAAAGGTTTAAAAGTGACTTATATGAACCCGATTATCTCATTGTAAGTGTCTGTATTTCAAATAATGCATTTTGCTATCAGGAAACAATATCTAATTTTTTTATTTTCTTTTTCGTGCCTCTTTTTCTTACATTTAAATAAAAAAAGTTAAAAACTAACTAAAGATTCCTTTACATTTTGTTTTATCGCCTTACGCCTTTTTACGCCTCCTTCCCTTTTACCAAGAAGGCTGAAAGGCTAAGATTAAATATAAGAGATTAGGTAGGGCAATGGGTGCATGGTCAAGGTTTCTGTTCTGTAGATTGTTGGAAATCTAATTTATTGTTTCAGAGTATGGAACCTGATGAGCCTGTGTACGACAGTTTGAATTTTCAACTAAAAGGCTATGATTTTACTGTATTAGAAGCTTGCCAAAGTCATATACACAAATATGCTCAGATTATGGGCCTACAAGTAGAAGAGAGGTATTTAGTATAAGTTTCGTTTATTTTCTTTATTAACCTAAAATCAGTATGTGTGCTGTTTTGTTTTGGTCAGTGAGTAAGGGATGCCAGAGCCTGTTTCCTTCTATCGCTAATCCTTAATCCATATAAGGTCGGCACCGCACTAGCAACACCTGTGGCATTGCTTGGATTCGAGGCGACGGTATCTACCTACCATCAAAGTGGTCCGTCAGTGTGTTTGTCGAGCTTAAAATAAAAAAGTTAATAAAAAAGTTAAAAAATAAAAAAAATAATAAATAATAATTTTTTAGTTGGGCAACACCGGCAAAAGAGTTTAAGGTGCAGAGATTTAAACCGGCTGGAACAGTTGTAGACGCAGAATATCATCTTCATGTGTATGAACGTAATGTGCAGGTTGGTTTTTATTACTAATACTTTTAGCTCTATTTACAAACATTTTGGTTAATACATTAATGGAGAGAGTTATGAATGCATGATCGAATCAGAAATGAGGAGATCTGAGAATGATGTTTGGATTATTTTAATTTTAATTTTTCAAGGAAACAATTTTTAGGAACGTTTGTTAGTATCTACAAAGGTACTACTTACTACTTTTAATTTTTTGGTAATCATACTCAACTTTGGTTTTATTTTAAGGTTTTTCTTAACTTTGCTCAATTTTGAGATATTACGTAAGAACTATCAAGACTCCCTTGTAAGAAAAAAGACATGGTCGACCATACCTAAATAATCTTATGTAATAAATGAATGGCCCCTTCATATATTGCGTGTATTAGCAATAATAAATGGGGCAGCCAATCTTGAAAACTTCCACCCCTAGCTATAAATATAAATATAAATATATTCACACATTCCACACAGCACCATCTAGTTCCAAAGTAAGCCACTTATATACTACATACATTACTTTTTTTTTGTAAATACATACATATTATATACACAAACATCCATGATTCAGGTACAAAGGTAAATGTTAACACATAAACATTCGCCCCTAGCGGGATTCGAACCCACAACCGCTTGGTTAACAGCTAGCGTTACTAGCCACTAGACCAAAGGTGTCGTCAAAATATACTTAGCTAAGTAAATAATGTGTTTAGCTATAGTGGTGGGAGTTTTCAATAGTTTCCATCACTAGCTTTTAATCCAACCATTGACAAAGCAAACAATTAGTAAATGAGTATTGACATTGGTAGATCGCGGATGTCCCCGCGTGGGCTTTGGGCACTCTGTTGCGCGTTTCGCGAGCGGTTCTTCCCGAAGGCTGCACACTCAACGTGCACGAGCACTCCGTAGAGCACGAGGAGATACGATACGTTCCCGACAACCAACTCCTAGAGCTCAAACAGCAGCTGGAAGATATGGGCGACACGGGCAAGGCTACTCAGAAGAAAAGGAAGAAATAATTCAATAAATTAGTAATTAGTCTTAATCAGTATGTAGCTTATGAGTTATGATTTATAAAATATAAGTTGTTTTTATTTCAAAAATATCACTTTTTTCATTCATTTCCTTAATTTTACCTTCCGTAGTTACTGGATCCCCATAAAAGGAGCCAAGCCAAGACGCGTGTAAGCAAAAATTGATAAATCTACAAGCTCACTTGAATTTTTAAGCCATACACTAAACTCCAGAATTTAGAGTCCAAATGCGATTGCGTCTAAAAATATGCTAGCTTTTCCTGTTTTTTTTTTTTAGACAATCTCGACAAAATTTAATACAGGGTGCATCTAGATAGGACCAGTTACGCCACTGCAAGCGGGGTATAGTTAATATTGAAATTACTCGTATAAATAAATGGTATACCTCATCATTAGTTTTATGAATTGACTCTCTCTCACTAGGGAAACAAATTTCTCGTCAAAAATGGTAACCATTGTAAGATAAAGAAATAATTATTATGTACACTAGCTGCATACACTAGCTGGTGCTCGCGACTTCGTCCGCGTGGAATAGTTATTTTGGGAATCATTTGGTTATCTCGAACGGTTTTCGCAGCGCACGCAACGGAAGCCCTCAAAGATGAATAATTATCCCCGTTTTTTCCACATTTTCGACTGTTTCTTCGCTTCTATTAGTCGCAACGTGATGTTATATATCCTAAAGCCTTCCTCGATAAATGATTTATCCAACACAAAAAGAATTTTTCGATTCGAACCAGTAGTTCCTGAGATTAGCGCGTTCAAACAAACAAACTCTTCAGCTTTATAATATTAGTATAGATTAGCACAAAGTATTTCGTAATTTTCGTAAAACAAGACATTCAAATTTGTAGTAAGTAGTTTACACGAAATCACGGATGGGTGGCACATGAGACCTTCGCTCTTACTCCCCACTAACTTGCAACTATATGGTTACAATACCACTACTGTCTTTAAAATCAACGATGACATCAACAAAATCATTTACGATCAACGGCAATCCTTTGTAGAATATTGAAAAAGTTAATGTGAGATTGATTTATTTAGGTATAAGTCATACATACCGTACTCGCTTCGCTTACTTGCAAATCTAATGGGTAATCTATCAGGTTACACAATAATTTGAATAAATGAAGGACGCGAGAACTTTTATGTGTAGTTTTGCATATTACAATACGTTAGGTAGGTATGTACCTAATAATAATTACCTGAATACTTAACAAAAATGTTACAACAAATTTTTGCGTTTTTTTTTTTCAAAAATGTAAAATTTCTCAAAACAATGGTGCATGTTTTTTTTTAACAAAGGGAAAAATAGCATATTATACCTATGCATCAATGGGTGTCTATCCGATATGGGATGAGGGAACTTAGGAACCGATACTGGCCATTGGAAGGGAGAACATATGTATGTTTTTTGAGGCTGAACGTCAGTTTAAATGAAATTATTTCAAAAATAATAATAATAATAATAATAATAATAAACTTCTTTATTCAGGTTACTTAGACCCAAAGTGTTAGTGATGATTCAAAATTGTCTATAAATGTTCATTTTTTTATGTTAAGGGTGACAGACAGGCAAACGGTCCACGTGATGGTAGCTTGCTATATAGTCGCCCATAATACAAGAAAGGCCATAGGTTTAAAAGAGGAATGGGTTAATAGGCCCAAATTGTTTACAGCGTTATTGAAGTGTTAGTCTTCCTATAGTATAGGTCTTTACTACCTACTACTATTAGCCTTATACCTACTTATGTGTGCACTATCTGCTAAGTGTCTGTCTGTCTTATTGTATAATTTGTCAGCATTGAAAATATCAATTGCATACAAGCAATTTACTTGATGTTTTGATAAATAAATTACCGACAACAATCACAGGTTGTATGCAAAGTCGCACCTGCCTCAGCGCTTTGCGGCCTCGATCCCGCGGACCCACGCGTCATCTCGTCTAACTAGATTCTTTAGTTAATTCTTAACTAAATGACTCGTTTTAACATTTATCTCCTCATAACTTCAAATCCATCTGTATTATTATCGTATATAAACCAATATTATTATGTAATATCACTATGTAATATAATTAGATAAATATGTAAATATCTATAGGTATATGACGTATTGATAGATATGTTATTTAGTAAACTTGTGCTGCAATCAACGATATTTACTTACATTTAAGAAAACATTGATTTATCTATTGGTTATTTAAATATGTATTGAGTCTTTGCACTAGTAAAGTGATTACTAAGTATCATCTTACGAGTAGGTACAGACAGACTATAAGTACCTATGTCACAATGAAAAATTTAAATCTTTGACTATAAAAGCCTTTAACTATTCTAATAGCGTCGACAGTTTAAACAGTTGCACAATTAGTCATGTAAAGTCCTCGGTGCGAATCCTTTTTAGAATCAAAGTTTTCAGACAGACAAATTTCCATACGGCTATGTTACAATTAATTATTAAACGATAGCCACCTACCATCAAGTGGACCGTCACCTTATCTGTTGACCTAAACATTAAAAAAAATCATTGCTTGGTAAGTACCACTCGATAACAAAATTTATCTCGATAATGTTGTCTTAATTAGGTGTAGGTAAACTTTTGTTTAAAAAACATTTGAGTCAGTGTCAGTAATATGCACAAAACATTGAATTAATAAATTACAAATAGAGCTCACCTCTCAAATACACGTCTACGTAAGTCCATGTATGTAATGCGAATATAGATAGAGATAGATGGATAGATAATAAGTGGATACAAAACAGAATCTGCAGCCGACCTGCACCGGTTGCGCAACAAAACTTCCTCTTACTTCTCAATTCGTATGATATTGTACCAATCTTTTTTTCGTTATTTCGTGACCACAAGGTAATTTGCCGACGTGCTTTATGGTAACTAAATATAACTATGTTATATGGTCAATAGTCCCGATGATGACGTGACTTGACATTTAAATTTAACGATGCTACTCCTTTTTACTAATGACTTTAGGAGGCCGCATAAAATATAGCGGGTACTTAAGATTTTTTAATTATGTGTGATGGACAGGCACACATTCAATTTGGATAGCCAAAGGTGTGAGAGAATATTATTAAAGGTAATTGTTATTAGGTACCAGTTATGGTACAAAGACTTGACCCCTATTATGGACCTGATGCGAGCGCTTAGGTAATTATGGACATGCTTAAGGTTATTTGATTTGGTAAGGAAGGAGCAATGCTCGGGCCTATATAGGTACCTACTTATACAGTACCTAGTGAATTTATACATTTGCCGCCTGTAGGCTATTCAAACTATGCCTACCATCCTCTAACTATACTTAGTTGAACTAATCCTAAAATTCACAATCATATGATATACCTACCGGGCTTTCTAGCGCATTCGTAAGATAGGCGGGGTCGCAGGAACGTTATGATCGCTTCCGCTACTCACCACGGTTGTCCAGCGCGGTTGTCAACCGGTTGTCAACCGAGGTTCAGACAAGGAGCGTACTCCCTGTCTGAACCTCGGTTGAGTTCATAAAACCTAGAAGTGATACCGAACTGTAAGGAGTTTTTAACATTCACATAAAATGCTTTAAATGCTTTAGTGAAGTATATGATGATGACACAGCAATGTGAGTCTGCAATTAATTATGTAATAGAAAAAATTGCAACCTTAGGTAACAATAACACATTCACCGATACGAGGTTCCGCAGGTCATCGGTAAGTACGTACTGCAGTGAAGTACCAACCTCACTCCGGGGCCGGAACTACTCGGAACTTATTATAAAAGAACGAACGAAGGGCAAATTAAAAGAAAAAAATAGTTTTTTCGAGAAATAGATTTTCAATTGTTCGAATGTTGTAAATTTTAACAAATAAGTAAATGTGAAATTTATATTTATATTATAATGGGAGTAATAAATACTTCGATAGTAATGTTTTTTTTATTTCATTGTGTAAGGGAGGATTTATACCTTTTACTTATATGGAGAAAAACAATACCTACCAGGTACATACATTCCAGGGAGCCTGGAATAGCCTCTGGATGCCGGAAAAGGCATCGCCATACCTATTTGATTCAAAGCTAATAAAAACCTTGAAAAATAACTCGAGGGCTTTTTGCGATGCTAGGCATTTTTTAAAAATGTTAAGAGATAAACATTTTTAACTAAGAGATAACATTTAAAATAACAATAAAGACGAACAAGTGCTTATGGCATCAAGGAGTATTTATCTACCCAATGTTTTTGTGACGGCGATTGGTCTGCCACTGTCCGCTCGTCGAGTCTACTCCTTTTTATAATCCGAAGAGATTTGGGACCTATCATAATATTTTTACACAATGGAAATCCGTAAAAGGTGACCTTAAAAGCACAATCATTTATGAGCAGACGCCGTTGCCACATTTTGTTTGGGAACCGCAAAATAATTAGTGTTTACGCTACGCCAACTGGCCTTCACGCGAATGAGTTATCTCATCACAAAACTTTAATGCATTCAAATATGTACTTTTTTCAATATGTTTTTGTTATTATTACAAGCGGTTATTGACGGCTCTGTTCACTACCGGAAAATATATTAGGTAATTGATTTATGTTTAATTTTATCTTCGATGATACACCTCATATTTTACATTAAAAAAAAAGCTAAGTCGCCTGCTCTGTCTTCCTCAATTCTGTTTCTGAGTGCAATTTGTGTTTCATCACCGACAAATTAATGCAATATTTCGCATTTAATCGCAACATTCACACAATATGTTAGATATACATATGTACCTACATATGTAATTAAATACTACAATTTTATGCGCATTTTGTAACACCGGTAACAAACGGGTTCGCACTAATGTCGTAGATTTAGTTTGCATTATATTTCATACCTTTCTTATCTGAGTTTTAAATGTAGTCTTAGAAAGTATCCAAACTATTTTGTTTCATATTGAGCAACACTAATGTAGGTAGGTCTTGGAAGAACTCTTTCAAGAGTTAAACTATCCATGTCATGTCCGAAGAACGATTAAGATCAATGTATAGATAAATTAATATTGTTTCAAGTTCGCAATCGCAACTGGTCTCGACTTTGAACACCTATTTCTTCATTCTTCAAACTGAAGACCCTTTGTCTAAAGATTATTTAATAAATTGATTATTAAGAAAAAAAAACATTTGTACGTTTTTTTTATTATAAGGTACAGTTGTATACTTCTATATATACTCGTATGATGAATTTAAAAAAATGTTAACGGTTTTAAAAACTAAGTAACTTACTACCTTTGTAGGTATTTCTAGTATTTTTATTTATTTAATTTCATCGCGCGATTGTATTCGTACTCCAACATTTGATTCTTTATCATCATCTCAGTCATAAAGACGTCCACTGTTAGACATTCATTAGCAAAGGCTTCCTCTATAATTTTCCAATAGGACCAGTCAGAAGCAGCCTGGATGCCCTTCTTCACCTGTCCACCTTATGGATTATCTATTTTATTATTACATTTATATATAAGTGTTCATATTCAGGCCCTAACAAAATTCTACAATACTTGTTTTGTCAAACATTAAAACGTAGCATATTCTGAGAACTATGGTTGTTGGTTAATCCTGAGTCGCAGATTATCCATGTCAATTAGTGTTGCAATGTTGCATTGGCTTAATTAAAGTATGACACTTGTGTGTGTACTGGTCTCTTAATGTCTCACTCAAGTGCGATGGAAATGATGAAAGATCACACGATCAAAGAGCAACACTAGTTATCTAAGTGGAGCGCAAGAGAAAGGACTCGTTGTTTTTAACTGTCCTTTGAAAAAAAAAAATGAAAACATCAATTCTTTCATAACTGTTAGTTATTGCATCTCCACTTACAATGCAAGTATAGATCGATTATTCATACGTAACTGAATGTTCTAGTTATCTGTGTATTATAGGTTAGGTTACCTGTAGGTACTGTACCATCTAGGTACCTAAGTATTATCGCTTACATTAATCGCGTTTTGGATTGTCTAAGTCTGTTGCTAATATTCGTATTACCTTACACCTATTGTGGATTATCTCAGTCAGCCTTATTTATAATTTATCATTATCATCATCTCAGTCTTAGGATGTCCACTGCTGAACATACGCCTCCCCCATAATTTCTCAACAGGACCGGTCAGAAGCAGAATCGGCCTTAGATCGCCCAGCAGGCCGGTCTGTGGCCTGCGCTTATTATTGTTATAATCACTATGGGGTCTATTTCGTAATGGCCGGGCACTACTCCTGCATTTCGCAAACACAAATAAGCCACCCCATCTGGCGACAATACGAGTAACTACCCCTTTACACAGTGTTTCGGTAAGGGATGTCCTAGTAGCATCTATATGGCTTTGCTTGTGTTAAGGTGACGATAGCCACCTTCCACCATCATTTTTATAATAGAATATAGGTAGGTACATCGATGAGAATATATTATGTTCTTTGATTCTTAAAAGTAGGTGTAAAAATAATGGTAGAATCATAAAGACTAAATAGTTTCCAGCCTTTAAAAGTAATAATAATTGCTTACGATTGTAGAGCAATGTTACAGTGCATCAAACCATACATACCTACTCGATGAGGTCAAAGGTAAGTGTTTGGCTTCTTAACCTTGCATCAAAATAAACAACACCTATCAACAGTCGAGTGAGACGGTCGCTAAAATAAAATACTTAATTTTAAGTTTCGGATGTAAGTTTATTAATTTTTCAGGGTTATCCCTTTTACTTGTAGGAATACTTACATTTAAATGATCAATTATAAATTCCTTCCTATCAAATTATAAAAACAATTATTAGTCATTAAAATTATGTAATTTATTAGGTAGGTAATAGCGACCCGCTCCGAGTTCGCATGGATACAATTTTTACTGCAAATCATAACATTTTGCTCGTTTATCGCTCAAAAATTCATAAAATGTTATTCCGACTTAAATTTTTAGGCCTTCTAAACTTTAGAGTTTAAGAGTCTTATGCATTGCGTCGAAAAACGAGAGCTTTATTGTTTATTTTGTAAAAAAATCTTCACCCTCCATCTGGGCTTCGCCACATGTACAGGTTGAAGGGCTACTCGACAAAATTTTATACAGGCCCCATCTAGGGCTAGCTATACACCACTGGTTATATAGGTAAGTACAATAATGATAATAATTATTATTAATTTATTAATGATGTAAGTAACATGGAATACTTAATTTGATAAAATTATTATTTCAAATACCTACTTATATTTTTATTTAAAAACTGAGTTTGTTGGGATTATTGTTGAATATAAGCTAAACGCACCGTGGAATCTACCTATATTTAAGGCGGGCGAAAACCAAGGGACGTATGAAAACCAGAGTTCATTTTTCACATAAATGAACATAACACCATTTAAAATAAAAACAATCTTCATTTTAAGTATATTATTATTACCTCGTTCATGTTGCATAATGCAATATTTAGATATCATTTCAACAAGATTTATGTTATTAGGTAAGTAAGTATTTACCTTATTAAAAGCTTCGATTATTCTCCGGCTCACCTTTCACTTTGCATATCCAAGTTTTAACTTTTTAGTGAATTTATTCAGTACTAAGTTACTTATTGTGTATGCTCATCTCGTGAACTGTTTTCGCCGTTCGTTCGGACTGCGCAAGATCAGAGATAATGCGTTTGACCTCTGGAAAGATGTCTACACAATAGTTGTCGGCTAATCTTGTACAAAATCCGCAAACCATAACATGTAAGGGAGAGATTATATAGAAAATGATATAGAAAAATATCAACGCAGTAAATAATTAGATACCTACTTAAATGGGTTATATTTTGTATTGTGAATCTGGGTCAGTAGGTATCTAAATTTATACTATTACTTAATACCTATTATAAATGCGAAAGTTTATGTTGTTTGTGTACTCTGTTATGAGGTATAGGCAAATACCATCAAGTGGACCGTCAGCATGTCAGCCGACCTTGATTTAAAAAAACACAAAGCTCAAGCTGACCCGCATGCTTACCAGCATGAAAAGCTCAAGCTTTTTAATATAGTTTGGTAATCTGCAAATATTAATAGATCTTCATGGCGAGTTCGTTGGTCGAGTGGTTAAGCTGCTTACTTTAGCGCCAATACAGGGTTATCGGGTTCGATTCTCACCAAGGCAAGCTTTTGAAATTAACTTTTCCAAGTTGACTCGGGTTTTTTATTTACCTATTATTAGCTGGTGCCCGCGACTTCGTCCGAGTTTTGGATGAAAGGTACCATATGTCCTCTCTGGTGTCCCAGACAACGTGTATGCAAAATTTCATGGTGATCTATTCAGTTAGTTTTTGCGTGAAAGAGTTATAAACATCCGTACATCCATACAAACTTTCGCATTTATTTATAATATTAGTACGGAAGTACGGATTAAGCCATTAGACAGGCTGACGGCCTGACGGCCCACTTGATGGTAGGTCGTTACCGTCCCCCATAACACAGGCAACTCTAAAGGTGCTACAAGTGCGCTGCCGATAACAAACTACATCCGATTAAGGATAAGGGATTGAGAAGAGGTAGGTAAATGGGATTGAGTGTAAAGGGATTGTCTCATAATAGACGCCTTGCTTTTGCTTGCCTGGTTACAAGTGTTTAACTTTGGGGGTCAATTCGTCTAAGGACAATTTGGTGTGTTTAGGTATTCTTAGTGATTTTATATAATATTTCTAATTTTAAAACTGGGCAGCAAAACTGTCGGCAATATAACTTCCTTTACAGAGGCATATAGCACCTACCTACTGTGTTGTAATACGCGGTGTGAGTAAGGGATGTCAATTTAGCAAAACAACAACAATGGTTTAATATTGCAACTAAAAAGTTTAACGTTGTTTCCATTAGTGAAAACCGCATAAGAATCAGCTCAGTAGTTTTTGAGCTAATTGCGAACATAATATGTACAGACAGACGCGGCAGGGCTTTTGTTTTATAACATGTTAGGAAGGATAATAATCATATAGGTCTCCGCTTGGTCTCCGTGCCGGCCGCAGCCGTTACCCCCCATATGGGGAACACCCCCCAGATATCTGGGGGGTGTTCCCCTATCCGCAACCAGGGGACGCGTCCGATGGCGGAACTGGAAACCGCACATGGAGCACTTACGTAACCTAGGATTATTATCCTTTCTAACATGTTATAAAACAAAGACCGCATCTGTCTGTACATATGTTCGCAATGATCTCAAAAACTACTGAGCTGATTTTTATGCGGTTTTCACTAATGGAAACAACGGTAATCGTAGGTTACCAGTGTATCCAGAGTGGTGACAGCGCACAGGGACGATGAATGGGTCGGTCGGGTTGCGTCATTTTGAACGGCGCGGGCGTCGGCGGCCACGGAACAGTTCCGTCCGCTCGCTTCTTCACGGCCGGCCCTCAGCTCGGCGGCGATTCTGCCCCGCCAGTGGGGAGATGTTTCTGCACATATATAATGCGAGACCACCCGTAGCCTAGCATGCACTTACCGCACAGCCTCATCATGAAGGTAACATAACATAACATAAGTTTTTTTAATAAGAGTTTTATTGTCTCGAATATTTGATACAAGCAACCACACTTTATTTGAGATTATTTTTTTACTGGATTATTTGGAAAAATCATCACTGGTTATTAATAACTGTTGTCTTATAAAATATTCCTTTAAATCTTTTAAGGGTCAATTTTTTTTTTATAAACTAACTTTTGCCCAACTTCTTTCGCGCCTCTTTTTCTTTAGATATTAAAAAAATATTCAGTTTATTGCTCCTATATTTTTGTATAATAAAACATAACATAACATACTTAATTATAAAAAAAAAGTTTTGCACTTCAAAGGGAACGTACAATACAACTAGCTTACCCGGAAGTCGTTTCCCTGTCAATTTGCAAAAAAATTCTTTCCTACAAACTTTTGTCCTGACAATTATGAACACAACACTGTCAGCAAAATTTCTCAAGTGATGCTCGGCCATACCGGTCATATTCATGTGGCATTTGATTTTTATTCAGAGAAGATAATTTGAGTTTTGCTTTCTTGTGCAGGTATTCGTGTGTTTGTTGGCGTTAGCCGTGGCAGCTCATGCTGGATTTATCGGAGGCGGTAGCAGCGGTTGGTCTGGCGGTGGTGGCGGTGGATACGGAGGCGGAGGCGGAGGCTGGTCCAGCGGTGGCAGCGGTGGCGGCTGGAAACTTGGAGGAGGCAGTGGCGGTTGGTCTGGAGGAGGCGGCGGCGGTTACAGTGGAGGAGGCGGTGGCTGGAAGCTCGGAGGAGGCAGTGGCGGTTGGTCTGGTGGTGGCGGCGGCGGTTACAGCGGAGGCGGCGGTGGCTGGAAGCTTGGAGGAGGCAGCGGCGGATGGTCCGGCGGTGGCGGTGGATACGGAGGCGGTAGCGGCGGTCGTAAGTATTTAAATACTCGATTTAAAGCCATAGCCAAAAATCCCGCCTTACATACATAGGTGTGAGGTACCTACTGAAGGGAAGGAGTACTTTCATAGCTTCATCCACCTGAGAAGGATATTGTCAATATACGAAAAATTACATCATAAAATTTGCCCATAAAAACAGTATGCAAGTGTATCTAATCTTATATCTAAAAGATGTGACTTTGATATGAAGAGCAATCTAAGCTTTTATCTAAAAGTAGAAAAGATTGATTGTACTCGTGTGTAAATTTAATCTTATTTTTAATCAACAGAAGTTAAGATAATCAAGATCATAAGCTCCGGCGGAGGCGGCGGCGGCGGCGGTCACGGTAAGTTCTACTTTAAACACATTCAAATAGTTATTAAACTCATTCACTCGGTTTTAACAGTGATCATTATCTATATTTACGTAAATTGTGTGGCGGAGTCATGCGTCTCAACATTTTTCGTAACTACAATGGATGTGTTTTGCACAATAGGTATGCAATGGTTGTACCTCATAATTGCAATAATTTGTTTCCTTATTAGTTGACATTAACTTTATTTTGGTAATAGAGTCAAAAATATTTAACTAGCGACCAGCTCCCGGTTTCGCCCAGGGTGAAAATTTATATTAATATAAAAATATTCCTCTGTTTGTCCCTATCAACACACACTCAGCCAAAATAAGTCTAGAAAGCTGAAATTTGTAACATAGGCTTATTTCATTAATGTAAGCATCCGCTAAGAAAGGATTTTTGTAACTTCATTTCAGTGCGAGTTACTTAAATTATAAATCGAGTATGAAACGATTCCTTGGGTTCATTAAACTTGGGGTCATCCGTTCACTTACCTACAATCAATTATTTCGTAATATCAGGATAAATAAATGTCTGTCTGTACATATGGCATAAGAAATATAGTACTTATAACAATCTCGTGTGCATTAAGCCGGTTCAAGGTTTTTTGTACTAATTTGTCCATTGGACAGAATTATGATGTTATGATGAATTCATTACTTACTTAAATATTATCATTGAGGTATTGAAAATCAGTAAGGACCGGGTAACAAGCAGTTAATCGGTACTTTAACACTAATTCGGAGTAGTACCAATGTCATGATGAGCATATTAATAAAATCGTTGTAGGTGTGGTTGTAGGTATGTCTGCGCACGCGAATCTCAAAAACAGCTTATCCGATATGAATGCGGTTTTCACCGATGTATTGTAGCTATATGGATCAAATACTTATCCATATAAATTTCAAGTGTACAAGATTTTCTTAAAGGGAACCGAAGTTTTCTTTTCACTTATTAATATACTTATTTGTATAGATTTTGTAGCGAGTAGCGTGTAACGATAAGAGAATGTTCTTTTTTCAGGTGGATGGTCTTCTGGAGGCGGTGGCGGTGGATGGTCTTCTGGCGGCAGCGGTGGTGGCTGGAAGCTCGGCGGTGGCGGTGGAGGAGGAGGTTGGTCCAGCGGTGGCGGCGGCTCCTCCGGCTGGTGGTGATTTCATCGCTTGATCTTGTAGAAAAACATTCATAGTACAAATTTTGACAATACAGTGATACCTCCAAACCAAATTGTTTTCCTTCAAAAAACCTTAATTTGTAACTTCAAGGACACGATACGAACGGATAGGCATTGGGAGAATTTGTTCTCAACTTACTATATAATGCGAAATGCGAATAATCGAAGTTATAATGCGACACAACACATTAGCGGCACTTATTGAACTCGCTAAAATAATAAAACATATGCTAGAAATTCCAATATTTTAGAAAAACTTTTATAGATGATTATTTATGATACCACCTACTTATTAAGAGTTATTCCAAGCATTATTACTATTACTTAGTTTTACGATAGAACTGTTTGGACAAAAAACAGCCCAATTTTAAATGTATATTTTAGAACATCATCGATGTCGAAAGACATCGATGCGAATGTTCGCGCATTATTCAATGAAGTATACCTACTTATTAAGAGCCAAACAAGTGTCGAAAATGTTGTTTTACAAACATCCATTAATCCATACATTGATGGATGTTTGTAAAACTTTCACGCAAAAATTACTGAATCGATCACCATGAAATTTTGCATACGCGTTGTCTGGGACACCAGAAAGGACAAGGGTACCATTCATCCAGAACGCGGACGAAGTAGCGGGCACCACCTAGTAACTAATAAGGAGAAAAATCATGGAATAACGTAGAATGGATTTGATAAGCGCTTCTTGATGGCAAGTGAGCTTTTAAAATAGTAAATTAAATTTTAAATAGGAACCTTCCATTTAACAAACCTATACCACAGCATACTAAGTATGCTGTGCTTATACGTCGCTGTTCTCGAGAAAGCGATAAAATCACAAGATTGCCTGACGGAGAGATATCCTTTCCTCAGATACGAAGTAAATTTCTATAAGCAAGTAAATTTTGCAATCCTTCAATTTAGTGACTTTTTTTACTCGTATCTACCATGTCAGAGTTCAAATACATGACATGTCCATAACAGGAATAGGCTCGCCTTCTCTATTAGTAGGTATATCTAGTGCATATATGGTACCTAAACCTATATCTTACCTAGTTAGTCACATCTCATTACGAGTACATATCTAGCAATTATTACTTACTTTCGTTATACGAGTAAGGGCCTCTTTCACAAACTACAAGTAAAGTGTTGATTAGTTACTTTTAGAAATGATTTTAAGTTTTATTAAATTATGCACTCTGTTTAGTGCATCCTTCGATAGGCGAATTTTTTTATTTTCTTTTTAATGTTTGGGACTTTTACCGTACAAACAAAGGTAGGTATATCAGCTAAATTATTCCCTGTGACAGGTGACTTTAAATAACGGTTAGCCCACTTGACAGATGGTGAAAGAAGCCCTAAATGAAAAAGTCAGTCTTAAAAATAACTCATATTAAATTCATAGAAAACAAATTTGAAAAATGCAAATGACTAATTTTCACAAACTTTGGCTTGTTGAATAAGTATTAATTATATAATATATTTTTAAAACTAATAAATAAATATTCCTTTTTTTTAAATTAAGATTTTTCAGTAGCAGCAATATTAAAATAGACTCGAGTAGGTTATAACAATGCCATGTGAAGTGAATGCAATATGCTGTTTTCTCACGAAGTGATTATTTTAGGTAATACATAATTTATTACGAGGTCGAAAAATCAGTAGTAATACAGGAGAGGCCTTTTGGAGAATCTTCATGTCCGCTTTCTATAATTTAATAACTTTAAAGAAGCAGTTTTGTAACCTATATAATATGGAAGCGGCTCTGTTTTGCTTCAGTTATTTAGGGAAATTGTCAAAAAATCTAGGTCAAAACTAAAATATGATAGCGGAAACGCTTTTCATACGTTCTATGTAAAAACCTTCATATCATATCAATTCATAGGCAGATGTAAAAAAAACATAATTTTGTAAAAAAAAAACCTTTAATGAGGTCCTTAATTAGCAAAGAAAGAAAAGAATACTTAATCATCCGAATAAAATTTTACAAATTACAAAAATAATTATTACAGGCTAATTTTTTACATATTTTTAAAAATTATTTGTACATTTTTTTCTTTTTTGTTTTCATTCTTTTTCCTTTATTGGGATTGTAGTTTTCTTTTTCTGAGGAATCGTTAGACTCAGGCGACAGACGGCGTTTGCCTCGGCGCGGTTTCGGTTCGTCGTGTACTTGTACCTCGGTCAGAATGTAATTGGGCCTGTAATTAAAACACCAAATACTGTAAGTTTAGTATTAAAATAATACTAATAATAATAGTTAATAATGATAGTTTTTTTTAGTTTAGTTACTTTTTAATTTAGTTAATTTTTTTGTTACTTTTTTTTAGTTTGTATATATATTTTTTCTCCTTTTTTTTTTTTTGTACTGTAATCACTTTTTGTTATTTTCTATTCCTTTTTCTAGTATTTTTTTGTTGTGTCTAATTGCCACACATGTTTTTTATAGTTTTTCATTAAGTAGTTAGTCGAGTGTATATATGTTAGCGGATCTTGTGTAAAAACAAAATTAAATTTCTCTAACAAGCTATAATTAAAATATAAATGAACACCCGACTTTCTATTGAAATCAAACACTTTATATCTGCTGAAGTTGTTTCGAAGTTTATTATTCCACAGACTACTTGATGCTGCAGCATCAGATCAAGGTTACCATCTCATCGATACCACCGAAGTAAAGTAACAGTATACCAAATTTCACATCAATCGAACTTGTGGAGGTTAGTGAAGTCCCTTCGTCAACTAGGATTTGGGTTTCAAATAAAAATTAAAATTAAAAAAAAAAATATTATGGAAAATTTCACTTACGCTTGAATGAAATCTGAATCACTGCTCGATTCTTCAATTATCACTTGACTGACATCAAATCCAGATTCTTTACTGGTTTCAGGTAAATTTTGTACAACTTCAATATCTTCGGAAAATATGTCTTGACTTAAAATTCGGTTATCTTTACTAGCAATATATTTTGATTTTTCTTCTTTGTCCAAAACGTCTACTTTGCTGTCATCTATCATGCTAATGTCAGTTTGGACTGAATTAGATGTTTTTGTATTTTGAACAGTAATAGTAACATTGTTATAATCTGCGCTGAAATTACACTGCTCGCAATTTGTACAACTCTCCACAAGTGAACTCATTTTGTAAAAAGGCACTTTTTTTTTCAAACACTTGTTACTTTTATTGTTGAATCCCTCTTCTATCTTAGAATCTTTCTGTCTTTTGTCTTCTTCAATCACTAATATACATGCCAATTTGTCTTTATCAATTATATTGCTATGAGAATCTTCTACTTCATCATCAATAACAATTCCACTTTCCTCTATATCTATATCACTTTTTCTTAACCTCTTAGCTTTGCTACGATTGATAACATCTTTATTTGTTAATAATGACCTTTTTCTTTTGTTAACTGTAGTATTCAGCTTTAACTTATTAGAATCAATAGTATTTTTTCTTCTTAAAGGAGTAGATGTGGCAAAATCTTGTAAGTTTAGATCAGAAAACGGTTTCCTATTTGGTTTAACAGGTTTGTTTTCATTATTTGTATCGGCAAGCCATTTTTCAACATATGTTTTATTGCTTTTATCCATTTCCTTAATGCTTGAAATATCTTCACCGGGAAAATATAAACGTGAAAATCTTGATGTTTTATTTTTGTTTTTTATGTCTGAAACTCTTTTCTTGTTACAATATTTAACGGGAGCTTGTATACATTGAGGGAATAGTTCCCTTTCTACTTTTAATTGTTCTAACACCTTATGCCTTGTATAAACTGAAAATTAAATAATGAAATACCATTAATAAAATAATTACCATAGAATAGATTATAATAATAAATTACTAGCTGACCCTGCATTGTTTTGCCAAAAAAATTCACTGGTCAAGCTTTTTCGGAAGAGTTTTGTTACAAACACTGTGACACAAGAATTTTATATAAGTATAAGATTATTCTATTCTCCTACCACCTTTGTTCATCTGTCTGGCCTTATGTCCAGGTCACTCCCATATCTTTGGATAATATTATTTATATTAGCTTTACATCTTAATTCTGTATTTCAGTAAGTATTACAATGTTTTAAATGAATACAAACCATCTACATTGAATGCTTTTTGGCATGTGGTGAGAAGAGCAGAAACGTTGTTAATCCGTTTCGTCGCTAGGTCATCAGGTACTGGTTTATTTGGAGAGTTATTTGTAGGAAAACTACATAAACTACAGTCGACTGTTGTTTCCTGACAATCCGTACAAGTTGTATGTCCACAAGGATATCTTACTCGAGAGCCTTCTAATTTGTCACTGCAATTTATATAAATGTGTATGTTAGTGAAAAAGTTATATATTTGCATTTATTTTTTTGGAGTTTTGTAATGTAAGATCTTACCAAACTGCGCATCGACACTTATCCACAATGTTTTTTACATGTTTAACAACAAAATCTACATCCACAGGATTCAACATTCCCAGTATAAATTACAGATTAAATTTATTTGGAAAAAATTAATATTCTGAATCAATGAAAGTAACATTCTAATTTCTAAAAACAATCACTTGGATCATTTGCTTTCTTTTTGTTGTGGCAAGGCAATGACGTAACAGACAGAGACAGACACGTGATGACAGTTGACATTTTGACAGCCAGTTGAAACATTTTGACAGGCAGAAGCATGAACGGGCAGAAGTCAAGGTGGGCAGAAGACATCGTGCACAGAGCACTATTCTAGATTTTTATTTCTGCACATTCTGTGTTTACTTAAAATTAAAAAATAAATAAAATAAAATTAAAAATATTCATAGTAAATGATGGTCCACTAAATGGCCGATGCCTACCGTAGCCTAACATTAGCAATGCTACAGTTGTACAACGAATGCTTGCAAATATATATTATTGTGATGGCGGCTGCCAACCATAGTAGGATTAAATAAGAGATTTTGTTTCTATTTACGTAATAGGGCAATTAGTCCATTGAAAATTTACATTTGGGGTTGCGTTTGTCAGAGGACGCAATTTTATTTATTAGATATGAAGCGGGGGTTAGCAGTGATATGTTAAAAATACTTAAAAAGTGGGGTTAAGTTTAAGGGTTAGTGTAAAGTTAAATCCAAGTTTGTGGGGTTGCAACCCTTGTCCCAAGGCCGCCATCTTGGAAAAAGGGGTTAAATGGTTTTTACGGTTTATCTGCCAAGCTATAGGTCTCACAAAAAAAATTAACATTTTTTGTTGCAAATAAAATTATCTACAACTTTTGTTCAGTAACTTTTAGTCGTACCATAAATAAAAAAGTTATAAGCGAAAATCCATAAAAAATTGAGTTACTGTTTGTCGACATAACTTTTTTTCTAATCATTTTACAAAAAAATGATATGATTTTTATAGATGGTGTTTTAAGGAACAATTTTCACTATAAACATTTTTAAATTTATTCATAAGTTAAGGTTTTACAGCGCTGCGAAACGAATACTATTTTTCAGTATTCATAACTATTATTAACTAAGTATACCTACATAAATATTAATGATTTGCCAAAATTTTTATAATCGTATTTTATCGTTATCGTTATTTTTTTAATGATAATCTTTTTAATTATTGATAATGCAATATTGTTATTCTACTCAGACTCTACCTCGTAGAACGTGGGGAAAAGAGTCAATAATTAATTAATCTGTCTAGTCCTAGAAGAGAGCCCATGATCTTACCGGCGGATGGAGTGGCCTTAAATTTCTTAGGAGTTGGAGATGACGGTCTCTTCCAAGTCTTTTGGCTGTTTCATTTCCGGGTCATAATGATGAAGTCATATTTCATCAATGGTTATGAATCGAGACAAAAATCGATCAGTATCTTGCTGCAACAAATCCAAACAGCTTTGGTTTGTTTCTACGCGTCCGTAAGCATTCTGGGCATCCAGCGTACGGACACTTTTTTCATGGCCAGGTGGCCATGAAAAATCAAAATCTTTATTTCTTCAGCTATAAAGCGAACTGTAACACGACGATCTCTCCAAACAAATTTTTCAACTTTTTTTATAATTTGTTCGGTTACTGCAGGGCGCCCCGAGCGTGGGATATCGTTGGTGGAAGATCTTCCTCGCTTAAACTCAGCACACGAACGAGCAACTGTAGAGTATGGAAGAGCATGAACCCCTAATGTTCCTTGCAAGTCTTGATTTACCTGCTCCGTAGTAAAAAAAATACCGCGCGAATTTAAATTTTTTCCATTTTCGAGAACACATTTCAAAACGTAGAAATGACTATAATTTTTAAAATACAAATGAAAATTGAAAACTTAATTTTTTAACTTAATTAAATACTAAACTTAAAATTAACTTAAAACTAAACTTAAACTTAACTTAATTACTAAACTTAAAATTGAAACTTTTAATTATTAGGTATTATAACAAATGTCTAGGCTTTGCCTCCCATTATAATTTTTTTTTCTTACTAAAGAATATCTATTAAATTCTCACTTTTTATTGAACACTCCTAGTATATTGCTTAGATATTATATTTTGTTATTTTTCAAAGTGGACGAAGTCGCGGGCACCAGCTATAGATTTTAGATTGTTTTTCAAATATCATTTTGGTAGGACGTGCTGGTGACGTGTAGGTACAATGTAGGTACATCAGTCACGATAAAAAGTTTTTGCTTGGTCATTGTACGTTTTCATTTTGAATTAGATAACGATAAACACCTATTAAGTATAAAATGGTATACTTTATTTTGTTCACTTCATTTTGTAGTAGATCGTGACAGTGTCAACACTTGTGGCTTACTACGAAAGCAATTCCAACGAATAAAAATGGTTAAAGTCGACATCAAATACACCAAGGTTACTGCTTTATTTATTATTTAAATAACATGACAACAATTTTACTTTTATTTCTTAAAAAATTCTCTTAACAAAAAAAATTTTTTTTTTCAAGATTTTTTTTTCTGTTAACAGAAAAAAGCGTTTTAAAAATAAATAAATTTGTGTTTTTATAGGAAAATTTGCGATTTTAAGGAATATCTAAAAATCTGTTTTTTGGTGTTTGCGAGTATATTCGACAAAATATAGATCCTATAACAGTATTTAACAAAATATTATTATGTAATTTTGATTTTCAGTTGTTCATCAATAATGAATGGGTAGACGCTGTCAGTAAGAAAACATTTCCTACCATCAACCCTCAGGATGAAAGCGTAATCACGGATGTTGCCGAAGGAGACAAAGTAAGAATTATGCAAAAAAATCCCAAGTGTCTATCTACTAATAAAACAATGATAATGTTAAACTAATAAAATCGCCATCAAATTCTTAATGTTGTATAAGTAACAGAAAAATATATCTGTAAAGTTTAAAAAAAAAATTAACGGTAAAAAACTACGTCACAAAATTTGTTTATAAAGTCATAAATCTAAATGGTAGTAAATTGTTTTTTTATATTATATAATTATGTAAGTTAAGTATTATCCTTTTTAAGTTTTTTTCTATGCGAAGGCGGGAGTGGGTCGCTAGTATAATATAATCATTTTAAAATATCAGTAGGTATGTCATTGTGATAACGGATAAGTGGTAAATAAATGATAAGTGGCAGTAGATAGATTATTTTTGAAGCATTATTTTTTCGAATAGGATCCTCAAGGTTATTTATAAAAAATATTTTTAAATATCCAAATTTCTTTGGTATAATATTTTCCAGCATCAGGTAAAAAATGCATTAAAAATCAAAATTAGCTAAATTTTTCGTCAACTCTGCCAAAATTTCTAGGATAAAATTGCTGTATACCAGTAAAAAGAAGCCACCATTTTATGATCATAATAATGGCCCTGACTTATATAAAATATATAACCCACCGGTCTGTCCCCAGGCCGGTGGGTATCCATGATGGATTCCTCTTGTAAAAAAAAAAAAAAAAAAAGGATATAATACTGAAGTTAATGTAATACTGAACTTTTTATTAAGGCTGACATAGACCTGGCAGTGGCTGCCGCAAAAAAGGCCTTCCACCGCTACTCGGAATGGCGCCTTATGGATGCTTCACAGCGCGGACACCTTATGCTGAAATTAGCAGACCTTATTCAGTCACAAGCCAAATATTTGGGTGAACTAGATGCTTTGGATGGAGGCAAGCTGGTGAAACAGGCCGAATATGAAGCCCACATAGCCGCATCTACTTTAAGATATTATGCTGGTAAAGCGGATAAAATCTTGGGAAATACAATTCCTGCGGGTAGGTTTTGAAAAATAGAAAAACTGGCAATATGATCTGGAACAGTAATCATGTTACACCTTTTTAATATTTACTCGTATGCTATATTACAGACGGAGAAGTAATGAGTTTCACACTAAAAGAACCAGTTGGTGTTTGCGCGCATATTTTACCATGGAACGCTCCAGTGACGATGATGTTATGGAAAATATCTCCTGCTCTTGCAGCAGGTAAATTATTATTAAATTATAATACTATTTACGTTTCAAGAAATATACATTGTTTGCTGTGTTTGAAACGGATCCCTAGATAGAAGGTTTGATTATTCTATAAATAAAATCCAATTTGATATACAGGTTGCACAATGGTTGTGAAGCCAGCAGAACAAACTCCTCTATCGGCTCTGGCAATTGCTGCTTTGATCAAACAGGCTGGTTTCCCCCCTGGAGTGGTCAATGTTGTTCCCGGATACGGACCGACAGCCGGCTCAGCTCTTACTCATCATCCTGATGTTGACAAAATTGCATTTACTGGCTCTACTGAGGTGATACTTGTTGGTCAAAAATATTCATGAACAATTTTGATTACAAAACGATTTAAATCTTGGTTTCATCTCTTTTTAGGTTGGAAAAATTATTGTAGGAGATTCTGCATCCGTAAATTTGAAGCGTGTCACTCTAGAATTAGGTGGGAAAAGTCCACTTGTTATATTCAACGATACTGACGGTACGATAATTTTTTCTTCATTAATTTTAGTTAAAAATAAAATTCCTAAACATTTTCGTTCATTTCAGACCTATTTTTTTAACGATGTCACTCGACAAAGATAATCTCTTTTACTTGAAAATATGTATATCTCACAGTCCTCACAGACCTAGTATAAGATGTATAATCTAAAGTATAATCTACTAGGTAACATTTTTTTTCCAGAAAGCTCTTCTGGATAGCTGTATAATTTTAATTTTAATTACTCTTACAGTTGATAAAGCAGCTGAAATTGCTTACAATGCTGTTTTTATGAACGCTGGTCAAATTTGTTGTGCTGGCAGCAGGACCTTTGTACAATCTGGAATCTACGATCAATTTGTAAAGAAAGCTGCCGAGTTAGCTAAGAAGAGAACTGTTGGGAATCCTTTTGAAGACGTACAGCAGGGACCTCAGGTGATTAATTTATTTACAACACAAAAAGTTCACATAAAAGAAAATAAAAAGTAGTTAGTTTCAAACAATGTTTTACATTGTAGATTGATAGCGATATTTTCAAGAAAGTACTTAACTACATATCGACTGGTAAGGAAGCAGGAGCACGATGTGTTGCCGGCGGTGGCCGACATGGTGTTAAAGGCTATTTCGTCCAACCAACTGTATTTGCTGATGTTAAGGACGATATGATTATAGCGAAGGAAGAGGTAAGTAATTTGCAATTGTTTATTACATTCCTTGTATCTCCACAATAATCAGGGCATAGTTCTGTCATGATACCATAATTACAACTTATTATTATAGTAGCAATTTTTTGGTTGTGTTAGATTTTTGGTCCAGTTCAGAACATCTTTAAATTCGAAACCTTCGAGGAAGTAGTGGAGCGCGCCAATAACACAAACTACGGGCTTGCAGCCGGCGTCATTTGCAATGACATTACCACAGCATTGTCTTTCGCCAAAAGCGTACGAGCCGGAACTGTCTGGTGAGATATTTTGTAGACTATGGTAATTAAGTACATGTAATAGCCAAACCGCTGGGGCCGGAAGGTTCTCGAATGGAGGCCACGGACCAGCAAGCGCAGCGTAGGACGTCCACCCACAAGGGAGACAGACGACCTAATAAAGGCCCCGGGTCAGCGGTGGATCCAGGCTGCTTCTGACCGGTCCTATTGAAAAGTTATGGAGGAGGCCTTTGTCCTGCAGTGGACGTCCTGCGGCTGAGATGATGATGATGATGATGATGAATCGCCAAACAAAGTAGCAGTAAATAATAATTCAGTTTAAAATGGCAATCGTTGGTTACATTAACTGATATAGTTTGTTTACTTTATTTAGCTAAGACTAATGACTTTCTGTTTTATTATAGGATTAACACATACAACGCCTTTTCCAATCAATCGCCGTTCGGAGGTTTTAAGGATTCCGGTATCGGAAGAGAAATGTAAATATAAATTTTAATTACCTTAGATAACATTTTTTTACTAAGTTTACAAGTTTAGTAATTTCAATGTTTTTTTTTTTCAGGGGAGAAGATGGTATCAATCAATATCTGGAAACTAAGACTGTCACTCTATCGCTTCCCAAAAAACCTCAACTTTAATAATGTCGTCGTCCAGAGAGGGAAAGCATGAAAATAAGATTTCTATAATAAATTTTTTTTTATAATAAACAGTATTTTAATAAAGGGGAAATTTAATTTAATTTTAATAATATAATACATAATAAAGCAATGTAACGCCTTACATCTTTATTGCTGCTATACTTTTTCCAGGTGTTGAATTTTTATTTAAAAATTGCTGGTACTTGGCTTTTATTTGACTAAAGATTTTTTAAATCGGGTGACTAATAAGTAGTTTCTAACTAAGATTACATATAATAAACATACAAACTTTACCTCTTTATAATAATTAATATTAATTGTGGCTTAAATATAAAGGTTAGACATATATTTATTTATTTATAATATAAATAAATATATGCTATCGCTGACTGTATTGTAGCCATCATGTAGAAATTAATCATAAACAGCTTCAAAAGAAACGTTTTGTGAAGAGAAGCTTTGAACATTCTAATACATAGATTAGGTACAGATCACAAGATATTTCCATCGTATTTAGAGTAAATAAAGTAACCATTATTGTCAATTCAGTAATAAAACAAAAAACTACTGAGTTATTCGTCATATTGGTCCCTCACTATTAAATTAGGTACTTAGGTCATACTTAAATACCCTAAAGTTTCATCATGTCAACCTCCTTCTTTACTTACTTACATATACAAAGTCGCTTGCCGCCGATGTCCCTCTACCTACGCTTAGATCTTTTAAAGTAGGTACGCAACGAATTTTAATGCTATTTTCACTAATGGAAGAGCGTCAATGAAACCTTCGTTACTATTAGTACATTATATATATTAGGTAATTATTATATTGTGTCTGTCAGCGTATGTATGTGACCTCATTAAAATATCTTTACCCTGTATATACCTCTTACGCAAAGATAATTGATTGATCTCGCTGCGCTCGACTAGATAGAGCGCTATACAAAAGTAATAGCTCCGAAAATGTGGCAACTTTTTATTGTAGTGTGTGTAAAAAATCGTCACTTTATCACTTTTTACCCAGTTTTATTATATTTTTACACAGTTTCACTACGCAACTGGTATTTTATTATGCCTAAAATTTAATAAAACATTCAGCACGTACACATCACAGACAGTTTACAGTGTGACTGGCTCGGGTACGCCGAATTCGGCGTACTATTTTATGCTGCATTTTACAAGTACGACGGCGGTATCTAGTCGAGTATCTAGCGCAGCGAGACCAATCATTCATCTATGCCTACTACGGTTAAAAAGAATTCCTTTAACTTATGAATTCATTAAAATTACAGAGATAACTTGATCCGTTTTTTAATTTGATAAACTTATCGGTGTGGTATGCATAATGCATAATATTATTACGAAATAAGTATGCTGTGATATTATGGTCTGTAATAAAAATACGACCTTGACTTATTTATCAGTGGAGTACACTTATTTAAGTGCATGTAATGACTTAAAAGAAAGTCGAAGCTATTTTTCTGGGCATGTTTTTTTTAAACAATGTGATAAGCAATCTATGCGAATACTTATATAGGTACTTAACTAGCTACACGCTCCCGGCTACGCCCAGGTTTAAAATAAAAAGTATAATCTTTTAAGTTGGACCAAATTACACATAGTTCGAAGTATTATCAAAATCGGTTTATTGGTTTAGGAGTTCATTGGCCTCAAACAACGTGATACGATACGTAATTTTTATATAGATATTACCTAAATATGTATAAGTTTTGGTAAGTGTATTAGCCTAAGGGCCTCTTCCACCAACTACAAGTAAAGTGCTGATTAGTTACTTTTAGAAATAATTTTATGTTCTCGGTTTTTTTTATTATTTTCTTTTTAATCTTTGGGACTTTTACCGTATGTACCTACAAACAAAGGTATATCAACTAAATTATTCCCGGTGACAGGTGACTTTAAATGACGGTTAGCCTACTTACAGATGGTGAAAAAAGTGAAATTTAAATAAAAAAAATAATTTAAATAACTTGTTTAATAAATTAATTATGTACATTTTTAAATGAACTATTTTAAAACTAAACATTAAATACATTTCTATTGATTAATCGAAGGGACAATCTTCCTCGTGCTCCAGTCTTACACAGTACATTCCTCGTGAACTGAAATAATGATAAAAAAAAATTAAAAGAATCATCTTTTGGGCAAACATTTTGATTTTTTCTCTTTTTATGTTAATTTTTAACAAGACATTTTGATCGATATTTAGTAAAAAAACTCCTGAATAGAAGGACTGTTCATTTATTTAGTTCAAATTGGAAAGTTTAAAGTAAGTATAGAGGTAGTTCAATAGAACTTAATCCACTTTCCAACTTTTTTGACTGAATAGTGTCTCTGTGATCTGCCTATTATTATCACACGTCAATTTTGAATCAATTTAGAGAATCTCTATTTAGAGATACGAGAGACACGTGTATTTACACGCATTTCCAGCGCATTTCCATTTACTGAATATTATTACCTATTATTATTAACATATATTCATTTAAATTCTTAATTATAATTTTTTTTTTACAATATACATATAAAAAACAATAAATATTATAAAAAAATATTATTATTAAAAAATATTAAAATAACAGCATATGTGCTTTTGTGTTTCGGTGAGTGAGTAAGGGATGACAGAGCCCATTTCCCTATCTCTTCCTTATCCTTTATCCTTAATCTTACTGTAGTTGCCAGCGCATTTGAAGCACTTGTGGCGTTGCTTGTGTTATAGGCGACGGTAGCCACTTTTGCCATCTACTATCAAGTTAACCGTCAGCCTGTCTGTCGTAGAAAAAAAATTACCAAGTAAAGAAAAAAAAAATTGTAGTAAGAATAAGTTATTCTTACTTACTAATTTAAACTTAAACAATTTACTTGTTAATAAACAAGTAAATTGTTTAAGCAATATTTATTTTTTAATGATTTGATTTGCCGTAACCTTGAACAAGGTTAGCTTTGAAAAGCGAAATTCGTATCTGCACGAGTTTTTATTTCTTATCTATACATATATGCGATAAAGTATCTGAATGCATTTATTGTCTATCATATATTATATTCCTAGATATCTGTATTAAGTTTGAGTTTTTATAAATGTTAATTATTCTTTGTAAAAAACCTAGATGTGGGTTGACGATACACCAAATATTTTTCATTAGTAAAATAAATAAATAAATAATAATATATATATATATATAATAACTAAGTATCTAATGTTGTAATTATCTTGCTATTAATTTTTGAAACAAATTTTAGTTCTTTAGAAATTATTTGAAATCATCTTAAGAACTATTTGAAAATACCCAGGATAATTAAATTTCCAAGGGATAGTAAAATTAGAAAAAAAGTAACGTAATTTTTAGCATTTTATTGGCAGGACACACTGAGTTTTGCAATCATTTGAGCAGTACATCTGGTGTCAGTAACCAGCCCCTTACAGATGACAACTGTAAAACCACAGCATTCTTGCAATTGTATTTTGATTCCCTTACTGACTAGTAAGATGCCAGATCCCTACCCCTTTATTAGTCCTTTGTCCTTAATGTCACTATGATTAGTAGCGCATTTGTAGCACCTGTGATCTTATTGTGTCAGCTGTCACCCTGTCTAACGACCTTTACATAAAAAAAGTACGATAACACACCACGCAAGCACCTACAAAATTAGAGAAAATGGTATAGAAGTGGGTTTTTACTTACTGGTCAGGAGTTTCGTCTCCGAGTTTGACTGCTCGTCTGTCAAAATGGAGACCCCATCGCCCACTCTCCTTGGGGCAGGAAGTGTCGCAAGGTATACCGACCATACGCAAACGCCGTCGAACGCTCGCGGCGAAGTAGCATGAACTCATAAAATGACTGCATCGAGATATGCCTAATGAAAAAATAACCATGTTTTCCTTATTTGGTTTTGGTTTTTGTGAAATAAACTTATTGGTATAAAATTGTTTTTACATTTGGTTTTTAAATTTTTGAAAACGTCTTATTTTTTAATTAATTTGGAATACCTATGAATCATAGGTATTCCAAATTAATCATGATGATGTTCGTTACGAAAATAAAGTTATGATACTATATTGTTTCTATTGTAGGTATACAACGATTTGACAAAGGTTTATCGCTCAAGTCAATGAAGTAGATAATTATTATTTCACACACAATCAATGCTTTATATTTTCATATATTTCTGCAACGAAATCGAATCGAAAAGAAATGGGCGAAGGAGAAAGTCGTGGCTCAGGAATATCCGAGAGTGGACTGGGATTGCCTCGGTAGAGCAGCTATTCCAGTTGGCTCTTGACAGGGACCGGTTCAAGAAGTTGACGGCTAACCTTCAGGATTAAAGAGGCACCAAGAGAGAGGCACCAACAATCTGAATATTTCCATATTTCTGAATATTTCCAGAAGTCTACTTACCTAATTTCGGCCAAGCAATTTGTTTACCAATTATTATTTACACAAAATTTGTTGTACAAAATTTTCAGTAATTTCATTCTATAAAATAAAACAACTCACGCATATAATGTCCCTTACAGCCAGGCTGTAACCGACCACCGTTGATGCAGAAGTCTGCGTGTCCCACTTGCCCGGATTCGCCGAGGAAACCAGCGTTAGTATGGATCACATGTACCACATGGGCGTCGTCACGGCCGAGCCGAAATTGACGGGAACCATATGCCGTAACCAATGGGCGAGCTGGATCTAGACCTGTATAAAACTCAGAAATATTAATCATGTTGTGGAAGATGTGGGGACGAGTGGTCGAGGATATTATCATGGTGATGCTAAGTAGTAATTATATTTTATATTTTTTTATTTATTTTTTCACTGTTAGTTGTTATCAAATGTATAACTTATTACCTATTTCCTTATTATGTGTTGTGGTTAATGGGAATGGGAATAAAAATAAATGTTAATGTCGTGTTTGTTTAAAGTCAATCAAATCCAGTCAAAAAGTTATAGCGATAAAAATTTTGGAAAATGCGATCCTTGCGAAAATGCGTTTGGAAAATATACAAACTTTCCTAAAAAGGAATTTAATTCCTTGCTATTGTAAAGAACCGCTCTTCTGAGAGGACACTGTAGATATTAAATAACAGTGTGTTCCCCCACAACATTTATAAATAGGATTGACATTGAGCCAGCCAACTAGTATTAATAGATGGTTTGTGCAAGTAAATATTTGATATAAGAAACATCAAAACCAGTAAATTAAAGTATTTATGAATAAAGCAGGTAGGTAGGTATTAAATCTTTACATACTTAGTACCTATATTTTGTCTGATTTACATGGCCGCCAACGGATTCTGATACGGTTCAAAACCACCAGTTAGCTAATTATTCCCATAAGTTTTATATTATATTACTTATGTATAAAATATTTAATAATAAAAACTAAATTTTTACTAAATAACCAAGTCGCCGAAAAATAAATTTACATGGCTTACGTAGGCCAAACCTTAAGAGAAACATAAAAATGATGTACTAGAGAAGAGAATGTAGTTCTTCTAAAATGCTTTACTTAATCTAGATAAATTATAAATTCTTCATGTCTGATTCTCCACTAACTACTTCTAGACCAACCAACATAATTCGGTTTTCACTTATAATAAGGGATAAACAAGGTACTTAGATCCGAGAATTTCCCAACCTCAAAAAAAGGTTAGTACCTACCTATATTATACCTATATAAGAATTGCATCTTGAGCCGGGAGCGGGTCGCTATTAAACAAATAAAATATTTATGTGTTTGTTTTAATTACTATTGTTGGGGAACTGTCAACTTGTCAAAGTAAAATGGATTAACATTTAAAAAAAATGTTAAAATGTTACATAATAAATACATTTATTGAATATCCCTGTTTCACCTCAGTGAACTACGCTTATCAGCTTTGCTCATTGTCACTACTTGTAGTTTTTTTTTGTATCTATATAATTCAGCCTAAGAAAATCATAACACCTACTCATGCCTGCTCATTACAATACATATTTTGTTTTCACATTTACCACTACATTTATTTAGTTATCTTCCCAGCAACAATACGAATACGATAAAAGCAGATAAATATGGTACTTCAACGTCGATGAATATACAAATTTTTGTATTCAATCCACGTATTTCAATTATAGATACAGAGCCCACGACCAAAATTTTTGTCATCGTGATACGGCTAAAACTTATAAAACCCATTATTGGGATAAGTATAAATGTGTTCCAGTCGCGTCTTCGAGTTTATTTTGCGGTAGATCACAGAAGCGTCAACACGTGTGTGCGGCTTAAGCGGATAACAAACAAAAATGGTTAAAGTCGACATCAAATACACGAAGGTTAGAACTATTTTTTTTTAACGATTTTATTGGCAACTTTTTTGTCTATTGTTAATCTTTGCTGAAATATCATTATGGAAAAACATACTAAAAAAAATTAAAACACTAAAACTAAAACATTCATTAAAATTAAATAGGTAATTACTAAAATTATATAAACTTATTTATAGGTACTTACTAAAATTAAATGTTAAAGTTAAAAAACAAAAAAAGTGCCATGGCTTCTCGATGGCACAGTAGACGGCTTATGCTCCACTCGCACGTGGGAGTTTAATATTTTTTAAAATACCTACAAATAATTCCCCTTTCGCACGAGTATAAATATGAATTCCCCGCTCGCACTAATACAAAAGTACAGTTCACAAAATACAAAACGTAAAATAAAATAAAAATAACACACAAAAGATATGTAAAACTTGTAACGAAAAGACTTACGACTTTTAATCAATTTAATAGGCTTAATTTACACGCATTCTGTAATAATAAAACAAAACATAAAGTAAATCACTATTTTGTTTTAGTAAACAAAATAGTGACATGTAACAAAAATGTACAAATGTTAATAAATTTTCTTAATATAATATCAACAACAAAACATAATTTGTAATAAAATATTTTTTCTATACTTAATGATTTATAACGTCTTGGAATTTTCGATGATGACTTACATGCTAATAAAATCGTACCTTGTTTTAATAATTATGATTCTCGTATTATAATATCAAATTATTATTCACTTTACTAAATTGCAAATTTTTTCTATGCAATGGCCAAGACATGTAACAAAAATATACGAATGGTAACAAATTTTCTTAATATAATATCAACAACAAAACATAATTTGTAATAAAATATTTTTTCTATATTTAATGATTTATAACGTCTTGGAATTTTAAATGATTACTTACATGCTAATAAAATTGGTTCTCGTATTATTATATAATACTAATTCATTATTTTGAAATATTATTTACTTTACTAAATTGCAAATTTTTTCTATGCAATGGCCAAGACTTATCAAGCCACTTAAATGATTTTGAATGGTATTGTTAATTTTTGCGTTTTTTTCTAACAAATTAGAATTTCTAATGGAAATGGGTTCATCTCGGTAAAATTGTTTTATTTTTAAATCGGTCAAACAAGCATTATTATAAATCACATCTAAAAACTATTTTAAACTTGTACACTATTTTATAATTATAGACAAAACAACGAATGTGCACAATTTAACAAATATATATATAACTTTAATGTTGTCTAACAGAGGCGTGAATATCGACTGAAGGAAAGGAGAAAGATTTAAAGGCAGGTAAAACTTATTTGCAATTTCATAAAAAAAATAATTTACAATCTTCAATCATTTACCTATTATAATAGGTTACAAATATTTTAAAAAATCTGTGCGCCGTCGAGGTGCCCTATTGTTTATAATTTACCTAATGTACTGAAATGCACGTGCATCCTTCTAGTTGGCATTCGGCAACAAGCAAAATACCAATGTAATTTCTGTAACTACATTGTTGGGAGTTAAAATATTTATTTTTGTGTCTAACTGTACAAATTCAGAGTACTCTCGTGTCTCGTGGCAGTGGAGCATATGTATTCGTGCGAAAGGGGAAATTATTTTAAAAAGTTTTGATTCGTGGCAGTAGAGCATACTTATTAGTGCGAAAGGGGAATAAATTATTCGTGCCAGATTCTTCGTGCGAGTGGAGCATAAGCCCAGTAGACATGAATATGTCTCATATCATAAATGAAAAGAAAGATTTAAATGGTCCCTATCCCTATCCCTATCCCTATCCCTATCCCTATCCCTATCCCTATCCCCATCCCCATCCCTATCCTTATCCTTATCCTTATTCTTTCCCCTTATCCTTAATCCCCCTATGGTCAACAGGGATAATATATATATAAACAAACGAACAAACTATCCCTATCCCTATCCCTATCCCTATCCCTATCCCTATCCCCATCCCCATCCCTATCCCTATCCCCATCCCCATCCCCATCCCTATCCCTATCCCTATCCTTATCCTTATCCTTATTCTTTCCCCTTATCCTTAATCCTTCTATGGTCAACAGGGATAAAATATATATATAAACAAACGAACAAATTCATTTACGTCATGGTAACGATTTTCGTGACACACATTCTTTCGAATAGACCCCAGAGAAAAGACATATTCATGTCAAAAATTGGTTCAATTTGATTGGTTTATGTATATAATATTATATAAATATTATTCTTATAAAATTTTATAAGTAGCAGCCGACTCTTCTTATTTCTTTAGTCCCGCCGAGCAACACGACGACGAACACGACCAACCAATAGGAGCGAACTCGAAACTCGGCTGTACCTACAAAAATCAATCTGATTTTGAGAATCAGAATGATTTAGTGGGAGTGATTTTTTTGTTTGAAAGGGCCCATCCATATACATCGATGTATCACAAGCAATGCTAGTAGCGCCACAGTTCCTGCTAGTACGGTGCTGACCTAAGTAGGATTAAGGATAAGAGGTACATATATATATTTAATACATACAGATTATATATTTGTTTTGTATCGTAATAGGTAACATTAAGTTTTTTTTTCTTGTCTCATTTAACGACTCAATAACTAAATTGATGTTGACCTTCAGGTTCACTGTTTTTGTTTTAAACTATTACAATAATAATAATAGGTGGTCAGGTTTAGTCATGCGATTAGTTTCTTAATTTTTTTTAAGATATAAATGAATGTTCGATGGGGTTTTCACCATCAATTAGATAATTTTTTACGGAAGGTGAAATGAACCTTACCTATTAAGTTATTAATAAATGTAACCTTTTTATTTAAATGTATTATTTTAAATTATTATTTTAAAATTTATTATTTATTTAAATTTTAAGTATAATAAAACCTAATTAAGTTTTAATTTAATTACTTATAAAAAAATATATATTTTGCAATTAAGTCGCCGTATAATGTATACCTACTATATGCCGCCGATAAAAAGTATCATGAAAATCAGTGAAAACCGCAATCAAATCGTTTTAGCCATTTCTGACATTCAAAAACACAAAAATTCAAAAACAGACTTTTCCAAAGTTTCGGTGCCGGGAACTTCGTACAACATGCTGTAGGAACATAACTTTTTTTCTTTATTAAAAGTATCCAGGTAATCATAAATGAAAATCGCATTCAAATCGGTTAAATAAAATTCTAAAAACTACATACCTATTTATTTTGCTTGTTTTTTTTTTTGAACAAATATTTAAAGTACACAGACACGGCTCGTTTATGATTTTATTATATTTAGATAGAAGTCATCATGACTAGAGATGAGATAGAAGTAGGTGGGTAGGACTAATATAACATACAAAATAAGATCGCACATTCGTTCACGATGACATCACTTTTGTTTACCTACACAACTAGACATAAGCGCCGTCTGCGTACATTTTTTTTTATTTTCATTAATAATAAGTAAAAAATAATTATTACATAAAAATGAGAAACCACTAACGATTACACATATAAGAAATATAGATATATAAATATAGGTAATTGTAAAATAATATTTATTATTAGTTTTATAAACGATTCTTCAATCGTTTCCTTTGGTGTTAAGTAAATAATAGCAAACAATACAGATTATAGTATGTGTAGGTACTCGTAATATTACGAAGCAATTTCAATTTTGCAAATAACCCAATGTAATTTCAGACTTCCTGTATTTGTGCTCGAACGATATATTGTGTTTCGCCACACTATAGCAATCAACTACTTAACCACAATCAAGATCAATTCAATTCAATTCATTGTTGATATCAATTCACTTGAATTTCCAGCGAGTTTCATGTATTTCAATCGATTCACGTAAATATTTGAACTACTAGTGAATACAATGTTTGAGACGGAATTTATGCATAACAATGTTAAATTCGCTACAAGAAATTTGTTGTTCTTATCCAAATTTAATATCGATATGGATAAAGTACCTAATAACAGGTACCTATTAATTTTCAGTTGTTCATCATTGTTGATATCAATTCACTTGAATTTCCAGCGAGTTTTATGTATTTCAATCGATTCACGTAAATATTTGCACTACTAGTGAATACAATGTTTGAGACGGAATTTATGCATAACAATGTTAAATTCGCTACAAGAAATTTGTTGTTCTTATCCAAATTTAGTTTCGATATGGATAAAGTATCTAACAGGTACCTATTAATTTTCAGTTGTTCATCAACAACGAATGGGTGGACTCTGTCAGCAAGAAGACATTTCCCACTATCAACCCTCAGGATGAGAGCGTTATCATAAATGTCGCCGAAGGAGACAAAGTAAGTACAATAGTGTAATTAATTAATTATAGAATTAACGATCAACTATAGGTATATAAAAAAATGAAAAAAAAAAAAAAGTTGAAAAAAAATTCTTTTAAAAATTCTTTCACCTATAGAAAGCTATCAGCGAGTAACCAAAGGCTTTTTATAAAGTTACGCGGACAAAGTCAGTGCGTGCAACAGCTTGTAATTTATATTAAAAAAAAACATGTCAGTAGTTGGACTGCACATCAGAAGTGAAAACTATAAGTTTCACAAAATTAGGTACATTACATTACATGGCAGTGTCGCGAGTTCAATTTTTTCCATTGAAATACCTAAATAACAACATACATAAATCACTATAAATTGATATCCCTTTGTAAATATAGTCTTCTATAAACACCCGTCACAAGTTTAGTGAGGTTTGCTATAATTGTTCATTCGAGTCAAAATTTATCATTCATAAAATTAACATATTTAAGTATATTATAAGCTCAGAAATACCTAGTACTTAAATGGTTATATCCATATTTTCTCAAATATAGACATAAGCATGGTTTTCTTTGTTGGATCCCAACTGGATATCGAGTTATTCTAATTTATACCCCGTTAGCTGTAAGCTGATTATTATTCCTTAGACCTCCCTCATATTTTTACATACTTATAGTACGGAATAAATCTATTTGTTAAATTTTTAAAGCAAGTTATGTTTACTTAGGTACTGCTTGACATGGTCATTTTGCTTTGAACAGGGTACATATTATTAGAATAATGCAATAATTCTTATACCACGATACCGAAATTATGGTCCGATGCTGCTACTATACATTACAATCTAACGAAACAAACTAACTAGGCCAAAACTAGGCACCTCCACATTCAAAGTCATACTTTATTTGTATTGGTCATTTGATTACTGAGTTACTGAATTAAATGCGGTATTGACAAAATCTCCACTATATTTTCGAGTACCACTGCAGTCATAACACATGACTGTGGTACACATGTGATACCCAAAATAACTACAACAGTGCCGTCGTGAACGCATTGGTTTCAAAACTCATTAGGCCTGATGTTTCCAAACTTGAAATGATGTATTTATTCAATGACCATTGAATACAGGTTTGGCCTTGACTTTGTCTCCCGCAATGACATATGTGTACATAATAATTGACGACACGTTTGGTCTAGTGGCTAGTATCTTTTTTTTTTTTTTTGACGAGGAGAAATCCGCTTACAGATTCCCTACCGCTGGCTAGGCGGTAAGGATATGTGGGGGTCGCTCAGCACCTGATGTTAGCGGCACTGGGAATATCCCACTAAAACTCCCCGATGTCTCCTTGCCCTGTGAGCGGGGTGAACCGGGTTCTGCCGAGGCCTAGCCACTACTCCGATCCACCCCCAGGGCAGCCTAGCCATTACTGGCTAGGCTATCGCCATAGAAAGAGATTCCCCTCAGACACCCAGGCAATACCCACGCGAAGGGGGGGGGGGGGGGACCTTGTGCAGGCACACACAGCTAGTGGCTAGTAACCCTAGCTGTTAATCAAACGGTCGCGGGTTCGGATCCCGCTAGGGGCAAATGTTTATGTGTTAACATTTTGTCCTTGTACCTGAGTCATGGATGTTTGTATTTATAATATGTATGTAGGTATTTACAAAAAAAAGTAATATATGTAGTATATCAACTGTATATCAACAGTATTTTATAAAGCTATCTATAAAGTCAAAGAACATACCATGTCATTAATTTTATTCAAAAGATAATAGAAAGAGATAAGGGAAGAGAGACAGTGACATAACAATAGTAATCTTTGTAGAGTTTTATCTTAATGAAGTAAGTACCTACTCGACTTCATTTAAATTAATGACACTTGTTTCTTTTTATTGTTTTTTTTATTATCAATTTATTATTAAAATTAAAAACAAGTCAGATGTCAGAATTGCATTAGTTTATAAGAATAACTGATTTTATTGTATCGATCAGGAAATATTATATATATACAGCTTAACTAAAGTTTAAGCAAACTTAAGCAAACGATGCAATCGTGTATTGGCTTAATATTGTGAACATTGTAATTTTGTAATGACCAAGTTAGTATGTATGTAATAACTAGCTGATGCACGTGACTTCGTCCGCGTCACTTTAGAAAATATAGCCTAATTACTCGTTGATAATGTAGCCCTTTATAGGTGAAAAAATTTAAAAATCGGTCACAGTAGTTTTTAAGTTTATTCAGTACAAACAAAAATACAAAAATCTTTTCTTTATTCATAATAATATCTATAAATTTATATTGTTAGCTTCATTAAGTATTGTATGCAAAGAAATAGCTCGAGTGCTCCTCTAGATAAAATATACCTCTTGAAAATTGTAAGTATACTAACAATAACTTTTTTCTTTTTCAGGCAGATATTGATATAGCGGTGGCTGCTGCTAAAAAAGCATTCCACCGACATTCTGAATGGCGCACGATTGATGCTTCTCAAAGGGGAAGACTCCTTCTCAAATTAGCCGATCTTGTTGAAAGAGATGTTAAATATTTGGCCGAGTTGGAGACCCTTGATTGCGGAAAACCAGTCAAAATTGCTGAAATGGAAGTACTTTGGTCTACTAATATTTTAAGATACTACGCCGGAAAAGCAGATAGGATTCTTGGAAACACAATTCCTGCAGGTTAATAAAATTAATAAATTCAGCTAACGAAAACTCAGTAATAAGGTATTTTGAATCTTAAATGAGATTACCAATTGCTATTTTTTTAATTTTAGATGGCGAGATTCTGTCCATGACAATTAAAGAGCCAGTTGGAGTTTGTGCTCAAATATTGCCATGGAACTATCCCATTCCGATGTTCGTCTTTAAAATCGCACCAGCTTTTGCAGCCGGTAAGTTTATTTTTATACAAAGTCATACTAAGGACGAGAAAACGGCCTATTAGGTTGACCTTCGTTAAAACATCATCGCAACCCTAACAGTCACATAATAACATGAAAAACAGGTCATCCCTTGCTCACAATAAAACACATTTCGTAATGTTTCCAAAGACGATACCCACCTTTTGATTATGTAAAACTGATTATGTGCAACTTCTATTGAAATATTGTTAAAATAATGTAAGTACTGTTTTTAAGTTTATTTTTTTTTGTGTTGCCAGGTTGTACAGTAGTTGTGAAACCAGCTGAACAGACACCGTTAACCGCTTTAGCTATAGCCGCCCTCGCTAAAGAAGCCGGATTCCCCCCAGGCGTTCTCAATGTGGTTCCCGGTTACGGTCCTACCGCTGGTGCTGCGCTAACCCATCACCCAGATGTAGACAAAATTGCTTTCACCGGATCTACAGAAGTAGGTCATTCAATACCTACAATATCTATAGTAAACACATCACTCATAATTGATAATGATATGCTCGCGACTTCGTCCGTATTCTTTATAACTTGTATTCTATCTTTTAACCTGGAATCAAACTATATCTTCGCAAAATTTCATTGAAATCGGTTTTGGACATTACCATCACTGAAACCGTGAAACAGGTTTTTTATATATACCTAAGATTTTATCATTTAACTAGCTGGCGCCAACGAAATAGTATATCTCTGCGAGCTGGCTGGCGCCCGTGACTTCGCCCGCGTGAAAAAAGAAGCCTATCCTGTGTCCCTAATTTATTAATAATTATAATAATTTATATTAATATTATTTATTATATTATAATAATTTATATACTGCTGACACGGTGTACGACATGGAAAATTGTTGTATACTCGTAAAATCTACCTATTAAAAAGCCAACAATAACGTCCGGAAAACATTAGTGGTCATGAAATTCGGAATTTCTGATAATAAGACTGAAACAAGTAGCTACCTACTTAATTGTATATGTACTTAGGAATGATACACTATTAAATGAAATAATAATTGAACAATTAATCAATTTAATGTAAGCTTTTCTTATCTTGTTTACTCACTAACAATACCTACTTCTGTTTTTATCTACACATGCATTTTCATGCTTATTAATCGTTACTTTCAAACCATGATAAGTTGTTTATTAAAAGTGTAAGACGTCATTGAGGTGTTAGTCACTAATTATGTAATTGATTGATTGATTGATAAAATAAGTGACGCTTTTTTTTTCATCCTTTATCACTTATACTTCACTAATTTTTAAACTATATAATGATACTATGTTAACAAAAGTAACAATAAATATTTTATTTGAACATTATTTGTCAAAAAGTGACTAACTAAGGTACTGTTAACTAAGGTAGGTAGGTGAATAACTGTTCTGGTCAACTATTAATTGGTTCTGACCATTTATTTATATACCATCAACAAGTATCAATCCACATTTGTGGTTTAACAATCAATTGTTTTAAATACAGTAATTGTGTTTAGGTTGTACTTATACTAAGATTAAGTAATTTTTATCTAATTGTATTTAGGTCGGCCGTATCATCATGAACTCGGCAGCTTCTACCAACTTAAAGCGCGTGACACTGGAACTCGGAGGCAAGAGTCCTCTTGTAGTTTTCAATGACGCCGATGGTAAGTTATTTAAAATATCAAAGCGAATAACAACGATATTACGAGTATAAAGAATAAAAAAACTGTCAGTCGTAAGACTGCACACCAGAATTAAAAATTATCTCTATGACTTTCGAACACTATCGCAATCTGTTAACATTTTAACAAACTATTGACGAAGTTAAGCTATGAATTATGAACTCAGAAGTACGTAATAACTCGGGTAGATGGCGCTTATCTTATATAATTAAACGTCACTGAGGGTGTCGCTCACACGGCCGATTTCAGTGTTATTTTTCCATATTAAAGTGCCCAACCAACCCGCTTCAATAATTAATCGATTAAGAATTAAAATCAATTGCATGAAATATTTCAGTGGATGTAGCTGCAGAGATTGCTCATAGAGCTGCATTTGTTAATGGAGGACAATGTTGCGTTGCCGGTACAAGAACCTACGTCCAGTCGGGAATCTATGATAAATTCGTTCAGAAGGCTGCGGAAATCGCTAAAAAGAGAACCGTAGGAAATCCTTATGAAGATGTCCAACAAGGGCCACAGGTGATACTTATTTTAAATCAGTCTAGTACGATCAGTATTCACAAAATGTGCCATTGTTAAGTGTTATGTGATTCATAATATAGTATAAGAATAGTACTAGTATAAAATTGTAATTAAACAAAATTATTTTATAATTTAAGATTGATTCTGACATGTTCAACAAAGTAATGGGTTACATTGAAGCTGGTAAGAAGGGAGGAGCACGCTGTGTGGCTGGTGGAAGTCGTCATGGAAAGATTGGCTACTACATTGAGCCTACTGTCTTCGCAGACGTTACAGATAATATGAAGATTTCAAGGGAGGAGGTAAGAAAAGATTTATATTTTTCTCTAAGGGACAAAAATAGGTAATACCATAGCATACTTATTTCGTACAATAGGCCGACGGAGACGTCTAGACAGGGCAATCGTGCGGGGCGTGAGGGGTGAGGCGCGAGTGGGACGTGCCCAAGCTGCATACTTCGTCGTTCTTAGTAGCTTGGGATAAATATTCTAGGGCTATCGCGTCTTTCAGATTTTAATTTATTATATAAATCAAAATGGTGCATACGGCATGTGCTGTAAGTGTTTATCTTATGTAAATCTTTATCTCGCATAAATAAAGAACTAAGCTTTCATCAATTTCTGCACGATGAAGAAAGGTACTTAAGCACATTTTATATTACTTAATTTGTGTCATTCCGTAATTTTTAAGTACCTACACAGGCGGCGGTATCGCCCAACATAAAAGGCGTCTGCCTACTGTAGGAAATAAGTAGGTATGCTGTGGTAATACTATGTACTATATTAAATTAACTTCTCTTTATTCAGATCTTTGGACCTGTCCAATCTATTCTGAAGTTTGATACCTTTGAAGAAGTGGTGGATAGAGCCAACGATTCCAATTACGGACTAGCAGCAGGAGTAGTCACTAATGACATTACAACGGCACTTAGTTTTGTCAAATATGTACGCGCAGGAACTGTGTGGTAAGTATTGTTATTTAAAATTTTATAATAAGTTTCCTTAAGTTCCTCGAGTAGAAATTCACTTTGGCCCTATATGTGTTTAAGTAATAATAAAATTAAAAACAAATGTTTTTATATATTTCAGGGTGAACACGTACGACGTAGTAACTCCACAGACACCGGTTGGCGGTTTCAAGGAATCGGGCATTGGACGTGAAATGTAAGTAACTCCTGAAACACTTAAATCTAATTAATTAAACTAAATTTAATTTAATTAATTAAATTAATTAATTAAATAAATTAAATAAATTAAATAAATTAAATAAATTAAATAAATTAAATAAATTAAATAAATTAAATAAATTAAATAAATTAAATAAATTAAATAAATTAAATAAATTAAATAAATTAAATAAATTAAATAAATTAAATTAATTAAATAAATTAAATAAATTAAATAAATTAAATTAATTATATTAATTAATTAATTAATTAAATTTAGTTTAATTACACTGAAATTTTTATTGTAAAATAGAGAGCTTTATGGTGGAGGAAGAGTTACATGATCTATTTTATAAATAAGTAAATCCAGAGATATGCAAACATGCTGCCGTACCTGATTGGATGTGGGTCAGAGGACAAAAAAATAGGATTCTTTCCTTTGCAAAACGGAAACCACGAAATTAAAAACTACTTAATTTCAGAAGTACTAATTGCTCGTAATATTTAACCCCCAACGCCCGACGCAAAAAAGGGGTGTTATAAGTTTGACGTGTGTCTATTTAATATCTGTGTATCTCTCTGTGGAATCATAGCCTTAAAACGGATGGAAAGATTGTGATCCGTTTTTTTAGAGCTAACGTAAGCGAGATGGTTCTTAGCTTATAATATATGAAGAAATTCAATTATTTATAATTTATGAATTTATTCTGGGGTTTGAAGACCAAATCCTAGTTAACGAAGGGGTTTTACTTACATGTTCGATTGTTGAGACATTTGTTGGGAATCTAACTTCGGCGGTATTACCATAACATGTTAACCTTGACTTGATCCATGACATGTAGCATCTTGTATTCTGGATAACCAACTCATCAGCAACTTTCAGCAGATATAGCGTTATAACTTTAATCACAGCTTGTTTAATTAAACTACTACCTACTTCTATATCACTACGTCAACAAAACTGGTTCTATAGCTATACCTACATTTTACAGGGGTGAAGACGGCATTTTACAATATTTGGAGAACAAGACTGTGACAATCAACCTTCCGAAGAAACCCCAACTGTAAACAATGTATGCGGCCAAGATGCAAGTTACTCTTCTAATTAATAAAACAACTACACTACGAAATGTAATGACTATATATTAAAATACCATTATGTAATCGGCAATGTGTCGTTTGTCTTAATACACCTCACTCCATCTACCCTTTTGTATATTCTATCTATATGTAAAAATTCATCAATGCAGAGCCTAAACCATATGTAGTGGTTGAAGCGTGGTTACAAACTTGAAATTTTGGCAGTTGATGCTTTTTACGATGTAAAACATCCACTAAGGAAGGATTTTTGGAAATTACACCCCTAAACGGGATAAACAGTTGTATGAAAACCGTCACTTTCAAAGTTGAAGAAAATGAAATTTCATACACAAGCCTCAGGTTAGAAAAGTAAATGAATATATACTTATTTCAGTGTTTTTGAAAATCTCCCATAAGAGGGTGAAATAGGAGTTAAAAATTTATATGGGAAATCCGTAATTTTTAAGTACGAAGAATGAAATATAAAATTAAAGCTTCTCAGCAAAAAGAAAAAAATTACAGGTTTTTTTTTTTTTTTTAATTCTATACCTAGAGGTAATAAGGGATGAACGGTTGTATCCACGCACGTCATTTTCAAAGTTAGAAGCCTGAAATTTCATACACAAGCCTCAGGTTTTTGCAAATCTCTCCCATAAGAGGGTGAAATAGGAGTTGAAAATTTATATGGGGAATCCGTAATTTTTAAGTACGAAGAATGAAATTTATTATCTATGAATTTATCCACTAGGTACTTGATAGGTGGCCACCAGCGCCTATTAATACGAAAAAGGATAAGAACACTGGCTGGCTCTGGCTCGCAACACAAAAGTCATATATGTCATTTAATTATCTGAAGAGTATATGTATAAACACACCAAATTATGTAATTAAAGAAAGGGGCGTAAATTAGGGAGCTACGATCTGACATTGCTAACTCGTATTAAAGAAATCTAGACTAGTCTACTCGCTAGACAAACATTGTTGCCATACGAAGAGATAAGAAAAAAAATATGTGTTTTTTTTCCTAATACTTACTCGTATATTAGATTTATTAAATACTTAGGAATAATATGTCGGATGATGGAAAAACAACTGGGCTGTAGTGTATTGGTGTAGTATATTTTTGGAAGCGTATCCTTTCATTTGATACCCCACTTTCTTAAAGATTTTCGTAAAATATAATTGGTCACGACATAATTAGAAAATGTAGCATTATGTTATTAAAGAAAGGTGACGGTTATTAAACCATTTTTTTTGACGAGGAGTAATCCGCTTACTGATTCCCTACCGCTGGCTAGGTGATAGGGATATGTGGGGGTCCCCCAGCACCTGATGTTAGCGGCACTGGGAATACCCACTAAAACTCACCGGTGCCTCCTTGCCCTGTGAGCGGGGTGAACCGGGCTTTGCCAAGGCACGTCAAGGCAACAACTTCGATCCAACGGATATCCACCCTACTAAACTTTCCTGAAAAAAAAAATCGCAACGCAAACTTCCCTACAAATAGGTAAACGAGGGAGGTTTCTGTATAAAAAATTGAAGTTGAAATGGTTCGCTACTAGTACATACTAGTACTACACAAATATTCGAGTACTTTTTTCTACAGCACACCTACGAGTACAATTAACTATACGCGGTATTTTTCCGTTGTTTTCTTTTAAAGTAAAACAGTTGTTTTTGTTATTAGTTCGTTGTCGCTTGTTATTATTTATCGAACACTTGAGTTTATCTTTATTTTTTTACTAGCTGGCGTCCGCGACTTCGTCCGCGTGAAAAATGTAGCCTATCCTGTGTCCCATACGTCCAAATGTTTATCTACCAAGTTGCATGAAAATCAGTGAATTCGTTTAAGAGTTATGGAGGAACATTCATACACACAAATCATACAATACCTACACTTACAGATTTATTATTATTAGTACTTATTGATGATTGATAAGAACTTAAGGTTTAGGTAGCTACGCTAATGTAACGGTTTTAGTGTTTATCTAATACTAATATTATAAAGAGAGAATATTTGTTTAGATGAATAAACTCAAAATAAAAAACTACTGGGCCGTTTTTAAAAGTTCTTTCTCTTATAGTTCTTTCTCTTTCTTTTCTAAAGTTACGCAAAGTACTTGTGACCCGTTCTCAGCTTAGCCCCAAGATGTAATTCTTATATATATATTTACCCTATAAACTACTGAACCAAAATATTAATTTAAAAATTTAAGAAAATAGCACTATCCCATTGGAAAAAAAACTTCATTCATTTTTCATAAAATAAACGTATTAACTCGAGATATACTATTTCGTTGCTATCACTCATAAATTGGAATTTATTCTTTATTTTGGAATAGAAATGATAATAAAAATTTAAAGTGCACGTATTTCTATCAGGAGTTTTTTTAGAGTTCTCATTAAAATACCAAATCGTATGATTGTTCTCCACAAAGCTCTTTAAAATATTTCGCTTTGTGGAGACCTTTTCAGAACTTTACTAAGTAAAATAGAATATCAACTTGTGGTATTTCTAATTGCTGTGACCTAAGCTATTTATTTTAACAACATTAATTAAAAATAAATAAAAATTTAATAAAGTTATTATATTAAAGTAATTTTATTAATATCCATATTCAGTAGTTTCTGCATGAAAGAGTAACAAGCATACTAACAATTCGAATTTATACTCCTACTCCTCGTAGCGTAGTATGATGGCTTGATCATGCGAATAAATATTACTGTGAATAGAGAACTTTATGCGCCTTGACATAGAGTTTTAAATGTGTGACATTGAACTTCACGAATCATGTTAACAAATAATGATAATCAGTAGACAATACAATGTGACATTTCTGATAAAGTTTCACAGACAAAAATGAACTTTATTGCCATCGAAATTAAATATCAAACGGGTTTAATTTTTTTACTCGTATAATGAAACGCGGGTGTCCAGTCCAGTCTGACTCGCATTGGCCATTGAGAAGTACGTACTCTGCGTTGACTTTATTATCACTCTTGTTAAAAAAAAACAAAAATGGTGAAAGTGGACGTGAAATATACTAAGGTGAGGGATTTCAAGCGATTAATTTAAAAAAATATATCTAAATATTTCACATGAGAGTCAATATTTTTACAAACCAGCAAATCAAGATTACCTACTTAGTGTGTTACCTACTTATTTATACCCCAACTTGTATTGGTATCTTGAAATTAATGTTTTAGTACCTGTTATTTTAAAAATATTTATTAAATTAAACAATAGGGTCTAAAATCTAAAAAATAAGTATATTATTCTTAGAGTACAATCTTAATTTATTGATATTACATTATACAAGTTCTGTTTTATATTTTAGTCTTATATTTTATTCTAACATAACTCATTTATGTATTTATAAAGAACATAAAAATATTAAATTTTTGTACATGTAGGTAGGTATGTATGTATGTAGGAAGGTAAGTTTGTACCTGTTAGTTATATAAATAAAAGGTTAGGTACATAGCAATTAGAAAGAGTAGTTTGTTGAGTGAGTAATCCAGCCTCTGGTTTACCTGTGCTGTTGCTTAATCAGTTTAAACCTCTCGCCTTAACTGCTGAACTGATTCATCATTAAATTTTTCATATAGATAAATGGTCAGGGGTACAGAAAAGAACATAGGATACATTTAAAGGCACAGTTCCTAAACATTTTTTATGTTAAGGTCGACAGACAGGCTGACGGTCCACTTGATGGTAGGTTAACGACGTTGCGGTCAAAAGCTAGTTTATTATATAAACTTACCAATATTACATAAGCCAAAAGCAACACAATCAATATTTTAGTTAGCTAATTGATAATGTGAAATTAATGTGATATTGTTTATGCAAACTCACAAAAAGATAAAAATATTTTTATTATTAAATATGTAGGTAATGATAAGTTTGAGGACAAATGCTTTATCTGAAACTTGGCAATAAAATAATACGATTTTAATGATCATTTTCATTCGTGAGGAATATTTATTTTCGTGAGGAAAACAAAATGTCACGATTGTATTTATATCTAATGCCTTAAAAAAGAGAAATGATAAATCAACACAAATTCTTAATTGATTATTAAAATGTGGTAAATTTAATGTTTTATTGGGTGGTAATTGAGTAAGATCCTAGGGCTACCAGATAACTTAAGTATTTTCCAAAACGTCGATAAAGAAACAAAATGTAGGAAAAAAAGACTGATTTTTATATAAGTATCTTTTGTACAATATTATAACACTACTCCGTTTCCCACATTTTGTGCTGTAGAAAATAAGTTAAGTCCGGGGAGCCTAGTATCGTGGGCCATAAAAAAAATCCACAATGACTAGTCAAACTATTATAAAAACTAAATTCAATATTATTATACATACAGCTTAATTAGACACTGTAATGAATACCTACTATTTATTTACATTAAAATTATGCAAATATTTTTTAAAATTTTCAGATATTCATTAATAATGAATTTGTTGATGCAATTAGCAAGAAAACTTTTGCCACTATCAATCCTCAAGATGAGACTGTTATTACTCAAGTAGCTGAAGGCGACAAGGTAAGTTAACCCTTACTGTTAAGTTATTCATTAGGAGGTAGACAACGAAATAGTATATCTCTGTATTCCAGGTCGCTGGAGACTAGATAGGTACTAATGTTCGAAATTCGAATTGAAAATTCGAGCATGAATTTTCATTTAATTAAAGCTTATCAATAGCTGTGTCATCTTTACCCATCCAAAAGTATATTATACTGCAATAATATAAAAATTTGTATGAATATGGAACTTTACCTTGAAAAGATAAAATAACACATGCGTATCTCTTAAGAAATAACAAAACCATTATTAACTTGAATAATCTCAATTTAGATAATAGCCCTAAGCATGCCAGTACATAAACACGAGTAAATCTTCCACGAAATCAAGAACACGTATAATAACGTCATATTCTCGTGATGCATTATATAAGATAACAATGACATTTCTTAATATGAACTGATAATCTGTTTGTTTCTATTAAATAAGGCTGACATCGATCTGGCAGTGGCAGCAGCTAAAAAGGCCTTCCACCGCTACTCGGAATGGCGTCTTATGGATGCTTCACAGCGCGGCGTCCTTATGCTAAAACTAGCTGATCTTATTGAGTCACAAGCCAGATATTTGGGTGAACTCGAAACTTTGGATTGCGGAAAACCAGTGAAACAAGCTGAAGATGAAGTATATTACGCTACAGCTGTTTTGAGATATTATGCCGGAAAAGCGGATAAAATCTTGGGGAATACAATTCCTGCAGGTATATTCCAAAAAATATTAATATGTGAATATAACTTAGAGTGTAATATTAAGTAACTCATTAACAGTTTATTAATAATTATTCCAAAGAATGATTCCAAATAAGAATCTCACGAATTTGTACTGCTTTCAGATGGAGAAGTTTTAAGTATGACACTCAAAGAACCGGTCGGTGTTTGCGCACACATAATACCATGGAACTATCCAATTCCAATGTTGTTATGGAAAATGGCCCCCGCTTTAGCAGCAGGTAAAATATCTGAATTTAAAAACAAACATACTGTTGGCTGACCTCAACCTTTTATATCAATATTAAAAGTTACTTAATTGTAAACAAAATCTGAATTTTACTGCTTCTTCTATACTTTATACTATAACTATATAATAATATTATAAAGAGAGATCTGTATTTTTGTTTGTAACGAATAAAGTCAAAAACTAATAGACCGATTTTAAAAATTCTGTCGCCTTTAGAAAGGTACATTATCACCGAGTAACATGGGCAGGCTATACAGGCTAGTATGAAATTATTACGAAGAATGTAAATACTGTACTTTGATTATTTCACTAATCTAGTTTGTCTTTTTAGGGTGCACGATGATTGTGAAGCCAGCTGAGCAAACATCTCTAACGGCCCTAGCAATCGCTGCTTTGATTAAACAGTCTGGCTTTCCTCCTGGAGTAGTCAACGTTGTTCCCGGATATGGACCGACAGCAGGTGCAGCCCTTACTCATCATCCTGATGTTGACAAAGTTGCATTTACTGGCTCTACTGAGGTTATACATATTTTTCAGGAACACATATCATCATTTCGAATCAAAGATAATTGAAATTTTAATTTCATTTTTTAGGTTGGAAGAATCATCGTTGGTGCTGCTGCAGCTGTCAATTTAAAACGTATCACTCTAGAATTAGGGGGTAAAAGCCCGCTTGTTGTATTCAACGATGCCGATGGTAATTAATTTTTTGATCCGTCTATTTAAGGCGCAAGAAGAAATCACTCCTACATGAACAAATACTACCTCTTAGTGATTAAGTACTTTAAAAAAATTAAAAGATTCCTATTTGACAGATGATGATATAAAATTTTATTAACAATTTCAGTTGAAAAAGCAGCCCAAATAGCTCATGCTGCTGCTTTTGCTAACGGTGGCCAATGCTGTTGTGCTGGTACCAGGACTTATGTACAGTCTGGAATCTACGACCAATTCGTACAGAAAGCAGCCGAAATTGCTAAGAAGAGGTCAGTTGGAAATCCTTTCGAAGACGTACAACAGGGGCCGCAGGTGATTATTATATTGAAATAAAAAATCAGTACAATTAATAAAATATGTATATAAAATAATAGTTAATACTTATTATCCAAATGTCGTTTTGTTCTTTTGTTCTAGATCGACAAAGATATGTACAAGAAAGTACTTAACTATATATCTATTGGTAAGGAAGAGGGAGCGAAATGTATTGCTGGCGGTGGACCTCATGGTAAAAAAGGCTATTACGTCCAACCAACCGTATTCGCTGATGTCAAAGACGACATGAAAATAGCGAGAGAGGAGGTATTTGGCCTTGTATAGATGAAATATATAGGTTAGGTAAAACCAAAATTGAAGTTGGTGATTGAAATAATTTTATTTGATTTTAGATTTTTGGTCCGGTTCAAAGCATCTTTAAATTCGAAACCTTCGAGGAAGTAGTGGATCGCGCCAATGACACAAACTACGGGCTTGCAGCCGGCGTCATTTGCAATGACATTACCACAGCATTGTCTTTCGCCAAAAGCGTGCGAGCTGGATCTGTCTGGTAAGAATTATTTTTTATTTGCCAAGTTGGACGAGTGAAATATAATTAGTTTTAGGTAAAATTATTCGTTAGTTAGTTGTAGTTCGATTTTCAAATTTACATACTTTACATCGATTTAAATTCTAATACATATTATTTCAAAGAATGAGCTAAGCTTTTAAGAATTTAACTTTTCCAAACTAATACCAAATTTTTAATTACATATCATTACAGGATAAACACATACAACCACTTGGCTAGACAGACACCATTCGGAGGTTTCAAGGATTCTGGCCTGGGCAGGGAACTGTAAGTATTGCGTTTTATTCATAGATAACGGAAACCATTATGTTTTATTTGTCTTTTCTCAATGTTTTATTGGTTTCACATTACAGGGGCGAAGATGGCATCAATCAATATCTGGAGACTAAGACTGTGACATTATCTCTTCCTAAGAATCCGCAATTGTAAAATTGTCCTGATTTTATTAATGTACCTATTTTGATGCAATGAAAGCTTCAAAATTTTCTATTTTTATACTGTATCTGCATATTTTAGTTGTTTTTTAAATAAACATTGTTTAAAATACGTACACTTCTTCTTTCGCTTAATCTTTTTCGTTTAAGATAACGAATAGTTTTAAAATTTCTTCTAGTGATACCTTCGATACCTTCTACGATACCTTCATCGTTTATATGAAACTTGACCAAAAAAACTTTGAATTTAGATTTTATTTATATTTTATAAATTCAACTTAGATTTAATCTTACTTAATAAAATAATATCAAAAATGACACAATTAAACAAGCATAGATATCACGAATCTAAATTAATCCATTAAACTTACCGACAATTTTGTACTGCTTTTCGGTGAGATGGTTTGAAATCATGCCACAAATATGGGCACCGAGTGAATGTCCCACACACGTTATCATTTTGGCCAAGGCGCCTGCTTGCGTAATGTACGAATATAACTGTGCGGTGCATTGAGAGGCTAATCTGTAACATAACATTATTATTATTGACTTAACTATTACTTTGTAAATATATACTCAAGTACATACTTATATTAATTTATGAACTAACTTCATATTGGAGAGTGATGATAGGTAACAAGGAAATCTTGTTAATCCTGACCAATCCACCATGAATACGTTGTAGTCTTTGCGGGACAAATATGCTGTAAAACAATTGAAATAACCTTTATTGACAACCAATACAAATATTATTTCATTTTCAGGAAAAAAAAATGGTAGATCAGTATTCTGTACAGCAGTACCAAACCCTAGAGAGCAAGTGAACTTAGTTCGTTTACTCTACTAGCTAAAGGTCTCTGACCCATGTCAGAGGAACCCTAGCCGGTAGGACAATACAAAAAAAAAACAATACAAATATCAATTAAATTACAGAAATCCAATAGTTAATAATGAATATTAATTAATCCAATAATAATCTATTAAAATAATCTAGTAATTTTATTTGGGAATCGTCACTGCATATTGGAATTAAACATGGGACATCTGCCTCTATAGTAAATTCATCATTTGTTGTGCGAACAGACATACAGACAGAGAGACTTTCGCATTTATATTATTCGTTCGAAATTATTTATTTGAGACGTTAGTTAAATTATTATTATGCATGCTTTTTAATATTCAGATGATTATCGATTTCTCTGTCAGAGAAAGTTCACATTTCTTCTTGTTTTGACCTTACCAAATATGCAATGGGGTACCGATTATTTTTCCATTTTTTTAATAATATTGTTATTTACAGTTCACTTAGGTGCAAAATTTCAAAGTAAAATTATATTTCTAATACTGAATGAATAAGAATCAGATTTTACAGACTTGAAAAAATTATAAAAACGTAATTACTACAAAAAATATTTCAAATACCTTGTAGAAGATGTCTTAAAACATCTTAGGAATTAGACCTTTTTTTAGTGGAAGAAAATTTGTTAGTAAAGCGGTTAAGTTATAGTAGGTACATAAATATTAATGGACTCAGTTTAGTATGTAGTAGTTTCATTTCCTTGTTTTTTTGCCTTTATTGAGATCCTTTTTTAGGTTTTTTATAACTAATACACCAACCATACTCTATGATTTACAACTTTGTATTACTTCTTAAAAATTTTGAATATGTGAAGAACACGCTTCAATTAACGAGTTTATTAGATTTAGAAACATTTCACACCATCTCTAATGAATGACATAGGATGTTTGCTGTGTGTTCCATTAAATCCGTGTATGATGAGAACATTCTTCCTGGTGGGATCCCATCCATAAGCATCCAACAGGTTTTTGTGCCGCACATCTACCCATTGCTTGTGTGGCCGCTCCCTGCAAGATGAATATTTATATATTGGGTGTATCTCTGCAACTGTAACTGTCTACGTACTTGATATATCTTACAAGTATTTGCCTCTGCTTGGTACAGATATTTATCCAAGAGGAGACATGTTATTTAAACCTGCCTATGCATAGTTATATGCGTTTACTCACATGTGTACAGGTTTCATTTTAGTGTTGATGAAAATCGTAAATAATCACATTTCTACACGTAAAATTTGAAAACTTAGTACACATTATCTGTAATGTACAATGTAGCCAATTATTATCTGGAATAATGTACGTTCGGGGTAAGAAAAGGTTCGTCAACTTATTGAGTGATGTTCAAAATTTCATTTTAAATGTCTGTCGGAATGAATTTGAAAATTGTCTAAGGTTTCCGTACCCCGACTAGTGTTTTCTACATAGGTACAGTGATTGCATATAACCTATACACATAAAATTCCAACTTTGCCTTTATAACAATGTAAATTAAGTGTAGATTTATGATGCTGAAAACTAACTTAAGTATTAGGTACTTACGGTGTGTATAAAAAGAAATTAATTTCACTATCTGGACACTTCCACTCTCGCTTCATGACACACCTCCAGTAACGGAAATCTATCATCGACATCAAATTACCTTCCGTTACGGGCGCTAGAAAAAAAAAGTAGATTAATGCCTCCACTCCGGCCCCATCGCAACTCCTATTGCAAAAAAATTTACGTGGAGCAAGTGAATTTATTGTGATACATCTATACCTCTATAGGTATTCAATAATATATAATATATTTATAATTTGTTAGATCGACGCAAGCACCCTGACCTCGGTTCAGATCAATTGGGAGCTGGGAGAATATAGCACAATATTTTATGTATTTACATATACGCCAGTTCGCTGCATATACGTAACCTGTAACCTGCGTCTTCCAAACAAGTAAGTACCTACAGTGAATTGTAATTTTTATTTGAGAAGTTTGAATCGTTGCGTCGTTTCTTCTGACCAAAAGTATTAGGCTAAGTATGCCCTAAAAAAACTGGTGTATACAGACAGTATAAGCCATGTATAAGCCAAAGCGGTCACAAATACATACAAGGTGGTAAGTATGTATATAATATTTTACACCTCTTGTACCTACTCTAATTGCTTGAGTTCACTGTGATGCTTCCCATATCTGTATGTCATTTTATTTCAAACTTATCGATGAGGAATTTTCTATAAAGATAATTATTTATCTTTACACTGTACATTATACAAACATTCACACAAGCAAAGTCGCCGGCTAATAAGAGTGTAGGTAATTGTTTTATAAACTCGTTCCTGTAAAGAGGGCTAACAACTACTTTCACCACCATTAGGTTAAAGACGTACCAGCTTACCTACATATTAAATAATCTCTCTCTAGAACCAATGGACTATGGGATCATTTACCGGATGCACTCATCACTCGTTAATATTTCCAACACATTGAATTGTTACACTTTTTAAGTAGGACAGCGTCATGTATAAAATCGTAACCGGTACAATTAACTTTCAAGTTGTTTGGTGACGAATACACATATATTTTACCTTCTTGTTATTCCACATGTAATTTTATTCGTGTATCGATTTCAAACTGGGTTATATTTTTTTCATAATATTATCTAGTAAGTATTGAAATGTTTATCGATTCAGGTAAAATATAATAATAATTTATTTATTTTCAGACAAATTAGTCCATACGGAGTAATTACGTGCATAAATTAAACTGAATATATGAAACTTAACTATTTACATTTTCAAGTAAAAATAATAATTATCAACATTCAGAGACTAAAATGCAGATTGATGCATCAATCTGCAAAATGTGTATCTGAAAAACCTCCCCGTCCAGTCTTTCCGCTATCATCTTCAGGATTTCGTTGGATTGGAACCATGTTGGAACTCCCTCGCAAACAAACACACAATGGATGCACTTCTTTTTCGTTTAATGGCATAGAAATCATATATTATGTAGATTTTAGGTGTCTATTCACAATGAGGAAATCAAGTTATTTTCTTAATAATGCTTTTCTGACGTCGAAAAGCGATTTTGTTAATTAATCCTATTTCGAATAAAATATTTTGAATTTGAATTTAATGCTGATTTTATTAGAGCCTAATTTGAAAACCATTTAAGATCCTCAGTTAACATGGGTATAAAATTGTACTTTTTAATATAATAGTATATTTTTGGTATTTTATATACAGATTCAATATATTTTTTTTATCATAGATTTTTTGTTTTTTTTTTAATTAGCAATTTATTTCTTAATTATTTACCAACAACTTACTAGACTACGTAAAATTTAAAAACGAAATTAAAACTGTATCAACCAAAAAAGAGAGTTAACATTTCGTAATGGAGAGCGATCGCCATTTTTTTTTACCTCTTCGATTACGCGTTGCGTTGCGATCGAAACGCGTATTTTTAAAGTATTTTAACACAACTTTCATTAAAGAAAAGTGAATTAATATTAAATTTAAATTACTTTTTTCACATGTCAATATCTGCACTTATTAATATTGACACAAGGTTTTATTTATACTTTTAGATATTCGATCGAAAACTAAGCCAAATGCTTTGAAAGGTTCATTTCCATAGTTGGCTTTGCCGGAAATCGAACTCCGGACCCGAGACTTTGATCTTAAGTAAGTTATATTTTTCGGGCTTAAGTAGTTGATATTTTTTCAATTAAATTCTTGTTCTTGTCAGACATCTCATGTGGAAGTTGAAATTTAATTGCTTTGCTTTTATTTTATTAACTTATTATTTTATTATTTTCAAACAATGATAATAAATAATTAAAACACGAAACAGTGTTTCTCTCTAACAGATAAAACTTGTCGATATTTAGATAACCCAACCGAGCGGAAAAAATGCATCCGTTACGCGCGCAAAACAATATTTTCACCTCGGTTTGATTTCTAAGAAAAATACCGGCTCATGTAGTTTTTTTTATTATCACATAATAGGGAGAACACACTTACCAATGTCCATGCAAATAATTATTGCAGACATAAACAATAATAGATTGCACTTAAAAAAACACATTTTAATTTATAACTAAAACTAATCGACACCCAAAAAAACTAATAGGCTAATATCACAATAATAAAACAATTTCATATGTGTTCTTAATTTAAAAATAACACTAGCACAACGCGGAAGCGTTCCAAATATGAATTGAACGTTTTGAATACATCTCTTTCTTTTTCGCGTGACGCGAACGTATTTAATTGACCGCAAAGGAAGCGGTTATGCACAGCGACGCTTCTTGGAGAAATGCTCGGGAGAAATGTTAAAAATTCAACCGTGACCATCACATGCTCCACTCCACCTTCTGTCAACGGGCAACACGGAAAAAATTCCACCAATTTGTATTCTACTATGCGTTACAAAGTAGAAAGGTAATAAAATAAATACCAAGGCAATAACTAAGTACTATGGCTTTATACAAATAGTATCTGCATAGAAACATTAATGTATAATACTCGTGTTTACATAGGAATTTAATTACCACTTCGGTAGCATTCACAAACAAAACAAAATAGTTATTTAGTTACACGTTAAACGACTATAAATTAAGTTATATAAATGGTTCTTTTGCGAGGAGTTGAGTTACTTTACAACTACTTACTTAAAAAATATTAAAATTGGAAAATTATGGGGTAGGCTTACGTATATGTAGAGGAGTGGACGTCCTATGGCCGAGATGATGATGATTGATGAATTATTTAAATGTAGATTTTAATGCTAAACACAAGACACGAGGGCCAGACTGCTCTGTGGTCAATATGGCATACACTGGTGGTGTATCTGCACACCTATTTTTGGCTAAAAAATTTTTCATGGCACAAATTTTACCTACGCTTCGCTTGGCTTCGCCCGGGGCGTGCAATGTTTATAAATATGAACCTTCCCCATTTATCCCCCCTCTATGCATTAGTTAAAACCGGTCGGTCTAGTAATTCTATAGTTTTGCGAGTGATTTATACGGCGATTGATTTTTTTTTTTTTTTTTTTTTTTATCCGCAATCAGTCAAGAACTATAATCGGATCTGTTGTTTATGTATTTGATATTGTGAGAGTATCCTCCAACAAGAATACCCCACTCTTAAAAACACTAAGGAAACTTAGCTCCTTCGATTAAATTTAGCTGGAAGAAAACTTTTTGTCCAGCTCCAGGATGTGTGGCCTTTTCAATCTTTTTGGTGGATTGCTGCAAAGAAGCTTTTGGGCTAGCTCATCTGGGTGAGTCCTTAGGCGATTTTTATAATTTTTACAGGTTTTACCAATCTCCTCTCTTATGGTAGGTGTATTTGAGAAATGATGCACTTCAGCGTTGGTTATAAACCAGGGTGCCCTGAGAATAGTTTTTAATATGGCATTCTGAGACCGCTGGAGAATCTCGACGTTGGAATGGCTAGCAGTACCCCACAGCTGTATCCCATACGTCCATATAGGTTTTATAGCTACTTTATAAATAAGTAGTTTGTTTTCCGTCGAAAGGTTAGATGATCTACCCAGCAACCATTGCAGACTTCTGAATCTGAGGTTTATTGCATCTCGTTTCGCTTTGATGTGATTTTTCCAGATCAGACGGCGATCCAAGTGGAGACCTAAGTATTTTACTGATTCCACATGTGGCAAGATTTCATTGTTTAAAGAAACGGGAGGACAATTCCCCTGGCGGAGAGCGAAAGTTATATGGGCAGATTTTGATGCGCTTACTTTAATTCTCCACTTCTTTAGCCAACTGTCTATTTTATCAAGTTGCGTTTGTAAAGTTATCGAGGCAATCTCAGGACTTATGTTGCTTGCTAGAATGGCTGTATCATCCGCAAATGTAGCAGTTGTGACATGTTTAGTCTCAGGAAGGTCTGCGGTAAATAGCGTGTAGAGGTAAGGCCCCAGTACTGAGCCCTGCGGAACACCTGCTCTGATTTCGTAAAGCTCTGATCGAGCATCTTCCTCTTTAACCTAGAACATCCTTCCCTCCAGATATGACTGTAGAATTACAAAGAAGGAATGTGGAAGATAAGCTTTAATTTTGTAAAGTAAACCCTTGTGCCATACTCTGTCGAATGCTTGTTGTATATCAAGGGACACTGCAGAGCAATATTCCTTCCGTTCTAGGGAGCTCCGAACTATGTGACATACTCTATGTATCTGCTCAACAGTAGAATGGCCTCGACGGAAACCGAACTGATGGTCTGGAAGAACTTTAAGGTCTTCCAGCACTGGGATCAATCTCTTCAAAAGGATTTTTTCACACACCTTAGATATTACCGGTAATAAACTTATTGGGCGGTATGAAGAAGCCTGGTTAGCCGGTTTTCCTGGTTTATAAATCATCACAATCTGGGACACTTTCCAGTGGTACGGGTAGTATGAAATTGTCATGATAGCATTGATAATCATAGTAATCAAGACTATGCCCTTTCTAGGAAGTTCCTTTAGAACCCTGGGAGTTATGAGGTCATATCCTGGAGCTGATTTTTCTTTTAGTTTCGAGATCACTCTCTGAACTTCTCTTGGAGATGTAAGCTTCAAAGGTAGCTCCATCTGAAGGGGTTGATCCATTACTTTGTTGATTGATTCCTCATCAAGGTCAGACACCGCCTGGTTGGGATAGAAAACTTTTTCTAAGTGAAGAGCAAACGTCTCCGCTTTTTCTTTGCAAGACCTAGCCCAGTTGTTTTCCGATGTAATGATAGGTGGTTTAGGAAGTTGGGGTTGATCGAGATGTTTGGTCGCTTTCCACAAGGAGTAGTTATTTATCTTGGTAGCGCTCAACGTTTCAACGTATTCCTGAAAGCTTTCATCTTGAGACTGCCTAATTGCTTTCTTTCACGGGGCGTGCAATGTTTATAAATATGAACCTTCCCCATTTATCCACCCTCTATGCATTAGTTAAAACCGTCCCCTCCATACATTCTATACATTCTATAGTTTTGCGAGTGATTTATACGGCGATTGATTTATAATATAAAAAAAAAGATTTCTAAGGTGCCATCTAGCTTTCAATATACAACTAATTAAACTAGTACCACCTATTGCAGAAGAACTAAAATATTATCTCAATTCATTGCGCTGATAATATAGTTTCAAGACTTTCATGCATGTAGGACGAAAATTTAAGCTAGCCGAAGCACATTTCATTGATTTCTTTTTATAATACATGGCCACAGTATCAATATAATATATTCCCTAGTGTGAAACATGAGTGAAACGCCTTTAATATCGGGCGACGTCGCCATTAGTGTAAGTACTTACACTGTCACGCGCGGATGTGCCAGGGTTGTCACAAAATGGAAAATAAAACAAACGTTATTATTACCTATGCAATGATTTATTTACATGTGTTGAATTTTGCTACATAATTTGAATATTGACATAAATTTTTTTTCGAAATGCTCGCTCAAACTGGATACGTGTCGGTTTCCTGCAGTTTCCACCAGCCTGGCCTAATATGCCAAAAAAATTTTCTAGACTATCATTATTCAGCCTACGTGTCATCAAGTAGAATTCATCGAAACCAGACTCTTTCTTCAAATCATCATACAACCTGATTACGGCATTTATAGTATGTAATAGAAAACGCATTGATGAATTTTATTGTACTTGTCACATCCTTGCCAGTATCTTTCTGTGTCACTTTAAGACTACAAGCGCTTTCTGCAACAAATTTATCTGTAATTCGTTGTTTCGGAATGGCTTGTTGTAAGGTTTTGGAGAAAAGAGATTGCTGGAATTTAAAACAAAGATATTATCCATGGTATCTATAAACTCGATAGTTCCATTAAGTTTAAATTCTTTAGTGAAAAGAGGTTTTAAATTATGTAACTTGTGCTTTGACAATTTTACTTAGATTGGGCGATAAAAACTTGTCACATCCTTGTAAGAATTGTTGACGGGTGACATCCATTGACTTGGCATCTTTTAAAAGCTTCAACTTTTTAGTACATTTTTTGATTTCATTTCGGAGTTTTCGTTTTCTTGGGGAATGATCTGTTAATTTTTTTGCATTTTGCGATGCTTGAAAACTAATAGAAGCTGCAACAGATACTCCTACTGAAGAAACGTCAACCTGGGTTTGAGTTCCTTTGTCTTTTGTAATCGCTTCGGTTTGTGTACTCATTGGATGTATTGAAGCACATGGTCAGTTTAAAATAGAAATAGCGGCGTCTTTCAATTTCATATTCATATACATCCATTTTTCAAAGTGTAAGCTACATACATACAGATTATATAATTCTTCGATGTTTTTATCTTTTGAAATCAGGTCTTCGACAAGCATCTATCCATGAGTGGCACCTGGAAAGAAAACCATATCATAAATAAATATATCTAGACTTTTTTTAGAACTTGTCGATAATGTAAACAATCCGCCATATTAGCTTTGTCAATGGTTAGATAAAAAAACTAGTGATGGGAACTATTGAAAACTTACAAATGAAAAATCGCGTCTGTACTTAAATGAAAAATATGTAAAAGTATAGTTTGGATTATTGAATTCACTGGTTTTAAATTTATTACCAAGCAAAGTCTGGAATGAAAGAGATTTTAGTCTTAAGTTTTTGAGGTTATGTGAAATAACACCTATCATTTAAATTAAAATATATATTCAGGGTATTTTTAGATTAAAATAAATTTTACTATACAACTACTTACTGTACAATTTAAAAAAAATAAACCCTCGAAATACGATTACTATTTAAACTTTCGAGAGAATAAAGATTTGCATTCACACTGAATATAATTATACTGTGTTTCATTAATAAATAACTACTTAATTATCGCGCGGTACCTACAGTTCACGCGGCGTTGTAACACTTGAAATGTTACGAAGTATAAACATAAGAATCATAAGTACAACATACTTTGTTTGTTTGTGACAATTTTATATTGTTGACGTCCTTTTAAAATAACGATAGCAACATAGGTCTTTAGACATATAACTTTATAATCTGTGAACATAGGTTGCAGTTAGGTACCTACGTAATTAACGAAATTAAGTATACATATACAAACTTACCTCTCATCGCGGGGAAATCTATGAAATCTTAAATGCTTATTTAATGTTGTTGTGGAGATACATCCGTACACGGAACAGGTGCGCACCATTGTACTTACTTAATAAAATCATTCTGTGCCACCGCTCACTCAACTCAAAAACATGTACGCGCCTGCCTTGAAAGTTGGAGAACGCAGACTGGGTGTGTTCGCGACGGCGGCCCGCACCGCCCGCTTCCCCGCGACAGCCCCCACCGTTGCTCTGCGCAAGTAAATACATTCGTTGCCCAACAGCTGTATGTTATTGTTTAAGTATTAGTACTTTTTTCTACAGTATAATTTGTAATTCTGTGATATTTATTTGTAGTATAAGTAGTGTAATGTCTGCTCTGTGTGCCACAATGTTATGCAACAGCAAGTCAGCAACACACGTGTGGGTGATATGTTTGTTAGAAGTGCGTACCTACATACAATACAACCATGTGATAGCATAGGATGGTGATAGGTCAGTTTATCAATGTGAGTCACATTATCACAACTACAAAATCAAGCGGTTAACGGTTAAAGGGTTAAGTATTTGAAATATGCCGCCAAAAATAACTATGAAATTCCAACCTTATTTATGTTATTAGGCAATACCAAAATACACAAATACGAGTAATCACAAATTAGTATTTGGGGGCCTGTGGGTAACGCGGCAAATTTAAATTTAAGAAAGCGCGGCAAATTCAAATTAAAGAAAACACTATGGCTGAAATAGTGATGTTCTTTACATATGTACTAACGTATGCATTGGTAATCTAGCAATGGAATGAGTCACATCAAAGATAGTGGTCAAAGAACTTTTTAAAATCAATAGGTAGGTATCACATGATTCCGTTGTATTTTATTAAACAATTCTATCTTGTTGACTTTTGACTTAGTATGGCCTTGTAATATTATGTTTGTGATGCAAACGTTATATGTATGTATCTACTTATATATATTATGTATACATAACGCTACCTAATCTGGGTACTACCACAATACGTACAGTGCTTTCAAGGATTGAGTAGGATATACTTATACCGACTCCAATAAAATATTTAGTTTTTTTTTTCTCGAATAAACAATACATTCAGAGATACGCCACTGCGAACTTTGATACTTAGTGAGTGTTTGATCAGACGTTTATTTTTTTTTTAATATTGATCATTGTTTGTTACTATTGCTACCATTGTTTTTTTTTATTGATAAAATTGACGATTTCAATCACACATTTTTAAAGGTACTTACTTACATATTTATTTTATTTTATTACTATACTTATATTATTTTTTTAATTTAACAATGTTACACTCAGGTAAAACCTATTATAATTGTGAAAGTAACCGTCTGTCTGTTACCTTTTCACGCCTTTACCACTCGTCACGTCAGGGATACAAAAAAAGACAGAAAAAAAGTACCATTCCAGCCTATAATATAGTAATAATCCAACGTCTGTCAAAAATGTAACAGCAATAGCTCTCCGTACTATGTGTCCCCACTGCTACATACTTCAACTTACCGATTCGCCGGTAACTTTAGTACCTACGTCTACATTTCCGATTCAATCTCGCAGTGAGCCCGAGCCCGAGAAAATTGCTTGTTGAGCTTTCTTACGAGACCCATAGTTATCAAAGATGTTAGAGACCACATTTCAGTGCCATACGTCATCATCATCACTGGCAACATACATTGGTCGTAAACTTTTGTTTTAAGACGCTAAGCGAATTTTAGACGAGAATATGTCTCAGCTTCTCGAACGCTGCCCATCCGAGCTGGATTCGATGATTGACCTCCTTCTCGAAGTTGGCTCTAACCAACTGGCCTATTTGTCCCAATAGGTATTCGTCAACACTTCGAGAGTTGAATTCCCAACTTTTACTGGGATGGATACAACATGGACATTAGACATTGTGAATTTTGACGTCTTGTCCATATTGGTGATTGGTTGTTGTAATGTTAAATTACAACAACCAATACTGTGGGCGTTACAGCTAAAATTTTGACCAATCACAAAGCTTTCTCCCAAGCGTAGCGTAGCCTGAGCGTAGCGTTTATGACTGTACGTTTGCTCTTAGCTTGGGCCTTTGGTAAATAGACGTAAATTTACTAACTAAGCCATTAGTCCACATATAGATTGCCTACTAGTGTTTGCGCAGTTAACCCGGTAAGATTAACAAAATCTAATATGATTTTAGGAAGCCGATTCGTGTATTTAGACTTACTTAGATATGGAGCAGGAATCGAGAGAGACAGGTGCGTAGTTCTTACTTTTATTTAATCGTCATATATTTATTTTAACAATTCATTAAATTGCATTTGTTTCTAATAGAACGTTCATGATTTAATCATAACAAAATGATTGACCTACTAATTTTATGTTATAGGTTGCCGCGTGTACACGTTCGTAGGTAAACCAATAATATAAGCAGCAATTATTTTATAAATTATTTTAAAAAGTAAAAAAAAAATGGGCAAATAACATAATTAAATAAGTGGCTCTGTTTCCCGGTGGATTGTTTTTATTTATAATAATTTATTTAAGAAAATCATTTTAATTAATTATTGAAATTTTAATTTGAAAATAATTTTAAACAAATATATAACTACATGTATTGTTCTTTATAAATGATATATTATATTGAAACAGAGTGATAGAATTGGCATAGGTATTTATTTATCAACTTAGAGCTTAATATACTAACTTCAATAGCTGTTGACTTGATACTGTATTTTGTATTATTAAAATTGCATACTTTTACTTTTAAGTGCGCTGCAATAAAAAAGATTAAACGAGAATTCAGTCTTATTTTAATGAAATTCTATGAGTCAAAAGATTGAAATTTTATTTTTATTGCATAGAACTGAAAATGTTATCCACCTCCTTACTACTTATTTCATCTATCTAAGCATTGGAAGTATTAGCGTACCTATTATATATATTATTATATATAATTTTACATAATAAGCATGTCCATAGTGTTTACCAGCTCTAACGCGCTTTATATATAAAAAAATGTATTTACTGAGGTTGTACTAAATTTAACTGGTTATTTGGTTTTTAATTTATAGCTTATACAAGGTATAATAATGTTTTAAAAATATTTTAAATAAAATATTATAATATTAGTACTTATTTAAATTTTTTTTACAGATGATGAAAATATAAAAAAGGAAGCAAACGTTAGGTACGTTCACTTTTATTTATATTTTAATTGTATTTTAATTATAATATGGTTTTATTTTAAATGATAACGAAGGCAGACAGTAGGTGACAATATAAGGCAACATGACTAGTATTAATTTACCTAAATTTTGCTTCAGATTGTTTAGAAGTTCTTTAGAAGTTAGAAATCTTTTTTTTTTGCAGTTGGTGTAAGCAATTTTTTTTACGATGTCACCAGGAAGACTCATCACCTTCATGGCAACCGTCATGGTGGTCACGGATATTTCCTTTCCCCATATTTCCCACTTATAGACAATCAGCGCAACAAATATGTATAATTTTATTTTGTAAGTACCCTCTATTTCAATTATAAGTTATTGGTAATTTTGTTTTTCATGGGAAAAATTATTTGTAACTAGAGGTCGCCCAGTGGTTGAAAATCCACCATAAAAATATACATATTAGTTACATGAGTAGTGTTAAACGTGTGTGTGTGTGTGTGTGCATTGATTTATTGCATCGATACAATTTTCTAGAATTTCCTCTAATAACTGCTCATTAATTTTGCAGTTCTTCTTACTTGGGGCATCCTTTACGCAGAGCTCGGCCAGCCTATAGGATTGCAAGGAGAACTATTAAGCATGACCCTTCTAGTCATAGCAGCGTACTTAATCGGTTGGTTATGGTTAAAAATCACAACGCTACCAGCCCTCATTGGCATGCTTCTGACGGGCATATTATTCCAAAACCTTGGCTTAATACACATGACCGACACTTACAGGAAACTTAATCAGGATTTAAGGTTTGTCCCATGGCAATTATGGTACGAGTAGGTACCTATGTATTTCATATTTAAATATTACCACAATCTCAGCTCAGGCATTGGATCAACATTTCAGGAAGATAGCTCTAGTCATAATATTAACTAGGGCTGGTCTTGGGCTCGACGCAGGTGTTTTAAAGAAACATTACATAGCCGTCTTACAATTAGGACTTTTACCTTGGACTTTTGAGTGTATAGCAATTGCTCTCACAACGCATTACTTTTTGAACCTTCCTTGGATATGGGGTAAGAATATTCATTTATAATTCTGCCTACCGGCCGTCTTTATCTCCGAGTTCATAAAACCCAAATCTTTTCAAAGTTCGAGTGAATAGGCATCTTCTGGGTGGCCTCGTTCCATCATAGGCCTGATCTTCGCTTCACAGCTGGATGTTGGCCAAGAGCAAACCCATCTCTAATAAAAAAAGAACAGTTTTGACTTATAATATTTTATCCCTTACACATGATTTTGTATCAAAATTTAAACGCAACTTAAACAGAGTTAAATGGACATTAAAAACTAATTTTCCAAGTTTTGTTACTCTAAGTGTGTTGAATTCCCAATAATTCGTTATTTGGCTCTTATAATACAAGTATACATTGCATAGTTGAGATCTTTATGACTGACTACCATTACAATAAGACCTTTTATTTTCAGGATTCCTGTTGGGTTCAATGATAGCATCGGTTTCTCCTGCAGTAGTCGTCCCCTGTCTGTTCAGACTTCGTGACTTAGGCTACGGTGTGTCCAAAGGCATACCGACTTTACTGCTAGCAGCTGCTGCTATAGACGATTCTATTAGTGTTGCAATATTTGCTATAATTTTAAATGCAATGTTTTCTCCGGAATCCTTGACTTATAATATTATTAAGGTAAGATTTGTCTTTTAGATTTAAATATGATAATGGATGTCGGATGACACAGTAAATATTATATTTATTCTTAAATTACTTAAAAAAAATTCGTTTTTCTCTAAGCGATAGTTTGATAATCACTTTGATAGATAGGTTAGGTGCCTATGAATACAAACAATGCCAACGAGGGAGTGCGCTGCCAATCTTGATAGGATAAGGAACAAGATAGGTTGCAAATGCAAATGCAGTATGATTCTACTGACACAACAGCACAAATGTGCTTTTATTTAAAATAAATTCTCCTTAAAGTGGCTCTCTATTAATAGAGGCTGGCCGTCAGCTCTGAAAACGTGTGCTTGTCTGTAAAGAATTCTATTAAAACTGAGGTTAATGATTTCAGGGCCCACTCTCTATCGTCGCTGGTATTGTGCTAGGATCTTTATGGGGCGCTTTCCTATCAATAATGCCTGAAAAAGGAGACTCTTATGTCATACCTTTGAGATTCCTGGGTCTGTTTCTAGGAGGCCTCTTTTCTTTGTTCATTTCCAACTTGATTGCGTGGAGTGGTGCAGGTATTAAGTGTGGTATAATATTGTGTGTGGCTAATCTACTGCACCATGAAGGTTTATTATGTATAGGTATATACTAAATCGATTTCAGGACCTCTTGCAATCGTGTGTTCTGGATTCGTAGCTGCGTTCTATTGGGATAAACAAGGATGGCCCGTCAACAAACACCCAGTCAGCAATATATTCAGAATATTGTGGATTTTCTTCGAGCCAATTCTTTTTGCATTCACCGGTGCTCAAGTTACTGTAAGCCATTTATTTGGGATATTTCAAACAATTGTACAAAATAATGAAAGTAGGTATATTAAGCGTACTATATCCGTACTAATATTATGAATGTGAAAGTTTGTATGGATGTTTGTAACTCTTTCACGAAAAAGCTACTAAACAGATCACCATGAAATTTTGCATACACGTTGTATGGGACACCAGAACGGACATAGGGTACCTTTCATCCAGAAAAAAAGTACTGCTCTCGAGGGATCATCTAAAATTAAAGAAACTAACGCCTGGCTAAGTGTAATAGCAATAACGATATCAGGTGATATATTGCTTTTTCAACTCGGACGAAGACGCGAGCACCAGCTAGTTGCTTATAAGACAAGTATCCGTAATGAGAATAACTTCAAACAACTAGTTTTAACAAAATAGTTTAGTCAGGATATTTCGATTTTCTGTAATTTAAATTATATAAATGTCACTTTTTGAATTATTTTTTTTTCAGATTAGTGCATTGGACCCTGAAGTAATAAAAATGGGTTCTATTTGCCTCGTGTCATGCTTGGCATTACGCGTGGTCGCCACATTCCTCATTAGTTTCGGTTGTGGGCTGAATAGTAAAGAGAAACTTTTTATTGGACTCACTTGGATGGCGAAAGCCACAGTGCAGGTGTGTAATTTTTTTTCTAATTTTTAACTTATCATTAATTCTATAATCCTTTATTCATATGAGAAATAAGATCGATCGATCCCATAAAAATGAAACTTTTTGCTGTTTTTTTATGTCAATATTGTCAGACAGGCTGACGTCCATTTGGTGATAGGTGGTCACCATCGCTTATTACTTATATAGATAAGGGTTCTACAAATTATGTAGATTTGATAAGGGAAGGGATACGGAAATGGACTTTGGCATCCCCTACACATTCACTGAAAAATCACCGATGGTCTTCTATAAGGAGGTGGTCAATGCCTCCTTATAGAAAGCCTCCATAAAGCTACATGCGACGTGAACTGTTTCAGGCAGCGCTGGGGCCGGCGGCTTTAGATTTAATTCACAACGGAGGTTCAGCCGGACGCTCAACAGTGGAAGAGGAGAATCACGCGAAAGCACTTTTAGCTGTGAGTGTACTGAGCGTGGTTCTGTCAGCGCCTTTGGGTGCAATTATGATCGCAATAACTGGTCCCAGATTGCTCAGTCGCGATGATTGTAAGTCTGGTATTTTTTTTTTATTTATGTACTCGGGTGGGACGATAATAATAATAGTAGCTTTAAAACTAGAAATGATGCGGTATTGTTTTAACAAATATAACTATTGGACTTTATTGAAATATTAACCTCAATCGGTTAAATAGTTAGTTCAGAAGCAACACATATTTTTTTATGTTAAGGTCGACAGGAGGGTTTGAGCATTACCTACGTTACCTCTTTTTCAGCCGACACATTACAATTAGAAGACGTCGAAAACATGCAAACGGAAAATAATTCTTCAACACAACAATAAAAACATTAGTATTTTTCAGAAGACACGAAGTATATTTTTTTATTGACTCTTGCCTTTGTCGAGATCTCACTTGATGTAGGTAAGGTGTAGTAGATGCGGCTGAAGGTGGACCACGGTTACCTAGTAAGTAAGTGCCGATTTACCCTACATTTGAAGATCCCGAGGAAACACAGACGCAGGCAATGAGTTCCGTTCCTCATGGTCCGCAAGTGGAATGGGATTTTTACAAAATAAAACGACTTATTTAAGTATGTACTTATTTATATAGGTAACTAAGAATACTTAATGGATCTGAAAAATCTTATTTATTTATTAAACGAAATTATTATATAAAACACTTGAATTTTATTGGTGACTACCTGGTGCCCGTGACATCGTCCGCGTTGAAATTAATAAATATAAAAGCTAGCAATATAACGCTTAACCCCTTGTTGCTATAACACTTTGGCCAGGCGTTAGTTTTTATTTTATTTTATTTTAGTTTGATCTCGAACTTATTGGCATGAGGTTGAGCTCAAACCTCAACTTTGGCATATCTATTGAGTCCAAAGCCCAAAAAGCTGGGCATCCTAAATAAGGTAAAGCGATATTTTACGCTTTGACAGCTCCTATCTATGTATAAGGCGCAAGTCCGATTTTGCATGGAGTATTGCTCCCACCTTTGGGATGGCTCAGCCAAATACTTACTAACTTGCTGCACTCGACTCAGTGGATAAGCGGAATAGGCATCTTCTGGGTGAGCTCGCTCCATCTTGGGCCTCATCCATGCTACAATGCTCCATGGTTGTTGGCCAAGAGCGAACCTATCTCTAATAAAAAAAAAAGATGATCCCTGGGAACCAACTGGGAACATTACTTTTTAACTGGATGAAAAGAAATGAGGAAATCCTTTCTTGTATTCCTGAGGTGTATGCAAAAGTGATTGAGTAGTTAAGACGTGAAAGACATTATTAGCCACATCAATTTTTTATAAATAATAATGTTTTACCAAAATATTCCTTGTTGTTAGTATATTGTGTTCTGTGATTCATATTATTTACACCAATTTTACTTTACTCTGGTCCTTAAACAATGACATCTGTCGCAAGAAATATCTCTCTATTCTATAGTCTGTGATAATGTTTGAGTTTAAATTGAAAGTTTGATTGAAAATTAAAATTTTGAAACGAAATGAGTTGAACGAAAAAATGTAAACAAATTAAACAAAACAAATAACAAACAATCGTTGCCTCATTATCATGCTATGTCCTATGTAAAAAATAATTTTAACTGATATTATCTACAAATTAATACAACGATTTTGTTATCAAAACATATAAAATACAAGAGTGCATTATGTCTGTTGTGATAATCGCTGTGGCCACTGAAAGTGGAGTTCCTATATTTTCCAGAAAATGTGGAAGTGGTGAAAGTGTAAGATATTAAAATAATCATTCATTTTCTTATAAAAAGGGCGATGGGCCGCTAGAGTAACATGTAAAAACATATAGACTGCCATAAAAACTTATATATATTTGAGGATGCAAGTCCGCTTCTTCCAGCTATAGGAGCACATCACAATCTGCTTGAGTACATACATACCTATTAACAATTTCTTCTTATTTTTAGATTCAATTTTCCACTATTGCATCTTTACATGGCATTAACATGTTCAGCAAATGCCATAATGTCTCTATGATTGACACAAAAGTGGATAATGGAACAATCCTGTGGAAAGAATACTGTAAGAGGTAACTGAATATACTTTGTACCTACTTACTATAAATGTATTGTATTATGGGCCAAACAGTACTAAGTGTGTCAGGACATACTAGTTTGGCCAAACTGCTTATTTTCACAAGTTATGTAGGACTCTTGCCACAATAAAACCCCTCTCGGTTTGCTTATTAAACTGCCGTAACCAGACTTTGCAGTGAGTGTTTAAAAATGCTCAAGCCCTGCAAATAAAGGGATATGGAGAAGGATAGATAGGGAGAAGCAAACAGTTGTAGGAATGTTTAAATATATCACTCTTAGGGTAAAGGACAGTTTTTTCTATGAACATAATATGCCAAGTTATTTTAATTTTTAGTGTAACATTAATTGGTGTTGCTACCGGCGGTCTTGAGTGTGACCTGGAACTGTTATTATCTTGTGTTTACGACACGATGGTCTTCAGTATTGGGAAGAAGGAATTGGAGAATCTTAAAAATATTGATCAGATAAAAAGAGATTTGCGACAGTCTTATCCAATCGTCGATTACCTGATGGAGTCTCTAGATCCAAACACTGTGTCAGCTTCTCATCCAACATTGGTGTTGGATCTTATACAGAGCGCTTTGTGTCCACAAGCACAACAGTTACAGGTAGATAATTGAGGAATAATAAAATACCAATATTATAAATGCGAAAGTTTGTGAGGATGTATGGATGTTTCTTAATCTTTCGCGCAAATTTTTTGTAAATGCCACAGGATCCTAAATTTTTTTTTTTTAGAAAAAAATAACCTATATGTTAATGTAAGTAATAAACTATCTGTGTGTCAAATTTCATCCAAATCCGTGAAGCCGTTTCTGCGATTAGCGTGCGCAAATGTAAAAACAGACAAAAATTCTAAATACTAATTTTAAGACCTCGTTCGGTTTACGATTTTTTTTATATGTATGGATTATTTATTTATTAAAGTTTACAGATGGAGTTATTCGGTGGCCTTTACACTAAGCATATGAATCGCAAAAGTCAAATTTTAAACAATAAAATAAAGAAAAAGAGATTTGTGTGTAACATACGAGCTATGTTATGCCATTCTATTTCTAATATCTTCGAATCTTACTTATGTTAATTACCTTATTTCTTTGCAGCAAGCTTTGGACAAGTATGCCGAGAGTGTGACTGGCCGTTGGGCCTGTCTCAGTATCCATGGCCACTTGGTAGCCACCAGCTCGGACTTCGGTGAACTAGATCCGCGCGAAGCGAGACTGCTTCTGTTGCTTGCCGCTGCACAAGACGGAGCCCCGTTGAGGGACACGCCGGTTTATTTGCCTCAAATGAGTCCCAATGTAAATACACCTCGAATTACTCATTGTAAATTATTCCACTTGCCGTGTACTATGATATGTAGTAAAAAACACGTCAAGCAAGAGCACGAGACAATTACAATGTATATAACTATTATGTATTTAGTTATATCTAAACACAAATACTGTCATCCCTTTTATTTCAATATACTAGAGGTCGCCCAGTGGTCGAAATTCGGCCATAAATAAATCTTTACTAATATAAATGCGAAGGTTTGTGAGGAAGGTTGTACAGTTTGTTACTCTTTCAGGCAAAAACGGTTCAACGGATTTGCTACACATAGTTTTTTACCTGGATTAACGTTTAGGTGATTCCCTCCCAATCCCTCGTCCAAAATGCTGGTTTTGGACGTTTTGGACGTTATGGTGTTGCTTGTATTAGGTACAGGCTACGATAGCCACCCACCATCAAGTGGACCGTCAGACTGTCTGCCGAAGTTAACATGAATAAAAGCCCTTTCAAGAAGTATCCCTTAAGCGAAACCAATTTAGGAAATTGGAAGGTGTAATCGCAGTTAGAGCAGATTGGATCTAATTAAGATTTTAGATTCTATTATTTATTTTCAACTCTATGTCTTCGACTTAGAAATGAATTTAGTGTGATTACTAACTTCACTACTTTTGTTCCTAAATTGGTTTCATACAAATTGAATAATGTAATAACCGCATTAATCTGATTTCAGGTTGCATTTAGAGCTGTGACCTGCAAGTTGCTCGCAGATGTGTATGTCCTAGTTGTTTGTGGGGCGACGCCTGCCTTATCTCAGATAGATGAGATTGTGCTTCAGTGCTGGGAGGGATTTGCACCATTGATAAAGGAATCCAAGCTGGTTTACCCGAGAAACTTTCCCATGAGTATTTCGTTCGAATCATGTGTTTTGGGGTAACAAAATAACTTCTACTACTTACTTAGTACCTGATATCAAACAGATCAAGCCTTACTTTAGTACTTATGTCCTTTTACATTCAATTTCGTTACAGAATACTTTTAGTGAACATAAGCAAACAGAGATGCGTATTCTCCAGGCATTTGCATCCTTCTAATCAGGTATTATATTGTTAAAAATCATCTTAAGACCTTAATTATTTAATCGAGAAAAATATAAATAAAATGAATTTTAATAATACAGAGAAATCGTGGCGTGTCCGGCGCACACAGAACAGATATACTGAGGACATTCTACGTCACAGCTGCAAAGAGTCTAGCACCTGAACTCCATCGAAGGGAACATGACACCAGTAAGGATACAGGATCACTATTTTTATTTTTTTATTTTAGCTGGTTCGATTCCCGGGTGCGGCGAACGCAATTTCAAAAAAAATTGCGTAATTATAATTTTAATACCTTGTTTCGAAATCTCTGGATAATTGGACGACACGTTTGGTCTAGTCTAGTGGCTAGTAACCCTGGCTTGTTAACCAAACGGTCGCGGATTCGAATCCCGCTAGGGGCAAATGTTTAACCTTTGTACTTGAGTCATGGATGTTTTGTATTTATATTATGTATGTATTTACAAAAGAAAAATAATCTAATTTTGTATAACAACTGTAGTGGTATCCATAATACAAGCATTACATAGTTGCTTGGTGTAGAACTAGATGGTGCTGTGTGATGTGAAGATATTTACAATATATTATCTGCACATCACAGAGTTGAATTCCATAGTTCCAAATCGGTTTTAAAATGTGCTTATGAACAATTTGAATGATTATTAATTAATATTTCAGGTAACGTTGAATTAGCCAATAAGATATGCGAGACCTACTGGTGCTCCGAGTATCACAAATGTCACGCTCAAAGATCTGGAGATCTTCTATGCTGCATACTTTATTCGTCCTCGCTACCCACACACACCATGAGGTAAATTAATAGCTTCTCTTTTTAAAGTGCAACGGACAGACAGACAAAAGGTTAAAGCTCCAAATTTCGCTTATATCTAGATGGCGCTAGTGCATGTTGTTTTCGTAAAGACTGTTATTGTTTTTTATAGGGAATGGCCAGTTTATGACTGCTATATACACTCTGCTTTTAAACTGTTGTGCTAATAAAAAAAAATTACATATTTTCCAATTTGTTTCAGGTTAATAACAACTAATCTATTGCGCGATCTCAGCACAAATAAAGATATTTATTGGTGAAAGAAAATGGACCAATTTTCTCTCAAAGTCTTTGTCTAGACGACACTGTGAGTAAGGGATGCAAAGCAGCGCACTTTCAGTACCTGTTGCGTTGCTTGTGTTATAGGCGACGGTTGCCACATACCATCAGGTGGACCGTCAGCCTGTCTGTCGATTTTATGGGTAAACTGCTTTAATCATATGTTTCCGTCCATTTTGATATTTTATTTATAATTAATTAGTATAGTAATAATTATTTTTTATATACTTATGTATATTCAATTGAAGAGTTAATAAATAAAATGCAAAATTTTATTAAATCTTTTATTTAAAAGAATGTTCAAACCCTATTACACACAATTGCCTGGATATAAGCCGATTGATTTAAGTCACTGTAAAGGCAACCTTTTAGTACCGGTTTATCACTAAATGAGAAATTTACATTTCAATTATGAAATTATTATTATTACTTATATAAAGCAAAAAACACTATGACATTATCCCACAAAAAACATTACCATACCTAAAGAATTATACACAAGGAATAATAAATAAGCGTAAACATACACCGATTTGGTAATAAAATATTTCTCTGACCACAGAACCATATCTTTTTCAAATTTAAAATGTTTTTTTGATTATTATACTTATTGGCTCTCAAATAGCATTCAATGATTACGTAAGTATATAAATTGATGCTTAAATTTCTTTGTGAATATTATAAAATTTGATTTTTTTGAAAGCACAGCAGTTTTTGTGAATTATAAAAAAAAACCACTGACGACTGAAATTATTTTTCTTTTATTCACTAAATTAAAGTTTCGTCAAATTCAATTGTAAAAATAGAGAATAGGTAATTGTTTAAAAAATTTTTTTTTCGAAAGAAAATAGTTTGAACAACGAAAGGATGATAAAACATCGTACCGTTTATCTTTACAATTTGTTATCCGCTACACACAAGGGCTGTAGATTGATTAGACCCGTAAAATACATGCAGATAAAATCTGTAATATTTTAATCCTTTAATAGATGAAACAAAGGACAAGACTAAAGAAAACATTTTAAAATTACATTTCATTTCATTTAAAAAATATCACTACATAATATATCACGATTCAATAAGAATAAAAAGATGGTAAAGGAAACGCCAAAATCACAACTTAATACATAAAAAAAAATTGTTCTTCATTAAAGTCTCTGAATACAGAACAAATTAAACGCATTATATATATAAAAAATGTATATAATATATGAACTAGCATTAAATGTAAAAATGCTAGATAAAAAGACTGATGCGATTTAGAGTACCAATAGATTTTATTATTGCCAGATTTGCAGATATTTTTCGCAAATAATCATATTGTAAAAATATTTTTTTACTTTAAATTGATTTTAAATACATTCTGTAACACACACACACAGTAAAATCCCTTTGAACAGTTCTTTTCACCTGTTGCATTTTATGCAAGAGAAATAATGGTTGCACATTGTTTGGTATTACTATATTTTCAAGTCAAGTGTAAAAATATGTTGTATCTTATAACCATTACAATAACATGCAATTATGAAATTATATATAATATTTTTCTCATCATTAATATATGCCTTCGCAAACGTTTCAACATTTTATCAATTACCACACGAGCAATAATATGCCCCAAAAATAGACTAAGTTTTGATTAAAAGGATGAAAAGGTATAAAATATAGACTTGAATATATCAATTTTTCCATAGTGCAAATAATATCATTGATCTTAGATAATAATATTTATTAAAACGCATGCATGTTATTAAAAAAAATGAGGGACATAGATATTTATGACATTTTTTATTATATGGACATTTATAATATATATATATATATATATTTATGAAGCGATTCTTTGGGTACATATTTATGCACTTGACTACGTGTAGTTGTTCCAAAATTCGATTTTTAACATGATCAACATAATTTTTTTTGTTGGTTTTCATTTCTTTATTAAAGTTTCAATTCGTAATAAAGTATTTTTACTTAAGGTTAAAATGTGAATTGAAAATTTTACTAATAAAAAATTTAAATAAAAACATCAATCAGATACGTGGATCCCATGTAGTGTGTACATTGTAAAAATTCATTCAATTCAAGTCTACACAATATAAAGGGTGATTCATTTAAAAAACGCATACAAAATTAAAACTACTTTCACGCTTTAATAAAATCCATACGTAGGCGGTAGTAGAATAGTTTTTTTTTATTATTTTAATTCTATAAATTCGTACAAACTAAATAAGCCAACTCGACACGTGTCCTTAAAAATGTTCATCGTCCTTTTTTTACATTAATACTGAGACTGACAAAACTGCCTCGTAGAGATGATTTCAATTCATAAATAAATAAATAAATAACATGATTTCAATTCATAGAATTACACTCATTTTCATGAAAGAAGTCCCCCTTCATAGTAATTGATAGGAAACAACCTACTTATTAGATAATTTTTCACGGATATATATATCTATATATATATATATTTAAAAAAATTAGTCACATGTTTGACGCCAATGAAAAACTGAACCGATTTTGATAAAACTTCGTAATTTGGTCCAATTTAAAAGATAGGATATTTTTTATTTTAAACCCAGACGAAGCCGGGAGCGTGTGTGTAGCTAATAATATATAAACCTAACTAAGTTTTACCTGGGCGATGCTGGGTCACTAGTGTCAATCTATAAATAAATAATTAAAGAAACAAATACACCAATATGTATTATAATATAATTTGATCATATTTTACAAATAACTTTGTAATTTAAAAAAAGTCTTGGACATTAAAAATTTAAGAACACGAGTCCAAGAGGCTACAATTTAATATTGAAATACGTGAAGCCTACTTAAAGCTACCTAACAATCTACATTGAGGCGTTTTAATCTTACACTTTAGCTGCTGTATCAGATCGAATATCTTCAACGAGGGCCCTACCTTCATCTTGAGCAGCTCGATGATCTCGTCCTTGGTGAGCTGGAGCATAGTGGGACCGCTTATGTTGCAGAAGTTGTCGCAGTACGGCTGACAGTCGTTCACCGTTAGGAACTTGGCGACGTCCGCGGAACTCCAGCTCTCCGGGTCGATCGTGTTCAACATCTCTAAGGGAATCGTATTGTTGACTAGTCTCGGTATCACTTTGTCTTCCCTCGCGACCTCCGGGGGCGACGGTTGGACGTTTTCGTTCGAGTCCTGCGGCGACTCGGTGGGCTCGGTGACCTGTTCATTCGAATTATGTACCTATAAAAATACACAAACAAATACATTAATTAACTATAAATAATAATATTATAAATGCAAAAGTTTTTGAGGTTGAATGGATGTGTAAGTTTGTTACTCTTTCGCGTAAAAACTACTGGACGGATTTGGAATACAGATAGTTTATAACCTCTATTATGAATAATAATGAATGTTACATAATATACATGTTTAAATCCCCTAAATAGAAATATTTATGGCAAGCAGATATTACCGAAAAGAGACACACATACACAGAAAAAAAAAAAAAACAAAAAACATGTCAGGACTGCACGTCGGAAGTGTAAATCTAGCTTCACAATTAATGATTATAACGCGCTATCGTTTCGTTCCTCAAAATCCCTTACACTTTTCATACAAATATGAGATTTCTGCCTGAGCAAGTCGCGTGTCAGTCCAAACTTACTGTTTTACCCCCTAGATCATCGTTTCTCAACCTTTTATATGTCGCGACCCACGAAAAAGCCAAAAAGTTAACTAGGGCCTAGATAGATAATTCTCCAATATTCTTCATACAAACAACTGCCCAAGTCCGCCTAAACAGGTTTTTACTTCAAAAAAATTAAAGAAATTGTAGAAGGTTAATGGTAATATTAATTTTTGACGAAGACCCACAGAAGGAACTCTATCTATCCCAGAAAAAATTAATCTGTGCCTTTATTTATTGTAATGAATAATGAGTTAATTAGAAGTACATTTTGATTCTTACCACATAATCCTGCATCTCATCGAGCTGTTCATCAGAGGAATCCTTATTGACTGATGTATCTACGTCCATATTCTCCGGGGCCTGCATATCGGCCTCGTTTTGATCTAAACGGGGCCCGATCTGGTCCATCTCGGATCTGATTCGATTCTTGTCGTGTATGATCTTATCTAACTTGGGCTTCATTTGTTCCATTTCGGATCGAATTCGGTCCATCTTTGACTGGATTTTATCCATGTCCGATGTGATTTGATCCGCGTCGATCTTTTTATGGTTGGAACTGGGCTGGTCTGCTTCGGCAGAAGCTTCCGACACACTCGTCGGAGGAGACAGACTCTTTGTGTCTGCCATGTCTGAATTCTGTGAACTTTCCTCCGTTGTGACTGGTGGTTGAGCTGTCATTTTTGCTGAAAAGATGCGACGTCAGTTTAAATTTAAAACGCTTTGAAAAAAAAAAAAAAAACAACAACAATTAAAATTATAAACTAACCCCCGACTTTCTATTGAGCCCACCCAAACACGCTATATCTGCTGTAAGTTGTTTTGAAGTTTGTTATTCCGCAGACTACTTAATGCTGCAGCATCAGATCAAAGTTAATGTGATGGAAATACCACCTAAGTAATAGTACTTTTAGCTGTAAATTTCACTATACGTTTTAGCTGTGTGTGAGTGGAGATTACCATTCTTGCGGCGGCGCTTGTGGTGCTTGGGCGCGGGCTTGCGGTGCAGCCGAGGCGGCAGATGCGGGCCCTCGAGGCGATGGCCCACTGCGCGACACCAACCCACCGGATACATGTCCGTGCTGTGCGCCCACAGCCACTGGTCGTACTCTGCGCCCCAACCGTCGAAGTGCACCTTCGTACCACACATAAATAATAAAATAAAAATAAAAAACCTTGTTCCAACCAACCACCTTGGCTACATTTTACATCTTAGTTTCTAGACTAATTGCTATGTAAACAAACTTAAAATTCTCTAAGTTTTAATACTAAATGGTTTATTACTAGAAATCTTAATTAAAGTGCGTTAAGCTAGGTCCCCAGGTTGGGTCCCAAGGCCTCCTCCAAAGATGACCACACACATACATTATCCAAATATGTGCTGTCGTTCGGTATAATAATCAAAGTGTTTAGTTTTGTAATAACCAAAACGTGAATAAACAAAATTCTGGTACATATTATCACAAGTATTAAATTGTCTTGGAAAAAAAATTTTTTTTTCGACGACACAAATGTTTATAACCCGCTATCGTTCCTCAAAATTCCTTAAGACATTCACCGACCATGCCGCATGTCGCTTGTCACAAATGTCGGTTAGAATTTACTGTTTACCCCCTACCGAATTCCCCCACATAAACAACTACCCTTTTTTTTTGAAGTTATCACTTTAAAAAAACACACACATTAGGTATTTTTAGTATAATATAAAATTATAAAAGATATTTCCGACGAGTATGTCTATGTTACCTTGAGCAGGTCGGCGACAACCCTGGAGACTGTCGCAACACAGACGAGGCGTGGGTCCATGAGGTCGGCGCACTCGAGCCGCATTCCGGCCACGAAGCCGTGCGCCACTGCTGCGCCGTGACCCCGCGCTGAGAACGACGACCGTGGCGCCGCACGCGACCCGGTCTCCGACAGGTACTGGTCCCAACGGAACTCGTCCGAGGCCATCCTGCACCGAAACCAAATGCGACTAGTATCCGCACTTCGACTACAACGGTATCCTAAGCGTTCGCGACTAGTTTGGAGATAGCCCGCCTTGTCGGTCGCCTGCGCGTATCTTAAGAACTACATATTAAATTAAAAACTAATCCATGTTTATACAATCACAAACTTTGAGTAACTTCACAACTTGATAAACTTTAAGCTGATATGCTGCGTTCTCTATTACACTGCACATTATGCTTAATGCATCTCTGTAGCACATAAATTAACTTGCTACGTTTTTAAATATATTTTTTTTGTTGGAATCTCAAAAAAGTCACATAGCAGATTTGGGTTTGACAAAGACTTTATCATCTTTTGTTGCTTGTGTTTATAGGCAATCACAGTTGGCAATTGTAACTACAAACTAACAAAGCATATTATACAAAACAGAAACTTACCCGGCAGGTTGTATAAGAGTGATATTGTTTGCACTCGCGAATCCGACCGGGAATATACACGGAGACCTCTGATGGTAACAAAACCAATCCGCCCCTGTAGCATCAGCGGGATAGCAGTCTATTCTGATCATCATGTATCCCTCATTCAGTATTTGCATTACAGTAGCGGCGCAAACGGCGGACAGGTTCAATGGGTCTATCGCTTCCAGTTTCATGCCTTTGGCGAACAGAGGAGGTTCGTTTGAGGGGTATTTGTAAAACATGTCCTGTGTGGAATCGTTTGGCGCCAGTCGCCCGGCAGCCACCCTTTGGCAGTAACTCTGCGGGGCGTCCAAGGGGTGACCCACCCTAAAGGCCCAACCCACCGGATGGATTAGGGGCGAGTCTTCGTGACACCAAAAACCATTGTCCTCCGGCGAACTGTCATAGTATTTCACGTGTAACCTTTTGCCAATTATCTCGCATACGCTGGCAACCTGAAAAATTTATTTACGAGTAGGTAATATAAAAATATAAATAGGCTTTTTTTTAATTTTATGTTAAGGCCGACAAAAAGGCTAACGATTCAACTGATGGTAAGTGGCTACCGCCACCAACACTTGCGTGTTATCACTACAAGTGCGCTGCCAACCTAAATGGGCTCTGGCATTCCTTACTCACCAAAACACATAAAAAGCATAAAAATATGTAACAAAATATTTAAAAAAAATTGTTCATTTTCCTTATTGTGTTTCACATTAATTTGGGTAGCCTGTCTGGCGGCAGTAACCACCCTCTTACAGAAGGCACAAGTGTGCTGTTGTATTTCCAATACCAGAACCTTTTTCCTAGTCCCTTATCATTGAACTTGGCCTTATCTCACAAACCAAATTATACACCAAATTGCATAAAATGACTATTAATGTATAAAATAATTTTTGTTTTACCTTCACTTGAGATATTCTATTTTTGTCAACCACCTCCATAATAGAACCGATAGAGAATCTCGACTTGAGGCTATCATTCAATTTACTAAAGAAATTTGCGGGCAGAGTGCGCGCTCCTGTTAATTGCTTCACGAGAAACCTGAAAAATATTATCATGAGAATGTATTATAGACAATTGCATTAACAATGCAACAAAGAAACTACGAATAATCCTACTAATGTTAGGTATAAATTCTAAAGTTTGTGAGAATTTATGTTTGTTATCCTTTTTAGCAAAAATTCACGAACTTGGCATTCATTACTTGGATTAACATGTAAGATACTTTTTATCTTAAAAAAAAATATGTTAAAACATAGTACATTACGTTACATCCTAACTAAACCATTACAATAACATGTTTGTACTAGAAGAGACATGAAAGAAAAAATAGTCAATAAGTTTCAAATTGAAATGTTTTGAATAAAAGTAATATTTTCCTTTTAAACAAATAAGTATAAAATATAGAAATTAATATCATTAGTTTACCCATCTTAAAACGCATGTTATTGAAAAAAAAAAAAACACAGTTTACATGTGGAAATGTACTCAACATTTTTTATTTTAATGTTGTACAGTTTACAAAAAAAAATTAAATAAATAATTCATACTTTTTCCAATCTGTGTATTTATCCTCTATAGTGCGCGGAGGAATCAAAGGTTTTCCTCTAGTGGCGCACCATCCGACGGGATGCACCTCCGAACAGAACAAGTTAACCCAAAAGTCCTTAGAATCGTCACTGCCGAATCCCTCATATCGTAATAAACCCATGTACCCTTTCACCTGGAGCATTAAAATAATGTCATCAACAAAGATAATGGATTGGTTTCGCTGCGCTCGACTAGATAGAGCGCTATACAAAAGCAATAGCTCCGAAAATGTGGCAACTTTTTATTGTTATGTGTGTAAAAAATCGTCACTTTTTACCCAGTTTTATTATATTTTTACACAATTTCACTACGCAAACTGGTATTTTATTATGCCTAAAATTTTATAAAACATTCGACACGTACACATCACAGACAGTTTGCAGTGTGACTGGCTCGGGTACGCCGGATTCGGCGTACTATTTTATGCCGCATTTTACAAGTACTACGGCGGTATCTAGTCGAGCGTAGCGAGACCAATTATTTATCTATGGTCATCAACACATTTACCTAAAATATTTATATGAAAAATTGACAATTTGACATTGACAATTTACCATATACCTAAATTTGTTTTGCGTTCTCATTGTGGTCATTATAAACTCATGGTAGACTTGACGGACCTGTTTTGGAAAACTAAGAAAAATTATAGACTTGACTTGACTGACTAGTCTCGGGATCTGCTACTTTTGATTTTTAATTTCAATTTTGGCTTTTTTTATTTAAAAAAAAGGCGTAAAATTGCCATTTTTACTAATGACACTGGCATAATCATTGGAGAAGATCTGATGGATCCAAGACATTAAAAGAGAAGAAGAAGATGAAGAAGAAACTCTAGTAGAGGTACTGAACTCTACCAGAGTGAGTGAGTGAACTAATGAAATTATTCATTTAACCACATAAAAAATATTATATTACATTGTTGGGCGCAGAGTCCTCTTAACTATAAGAGCCATCGGCTGTTGTAATAAATAATTTGATAGTAAAACAATCTGTTAAAAAAACTATAAATAATTCTTAAAAACTCATTATTGTCACTTTTGTTTGTGCTGATAGACTATTATCAACGCTCAGACACAACTACTAAGTCTAGAAAGCTAAAGTTTAGAACACAGATTTATTTTATAATGTAAGCGAATAGGTCAGCCATCAAGCTTGTCGATCTTAAAATAAAAATATATATATTTTCGATCTCAGCACAGATATATCTTGATTAGTAAAGATTACCTTTAAAACTGAAGCCACCCAAAAGTAATCAGATTTCTCTGATTCACTTCCACAATCAGTGTTTTTCACTTCCACCTTCATGCCCTCGAAAGTGTTGTCCCACATTTCGTGAAGTGGTGCATGTTTGAACAGACTGACGGGTGCAGCCAAAAAGTCACAACCAAATAGTTCATCTCTCCATTCGTAACTGTTTGCAATCAATGCTGCAGAATGTTTTATAGGTCCCGCCTGAAATTAAAATAAAAAAAGCTATACAAAAATTCAGGGTCAGTTGTAATTGTATACAAGGTTGACTTACAACATATAGTTGTTTATATCTTTATATATAAAAAAAATTAGCTGCCGTATGTTTGTATCCACAAAACTAAAAATAGCCAGTCCGGCTTAAAATTTTTACACATTGCATTTTGACATAAGAGTACATATTTATAAATTTTTATTACGAAGTTCCAACGGAAATGAAAAAAAAAACAAGTTGGGTTCAGTTAGTTTCTTTAGGAATTGGCTCTCAACCAAATGAAGTGAGATTGGTAGAAATTTAAAATTTCGCAAAAAGTCTATTTCCATGTTACATAATGAATATGACTTATTATTTATTATTTATGAAATTTATTACATAATGAAATTTGAAATAAACACAATAATTTTTTTCACCATTGTAGTATCTTTTTTCTTGCTGACTGTACCATTTCTTGTTGGTACAATCTGCTGCAAACGAGTATAACTCCCAGTCATTATGAATTTCCCATTCTAGCTTTCATGGTTTAGTTGACGCTGCTCTTACTAATGCCTCTCAAATTAAAAATACAAAGAAGTTAATTGTTATTGATATTTTAGAAATGTGAGTAACTTGTGCATTAAAGATGTACACATACATTTGGCACTTAAAATCTTTATCGTTGTGATGATTGTGGTGCAACAACGACTACAGTAGAGAAAAAAAATCCAGGGTAAAAAGTATCTTAATGATAACCGGTATTAGTTTAGTAATAAACTAAGTACCTGTGTGTGTGCCAAATTTAATGCAAATCCATTCAGCTGTTTTTATGCGAAAGAGAAACTAACATCTATCCATACATCCGGAGAATTTATTAGAATGGATATTCTAATAATTTTTCGTATTTATAATATTTATAGTACTCATAGGGTATAATGTATTACCTGCAAGTCATTGAATGTTGCTTGCCACTGTTGCAACTGTGGCAATGGCTCCAGTGGGATCATTCCAGCCATATGTTCCGCTCCCTCCATCAGTTTAAATCGCCAGCTACAGTGTTTACGCCTAGCTATTTTACCACTGTGGCATCCCAATGAACAGAATTTGTTGTTACGCTGATAGAATTGTCTGCGATGGCCAATACGACCACAAAATTCGCATATTGCTGAAACAATACAATATTTGTTTTGTTCTACGTCAGTTTACATAGAGATCTACATTTTGTATGATGTGTGAGGGCCATCAAGCAATGCTACAGGTGCTGCAAGTATGCTACCAATCATAGTTGGATAGATAGGGTAATTGGCTCTGATATCCCTTACACATATAAAAACAACAGACACATTTATGGTTTCATAGTGATCTTCTGTAAGGGAGGTGGTGCCATCAGACGGGGTGCCCAAATAACTGCAAAGAGCAGTGTGTACTGCCACTACTTACTATGAAATTTTTAAATTGTTAATGCGAATAGTACGGCATATAATTTAAGATATTTAAACGACGTTTCAGAGCGAACTATTGAAAAACTATTGAAAACTATTGAAAAACTTTCATTGGTTTTACTGTTTAATCGTAAGTCTATACGAAGCTATAAAGTAGCACTCACCAAAACTATCTTTCTCTAAAGGAAGTATAGAGAGATCATCTACTATGTTAACTTCGTCAGTAAAATGAACAGTGTCAGTAGATTTTACAGTACCGCTAGTGCAAAATGCCATATTTCACCATAACACGCTACAGACGGACGACAAATCGAAAAGGTAAACACAGTACACATGACTATTAACACTAAACAATAAACAAAAGTAAAAATCTACGAATCAACTAGTAATGTTTTATTGTTTTGAAATAAACTTATTAATTAAAACACAGAGGAGGCACTTATAAGCACAAATAATTTAGATTTATAATAATATAATGCCTATTTCACTTTATTTCAGTATGAAATATGAAATGAAATGAATGAAACCAACTAATAACCATAGATACACACAGTCAGTTGATACCAAAGACAGTCAGATCATATAACTTTATAATCTGTGGTCAGATTAATAGTTCGCCAGCGAGAGTTGATTGGTTGATACACAGACACACATAAACTACTAGTGTTGCCAAGTAAGTAAAACAAAAAATACCCAACACTTCTAAAAAGATATTAGAATGTTAAAAATTTCATACACTAAAAAGTGGCTAAAAGTGACCAAGCGTATACTCATTAGCATCGTATTATTGTTTCGTAATTATCAATAATATAGAATTTTCAAGGATTATCAATTGCATTATGTATTTCTATCAAAAAAAAATACGTACGGGACACCGTACAGGTGTATTGTGAACCATTGTTGGTAAGTTGATACCAATTTTTTTGTTACAAATAGACAATGTTCGTTCAGAAATAGGTATTATTATGTAGATGAGTGGACAAGTGTTAATTTTCGGAAAAATATTACTTATTATTATTTTGCTGTGATTTTATACTTTGCCAATAATTAAAAATTGCCAAAACAGTGGCTAAAATATTTGGAAAATAATATTTAATATTTATGGTTAGTGCAATCCCAAAAGTTGCCAGATATAGCCAAAAAATGGCTAACTTGGCAACACTGTGAACCACACATGAACCAAAAATTCCATTGTTATTTGTTCCATGCATTGGATATTATGTGTCAATGTATGTGATGCTGATGTGATCTATGTTCAACGCTACTTAGTATACTATAGCTACTCCATACATGAAGAAGAATTATTTAATTGAAGTGATGGACGTAGGATAATATAACAGGACCGCTTAAGTGAAATAAATTGCATTTACGAAAAGGAACTGTATTACCAATAGTTAAAGTATATATTTCTTTGTGCCTTATACAGAGGCTAAGCCGGGCAGAGAGAGAAGCCAAGCGGAGGTCATGTGTCTCTTTCTTTCATCTTGCCAAACCAAAAAAATGTAGTTGATCAAAAATTTAGATTCCAAACCTTATTAAATTAGATCCATGATTTAAATATCGTTAAATCTCTACAGACAGAATTTAGTCCGAAATTCTTATATCAACTAAAATTTGTTATAAAGAACATTTTTATGAAGTAAGTATCTAATGATACTGCTGCAATAAGGCTGCAATTCTTTTACTATCATCTGGACGCCGAGTTCATTCTTAACCTTACGCTGCCACATTTCAACAAAAAAATTGAACTCTTGCGGGTTTATTTGATGAAAAAAATAGCCAAAGCGACGGAAAATAATAAACCCAAGGTTTTAGAGGAACGGTAAATTACTGACCATACATGTAAAAACAGTGACATCTCGCGACGAAAACGAGAACTAGGGTGTTATACTCTTCATTGGCCTTCGGACGTCTTGAAAACAGGTAATACAAATTTTATTTCAAATTAATATTAATAAATTTTTAATATTACCCACTTTATTTCGTTTTATGAGCGAACGTCGAACATCAATCTATGGGAAGCATCATTTATATAGTTTGTGTTTAATTTATTTTATTTCTGACGATATCATTTAACGTAGTTGAGGTAAGTAAAATTCTTATTCTTGATTTTGATAAAAGGTTGATAACGCACAATGATTTTATCTAATTGTAATATGTAACAACCGAATTAATGTTCCTGGTCCTAGACCATCAGCCCTTTTCGTAGTTTTTTTCTTTTTTTTTTAATTATCACACAATCCACACAGCACCATCTAGTTCCAAAGTAAGCAACTTAATCTATGAACTTAATGCTTGTATTATGGATACCAAACCGTTTTGTAGTTATTATTTTCTGTTTTTCTGTCCACAGGGTTAGTTCTTTTTTATCTGAATACAAGCTGGTGCCCGCGACTTCGTCCGCGTTGAAAAAGAAAATATATGAGTACCTAAGTCCCTAATTATTATACGATGTGATACCTATTGCAAAAACAAATAATAAACTAATGAACCGATTTTGATAAAACTTCGTAACTATGTTTAATTTAGTCCAACTTAAAAGATAGGATAGTTTTTATTTTAAACCCAGGCGAAGCCGGAAGCGGGTCATTAGTACAAGTATAAAAAAGAGAGGGCGAGTTTTGTATGTTTGTTTAAAGGTGGGGGAAATCTCATGAACCATTGCATCTACTTAGTTAAAATTCTTTCACTATTGAAAAGAACATTAATCCAAATGGACAAAGAGTAGGTACCTACATATAATTATATCTAGGTCTACGAATAAATAATACTCTTAGATCTAGGTACCTATTACGTGCGGCGCGTGGTAATTTAAAATGGTGAAAGAAAACGATTCTTATAATGAAAGAAACGTATTCTTATAGACCAAGACAAGATTACCTACCTTCCATACTTCCGATACTTCTTTTCTTCCTTGTTACAGTGATAAACTACGGTAAATAGAAGTCACCCGCTCTTTCATCTGCTGTGTCCGGTGTATAAATGGAAAGTAAGTAAATCATGGTATATTGAAATCTTGTATATTTCTTACATTAATTTAAACAGTGTCTAGTCAGCTTGACTTAACATGTTCATTAGTCCGCATACAAAACCTTTTAATTAAGTTCAAAATAACTTTCGATGAATTTGGAAATAATTATGTCTAGATGTGTAGGTATTTTATATACACAAAACCTATCTTACAGTATTTCAAGTTACATACTTTGGTCTTCGACTTTGTCTGTGCACACTATGGTGTACACGGACATAATAATAATAACACTATAAGTATATAAGTTATATTTAGATGGCATGCACATTCATTTATTTGTAGTTCAACAAGAAAATGAATAATACGTTGTCTCTCAGAAAGAATATCTCCATATTCACAAAAATAATTGGCGTTACATTACATACTTATAAAAGTAAACCAGTGTACCTACATATAGTGTACACGGTCCAGCGGAACTGCTCTGCGTGTACAATAAATACACTGGACTGTGAACGTGTTAATCATTGGGCACACGAGTAAAAAGTAAACGCAATAATATTACAATAACATTTTAATTTAGGAAAGAAGAGGGCTCCCGCTGCTCGTGTAGTGCGGCGGCAGTCTAGTGATGCAGCAGTAATGACATCTCAGCAGATTCGCGCTCAGTCTGGCCCTCAATATCAGCCAGGACAAATCACGTTTAGCCCAAGGGCTCAAGTACATGCATACCATCAATTCGATCCAGCAGCCATTACCCATCAACAGGCTATTCAAATACAGCAACCAATTCCAATACATTACATTCCTTCTTATTCTACAACTCAAAGTCCTTTATATGCGCCAGCAGGACCACAACAAAGTGTACTTGTATCTACTGCACCTGGGCAACCTCATTCAACCTTGTATGTTCAACCACAACATCAACTTCAACCTAATTTACATGGGACAACATATTATAATCCAGCTCAAATACAACCAGGTCAACACACTTTACACCAGCCAGTAGCACCTCCATATCAAGCTGCCGTAGCATATGGGCATCATTATATGCCTGATTATCAACTACAGCAACTTCGATTACAATGTCAACCAACACCAGGTACAATCCCCTGTCGACGTCATTCTTTTGATTCAAGTTATACGCGTCCTCATCTACAACAGCCAGTTCAATATCATTATGATTCATGTCAGTCGAGAGATTTTTATCAAGCTGTACCACAACAAGATCTAGCTCAGGGTAGAGATGATCCTTTATCGCCAATTAGGCCCATAAATCCGACAGTACAATCATCTCCCGTTCAATTTCCTGCACCTACCTTCATTTCAAGCCTTCATAGTCAAGTAGAATCCCGTATACGTGTTCCAAGAGAAAGGAGTCACATTAGTCCCTGTCGGACACTACCACCCAAAATTCCACGTGCTTCACTTGGGTCAAGCGTATCGGGTTTCTCTCCTAGTTCAAGACGATCTCATCAAATATCGTTTGAACCTATTATGCCTGGAGCCATAAGTTGCGACTCCTCTGAGCTAGAAACACCACAGCAACAATGTCATTTTGAACCCCAACCGCCGCCAAGCGGTATTGTATCCCAGACTCAATATCAGCTAACACCACCCGGGCCATCAACTTCTGATGTTCCTGGTTCAGGGGAACTGATAATGACTGAAATGACTCAACCTGAACCCAGTAGTCTTGTTCCTGGGCCAGAACGAAGGATCCCAAGAAAGAACAGTTCAGAAATGAAAAATGAGAAATGCCGGTATACTATTCCCGATAAAGTACTAGGGAAATCAGAAAATACTGAATACGTAAGCCTTCTATGTAACTATTACCCAATGGCGCTATCTCCCACCGAACTAGTAAGTATTACCAAGGATCTTATTTTCATTTCCAGTTGATTTAATTATTTTATTATGTAAGGATTTTAAAAAGATAGAAAGCTTGGCTTTTGTGTTAATTTTATATGACATAAGATAACATAAGATTTTCATAAAATAAGATTTTTTGTGTTTTTTGGTTGTATTGTAGGTATTACTTAAAAAGTCCCTACAGAATCAAACTATAGGTAAATGAAAATAAATAAATAATATAAATAGCATACTTAAATAAAAATAAATAAATAACTATTATGTCAGTAGGTACTTACTTAGGTATGTGTGTGTTGGCCTCGTTCGCCATAATATTTAAAAGTAATCTAACTGTAGAATACTTTTAAAGCTATAGAATAGACAGTCTTTTCATACACATGATACACATCTAAATTTTACATAAACGATCTTTTATAATAATAAGGGCATTACATCACATATTTTATACTTCGTCATAAAAAAAATGTTGCTTTCAGATTCGTTACGATATATCATTCAAGCCAGATAAATCAAAAAAACTAGTTAAACTAGCATATGATACAATGAAAAGAGATATATTTCCAGAAGCAGTAACGGCCTTTGATCAGAGTAAAATTTGTATTGTCACAGAACCTCTGCCAGGAGTTGGAGAACGTTTTGTGACTAATGTAAGTGCTTTCTTATTATTTAAATAAGAAACTAACTGACGCCCGCGACTTCGTCTGCGTTAAAAAAGAAAAATTATAACTGACAAACAACATTTGCCGGGTCAGCTAGTTTCTCATATATGAGAAACTAGCTGACCCGGCAAATGTTGTTTTGCCATATAAATTATTAAAAAATGGGTTGCAAAAAGACTTATGGTTGTTTTATTCCATATTTAGTATATTCTGATTTTTTTATTAACAAAAGTAACTTATATGCTTATATCTCCTCTAGTTTCAGTTTATTATAAAAGTACTTAAAACATTTAATGCTACTTAAAAATACGCTTCTAACGATGTATAATATGCATATATTTGATATAAGTATATACTTATCTAATAAAAAAATTGACAAAAATAATTTATTTATTTTCGATTAGCTCTCCTGTAAAAAGTGTAATTTTGATTTGTGGCCCTTTAGTTATAAGTAATTTTATATTATTTATTTGCAGCTTGATGTAAAAGACACGGACGATAGGACAGTAAGATTTGATATAACAATAATTAAAACGGGCGTTCTTAATTTCAATACACTCATTGAGTAAGTACCTATCAATTAAACCAATATATCATTTCATAACGAATTTGTGGAGCGAATATATTTAATTGCAATTTTTTCAATATACACCACAGATCCTCAAAGTTCATTGAACCATCCAACAGAAGTGATACAGCTATTAGACATTATTCTTCGTCAAGGGACATTGGAGTCATATATAAAGGTAGTTGTCAATCTATACTTATATTATAAAGAGGAAACATTTGATTGTTTGTTTGAATTGAATAGGCTCTGAAACTACTAGACGGATTTTGAAAATTCCTTTACCAATAATAATAATAAATAATCAAAGACAATAAATCCACTCGGTTAGCCTTCAATTGAAGATTTTCTAACTGACCCTTTTTCTTTGACGTCCAGTGTATTTTTGTGGCTCAATTTGTTTTCTTGAATGTTAACAGGCAGGTCGGCAATTCTTTAAACGACCTTCGACCTCCGTAGACCTCGGATACGGATTAGAAATGTGGACGGGCCTCTTCCAATTGGCTATTATTACAAATAAAATGTTCATCAATGTTGATGGTACGTATCAAAATAATATTAAGAAACGCGTTGTTCAAACATAACGAGAAAAAACTGGTATGAATGAGAAATTTAGGCTTCAGCGCATGATGCTGCGAGAATAACATCAATCAAACAATATTACAAATTATATTTGGAGGCACAAAATGTTATTCTAAGCTTATCTTTTCTTATTTATATAATATGTTATAGTTATATATAAAAATGTTATGTTGGTTTGTGTATGCTTCAAAATACCATACGCCGGGTACGCCGACTTCGGCGTAGTATTTTTTGCTGCATTTGACAAGTACCTACGCCGGCGGTATCTAGTCGAGCGCAGCGAAACGCGAAACGCAGTGTTCCCTGCCACATCCAGACTAGAGCCACCTTTGAAAAGTTAATTTCCAAAGTTGAACCTATCGGGAATCGAACCCGGGCACAGAACGTTTAGGCGACCGCCCTAACCATTCAACCATTACCGATCTTAATAAATTTAATTAATAAATTTTGTAATAACATTCCAGTCGCTCACAAAGGCTTTCCAAAGAGCGAAAATTTGGCTGATTTGTTGAAAAAAGATTTCAAATTGAGTCCTAAGTACAGTGAAAGTAGAAGCGCAGCGGCCCAATGAAAAATTCATGGAATTCTTGAAAGATCTCAGAGTAAGTATAGCTAAAAATAAACCATAATGTTTCTGAAATTACTTGGATCACGCGTGTGATCAAGATATGTAAGAGGAAATAATTACACATTTGAAATAAAAGCAACATGTGAAGGTACTAAGTAATTAGGAAAACTTTACAATTTTTGTTGTTTAAGTAATAATCGCAAAAGTTAAATTATGTACATAACAAAAAGCTTTTACATATTAAAGTTACAAAGAATATCAGTTAAAAGTAATTTAGCATTAATCATAACGCTTTAATTTTTCCGTTTGTCGGAAACTAAAACTTTCACCACTTGTCGACTGTCATCTATTATTTTATCCAAATGTTCCTATTATAGGTAGTTGTACCTATTCACGCGGAAGGGATGGAACGGTCTAGTCGTGAGTTTATCGTAAACAAACTTGTAAAATCCCCAATGGAAGAAGAATTTGATCACACGGATGTTGACGGTAAAACGCAAAAAAAATCCGTACATCGTTATTTCACAGTGCTTAAAGGAGTCGGGTACGTATTATTTTAAGTTTTCCCCCAGGGGTTGCCCTACAGGCCATTATTGTGGGTAAAATTGCAACTTTTTTGCTTTTTTCTGTTAAGGTTGACAGACAGGCTGACGGTTCATAACAAAAAAAAAAAAACAACAATGTCGCGCACTGTGTCAATTGCAGCATCGAAGCCCTCTCTAACCTCGATAATATTTCTTTGTGAAACAAGAGACTTAAGTACTGCCGCCTCATTTTTTTTCAGTATCGATTATCCAGAACTGAATTGTGTGTGGGTAGCAAAGAAGAAGACAATATTGTATCCTATGGAAATGTTAACTGTGGCTTCTGGACAGGTAATTAACATTGCGCTATTTTGTGATATAGGTAATATGATTGCATAATAGTGTGGTATGTAAGTACGATGTATGGAATAGAAATGTAGTCAGAGGTCCTTTATTGCTTCTGTTGTTTTTGCATTGCATTGTTTTTATTTCAGAATAAAATTAATTACAGATTCATAGATAAATATGATTGGTCTCGCTGCGCTCGACTAGATGCCGCCGTCGTACTTGTAAAATGCGGCATAAAATAGTACGCCGAATTCGGCGTACCCGAGCCAGTCACACTGCAAACTGTCTGATGTGTACGTGCCGAATGTTTTATTAAATTTTAGGCATAATAAAATACCAGTTTGCGTAGTGAAACTGTGTAAAAATATAATAAAACTGGGTAAAAAGTAATAAAAAGTGACTATTTTTTACACACACTACAATAAAAAGTTGCCACATTTTCGGAGCTATTGCTTTTGTATAGCGCTCTATCTAGTCGAGCGCAGCGAGACCAATCCATTATCTTTGTACAGATTATATTATCATGTATTTACAGTTGCGAAATAAACAGCTGAATGAAGAGCAACTCTCAAATATGGTGAAGAATGCAGCAACGCCACCACAAGAACGCATTGCAAAAATCAAGGAAATCACAAGCGCGGTAAATACTATTTTTTTTTAGTCAAAAATTGATTCTTGGAACTGGTCTCTTTAAACCCTGACGTGCGACGCAAAAGCAATGTGTTATAATTTGACATGTGTTACTGTGTATCTGTCTGCGGCATCGTATACTTCCAAAACGGATGGACCGATTTCGAATCGGTTTTTTTGTTTGAAAGATGACATGATACGACAAAGTTCAGGTGTTTGAAGACCGTCAGCTCATTTCTTGGTTAACGAAGGGATTTCACTAGCTGTTCGATTGATGTCAAATTTAGTATACTGTTACTTCGATAGTATGTATTTCCATGACATATTAACTTTTGACCTAATGCTGCAGCATAAAGTATACCTAGTCTAGAAAATAACCATTTTCCAGCAACTTACAGCAGATATATATCAAGTTTGGGCTCAATATAATGTCAGGTTAGTTTTCATTTTGGCTCGTTCCGCTTGGATCCACAGTTTTGGCTCCTATATTGTTTAAGAAATAAAGACTCGATGGTTATTAGACTATTGCTATGTATTATAGTTTTAATTTTTTTTATAATAAAACATGTAATGAACATATTAGTTTTTTAATGAATCGAGAATTTATAGATTTGCATGATAGGGTTGAATGCATCTCACCCGCGAACCGCGAATTATATATACAGGGATTGATGCAGTTTATTATCGGTTTATTGCAGTATTAAAAGATGAATTTTATATTATTTAAATGGTAATAGCAACTAATTCATATATTTTTTTTTGCAGATTAAATATTCTACTAATCCAGAGTATAAAACATTTGGCGTGACGATAAATGACAGTAAGTTTCATACTGTACCTGGAAAAATATTGGCAAGTCCGATGATAACAACCGGTAATTCTTCAGTACAACCCATGTAATTATAACTTTTTTTAAATATTAAAATTTTAAATCATCGATAGCCAGTAAGTTCGTAAGCTTTATAACTACCTATAGGTAATATGCTGTTCATGTGATTAAGAGGGAAGAATAGTAGGTACTTACTTGTCCATACAAAAAGAGAAAATGTTATTCCACTTCTAAATATTTTCCAATCTCCGTGATTTTTTGTATGTTATTGACACAATGAAAGACTTAAGTTTATAGGTTTTCCTATTTTCAAAATTTGGAATACCTACTTAGATTCTAACTTATAGGCACCTGAAATAACTTAATTTTTATTGATAACTTCAATGATTATTACCTTGGTCTCACTACGCTCGACTAGATAGAGTACTTACAAAAACTATACAAAAACGATGGCTCCGTAAATGCGGCAGTTTTTTATTGTAGTGTGTGTAAAACATCGTCACTTTTTATCACTTTTTACACAGTTTTATTATATTTTTACACAGTTTCACTACGCAAACTGGCATTTTATTATGCTCATAATTTAATAAAACATTCAGCACGTACACATCACAGACAGTTTGCAGTGTGACTATTGCTCGGGTACGGTAGTATTTTTTGCCGCATTTTAAAAGTACAAAGGCGGTATCTAGTCGAGCGCAGCGAAACCAATCATTCGTCTATGGAGTCACTGCTATTTTTTTATTGACGTAAACTGAACTATACACACTTATTTTTTATTGATAACTTCAATAAATTAATAGTTCTTCCTACTTGCAGAAATGGTGTCTGGGGAGGAAATGACTTTAAAGGACTGTACCACCCAATCCCATTTCCACGATGGATTTTGTTGGCCGTCAGTTGGAGCAAGCCTTTTAATCCATTAACATTTATCGAAAAGGTTATTAAAGTTTTGTGATTGAAGCTAAACTAAATTATCACTATAACATGTTCGGTGTCTAAAAAAATATAAGATACTAGCTGCTGCATGCGACTTCGCCCGCGTAACTTTATAAAATATAGCCTAACTGAAGCCTTACTCGATAAATGGACTATTGCATAGTGTTGATCCGTTTATTTTATTTATTGAAATAAATCAATTTTATTGACTCGTTAAAATTTTTTTTGTCATTTATTTTTTTATTTTATCTAATTAGTTAAATAACTAATAGTCAATAATTATTTCCTAATTATAAAACATACTTTAATTATTAAATTTATAAACTCAATTACCTAGTTTATTAATTTATTACCAATTTAGTAAAACTGGATAATTCGTGGAGGATTTATAAGATACTAGCTGGTGCTCGCGACTTCGTCCGCGTGGAATAGTTATTTTGGGAATCATTTGGGTATCTCGAACGGTTTTCGCAGCGCACGTAACGGAAGCCCTCAAAGATGAATATTTTTCCCCGTTTTTTCCACATTTTCGACTGTTTCTTCGCTCCTATTAGTCGCAACGTGATGTTATATAGCCTAAAGCCTTCCTCCATAAATGATCTATCCAACACAAAAGTAGTTCCTGAGATTAGCGCGTTCAAACAAACAAACAAACAAACTCTTCAGCTTTATAATATTATTAGTATAGATTTGCAAATGCGATGTGTAATGTTGGCTGTAATAAATTAAATGTTGGCTTTGTTGTAACTAGTAACAGATAACTGCAGAAGGAATCAGCCTGGGAGTACAAATCCAACCGCCAACTATAGATAAAAATATTGTTCACACTATAGAAGATTTGAATTTGAGGCTGAGACATTACATAAACGATGGATTCAAACTGGCTTTTATTGCTTTACCACTGTCAAAGAATACTAACATTACTTATCACGAGGTAATCTAGACTGTCTTCATGTCTGACTTCATATCTACTATATGAAATAGGATAGGGGTAGCTTATTCAAAATATGTACTTAAGTGTAAAAAAAAAAACAGCCACTTGACCACAGATCACTCTGGATTAAATTGTTTCAGGCAACTTAATCCCAATTTTTTTTTTGTTATATTTTTATACTATAGGTACTAGCTGAACCCGAAGTATTCTAGCCAGATTCTAGCGAACACATTACCTAATTTAATGTTTACCGAAAGACACATTGTTCGATTTAATACGTTACTTAATATAATTAAAAAAATATATTTTTATTTTTATTGAAATAACTAAATTTCTTGTTTGTCCGTTTGTCCGCATAAGCGAAACTGTCTGGCTGTCATATCGCATTTTTAAACATTTTTCTTCTAGACTTTCTTACCCCATCGCTTCGCTGGTAAGCGAATGGATGGAAGATGCATTTCATACAAATTTGTATTTATTCTATCAAAATATTTATATCTTATAATTTATTTTTATAATTTTACAAGATTTTATCACCTTTCAGATAAAAAAAGTTGCTGAATGTGATGTGGGCATGCTGACACAATGTATTAAGCCGAAAAATATAGAAACAATCAAGAAAATCACACTACGAAATATTATTTTAAAGGTTTGTTCAGCACTGTATTTATTTATTTATTTAAGTTTATTACGGATAGCCAACGTACATAGTCTACTTACATATAAAATACAAAACAAATTGCATAACTTAACGCCGCTATAACTTAAATCGGATTTAACACACGGCTAAGCTTGCAAAAATCACATTTACATTCTGACATAATCTTAGATTCTCAATTCGATTAATAATTCTGTACATATTTATGTATGTAAATTTATGTACATATCCCTAAAGGGACTACTTTTGGAAATATATTTTAGTTAAGTATTAATAATATATTTCGTTAAGTAACAAAAATAAAGTTTACTAAATTATATTATAGTATTATATTATATTATTATTATTTTTTTAAGGTTTTTAGTTTTAGGTAGGTTATAATGTAGATATATACATATGTAATATTAATTAATTAAACTCCTTTCACAATTAAATGTAATATTTTTGTATGTCTAAATTGACCCTTTTTTACTTCACTAACATAGTTTTACTTAGTGTATACAGGTATTACTTTCTGTGCATTCAGGTGAATGCAAAGTTGATGGGAATAAATCATAAGTTAGACGAGAAAAATGTGCCTAGAGGTCTAAGTGAAACCGATTATGTGATGGTTGTCGGCGCTGACGTCACGCATCCTCCCCCAGACCAAAGGAAGGTACTAAGTATATTTTCACGACACGTTTGGTCTAGTGGCTAGTAACCCTAGCTGTTAACCAAGCGGTCGCGGGTTCGAATCCCGCTAGGGGCAAATGTTTATGAGTTAACATTTACCTTTGTACCTGAGTCATGGATGTTTTGTATTTTATAATAATGCTCCCAAATATACTTTTATAGTCTTTGTATGTATGTATTTAAAAAAAAGGATTGTATGTAGTATATCAACTGTCTAGTATCCATAATACAAGCATTAAGTTGCTTACTTTGGAACTAGATGGTGCTGTGTGGAATGTAAAAAAAAAAACACTAAAAAATATATTTGATTTTTGCCCTAGTCGTAAGTTAGTCGTAAGGCCAAGAAAAATAAAACTAGGTATATACATAATACTTATAGGTCATAGTATGGAATGCTTGCTTTGATTAAGTTGTTTCTCGTTATTATCAGTTTATTTGTTGTTTTATGGATAAACGAATCACAATATTGTGTCAATATTGAAAATTTTATACGCGTATTACGACTATAGGTATTCATTACAAAATAGTTTGTTAGTGTTAGTTTTTGCAAAAAACACTAACAAACCATCATTTCATTGCGTATGAAAACGATTCATACAAATAAATGGCGCACGGTATGGTATGGTGTCGCTAGAGGTTACAAAGGCTATAAAAATGCCAAAAGAAAAAAAATGCTGTTCTGTATAATATATAGTCTATTAGTTACATTTTATTTTTGTTTGATTCATAATGTTATATTTTACTAGCTGTTGCACGCGACTTCGACCGCATAACTTTATGAAATACATGTTACTCGCTGATAATGTAGCTTTCTATTGCTTAAAGAATTTTCAAAATCAATACAGTAGTTTTCGAGTTTATTCATTACAAACATACAAATCTTCTCTCTTTATAATATTAGTATAAATAAAGATACGTGAACGACGACGCGTAGGTATAACAGCTAGTTTATTATAAAACTGCTGGATATATTTTATGTTAAGAATCAAGAAGAAGAAGAAGAATGTTAAGAACATTAAGAAATAATCTAATATGAATATCATGACATCATTTAGGTAAAGAATTCTAATAACGAAGACGTTGTACCAAGTATTGCAGCGGTGGTTGCTTCAATTCATTTCTCACACACCATTTACAATCTGGAAATGTCTATGCAAAAATCGACGGTAATTTTATTTATTATTATCTGCCTACAAAAGTTTAATAATTATGTCTTCATCTCAGCTGCAGGACGTCCACTGCTAGACTAGGCCTCCCCCATAAATTTTCCAAAAAAGGCCGGTCAGAAGCGGCCTATTTCCAATAATTATATTGGTATCGTGTCACTTTTTGATAATAATAATAATTATTATCAAAAATAGGAATACAGATTTATCTTTAAACACAAAATACTTTTTAACTAATAAGTCATAGATAAATGACTGGCCTCGCTGCGTTCGACTAGATACCGCCGTCGTACCTGTAAAATGCGGCATAAAATAGTACGCCGAATTCGGCGTACCCGAGCCAGTCACACTGCAAACTGTCTGTGATGTGTACGTGCCGAATGTTTTATTAAATTTTAGGCATAATAAAATACCAGTTTGCGTAGTGACCCAGGTGTACAAACTAGGTGGACCACGGGCACTACCCGGTGAAACGGACTATGTAAAAGTATAATAAAACTGGGTAAAAAGTGATAAAAAGTGACGATTTTTTACACACACTACAGTAAAAAGTTGCCACATTTTCGGAGCTATTGCTTTTGTATAGCGCTCTATCTAGTCGAGGGCAGCGAGACCAATCAATTATCTTTATAATAAGTCTTGTATTATTAAAAAGGCGTTTGGATATTTATATTTTCATCGCAGGAGGAGATCATATCGCAATTTGAGGACATGATGTTGCGTCATTTCCTTTTCTATCAATATCATCACGGCGGCAATCTTCCGAACAAGATCTACGTGTACCGCGACGGGGTGTCCGACGGACAGTTCTCTAAGGTATGAACTAATTTTATCTATTACTAGCTGGTGTCCGCGACTTCGTCTTTTTTAGTAAATAATAATAAAATGTAAGAGTAAAATACCTACTAACTAGGTAAAAACAATGACGTTTAGTCAGACACAGACAGATCCATATTGTACAGCATTTACAATGTTTTAAAATAAATGAGCGTGTATATGAAAGGATACGAGTATAATATTATAATATCCTTAGATTATATAATCTAGGAAATATTCTACATATGATAAGGATTCTGAAAAGGTCGCATCAATTCGCATATACCATAAAAATGTTTTGATACTATTCTGCTGTTGATAGATAATAATCGTTGTATCTTGTTACAGGTCCTTAACAAAGAGCTTGAAGCCATATTTAATGCATACGAGTCGTTTGCAACACCTGTAAAGCCACAGGTTTTGTTCATGATTGTACAAAAGCGTCATCATACCAGGTATAAAAGATACTTAAATTCAACAACAACATTAGAAACAAAAATACAAATCTTTACTCTTTATTATAAGACTAGATGGTGCCGCGACTTCGTCCGCGTCCAATAGCTACCAAACTTCACAGGATTATTCACTGGTCTAATCTGAAGGTTGTCTGAAAATTTCATCAAAATCGTAATAGATAGATTGCTTAGTATAGAAATATATACCTATACTTATACAGATATTAATCTGTGCCTGTGAATTAAGGTTTCGTTTCTTGTTTCTTAAATGATGGGATTCAGAATGCTAAAGATCATCAATTTCTTGGTATGAATGATACACGTTGTTACATTAGTTTTTTTTAAATTTCAGACTATTTCATGAGGATTACAGAAATGTTCTTCCAGGAACACTTGTCGATGTGGACATTGTTCACCAACGGGAACTAGATTTTTATTTGGTAAATGTGAATGTTTTTATATTTTTATTTATTAGTGCATCCTTCGATAGGCGATTTTTTATTATTATTTTCTTTTTTAATAATATTTGGGGCTTTTATCGTACAAACAAAAGTATATCAGCTCCATAAGCCCTGGTAACCGGTGACTTTAAATGACAGTTAGCCTACTTGACAGATGGTGAAAGAGGCCCTAAGTATAGTAATAGCAGTGGCCGGACATACTTTTTCACAGTCATTTGGGGAGCCCGTCTGGCGGCAGTAAGTAATCACCCCCTTACAGAAGACCACCGAGAAAGCACAGAAGCACTTGTGCTGTTGTATTTGCCTATCCCTATCCCTTCCGAATACCGTCCCTAATCGTACAGTAATCGACAGTGCACTTGCCGTACCTGTGGTGTTGCTTGTGTTATAGGTATAGGCGACGGTAGCCACCTACCATCAAGAGGACCTTAACATCAGCCCGTCCGTCGACATTAACATAAAAAAATGAGTCACGTGTTTGGTACAGGTTTCACACCAGGCCATAAAGGGCACCGCGCGCCCTACGCGCTACCACCAGATCTACAACGACACGGATTTGAATGCCGACGACGTGCAGCAGATGACGTATTATCTGTGTTACCTGTATGCGCGTTGCACTCGCTCCGTGTCGTATCCGGCACCCACCTACTACGCACATCTCGCTTGTCTGCGAGCCCGATCGCTAAACAAGTAAGTGGACTTGACACACTAATACTACTTATATTGTAATACTGTGCTAATACGCTCACCCGCTTTTTTGTGTGAGGTTAACCCACAAAAACCTCCTCTCTGCTAGGCCTCCTATAGCTGCTGTCCGCAGCTACACCTCCGTGTCTGCTTCTTCCTTCTTATTAAACAGAATCTCCCTCAAAAATCCCGCAATTGAAGTCCAGTTATCAGTCGTCGCCAACATCCAAACGACGACCTCATCCCGGCCTTCGAAGCACTCCCTTCTGCTCCTGACAACGCAGCCATATTTCAGACCAACGTTGACAGTCAAAAAAGGTGTGCTCCGTGGAGTCAACAATGCCCGGAAAGTACACGCAGCACGAAGCAGTTCGGATCCACATACGATGTAAATAAAATAGGCATTGAACTGTGGCGATCAGTAGCGGTCTATAGATACAATACCACGCATTTCCACAGCCTGTCAATCCGACTCTCGACGCATTGAGACCGAGCCGTGGGACTGCTGCATAAAGGCTGGTTTTTCGTGTCACGCTGACGGTCGGCGCGCCTCTGTCTTCAGTGAGCGTATTCCTGTCGCGCCGACCGTCTGCACACGCGGTTGACTACAATCATATAGGCCTGTCAGCGCTGACGGTCAGCGCGACACGAAAACCATCGTTTCGCGCTGACACGCTGACAGCTACGCGCCGAGGCCTCGGTGCTGACGATCAGCGCGACACGAAAACCAGCCTTATACCATCGATGTCTTATACCGATATCGCTGACACACAAACACTCATATATTATGAGAGAATATAAATAGAAAAGTTATAAGTAAGTCATCACGTTTTAAAGGATTGCTAAAATTCTGAGTTTAGCGAACAATTAAATTGTTGGTAATATTATTATCAGAGGATCTTAGTCAAATATAAATATACTGTATTTAGCTATACTATATTTATCTGTTATTTATTATCTTAACACTTTTTATGTGATTTATAAGGAGAATTAATATAGAGATAAATACCGGCGCACGGGCACACCACGCCACGAGTAGGTGCATTCGCTACTAGGACTCAGGTTACAAAAAAAAAATATTACTTTATAAAAATATTTTCACAGGAATCTATTTCTTTTTTAGCAAAAAAGTATGCCCGAAATCTCTGCCAAGTCGTCTTATGGTGAATGAAGAGTTGCAGAATCAATATAGCATGTTTTTTGTATAAACTTTCAACCGATTGTATGTTGTCAATACAACACTTCATGTTAAAGAAGTCAGTATAATGTAACTTTATATTAGTTAATTAATGCGTTCCTACTAATTAAGGTATTTGTTAAGAATACTGCTGAAGCATTTCAGCTCCAATTAATGTAAAACAGCTTTATTTTATTTAGTATGGTGTGAAGTATTCAAAATATTTATTTCTGTAATTGTTTTCTCTATTTATGTTTACACGTATCCGGACGTGATGAAGGTTTTTTTATATTTTCTGATTACATTTTTTGACTGGCGTTTTCGTAATGACAATTCTAGTAAAATAAGGACATTGCAGTAAGCAATATCAAACTTTATAAAAACAATATACTTACCTACTTAAGTTTGTTTTTATAGTTGAAATGCATGGAGATCTATCTATATATACCATCCGTTATTGGTAGATTAACCTACTTTTGAAATTTGCACGCCTATCAAATTGAGAATTTATTGACAGTAAAGTCTACATGAAAAAATCACAATTGCCATACTTCATTGTTATGTTGCGGGCGACGTAATAGCATCGATAAAATACTACCTATCTTAACCAGTAATTGTGACGCTTTGTGGATCGTCTAACATACTATGGATGAAGCCTATTTAAGGAAATGGCAAAAAGGTTGGTCGACATCACGGGAGACCGAAGAGCTGGGCCGCCCTCCACTTAGCTCCCACGTCTAGGATCCCATGGGATCCAAAGATATTTTTTTTGGATTCTGGCTCCCATGGGATCCTAAAGTATTTTTTTATTTCTCTTGGCTCCCAAAGGATCGTAGGATAATTATTTACAGCCCTTGAATCCCATTTCATTTTTATGATAACATAAAGATATATTAAGTCTCCATTTCGTAAAATGAACAAATGAGCTCTTGTTGTCTACTTATCACTGCGGAAATACTGATCTAATTCCAAAGCTAGATTTTGAGTTACATGGATGTGAATTTTTCCTTTTTTTTATGTTAAGGTCCACTTGTTGGTAGGTGGCTACCGTCGCCTGTAAGCACAAGCAACGCCACAGGTGCTGCAAGTAATAACGTTTCTATCAATTAAGATCCCATGGGATTCTAGACGTGGGAGCCAAGTGGAGGGAGCCAAGTGGGCAATATATCTATCAAGTAAGAATTGAATGGAAATGAACGATAAAACAAACCCATTGTAGTAGATAGTTGAATAATTTGAAAAATAACTTTTTTTTAATTTTGGTTATCGTTATGCATAAGATTTAGTACACATTCGTCAGATTCCACTTTAAACGCTAGATATTATTATAATAAAGGTATTAATGTTATTTTAAAAATATGTTTTAATTTTATGATTAAAAAATCTTATGGGATCCACGGTAAAAAAGTGATTATCTTTGAATCCTATCGAATCACAATGGGATTGAAAGTAACAAGATAATGAGTCATTGAATCCTATCGAATGACAATGGGAGCCAGAATTCAAAAAAAATATCTTTGGATCCCATGGGATCCTAGACGTGGGAGGCAGAGCTAGCAGCTACCTCGGACAAAGAATTAGTTTAGCAATTCAAAGGGGCATGCTGCCAGTATCTTCGGAACCTTGCCTAAAGGGACTACTTTTGGTAATATATTTTAGTTATTAATTATATATATATTAAGGTTTTTAGTTTTACTTTTTGCATTTGGTGTAATATGTAATTGTAAGTGTGTATATAATATGTATTATGTTTTAAATGTTTTAACTCTTAACTTTAACGTATACGAAATGAATAATAAATAAAAAAAATATGGATTATATGTAAAAAAAATTACATATAGTTACCAAATAAAACAACTGAAATACTTTATTAAGGGCCTCTTTCACCATCTCTGAGTATTTACTCTTGCCGGTGTCAAATGTCTCAAGTAGGCAAACCGCCCATTAAAGTCACCGGCAAGAAAGCGTACGAGTTTTACCATCTTCGAGTAGCATTACCTACTCAAGGGTAATTAGAATTTCAATGAAATTGACACAATATAGGTACATAGGTACTCATGACACACTCGTAACATTTACTCGCTAATAAGCTTTACTTGAAAAGTAACTAATAAACACTTTACTTATAGTTGGTGAAAGAGGCCCAAGTATTGTTTTAATATCAATTAGGGAATATACATACCTACATACTTACAGCTTTCTTTGCTCTCAACTGTACAATTATAATAATAATTGTAATTTTCACTTCCATATACAATACAGGGTATCTGTATTGTATATGGTGTGTATTTATGTATTAGAGTGCAAGTATTAGATAATTAAACTATATTATCTAATAGTATGGCATAGATACCATATACATAGATACATATAGATAGCATCTAGGGTATATGGTATATAATTAAACTATATTATCTAATAGTATGGCATAGATACCATATACATAGATACATATAGATAGCATCTAGGGTATATGGTATAGATAATTTAACTATAAGCGAAGTACCTCATTTATAAAGGAAATATAACACAACTAACTATCTAGGTATACCAATTCTTTCTTATAACCAGATGTGAGCGCAGTCAGTTGTCAGTTTCATCGGTGGTCAGTTTTATCCTATAAAATAGAGACGTGAGGCCACGTTTCCTTTTGCTCTGATATAGTTTTTCTATGGTTTTTCTATTATAAGTAATATTTTTAGTGTAACAACTTTTTTACTAGGTAGGCTATTATTGGATTAAGTACATACCGAGATAATTGTTTTACAAAAATATGTGATAGGTACCTATATGAAGCAAAAATTCTGTACCTAATATGGTTGTTTTATTTTAACAGTCTGTTCGTTTTTTTTTAATAAATACCTTTTTACAGAAAAATAAACAGTATTTTATTTATGTACATTTATGATAGTGTTTTGCATTTGCATTTTGCATAAGTACCTATACCTAATAAAACTTACAAATTATGCGCTAAATCTTATAGACATAATTATCTCAAAAAAGCGGGTTGTCTTCAACAGATAATTTTTATGAACAAAAAATATTTTTACGCATCCTGTATAATATTACAAGGCTACTTACTTACTGCAAACAAAATTGTGCCTCCTTCATTTTTACGTGAATACAAGTGATCGTAAGATCGTGCCAAATTACCGAAATACAAATCACTGTTAAAATGTTAAATCATCGATACATAGATTAATAAATAATTGGTCTCGCTGCGCCCGACAAGATACAGCCGTCGTACTTGTCAAACGCGAAAAAAATACTACGCCGAATTCGGCGTACCCGAGCCAGTCACCACCACCCACCCACCCAGTCACACTGCAAGCCACAGATTATAAAGTTATATACGCAAAGATAATTTATTGGTCTCGCTGCGCTCGACTAGATAGAGCGCTATACAAAAGCAATAGCTCCGTAAATGCGGCAACTTTTTACTGTAGGTGTGTAAAAAATCGTCACTTTACACAGTTTTATTATATTTTTATACAGTTTCACTAAGCAAACTGGTATTTTATTATGCCCAAAATTTAATAATACATTCGGCACGTACACGTCACAGACAGCTTGCAGTGTGACTGGCTCGGGTACGCCGAATTCGGCGTACTATTTTTTGCCGCATTTGACAAGTACGACGGCGGTATCTAGTCGAGCGCAGCGAGACCAATCATTCATCTATGGTTATACCTATGTCTAATCTAAAGAGGTGCGTGTTTGATGAGTTGAGTGAGCGGGGTGGCGGTCGCATCTCACGTAAATATCTGGCTGTGCAACACATGTAAATAAATCATTGCATAGGTAATAATAACGTTTGTTTTATTTTCCATTTTGTGACAACCCAGGCACATCCTCACGTGACAGCGTAAGTATTTACACATCGATGTATATACACGAGTGGCGGCGTTATAGAGTAACTTATAATAATATGGCGGCGTCGCCCGCGTCGCCCAACATCAAAGGCGTTTTTTTACTACATAGGTACTGTAGGGAATATATTACTTATATTGTAATACTGTGCTGATGGTATGTGATCCCAGTGTCTTTCTTATTTCTTGTATGGATTAGGTTGGGGTGGCGCCTGGGCACTTGGTGGATTTCGATTATATTCAGTATATGGGTTCAGGGCACTATAAAACGCAAAGAAAACTCGACCTATGATTATTTTTACACAGTGTCACTATGTACGCAAACTGGCATTTTACTTTGGATTATGCCCAAAATTTAATAAATAAAACATTCGGCACGTATGTACACGTCACAGACAGCTTGCTTAGACATATAACTTTATAATCTGTGCAGCTTGCAGCTGTGCACGCGCCTGCCTTGAAAGTTGGAGAACGCAGTCGAATGCATAGAGTAACTTATAAGTCGAATGGCAGACAACAGATTATAAAATTATGTCATTAATTTCATAGACAATATAAATATATTATCCTACGGCCATGATCAGTTTATCTTTGGTCGGGGCTGTTCCTCAGAAAAATATGACGTTTAAATTTTTTCTAGGAAAGTTCTAGAGACTAGTGGAGTGTTGCTAACTTATCTCATTTTCTGTCAGATCTAGCGGATTGGAGTAGAGTAAGCGAAAAACATGTTTTAGCGGCTGACGAATATTTGAGGTAATTTTTGTTGTGTTCCATTTAAAGCGAAATATATTATTCTGTCTCTGTTATATTCTACGCACATTTGTATTAAACTATCTCTGTTTAACATAGTTTTGAAACTGAGAAATTCAAAAGAATTTGTGAACAGAATAATACCACAGCATACTTATTTTATACAGTAGGCCGACGGACACGTCTAGACAGGGCAATCGTGCGGGGCGTGAGTGGTACATACATACCTAACATACTTTAAAGTACCATTGAAAATGGTATTTCAGTACATCAACGATCAACGATTGGTCAACAACAATGATATTCTGACCTTGACGGATTTCATGGACGAGAATATTATGGTATATAATGTATGGCGGAGTTTGCCTTTTTACAATACAGACCACAAATACAGACATTAGCTTTAATAAGACGGCGATATTTCAAAATTCTTGTTGGCAACACTGAGATAGCAACGCACTTTGCGCCATTTCGTTTTGTTTTGACAATACAGATCAATTAATTACAGATCGATCAATACAGATTTACAGATAGAGATACCAACAGATACACAGCTGGTCAGTGTGGTTCTTTTCTTTATTTAATTATTATATATTGCGGAATTCTGCAATATTGTTTATATTTATTTTGTGCATGTTTGTAATAAGGTGTGCATTGTGCAACAAGGTGCGTGCGTATACAAAATAAATTATAATATTTAACTATTTGTTCTTTGTGAAATTTGCTCTAGTAAGTAAAATATCAGAAGTGATTGGTTTTGAGGAAAGAAAATGCCTAGTGTTATAAAATGCAGTAATTTTTACTTAATTGTTGAATATATTGTAACTATACCGATCTGCAAATTGCAATTAAAATCCTCCATTTACTTACTTGTATGAAAACATTGCACAATGAATATTGATTATTGCATGATGGCCGATTATTGCATTACCTACGGAAACGAATTGTTATCGTTAGCCTGTTTTACTTTCTTTTCAAATATTGCTACTTTTTCTATTTATAGATTCTTAATCTTTTCACGATATTAACGAAACAGAATTGGCAAATACATACCATGTACTTATTTACATATAATATATCTACTTATAGTGTGATAGACATTTTTAATTTTTTAAATTACCCAATGTAGGTCAAGTAAAACATTATAATACCTTGCTTTTGCTAGTTTAATAGTTGGCAGACTAATGAAATAGAAGATTCTCAGATTCATTTTTTTCAATTCAGATTCATTTCATATTGTTTTATTGTGTTGAAGTGCAAGAGGCTTACAATTGTGGCCACAAATTGTATTTGACTATTTGGAGAATTTAGTAAGTGGAATAAGTAGTTTTTATTGTAGTTAGATCTAAGTACAAACTAGTTAGTCTAAGTTTGTTAGACAGTCATTTGAATCTTGAGATTTTGGTCATATTATTCAACTAGTATGATGGTATTTGATCGCTTCCGTTCCATTACAACCAAATCCCAAATTGCCTGAAATGTGAAAACGCCTGAATCCCAAAATAGACTGAATTTTAAATCGTCTGAATCCCAAATAGACTAAATCCCATTACGCCTGAATGCCAAATTGATTTAATTTATAATTAATTGTGAAATTGTAGAAAAGTACAATAGCTTTTAATTACTACCACACATTTCTACAATTTTTATAATTTTTATGTTAAGGTTGACAGACAGCAGGTTGGCGGTCCACTTGATAGTAGGTGGCTTCTTCTTTTTTTTTTGCAAAAATAAAATAAAAATAAAAAATAGTTCTACTGCAAATAAACTTTTTTGCAATTGCAACTTCGCAAATAACAAAGTTAACTATGATAAACAATAAACATGCATAATATATAATAATATTTCCAATTTTTAGGCAATTTGGTAGGTACTAGGCCATTTCGGATTTCAGTCAAAATAGGAATCAGGCAATTTGGGATTTAGTTGTAATGGGAAAGGTAATTTGCATTTCAGACGAAATGGGAAACAGGTTATTTGGGATTTGATTGTACTGGATCAAATCCCATTACCACAATGGGATTGATGGCAAGGTTCTTGCCGAATCTTGCAATTTAATGAATATTTCTTATAACAACTTGCATTCTTATAACAATGAATATCTTGCAAATGAATGATTTTATGAGGACCAATTTTTGTTGTCTGTTGATTGATTTTCACGAATTGATTTTCACTGTATATTTAAGTAAACTGAATTTTTCTTTTCTATTTTGTTACAGTAATACGCTAAATACAAACCGTCTTTTGTGTCCGGTGAAAAAATGGGAAGTAAGTAAATTATGATTGTGTAAGTTATAAGATTTCATAAGTACCTAATTAATAAAGTTTTTATTAATTAGGTAGCATTAATCTGAACTACAATAGAGTATATTAAAAGTTTTAAAAATTATTAATCTCATAGCATCCTTGAATTCCCTCAAAAACATTATTTTAAATATCATTTCATGGGACCCTCATCGTTTACTTGCTGGTGCAAAAATTAGAGACCCACTCGAGAGTATGTAACATCATTGTAAAACCCACATGGTTTACCAACATTATTTTTGAACATTCTTGAAACAATGTTTACTTCTCTTGAAACAAGTAATCGCAAGATGGATACTCAAAGATATTCCCTTTAATCAGAACTACCAGGAAAACTGTATATATATACCACAAAATCTTTGGAGTCAAAAGAATCTAAATCAAATTTCTATCAAAGAAATCATAAATATAAATATAATCACACATTCCACACAGCACCATCTAGTTCCAAAGTAAGCAACTTCATGCTTGTATTATGGATACCAGACAGTTGATATACTACATACAATACTTTCTTTTTGTAAATACATAGATATTATAAATACAAAACACCCATGACTCGGGTAAAAAGGTAAATGTTAACACATAAACATTTGCCCCTAGCGGGATTCGAACCTGCGACCGCTTAGTTAAACCTAGGGTTAACCAATCAAACCAACCAACCAGCTATAGGACCAAACGTGTTGTTGAAGTGCGAAAGTGCACTTTCCATTGTTTAAGTACTTGCAGACAACGACCGAAGAAAAGATGCAGCTTGAGCACTGAAAAAGCAGCTTAGCTGTTTTGATTACATGGTGTAAAACTATAGTCCATGGAGTTGGTGCTAAAGGCAATAACTCCAAAAGTGCAATCACTGGAATTTAAATGTAGGGTATATTTAAATTTCTAGTTCAATATAGATCTCAATACCGTAAACACCTACGCCAATCACTTACCGAATAAATCATTTTACAAACCATCATGGGATGTCCTTGAAGGAATTAAATTAGCAGATCCCGACTCGAATGAAGTCGCCCTATCCATTTACTAATTGACGCCGATGTATACTCTATGATAATTCAAGGAAGCATAGTCACCTTGAATGACCTGCCGGTCGTTTCGCGTCCCGTCGCTAAACCCGACTTCGTGTCCATCAGTGCGATGTTGTAGCTTGGTTGATATACTAATATAGTCAACCTCATATCTTTTGTAGTCATCTCCTGTCATTTCTGTAGTTGCAGTTGAAATCACTTTTATTGTTTTTAATAAACAGACTGTTGACCATTAAAATGCATACTAATAAGAATTCTAAGTAGTCTTCATTTTTCCAAGTATACTCATACTCACTCACTGGTACTCACTGCAACTGTACTCACTGGTATACCTACTCACTGGTTTTATGAGTACTTCATTAGAGTTGTGTTATTTCTTCATAGAAGAGTTTGGTTTCTATTTTTATTGCTTGCTCTGTCTGAGCATATATTTGAATAATTGAAATATTAAATTGTGGTATTTCAGTGTGTGGTTATTATGAGTATAGCTTTTTACTTTATATTATAGTTATTATATCATTTGAACCTTTTGAATTCAAACGAATTGAACCTCTGCACCATTTTTTTAAATTTGAAAAAGCATGTAAACGAATTTTTCTACTACAATTAAAGAATAAGTACATATTATAACACAATTCTTATTCTACTTGCAATTGATGTTTATTCAATTGTATTTTTTGATCACAAATAATAAATTGATTCAATACTTTAGGAAAGAAGAAGTCTCTTGCCGCTCGCGCTGCGCAGCAGCAGCCAAGTGAAGAAGCAGGGACTACATCTCAGCAGGTTCCCGCTCAGTCTGGACCTCAAACTCAGCCAGCTGTACAACCTTCACGTCCTCAAACGGCTCAATCAGAAACGGCAGCTCAGGGCGCTCCAGGACAAACTACGTCGAGGCCAAAGGGTAAAGGACGTGCACCCCAACAATCGGGTCCAGCTACACCCACCCCTCAACCGGCTTCAGCTCCAGTTAGGGCCTCTCCTCCATACTCGGGTCCTACAATCCAACGAGCTCCATCTGAGCCAAGAGGACCACAAATACCTCAAATTCAACCTGCTGCAGGGCAATATTTGGGTTCTCCTGTTCAGCAAGCTCAATTCCCAGTCGCTTCTCCTCAGCCAAGGGGTTGGGGCTCGCCGCCTCAACAACAGCAACAACAACAGCAACAACAACAGCAACAACAACATTCTTTGCATCAGCCTAGAGCACCACCACCGGGATTTCAATATGCCGCACCTGATCCAAGAGGTTTGAGCAGACCTCAAATGTCTACGCCTGCTCAACCTGTGTATGGTCAAGGGGAGCCTCCTGTACGTGGTCCTAGAGCTTGGGGACCCACTGCTCCCAGTCAGACACAACAAAGCGCTTGGGGTAGCTCCCCAGTTCAACATGCTGCGCCTGGGATCACGCCTTATATGGCAGCTGGTATACCACAGCCAGCTCATCCTCAACCTACTGGGTCTAGGCCACCACCGAGCTCTATAGAAGCCGGTAAACAACAGCCTCAATTACAACCTACACCACCTGCAGTTGCATCGAGTTCAAAGAAACCGACTGAAACACCTCGATCTGAACTGGCCCAACTTGCTCTTGGGTCAGAACAGAAGACCCAGAAACAGAAATACACTGAAGTATGTAAATATACTATTCCCAATAAAATACCAGGACGATCAGTAAGGTTTCAACCCATAAACCTCTTGTGTAACTATTTCCCGATGACGCTTTCACCCATCGGACTGGTAAGCATTACATATTAAGGTTTTTAAATTTTCATTTACCTTCGATTTAGTAATGTTATTTTGTAAAAATTAAAAAAAAGATAGAAGACTTCACTTTAATCATAATTTTACATGACTTCTTCTCAAAGTAAAACTTTATTGGTTGCTATATATTTCAATTTCTTAGAAAAACGTTTTTATACATATGTTAATTTGGTTGACGTTTTGTCACTAATAAGCAACGATTTTTTATAACTAATATAAATATTATATTTTTTATAGACATCATTTTGTATGGCATGCAGTATGATGTCTATCTTAGTCTTAGTTGAGAATATCGTTGTCACTAAGTAAAAATGGCTCAATATTTTAATAATAATGGTGGCTACAAATTACGTTCCACTATCAAACCATAAATGAACCATAAATGAAAACCTACAATATAGCCATATTTTGGGTTTTATCTTGGAACTGTAAAGTATATCTTGGTCAGTTAAAAAAAATATTAAAAATTAAATGAAAATTTTCTTTATTATCAAAGTTTTTTTCTATTCAAATACACTTTCGAATTCTACATACTTACACGGTTTTTTAGCTATTGATTTCCCTAACACAACGCATTATAGTCTGCAAGTCTGTACTACACCTGTATTTTATTTGAGCATTACTTGATATTGTAAAGGTTTCTCATGTCCAAAATGTATCTGCTAATTAATTAAATTAATCGGTTTATTTTATACATTTATTATAATATATTCGTTATAACAAAAATGTTGCTTTCAGATTCGGTACGATATATCTTTCAAGCCAGATAAACCAAAAAAACTAATGAAACTAGCATATGAAAAAATGAAAAGGGATTTATTTCCAAGAGCAGTAATGGCCTTTGATCAGAGTAAAATTTGTATTGTCAAAGAACCTCTGCCTGGAGTTGGAGAACGTTTTGTGACTAATGTAAGTTCTTTCTTATTTACTTACAAAATCTTTTGTCATGACTAACTATCGGAAGTATCGACACACAGCCAAAACTACTAAAATATTCTAAGCATCATATCGACAACCAGGCCAAAAATCCATCAACGATGTTTTGACCTTAAAGTGGCCACTTTTGATAATATCTAAATGTTTTATTTTACCCTTTCAACACATCAACACAACAAAGGAGATAGAAGGACAGGTTAGAAGGTGTGTTAGAGCTAGTAGAAAGTATTCAAATATTTAAAAAAATATACAGGGCGTCCCACGACCATGCCACATGGAGGGAAAGTACCTTGAATATTGTAGATGGAACATTTTACTGAAAGAAGACATTATTTTAATTTAAAAAACAATTTAAACTGCATTCATAGATTTTTAAAAAATTACATGGTTGAACCGAGAATCAAAATTCATGGTCTTCCTTTTATTTTTGAAACTATGTTATTTAGTAAAAAATAATCCTTATGATGAAGCCTTTCGATCAGTATGATAAAGCTACAGGGTATTTTTTTTTTCTCGTGTAGCGGGTTCGATTCCCGGTTCAACCATGTAATTATTTAAAAATCTATGAATGCAGTTTAAATTGTTTTTTAAATTAAAATAATGTCTTCTTTCAGTAAAATGTTCCATCTACAATATTTAAGGTACTTTCCCTTAATGTGGCATGGTCGTGGGACGCCCTGTATATTTAAAGATGAAAAACTATTTTTCACACAGTGTTTAGGGGAAGTTTTTAAGAATATTGCAAATCGAAATAACTTTGAATAAAAGATGAATATATAAATTTTTGCAGATTGAGGTGACAGACGAGAACAAGAGGGCAATCAATTTTGAAATAATAATAGTTCATACGGGCGTTCTTAATTTCAACACACTCATCCAGTAAGTATCAACTAATTTCATATAATATAGCACATCTGTCGAGCCATTATTATTATTATTATTTAAGTGCATTAATTAATTTATTTAAGGTATACGAAAAATCCTGCATCTTCATTGAATCCTCCAACAGAAGTAATACAACTTCTAGACATTATTCTACGTCAAGGGACGTTAGAATCGTACACAAAGGTAGTTGTCAATACAGAATATTATTATTAAGTAATAGACATGAATATCTTTCATTTATTATTGACATGGCAATAGTAGATAGTTAAACTTTGATGGGTATAGGGACTAGGTGAGGTCAGGTGTGCTTACATGTGTAGAGCCATAAGTTATCTTATGATGCTCTTTGATGTACTTACTGGGATGTAAAAAGTTTCATCAAAACAGAATTTTCTCGATATTGTTACTAATGGGAATAAGTAGTCCCACTAATAACATCAATAATATTCAAAGTAACCGCTTCGGCCGCCAACGAAACCAACGCTACGTAATCAGTTACGTGACAAGAATTGTTTTTCTTTCTACGAAACCAGTTACGTACAAATAATTTTCTAACCTAACCTAACCTAACCAAATATTAAACAAATTATTTATTAAGTTTTAAGTTTACTAAAGTCAATATACTTACTACTCATTTATAATAATAGTAAAGTAAATATAGTATAAAAATTCCCTAAATTAACAGTCAGATTTTTTATAACATTTAAATTTTTCATTTCATTTAAACGGGAGAAAGTTGTACTAATTTTAATGATTATTATTTTTGGATCTCGATTTGTTTTGAGGAATGATAAAAAGGCATTTTTTTTTATGAAAACAGGCCGGTCGGCAATTCTTCAAACGACCTTCGCGCCCCGTAGACCTCGGATACGGATTAGAAATGTGGACGGGCCTCTTCCAATCGGCTATTATTACAAATAAAATGTTCATAAATGTGGACGGTACGTATCAACATAATATAATAATATTGAGAATAATACTTTTGTTTCGTATTTGCTTTTGTTTCTTAAACACATCAAGCACACAATCACACATTATTTTTGGAGGATGATAAATGTTATTCTAAAAGCGAATAGGTATTTGATAATTTTATTTAAAGTAGGTTTAAAAATGATGATGAAACAGCTAGTTTTCTAGCAATATTCGAAAACGTTAGTATTGCCAATATGCAATGGATAACCAAGGGTACTAGACTTAATATAATATACAAATGGCATAAAATGTTATGTTCAGACAAAGTATACAAAAAAAAACTTGTAGCATAAGAACTGTAAAAATGATGCAAATCAAGAGTTGGAACCATTTGGTGAAATAATTAATAGATCAAAGATAATGGATTGGTCTCGCTGCGCTCGACTAGATAGAGCGCTATACAAAAGCAATAGCTCCGAAAATGTGGCAACTTATTATTGTAGTGTGTGTAAAAAATCGTCACTTTTTATCACTTTTTACTCAGTTTTATTATATTTTTACACCGTTTCACTACGCAAACTGGTATTTTATTATGCCTAAAATTTAATAAAACATTTGGCACATACACATCACATACAGTTTGCAGTGTGACTGGTTCGGGTACGCCGAATTCGGCGTACTATTTTATGCCGCATTTTACAAGTACGACGGCGGTATCTAGTCGAGCGCAGCGAGACCAATCATTTATTTATGTAATAGTTTACTAACTAGCTGGTGCCCGCGACTTCGTCCGCGTTCTGGACGAAAGGTACCCTATGTTCTTTCCGGTGTCCCAGACAACGTGTATGCAAAATTTCATGGTGATCGGTTCAGTAGTTTTTGCGTGAAAGTGTAACAAACAAACAAACTAACATTCATATTTATAATATTAGTAATGATTAATTTTATCTAAATAACTTTTCAGTTGCTCACAAAGGCTTTCCAAAGAACAAAAAATTGATAGATTTGTTGAGAGAAGATTTTAGATTGGATCCCTCAACAACAATAGAGAATCAGCGGTTCAGTGATAAATTTCTGGACTTCCTTAAAGGTCTTAGGGTAAGTACAGAAATAAAATACGTAAGAGGAAATTGGTATGATAGTTAGCACAAAAGCAAGCTGTGAAGATAGCCTATGTTTTTGCTTTACATGTTAGAAGTTTGATTGTTTTTTTTTTACCTATATTTCATCGAGAGGAATAGATTTTACGCAGCAAAAGCGTCCAGCTATCGTCAAACTTTACAAATTGTAATATAACTTAAACATGAATTAAGCCGATATGACAAATGAATAGCATTTGTTTTTAAAGGGCCTTTCTTTATTTCCGACCTGGTCAGTGATTCGTTTATTTATTGGAATTGTATAAATAATATTAGGTTCCCGCTGTTTTTCAAGAAATGGCTCTACTAGTAAGTGCTGGACGATTATGACATAACCAAAACATCATGAACCAAGCTTAGACATATGGTAAACAAACCTCTTTGACAAATTAGTGGTTTTGTTGATGCTTTGTATACTTTTGGTTGTGTGAAAATGTCTGACTTTGTACTAAATAATCGTCATTTGCCGGAAGTGTTGCTTTTGTGCTTTCATTCAAAGAAAACGGCGGCTGAAGCGTATCGAAAACGCCAAAAAGTTTACGGAGATGGTAATCTAAGTGAAACAACGTGCCGTAAATGGTTCCGTTGCTTCAAAGATGGTGATTTCGATGTTGACGACCGTTCCCGTGAAGGAAGGCCAAAAACCTTCGAAGACGCTGAATTGGAGGCATTTCTCGATGAGGATCCGCGCCAAACGCAGAATGAGCTTGCTTCAGCATTAGAAGTTACCCGCCAAGCCATTTCCAAGCAAAAAAACAAGGATCTTGGGTTCCTTATGATTTGAAGTGATTTTACAGCACGACAATTCTCGGCCTCACGTTGCCAAACCCGTTAAAACCTACTTAGAAACGTTCAAATGGGAAGTCCTACCCCACCCGCTATATTCTCCAGATATTGCGCCGTCCGATTATTACTTGTTCCGTTCGATGGCACATGGTCTGGCTAATCAGCAGGTCCGCTCATATGAAGACATCTCAAAATGACTTGATTCGTGGATAGCCTCGAAAGACGAACACTTCTACCGTGACGATATTCGAGCTCTGCCAGAAAGATGGCAAAAAGTGGTCGCTAGCAATGGGAAATATTTTAACCGATTCATTTGTAACCATTTTTACACAATAAAGTGGCGTTGTGATAAAAAAAAACAGCGAGAACTTAGTTGCGCACCTAATACTCACCTAATACTCATACCCACTCAGCGGTCGAAGATATCTACAATTTTACCAAAATGTTGAACCGAGTTCCCCTTTTTAGGTAATTGTGCCCATTTTCTCGGAAACAACCAGAGGATTGGTTACGTCTCGTGAGTTCATCGTGAACTCGCTTCAAGAACCGCCGATCAACGAAAGTTTCGAATACACGGATCCTCAAGGTGGGACGAAAAGGATTAGCGTACTGGATTACTTCAAACGCGTTAAAGGAGTCAAGTACGTACATATTTCATATTTTTCAACTTTCCATATTTTTCATATTCTCCACCACTCGAGCATTCGAGCTTAAATTTAAATCACTCCCCGTGCTCATTAGTTTATTATATATGTCGTGAGCAGATCGTAAAGTATGAAATCAAAAATCTTTCACCAAAAGTCGAAAATTGGTGCGACGAGGAGCGAAGCGAAGCAAAGCGAGGAGCGTGTTAGGTTTACATGGAAATAAATTTAGGGAGCCGATCGGAGTGAGGCAACACTCAGTTTTAACAGAAATATGATCTTCCTAGGAATATCATGATATGCCCATTTCTACGATGTGTCGACGACATATACTAGCTGGCTGGTGCCCGCGACTTGGTAACTTTGTAAATTATATACTAAGACCTTCCCTGAGAACCACTATCCATTAGTGAAAACCGCATTAAAATCCGTTCAGTAGTTTAAAAGATCTAAGCATACAGACAGACAGGCAGACAGCGGCAAGTGACTTTGTTTTAAATACTATGTAGTGATTAGAGTATAATATCCAATTTGTGGCAGTGAGTCGGTTTCATTGCAGTATTGCAGTATCGAGGCGCTCCGGATTTTGCAAAACATAAAAGACTTAAATTGCTATTTTTTTTTCAGTATCCAATATCAAAATTTGAATTGTCTGTGGGTAGGACCGAAGGACAAGAGGATATTGTATCCCCTGGAATTAGTAACTGTGGCTCTTGGACAGGTAAGAGTATTCACTTTTGATATATGATATAATAGTGTGGTATATGAATGACTAGCTGGTGCCCGCGTCTTCGTCCGCGTTCTGAATGAAAGGTACCCTATGTCTGGTATCCCAGACAACCCCCTGTGATCCCAGTGATCAGTTCAGTAGTTTTTGCGTGAAAGAGTTACAAACATCCATCCATACATCCATACAAACTTTCGCATTTATAATATTAGTACTGATACGGATAGTACTGAATAGAAATATAAGTCAAATATCTCTATTCTTATTTCTAAATGATCAAGTGAAATGTCATATAAATAATAAAATATATTTGGTTAAATGTTTTTTTGCGCTCACACATACCAGTAAATGACATAATAGTACTTATTATAGGGTAAACTTTTTATTAGTTTATATTAAAAATTAGTTTTATTTATATTTACTTAGTCTTTTTGTCGTGTACTTTTACAGGTGAGAAATAGGCAGTTGAACGACGAACAACTGTCCAAAATGGTGAGAACTGCAGCCGCACCACCAGAAGACCGCGTTAGAAAAATACAGGAAATTATAAAAGAGGTAAATCTTATAAAGCGCTTTTGTTTTTACTCAAAAATTATGTAAGTATTGTATGTTGTATATCAACTGTCTGGTATCCATAATACAAACTTTACTTTGGAACTAGATGGTGCTGTGTGGAATGTGTGAATATTTATTTATTATTAGTCTTTAAATTGATTATTTCCATCATTGGTTTCACACAGTCATCAAAGGAATCATCTACATAATTATATACTCATCACATCACCAATATCTACTTGCCGAAGATAATTTTGTTTTACAAATTAGTCTTGTCCGATTGTTGCATTACATAAATATATATGTACATATATTTTAATATAATATGAGTTTTCAATATTGCAGATTAAATATTCGACAAATCCAAATTATCGTCATTTTGGCTTGGCGATAAATGACAGCAACTTTCATTCTGTAGCTGGAAAAATTATAGAAAATCCAAAAATAGACAACGGCCAAAAGCAACAGCCCATGTATGTATTTTTTAAAAAAATATAAATGATAGTTTTAAAGTAGAATATTAAAATTGATAGCTAGTTGGTTCGTAAGCCGGTTTGTCGGTTTCTGCTTTATTTAATTTTTTGATGTGATTATTGTTTACTATAACATAGAAATGGACCAAGACTAACAATCTTTATCAAAGTCCTACCGGCCAAGCGAAATTGACAAAAAATAACGTCAAGATCACGACTCAAAAATCATCAAAAATTGCGTTACATAATACTTGAACACTCTGCTACTTCACGTGGTCTTCTGCAAGGGGGGTGGGTGGTCACTGCCGCCAGACGTAAATCGAACTAAAGTTTAAAAATATAATTACAATTTTTTTCAATAAATATTTCTTGCATCTTGCAGGGACGGTGCTTGGAACTTTTACAAAGTTTGCAATCCAGTTCCGTTTCCACCATGGGTCTACGTGACCCTCGAATGTGGCGTTGATAACTCATCAGAAATTATCAGCATGGTTAGTAGTTTTGTAATTGAAGCCAAATCCAACACAACCTTATATTATTTTGCAGCCATATTATTATAATTATGTGCTTTATCAGGAGACAAGAAGAGTGCTTTATCAGTTTCTATTACAAATTCCATTCATTTCAAAATTCGCTAAGGCTTAGATTCATCTTAGATTTGAAATAGGTATTGATTACTGATTGACATAATTCGTCATCGGTAAAAAAGATAGCAATAGAAATTGTCACTTGGAATTTTCAAAGGAAAACAGACCTTATCATTCTACAGCATACAAAGAATGTTCAATCTTAGGTTGATAAAGCACTTTATTTGTCGAGTTTACATAAGCTTATATTATTAATTATTATAGGTACATAAGGATTGGTAGTGTTTGTTAAATTTCCTAATTTTTTTCTGTTCCTTTCTACTGAACATGCACCTATAATAGGATATAAAGGTGTAGTATCAGTAGTACGGTTGTTTGTTCGGTTGACCGAACTAATGAAACTTTTTAGTATCAGTAGTACGGTTGATAAAAATCACCGAACAAATGACACTTTTAAAGTTGCAGTAGTTCGCATAAAAATTTAATTAAAATTAAAGGATACAGGTAAGTAAGTAATTATCTTTTTTTATATTTAACTAACAACTAAATACAAGTACAAGTTTTGTTTAAATATTAATTATTACCTACAATAAGTTTGTACTAGGTAGGTACCTAACTGGCCATTTTGATCCCTTCGCTATAAACTCAAAAACTACTGCACCGATTTTCATGCTGTTTTAACTCATGGATAGAGTGGTTCTCGAGGAAGGTTTTAGTATATAATTTACAAAGTTACGCGGGCAGAGTCGCGGTCAGCAGCTAGTTAATAATAAAAAGTATAGATAAAAAATCGAAAAACCCGAAGGTTTCTTTTTACATTAGAATTTGTAAACTTGTTTTTTTTTTTTCGTTATTGTTCACCTAAAACATTTTTTAACGTAGTTGGGTAAAATATAAGTAAAAACTAATGGAATTTCTACTCCGGAAAGGTCGCAATCCGGTGAGAAAGTGCGACTTTGTTTAAAAAAGATTTAATATAAAAAAGATAAGTTACTTACTTATCTATAGTATCCTTTAATTTTAATTAAATTTTTATGCGAACTACTGCAACATTAAAAGTGTCATTTGTTCGGTGATTTTTATCAACCGTACTACTGATACTAAAAAGTTTCATTAGTTCGGTCAACCGAACAAACAACCGTACTACTGATACTACACGGATATAAATCGTTACAGGATATTTCACTGACCTACTTGCTCATTGTGAAACAAAAGAACAAAATATATGTGAAACAAAAGATGTTTGCTAATAAGATCATTTATAATATTTCCTGAAATATTTTGCTACTACCTTTTTGCTGATTTTTGTTTGTTCAACCATAGATTTATTACAGCCAACTCAGATTTTTTTAAAAACCTCATTACCGCCTTTGTTTGCCTTGTTGAAAAAAAAAGTTTGTCTCTTAGATAACCGCAGAAGGAGGAAGGCTTGGAATTAAAGTCAGCCAGCCGTTTACGGCCAATGTCCAATATCGGAATCAGTTGGCCGCTTGTTTGAAATCATTCGTTAGCAAAGGTTGTAAATTGGCTGTTATTGTGATATCAACACAAAAGGACATATATCACCACGTGAGTTATATTATAATGTTTAATTGCTATTACGTCACTACAACTAAATCTATTTATCATAACCGTCTATATGATATCTCTACTTATAGTTGCGCTACCAATAAAATGTCTAAGCTCTTCATTTTAATGAAGCATAAGCATCCGGGTATCCATTACTACATTACTACCAACCCTGATAGAATAAAGTCATATAATATGTGTAACAGTGTAACAGTATATATAGAAGAACGTCTCAATACAAAGACTTTTACAAGTTCTGAATATATGTAGTTCTAACTATGGGTCTCCTAAGAGAGCTCTACGTTGATCATGGAGAGGTCTATGCTCGGTGTTGAAAAGGAGATTCTTAGACGGATCAGTACCAGAGAGTGTACCCGATAAGCTGCTTCTGACCGGTTCATTTGGAAAATTATGGAAGAGACCTATGTTCAGGAGACTTTTTTTTTTACGAGGAGAAATCCATTTATTGACTTCTTACCGCTGGCTAGACGGTAGGGGTGTGTGGGGGTCAGCCGGCGCACTGCGCTATGCTAATCATAGCGGGCCCGGCAATACCCACTAAAACTCCCCGGTGCCTCCTTGCCCTTTGTGCGGGGTGAACCGGTCCCTGCCGAAGCGACAACTCCGATTCACCCTAGGGATGTTCAGGAGACCTAGGAAAATTAAGGGGTTGTGGGCCATCCCTTACCTGGTTGGCTAGTGGTTCCACGAATGGTCCAACCACTATACTCAGGCCGCTGACTGAATGCGTTCTGACATCGTCAATAGGACATAATTATTAGTGATGGGCAATAATAACTTTTTGTAACTCTTGTGTACTTGTTAAACTGGCAATTAATTAAATCATTATCATCATAATCATTGAAAAAGCTGCAGTTAAATTGTTACATATAGCCCTGCCCCTCAGATTTTAAGCTAATTTTTTTCCAAATTAAATATTACTTATAAATCTTATAATGTTATTTTCTAAGATTTTTTCACCTTTCAGGTAAAAACAGTGGCTGAATGTCATGTTGGCATGCTGACTCAATGTCTTAAGTTAAATACTTTACGAACCAAAATGAACAAAACGACAATAAAAAATATACTTTTAAAGGTTTGTTTAGCTCTGTATCATGCATGGACGGACGGACACATGCTACTTAATTGGCCCTTTTTTACTTTAGTGACATTGTTTTACTGTTTTAATGTCTGTGCACTCAGGTGAATGCTAAGCTGATGGGAATAAATCACAAAATTAGTCAGGAATGTGTACCCAGATCACTAAGTGAGAAGGATCTTGTGATGGTTGTCGGCGCTGACGTCACACATCCCTCCCCAGACCAGGTGATTTGTATTATCAGTGAAATCTAGATTTTTGATGCCCTATGCAATAGGGATGTTGACTATTTTTGAGAAAGCGTTTAAAATCATGTAAGTATAAGTGCCAAGAGGAGCCTATATAGTCTACTTGCGTGCAAATGGAATAATGTAATGGCCAGTAAGTATATTTTGACACAGAGATCTGAAAACAGCTCATCACTGTTGTTTAAAATTATGATAACCTATCTGAACAAATTTAACTACTTTAAGAGTTAGTTCAAGTTGGTACAAAGCAAAGAATTTCAATACAAACTGAATGGTTGTCAAGATGGCCGCTTCGTGTTAGGGAAGCGTTGACTCCCTTGGCTTTACTATAATCACATTAGAAACATTAAAAAAAAAAAAACTTGTTCAATATTACAATTAATGGTTCTTGTTTGGTAAAGTGACTAAATTAATTGGACCGTTATTTATGAAAAAAACTATAGATATGTTTATGTGATATTAATTAATAAATAAACTAATTTGGATATAATGACTTCTGTTACAGCGAACTGTGCCAAGCATTGCAGCCGTGATTTCTTCAGTAAATAACACTCACACTATTTATAACATCGAAATGTCGATCCAGGCTGCGAGGGTAATTATCTTTTCATAGTATAACAAGCTTCTCGCCGTCTGTCCCTCTGTATGTATTGTATGCTTAGATCATTTAAATAACGAAAATAGCACAACTACGCAGCAAAAGTATTACAGATTTACATATACATGGACAAACCCAAAGCTATCGAAGTTTGCAGGTGTAATAAAATTACCAATGTGTTAAACATTTAATTATATTGGTATCATGCGACTGTTTGATAGTATCGTTAATTATCCAACTATAATTTAAAATGACCTTTTGAATATTTATATTTTCATCGCAGGTGGAGATCATATCGCAGTTTCAGGAGATGATGAAGGATCATTTCGTTAATTACAAGACCCATAACGGCGGCAAGCTGCCGGTGAAGATCTACGTATACCGAGATGGCGTTTCAGAGGGGCAGTTCGCTCAGGTTTGTAAATGCATTAGGGACATTTTGACCATACAAAGAAAGATCTGGCGCTCACAAGTATCACAAACAGAACAGCAACGAAATGGATTCGCATCTCATTTTGTTGCTGTTCTGTTTCTCGTGATCACAAGTTTGTCTACATAGGGACCATTTCGTTTTATGCGAGTTTGTATACACAGGGACCATTTCGTCTTATGCGAGTTTGTATACACAGGGACCATTTCGTCTTATGGTCTTTCGTTTTATATAGTTTATCACACAGGGACCATTTTGTCTTATGGTCTTTCGTCTTATGCTAGTTTGTCTACACAGGGACCATTTCGTTTTATGGTCTTTCGTCTTATGCAAGTTTTTTACACAGGGACCGTTTCGTCTAATGACCTTTTGTCTTATATGAGTTTGTTTACGCAGGGACTATTTCGTCTTATGCAAGTTTTTTTACACAGGGACCATTTCGTCTTATGGTTCGTGATCAGACACGGGCACTACGAGCGCAGAGATGTGCGAAGCGAAGAGAAGAGAAGAAGAAATGCTTAACAGCTAGGCTAGGGTGTATTCATCAAACAAAACAGTTTAAATTTATAAAAAAAATTGTTAGAAAAATATTTGGGTATAACGTGTACAATTTCTTCGTAGGGTACATTGTTCCCTAGATAAATAAATAGAGTATAGGTTATTACCTATGTTGGTAGTTTATTTTATTATTATTGTACGTTTTTACAGGTTCTCAACGAAGAGCTCACTGCCTTATATAGTGCATACAAAAGCGTCGGTGGACAGAAACGGCCAAACGTTATGTTCTTACTCGTTCAGAAGCGTCATCATACCAGGTACCTTCTCAATTAAATTCATTTTATGACCTACCATCGACTGGACTGACAACTTGCGTGCTGCTATATATTCAACAACGCTGTCTTCTGTGGTCTGATAAGTTCAGTAATATTAATCCATTTCTTAAATCGGCCAGTATAACGCACCCAACAAATTTTATATCAATATTAGTTTTACTTATTATAAACAATTTTTTTTTAATAAACTCGAAATAGTTTACAATTTAGTTCAAAGGGTTTTTCAAATAAGTAGCCTATGCATATGTATACTGGTGTCAAGCAAAGCTTTTTTTTTGGCGCTGAAATTCTCGCGGCTGCGGCGGTTTGCGGCGGTTTGTTCAAAATTTCAAAATATATTTAAAAAATGTACAGTCACTATTGCTAAGGATAAAGGGCGACACCGCCACCTAACACAAAGACAAAGACGGTCTTACTACAAAAACATTAAACACACTTTAATCAGGCTTAAAACACGTGTTAAAAAAACTTTACTACAAAAGAGTGTCTAGGCATTGTTTAGGGTTTAACAATGCTTGAGCATTATTTAAATTTAACCACCGCCATATGCTAGTTTAACGAGTGTCTTATCTAGTTAACGGCCTCTCTTCCTCTGACGTATTGTGTCAAATTTCGTTTTGCGTATAATAATAGTTAATATTAAAGATTTCTTTTGATTTTATAAATGAGTATGGATATTTTAAATTTAATTGACATGGATTACATGGATAATTTTTGAGATAGAATACATCGTGAGAGAATTAATCCATTCGAATATATAACTTTGGTAACAAGATTATTTATTTAATAAAGGATGATCTACTATGTGATGCTAGAGGTGGATCCTCAAATAAAAATTTTATTTAACAATTTTAACAAATCAAACTTTACATTTGACCACATTTGACAATTACGTCAGTGTTAGTTACGTTCCATTATGCTCAATATTTTTTGGTATTACGAAATTTTATAAATAATCTAACGTATTTGTTGTAATTTATTACTTATTCCAATCTTATAATTTGCTGATATCATTAATATTGTCCGTAATAATAGCTTGTGAAAGCCAAAATTCATCATTATACGCCTATCAGATCTGCATAAAATGAAAACGACATGAATGCAGGGCGAGTGACTGAATGAATGTTTGCCAAGGTTGCCATAATTCAATAACATTCACGTACTTTAACACTGTCTACCGAAACAAGCGCTAAATAAGGTTTTGTGGTAGGGACATTTTAAACGCTCGCTGACCAATGCTTAAATGCTTAATGCTTGTCTAACTAAGCATGTGTTTGAACAGTGCTTACTGAATCTTTTGTAGTAAGACCGTAAGTGTCTTCTAACTGATTTAAGTGTCCTAGACATTTCAAGTGTTTCCTAAGTGATCATCAGAAGATCATCAAAATCTTGCCATGAATGATACAAGATGTTACTTTAGATTTTTTTTTATTATTATTTCAGATTGTTTGATGAGGCGAGATTGAAGAACACCCAACTGAGGAACAGAAATGTGGTTCCTGGGACCCTTGTCGATGTGGACATTGTTCACCCAACCGAGCTAGATTTCTACTTGGTAAATATGCATGTTTTTATTCTCTAGTAAATACATTTCTGTCTTTGAAAATAGACAGAAATTTATGTACTAGAGATGAGCTGAATATTCGGTTTATTTATTGAATAATGAAACAGTATTGTTTTGCGATTTATATATGTACTTAGCTTTTTTTTATTGTACTATGAGTGTACTAATACCTTACCTGGCCTTACCCTTTTTTGACACGCAAAAATTAACCTTATAATTCGGCCGAATATTACTGTTCGGTTTAAAAGTCATATTGTCCGCATCTCTAGTATATAGTCTCTAGTCTTTTCATTTCCTACTACAGTGCTATTTACTAAAGTAAATAAGTTCCTCTACCTAGGAAGTAAATATGTGGTGTGTTGGTACAGGTTTCGCACCAGGCCATAAAGGGCACCGCGCGTCCCACGCGCTATCACCAAATCTACAACGACCTGAAAACACCCGACGACGAAGTGCAGCAGGTTACGCACTACTTGTGCCATCTGTTTGCGCGTTGCGCTCGCTCCGTGTCGTATCCGGCACCAACCTACTACGCGCATCTCGCTTGTCTGCGAGCCCGCTCGCTAACCTAGTAAGTGGACTCACCACACTATCGCAAACACTCCTACGCGCATCTCGCTTATCTGCGAGCCCGCTCGCTAACCTAGTAAGTGGACTCACCACACTGTCGCACACACACCTACGCGCATCTCGCTTGTCTGCGAGCCCGCTCGCTAACCTAGAAAGTGGACTCACCACACTGTCGCACACACACCTACACGCATCTCGCTTGTCTGCGAGCCCGCTCGCTAACCTAGTAAGTGGACTCACCACACTGTCGCACACACACCTACGCGCATCTCGCTTGTCTGCGAGCCCGCTCGCTAACCTAGTAAGTGGACTCACCACACTGTCGCACACACACCTACGCGCATCTCGCTTGTCTGCGAGCCCGCTCGCTAACCTAGAAAGTGGACTCACCACACTGTCGCACACACACCTACACGCATCTCGCTTGTCTGCGAGCCCGCTCGCTAACCTAGTAAGTGGACTCACCACACTGTCGCACACACACACCTACGCGCATCTCGCTTGACTGCGAGCCCACTCGCTAACCTAGTAAGTGGACACATCACAACGTCAATCGCAACGTCAATCGCAACTTACACTTAGTGGCCTTAAACCTCGTACAGTCCTCGTGGTTCGCCACCATAATCGTACCAATGAAAAAAGTCTACTTAGTTTGACTTGTCGAACTACGCCGCCACCCCTATTTTTGAGAAATAAGCGATTTGATTGATTGATTGATTGATTTCTTTTTCAGCAATACACAATTCAACATGGCAGACTTGGAGCGACAGCCGAAACGTCTTAAAGTGCACGATAACTTGAAGACTCTAAGCACTATGTTTTTTGTATAATCCTTTTAACTGATATATACTTTATACGTTTATAGACTTCTGTAACATACCAAATGTTACAGAAGTCTATAAATTTTGCTTTTTTTTGTTATAAACTTTATAAAATTATAAAAAAATTAAATGTACTTTGAACTATAATTATATTTTCAAAACTGCTGTAGCAGTCGGACCACACGGTCATATTTTATATCGTAAGCAAAAAATTGTAGTCAAGTGTAAGAATCGTTTCATAAACATGTACGTATTTTAAAACGCTTATTATAAATGTACGCTATAAACTGTCATATAAAGTTTAAAAACGTTTATTGTACATAAACATAAATATATTCATATGTCCCTAATTAGATTTAAGCTGTCGTCAATTTAATTGGTTTTGAAAAGTCTCGTCAGTCCTTGTGTAATGTGACGTCACAGAGACCACGTGACGACTTATGGGTTTTTAAAACGGCAACATTTGAATGTGAATTTTTTCTCGTGTTTTATAATTGTTATATCCAGTTATATTTATGCAAAACCAAAAAAGAAACTAGCCTAAAATTGATCTTACAAATACTTTTTGAAAAATTGGCAAATACCCTATTGTAATGGTTTAGTGGATTCATGTTTCTACACTTGACTGTACCCAATTTAATATATTGGCTGTTTTATTTTTTATTTTTTAATAAATATCAGATAAGTAAAAATAATTTTATTTTCGTATATTTACGTGGGCAACTTCTGATAACTAGTCGGGTCAAAATAGACATATTAAATTGTGGACATTTGAAATGTCTTGATGGTAGGTGGCTACCGTTGCCTATATATACCATATACCCCGTTTACATATAGCCAGTGCCGCTCGCGTTGCCGAGTTCTACTGAACAGTATGACAGATGGAGGCTATGAGATAGGGTTATGAGCATAATTTTTTTTTTTTTTTTTTTAATTTTTCTCCAGGGATTATGCCACCAGGGGTCAAAATATTATATTCGCAAAACATTACTATTTCGTTGTCTAAAATATTATAAAAACGGGGTAATAGGTGCTGAAAGTTCACTGCTCGCGCCCGGATTTCCAAAGCAACAGCTCCGATTTTGTTTAAGTATTAAACTTAAGAAAGTGACCATCCTTACCATGTACAATAAATAGTATTGACCATGTCATAAAATTAGTTTCTTTACCTTAGTAAATACTTGAATAGTATCTGTATGAAGGCCAGTAAAATTATTTTCTTCACCATCATATTTTCTCATCATATAGGTACTTCATCACCCCAGTGCGAAGGTGAGTCGAACGCAACGCTGCCGACCATAGGATTAAGGAATGGGATTAGGACGACATCTAGGTGGACAAAAAAGATTTTTTAAACTATTTGAATGGTATTTTCAAATGGATGCTCATAAATAACCCGGTAAAACAATTCTACTCGTATGTTATAGTATGTTAGTAATGCGTACTCCGTACTAATATTATAAATGCGAAAGTTTGTATGGATGTACTTATGGATGTTTGTAATTCTTTCACGTAAAAACTACTGAACCGATCACCATGAAATTTTGCATACACGTCTGGGTCACCAGAAAGGTACATACATCCAGAACGCGGACGAAGTCGCGGGCACCAGCTAGTATTGCATGTACCAACTCTCCTCGTTTATCCTTCTTTCCATTAGTAAAAACCGAAATAAACATCCGTTGGGTGGTTTCGATGTGTTGTAGATTTGTCCCAAAGCGGAGAAACAGACATTACGGATTTAATATGTAGAGACTATCTTTTAACGTTCTCTACTATCCGAATGACCTTGGGCAACTGGGCTCTCTTCACCCCACCCACTTGCCCACTCCCCTGCACTTCTAGCGCTAGCGTTTCTAGCGTCTGGAGGGCGACACGTACGAACTAAAATATAGTCCAAGAGCCAGTAGCTTTTTTACTTATGATAAAATGTAATAAAATAAATGTATGGGTATTATTTATTATCGATTTATTAACTAAATACGTGCAACAACAGCAATAATATTCTAATAAAGGGAATTTAATGACAATTTAGTGAACGCAAACATGTTTTATTATAATATTTTATTATTATTTTTTAATCATATTTATAAATCCACAGCCTAAAATCATAAACAATTTGAAATATGAAACATCATCAATCAATACTAATAATAAATTGTTTCTCTCCTGTCAATATGATGTCGCTAGCTGAGCAGCCTAATGGTCCGTGATTACATAAATCCAGTAATTGTTTCACAAAGTATGAGATGTCTACAATTCTCCTCCCAATTTTCTTATTTGTCATCTCTTTAGTTTCAGTTGAAATACAAAACTGAAAAAAAAATACTACTATTTTCGAAAAAAGAAATAAAAAAATACTAAGAAACGTGGTGTAAGTACAGTAGTAAGAAAATAGAACAAAATACCGTAAATAAAGTACTGTACCACTTTCTATAGTTTTTATGTATGTATTTAAATTTTCTTAAAGATTTTTTTCATAGAATTTATCATTATAATATAATCATTAATATTATTATTCAAACATGTCAGTAACGGCTGAATTTAGCAGGTAAAGTTTTCTACATTGGCACAAACGAACTTACTAAAGTGATGTTTGCTATTTGCCCAAAAATGACTTTCCTCCCAAATAACAACCCTATCTTATCTTTGAAACCTTATTTCTGAAATCTTCTATTTTCATCCACTTTTTTACGCCTACGTAGAATTTCCAAAAACCTATTTACTTTCAACCAAGGCCCCAAATCTCAACGAAATACAAACTATTTCATTATTATTTTTAATTTATGAAAAAAGCCGCATTGGACTCCCGGCCTATTATGTACCGATACTTTTATGTGTACCTAATCTTATGGCTACTGACGAATATATTCAATGTTGTTTTACACTACATTTTATTATATACTAATAAAATGTACAAAAATATACTTACTCTGGCTTTGGTGGTGTCTTATTATAAAAAAGTAAGACTCACTCACACATCATAATAGCTTTTTTTTCTTTTTCTTTACGTAAGTGCGATGCGCTGCGCAGCAATACGTGTTCCCCGTACGAAGGCTGTCAGCCGTCTGCCGCCCGGCCCTCGCTAGGGCACCCGCTACTCGAAAATATCAAAAACCTTTGTTTTTCTAAAACTATGTTTCATTTACACTAATTGTCAAGTCTCATTTATAGTTTAAATGAAACTCTATCGTTTTATTATAGACACATTGCAAACGCTTCTTTAAACAACCAGTTCAATCGATTTTTGTTACAAAGCAAGACATTCAAATTTTATTTATTTTCCCGTAAACTATTATACTTAAAACAAAAATAACTTACCAGAAATATAGACCAAGAAGTTATGTATCACATATTTTTTTTTTGTTACATTGGCTTTATGTTTGAACGAGCTGAATAGGAAATAAACAGTGACTTTTCTTATCGATGGCGGGGAGGAGCCTCTTAATGAAAGAATTAGTTACCATTGTGAGTCAACCGCAACAGGATAAATAATGTCGTTGCGGAGTTTCTTTAATATTTTAGAAAAGCTACCATACAATTATCCGTGAAAAATTATTCAACTGATGAAGGTGGAAACCGCATCAAGTTAGCGGTTACACCTAGAGACAAACAGACACGGAAAGCGACTTCAAATTATATTTACAAATTTATTTAACTAAGTATGCATAACATAGAAAAATTAGGACCAGCTCCAAAAGGTGCAATTATTTTTTGCAAATTATATAGGTATACCTAAAAATTACTTCCTCGTTTAACGCTCTTTACTTATGTAAAGATAATAAAAAAGTCTACAATAAATTAATTAATACAATACTTGAATTAATATTTAATTTGCTGTAATTTTGTGTAATTTTGTGTAAATTTCATTAGATATGTTGGAACGTTTGGAAGCTATCTGCTTCTCTCAGCATACTAACTTCGCCTTGACATCATCTTGACAGTGCATATTTATATTAATTACCTAATATTTATCTGCTAGCAATCGCACGAAAAAACCATTGCGTGCATCGTGTACACTTAAATAATTACCTACTACGTTTTGCATGTTTTAACTGTTTCGAACCTACGTCGAAGGATTTCTGAATGAAGGTTTTAAACAGTTATAACTGATTTTAGAATTTTTCACTTGACGATTTGAAATTAGACCTTAAGCGAACGCAATAAGGACGTTGTTAGTGGAAAACTTAACATTTGTCGGTCATGATAATAACGGGCGTGTCTGTGGTCACGTAAGCTTGACCGGAGTAGCGTAGAAACTAGAAATCCCAAAGAAATCCCAGTTTAGTGAAACATGCGATTCAATTGAATGAGTTTAATTGTCTTTCTTTCGTGATCGATATTGAGAATGATGTTAGATATTATTATTAGTTACCCACGCCCTTATTTTTCATAATGAAATGCGAGCAATGACGCTGGATAATTATTAGTTAAGTCTCCTGACATAAAAACTGGTAGCCCTTGTATGAAGAATATGTAGATTAGAATTAAACTCGTGCAGGAAATTTGTAAATAAATGTCACATATTCCACATTATCTACTACGGAAGTAGGAACGCAAAAGACGATTAATTATGTAGTTTGATTGCCTCACTTATAAACTGTTCTATTTCACAATTTGTTTTCAATACTTGACTACTAATTTGTCTTCATATTAATATTTAATATGCACAAATTCAGAATCGAAATAAATATTTTTGAAAAATCCGTTAAGGATGTAATTTTGATTGATGCCTAAGGCATTATGTGTAAGTGTCGACATCATAGGTACTTGTACAGGCCGTCAGTTTGACGACGTGTGTGTGTGTGTGTGTGTGTGTGTGTGTGTGTGTGTGTGTGTGTGTGTGTGTGTGTGTGGTGTGTGTGTGTGTGTCCCTATGGACTCCAAAACTGAACCGATTTTGATGAAACTTTTAGACAATCTTCAGATTAGTCCAATGTAATCGCGAACGAACGCGGGCGATGCCGGGAGCGGGTCACTAAGTGTTAACGTAAAATTTTAAACAATTAAAAATAAGCGGACGAAGTTGCGTGCAAAAGCTGGTCAACATACAAAATGCTGTAGTACTATAAAAAACATTTAAAATAAAACTCAAAGGAATTTGCATGCTTGACTTCTATGCTGTTATTATCCGCGTGACCAAATCTTTCCCACATTTAGACATAAGCATTACTTAGGTAAAGCATGATTAGTTGTAATAAATTTCCTCTAATGAACATTTGCGATATCAATGAAGTGTGACATTGTACAAAAAATATTTATCATCAGATATTCAAATTGTATTATGAATTGCGTTTTAGTATGCTGAAAGTATCTCTTTTAGTTAAATTCACTTTTAAGAATGGCATTTAGTACCTTGCATATTAGTACAAAAACGCTGTAGGTCTGCACTCTGCATTAGCTCTGCCAACCTTGAAGAGGGACCAGGGCCCCAATTCTCTAACACCAGTTGGCGATTCCTTACTTCGAAACCGATATGATTACTAATCGATAATCTTCGTAAATTGTTACGATATCTACTAGATTCTGCTAAAAAGTTATTCACTTACATATATATAAATGCAATGATAAGACTAGGATAAGACATTCGTGTGTTTTGGCAAGGTCACAAAAGCGTGAAATCCTAATTTGCCATACAGAATCAGGGCCCAGATGAGGATAGGAAAATGTAATCCCTATCCACTCTTAAACAAACTAACCTAAACTCAATAATAAAACCGAGTCACTATTGTGTGGGTGAAATATACACACCTTACTTACCTTACCTTACCTTAGCAGACTGTCTCCCTGTGAAGGCGATTTTAAAAAGTAGTTTTAAAACAAATTACAATGAACCATTCACATGACATTGCTTAAGAAATGAGACAATATTATATTTATCGAAATTAAACGCGTTCATTAGTTGGCTGATTGGCCTCGATGCAGGTCAATATATGATTAAGCTAGTTCCGATTATAACTCGGAAGTAAGACAAGGCCCCGCCGTCATCCTTCCTTCCGCTATGATTATCTTATTCGAAATATGTTTTACAAATTGGTTGTTAAATATTTATACTCAATATGTAGTCGATAATATCTAAGTCGGCTTCTATTACAATGTAGCGTAATATTGCATCGACTTGTCCTACTTATTGGGGCGGAATAAGGTATGATACCTAAGTGCCATTAGTGGTATACATAAAATAAATTTCACAGGAATTTAGTTGTTAACGCAAGATGTGATCCATCAAATGATTGCTTTCAATTGCTGACTGGCTGAATAAGTAATCATGAAATCTCAAATACCACTGAACAAAATTAACTTGACGGTAGGTGGCTACCGTCGCTTATAACACGAGAAACGCCTTCCTTGTCCCTTATGAAGGATAAGGGACAAGGAAGGGGTGGGATAATGGGCTCTGACATTCCTTACAAATTCATCGAAACAACAGCACATATGCTGTTATATTGTTATGTTGTGGTCTTGCAAGGGGGTGGTTACCTATTGTCGCCAGACGAGCTGTTATTATATATTACTGTGCGGGATTTATTATATTAAGGGCCTCTTTCACCAACTACAAGTAATTTTTTGATTAGTAACTTAGAAATAATTTTATGTTTAATTAAATTATGCACTCGGTTTAGTGGATCCTTCGATAGGCGAATATTTTTTATCATTCGTACAAACAAAGGTACCTATATCAGCGAAATTATTCCCGGTGACAGGTGACTTCAAATGACGGTTAGCCTACTTGACAGATGGTGAAATAGGCCCTAAGAGTTATTTATAAAAGGTCGAACATTTAATATAAAATTAAATCTATAAATTTTATTAGGTAATAACTAACTAGTTTTTATATTGCTTTAAATTAGTGTAGACAAAGAATTAATAATTCAAACAAGTACCTATAAGTATTTAGTTTATGCACATTACGTGATTTATCTTCGATAATTTTGTTTAATAAAGTTTTCAATCAATTATAATTAGAAACAATTATAGTAAATTTATATTGTTTTTTATTATTATTATTAATTTGGACCAGACGTGTAGATTATGCAAACATTTATATTAGTCATCCTAAGTTTTTAAGTAGCTCTTAAAAAAATAGATGATGGTGTGAAATGGAAAGTCCCATTATATTATACTAGCTGGTGCCCGCGACTTCTTCCGCGTTCTGAATGAAAGGTACCCTATGTTCTTTCTGGTGTTCCAGACAACGTGTATGTAAAATTTCATGGTGATCGGTTCAGTAGTTTTTGCGTGAAAGAGTTACAAACATCCATCCATCGGATCCATCCATACATCCATACAAACTTTCGCATTTATAATATTATATAGTACGGATTTTAATTTGAGGATAATAGTAAAATATTCATTGAATGGTCCACCTATGTTCACCTAGGTGTACTACGGGCACTTTTTTGTGCCCGTGGTCCACCCAGGTGTACAAACTAGGTGGACCACGGGCACTACCCGAATTACTTGTATAAGGTGCTGCTGTGGACAGTTCGGATGAGTACAAACTTTAAAGTAAAATCTAGCTACAGTATGGGCTTCTTCAAGAAAGCAGTAAACAGATTCCTGCAGGGTCAGCAGCGCACTACTAAACCCTAAAAGGTAATCCCAACGGTGTTGTTTGTGTCCTTAGACGACGTTAACCACCTACCATCAAGTAGACCATCAGCCTGTCTCCCATTCTTAATAATAAAAAAAAAAAGACATTATAATATGGCGTTTAACCATGACATTAACCTACATAGTTTCGTTTTGTCGGCATGTTGTTACAGGATTGCCGATAGTTATGCAACGATGCGGTGTAACAAGCACGATTTATTGTTAATATCAAACAATATTGTATTTATTTTAGTCACAATGCAATGTAGACAGACAAGGCTACGGTCGATTACTTTTGATCTCACTATCTAAATAGAGAAACGTTTTACCGTTGGTAAAATGGACAGAGAGCACTCAATTTTAAGGTTCCAAAACTCGTTTTCTGGATAACAACATAACTGATGTAAAGTTATGGTAACCTTAATCAGACATCTAGGTAGGTCATAGACTACATACTATGTCAGTATTAAGACTATAAAGAGCTCTCTGGAGTCTATCTGTGAAGGTATAGGTAAATTGTGTTTGGCTGTGTTTCCGAGCTCACACATCCCAAATATTTTTAAAATTCGAGTAAATACGCATCTTCTGGGCAGCTCGCTCCATCATCGCTGGATCCTGGTATTTGCTGTACGGCTAGATGCTGGCCAAGAGTAACCCATTAATAATAAAAAAAATCCATAAAACTGTATAGAAATCTTTAGATTATTTTTATTCAACATGCTTTATTTAATTTGAATGGGACGAATGCAAATGGACTATTCACGCCGTACTTAGCCAAAAATTAGACCAGCGAGATGACTAACCAAGCCAAAGTTTTCACCAGATATTACGTCATCAGGTGTTTAGATTTTCACAGTCTAATATCTGTAAAGATTTTTGTGGTTTGATAATTTAAAACCGGTCATGTATGAAATTGTCAAGACGCTAATTGTTATTTTACAATGTTACCTAATCCGTACTAATATTATAAATGAGAAAGTTTGTATGTATGTATGGATGTTTGTAACTCTTTCACGCAATAACTACTGAACCGATCACCATGAAATTTTGCATACACGTTGTCTGGGACACCAGAAAGGAAATAGGGGTACCTTTCATCCAGAACGCGGACGAAGTCACGGGCACCAGCTAGTGTTTTATTTATAACCCTATATCTACACATATTATAAAAAAGTCGTTCTCCACATCTAGCTAAATCAATAAATACACTTCAATTTTTTGTCCATTAAAGAAACTACTAAATAGATCAAAAATAAGAGGATCAATTAATAGTCTCTTAAATTTAGTCTAAGAGGCAATAAAACTAACAAAGTGTAACGAACTTATAAAAAATAATTAACAACTAAATAATAGCGGTTATATCAACAGAGGTTTAATAAGAATATATTTAATGATACTTATTTACATTCCCTGTACAAATAAAAACTACGATTAACTGATAAATATGTATTGGTTAATGATAATAAATATGAAATGATGACCACGATCACTCTGTCAAGAGTGAGACCGAAGAAGAAGAAGAAGAATTAATGTAACGTTATTAATATATTAATAAATCTTATTGGTTGCGCCGTGATCGAATAGTTGGCTGTCAAGTACCTTTCTTTCTTTCACGTATACCCACCTTCCTAATAATTATGGCCCTCACATTTTTCCTCTTTACCCTCTTATCAAAATAATGCACTACTGCCGATGACCGCCGCGTGAGAGGTCGAAGAGAAGAAAAAAGAAGTAACGCACCCGCGCTTGAGTTGTATTTCCAAGCATATATGGGTTTATCCCTAATCCGCGCCTTAACTCGTTCTCGGAAGTGAAGTGATTCATCCGCGCCTTATCGCTGAACATTTAAATACATGTGAACAGTGTCTGCCAGCTGGACGTTTAGAGATTCCTGCAGGAGAGCGCACCAGAGCACCGGTATAAGGTATGTGCATTTCCTTCTACTTCTAATCCTGTCCTTCAGACGGTCATACTGTTCGCTTACAGCCGCAACCAGATATACAGTCCACTAAACCGCTAATTCAGGGATTCATGGCGTGATTCTGTCGCAATCCCGCCGCAACGAAATTTAGATTTCGTCCACCCCTTTAGGGGTTTCACCGCGCCTCCATTTGTTGGTCCTTACGAACCGGATATTTTTTGTTTTTTTCGAATCATAGGGTTCCCGCGAAACGCATTATTATACGTTACCGCGAAGAGATGTCGAGTTTATTCATACCTATTAGTATAAATTAATATTTCGTATAATTAATCCGCATTCCCGTTAGATTTATTTAGATAAACGCATTAAAATTATTTGTACGCACGCATCCGTATTCATATACCTACATTAGTTTAATAATTTGAATTTCGCGCGCTCCGCACCGAACGTTGTTTCTTAGCTACCTACTTGTATTATTATTATTTCGCTTTTCGCACAAAATGTCTAAGACAAAGGGAACCGACGCAAAACATAATAATGAGATTGTGCTATTACAATCGAAATACGATGCACTTTTTGAAAATGTACAACGAGTGTATGATTTATCAAAAGAGGTTCACATTAACGATGAACATAAAGAGAATTTTTTGTGTTCCGTAGAAACGTTAGAAGATACGCGTTCTGAATTTAAGAATATTGTTGATCGTTTAAATAAAACATTACTCCTGGTAGACCCGGAAACCGCACCTAGTTATCAATGTTTGAATGCCTTCGAAGACCTTTACTGTCGGATTAAACGCGTATTGAAGCGGATCGAGTCCGTACCGTCGAGGGTGGACAGCGCTGACCACGACCAGAAAGGTTCAACTGACCGCGTAGATATAAGATGTAGGATGCCTGCCCTTCCGCCTATAGAAATTATGTCATTTGATGGTGACATACGTACCTGGCCTTTGTTCTATGCAGGTTTTAAGTCCTTGGTACATGATAATCCGCATTTAAACAATTCGGAAAAATTATATTATTTGATGGGCAAGCTTTCCAGTAAGGCGCAATCTGTATTTTCGGGTATTACACCATGCGCAGATAATTATGATACTATATTAAAGTGTCTCATTGATAGATATCAGGATATTCGTACGATTGCAAATACCTACTTGGAACAGATGATGAATGTTAAGTTGAACGGTCCCGCCTCGGAGTCTAAGTTCCAATTATTTATGGATCAGTTTGTAACTGCCGCGAACGCATTGAAAAATTTGAAACTCGAAGATTTGTCAGATTTTATTATGTTACATATGGCATTAAAGAAGTTTGATTTGGATACCGTCCGCGCCTTTGAATCGCAGTATCGCGAGTATAAGATACCTACTTTCACGCAACTAACTGACTTTATTAGGAGTCAGCATAAAATATTCCATAACGCGCAGAGCCCGCCTACTTACAGTAGTAGTACATATAAACCGCGAAATCGTATACAAAATCCGCACACTTATGTAGCAGTGTTACCTGCACGTAAGACATGTCTCTGTGAAAACATTGTGCACGATCACCTTTACAAATGTCCACAGTTTAATGATTTAACACCTTCATTACGTTTTAAATTAGTTAAAGAACGTTACGCGTGCATAAATTGTCTTAGTTTAAAACATAAATCTCGCGAGTGTGCTTCGAGTGTTAAATGTCGTAGTTGTAATCAAAAACATCATTCCGCGTTACATTTTGAAAATCATAATTTGAAGGTTCAAACCGCATCGCAATCGGACGAGCCGACTCGCTCTCCGTCGACACATTTTACCGCGAGACAGACGCCTCGAGCTAGATCGCCTACTGATGCGCGTGATATGAATGTCTCGTCGATGCACACATTCATCGCTGCGCCGGTTGAGAATGCCGCCAATAGTAGCGGTCTGAACGCGCAATGTATGCTACAAACTACTGTATTACTATCAACCGCTCAAGTTATTATTTATGATAGTAAGGGGCGCTCGCACATTGTAAAGTGTTTGCTTGATTCGGGATCGCAGCGTAACTTTATAACTAACGAATGTTGCGCGCGCTTAGGTTTGAATTGTAATAAAGATATACAAACGATTGTTCGCGGTTTCGGCGGTACAGAGAAATCTATTAGAGGCGCAACGGACTTTAAAATATTTTCTCGTTATCCGGATAACGTTCATTATGACGTATCGGCGCTTATTGTCGATCGGATAACGGACAAGCTGCCTTCTAGTCCGGTCGATCAATCCACGCTCGTGCACATAAGGGGATTGCCGCTTGCGGATAGTACTTTCGCAACTCCTTCGGAAGTAGAAGTCCTGATTGGAGCTGATATTTTCCCACACCTATTATTACCGGGCACGGTACAGGGTAATATTAGTGGAATGCCGCGAGCCGTAGAAACTGTTTTAGGATACATAATTATGGGAGCAGCTCCAGTCCTTATGCCTCGAAGTAGGTCATTGTTAAAACCCGCATCCGCCTGTTGTACCGTCATGCAACAGTCTTCATTGGACAACCTTCTTAAAAGGTTTTGGGAGTTAGAGGAAGTCTCTGCTCCGCCCGCCCACAGTCAAGACGATCTTGAATGTGAGATGCATTTTCGAACTACCACTACGCGCGAGGATAATGGAAGATACATAGTAGCGTTGCCGTTTAGAGACGACGTATATAAATTAGGAGATTCTTACTCCGCCGCCCGCAAACGATTTCTGTGCTTGGAACGGAAGTTAGAGTGTTCGAGTATGCTGCGCTCCGCCTATGACAACAGCACAGCTGCCGCGATAGAAGTACCCGATCTAAAGCCGCTTACACACACAGTCACCGCTACTTCGACTGATTCTTTAATTTATGTACTCGCTACTCGTACCTCTACGTGGTCGAAGTTACTGCGCATAATTGTTTATATTTATCGTTTTTTGAAATTATTACCGCGCAGAACATATATAACGAGTTCAGATTTAAATTTCGCTGAAAATAAAATAATACTCGTACTTCAGAATATATATTTTGCAGATGACATAATTAAGTTAAAATGTAACCAAAGCTGTTCGAATGCTTTGCAAAAATTACATCCATTTTTTGACGAAAATGGTATCATGCGTGTTGGCGGTCGGCTATCAAATGCTGACGTTAGTTATTCGCAAAGATATCCGTCCCTACTCCCGCGACGCGACCACGTTATAGATCTGATAATAGATTATTATCATAAAACGCATTTACACGCAGGTCCAGAGCTTCTTATGTCCATACTTAGACAGAAGTACTGGATAATTGCAGCACGAAATATTGTTCGATACCGCATACATAAATGTAACACTTGCTTTAGAGCTAAACCGCGTCCGTCTTATCCTTTGATGGCAGATTTACCCGCGTATCGCGTTAATAAAGTGAGCAAACCATTTTTGCATACAGGCTGCGATTATGCAGGTCCATTGCAATACGCACCCGTACGCGGCAGAGGTGTTAGGAGCCGTAAGGCATGGATTTGTATTTTTACGTGTCTTACAACGCGCTGTCTACATATTGAATTAGCAACAGATTTGAGCACAGTCGCTTTCCTTGCAGCACTAAAGCGTTTTCTTTCTCGCCGCGGCCCAGTTCAGTGTCTTTACTCAGACAACGGCACGAACTTTGTAGGAAGTCGTTCATACTTGCGAGATCTTTATAAGTTCCTTGACGAATATCGCCCTCGACTTGAACATGAGCTAGCCGAAGATCGCATCGAATTTAAGCAGATCCCGCCAGCCAGCCCTCATTGGGGAGGATGTTGGGAATCCATGGTAAAGATAGTCAAGTCTCATTTGTTCAAGGTCATAGGAAAGCAGATACTGTCGTATGAGGAATTATTGACAGTGCTTACTCAGGTCGAGGCACTCGTAAACTCGCGCCCGCTAACTGCTATGAGTGGCGATCCCGCTGAGCCGTCAGCTCTAACGCCAGCTCATTTCTTGCATACCGCACCGCTATTGTCGCTACCCGCACCTCAAATAGACTCTTCTAGCTTACGCGAGAGACATTCGATGCTGGATAAAATGGTCCAGTCCTTCTGGAAACGTTGGAGGATAGAATATTTGCATAAATTGCAAGCTCGCTCCAAGTGGACTACGCCTTCCACTCCCATTCCGCTAGGGTCAGTTGTTGTCATTATGATGGATAATGCGCTACCGCTTGCATGGCCGCTAGGTGTGGTGGAGGCTGTTCACCCTTCGAAGGACGGAACAACGCGCGTAGTTACTGTTAGGACGAGTAGGGGAAGCTTCGTGCGCCCAGTAGTTAGACTTTGTCCTTTGCCTAGTCAATAACCGCGTTTATAGGCAGAGTAGCATTTCTACTCATTTATGAATAATAGTTATAGGAAATAGATTAGTTATAATTTAGTGTAGTCGTTTAGTAGTAGATAGTTATTAGTTTTATGTAACCGCATTTATAATCATCTAGTTGTTAGGATTAGTTATTAGGAACCGCATTTATTTTTCGCACAAATTACCGCATTCTTTCTTGTGAATAACCGCATCTCTTTCGTATAAATTAACGTATATCGTTAAAATAACCGCATCTCGTTTAGCATTATTTACCGCATTTCTTTCGCATTCGCATTGTGAGATCTTTAAAGGTGACCCTTTAAGGCCGGGGGAGATGGTTGCGCCGTGATCGAATAGTTGGCTGTCAAGTACCTTTCTTTCTTTCACGTATACCCACCTTCCTAATAATTATGGCCCTCACATTTTTCCTCTTTACCCTCTTATCAAAATAATGCACTACTGCCGATGACCGCCGCGTGAGAGGTCGAAGAGAAGAAAAAAGAAGTAACGCACCCGCGCTTGAGCTGTATTTCCAAGCATATATGGGTTTATCCCTAATCCGCGCCTTAACTCGTTCTCGGAAGTGAAGTGATTCATCCGCGCCTTATCGCTGAACATTTAAATACATGTGAACAGTGTCTGCCAGCTGGACGTTTAGAGATTCCTGCAGGAGAGCGCACCAGAGCACCGGTATAAGGTATGTGCATTTCCTTCTACTTCTAATCCTGTCCTTCAGACGGTCATACTGTTCGCTTACAGCCGCAACCAGATATACAGTCCACTAAACCGCTAATTCAGGGATTCATGGCGTGATTCTGTCGCAATCCCGCCGCAACGAAATTTAGATTTCGTCCACCCCTTTAGGGGTTTCACCGCGCCTCCACTTATCTTTAATTCTTATAAACCTAGGAGTCCTAGGACACTTATTATTCACCTTTTGACAGTAAAATCTTACAACTATAAAATAAATTTAGTAATTCCACAACGGTAATCATTAATTAATATTAAAAATAATAATTATTATCATTAATATCCATTACTTATCATTTGTCATCATCCTTATATTAGGAGTACCTATTTATAAATTAAAATGTTCGCAAAACTAGAGAACAGCTTGACCAATTCAAAAATGAAGTAATCTCATGAAGATAAAAATTGCTAAAATTGTGCGGATTTTCATTGTTGTTTAAATTACATATCAGCTGTTACAGTCCATATCAGCTTTTGAGAAAATGACGTCTGTCGAGTCAGTTAGTTAATGATAAATAATTGTATTTCTGAACCAAATATTTTAATTTTTGGATCCCATGGGATTCTAGACGTGGGAGCCAAGTGAAGGGAGGCAATTTGGGACGCTCTGGTACAGTAGTACAGCCAAGAAGTACTACTGGTAGTACAAAACACATTTTTACTTATAATGATTTTGAAAAGTGGTAGATCAGCTTTAGTTTCCATGTTATTAAAAACCTTTATTTATGTTATTAAAAATTGCTTAACATTTAAGAAAACAATATTAATGAGCAAGCAATTAGTAGGTACGACCTGCTTACAACAAGAAATAATTATGAAGATAATTATAAACCTGAATACATCACTTTGTAACGCGTTGAAAAATATATTCATTGTTACAATAAATTATTAATTAATTACATTTGTCTGTTACACAGACAGACATAGGATAACGTAAGTTGTGTTGTGAGATAATTATGGCCAATGGCCGTTGGATGAGCGGTTAGGCTGCTTACCTTAACGCTTTGTTCTAGGGTTCCCGGCTTCGATTCCTGGCCAAGTCAAATTTGGGAATGAACTTTTCAAAGTTTGCTGGATCTGGAAATAGGGCACACAAATTATACAAAAATGGTAACGAGTTACAAAAAAGTTTTTTTTTTCTGCAAATCGAGAAAGCCGATTTTAATAAGGTTTTTAAGATTTAAGAGAAGATTTTATATATAAAAATTGAACCCCGGGGGAGGCCGGGAGCAGGTCGCTAGTTATATACAAATACTTTCCCCGTTCAACGTTCTTTCCATTAGTGAAAACCGCATTAAAATCCGTTACTTAGTTTAAAAGATTTAAGCTTACAAACAGCGGGAAGCGACTTTATTTTGTACTATGTAAAGATTTAAAAAAAAAAGGAAAGTTATGGTTGGTCAGAGAGCATCGCAGCACTAAGCTAGATGAACTTGGCCTCAATCATGTTCAATATTACAGAATATTAGATAAGCAATGCAAGCGAATATTTTTTGTTAAACAACAGCCCAAGACTTCACGGTTGATTGGGAAGCAACCGGCAAGGTGAAGGCTTAAATTGTATTACTTGGATACTCCAATTGCGTGGGAGATTAAGATTACAACTTAGTTTTAATCTTTTATATTTTACTAGCTGGTGCTCGCGACTTCGTCCGCGTGGAATAAATAGTTATTTTGGGAATCATTTGGGTTAGGTATCTCGAACGGTTTTCGCAGCGCACGCAACGGAAGCCCTCAAAGATGAATAATTTTCCCCGTTTTTTCCACATTTTCGACTGTTTCTTCGCTCCTGTTAGTCGCAACGTGATGTTTTATAGCCTAAAGCCTTCCTCGATAAATTATCTATCAAACACAAAAAGAATTTTTCAATTCGAACCAGTAGTTCCTGAGATTAGCGCGTTCAAACAAACAAACAAACAAACTCTTCAGCTTTATAATATTATAGTATAGATACTAGCTTAGTTCCGCGGTTTCATCAGCTTTTTATTTTAAAATGACAGAGGCACTATGTCGCATAACATCGCCTATTTACCTATATTATTCTATTTGACTTTAGCTTTTTAATCGGATTCTGGGTCACAACGCCATGAAAGTTTGTGAGGATGTATGGACATAGATATATTGTATGGATGTTTGTTACTCTTTCGAGTAAAAACTACTGAACGGATTTGGATGAAATTTAGCACACAGATAGTTTGTTACCTGGATTAACATATAATATCTTTTTATCATGGAAAAATGTTAGGTTAGATCGTCTAAAAATATAAAAAATGGGAAACTGAACCTCAACAATTGGGTTATCAATTGTTCTAGGGTTTAGTGCGTTCAAACAAACTTTTTAGATTTTTTTATATTAGTATTTACTGAAAGCAATATAAGAAAATAGGTTTTCTATTTATCTAAAGAATCGGATAAGCAACAGGTATATAAAAGTAAAAGCAACAGGTATATAAAGTATTAGCTGTGCGGGCACCAGCTAATACCAGATTTTGTTACAATTGAAAAATAAAAAATCTGAGAAAAATATAAGAAAATATATTAGTATAAATATAGCGGTAATAATCTTTATAGGTCCCATAAATAGTTATTCTACAATCACTACGAGAAGTAAGTAAGTGGAATGTTTTGCTGATTATTCTAATATGATGTCAGACAAGCGAATAAACTATGACATTAGATGGTTACATATGTTTTTCTAAGCTATGTTAAAACACGTTTTTTTTGTAAAGGTTAATTATTCTTGATTGAAAATGCATATTATGTTAGGAAAACAAATTTGCACAGAATCGGACCTTTTTACTATGCTTTTTTTTGTACCTTGTTATGCCATTTTCTGCCCTAAAATTAATCATATTTTTTGGTTATTTTTTTTTTGGTGAACAAGTCATAAATGATGTGACATTGATGAATATTGTAAACTAATATTTAACAACAAGGTACTCAAAATACTGTGGAGTCATTGAACATATTAACATTGGTGTGTTCTTAAAACTTGTGTTTTGTTAAATTTATATTTATTAACGGAGTTAACGCGTAGGTACTTCATATTATTTATTTTTTATGTCTGTGAAATCTTTGTGTTTGTCGAGCGATAGAACGAATATAAAAATAACATCTACTGCTTGGCACTATAGGATAAAACTAAGAAATTTCCATTAAATATTTTCAAAGTCGATTTCACAGGCATTTAGTATTTTTTTTTTGTTAAGGTTGGCAGAAAGAACAAGTAATTTGGATGTTTTTTAAATATCTATATATTTTTTTAAATATCAGAAAGTTAATATTCCTTATAATCTGATTGTCTACAAATATAATATTACATTAATAATTTTCGGAGCCTTGCGTTCACAGAATTATTTGAGATTTTCTTTAAATATTCATTTAAATATCCTATTTACTTGCGTACGTTTTTTGTTAAATATATACATGCTTTGAATAAAGCTGGTATAAATAGCGCATTGTGAACACTTTTACACAAAGCAAGTTGGAATTTCAATTCCACTTGAATTAGATATAAATTGGGATTTTTTAATAATGTACAAGAATCATATTATGATGTATATAGAACCACATTAGAGAGGCAAATGGCTATAACAAAGACAGTGGGCTATAATATGAGAGGAGTATACTTGTTGCAGAATTAGGTATACAACTTCTATCTTAGACTTGGTAACTCATTTAAGGCTGTTGAGAACAGAATTTTTTGATACCGTCATGTTTATCGAAAACGATATTTATTTTTATTGTCAGCAAGAAGGTAATTGTTCCAAAGATATGCCTACCACATTTTTATTTATTTTTATTTTTATTATTTAACAAAAACTTGCATTGTGTGCAGTAATGGTTTCTTTTGATTGATTATTGTTTATCATTGTGTTATATTTTATACTTAAATTCGTTAAGTTTGACTCAAAGCCCGCCAAATTGAAGAATGTCAATGGTTCATGTCGAGACGTCAACCTCCAAATTAATTCGTCACAATAAACCTTACGAAATTGATATTTTCTTTTTTATTAAAAAAAATAATACAAAAACGAAAATGTCTTGAAACAATTGGTTTGTTTGTTTATAAGCTAGGAGGAAATGTTGACAGATGACTGAAAGGTTTCCCAGTTCATTGAACCGTGTAGGTACTTGCATTTAGGTCAAAGTCAAGCGCTTCAAGTTCAATGTTTCGCGGCAATTCTATTTCTATTATTAAATAAAACCATTACTAGACGTCACTTACTACTATATATATTCACTCGTCACTCACTACTAGACTTTATATATTTTATATATATACAAAAAGGTGATGCTCGAGACTTCGCCCGCGTTGAAAAATTAAAAAACTAAAATTAAAATTAGTAACACCTGATATAACGCCTGCCATTTTTATCGCTAGACGCTCCCTCGGGAACCTAAAATTTTTTTAGGATAAAAAGTATCTTTATCCAGGTAATAAACTATTTATGTGCCAAATTTCATCCAAACATACATCAATCTTCGCAAACTTTTACATTTATGAGTTTATAATATTAGTAGGATAGCTAGGTAATCCTATTGTAAATATTTAAATAAGCAGACTTTCAGTAATGTAATTTTCCTTTGCATAACAGCTGATATGCGAAAAGCCTTTAAATAAAGATTACAAAAAAATAACTGATGAACTAATAATTTCCCTTAAAAAATAAACAGTTAGCTGTTTTAATAATAACTTCATTATTTAGACTCTAAATTTTTTTTGGGTTGACTTTTCGGAAGTAACCAGAATAAAGCAATAACACTATAAAAATATATTAGATATATAATGAGGTAATACCAACCCGCAGTCCCATTAGGTAATGGGAAATAACAGAAATGACTAAATTTTTCTCTCTTTTATAACATAATAATTCTCAATACGAAAACTATAGCGGAAAGCAATGTTTTAACAAATACATATTTTAGCTAGTATATGGCCTAAATTAAAATTTTGTAAAATACTGAACTTTCTCCGTTACCAATAATTTTGTATTCTTTCAGTCTTTTGAAGTTTACCATTACCATTAAGCCATAATTAATGTTTGGATACAAATAATAATTCCATTAAATAAATAAATAAATAAATAAAAAATACGAGGATGAACTTTGACATCCCTTACGCATCTAAACAGAAAAGCATCCGTGCAGTTTTTTTAAGATGATATTCAATAAGGGGTAGATACCTAAATGCCTCCTGAAGGCTGGGTTAATGGATGCGAAATGCAATAAATGTTTTGTTAAGCTTACAAATGTTTAATTTTCAGCGATTTTTTTTTGCTTATGAATATTAAAATAAATTATATAATAGAAACATAGAAATGTAGAATGAGTTAATTAAGGGTAAGTCATTACAAGATTTAATATATACGGATAATTGCGAAACAAATCATGGAATTGATTTGAAAATGTTTTAAAGTTTTAATTAATGGAGTATTATTCTGTTTACTTAAATAATTGTATTTGATATTGCTTAATTAACTTTTTATTTTAAGAATACAAATAATTAATGACTTAATTAATTGTATTCTTAAAATAAAAATCCGTTTTTTAGTTATAATTGCTCTTAACTTATAAACGTAACTACAAAATATTTACCGAATAATAAAACACATTCAGTTAGGTATCCTTAGTATTTATCCTATCAAGACCGCTAGAGGACTATATCCCTCTTAACCACCAAGGGATTTTCAGCCTGCTTTAGTTGTTTAAATAAATAAATTCAAAACAAGTAGGTCAAAAGCGCCTTCAAATGTATGCATTGACCTACATTAAAAAAAATTGACCAATTCAAAAGTACTCGCAAAGCACAAAAGTAAGTAAGGCAGATAGAGTGTGTTAAAAATACAAGAAAGAAGGATATATTTTAAAGTGTCCCATTCACTGACATTGTCGGTTGAGCCGGGGGGCATTCACCTTCGGTGGCCAACAGACAGACCCGTGGACATGCGGAAGTGTTATCGCTTACCTACACACACTACTTGACACGTGATTCCTCGTGATCCAGTTTACATTTTTCTTCTACTCGTACGATCTTGCAAGGCGACGGATACGAGTTTTGTATTGCTTACCATATGACTTGAAATCTTTATATTTAGAAACTCGGTTCGCCAGTGTTATAATAATTTGTTACAAATTTTTTTATTCTTAGATTCATTGTTGAACTCGGTTTATTAAAAAATAAATTACTATTATTATAGTCGTTTCGTTTCAAAAAATAATACTAATATAATTGAAATGATGTAAATAAATTATGTCCTAATGGATCGTTAGCTAGTCTTGCCTTATGGTTTGAAATCTGTATAATATTTTTATTTTATTATATTAATTTTGGGGCACAAACAGTTATGGATGTTCTTAAACGAATTAACTGATTTTCATGAAACTTGGTAGATAAACATTTAGACGTACAGGACACGTATAGTCTACTTTTATTCTTTTTCAACGCGGACGAAGTCGCAGGCGCCAGCTAGTACATAAATATAATAAGACGCTCAAAGAAAATATTACTCGTAACGTTACCATTTTTTTCAAACATTGTCTACATGGTTAACATTTTATGAAAAATAAAAGAGAAATATATATATATAGAGAGACTTTTTACTTTACTGGATTTGGTAATAGGCCTTTAACTACGTAGGTACATTCATCGCCCCGAATATATCACAAGAGTTTATGATCACACTTTCTTAACATGGTTTCAAAACATAAACAATATTACGTTATTTATAGATACATACGTAACGTATTTATTGGTAAAAACTAGTTTCTGATTTGTCTTATTGCAATTCAATAAAGAATAATTAATATCTAATAATTTTATTTTTAGATTTGAATAACTAATCTTTTCATAATTATTATAAAACAAAGTCTCCTTCCTCGTCTGTCTGTCTGTTTTTTAACTTACACTTTGGAGAAATTAGTAATAAGAGTCTTACTTAATTTAAATAATTTCCTGTGAATATTTCAGATTTTATAAATAAAATTCTAAAATTCAAAAGACTTTTTTATACTTTCAAATATAAAATATCTTATCTATGAAACCCCATTATCAAATTACACGATATTTTTCCAGTAAATACATAATATAATTTCTTCTTACCTTTTAATACAAGTTTCATCGTTAAAATGAAAATAATAAAAATGTGATGGCCTGATGTTCATACAAAACTGATTGATCTCAACCGCTAAGAAAGAATTTTGAATATTTCATCCTTGTGTTAAACCGGGGGTGATTTATTATATTATACATAAGTATATTTGTAATTATATTCATTTCGATTTTTTTAATGTTTTAAAATTTAGTTTTAAAGTACAAATAACATTATGTCGACGTAATAGCTTAAAAAACTTCATATTTAACTTAAATCTTTTATATAGGTTACTATGAACGGAAACTCAATATTTAAATAAACAATAAAATTAAAATCAAAAATAAAATAAAATTAGTTTTTTTTTTAAATTAGGTTAACCAGAGGGTTAATTTGCCGTGTTGATAAGGCGGCTAAGGATATCACTGGGCGGCAGGCACTTCCCGCAGCCGTGCGGAGGTCACGCTGTCCTATATAACGTGATCACTCCGCTGAAGCGGTTACAAAGTGACTCTAGCGCACGATCCGTGAACAACCCGCTACCCGTTACATGCCCCAACAGCCCAGTACGTAAATTAAAATAAACAGTCCGCTTTGAAATAAATGATTAGGTCGAGTGGCGTGTCGCTACTGCCAAGGTCGCGCGTACGGAGTGCATTTTGCGCAACGGTTGCAACATCTCGCGATCCTTTATGCATGTACCATTAGATACGTGATCTATTAAATTAGAAATTAAGAGTATTGTATGTCGGTGCTACTGTGTGGCATTGGTAATACCACCACCGTGTTTTTGCAGCGGGAGCGATAGCCATCATCCAGCCGATAGCCGTGCAGCCAGTACGAGTCGGTAGCAAAACGCAGTGCGCGCACAAGATCCGAACTCGGCACGACGCGCTACACGACGCGGTGTTATATTAAAAAGTGCGACCACGCTTCAAAAGTCACTCACAATGACCGGTTACATCAAAATCGTAAGTGAATCAATTTTATTATCAATAGAAAGTACAAAAAGTGATACATAAATATTTAAAATATTAAAAGTTAATTAAAAAAAATTAAATAGCAAAATTTAATTTCGCATAATAAATTTAAACAAATATTTCAATTAAAAAGAAAAATAACAATAAAATAATTATAATTTTAAATTGAAAATAAAAAGAATTTTTTACATTGTATTTAAGTATAACGTTAAAAACATATTTTTATAAATACACAGAGAATTTTTTTTAATTAATTTAAAAACTTAATTGACATACTTAAATAAGAATTATATTATCATTTATTTTAATAAAAGTTACTAGAATAATATCATAATTCAAAGATTAGAAAACTAACATTATTATAAGTCACCATGGATATAACTAATGCAAATATTATTAATGATCCATTTACTCTCAACACCTAAATGCATATAAACATAGTTAATAAATAGTAGGTTATTCAATTTCTCAATATGTATATATTAAACTTCCAATAGACAGTAGAACAAATTATGTATGGGTTAAGATAATTAATTTACTTTAACTAATTTTATGCGTATCCATAGTAAATTTGAACTAAATAAAGACAACGTAAAAGTAAAAGTTAAATTTTTTTACAGTTGATGTTATTTTTAGAATTTATTCAAATGTATGCTTACAATTAAAATTTATTAATGACTTCAAGGCTTTTTTATCTTTATATTTATGTGTAAAATTTGGAGTATAAACGAGAAGGCAGTTGAAATAATAAGATACTTTGTTAGAATAGTTGACAGATGTATCTTCATAAAATTTAGATTGACTAAAACAATAACCTTATCGCTATGAGCGAAAACATCTAGACTAGGCTTTATTTTATTTGTAAAAGCATGAATTTCCGATTTCCCAAACAATTTTTATAATTTTTCAAAAAACATTATTGAATTGCTCTTCATCAACAAATATCATTATTGAACTACTCCTCATCAACAAATATAGCCTCAGGTATTGTCTGTCAAACATTAACTTTAAAGGACTAATCATGCGAGTCATGCACCCATATAAACTGTCTTCTAGAGAATGACCATGATTTTCGGGACACATTTTACTAACATCTTGCTGTCTAAAGAAGTTCCAGCTAATGAGCGTCAAATCTTTTATGTCAATTTAAAAAGGACTAATAATGCGAGTCATGCACACATATAACCTGTTCTCCTAGAGAATGACCATGATTTTCGGGACACATTTTACTAACATCTTGCTGTCTAAAGAAGTTCCAGCTAATGAGCGTCAAATCTTTTATACCAATTTAAAAAGGACTAATCATGCGAGTCATCATGCATCATGAGTGTCAAAAGCGCCAATTACAGTTAATGATCACATCGAGAACAATGTTATCAATTCACTGCAACATAAGTTTTGTAAGAGTACCGTGTCAATCGATGACACTTTCTGATTAAATAGAAATAGTAGCATTTGGATAGTAAAGTACGTATGTTAATTCTGATGCAACTTTTGTACGTGAAGCATCTGTTACAACACTATTATACCTAATGTTTGAAGATTAATATTATTGTTTTGAACAATGACGCGACTTGTAATTGATGATTATGTCGATGTACGTGTAACAAATTATCATCAAATGTTATTCAAATGTGTTTTATTGTAACACGTTGTAACATTGATTTTATTATTGACTGGCTGTCGTTCGCGGGTATGCTCGGGTCTTTTATTTAATAAATTCATAACTAATAACTGTTATCAAAATGGATTCATAAACATTAGGATTGAAAGTTTCATATGTTGTAGTCTAAAAATCTATCTAACTGATGATATATCTAACCATTGTATTTCACGGATTATTTCAGTAACTAAGGCTAGTTAACTAAGGCGGCTTTGTACAGATGCAATTTGATGTATTTTTGTATCTACTGTGTTTACTGATCTTTCTACTAGTGAAAATCATGTTAAACCCCGATGCGTGGTTTAGAAAAATAAGGGGACAAAGAGTCAGAAGCTATTGCGCCTCTGACTTTTTGCCTTTTTGCCTCGACGTCATCAGCGTCCCTTGGGAACAGTATTATTTTATTGGATAAAAGGTATACTCTATGTCATTTTTATACCCCTGACGACGTACGAGTATATGTAAAATTTCATTAAAATCTTTTGAGTAGTTCAGGCGTTAGTAACAAACAAACAATTTGACTTTCTCATATTAGTTAAGATTAACGTGTAAGAACAGTTTAAGTATTATGTTGGCAAACTAAATTCGTGACTATCTTGGGAATGCCACCTTAAACTCTACCTAAACTGGATATATGGAACAAATTTCTTCATTCAAATCTCGCTCGTGTAATAAAATGTTTTGACATAATATTATTACCATAACCGACGCGCCGTTAGTACTGTCACTAATTTCGGTCACATTTTGTGTAGGTCCGGTAAAAGAAACATCTAATTGGTAACAATTTAAAAACCGATTAATGATTGAACAATCTCTTTTATTTAGATAAAGATCTCATTGTTCGATTGGTTGACTAATTAATCAGTGGCTAAGTTTGCATACGGATTTCCTAGACTAGAGCAATAAGTGTTACAGAGTTGAAATAATTTAGCGATTGCATTGTGAATGTTTCGTTTTCGTGAAGACATCTCAATATGTCGACATAGTATTTGGTAGTGCTTGATGAATGACGTTTTCAAAAAATTTATTAGTCTAATTTTATTCACTGTAAGAAATGTCTATTAGACTAATTGCAATTGGTGTATGTTTGTTTCTTCTAAGCTGCTCAATTAATTTTGATGAGATTTTCACTGTTATTTAGAGAACTTATTCCATATTTAAACATTTTTTTAAAATAAATATACTTCTTTTAACTAGAAATTAAGAATCAAATTAATGATTTGTATGTTTGTGATGAATAAACGCAAAAGTTACTAGACCGATTTTAAAAATTCTTTCACTTATAGAAAGCTACGTAATCACCGGGTAACATAGGCTATATTGTATTAAGTTACACGGGCGAACTTGCGTGCAACAGCTAGTAACTAGTAAAAATAAATGGTACTAATGTCTTAATTTTAATATAACTAAGACCAATTACTGTTTATATCCACTAGCGGTTGTGGTTAAATAACTCTGTAATATAATTAACAACCGATAAAAGTAATTCAACTGACATTTGAATGAAATTGGTCGAGCAAAGTGTAGCCTCTCGAGTCACGAGGCGTTATGCATTTTATATTGCTTTTGAAGACAACAAGTTTCCAACTTCTGACTATAACTTTGATTACATTACAAAATAAATCGAGAAAGTTTAAAGTAACATGTACTGGACACTGTTGTGTTGAGTTAGGCAGTAGATTTATTGACAAATAAAAATAAAATATATGAATATTTTATTATATATACATATTTAATTATATTAGATAATTATACGAGTATACTTTTAATTACTTTGATTTAATGTTCATGAAGTTTTAATAATTATATTTTGTTGTAGTAAATTTAAGTTTTTAATTAGAAGTTTCAATTTTTATAAATTGAATTATAATAAGTATGTAATTTAAATGTATTAGTGCTAAAGGTCATCCATGCAATATATGTAGCTTTATATTTTATGTTAAACATTACCTATATAGTCAGAAAAAAACTTACATGAAACATAGTGATGAATTAATATAAATAAAAATGTGTTCTTAAACTCGAGTTAAAATAATAAAAAATAGCTATTTTTTATATTCTTATGAAAGTTTTTGTAAAGAGAAAAATATGTCAAAAATTGCCATTTTTGGCAATTTTTGCCATACGTTAACACAATATATTATATAATACATAAATATACCTTAACTAATAGTTATCTATGATGTGGACACAAGTAAAGTCTCACACTAAAGCTGCTGCCTCATAAAACCGTGCCACAATACAAGTGCCCTTTTATTGTAGTTAGTTTCATATAAAACTAGAAAGTTTATTATCCCCGAACACCAGCTATCAATTGAGAGCGATAGGCGTGTGTAATACCAGCAGTTACAGGATAATAACCGCAGATTGTATCTGACTCCATTTTCAATATATCTCATTGATTTACACCTTCTCTACTTTTATAAAAGCCGTGCTAATGTTACATCACGACTGTATCTGCACGCTCCGCCCGCTTCCTAGTTGGGCAACGATAGAAATATCTTATATGTTAACAATTAATTAATTATAAATATAGTCTCGATGAATGTTGTATGTATGTAACAACTAACAAGATGTGCAACAAGTGGGTCGGCCATTGTGCATTAATCAAACAATGAATTTGATGAATTACGGTCAAGGGTGTTCTGCGTTATCAGACAATCGAGAAGACAGTTCTCATGTTAATTGCAAAAAAATATAAATTGTGTTTGATTCGCCGTTTAAAAAGGAACTTTTAATATTTATTATTTATATAGCCTCGTTGATCGCCTTGTTTTTTGGCACAATTATTGCCAAAAATCCAGTCGCTTCCCGCGAAGCCTTTCAGGTCGTCTGTCCTCCTAGCCAAAGGACGTCACATGCGGCGTTTTCCAATTAAATTATAGAAGACACTGAATACCTAGTGTTTTCAAACAATAAGTCAGCGATAATAAGGTGATAACAATAAATAATTAATTAATAAAAAACATTTGTCCAAATCTACTGTTCAAAATGTCATTATCGTTCTAGATACAGATTGTCCATGGATATAAAAAAGTTTTAGTTTCTTATGAAGTATAAAACTTTTTTTATGCGTAATTATCATCGTGACTGATATCTAAAAAAAACGACCTTCGCATCATATATTACTGGGTGACTGACCCACTCCGTGAGATATCTTAAATAATTAAATAAAATGAAACACTTTTTTTTTAAATTTTATTGTAATTATCACTTTTTGTTCCGGACAAAAACCAAGTTCTCGGAAACTAATGAGTTGATGGTTACGCACATCGGAATAAAAAAAAGTATTGTACAATTAACTCTTAATAAGTTGAGATCGCGTTGAAAGATATACCCGACAAAGTTAAAAATGATTAACATTATTTTTTTTTATAAAAAATATAGTATATAACTTACTTGTATTTATAATGTTTAAGTATAGCAATTTATGATGTCACAATATGCTTGAATGACGTAACTAAATCACTCATTTTTTTAATGGCAATGCTCTTTATGAATCTCTTCAATTCACTTCAAATAGCGGTACTACATTAGAAGTATTTGGACTCGCTAACCTTTAACACACCGCAATAAAATTGCTAATATTTACACGATTAGGTCTGTATGAAGTTGAACCATTTTCGATTTTATTATGGTGCAGGAAAGGTTATAGTCCGAATAACCTTTCCCAGTAGCCAGCATCGAACTGTGTAAGAAAGACTGTAATGGCTAATATAGGTGCGAAATCGCCACTTCAATAGAGCATTAGTTCCATAGAACTATTAAAGTAAAGATATACCCAATCACAAATAGTAAAGCGGTCAGAAGCAGCCTGGATCTAGCTTTAACCCGTGGCCCTTATCAGGTCGTCTGTCCACATTGTGGGTTGATGTCCACAAGCTACTCTTGACGGTCCATGGCCTCCACTCGAGAAAATTCCGCCCCAGCGACCGTCGGCTCTCCATACTATATGTCATTGTATCCTGCCCACTGCCACTTCAACATACTATTCTGTCGGGTTTCTTTCGTCTACAGATCTCCTCATTCCTTATTCGATCTCGCAGTGTAACTCCGAGCATAGACCTATCCATAGCTCGTTGAGCGACGTTGAGCTTTCTTAAGAGGCCCATAGTTAGAGACCACGTTTCAGCGCCACATGTCATCACTGGCATATGGCCAAAATCATAAGGAATTTTGGATTGGAAAGAGTATTGGAGCTTCTACCGTATTAGCACAGCATACTTTATGCTGTGGAATTAGTTTGTGAAGGCACCAGTAATAGTTCTGACAAGACACACACACACACACATTACGTTACGTAGTCACGTACACAACAAAACACAAATAAGTCAGACTCGCTCTCATAAAATGTCCTGACGACGTTTATATCTCTGTGATTGAATCCTTTAACATAATAATGGGATCTTTAGCGATTTCCAAACATATCAAAGTCGTATGACCTCGACTTTCGCCCGTTAGTGTCCGAACATCCGTCTCGTGAACTTAGACATTATAGTTCTTAAAAATTTCATTAATGTTCTCCCAAGTGAATGTCTATAGCAGACTGAAACATAACGATTTAGTATGTGACAATTTGAGATTACCTTGGCGAGTCTAAGTACATTCAAAGAGCTGCTAAAATAATAGTACTTTAATGATAGTGTTCCGACGCCGATATTAAGATAATTGTCGAAACGATTTCGCAATGCTGAAAGTGCACGCACAAACACTTCACACAACATAGAAAGTGTCATTTTGTGATTTTGTTACAGAAACGCTAAATAATTTAACTATATGTATTTAATAATAATAATAAAAAAATAGAAACAGTTTGTATGTATATAAATTATTATATATAAGCGAGTATTCGAATACGAATACGTTTCCGAGACATCAAGATTACACCGATTAAGCACCTAGTCTAGACAGTTCTGTTTGAATAAGATTAGTTCAATATAACATATAGGTACATACATACGTTACTAAAATATTATGTATGTGTTACCTATAAGCAATTTTTATAAATACCAATGTGCCTTTTTGGTTGCTATACAAGATATTAGGGTTTGATATTAGCAACACCAGGAAACACGAGTAAATAATCAAGGTATAGAATTCGGATATGCAAATTATAAAAGTACATTTTTAGATGCCACTACGTCAGATGCAATTTTGATGTTTTGACGCCTTTAATATATTTTTTAAATATTTTTTATCTTTTAATTTTTTATATCATTTATATAAAATAGTCGATTAATATTATTATTCTTTTATATATATTCATTTATATAAATTCTTTTATAACTGAGTTAGTTTTGTTGACAAACGTTGCTATTCATAGAGGCAATGCAAGCATTAATTAATGAAATCCACTAACAAATATTTTACTCTCAAAATAAAATACTAATTAAAATGTCACGGATAAGCACGATTAAGTTTTGAAAAGATAATAACATATCTGGTTCATTTACTGCATCCATTGTATTTTGTCACGAACAGCAACAATTAAGTCATTTGGAAAAAACAACGTTAAACAATGTTGTTTCGGTCAAGGCATGTTAATTGTAAATTCCTCTTGACCACCATTGTGGGATGTCCCAGACTTCCTTTTCGTAATGTTGTTCTCTCGGCCTTACCACAACCTCAAGGTAAATTTCTGAATTTGTTATATCATTTTAATGCCAATAAAGGCCTTGTCTATGTATTTACATATGTAATTGTCAACCTTGCATACAACTACACATTCTAACTGGATGTCTTTTAAATTTTCTTCTATTTACTCGTACTTGTTTTAATTGCAGCCTCTATATTGTGTACAACAATGAATCAAATTATTCACCGATATATATTTGCATATATAAGTATATATGTAAGAATTAATTTCTTAATAGCTCTGGTCTACTTAATGAATTATGTCTCTAAAATTTTACTTAAACGTATATAGGAATAATTAAATTATTCGATGGCATTGAATTTTAATAAATATAGTTCAGAGTTGGTGGATGACATGGTAATTTTGATACTGCAGCATCAAGTAGTCAGCAAGAACACAGGGTATTTTTAGTATGTTTATGTTACAGAAGTTGCGCGCGTCAATGTAAGACTTATTTTAGAAATTTATCATTAGATTCAGTAATCTATTTACTATGTAGATTTAAAATTCAACTGACAGTTATTTCAATATTTCAACACTACAGTTTAGTAAATCTGGGCGTACATTTCTTAAAAAGAAGAGATTATACATGTTTTGACGCTTTATTAAATGAACCGTCACAGTTGTTATATAAAAACACATGAAGAGAAGCAAATTTTTATGAGCGTCGAGTCGGATGCGGAAGTTGGCGACCGGTCGGTGCACGAGTTCTCGGCATGTGTGTTGATATATGGCAGGCATGTGATTGCGCACGCAGCCTCTGCGACGAGTTTCCCGCGTATGACGTGTTTGTCTCGTACTCGTATCTCCATTCGCGACGCGCTTACATTACAAACACTTAAATTATGCCCTTTTTTTTCTTCTTTTGTATTGTAAGTTAATCTATACTATATTGGTAGGTATTATAAAAATGTAAAGTTTGTAATGTAGGGAGTAATCTTTGAAAGTACTCATTCGATTTAAAAAAACTTTCAAAAATACAATAGAATTGTAGGATTGAAATAAGCTACATACTCCACGCGGGTGAAGCCGCGAGCACCAGCGAAAACGATATAAAAATTAAGATCCAATTTATGCCCGACTTTATATCTTTTATTATTCAACGCGTACTAATAACGGGAACCAGATAGTGCTTTATAAAGTCTCTATTAAGACAAGACTTTTAATATTGGCGAAGGAAAACAATCTAAACTAAGTGATTGTGAACCTGTCATACTCTGGCGGATATCTTTCTTACGTCACAGTTTATGATTCAATAAACTCCATATCGATCGGAGTAAAATTTTCTATGCACGTTACTATGTAACTTTTAACAAAAACGCTATAACTATAGCGTATGTACAGAGTATACAAGTGTATAAATATTAGCATATTATGAGTTATTTTGATATATAAACTATATTACAGATGGTTCACTAGTTTTTGCGGTAAAGAGTTACAAACTTTCGCATTTATTTAGTAGGATTCAAAGAAAAATATTTTCTATTTCATCTAACTAAACCATGTAACGAATCTTAATAAGATAAACGAAGAATAACGAACGGTTTTTGAATATAATATCTAGAAAATATCTCATCCGTGCAAAGTCAGTAGGTATATAATAATTATTTATTTCAGATACATATTACATCCATTTAGGTTAAAAAAATAATTAAAAAAATATATGTTTACCAGCGAATGCTTAGAAATATATTTATTGCGATGATATTTAAAACTAAATATTTTACTGTTTTCGGCAGCGCACTTGCCACCTACCCTCAAGTTGACCGTCAGCCTGTCTACCGGCCTTAACATAATTAATAAATTATTCCTAATATATTTGTATATAATAATGTAATTTGTTGCAATAAATATTCCGAAATGCAATTTGTTTGTCACGTGCAATGCGTTACGTAAACAAAATGCAATCAAGAATTCAAATGAGTTACCGAATGTTGGCGAATAATTTTTGTTCTGCAGCCGCTGGCGGGCGTCAAAACATTTTAGTATTTTCAAATAGTTTGAAATTTTAAATGGTCCAGTAACAGTTTAAAAAATAACTACCGCGCTAGATATAGCATTTACAAGTCATAACCTACATTCGTACGCAATTATAAAACTGTTGGTCTTGTTAACACAGTATGCAGATTGCTAGGTTTGTTTCATAAACTAAATTGTTCTTTATTTGCGACCACCATGAAGTAATTGCAAATATATTATATTATATTTTAAACAAATTATACAAGTGCTTTGCCCTAAGGAACAACATAGGCTCTGTTATAGTAATCAAATATACCTAATAACCGGAATAACTGTTTGTGGTTCAAATTCGTTAACCAGACAATCCGTACTAATATTATAAATGCGAAAGTTTGTATGGATGTATGGATGTTTGTAACTCTTTCACGCAAAAACTACTCAACCGATCAGCATGAAATTTTGCATACACGTTGTCTGGGAAACCAGAAAGGACATAGGGTACCTTTCATCCAGAACGCGGACGAAGTCGCGGTCACCAGCTAGTTCGTCGATAAAGTTAACTTATATATTTATCTTGACATAATTTTTAAGTAAAGGTCGGCGGACAGGTTGACAGTTCACTTGATTGTAAGTGGCTACCGTCGCCATTTTTTAATTTTTAATTACATTCCATATTGAAACATTTGAAACAACTTAATTAATTAATTAATTAAAAAAATAATTGTAACGTCATTTTAGTAATTGAAAGCGGATAAAACAAATATTTCCTTGATATAAAAATGTGAGAAAATCCGGACAAATTGTGTCCTGTATCTACATTGTTGTAGACAGTAGGTGGCAATGGCGAGTATGGTCAGAGAATGCGGAACCTTATGACGAACCGGCATTTCCAAACTGTAACCACAGTGTAGCAACAATTTGCTGTTTAAATCAGTCTGGTGGACACCAAGCCTGCATAAATGTTCACGAGTAAATAATGGTTTAACTGTATATTTACTTAATATTATTTTGCACATCTACAACTTTAAATTTCCTTTTCAGATGTTGCACTTCACATTTCGGATTCGTGATAGGCGTCAGACTGTGTTGGAAGTTTCATTATTATGGCCTAATTTGTCTGAAAATAAATAAATAATAATTATTATTATTTCTGATTTAGAACGATAGGTACGGATATCGGATATTTCACTTATAATTTTTGTACTATAGTATAGTATATCCGCTCATTATTATATAAAGACAATAATATATTATATGTCCTGCATTTATAAACTGGGCAGTCCGTTTGGCGACGATAACCAGCCTCATACACCACCATACAGTTCAGAGTTGCGTTTCGGTGAATGAGTAAGGGATACCAGAGTCCATTCTTCATATTCTTTATGATTTTTCAAGTTCAACAGCGTACTTGCAAGCCCCAATAAGCAATGATTATTGATACCGTCCGTCAGCCTGCCACCGACCTTTGCAAAGTATTTTTAATTACGTCGATCACTCGATTGTAAAGTTGAATTGTCGTGTCATTGTAATCGCTAAGGCAGTTTTTACATAATAGTGACAAGATTGGCGGTCGCATAATGACCTTCTGACTTTTTCGATACTTGGTCGTGTATCAGTCGACGAGTAGAGAAATATGATAGTTTTATGATTCATTATTTTGTCGTTGTCTATATCGCCTTTGTTGTAAACTATCTGTTGCACGCGACTTCGCCCGCGTTTATAAAATATAGCCTAAGTTTCTTGGTGATAATGTAACTTTCTATTGCTGAAAATATTTTAAAATCAGGCCAAGTAGTTTTTACGTGAAAAAGTAACAAACATACAAATCTTCTCTCTTTATAATATTAGTAGGTATAGATATTTATGTTCTACCTACAAACTGTAATGCTAATTAGCTTTTATATCCTTTCTTGTAGTTCATGCTATCTTCCGGCCAGATTTTCGTTAATATCGATTGAGTGGTTATTACAAAATTTTTAATTCAGTGATTCATCATTTTTACAAAAAAAAAAATGTTTGCATTTTCGCCAACATTATTTCCAACGTATAATATACTAGCGGGTCTCCCCCTGCATTACACGGATTTTTTCTACAAATTATATATAAAACCTCGTTTAACGCACTCTCCGTTAGAGAAAACAGCATTAAAATCCTCTGCATAGTTTAAAAGATCTAAGCGTAACAGACGGCGGGAAGGGACTGTGATATGATATGATAATAATAAAAAAATATGATAATCGTATTACGGTTTGTTTATGCAACAATGCAACAAAACGGTTTCATGTAAATATAAAGTAAATGATGTAGGTGTGGCTTAATGCAGGCAGGACGACAGATACGTCACCTGGTGGCGAACCACTTGTACTTGATACTTGTATAACCTTCGGTAAGTAGGTGACAAGTTAGAATCGCTATGCAAACTCACATAACTGCCGCGTACTTGAAGATGTAATGAATGATAGGCGGATATTTCGAACGTGCTCTTACGCGTTGATGCGAATATTATACAATACTTAGTAGTTTCGTAATAATTCTTTTGATTTTTGAAGGTGAGAGAGGTCGTGGTTGTGACCTGGAGTCTAAACAACAATACCACATACAAAATTGTATAAGGAATTTGTACTCTTGTGTACTTTTCTTATGTTCAGGTCGACAGACAGACTGTCCCCAGCCTCAATTGATGATAGGTGGCTACCGTCGCCAGTAGATACGCTACCAATTTGTACCGCTAAAATTATTTCTAGAAGTAACTAACCAACATTTTACTTGTAGTTGGTGAAAGAGGCCCTAAGATTATAACGCACAGAATAATTAGTATTATGGCATATAAATTTAAAAAAAAAAGAACTTATAATAAAACCATAAAGAAAGACAGTTGAACGTAACAAGGATTTATGTTATCTTCACTGATCTGGAATCCCTTATGCGTATATTTTTTAAATGCAAAAATTATCATAATGTATCTAAATTGCATTTGGGTACTTTACCCTAGTTACTGTCTTAATTGGCGTGCAATTAGTACGCACAGGATATCCTTTATGCGTGATAGAATCTTTAAGAGGATCTTTTGTAGCCAAAACCTGTGTTCAATTGAAAACATAATTTTGATTTTAAATTTTGTATTGTCTATTATAACAATTATAGTTCAATAAATTTTAAAATCAACACATTACATTAGAATAATAATATCAGAAAATTACCAATACAAAATTGTATGTTATATAGCCTCTTTTGTTACGAAGTCATTTAACAATATTCTCTCAACGACAAGACTTACCTGATATTACTCATTCAACAATCACTACATAGTATAAAACAAAGTCGCTTTTTCTGTCCCTATGTCCCTTTGTATGCTTAGATCTTTAAAACTACGCAACGGATTTTAATGCGGTTTTCACTAATGGGTAGAGTGGTTCTCGAGGAAGGTTTATAAGTACATAATAATATACATTCCGCGGGCGAAGTCGCGGGCAGCAGCTAGTAACTTATATTTGATCTTTGATTTTAAGTACAAGCAACTTTGCCATTGACAAGGATATCCTTGATGTGTATGCGTCTCTGTAACAGTTAAATGTCCTTGTAAGTTAGGTTGTTAGGATCATAAAATGAAAAAAGGCCTCAATTTTTTTTTTTATAAGAGATGGGTTAGCTCTTGTCAACAACCAGCCATATTATGGTTAGGTGCTCGGAAATACAGACGCCGGCAGGGAGTTATTTATTAATTAATTTTAATGAATAAATAAAATATTAATTATTAATATTTTAATAATGAATTAAAATAATAATTAATAATAATTAAGTTATTTGTTAATTTATTTATGTATTTAAACTCGTTCAGTAAGAATAATCAATAACCATTCTCCGGAAGCCTTAATTTATTCATAATTGTGTCCAAACAGGTGATTGTCTGTGTAAATTCTGCATTGTTCTTTGTAAAACTTAGCTGTGTTCATATAATCGAAGCTAATTTCGGAAGTATTCTCATAGACATCAGTTAAGTAATCTCTATGTGGGAATTTTGAACAATTCGGACATAAAATGGCGTGTGATGTAAAAGCAAGTGGAATAGAAGGTTCAAATATACACAGTAATTGAAAGATTTGGTACCATTGCGTAAACATTTTGTTACTATGCCAGTCTCCTTAGAAGAGAGTTAGAGACTCTTTAAATTTGCAGTAGGTAACTCTTAGTTTTTGTGACCTTCAGTCAACAGTATGACGTACAAGTATTATTAGTGTACGTACAAGCAATAGTAATCACTTTTAAACCGATTAGAATATGGTTTTAAAACGAGTCTTTTTAATAAGCTTCCCGTACTGCTTCCGGAACTGTACAAAATTCAATTAGCTTTGTAAGCTATTGTATCTACTTGTATATAATATCATTAAATTTTTACTTTTGTCTGAGAAAATTAAAAATTCATATGTTAAGATCATTGAACCTACATTTACTATTATAAAATACTAGCTGGTGCCCGCGACTTCGTCCGCGTTCTGGATGAAAGGTCCTATGTCCTTTCTGGTGTCCCAGACAACTTGTATGCTAAATTTCATGGTGATCGGTTCAGTAGTTTTTGCGTGAAAGAGTTACAAACATCCATACATACATCCATATATCCATACAAACTTTCACATTTATAATATTAATATTAGTACGGATAACAGTATAACTTACATAAGTACTCACAACAATGCTAAATAGTAATATGGTCAGAAAGTGTAACTATTTAACTAATTCTAAACAAGCAATACGCATGTACAAGTATTGCAAGGCAATTTCTACTAATATCAAAGTTCCAATTATTTATAGCGCCAGTAATAAATCAAACATTAATTCTATAGCATCACTCCGATGATTTCTAAAGCTGAAATTTATGCGATCGCTTTGGGTAACCTCGTTCTAATGCCACAAGTAGCCCTATTTCTCTCGGGTCCTCTTACGACTTGTGTAATACTAATGCTACGGTTGCAGAATGTAGTATTTGTGGTTTGTCTAATGCTTGAAATTGTTATCGTAAGTAAATTGTTTAAAAGCATATTCGGTGTTGAAGGGATTATGGCGTTTCAAAGCGACTCGACTCAAATTATCTTCAATATGTGTGGCTGACTTAATCAAATCGCTTTCTTTATTCTACTAAATAATTATAATCTATTAGTGGAATTCAATTAAATTAAATTATACAGCTTGTGCTTACCTCCCCTTTTTTGACGTTGGGAAATCCTCATGGATAACACCCGGCAGCGTGTTTTTGCGGTTTTCGCGACTTTAATTCTTTTAATTACTGCCTAAAACATAAGCTATAACGTTCAGTTAAAAATTAGATATTTATTCTAAAACTATATATACTAAAAGTATTTCTAAAATATTGAAATTACTGGCGTACATTTTATTATTTACGCGAGTTCAATAAGTGCCGTGAAGATCTTGCGTCGCATTTTATCTTTGCATTATAGTAGTTTGAGATAACAAGTTCTTCCAAATACTTATTACTAACTTCGCTTGTACATGGTGTCCTTCAATACTCCTGACTTCTCAAAATAAGATTAGAATAATTGATAATCGTGATCATGAAAATTTAATCGCCCGAAAACTTCGAAAGATCAATCACGTTTTGGTCACGTCGATAAATTTAACAATACATAGGTACTATTAGGGTCTATCGGAGTATTTCTAGAGGCCGATTTGTTAGTCTAAACAGCAACTATAGGTCAGTCCAGTGGACACAAGAACTTAGCACAATGGCCGTTGTCCAGTATTGCGTCAGTATGTCGCAACGCTGCGTTCACACTTGATTTGGTTACACTGAGACACGCATGCGCGTGATTTGTGAATTGTTAGCAGGTATGCAACTACCCACAGTACGGTTAATAAGACAATTTGGCCTTAGGGTAACATACGCAGCTATTAAATACTCATTTGGCTAGATTTTATGACAATAATGTTATTAAACTATAATTTATCCTTTACAAACTGATGATGCTGCGATATTGTTAGCATAGAATAAGTTAGATTATTTATATACACCGTGCTCAAATACTAGTTAATAATGATTGATGGAAAGAATTAAAATATATGTAATACATAAAAATTAAATCAAAAGTGTAATTTTTTCGATTTAGATCATATCAGGAAGATTCTCGACTTTCAAATCTATATTTGACCAGTGACCCGTTCCCGGATTCGCCCGGATTCAAAATAAAAACTATTCTATCTTTTAAGATGGACCAAATTAAACATAGTTACGAAGTTTTATCAAAAACGGTTCAGTAGTTTAGGAGTTCATCGCGCACAAACATGTGATACGTAATTTTTATATATTATACTTATATAGTAAATTATGTTGTTTTTTGAATAACTAAGGAATGTCGTATTTAGATAGAGTCAATGCACGTCTATTGCGACAGTCCTAGCAAGGATGAACTACTTTAGATTGCGTTAATACCTCCTTGAGATTAAGAAGCGTGTTGGGGAATACAGATTGGATTTTGCTATCAAACAATAAGTTTTCCTAATGGTGCTTTAAATTCAAATTTAGAATGTATCGAGGTTGCTTAAGTATTTTGTTAATAAAATAAAAATATATTTAACAGACCAAATATTCTTAAGCACATAAATGGCATTTTTAGTTTTTTATTATTATTATTTTATATTAAGATATATTCTTTGTTATCGATAATGTATAACTATTAATCATTAAAAACAAATTAATCATGACCGAAACTAAGAATTTAGACATTTTTCTAGTATTTACGAAAGTAATTGAAGTATATTTCAAAGTTTTGATATTTTTATACATTTTTATATAATATATCATACTTATTATTCTTATATTTTTTATATATAATAGTTAATCGTATAGTAACTGATAGTCTCTTCTCTTTGCGAATTTTGATGTGTTCGGATATAATGGAATTTTTTCATTCATAAATTATATTCATATTTGTGTGAAAATTGCATAAACGTGTATTGTATTTCTATTATAATATAGATAGAGTTTATTTTGTTGTATTAGCGTAGCGATATGAAACAGACCGGTCCGCACACAAGTCTACTAGCTATTACGATACGGTTTCATCAATACCGCTTGCTAAACTTCCTAGACTGCATTTAAACTTGAAGCTGCAGTTTGTTATTTTAAACTCCGCCAACTTTGAATATTTAAAAGGCATGTTATTACAGCTAAGTTCTGTATTGTTTATGTTAAAAGTGGCTTGATTTTACTTTAGTTTTCTTCAAGTTTAGCTTTTGCTTTGGTGGTTTTTCAATTTCAATAGTTTTATTCAAGTTGTAATTTTATCTGATTCTGACAAGACAAGCACTGTTAAGTTTTTATTTAAATTAAATTTAAATTGTACATTTTTAGTACTAGAAAAATATTTGAATGTATTAGCTTAAAATGTACAATCAATTTTCTTATAGAGAAAAGGACTTCCTCAAGAATCGGGTTATAAAATGCAAAAAAAAAAAACCGCCTGGTGGTTTCAAAGTTTAGCACGTTCAAATAAGCAAACGAACAAACTCTTTATCTTTTTTATATTGGTATTTAGTCATAACATTTATTTATTTGTTCAAAGTGATTCGGCAATTAGTTCAGCGAATAAATTTTCTACAAATTCTTTTTTCAGAAATAAAATAAAATAATAAAATCTCAGAGTTATTTACAAAACCTCTTGGTATTTAAATGACCCGATTATTTTGCCGATACCGTGTCGAGACAAATGCTTGTCTAGAATCTGACCATACTTGCAAGTTCCTTTGTGTTGGTCTTTACTTTAAGTTCAGATAAGTAGGATTAATACAGTACAATGCGGTCCTATACAAATGGGTTAGCGTTACTTGAAGTTACAATAAAACTAAATAAATACATGGTACAATATTGAACTTTAAAAAAAGAACGTAGCCGATGACTGTTAATATTATTATATACGTACGACTATCTTCATAAAAGCATCAAATGACTTTTTGGATTTAAATGTAAACATAGAACATTACTGAAGAAGGTCGTACATGTTATAAATTATTATTGGCAATGACCCCTCGAAGATGAGTAGGTTTCGTTGGATAAATTATTCTCAGCATCATTATACGTATAAATTAAAGTGCGAGTATGCAATAACTACAACATAAAATTCAAGCAATTTTGATTTTTTGTTTAATGTTTTGATAAATTTATTATTTAATGATTTTTTTTTTGTTTTTGAAAATCATTTTCATTAATGTCACACTGGTTTTAATTACAATTTGCAATAACCCCCCTTTCCGCGTGGTCCTTCGAGCCAGACATGAACAGTTGCAGAAATCTAGCTTCACGTTTACGTGACCAATAATATCTAAAATAATGCTCCACTTTTGATAATATAAGGCAAATACTTTCTGAATTATGTTAGTATAAAGCACAGTAAATGTGAACACTACATTATCTTGTCACAGAGCACTAGGAAGTGAGATTTGTAATTATGAGGGACCACTAAACTAAGTTATGAATACATTATACGATATAAATTGTGACAGGTGGGCAATTTTGTTGCTATGTGACAAACGCGCTTGGAAAACAGAACTGACAGACGTGCGACTGGATTTGAAAGTTGATTTATTTGTGACTATACTTTTTTAGCAGGTGTAATAATATTATTCTAGTGGCTTATTAGCATTGTAGCAATGAGGTTGTGCGAGTTTCGCATAGTCAGTAATGTACTAGCATTAATAATGACCTTTAAAATTAATTTATGGCCAGTATTAATTTTTGTTCCTTACTAAAAATATGTTATTACTGATTTACAAAAATATTAGACTGTTCATTTGGAACTTCTAATAGAAATAAGCAGTATCTAACCACAACACTGGTGTTTTTTTTACATTGGTGTTCTGTAAGAGACCGGCGCCAGACAGAAAAAGAACATACAATTATAAGACACTTATTGAAAGCTAAATTACTAGTTTTATTAATTATTAATGAACTTAACTAGAATGAGGCTGACCATTCTAACTTTACTTTGCATTTGTAGAGACATGAGAATTTGTGAAAAGTAATCATAGTAAAATAATCCTATATCAGATGTGCCAAGGCTTTACGAATCGCGATACGATTAAAATATAATTCAAATACAATCTGAAATTGAAATTTCATGCTACATAATAAATAAAATCTTCTTATATAATATCACCCATAATAAAATTGAAATTAATGAAAACACACTTTAAAGCTTAGATTTTGGAGAGTTTCTTATTGAATATTTATATTAAACTATCAACGATTATCGCAATGACAATGAAATTGAAATGTTAACGATACCTGTTTATTTTATTACTAAATGAAAAATATTTTATTACTTGTAATGTTATTAATCACATGTCTGCTCATCTTTAAAGTGGCCATGTAACATGTAGATACGTATATTTTGTTTAATAAATTAGCAAAATATACACCGGAAATTAAAATAAATCTAAGTCACGTAGTTACGTTAAGGAAACATTGAAATACCTCAATAATTTAACTAAATAAGGCTCTAAGTGTTAAATGGCTGATAAATCGCAACCGTCGACACGTGATATCGTACTGCACCGTATATGTCTGGGTTCACACACGGCTCGCCTTCGGCTACAGACCTCAGCTGAGGTCACACTTCAAGTTCACACACTTGTTTTGGTTCTAAACCAGTTAGCTCGATATACGGCTTAATGTTAACCATTATGTAACTTACGAGTACTTACGATAACGTAGGTTAACTTCCTGAACTTTTACCTTGTTTACTATATGAACTGATTTTTACAGAACCAAAAACACTGAAACGTAGGGTAAACAAAAAAAATCAATTTTTAATTACATATAGAGAAGATAGTAAAAAAAGTATTAGAAATATTTCCGAACATACCAAGGATTTATAATAAATGCGAATGGTCAGAGTACAGTTCAAATTGAATGGAAATCATTAAGGCAGTCGGTAAAAATAAAATTGAAAGTGGAGCGAGATATATAGTTATTTGGAGTAAGGTCGCGGAAGACCAACTGCTGGCATTAATAGTAATGCGATTGATATGCACGCGATCAAATAAATCGATACCCAAATCGTTTCTTAATTCCATCGTGAGTGTAATGTGATTAAAAGGTGTATTGTTTGATTGATAAATATTTGAATGTTGGATAATAGTTGACGTAACAAGTGACTGTCAAACGTCAATATATTTATAAATCAGATTCGTTTGTGTTTTGTTATGTAGGTAGTATGGTATGATTTTTTTAATAAGTAATTAGAGAAAGAAAATGAAAGTGTTAAGAACGATAAATTTTTTGGGCATACAATGAGGTCTGCAGAGTGAACGATACAATGTTCTTCATCTAGTGATGCAAGAGAAAATACAAAGCAGACGTAGCAGAGGCAGGAGAAAGACATCCTGGTTGAACAATTTAAGAGAATAATTTGCACGAAAGAGGGAGCACTCGCCAACTTAAACTCTCTATTAGAATTACATAAACTAATATTAAGAACTCAATATTAGTTTTTAGTTTCATTTATAATAATTGTATGTAATTTTCTTTTGCAGGCGCTGGTGGTGTGCGCATGTGTCGCTTTAAGTGCAGGGCAGTATGACAATTTCGGATTCGACTACTCGGATGGGTATTTGGCAACGAGTTTTGGAGCGCCAAACTATAATACCTTATCTGCTGCAGCTGCAAGAGATCCCAGAGCGAATACAGGTGAGACAACTTGTATTTAAAAAGTACTACTAAACTAGATCAAAACGGAAAAAATGTTAAGACAATAAATTAAATGATTTTGACGTCGAAAATAGATCACTTCAGTAATTATACTTAAGTGATGACGACTATGTTAAAGGAAACACGTTGAAATGTGGCAATGATTAGAAAAAAAAATGTAAAGAGGAAGAAGCATGTAGGAAGTTAACAGTTAAACATGACTCATTAGGTGAGGAGTAAAAACATCAAGGGCTTACATAGATGACATAATGATAAGAGCGCATAACACGGCAACGAATGTCAACGTTTATCTTTATTGTCGGACATAATATGATGATTATAAGTTGTACGCAGTAAATGCATTTGAGACAACACCTCCGCCCGAAGGCTATGAGGAGAACAATCGCGATACGATGTTTATCACGAGCTTAGTTAGAGTTACGAAAATACATAATGTGGTGTTAGCTCCAGTTAGCAATTCGCGCAATCAGTCATATTGGAAGGCTGGGCTGTTGACCGCCTTATCTGAGCGACGATTGAATATTCAATCACTAGTTCCTCAGATTTCACAATTTTAGTCAAAATGGGTTGACCATGGCTAGGTATTTAGCTGACTGCGTAGATATCTATCTTGACGCATTTAAATGTGTACTTTATTACGAAAAGTACGTACTTGTGATTGCGTATTTATAAGTCAACTGTCAAATATACGCTGATTGTAATTCTTTATGAACATAATGATATTTTTGGGTTGTGCAAGTGAAATAATTTCCTTTGGGCGCGGCTGGCTAATGGTCCAGCGACAAAGTGGGAGGAAATAAAGGTCCGTTCTATTAGAATTAATTGTCTGTGTGCATAATGTTTATGTTCACATAATATTATGAAAGCAAATACGACATTGTCTATGTTTTGGTTCAAGGGCTTGCATTTAAGTTTCACTTAATGTTATGGACGTGTTCTCTTTGATTTGTAACTGATATTACTAATAACATTATTTTGAACGATATCAATAGGAATATTGCCTACTCCTATAGTGTAGGTGGAAGTAAGTGGAGTAGGTTTTACAACTATGTACTTTCTTTTTTTATTAAAGAACTTTTAAAATGTTTGTTTCTTAAAACACAAATAAACAAACAATATCAATTGAGTTTTATTCGATAGATATCAGTTTTAAAATCTAAATTATTTATTACATTATTTGAATATTGATCGATAATATATTTATTTATATATTGGTTTTAAAAGCACTAACATTTATTTATGTTGTGTTTTTATGTTAAATTAATTCATATAATACAAGTTAGAGATTTATTTTCTATACTAGTTTGATTGAAGGACAAACAGCTTGTGTTACAAAATACTTTGCAAAGGACTTGTAATTTAATATTTTTGATTTTTATTTAATACTAGCTGGTGCCCGCGACTTCGTCAACGTTGATAAATAAAAATATATAACTGACAAAATAACTTTACTACACTTAAAATTTTGTATATCTATTAGAGAGAAGACACCTAGGTATAAGTAATAAGAAAGCAAAGACAAATATCGAATTAGTCTTTCGGAGATATTTCTTAATAACTTTATACTTTTATGGTCAATTAAATTGATATAAATTGATTGTAAAGTATAACTTAATAAAGTTTCGTATCGTCTAACCAATATTTCATGTTCAAAGAAGAGTTGCGCTTTCGTAACCGAAATGTAAATGAAACTCAAAGTATATTTGAACGGAGAAACGAACGACTGATCTGGTTTAATTAAAATATTTAATTTCCATAGTGAGTCCTCTATCAATCTTCGTTAGAACTGTGTTCGCAACAGCAGAACAGACTTTGCTTAACAATTTTGTTAAATTGATATTAGCAATGTACACAATTACTGTTGCCAGGTATAACATTTGAGAAAGGGACAGTTATTTTAAATTCAGGGTCTGTAATTTCAGAAGAGACAATGAAGGTACCAGTGCAATGTAGATAAATCAAAATAGATTATCTTAAAAATAAATCTACAATCTAATATATAAAATTCTCGTGTCGCTGTGTTTGTTGCCAAACTCCTCCAAACGGCTGGACCATATTAATGAAATTTTATTTTGTGTGCTTATCGGGTAGGTCTGAGAATCGGCCGTCGTCTATTTTTTATACCAATAAATGTTAAGGGTGGTCCGCCCCAAAAATTTATTTTTTATTTTTTCGCAAAACAACGTTTGCCGGGTCAGTTAGTAATATTATAAAGATAAAATATTTGTATTTTTGTATGTTTGTAATGAATAAACTCAAAAACTACCAGATTGATTTCAAAAATTCTTTCATCTATAGAAAGCTATGTTATCAGCGAGTAACATAGGCTTTATTTTATAAAGTTTCGCGAGCGAAGTCGCGTGCAACAGCTAGTGAGCTATAAAGATTGAATAAATGTGTAGTCGCGGGCAAAAGCTAGAGTAAAAAAATATATTATATTAGTAAGTATTCCCTTCCCATAAAGTTTACTAATATAGTTTATAAATATTGTGATTAAAGTTTTGCCTTAAATCAGTGATATCAGATTGTGGTAAGGTAAATAAATGTTATTGTATGAATAGATTTTGTTACCGGCAATATATTGTGAGTCATTGAGCTCTTAATCAATTTGTGCTTGTTAAAGAACGTTATGAAATTCATAAATAGAGTAATATCTAAATGTTATTAGATAATCGTTGTAATTAAGTTAATTTTGCAAGGTTTCGCGATATAATAGAAAACTCTGGTAATAGATAGGTAATAATAAATATGTGCATGTATTTTATAATATTTTTTATTATTATATGTCAATAATAGTCAAATAATAGGTCAATTAATAGTTCTTAGAATTTTTGTCTGTTTGTCTATGCGTTTGTGCACGCTTAATCTCAGAAACGGCTTAACCCATTTGAATACGGTTTTCATTGGTGTAGTAATTATCACCTGGATTAACTATAGGATACTTTTTTATCCTGGAAAGCTTTAGGCTGCTATGGGATTTTTAAAAATGGAACTACAGCGCATACGAAATTTTGGGCACCAGCTTCTATACCTACATATAATATTATATAATATATATGCTCTGTTAATCTTCTTCCAGCTATATTTATTTGAAAGTTAGTTAAGTATGTTTGTAACACGTGAAAATCCAACATGTGGGTTATTTGTTAGCGTTTAGAAGGGTCCGAATTCCGTTTAATGACAAAATCATGCTCGCCCGAGCAAAAGCATTGCACAAGTGTAGGCACGAGACAGCGGCATCCCTCAAAGTAAATTCAAACTGAATTAATTACGAGGACCGGCACGTATGCAAATATTAAAATTGTAATTCAATATGCCACTTTCACCGCCGTCAATATTTTATTGCGGCTCCCACAACCAATTTCACATTGCCATTAAATAATTTAGGCATTTATTTATGTATAATTTGCAATAATGGACCTTCTTTCTTACATTACAAAGTGTAAAATGATTTTTTTTAGTAATTACCATATTCTATGTTAGTGTCCTTTAGTTCGGATCAGGGATTTCAGAAAAATGTCTTAATTGACAGCTTAAACCATTATTTTGTTTATCAGAAACAGACTAATGACTAAGACAGTACGTAATGAAATGACTAAAATATCCATCTCCCTTAACACATAATACTTACTTTGTTACCATGATGGGATACAATACAACCATACAACCACATCATATTCCACCCCAAAGTCACCAAAGACATTTAGGTAATTAGAATATTAGAAAGTCTAATAATTATAAAAATAAAAACAGAATACAATTAATTTACGGTACATTTAATTTGCAAATATACAAGAATCTTTGAGACGATAGAAGAACCTTGGCAGCGCTAATGAGCGCTTTAATGGCTTCACTGCAATTAAGTTGGTATATAGTGTCGATGACTTTTGACTTAAGCTATTAGTAGTTATTTAGCTCTTAAGTTGAAATTTTAGGTACATACCTAGATATGGTGACAGTAATTAAGGATTTGATTGACATAAAATCGGCTATTGATAATAAATTAATTACCACTCAAAAGAGACGTTAAATTTGAAATGTTAAATAAATCTAACAGAGTTAACAAAAAATATTAATGGTATTTAACTATGTATGAGATAAGACCTAGGTTTGGAACGGAATTAATGTAGTCATAAATCTCTTTCATTTGTTTAAACTTACATGTTATCCCTGGGATGTTGTCGTGTTTCGAAGTAAGAGATGCGAAAACACCTCCTTCCATTCCCACCATGTTAATTATTCTTTATTCTATCAAGGTCGACAACGCACTTGCTTCTTCTAGCGTTGTTTGAAATTATAGGCGATAGTCACCTATTAAAATAACCTAAGTACTAACTAAACCTAATAAAATAAAAACCCACTATAAATAACGAAGAAAATACTGGATTCATTTTAAGGAATAAGTAGTCGATTGACTCAAAGATTATATGTATTTAGCTAAAGAAAAAAAAATTCTTTAGTTACTATTAATAGAAAATTTATGTTAAAAATTAATTTGTAAGAAAGTACAACTAATAATAATATGTTGAATTCAATCTCCTCTCTGTTCTTTAAAATAATATGCTATCGGCGATGGTAGCCATTCACCATCAGATGGACCATCATGGTAATAAAGTTGTAATTATATATTCTGTCAAAGTTACGAAAATTACGTACTTATACATAATATACACTTAGATGTAATAAAGAACCGTTAGTAAGAGAGTAGGTAGTTAGTGCCTGCGTATTATGTCAATTTTGACTAGTTCACGGTCAAACTACGAATCTAATAAAATTCATCGCAGCTAACGCCGAACAATAAAACAGTTATAAAGATATTACACAACATAGGAGATAAGTATCTCATAATTAAGGTGCGTGGTTTATTTAATTGTAATTTAAGTGGAAGTCGTAACACCGACATCCGTACAATCATATACACGATGTTAAGTCGCGCGCCTCGCTCTGTTTACCTCAATGTCAAACTGTACCTTAAATAGAGCATAATGAGTTTAAGCACGAAATTTATACTATATAATCATTGCTTCAAGTATCTAGCCGACTAGTGGCTACGTTATAACATTCCTTTTAATATTATTTTAATGGTGTAACTAAAACTTTACTAAGTAAAAGGTTAAAATATCAGATTTTTTCCACATAATTTTTCCAGTTCAGTGATATATAAATAAAATATAAATAAATATAAATATATTCACACATTCCACACAGCACCATCTAGTTTCAAAGTAAACAACTTAATGCTTGTATTATGGATACCAGACAGTTGATATACTACATACATTACCTTTTTTTGTAAATACATACATATTATAAATACAAAACATCCATGACTCAGGTACAAAGGTAAATGTTAACACATTTTAAACATTTGCCCCTAGCGGGATTCCAACCCGCGACCACTTTGTTAACAGCTAGGATTACTAGCCACTAGACCAAACGTCAATACCATTGACCAGTCGTCAAATACTTTGTTTTGTTACTTCAGTGATGATACTTTATTTTGATACTTAAGCCAAGTCTGCGTCTAATATGTTCTAAAGTTTATCGTGAAACTACTAACACCTACCAGGGATTGCCTTTTCCTATTCCATACATTCACAAGAATACATTCCATTTTCAAACGTTCGGTTGCAAATTACGCAACCGTCTTTGCTTAATTAGTCTCCCAGCTGATCAGTGTTTGCATGCAACGGTACAATTAAGGTATTTGTCAGCGTAGTTTTGTAACCGGATGTGATAATAATTTACAGCTCAACATTTAGGATGTCGTAAATAATTGTTCTCGTCATTCCAACTATATGGTTCATAACTGTGCTTTTATAAGTCAGGAGTCGCATACTTTAAGAGCATCGACCCATAGTTGAGGAGTGTCATTTCAAAAGGACTTATTTCCACTTATGAATAAAAATGAAGTAATGATTGGAATCCATTTTTCGTATTCGTTTGCACCTCTATACCAAATTATTTGTAACAATAATGTTTAATTCCTCTACATTTGACTTTCATTTCGCGTGTCCAGAACAAATACGCTTATTTCCACGTAATTTGCTCACACCATCTAAGGCACAAAAGATTCTTTTACAAACCGACTTAATTCCAATACATAATTCGATTTATTGAAACATCGGATAAGGTGGAAATAAGTCCTTTTGAAATGACACTCCTCAGTTGTAAAGGACAACCAATGCTATAACTTATGACCTAAGTTTTTTAGTGTGTGGTTATAAATAATTGGAAAGATGAGAAAAATTATATACGACCGCCATTTATTTATTTATGTATTTATAGTTATACCTAAATATGATAATACGAAAGATTAAAAACAACACCTCCCTGGCCATCTAATAATAATAATTTTTTTATAGAATTTTTATTATTCAATTCTTTCATGTTTTCAAATTATACGTAGTTTTGAATAGTTAATTTTTTCATTTCAATGAACATTTCCATTGAAATCTTCCTTTGCAGTGAATGAGATACGAAATGTTGAACGCTCTACATTATTGACACACATAAGCACCTGTTAACGTATCAAAGTTACGAATACAGTTAATTGAAATAATTATATTAAATAGTTTGATAATTGAACAATGCAATCACACGATCATATCACAAACTAGACGTATGCGAAAACAAAAAGAGAATATTGAATAATGAATTTGTCTATAGCGTTTATTATAGATTAATTTCACGACTATTACGATATCAATTATATGAACATTTAGTTGCTCAATTTTAATTATCCGATATTCGATTACTTGGAGTGTGAAATAGTCAGGCAACTTTAAATTGGTACTTATAACTTGAGTATCCTTGAATGGTAAAGTAATAAATGACAAACCATTAAAATCCAATAAATACTTGTTGAACACGAAATAAAACAAAGAAGATACTCTGAGATGTTTCATGGAACAATTAAATTATAGAATTATTAATTATTGATTTAGTAATAAGTTAATGTGGCAATAATTTTTTTATTTTCGTGTGTCTGTAAGTAGAAATTATCTTTAAGTTTCATTAAATAATAGTTTTAGTAAATATTATTTTATAAAGTAAAGTTAAGCAATCTAATTACGTGAAGCTAAAAGTAAAATGACAACCATAACATTATAATTGAAGAGTACGGGTTACTTTAAAGCCAGGATATTCGAGCCTCTAAATCCAAAAAATAATCTGTAAGAAAAGTTTTCTATAATTATAAATATTTTTTCACACAACTTGGTTTCTTCTCTCTTTATAAGGGTTCTATCTTTAACTTTATAAAGGACTAGCTGGTGCCCGCGACTTCGTCCGCGTTCTGGATAAAATCTTTCTGGTGTCCCAGGCATACACGTGTATGCAAAATTTCATGGTGATCGGTTCAGTAGTTTTGCGTGAAAGACTTACAAACATCCATACATACATCCATACATCCAAACAAACTTTCGCATTTATAATATTAATAGGTTTAATTTATTTATAAACTTAGTAGTTGCATTTTTGCATGCATACTTATCTTATGGTTGCATATCATGACTTATTGTGATGTAATTGTGAATGGAAATAAGAGATATCTTTCAGTAGATGATGAAAACCACAGATACTCTAATAGCTTTTGTATCAAAAAAATATTAAAATATACATATAAAAAGAAAACTATAATAATGTAGCTGAGTTGCAGTTTTCTTCGAATACGAATGGGATTGGTAAAATTCATTTTGTTAGACATGTAGATTGCCAATAAGAATGTTAGTGTGGTTATAAAAATGTGACTCGTTTGCAATCTTTCAACAACGATTCTATTGCTGATTCGAAAAGTTTTTATTTCGATTAGTTCTTCTGCAATACAAATGTATATATGCTTTTGTATGGACGTTTAATGTTAATTTGGTCATCGAACTACATTGTCATTATCAAAGTCGAAAGTGCGGGCACCAGACTTTAGTTCAAGGTTTTCATAACGTTTTATAACGAATATTCAACTTCGTAACCGTTATAGTTATTTTTAAAAAATTCCATATGAACCTAACATTTTTCCAGGATAAAAGCTAATTCAGGTAATAAACTACCTGAGTGCCAAATTTCATCGAAGCCCGTTCAGCTGCTTTTGCGTATTGAGTTACAAAAATATCTCAAAGTTTGATTTTGAATTTGATTTCATTGATTGATCTTTTCAAAGTTTTTTGATTTCAAAGTTTTAAAAGTACTTTCGTTACTAAATGTAGTTATTACATATTTAATTACTCACATTTATTAGATTACTAAAATATAATTTAATATTTCAGGACCCGTAGTATTCCCCCCTTCTCCCCCCGGCGACCCGTCTCAGACCAGCGGCGTGGTTGTCGGCGCGTCCGGCTACGGTTTCGTGCCCCCCGGCTCCCAAGGTAAAGCCTACCGACGATGAATAACCTAGTCAACAACGTAGTTAGTACTAATCCAACCTAATTTACCTTGTAGAACATTGACATGTTATTCTTAATTCAAACTTGTTCTGATTTCACTATATCTCACAGAAGATTTCAATTATATTATTCAAATAGTATTCAGTATATTCAGTTATCAAAATATATTAAATATATTATGGATTCTTAATCAAAATGAGAATTATTTATATGAAATTAAATATTTTATTCCATTATTTGTAATGATGAAAATATTACACACTTCATTATTGTATACATTTGAATGTAAATGTAATATAAATAGTTAACTATATTTATTTAATGAAATGTATTTTATACACATCGTATAGAAAACATATGATTTCCCATAGATAAGCGTTCTATCTGTATTTACTGTATTAAATAATAACTAAAATAAGGGTTCATTGGGTCAATTTGTGAGGTTAACTTCAAATTTGAATTCAAAAACTATATTATTTATATGACTTATTTATTTACATTTACATCGATTTCAATTCAGAATAACATGTCGATTTTATTTAAATTATTTGTTAAATAGTGTTGTAGCTAATGCATGGGTTTTTTTGCATGAGTTCCGTATGGACCCGAGCTTGTATAAGCGTTTGGAAATTCAAAAAAAGAATGTTTTTTTTTATGTAATAAAGTTTTGGCCTGATTTTTTTATGTACGAATGTATTGTCACGAGAGAAGCTGTAAATAATGCCTGTGTAAATATTTATAATGAAATAATAAATTATGAGAATCGCTACCTGTTTTATTGCAATCCTTTAGTTTTAAGTTGCACATTTGCGTACGCGCATGCTTGCACATTTGAATGTAGAATGAATTTGAATTGCACAAACTTATATTGCACATCAAATAAGAAATAAAATACTGACTTTACTAATGAAAGTAGATTTAGAAACATTATACGCTAATTTGTCTAAAGTAAGAAAGAAATTGGGTAATTATTATAGATTTGACAAAAAATATATTTGCAAAGGATTCCACATTAGGCTACGCTTGTATCATGAGATCTATTTCTTGTATCACAATTAATAATAATTATTAATTAATTCTTATTACATTATTAAAGAAAAAACTAATAAAATAGTAGTTACAGAATAATATAAGACTGAAGATTTTTTTGTCTCTCTGATGAGCCTTTGAGTACCTATAATATACGTTCTCTATGGAATGCTTGGTATCTAGTCCGTAAACAAAAAAAGTTGTTAAAAAAAGTATAATTTCTCTTGTAAGGCTCTAACACGTATGTATAATGTTACAAATGTTACAATACTTCTCTATTACTTTGGTGATTGGAAAGACACATTACTTTATTGTATAATAATAATAATAATGTATATGAATGTTTTATATGTCTAATGTCTAAGTATGCAGAAGCAAGAGTAAAATCAGAACTATGACGTTATAATCATCACTTAAACATTTTGGAATATTCGTGTATTCCTTTATCCGATACATCTGATACACGTTATCTGTGTCATTAAATTGTGGTAAAATTTGCTATTACATAAATCAAGAGAGTAGTTTTTTTTATAGATAAATGCGAATGACCGCATAGATTCTGGCTAGGTAATAAGGTTAACGACAGCATAAAATTTTTACAGCAATTAAACCAGAATTAAGATAATATTCTCAGCAATCAATGTACCGTTTCCGCATGAAATATTTGTTGTGTGTTTATTTTTACTGCTTCCTTAAAAACAAATATAGTTTAAGGTTTCGATGTGAAAGATTTCCAACCAGTCGTGTTCCTTGGTCGTGCTTCTCAAAATCATTGTTCGCGGTCATGACACTCGTTCCGGCATTGTGGCGTGAATAAGTGACCTTCGGTATACCGGATTGGGCACACTCATTTCCCTCTTACTAATTATTTCATACATTTTTTTCACCGGTCATTGTTAAATCGATCGCCGTATACAGAACGATATTTAATTGATAATAAAAACAGATTGGCAGGCTTCAATTTGTTGTCAAATTTGTATGTTTCGTCACTACATCTGCATTGGGTCAATAAGATCACGGCCTGGTTATAGTAATAGTAACTAGTAAGCAACAAAATTTCATTGACCACTATAAGTATATTTAATATTTGTTTGACTGCAATAAGTTAATTGAATGTCAATGTTTAAATTAAAATTTAAAATGAAAGTAAAATAAAATGAGACTGTTTTTTTAAATTAAATTATTGGTAATGGAATGTATAGGTATGTTATATTTTTTTCAAAATCAATTCTACTTTTTGGACATGAATTTTATATTGGCTTGAATGAGATCTAAAAATAAGTATTGATTATAAAAAAAGAACTATTCGGAACTCTAGTGACAGATGCTAACTCATACTCAGATGAAAACAAAAGTAAATTAAGGAAATCACAGTTTTCCTTGGTTTTGTGAGATAGTTTTTGTTACACACGAAGAAAAATGCAATTTTTAATTTGGGTTTTTTAATCCACTTAAAATAGACAACAAGGATAACAAAAGAAGTTTTATAACGAAAATACATTTTTATACCCTTTTTATATTTTCATGTCACCTGGTTGATACCAGATAAAAAATTTTTTGGTGATTTTTTTAAATTTAACATTTTAGAAATTCAACATTGTGGTCATGAACCAGTCCTGTACGAAAATAAAGTCTATTTTTGACATAAAATGGTACGACTCTAATAAATTTCTTAAAAACATTTATTCTCGTAAATAATTACAAAATTCCTTTACATGAGGAAGTTATAATTATGGTAAACATTATTACTTCATCAGTGCAACGAGCTTATTTATTACATTTAAATTACATCTTGTATATCAACAAAATAATTGAAAATATTTATAAAAAACAGCTACTGAATTTTCTCATAAGAAAAACTTGTGTAAATAATATTCAACTAAAATTTTATTGAAAAGAAATTGTACCTATATACTTTCCTCGCAAGTTAGGCACGTCACCCTGTACAATCCGACAATCATCAATCTCTACTTGGTGCAGAATATCCATTAACTTAGAAGTTAGAATGCCTTTGGAAATGGATGGTTCTAAACAAAACTTTTGGGCCTTAAAGAAAATTTATCAATTTATCGATACACTTTCAAACAGGAGCAATTGATGACTAACGTGATATGTGATAGAAACGTTTTGAAAAATAGTTATATACATACGAGTATGTATCTGTATCTGTATACATGTCAGAAAATTCCCTGTCCACTTCCCTCTGTTTTTTCGCTAAATTCTTCAAATTACCTGAAACTGGGTTACTTTGCCTCCTTCCACTTGGATTTACAGCTTGGCTCCACATGTGGATCCGCAGATACCTTTTAAATCTACCATTGAGGGGATTCAATAAAAAACATATTTTTCTATGCCACCTGGTGGATTTAAGAGGAGATAAAGGTATCCACGGATCCACACGTGGATTTAAGAGGAGATAAATGTATCCGCGGATCCACATGTGGAGGCAAGCTGTGGAACATTGACACATTTTGGTCTGTTGGTGTATTTATTACGAGTCTGAAACGCGGGAATTCCCGGCAAATGACAGCGATAAAGACTGTGTTGCCATAAAGATGTGGCGAGGGGAAGGGTACGAAAAAAAAATCCTAATAAAGAAATGTTGATTATTTTGTTGTCTTTTTTTATTCAAATTTCACAAAATTTTCACTCGAAATGCTTCTTATTTTTGTAGAAAGCTTGATAATGTAAATTTCGGAGAAACGCGTCGTAGGAATAAAAAAAAAAACGAGTGTGCTTATGACCACACGACTGAAGTGAAACTTCTTTCGCTCCATCTGTATGTATATATATATATATATATATGTGTGTACAATATATACATGTATACACATATACATATATTAATTTTCTACAAATATTTAAATTTATTTCATGTTTTCATTGGTAAATTAGAGGAAGAGAGAAAGAAAATGTGCGCGCGCACTGCTGTCTCTTGCTTATATCCCCCACATAACTTCCGTTCGCCTTGCCCGATCACACTTTTCGTAACGCTTACGTCACGCGTTCGCCAGCTTACTCCCCAAGTCAAGCGTGCGTAAAGAAGTTTCACTTCAAAAACCTCAAAAAGTCAAAACCCTGTCAAATTAACCCTATGTTTCTCCGTTAACTACTTCTAAACCGCCAAACGGATTACGATAAGCTTTTTACTGATGGAAAGAACGATAAACGAGGAAGGTATGTGTATATATATAAATTGAAAAAAAAATGCATCCGAGTGCGTTTGCGAATCCGGCATAGAAAACATACGAGTAGGATGTCCAATACACGATAGTTCTATCTAGATATAGTTCTTGCATTTCACGAAGGCGGGTGGGATTTACTTGTAGTAAACACTTGTCTGTATATGTGTCACAGTGTGCGTGAGATCGAAAGAGGGTATGGTTTGTATAAAAAAAACGCAACTATCGCAATGTGCGTGTACACGTTCAACCACAAGCAAAACTCACTCGCCTTCGTGAAATGCAAATACTATACTCGTATATACAGCCCCAGGTAGATCAGCCGTGATTTGTTGTTAGTAACCGAGTGTTGGACTTCTTAATCATTTTTGATTTTGTATTATTTAAAATCATACCCTTTTGTGTTGCATATATTTAATGTAAATGACATTATATTTTTGGGGTGACAAGCCATCCTGTTCAAACATTCAATTTGCGCTCTCTTAATCTCACCGGCCCTTCCGTCTAACGGTCAAACGCATTTTAATTATGAAATTGACATATCACAATTGGGACGGCCCGTGGGCAGTGAGCAGTGGAGCGAATGTTTTATGATTTAATAAAAGTGTTTTGTATTACGAAATTAATTGGACCTCCACACGACTCAGTCATTTCTAGCCCAGACCTTTTTAATACATATTTATGTGTTTGCTCTTTTAAAACGAGAGGGTGTTTGTTGTATTAATTAAAATGAAACGTTTATATTAGTTGGGAAACAGAAAAGGGTTTTCTTGTTCGGTGAAAATTATTGTGGAGAATTGTTGCAAGGTTTTCAGGTTACCTTTTTTTGAATTTGTAATTTGTAATGATACTTTTTTACTCTTAATTAATGACAAGAAATGATGTTGATGCCATTATGTTTACATATCATAGTGTTTAGTTGATTTTTCATTTTCAATGTATTGGCTTCGCATTAGAACATCTGATGAAAGCATATATTTAATTATTTATTTTTTATATTTTTAAGTATTTTCATAATCACAAATAATTCTTAGAAGACCACCATGAAAAAGTAGGTACCTATGCTTTTGAGAACATTTAAGGGATGTTAGAGTCAATTCCGCCATGTTCACTTTGTTTCTAGTTTTGCCCATACGTTTTCGTTACTGGTCTTAGGTAACATAGAGTTATAGAAATAGAAACTGCTACTGTTACTACTGTCGAGTAAATCGGTGTAAAATCGGTGTAAAAATCAAAATTTTTGAGAAATACTGACCTATTCTCAAAATAGGTCTCATTTCTCTATGCAACTCTAATATTTCGAAAGCAATCACGATATCTAATTTCATTTAGGTATTATCAAGGTTGAAATCTGTCACAAAAAAATATTATTAAGAATTTAATTTCTCTACTAAGTAGTTTTTATTCATATTCAATTAATTCCAAAAGTTTCTAAATATTTTGTAATATCGGGTTCATTTATGCGTTTAATATTTGAGCGTTTAAAAGTCTATTAAAAAGTATTAGTTATATAGTTATGAAACATTTTTGAAACATGTAATTGTAAAAGTTTTTATTTTATAAAACTTTGGTTTGGTCCCACACGTCAAAGTTTCAAAACGTCAGACTTTGATTTCAAAGTGCTTGACAAGTTATGAAACGCGTTATATGAATATAGTATGAATAAGAAATTAAGTCTTGATTTGAAAACTAAATTTAGTTTTAAAGTTGACTTGAAAAAATGTGTCACTAATACAGGTGATATATCCAGCATACCTACTTTGCAATTACAGATTGATTATAGTTTTTTTTTTAATGAAGGTCGACAGACAGGCTGACGGGCCACTTGATGGTAGAAAGCTACTGTCTCTTATAACACAAGCAACAGGTGCTACAAGTGCGCTGCCTACCAAACTAGGATTAAGGATAAGGTATTAGATTAGATAAGGAAGGGATAGGGTAATAATGGGCCCCTATTTATTAAATATATTTCCGTTTCGGAGAATTATTAAGAACTCCCCGATAAGTGTATTAGTATTTGGAATACGGACAATAGTAGGTAAATTAAAATTGAATTTGTATTAAATATTTCAATAAACGATCAGCAGAAAACTACTATTATATAGGTAAAGTGTAAACTAAACTACTCTCAGAAAGCAATTTGCCTTGAATTTAAACTTAATAATTAAAGCATGCTTGAAAAATTTAACAAGAATGCGGCTTCATTATCAATGCAATTTACAAGTCATTACGTAGAAAAGCTTTAAGGTATTATTAAAAAAAATGTTACGTTTTAAAAAGATTACCACCTACAAAAGATCACCGTGAAATAACAGCATGAGCATGAGCAATGAGCATGAGAGACCGGATTTCATATGTTTCTTTATATCTTGGGACCTACTATGTATATTAAAAAATCTGAAAGCTATATTCCGGTATTGCCGATGGAAGTGTAGGTACTGTCTTTATGTATACAAAATCTCCAAAAGCATGCAGGCGAAGCCAAGGTGGCTTAATAACATATTATTAGACTACTTTTAACTGAATATCTTGGTTGAATTTTATTTTATTAACAACTCTAAAGTTTTGAACAGATAAACTAAATTGCAAAAGAATTTTTTTGTTAATAAAAGAGGAAGTAGTGGAGACACCGAAACTTGTCCGAAAGTTTTCAACTTGAGATGGTTTCATAAGCTTTTTTGTTGTGACAGTTCAGACATGACATTTTTCTTTCAAAAGACATTGTTTTGTTCTGATATATTTTATGAGATGGACTAATATTTATTTATTGAAAATAAAATAATATAGTAAAATTTTCTATGTAAAAAATATTCGAAACGACATTGCTCGTAGGTAAGCTTTTTCCAACTTGACAATACTCTCTGTTATAATTTAACCGTTCTCAATACAAAACTGTCATGATATTATATGCGTGATAATTGCTCGTCAAATCAAACCCGTAACTAATGGGATATTGAACATTGAGAGCCGTATCAGAATATGTTTAGTAGAATGATTGATTAAAGCCGGGGGTGAAAGCAGAATTACAGAACACTGCATGTGGCTTGTTAAGTCAATACTTCCAAAGTTATAATTAATATACATAATATTATCAGTGCTGTGTTATAATGTTATTTTTTCGATTATTTTAGACAATTTTTGACTTTTTGAAGTCTTTTCTGATGTTAACGTATTTTGTTATTAGATGATATTTCACTTTTTAATTAATTTGAAAATAGATTTTTCATATGTAGTTGTTAGGCCAAATTATTAGGGACTGTGTTATTAGTTGTAATTATTGTTTAAACAGTGTTACTTTTGTAAAGAACATTTGTAACGTTCCGTAAAATTGTTATGAGACCCTAACACATAGGTTTACCTTGTGTAGAGGCTTAGGATTATTTTTATAGCTATGTATATTTAATTGTAATCCAGTAAATAATAAATTAGAGTTATTAAATTTCTTTCACTTATTAGTTTACTCCCACTTTTGCCAAGTTATTTTTGCAGTGTCCGCTGATAGAAACTATGATGATAATGGAATCACACCGAGCATATAAATCTTGCATAGATAAAAGCACGTTCAGACGCTTAGAAGCACGTTCAAGTTACAATAGAAAATATGAAGTTAGAATGAAAAAATACCCAAGCATTTTATTGATTCTTGTTGGCGTGCCAAACGGAGAATTCTTTTGATAACTTCTGCAATGCGTCGTCCAATAAACTCCAAAAACTTGATTTAATCTATTAAGGAAACCCCATAACACTCCACAGTTTTGCAAGGCGAGGACAAACACCAGCTTCCCTTATTCCGTTTGTGATATTTCGTCAGTGTCCCAGTTAGTTAATTCCGTGCATCTACTAACAAAATAAGAGTCTAGCTAGTCCAAATACTCTACTATTAGCACTCCATACCTAAAAATATCGCGGAAATTTGTTTGCGCGTGCTTATAGGAGTTGACTCTTGCATGTATTATATAAGCCCGTGGTATAAAAATTTATGAGAGTAAAATCAGAATTGTCACACGAATGCGTTATGTTATGTGTTATAGTTACATTCTATTTTTATGAATATTTTAGAACATCTCTGAGTTTCAGAGATATTGCGCCATCTACACAATATTATTTAAAAAAGGAACACTGTTGTTCTTTCGGCGTGTTCGAATTGTGAAAATTTAAAAGTCGTGTGTCGGAGCTGACACAAATATTTTTGTTGTATTTATATTTTTTACCGCACTCTGTCAATGTGTATGGAATTAAAAAATGTATATTGAGTCAAAATGAAATATAAAGAAGGAAATTTTTCAAATTGAAACCGAATATTCAGTAGATATTGTGTGAATGCCTTTACACTCTAGTTCAATGAAAAAAAGAGTTCGAGCCAAGTAAAATTATTTAGAAAATTTGCAACTATTGAAAATAAATGGAAAAAATAGGTTACATTTAACCATGCAAACTAATTTATAATTTAGTGAGCTATCAAAGTCAGACTATTAGAAATTATACGAGTCGATGTCGAAAATGGTTTGAAATAACAGAATATCAACTATTGGAATTATACCTTGAAAATGTATTCTACGAAACATTTCTACGAGTTTCGTATTGCAATCTGAAATCTAAGATGTAAAGTTATTGTTATTCAACTAAAAGCAACATACTTGTTAGTGTTACTAATGAACAGAGATCCGACTTTAAACTTTACACGTCTGATTACGTGCATGAGATTCTGTTAGTCTTTTGTAGGGTTAGTCTTTGTTGTAGAGCGGGTGCTTAGGCTTAAGCGATTTTCTCGCTATTATCGCTTATCGCTTTTATTAACAGATTTATTAACAGCTTGTTGTTAACTACAGATAATCATAATCATAGCTGTATATTGCTTTAACTACTAAGTAAACTTAGTTGGGGGTGGATAGTTTGTAGGGTGTATATATTTTTCGTATTTTTTTTAAATATAGCCTATTTCATCTTTTAATGTATAAGTTACATGTTAGACATTTTTTTAAATAATCGAGGCTTATCATAATAGTTCCCAAATAGTGGCTAATCTTAATGGCATACGTGGTCACCGTCGCAGAGAAACACAAGCATGATGATTTGGTAATGGACAAGGTGACTATAGGGGACTGTACTATAGAAAATAGGTCTGGTATTTTTTACTCAATCAACGAAACACAACAGTACATTTTCAGCCCATAGATAATTTCAAGTTTAATTTAAAATCCTGACGTGATCATAAGTTTTTACACAATTAGAGAAGAAAATGGGTAATTCCATATTAAGTGCATTATAAAACGCGATCGCTCGATTTAATTAGCACGAGGTCTCTTTTGTAGAACTACTATTTTTTCTGTTTCTTCTCAGAAGTAAAGAGTTTTTAATTGTGATTATTTTAAGTACATCTCATTAATTGGATATTTAATCGATACTTTTTTTATGTTAAGGCCGGCAGAAAGGCTGACGGTGTGCACTTGATAGTAGATGGCTACCATCACTCTATAACACAAGAAACGCCATAGGCATCCCTTACTCACTCACCGAAACAGTTGGTTTTCTGTAAGGGGCTGTTTATTGCTGCCAGACGGGCTACGCAAATGACTGTGAAACGCAGTGTCCTGACACTACTTTCCACACCCAGACCAGAGCTAACTTTTAAAAAGTTCATTTCTAAATTTGACTTTGCCGGTAATCGAACCCTGGTGCCCTGGGCATTAAGGCATGCATCCTATAACCACTCATCTTACGGGTTCATCAAAAGTGTAAGATAGTTACACTATAGTTTAGTAAGTCGAGTAGTAGCAGTTGGGGTAGTCGCTTCCTCCTCCCTTATCACTAAATCGGCAGCGTGTCCCGGAAGTGACGCGTCTCGCCGCGGCGGCGCCATGCCGGAACCAGCTGAAGGGTTGCGCCGTCACAAATCAAGTTATGAGAAATGCCACAAAAGGAAACTTTGTGCATTTCCGACCCGGCGAGCGTGAAATCCCATACAGATCCATATTCATATATTAGACAATCAACTTTGCACCTTAAATTTAATTTAACTAGTTCCATTATCCTTTGTCTACTTACGACATCATTTCACACACGGTATAAGCTTCAGCGATTATTCATTTCATGGACATTTAAAATGCTTAGTAGCTATTGAAGTTTAGTTTTGGGATGTTATAATGAGATTCATCTTATTATAACTATCATAGATATTACAATTTTAATGTGCATTAAATTGTCATTCAGGCTATCAGCCTATCCGTCTAGCTTTAATTATATCACCACCTTTTTTTGTTTTTGTTTCTGGCAAGTTCTATTTGTGCGAAACCTAATGAAAAATATTGATAATAATGAATATGTTCAACTATACTTATATAATATTATCAAATTATATCTTTTCCAGGTGCGGCAGTGCCAAGATTTTTCTACAGAAGTTTTTATTCAAGAAGATAGAAATATGATCGACATTAGTTATCTAGAGATGATGTACAAATTATTTAATGGAGCTCGAGTACCTTATTTTATTTATAAATTAAATGAAAATATATTTTTTAACTTATATTGTAAAGAATTAATGTTTCCCAGACATGTATATTACATGAACACTTGAACAGTCATGTTACATAAAACCATGTTATAAAATCATAACATATATGATAAACAAATATTCGAGAAAAAATTCACAATTGAATCGCTGATAACCGCAAATAAAACGCAATAAAATGTTTTTGACATAATATAATTACAATCTTCAAATATAATTATTCATATATAAATTAACTGAAGTACAAGATCAATATAGTTAATTTCTTTTGTTATACAAGTGCGACTCGCCCGTGTGGAAATTACAGAGACAACTAGATTGCAAAGATATATTATTTCGATGTAACTAGACAATTAAAATCAACATAAGTTAAGTCAGAGCTGAAAAAGTCAATTGAACTACAATACAATTTGTTTTCTGTTTATAAATGTTATTACAATACAAATGAATTATTCAAAGGAAATTCTTTAAATCATAGGAAAATAGCACCCACATCCATTACGGTCTTCAAAAAATTATGCTGACAAACAGACAGGGCTCATAGAGGATTTATTTTATACTAATTTTATACTATTTAGAATCAGAATCGTGCACCTAACTATTGTCAACTATGTTCAAGAAACAAACGTCCAAATAAAATGTCTCAATGATGTTCATTGTCTCCGGTCTAATATCACGTCTAAGAATACGTGACCAAAATACCTGGTCAGCAAGACAAGACTAACATTGTGACTCACGGGACTGTCTTATCGTACACGTTTAACTCACGACTTAAAAAAACAATAACAACGGCATTAACTTCCAGCACATACGAAATGACAGTATTCTAAACAATAGTAGTGGATTACTACAGAGCAATAATAATAATAGAACTGACCTTTTGAAAATAACTTTTTGAAACTGACTTTTTGATGGTCCTGAAAATAATAAACAGCTTAAATCCCCAGCTTAAATCCCTAGCTTTAACCCCCCTAAGCATCCCCAATTTATAGCTCGAAATGTTAAATCAATTTGTATATAAGTAAAAAGGTGAAATATTTATTGTTTGTCAGTTTGTGTGTTAAATAAGAAATGTGTGTTTCAGCGTCAAAAAAAGTGTGCCAATATTGCAAAAGGAAATCTTAGATAATGTATACATTAAAAAATATAATTATATAAATGTAAAACTATAATAAATTAGAAAAAATAAAATAATAAATTTACTTTTCTAAATATTGTATACTAATTACATATTATAGTTTGTTCAACTAAAATTCTATTTTTTGTTAGGAAAATTTAATTTAGTTAAATTTTTCATAACTTTTTAACACTGCGAACGAAGTTTAATTTTTTATGTAAATTAGATGAAAAATTAATGGTTACCACATATGTAAATATTTAATAATAACATTAAAACATAAATCTGTGATAAACTGTGCATTATGATTCAACGGATATACTAATTTATTATTAAGTATATTATTATGTTATAATAATATTATGTAAAACAAATATGTATACAATTTGTAGTGTATATAAGTATATGTAAATATTTTGTATCCGTTAACAAAATTATATATGTAAATAATAAATTAAAAAGTTTAGTTGGAAGTGATTATGTTTTTTAATTGGTTACCACATTTTGAATGTTGAAATGAAGACCTTCGTATCGTAAGTCGAATTTTATCTACAATCATACATAGACAATAATTTACAAGTGGCTTCTGGAGTTAATTAATTAAATTTTTATTTTATTAAAAAAATTATGATCAAGAAAAAATAATACATAAGTATTTATAAATTTCATAAGAATGCTTATATTTGCGAATGTTGCATTCGTCTTCGTACACGTATCTTTATAAAATAAATAAACTTGAAACTAAACGAAAAGTTTAAAAGACTAACCAGCATTTTTAACCTCAAAAGAAAGGTTATATTGGAATTACTCAAAGACAAATTTTACATGGATAAAGATTAATTAGAATCTACCTCTGTTTTTTTTTATTTGAACAAAAAATTTCGCTGATAATGTTCGATGATAATGATAGGTAAAATAATTTTTTAAATCAGGTATAATATTTTTTGAGTTTATTCATTACAAACAAACATACAAAAATATCTTTCCTCTATATAATATAAGTAGATATTATGTTTACAATTTAAATACGGATAAAAGTATTTCTTGAAAATATGTAATATTTTTCAGGAGGAAAAGCCTCTATTTTTCCATATCAAAAGATTATTGGGTGAATATAGTAAAAAGTAAATGAGATTCTCGTTCACAGATGTAGTGAGCAGCCACTTTCATGTACTTATATGCATCATTTCATCGCCTAAACGAAATTCACGTTGTGCAAGGGTGAACACGAGTAGGTAATATACCTACCAATATGTTATAGTTAAGTATCTATATATTTAACTACAGATTTGCTTTAGGATGACTACAAGCAACCAAATTTTAATTCGACGTTATGTTCTCAAATCTATTCTCATAAGGCCTTTAACATTGTATCGGAAAGAAAAACATTAATGTTCTAAAGTTAAATTTTAACTTAGAAAGTAATTGTGTGTGAGAACTTTAAGTTAAGTTATCTTTAAGTTTCCGTTTTTCACCCGCTTTTATAAGCTCCGATGAAATTCTGTTCTCACTAGTGCCTTTAGTTCTTCAGCTGTTTCAGAGCCATCGCTTTCTTGTATGCAAAATTTAATGACGATCGGTTGGGTAAAGGCGTGAAAGTATAACAAGCATACAAATTCATTTTCGCATATTATTATTATGATATCAGTTAGGACTTAATTTAAAATTCTATTTGGATTTCAGGAGCTAAATGAGGATTAGGCGGAAATAGATACATGTAATCAGGGTAATTTACAAAACACTAAAAATGATATAGTAAATAGTAATGTAAATTATATAAAAAAATCTATACATATTAAGTAACACAAATAGATGTAAGGGAATTGAAACATATTCTTATATGTATCCTGAAGTTTTCGCATCGTTTACCACTCTTTTATCCACACTATCTCCATCGGAGGGTTATTTATTTTTAAATTAGATTCTTTTTCGTGAGGTGCCTATCAAATCCTGTTGCTTTGTATTCGTAATACGCCTATTACGGGCGAATCTGTCACCGGTAGCTTCCATACACCCATAAAACACCTTCAAAGAGATACTACGCATCGTGTACAAAGTAGTTTAGGGCCAAATCTCTTTTGATATTCAAATAATCCATTCTATGTGAATAAGTATAATATTTCAAAACTTGGGTTTTGCGTATCTATAAGGTTGTAATATTTACTAAAAACCCTTTAATAATTCTTTAAGGATCATTATGACCCTTTAATGAGCAATAATTACTGATGAAGAATCGAGTTAATGCTCCTCTTGATGGTGTATGGCTACCGTCGCCTATAATACAAGCAACGCTAGAGGTGCTTCAAATGCTTTGACGACTACAATAGGATTAAGGGTAAGGGATTGGGAAGGGATACGGAAAAGGTAAGGGATTTGTGGTTACTGCCCGCCAGACTGACTACGAACCGAACCTAACTTCTTAACCTTGTTGTAGTAATTTAAAGTAGTTATTTTATAAATCAAATTTTCTAAATGATTTCTTGTTTATTTATGTCTTTTAATATAATCACAATATGCTAAAACAGCTTGACAATTGCTAAAATAACAATTGCAAAACAATCTGATAAAACAATCTCCAATTCATATATGCCTATATTCTATTAGTAGATAAATATTCTTTCAAATAAGAAGACATCTTGATTTTATGGCGTAGCATAAGCGTTTCAATATAGCAAACCATTTGCAGAGTTCCCTAGTTTTCGCCACCGTAGGCACACCATAATTTTGCGAGAATATCTCCATATTAACTTTGAAATTACCACAGCGATACTTACTATGTGCGTCTGCCTACTTATTAAACCATATTTTATAATTTAATTTGTTTTTTATTTTTATTTTATATTATTAAATATATTTATTATTAATTAATTTTTAATTTTTAATGATTGCTTGTTTTAATAAACAATTTGTGCAATCTAGTATAAATAATGTTTTCTTAATTAAATACTGTTGTCGAGAGATTTTTCAAAACTTTCAGAAAATGAGTTAGATAATACATACAGTACCTAATCAATTTAAGTTCCAGGCAAAAATCAAATGTAGTCAGATCGTGTTCTAGACAGTCCAAGACCAACCCCATAAGACTGTTAAACCCATTTTGATAAGCTAATATTTTAAAAGTAAAAATTAAATTCCATAAAAGAAAATTTATTTTATTTGAGTATTACTACTACTACTACTACTGTGCTACTATTTGTGTATAAATAACAATACAAAATACACATTTTCAAGGAACCTAAATCTAACATAATGTTCTACATATTACATAGCAAATGCATAGTACAAGTAATCTAGATAGCTAGAAGTAAATATAATATTAGATCTATCAATCTACATACAAAAATCTACTCGATATACTATTTATTAACATCTACGTAGCGCACTACATCCTTTTTGAGAAATTCAGAATTTGTATTTTTCTTGATTGAAGTTCAATCAAAATAAATGTATTCAAATATTTTTTTATATATTTTTTTATTTGGTTGACATTCCACTCCATATTTGTCCTTGATTGTTTTCGCAATTAGGAGTTTAGTAAATTGTGCGTAGCAAATTGAATAACTGGTACGATGAGCTGCAAATCTAAAACATTATAATTTTTCTAGAGTAAAAATATTTAAAAGATGTTAAGGAAAAAATAGTTAGGTACACATATAAAAATAGTCGTACTGTAAATTCCTTGTTTTTGGTGTTTATTGCTGTGTGCTATTATTGAAAATATTGTTTCTATATTCTATTTCTACTCTATTTCTATACTTCTACATATTTTCTATATATATATATATATATATATACTACTAGCTGGGTACCCGCGACTTTATCCGCGTTGAAAAATAAAATATGTAACACCTTGGTAACACCTGACATTTATACATTGACGGCTGACAATATATTTTTGCTAAGCGTATATTAAATATTTATTCTTAGATGGTGAATATTTAGCCACTCTGAAATCACCAAAATTTTAAACTATTAGTGAAAGATTTTTTTAAAGTCTAATGAGTAGTTTCGAAGTGTCTTACTCCATTCTCATTTTTATTGGACCTTATAGAACACTAGCTGTTGGACACGACATCACCCGAGTTACTTTTTAAAATATAGCCTGTTACTCGCTGATAATATAGCTTTCTATAGGTGAAAGAATTTTCAAAATCGGTCCAGTAGTTTTTGAGCTTATTTATTACAAACATACAAAAATACAAATCTCTTTATAATATTAGTAGTATAGATTACTTACCTCAGTAAATGTATCCAAATTTATTACTATGTATCCTTTGGCTGTCAATTTAAACGGTTGTTGCATTCGCATCATTAAGATTAACAGTAGTTTTTTTGTCTCGACATCAGCGCACGGCCAATTTGATGAATATACAGCCTCTGATATCGCCACACTCTAATAAAACGTATGGAGATTGGAGATATTTAAATTTTAAAGAAAAACATAAGGACACAGCTATGATTAAACTTCCTCGCCTAAAGGATTTTAAACATAAGCCAATTAGACTAATAACTTAGTCAGCGGTTCAAGTCTGAGCCGACTTCAACCGCTGACTAAGTTATCTTAAATAACAATCATTAAATTACTATAAGTTAACACTTCTTACATAACTTACAATTTTTAGGTAGCTCGTGCCTAAAAATAAAGTCATGTTTAAAAAAAAATAAACTGGTCCTCGTGTTTAAGACTGGTACTAAAATACTTACGTGATCAGCTAATATTTGACCAATTATGCATTGATTGAACATGGAAAGAAGGAGTGACAAGAAAAAGAAGAAATAGCGCAATGATTTGTTTAAGTCATCAACTACCTGAAAACAAATTAGATTATTTACAATTGAAAAAAACAGCCTCAAGGTTTATAGGAGTTATCAATTCTTATATCTATTTAAGGTAGCAAAACCTAAACTGACATCACCTACCGTGAAAGTAAAAGCTGTTAAACAGATAAACACGGAGCCGAACGCGTAATTTATGAACATCACATCGCCCAGTATATCATTCAGCTCTGAAGCAGTACTGAAATGTAATTTATTAATACAAATAATAAGTAAAATCAGGTTGCTATAGCAAAACTACCAAGGTGCTCCACTGATTTCAAAATACAGTTGATCCTTGCTTGAAACTCATGCAACACAACACTGCATGTAAAAGCCTTTAATTCAGTACTTACATATCTTTGTTGTATAATTTTAAGTTTTTGTACAAGTGTGTGAATTAAATGTGTATTACTTACTATGTATTACTTTATAAAAAATGTGGTCTTAATAGCAAAAATACATAAAAATGAGTCATTTCAGAGAATGCTGTTTTCTGTAATTAACTGAGACGCTGCCTGGTTTGGCAGCAGTAATTACCATTTTAAAGAAGGACATTCCCATATACTGACCCCTTTGTCCTATTAGGCTTTTATCCTTTAGGATCGAACATCTTAATGGTGCTGCACCTACCTTCTAGAAAATTGCAAAATGAATAAATGTTCTTACTTTTTTAAATAATCCAGTTTTTTTATAATATTTTTCAATTTCTTCTTGATATTCTTGTGTACATCCCTAATGTTCTTACGTTTTGTAATATTGGCAACATCTTCACCTGTAATAAGATCTTCAAGACAGTTTCCTAGTAATTTTAACTCCATACATATGTATATTATAAATGAAACATTAGTCAGATCCGAACACGTATAAATGATTACAACTAATCCTGTCATCAAGCTTTCCCAAGCATATGCCGTGTAGAACCATTTCACTTTGTCAAACGGGTACCACCCGTCAAAGGGATAATAGTATCGGATGTCGGAGGAGTTGTTGTTTTCATAAGTCATTAAAATATATGGAGCTGAGTTCACAAGTAAAATTAGAGGAAATGAATAATAAACGAAAAATTTGTTAATGTATTTGCTGATCCGCAAATATTTCGAAACTGTTTGTAAATTTTTTGTAAAGCACGTCGGAACAATATCCCACACATTTTCGTTGAAATGATTGAAAGTTTTCTCATAGAAATCGTTATGTTTTCTGAATTTGATGTATCTAGTAGTGGTCATGAGACAAACGCCAATGTTGGGGGCAATATTTATGAGTTCTAGAATATCAACGAACCCAAAGACGCAGAGAGTATATGTCAATTGAGTTGTTGTTAATAATAGAAAAAAGAAAAATATATAGTATCCTACAGATTTTAATTTTGACATTCCTTTGAACGGATAAAGAAACACTTTTGAGTGAAATGCACATAAAAATTCTAGTTCAGATAGAAATTCTGTTTTTATATCAGTAAGAGCAGGCATGTTGGTTCTATGAAATTTTGCAACGTTTGAACAAAGTACTGTTAGATCGTTTTATGAACATTTTCATAAATTACAAGGTGTACACATTAGTCATAAATTAAAAGAAATAAATAGTAACCTGTTCAAAGAATGATATAGACATACAGTGATTACTTCATACGAAGAATAAGTAATGGAATCGGTGTAATTTTTGCCACAAATTGCAATACGTTTGTCTGAAATACAAGTACACAAAACACTTATTCCCTTTGCATATTTCTGAAGACTAAGTATTGTGTCCCACATAATTTGATGAGTTGTTTACGGACAAGTAAGCCCAAATTTCGTTTTATTCGTATTTCCCCTCATTTATTCGAAAACGGGGAAATCGTTTTAATAAAACGTTTTATTTATTCTCTGACTAGCGATTCGCCCCGGCTTTGCATTAGTACAAATAAATGTATGTAAGGTAAGGTTTATCTAAGGAAAGCCAAAGTAAGCTATGTAAGTTCCGTAAATTATTTTTTTGACTTCATCAAAAAAACATCAATTTTGTTCTACTTAAAATACTGCATGACAATTCTCTGCACCGACAGGCGAGAAAATTTAAGAAGGAATAACTAAAGAAGAGAAATTATCTTTTTTCAGTATGAATTATTTTAAAATATTGTAATATAATATTCCATTCAAGTGTACAGGTAGGTAAATGCTACGTGATATTTATTTGATAAATAGTAGCTTTGTCGATTATATGTCTATTTGACATTACTGCCAATTACTGAATCTTATTACGTTGATAATAGGGTTTGAATTGACTTTGAAGATAGCACTGTAATTTAATCTGAACAGAAATGGGTCAAGAAGCACTCAGAGGTAGCTATTGCTTATAATTTGCTTGTATTGTTCGAAGTTAAATCACAGGAGGGCACACTTCACAATGCCGTTTGGAGCTCTTTGATGCATGACTAATATGGGGATTAATCCGATGAGAGTATGTCATCCACTTCATGCTAATGCGGGCACGAGTATGGCTTTCACAGTGCGCTGCAAAATTCCCTTTGCCTATCAAGGAAAATATTGAAGCTTATTTTGGAGATTACGTTTCGATTTATGTAAGTATTTGGTTTTGGAATTACGTTGAACATAATTGTTGTTTGCTCTTGATTTTAAAATTTCGAATTCTTATATGTTCTATATTCTTTTTAAGCACTTGATGGTAACTGCTGACTCATTTAATATTAAGGGGGTAGAAGAATATGTGTTCTGACTTCTCTACTCACTTACCGAAACATAATATCGCGTGAGCTGTTATTAACGATGGTGGTTACTTTGGCCAAATGGGTTGCACAGTATATGACTGTGGAACGCGGTGTGCCCCTGCTTCTACTATTAAAAAACACTGAAAATCTGTTCAAATAAATAAATGTTGAGTAAATGCAATGACTCAACATGATAAATATTACTGCATTACGATTGAGTCGAGCGAACCAGATGTTCATTGAAATTGCAAATCCGGAATCGCATTCGTCTTCAAATTGTGTTCATTTATGGAATGCGTTTGGAATCTATATAAACGAACTTACACGTTCCCGATTGTCGTATAATAAGAGATACCAAAAATTATAGAGCTTCCTCTCCCCTTTCAGCAGTAACATTACTGGGCAGGAAATCTGTGAACAAATGAAATATGAAGGGTCAACTTTATTTGGTTAATGTAAGACGCGGGTCGTATTTGAGCCCTTTATGTGTATTCTTATTCACACGCAATAGGATACGTTTTATATTAAAATGCGTATCTACACAGAGAAGACACAACGACAAAGGTCTATGGTAACGACGGCACGGTACCATCAACAAGTATCTATGGGCAACCGTTATTTATATGGGTCAATCCATTTCCGTTTCCAACAGTATTAGTCATAAATTCGTATTATGTGTATGTACTATTCTATAGACTCTATAGTTCCTCTTATGTACGTACTATATGTATCTACGTAACAAGGTCAATTTTCATTAGGTTTATACAGAATCTCCAACTTGATTATTTGCAACATACATAAAGCGTAAGCACTAAAAAATACACACTAAAAGATACATTTCCTATGCACTTATTAGTAAACACTCCTTAAAGAATGTTTTTTTGGGCAATAATTTACTATTTTTTTTCTCTCAAAATTTTGGTATAAATTTGGAATAATCAATCTTTTTTATATATAGTCTATTTATTCGTAGGTCTATTATGTATTTTTATTTTTATGTGACTGTGTTTTTATTTAAGTTTTAATTTTCAACAAAAGTCAAATTTACAGTATAATTAAAGAGTACGAGCCGGTAGTAACATCTCTATACAGATGTCAGTTTTTCTACAAAATGAAGACGTCACAAAGAATAAATAGGGCGACGCTAAGGTTATGAGGTAGATATGTTCCAGCTCTCGAACCATCACAATGGGGATCTTGAACGTTTTATTTGTGCCCCGTAAGGAAGTCTCACACGTCAAATTTCACATTCTGAATGGCGCTCACCCTTACCACGGAATCTTTATAAATAGTTGTGTGAAGACGATGCTTAATTTGATGGAAATGCGTATCTCGTCTCAATGCATACCAGGAAGTCAACGGATTGCGAATAGAAGCGAATAGCTTTATTAATTACGACGCTTTGATTGTTCATGGCTCTTGTAATTAAATATTTTACCTGCCTAAACTAATTAGTCGTATTATTTTTTGAGTATATTTAGTTTGTTATCTGTTTATATAGTAGATTAAATAATATTGATTTATTACCACAGTTTATTACAATGGAAAAAATTTCAATAGTAAAGAATTTTCTACTAATGCGTTGTTAATAAGAAGTCTTTGGTCCCTCAAAATAAAAAGTGTAGGTTAAACTTGTCTCAATATAAATTTCAAGGTTTTGACAACTTTGAAATGATTGCTATGAAAACTTCAATAGGCGTTTTACTGCTAAGTGTTGTTCATTAATTACATAATGCTTTATTTATTATAATTCTTAATTGTTAAGTAAATATTGTTTTTTTAAATATTATATTTCAAATTTAATTGTGTACTGTTATTCTTTAATATACAAAAGTCGTGTTATTCAAAGAGAAAAATGCGAGCAACTAGAAAAAACGAGGAGTGAAGCGTGTCTTGTATCGTAACAAGGGCTTGTTTAAGTTTACTTGAGCGAACTATAAGTATTCACATTGTACTAATTAAAACAACGACTCCAAGTACGTACTCGGGGAAAACTGGGGTTCTTTAAAGGCATTATACAGAAATACAAGATAGTTTTACAGTAAATAAAGCTAGCAGTTTTGTTTTTCTTTGTTTTTTTTTCTCTCTTTTTCAATAGAGAAGCGATCTATTTTTGAGTGGATGCCGTTTAAATATTTATAAAAGCATTTGTTTGAGAAATACTATTTTTATTTAAACAATAGCGCGCTGTAGTGTACCGATTCGAAATACACGGTATATCTGGCGTTTTTTTAATTGTGACTCAATTGAATACGCAACGAACTGTTTTATAGAACAATAGACTATTTTAAGGTTTTAGATTTGTTCGTTTTCAATTATTTATTTTGTTTGTCATGATAACTCGCATGCTCACGCGAGTTAGTAAAATTGCTCGCGAGTAGTCTTGATAACTCAGCACCTATATATTTTTAAAACAGAGCATTTCAAACACTCGAAGAATAGATACGCATACCTCTTCGTTTTATTTTCCAGTTCTTTTTATTTTCACACGCTTCTTACCTTACAACACCTTGAATCCTACAATCCATCAGTTTGGATAAAGGTTTTCACGAATCTAGTGACACATATGAAAAACATCCGCTTCTGGGGCGCACTGAAGTAAAAACAGCTCGCAAACAATATAATTTATAAACAGTTCTATAACAGTTTATAACAGTAGTATAACAGTTTATATAGTTTTATATCAGTTTTATAACAGTAGGCGACAGTACTCTTTTAAAATCTAAGATGCAGAGCCTGGCACATAGACGCAAAATTGCCAGTTTATGTGTCTTTTATAAGGTGTACTTCGGAGAGTGTGCTCAGGAACTGCATGAGCTGATACCGCCTTCCCCTTTCTTCCATCGGACATACAGACGTACGGCTGGCTACCATCCTCATCTTGTCGAAATCCCTCCTTTTCGGACCAAGCGCTTTGAAACATCCTTTATAATGCGCACTGCAAGGGTTTGGAACTCCCTGCCGGCGTCTGTGTTTCCGAGCACATATAACCCTAATCTTTTCAAGGTTCGAGTGAATAGGCATCTTCTGGGTGAGCTCGCTCCATCGCTCCATCTTAGGCCTCATCCTTACCACATGGCTGGTTGTTGGTCAAGAGCTAACCCATCTCTTATAAAAAAAAAAGTTTTATATGTATGTAAGTAAACAATTAACTCTGTAAATAGTTGTACTCGTGAAACATGTAACAGTTTCATTACTTATTTTAATAGCCAATAAAATTCGCCGAATTTATTGTGTCCATTAAGTTGGGGGATCATGCGGAACTGTGCTGCGATGTTGGTAGGTTTGTCTATGAAATACGCTTTAGACGTTCACGTTTTAATGAAGTCTTTGCACATACATGAGTAACTTTGGAAATTTAGTGCGTACCCTTTTGAATTTATAAAAGGAATTAGGATATTTTATAGGGTTCAAATTAATTATGATAATTATCTAAGTTAATTATGATACAAATTTCATGGTAATTATTAATAAATAAAATTGAAGTATCTGTTTGTTGTGTCAAAACTATCTGATATTTATTTTTGATGTTATTATTTTGTTATAGTCACTATTATTTGTGACTTTAGTAAATCACTGAACTTACTGCACTTACTTGCACTTACTGCTCACATCCTTAGGTGTCTTACTGCTAGTATAGCTTAAGATCTGACTATTTTAAGATTTAGATGGGTGGAGATTTTAAGATTTAGGCGACTATGTTCTCTTAAGCGTTTCACATAAACACGAGAACTTCTCTATCAGATCCAGCTTATCAGATCAGATCTCATTGATATTTATTGATTCATTTATGTCATATATTAATTTAATATAATTTAATTAATCCTTCTGTAATTAAGTATGTCTTTAGTTGGTAAGCCTTTTGAAATAAATAAATAAATAATATAAAAAGTATCAATATAAAAAAAAAACATATAATATGTAAATATCATTTAAAAACTCTATAATAATAATTTATATAAATGTAAAAAGACTAAATCAGCAACAACGAAATAATGACAATATTAAGCGATGTGACTCCTATACATTATAGCTGGCAATAACTATAAATAAGACAACAAAATCACCATTATATCGCATCAGTGTTCCTATATCGTGATCTTGAGTTATAACGTTGGCCGAACGACAGATTGCCAACATTACGGTAATGAATTGCCGTAGACACGGTGCCGGGAGGTGCATCAACCTTCAACAATCAACATAATGTACCTTCATATAACACTATTCAATACTAAAGGATATCTATGTACTGTACATATATATGAAGAATAATGACATAGGAAATCGTTGCCCTTAAACTGTTTCCGTAACTTGTTTCCTGCACATAGCAATGGAACGAAGCTATTGGTTGAAGACGGTTTTATACTAAGTTAGAGTAGCGGCCTGCCCCCGCACTAAGTTATTAGTATAACTTAGTAGTTAGAGTCCATGTCTTAGCACGGATTTTTTCTGAAATTATTTATAAAAATCTTTCTCGAGAAGAGCGATTTCGCTTACTTAGTGTAATTTGTGAAGTGTAAACTAAGATGATCAAAATCTGTTGCGTAGTTTAGGAAGAGATAAGCGGATATACAGACAGACAAAGCGTACTATGTAAGGATATTTATTTTCTGTTCTATGGATTTTTGATAAGACTATATTATTATTATTGTCATTGCCATATAAACAATTTATATTGTGAAAAATATTATGTTTAGTAATTAAATTCAATAATAAAATGTCATTCCCTAAAACATAACACGATATCAACCAACCACAGAATTTAGTCAATAAAGCAACAATTTGTGGAATGCTGTCGAAAAAGCAATATAATAATTAATTGCAGGACCGCAAGTTGCAACTATCCCCTGTGAGACGCGGTCAGCGGCAGAATTTATTGTGGAATTATTATTGAAAAGCTCCCCCGAACACTGGACACTTGGGGACGAATTTTCTAGTTGCTAAAGGCGACGAGCTCAGGTTATTTCTATGGGAGTATGGCAGAAGTTTATTTAAAATTAAACTTTATTATTAGGTGCACAGAGTATAGAAGCTTAACTTTTAATTTGTCATTTTGTAAGACTTGTTTAGTATTATTATGTGTGAGACATGGTTTTTTGATATGTCCAAATAAGTTCAGTTAATTTTAAAATAAGAGACTACTTTACTACATAAATTATTATAATTTACTTTGATATTTTATGACATCTCGAAACAACGCTGACTGCGTTGTTGCAAAGTACGATCATTACTCCTTGCAAATTCCCGAAACTCTGGATTAATTCTGAATACCACATTTATTAAAACAAAATTACAAGATTAAAAGAATTATCTGACTTCGCAGTAATTTGTGTGCCTTTCTATAAACACATACCACTACGTTCACATGATTTACTATAAAGTATTATAATCGAACGTCTCATCACTTTTACCTTTCCGACATAATTTGGAATCAAACCCACCTGACATTGTTACACCCTAATCAATAGACCGACAGAACAATAAACGTGTGGGCATCCTTCAAACATTGGACGAAATTCAATAATTCCGGACAGTTGGGGTGGCCATGTTACTCTAGTGGAAACTTTTGAAATGCGGTCAGCGTCCATTCTCCTCCGAATTGAGGGGCATCCTTTTGTCCACAAAATTGCTTTATTTCGCCCTAATAAGGGTTTTATGTAACTATAAATACGAAATTGTAATAGAATCTTTACTTTGTAGCCGTTTGATGTCTTCTGCATGTTGACATGTTATTTTCAGTTTGTTCCTTCGCGTTATTGTGTTATTGATAAGTAATTTGTTTTCGATATAGTTTTGTTGCTTTGATCATAGTTGGGCTTACGCGGACTTGTTGGCAACAGTATGTAAATTTGGTTCCATTGGAATATTTATTGAGCGCATCGAATTTGTAATAGGATATGCCGTCCTGTCGGAAATGTCCTTAGGGAAATCGTATCGGACTGAATTGACGGCGTGACTTTGCATGAATTAGCTAAGATAAGGGAGGAGGAAGTTACCATTGCACTTAATTATTATTACCTTACCTATATTGCCCCTAGCCATAGTTTTAACGGTTTATCGAGCTATATACAGTAATCAGATGCTAGTCATGTAGGTACAATTATGCTACAACTATGTTACAACTAGCTAGTAATAAAATAATATCAAAATAATTGTTTTGATATTATTTTATTACTAGCTGGTGATGAAAAATATAATACCTGAGAAAACATCTTTATAGCTGTATTGACGGTGGCGCCACCACAGCGCTCTGGCATTTTCGTCAAAATACAACGTACATAATTATTAATCTTTTATATTATAATGTTTAAGAAAGTAATAAATTGTATGCTAATTAACCATTGTAGTATAGACACAATATCCCATTACGTGCTTGAAACATGAAATGGATATATTTCACAATTTATTATTGATATTAACTATTGTAAATGTGTATATTAATTGGTATTGCTATGAGGGTGGCCTGCCTGTCTAATTAGAACGGTGTACTGGTCTGACCAGAGGCTATACCCGTAACTGACCATTACAATGACATACAGACGACGAAAATGACAAACATTTACAAATAACAAACTGCTTCCATTATTATCATTAACCAGTTAGCAAGTACCGTAATCAAATATGTAGGTACGCAGTGCAAAAAGGTTGAAAGTTGAAATGTCCACAGATTAGTTTAATTTAAAAGTAGAAAGGTTTTTAATTATCCAAGACAATTAAAATTGAGTTTCTGGTCTGACTGTCTTTATTATATGTTTACATTTATTAAATAATGTCATTTGATTTACTTAATTAAATTTATTATATTAAGGGCCTCTTTCACCATCTGTCAAGTAGGCTAACCGCCATTTAAAATCACCGGTCACAGTGCGGTAAAAGTCCCAAACATTAAAAAGAAAATAATAATAAAAATCGTCTATCTAAGGATGCACTAAACGGAGTGCATAATTTAATAAACATAAAATTATTTCTAAAAGTAACTAATCGACACTTTACTTGTAGTTGGTGAAAAAGGCCCTAAGACTTACTCAATAAATACTGATTACTTCAATATCAATGACTTAATAGACTTAATATAAATTAAATGTTAGATAATAAAAACGAAATATTTTAAATTTCAGTAATCAATACCTAATTAATATATAAAATAACAATATAATGTATACTTTATATTGTTATTTTTAAGTATTAAAATGGAACAATATAACTTCAGAAAAACTACACAAAACATAGCATATAAATGTTCATTGAAACCCTGAAAAACTAGCTGTATGTTTTGTTAGCTCATTTTGTCAGCTTAATAAGCTTAACCCAACCTTTATATTTCAATAAAGTATTCCTATCCTTTGGTCAGTGTGTTGTCCATATAACAAATTGCAAAACGAGCATCGGCAAGGTGGGGTAAGCTGCGCCTCCATTGTTACGCCTGGGATTTGGATCCGATATAATCTGAGATGAGAGGGCCTTCGCGCCGCCGTCACCTACCTACCGTCAAATCCATTGTTAATGAACTGGGGACGGAGCTTCATAATGTTCATGACGACGGTTAAATTTTATTTGACCAAAAGTTTTATGGTAGATGCCGAGATAAAAAAAATGGCATATTGGCATATAGTTCAAAATTCATTTGAATTTAATAGTTGTGGGCACTAATTCATATAATTTTATTTCAGACAAAGAGTTTCAGAGTTTTATTTCAGATTGTTGGTGAAAAAAATTTGTATTTATAATATTAAAATAGGTATATAGTTTTTCTCTTAAATATATAATTAAATAAACGTATCAGAATCAAAATGTAATTCACATGTAATATTGAATAAAGTGAACAATAGAAAATTGCAATAAAAAACTGTCACATGAAACAACAAAAGAAAGAATAATTTCCCTTACGTTTGTTTCTCTAAAAAAAAAACTAGCGAACCGACGTCGCTCGGACAAATCGTTGGCGAGTGAAAAATGAAATGCTTCTGCTCATTACACAGAGGAACAGTAGTGAAACTATATTCCTCGTTACACTATCGAATGACTATTTTAAATTAGCTCTTTGACATTTATTTGACATGCAAAGGCACAGAAATATGTTTCTTTTATTACTGCTACTTGGCGACTACTGAAGACTTGGCGAGGTGAATGTTTTTGAAACAAACTCTGCAGGGCTATTTAATTACTTTTTCTCAGTGAGATTCCCGGTATTATTTTTATGATAATCCAATATTCCTAATATAATCTACAGTATTTTTACGTATTAGATTGAGTGGACTGTTAGTTGCTTGTAGGAAATGAAAGTGGCGCAGCCATTCAATAAAAATAAAATAGAAGCATGCAACGAGATGAGGTTGAATTTTAGTATTTTTTACTAACCCGTTGAAATATACTTTGTTTCATGTCTCTATATTGATCGGTTTGCTTTTTGTGTTTAGTTTTCAAATAAAAAGCGCAGTGCTTACTTAGCACTCCTGCTTTTAATATCTAATTAGGTTTTTAGTGTTCGGCTTACAAAATAAGTGTTCACTTTAGCCCTACAGATTTGTTGCTAGGTATTATGTTTCTTATTTAATTAATTAATTATTGCTTGAGCAGTCCCATTTTCCCAAACACTAACCCCGTAGAGTTAGAGAAACGATGTTCAATTTCAATGTCAAAACTTCCAACAACAAGTGTCTGGTTTAGGAGTAAGACATAAGGAAAAAGAACAGGCCTTACTGCCATTGTGAGAATGTGTATTGTCGGCGTTGCGGTCCTGGGCTAATCTTTATTCCGACACGGTCAATCCGCCGCGAGTATCAGATATTTATCACAGTCTGCCTCGTTTGTTAGGATATTCGTAAATATTTCAAGCGTTATTGCCGCCATCAACATAATGTTATGGGGCGAAATTTTACAAAACGGAAACAAAAGATATAAAGCAACGACGTGGCGGAGAATATCTTTCTGTTTCTATAATAATGTTGTGAAGCGAAACGATATTATTTACAATAGAGACGGGACTACCTATAAAAAATATGTTTTGATATTACATTCTTGAATAGTTAACATTATATTTGTGGATGATTCATACATATACATTATAACTTTAAAAATAATAATATGTTAACTAATGGAGATCTGGTGAATAAGCTATAGGTAATTAAAATTATAAACTAAAACCCGAAAAAATGAATAGCTTCTGTGAATAGCTTCTGTGAAGTAAAAAAAAAATGATTCCTCATTCCTCCATTGTACCTAATAGAAAATGTACATACTTATAAAGTAAGTATAAAATGCTACATAATAAATAATTAAATACAATATATGTATTTTCATTTGTACAACATTATATTGTTATAGTTAGGCAATGAAAATACAATTAAAAAGAATTTAATCGATTGTGTGAGAAATGCACTTTAGAACTAGTAAAGAACCTCATAAAAATAGGACGAGACGTCATAGTATAAATCGTATAAAACTCATAGTATAAAACTAATCCATGTTTTAAGGAAGAACTATTCAATGATTATTATTATTGTAGGTACTTATGTATTTTATTAAAAATTGCACGGGCTAAACACACCAGCAGTGTTCAGACTTAAATATTATGACTTCAAAGTATGAGCAAAGTCTTTTTTAAAGTGCACCATTGCAGTAAAAAGAGATAGGGACGAGATGCGAAAAATGCACGCGAATTCAAAACAAATTGCTGGAGGTGCAAATGGAGCGTGGTGCATTATTGCAGTGTAGCATCGGCCGAGCGGGACAAATGACTTGAAATTGTCCTGATACGACACCTGAGCAACGAACGTCGGCTCGGAGTTTGCAATATAGCTTTATAAATAGATGAGCATTCGATCAGACTCGTCTATCGTCTATTGATTTTCAGATGAAGCAACTTGATGCACCTGATGTAATAAGTGCACAATAAGGAGACTAATCTTGTAAAAACGTTTGGGCGTTTGTTTGTAAAACAGTTATCAGTTAAAGGAGAATTCAAGATTACATAGTAGCGTTCCACTAATCTCCTCGCACATTAAACTTAGCTTTAACTTAAGCTGATTCAATGACTTGTTTTCTTATTAAATTGTTATAAAGATTGCAATCCTATCGCTAAATACATGCAATAGAATTTGGAAGCGTATCTAACTGTAAGTATCTACTAAATTTCAAACAAAAAATTAACTTAACTCTGTGTATAAAGTTGTACGTATTCGTTGTTTAAAAATTAGCAGTAAACTCTCATAACATTTTAACGTAATGAGTACAGTCATAAACTTTGAGCACCAGTGGAATAACACGAAAGTAGGCCCTAATACCCTGAACAGGGATGGAATGCGCGCGGGTAAATTTGACCGCCTCTAAATTGGACTTTATTGAGTGAGTTATTTAATATGCGGTTGAGTCCACGTGCATTTTGCTTATTATTATTATTAGGGCTTATGTAAGCCCACAATAATCCAATGAACTCACATTACGGTGCGTTTCGGGAGTCACTTTATTTGCTTGCCGGGCTTTACTGGAAGCCTCTTCATACCCCTAATAACACGCCCTTCCTGTACATTCGCGAAAGAATAGCGTAATTATTAAAAATTGCTTCAAATATTGCAGAAGGTATTGCGTATAATTTGTAAGAATCTTGTTTATTTTCCGACCGTTCAATTTTAAAGGAACGCTTAATTCAATAATGGGAAAATATCTCTCGACGTAAAAGTATTTCCAATAATATTTGCTCTTCGTTTTAAAAGGTTTCTACAAAACATCATTACTTGTAAAACATTTTGTTTTTCCGTTCCTCTCCAATTGTTTACCTGTTGTAATTAAGAAGGTGTTTTTTACTTTGTTTTCTTGAGCAACGTTTTAATTTTTGAAGCCAAGCTGCGTTTAGAAGATAAATGCTCCCTTAAAAATTAAAACACTAATTTAAAGCGGCTAATGGACAGGGAAGCACAACATTTTTCTCAGGATCCAGACCGGGGGCTAAAGACTAAAATAAAATTTAACTGTAGCCGTTACGCTGGGGAAGTAGGGTTGTCACACATCCTACTACTATACTAATATTATAATTGCGAAAATATGTGAGGATGGCTCAACGTAAAACGGCTCAACGACTTTTAATGAAATTTGGAACACAGATTACCTAAATTAACATATAGAATACTTTTTATCCTGGACAAATGTTAGGTTCCCGAGGAATCATCTGAAAATATTAAAAAAATAGTCGCCTCTGCCGCCGTGGCGGCGCTACCGTCGACACAAAGATAAAGTACTCAAATACAGTAGTTATGTTGCCCATAGATATACTGACACCAACTGACATGAAACATCGTGCAGGGATAAAATAGAGAATAGAAATGCGCATATTGTAATGAGGTCCGGACAGTTAAAAGCACACGTGCTGTTATTACACTCTGGTCTGTTGTTAGAGAATGGCTATATAGTTTTACTGACTATAGAACGCAGATTATTTTCTCAATTAATCATCCGCAACATTAAATTTTCTTTGTTTTGACAACCCTGACAGAGAGGGGGGACTCACCGCAGCCCTTGGACGCCCGCCTGAGCTCCGCCGCATGCCGCTGCCCGGCACTAAGCATCATGTTTATGACTTCTATAGGGAAATAGCACTGACAATGTACCACTAAATGGAAAAACTTTTATTTCCACACATGTACGATATTAGGTGCATTTTCATATTTTTCACTCGCGGACCGATGAGTTTTTTATGTTTATGCGCTCGTAAAGTTGGTCGTCGTTTTAGTTTACGTGACAATGTTTCCCGACGTGTTTATATATCGAATATGAAATTTTCAATGTAACGAGCGCTTGTGGAGTATTTATTGAGGAGGCATGATGCAGTGTCGATATCATATTTAATGTTGTTGGTAACATTTGGCGGAGTATTAACTTGTTTATGGTACGGTACTAAATCACCAAAAATTGTTTTATATTAAGGAATTTCAGCGTTTGTTTTAGTCTCGAATATGATATTCTATTGAAATTTCTATTTCAAACCAATTGCAAGTAATTGTTATGTTTAATCTTCGGAGAGATCTTGTTTAATGAACGCGAGAACATGAAAAAAAAAAAATATTTCATTCCCAAATACTTGTTATAACAAATTAATTTTAACTTTTTTATTTTTATAAGGGACAATATAAATATTAACCCTAATCAAACAATACTATGCAATTATTAAACAGTAGGATAGTAATCAATACGTTAAGACATGGTACGTGATAGGCCATGTCGAGGCTCGATTTTCGAGGGTGATCGCCAACGTAGGGGAGACTTGATAGGGCACTTAAAGAAGATGAAGAAGACCTTAAGATTTTGTAGATTATTTATTATTTTAAAATAAAATATACATTTTTATATATAAAATTGGAAAACTTTAAAATATACAGTTTCTGAATGTAAAATTGAGAAAAAAAAATGCTTTGTACGAGAAGAAGACTTAAATGGGTTCAAAAATAAGCTTGCAAGCCTACAAGGCCGATAGTAAGTAGATTAAATTCACGGTTTTTTTCTTTCATATGTTCATAAATCATATGTTTCTTTCATGGTTCTCGTGTTTGCTTAAAAACTAGATGAAATAATTCGAGTTCACAATAAATAATAATAACTTTATTTACTTAGTTTTGTTATGGAATGAGGATAGGTATATAATTCAGTTCAGATACATTCTGTCATTACAGTAGGAGTTAGTACCCACCAACGGTGGGTATAACTCCAGCTTTTATTGACAATGACAGTCGCCGTATCCGGCTGCACTTGAACACAAACACGATTTTAATCAATACATCAAACAGAAGTTGGCCACTAGCAATAATAATTAAAAGCGAATGATTATATCTAATATTTACTGAGGACCGAAAGGGTCGCTTCGCTAGAGGCGTTCCGTCTATTGCATAAAGACAGACATAGTTGCTGAATCTTATACACAGTATCAAAATAAAACCAGTATGCAAATTGTAAAGTTAAAATTTCCATAGAGGAAACGTGAACTCGAGAAAAATATGTACCTTCTTCATAAAAGTGTGAAAATATTCATGCAGTCAAATTATTTATATAAGTAATGATGAAACGATTCTGTCTACCTGGACATAGACATGTCATAATGCCTAAGCCCGGCAGTGGACGTCACACGGCTGAGATCACGAATGAAACCACAGATTTTTTTTTGATCTGATGAATTGGTTCTGATGAAAGTGATGAAACTGATGATCTATGATCTATCTATATCCAAAATTTAATTACACCATTTGATATATAGCTAAAGGATGAAATATATTTTTTTGGTTATATACGGATCCGTTGGATAGATATATAAAGTATACAATTTTGTACCAATAATTTTACACATTTAAACTGAAGATTACTCACTATATTAATAACACTAGTGACACGTGTATGGTGTAATCCCACGCCCTCGTGTCATCCTGGTCCACAAGATGATGATTGCGACCCATTTTAGTTTACAAAAGGTAATCCTTAAAGGAGGAACTATTGGGGAATTTTGATAGGGTCATAGTTAGTGTTTACGATGTAAATTTGACTGTAATATCATAAACCTCTTTGATTGGACATCCTGTAACTTTGAAAGGGATAAGAACTTTATTTATGAGGAATATTATGAATACAGTTGGAATATATGTACCGTAGGTTTTAATCATCTAAGTATTCTTATAAAATTACTTGTTCTGACTGACTACTGTTGTAAATTTTTGTTAAAACTACTAAGTGTCTAGAAAGTTGACCATTGGAACATAGGTTTATTTTATAACGCAAAAAAGATTTCAACTCTGCATGAACCCGGGGGCAAGTTCGATATTTTTTCTTATACATTTTACCATCTTTTTCTTAAAGAATATGCGACTCCCGGGCTTCGTACGGGTTTATATCAAAAAGTGCTTTGACATTTATATTAATTACCTATGTCCATCTGTGCGAGTGTTGCCCTTTGATGCACAAGCGTAGTCACATCTTAGGAAGCCACACAATGGCTTGTGAAGATATGAGTAATGCCTCTATCAAAAAAGTACTACAGTTTCTTAACGTGGTAGGTATTGGTAGAGAGCTTTAGTTTACGTGGCGATCACAATATTTCAGCAATGGACGAAGTGATACTGGTACTCTAGCAGACAGAAATAGCCACTAAGCAGATAATAATAATAATTATATGTCCATCTGGAATAATGTACTTTTTAAAAGTATTTTCAAATAGGTGCAGTGTTTTCGGAGACTTATTTCAGAGGCTTTCGCGACTAATAGCGCCATAGAGGTTTAAATACATACAAAACACATATAAAAATATATGCGTTGTCTTACAATTTGAATTTAACTCCAATGGTTCATGTACGAGTATACGTTCTTTAAAACCCTCCTCAAAAAGCGTTATATTATCAAAACGTGTATTGTTGTTACCGAGTATCTGTTTTTGTAGACCTCCGAGTGGTTTCGACGTCACAATGAGCAACATCCTCTTCAAGTCTTTGCTTACAAAGGGGCATTTCACTGCGGAACATTTCATTGCTTACGCTGGGAAAGGGTAGCTCACAAAAGCCTTTTTATAATACTTTTGGCAGGCATATGCCGTTGTATGTTGTATGAACCCTCTCCCGCTGTTTCTAATAAACGCACCGAGTGCGTTATACGTTTGCTAATTATTTTTATAGAAACGTTAGATAGATATCTACCTTTTTGTTCATGTAGGACCTCCTTGTGTTTATAACCGCACACTCATTCCTTAGCATGTTCAATAGAAATGTTTCTTTTATTTAAAAGAATGAACTGTAAAACTACAGTATGTTTAATGGAACAGTTACCAGAAGAGAGCAATTTAAAATGATGAAACTTTCTTAATTTATAACTTTAGTATTTATTGAGGATCTGTTTAAATCTTCTTCTTCTTCTTCTTCTTTTAATGTCTTGGCTCCATCAGATCTTCTCCGATGATTTTGCCAGTGTCATTAGTAAAAATAGCAATTCGTAATACCCTTTTTTAAAATAAAAAAGGGTAAAATTGAAATTAAAGTCAAAAATAGCAAATCCCGATACGAGTCAGTCAAGTCAAGTTCAGTCAAGTCATAATTTTGATTAGTCCAAGTCAGTCAAGTCCCTGTTTAAATCTCCAAAAAGTAGATTCGGCTGAGACATCATAATTGTTTTGCTGACACTAGTTAATAGATGGCGCTGTTTATAGATTAATAGTATTTAGAGTTTATAAAACACATAGTACGCATTTAATCCGTTATACATTTACTGGCTTGTTTCACATTAGCTTATATTCTTAATAAAATCTTAAACATTTTGTCAAACGGGAAATACGTAATATATCGTTCTACACTACAAAGATTCAAAAGAATGCAGCGGGCGGTTTAATATCCCCAAGGAACAAGTTGCAATATCTAAAACATCAGAGGACGCAAACAAAAATATTATAAACAGGCAATAAGTATAAACAAGCCTGCTCAAACTCCAGACACTAGTTATAAATGTTATAATACTTTACTGTGAATAGAGCCATAACAATTTAATGCTCGTGGAGTTAGCTACAATGGCTTAGAGATAAATGTGTATGGCAAGCTGTTCTTTTGAAACTTTCCCTTATTATATTAGTTTTAATGCATTTTTTGTTTATGTACTCGCACAGACTCCGTATAATCGTCTGGAGGGTTTCAAAAGTATTTATTTAGAGCATAGAGGATCTTCGTTATTATTTCTACCCAAGACTTAATCGCATTGTAAAAATTGCTTGTCACTTATAATAAAGTAGCAGTCACTGTCTTGAAATTTAATATAAATATTTTAATAAATGTTATTATAAAAATGTGTTATTTATTTAATAAATTTAATAAATATACACTATTTACTCGTATATACAAGAAACTATGAGGACAATAAACATACAAGTAAAACAGAGCTCGTGTCATCCGCACCTCATCAAAATATCGTATTACCGAGTCACAATTTCATTCCCACCCGCCAATTATCCGTGCGCGCTCATTTTCCGACTCATTCCCCGGTGTAATGATCGCGTGGTGATTTTGACAGTTGCTACGTCCAAACCGTTCCGTTCGGATGACGTCACAGTGGAAATTGTTAGGGAACGTGCACGTTACACGAATTTGCATATCGGATCTCATTTAAACTGTGAATCTAAACAGCTTAAACACAGATAGTGTAGGTAGTGAGTAAAGAGAGGTGGACATGAAGTAAGTAAAACTTTACGTACAATTTTCGATAGTTAAAATTGAAGGCATTTTTCTATAGTTTAATTAAATAAAAAGTAAAAACATTCAGAATTATTATGTTTTTTCGTCACATATAGAACTTTAGAATGTAACTAGTATTAAAGCCGTAAACATTGCTTTTGATCCTGTCAACCATCAAATGCTGAATGCTTGTAATGCTAGATTTAAAATAATGAAAACATTGTTGAAGTGCAAGTTGCGGATAAATTAATGATAATAAGAAACTAATACATGGTCATAGCCATGTCATAGCCATAATAAAACAAATGCGAAAGCTTATGAGAATTGATGTATGGATGTCGGTCACTCTTTCACGCAAAAATTGCTGAACAGTTTTTGATGAAACTAATTGCGCAGACGGATGTGAAATTTGGGGAAATCTAATTTTTTTATATAAAATGCATTAGAAAAACGAAGGGAAAATATAGTATATTAAAAACAAAGAGAAATACTTATTGTATTTATTCATTAAAAATATAATGATGTATCCCATCAAGAATTTATTATTGCATATACAATTACAAAGTAAATATATTGTAATATGCATTGATATCAGATCAGCTACTTTGAGTAAACGCCCTAGTATATTATTATGTGTTTAGTGAGAACACTCCTTAACTTATGATATGAGGTCCTGAATGCAAATGTCACTCGTTAGCATGCATTGCGTGAACCCGGCCGTCTAATTAAGGGAACCAACCGACTTGACAAGTACTTCAAGACATTTTGTCATACAAGTGTGAAATTTTACATTTATACGGCGGCTTTACAAGGATTTATACCTTATTGTTACAATTTCATAGTTAAATTGTTTCATTGGGGCGTGAATTAATGCCAGTCTTAGAGGACTTTGCAGTAGTTTGAGAGATCCTAAGAAATTAAGTTAAGTTGGCTAAGTTGCTTATGGAATTTCCAAACTTCTTCAAAATTGTATGTTTTTTTAATGTATTGTATGTTTTTTTTTATCTATTGTTATCGTTCTGGTTAATGTTGTAATTAATTGTTGTACCTGTAATTGGTGCGCGTGTCAGCCGAAATATCTATGTAAATATTATCATAAATAATTTTAACACGTGTACTGTTAATGTATCTTAAATAAATTATAAAAAAAATTGGTATTAACAGAACTCTGTTGTAAAATCACGATAATCAAATATAAATTCTTGTTAATAATATAAATATATTCGTGTTAATAATGCTTCCATATTTGCGCCAGTATCTGGATTTTTAAACGAAAATATTATTAACTATATTATGTAGTAGTTTCTAACAGGTAATTAGTCTTAAAATAATATATTTATGAGCAGTAGGTATGGGATTTATTGAAGTGGCTGTAGGGGACCGAAGGCAGTTAAATTAGTTCTTCCAGCATCTGGAATCGACGGAGGAAAGTTCTGCAATACACACTTCACCTTTCCGACTCATTCCAATAGAAAATAGGGTTGTGAATTTTTCATATATTGATGACTTCATGGTCCGAGGATATATTTGAACTGTTTTAGGATATTTAGTCTTGTTATATAAACAGAAAATTCAACTGACTTTTCTAATAGGTACATAAAGTATATAATTACATATATCAAAGACAGTGAATTATATATTATTATTTTATATTATCTACTTGTGGTAGGTGGCTACCACCAAGGTACCGTCAGCCTGTCTGTCGACCTTAACATAAGAAATAACAATCTTTTTTTAAAAATTGCCACTTTGCTCTACATCCCTTATTGTATTGTTTTGAAACACTCCCACGTTGTAATTACAATAAGAAGCGTTGTAATTCTTGTGTGAAATGGTTATCCGGTCTCTTTGTCAGCTTTATTCAAGCCACCGTGAAAAAATAGCATAAGTTAATAATTGATTAGGCAATTAGGGAAAATAGGAATGACACGGATTTGGATGAAATTTGGCACACCGATAGGTCCATATGTTTTTATTTTTTATACATATAAAAAAATTTTCAACACGGACTAAGTCGCTAACACCAGCTAACATAAATAAAGTATATTTATAGTATTAAAATAGATTGCACTGTACTTTAAACGTTAGTACGGCTCTGTCTAAATTCCAACAAGACCAACAAGAACGCTCTTAAAATTAATAGACTACTTATAATGAAAAAAAAAAAGACATTTCCAATGTCAAAAAGTGAAGTCAAAAACATACATCGGCTAGAACTCGTTTAATGAATACCTACCAAGAGTAGGCACTCGAACGCAGCGCAATATTCAAACTATTCCCAAGTAATTGACTTTATACTCCTCTCCGTTGTATTATAAGAGGCAATAGCTAATCTACATTCTCAAAATACAATATAACAGCAACAGTAATAGAATCGACCAGTGTTTCTTGACATCTGTTTGTAACCGCAGTGTATCGCAAGTTATGTTTTTGTACGATCTGAAGGTAGAATGATGGGTCAATGTATTTTGGTTATTCTAATAGCACCACGTACTTGTCTGTCAGTATAAGTAATTAAGTTACGCAGTAGAAGGGCTGCGCGCTATTTGAAACAGTAAATTGCTTTATAACGTCAATGGCATGTGGAATTATTGATGGAAACAATTTAAAATGATACACAAATACAAAATTATTTTGGAAAATTACAAATTCAACTGGCTGCGACGGATTATCGGTCCAATAAACGGTTGAAATTAACAAATGTAGAATTAGAATATAGTCAGTAAATAATAAATGAAATATGAAAGTTTTCTGGATAGCTAGAGTCAAGACTAAGTACCCGGCCTGGGAAATCTTTCGCGACGACACACGGAGCCCGTCTCTCGGGCTGCCGCGAATGATGTGGAAATATCAGAGGGACACCCTTTTGAGCCGACCACCCTTAATGTCGTGGAGATGAGCGGCCATACGAGCGAAGGTTATTCTCTAGTTTCAGGTGGAAGCGGCCAGCGACTCTGCGGTATGTGCCGCAGAGAAGAGGTTATGGGGTGCTTCAGAAGTGCTTCCCCTCGCTGACTACCTACTGCGAGAAAGGGTATCTCATCTGTACTAATATTTTAAAGAGGTGAGGTGAGGTACTCCGAATCTCCGAATCTACTCATCTGAATTAAAAAATTCTTTCCTCAATAATTAGAATCGAATTTTAGGGTGGACATAGAAGAAGCTGCGCTCGCGTCTAATGTTTAGCATTATAACACGAGGGCGAAGCTTCTTAAAATAACGATCCTACTCTTGGTAAAAATATTAAGCAGGTATCTTTTATTTTCCAAAGCGGATGAAGTCGCGGCCAACAGCTTGTTATTATTATTTTAAAACATTCAATTGAGTTAACTAAATTAATGTATTCTTTCTAAATTTTAATTTAGACGAAATATTCGTAAAGCCTGTCTTAAGTATATATGTGTTTTGCGTTTTTGGCTTTCAATGCCAAATGACGAAAGGAAAAATAGGAGATAAATCTGTTTACCTTTCAAATTCCTTGTTATATTTTCCATATGGTATCGTAGTACAAAATAGAATCAATTATAGTTTCGACAAATTAATTGGGTCCGTAAATAATTCGCAAAATGGCCCTCTGAACATTGTTCACGTGTCGGACCCTTTTGCCAATTATTATAATTAACTATGAGAGGAAGTGACCTCTTGGGCTTTAGAGGGTAACTTCGTAATGCCTTCCATTTGTGGAGATTGATAGCAACAAGACAACAGGCTTAAGACGTAGTTAGGAAAGTTTTAAAGCTATTATTTAACAGTTCCCATAATAATCAGTCTTGGAAGTAATTTTAAGATGCTTAATGTGAAATTACAAATTTATTAAAGAAACGGGGTACAAAATCTTGAAAATCGGTGTGCCTGTAAAAACGTAAAATGTATTGTATAAGTAGTTACAAAATTCTATATATTTTATTACTATAAATCTATTTTTTATGTATCTTTAATTTAGACCAATTAGTATAAGTCTCTGATTCTAATATTATATAGGTACCCAATCGGAGAACAGCCTTTACAAACAGTCAACCATATTTTCAAGGAAATAATTAAAAAACAAAATAATAAATTAGGAAAATTTCATAGTCTGAATTCCATGAAGAACGCTGAGATGTCTGGGTAAGTAATCTACATACGAAGCAAGTAAAGGTTTTGATTTTGGCGATAGTTGCCTACCATCAAATGAAACGTATGCCTGTCCTGACAACCTTAAAGAAAAGTGTTTCTTACGACGAACTTGTGGAATGTAGTGTGCTCCTATTTCACAGTATTTTATTAAAATTAGACAACAGCACAAAGATATTTAAAACAAAGTTCTCAATAAAGTATTTCTCAATATATTATTTTAATAAATAGTTCCTATGCTTGTGTAAACAAATAATTTACTTAAAGCGGTAAAGAAATTTCAAGCATAAAATTAAGTGTATCAGCAAACAGCCGACAAAGTTTGCGTAGTTCCCGCAACAGAAAGTCATTATTCTGCCTTATTCCAGACGAGCAAATATTTGCGAAATGAACTTGCTTCATTATAGTTTTTATTTTCCGTTTTATGGTTCCGATGTGATTGAGTCTAAACAAGAAGTATGAATGCACTGAGAGAACTTCGAGAGACCACCAATAAAACGTTTCTCGATCGATCTTGGTTTCTAAAGATATAATAATATCAATACAGTTTATGTTACAGTAGCGAAACTTTGCATTACTATATAAACTACTTTTAAATTGTATTACATAGGTATTTTTATATTACGTTCAAATACTAAATAAGGGTTCGTGCGTCTTATAGGTCTAATGACAATTTCATCAAAGCCAGAGAGTACTTTAGATGAATTTAATTTACATATCTAAAATATACCGTTTATAGTCAGATATTCATGAAAAATTTTCAAAATGTCTTCATAATTAATTAGTATAATTATTGATAAATAATAAAGTCATTTCAATTTATGGTTATTTTTTTTAAATTGTTTTTCGAAGTATTAACAAAAAACCGTACTTTATGCATGATAAATGTATTTTAAGCGAAACTTTCAAAAATGGGAATATATACAATAATGGTCAACAAATTCCTATATAAGATATTTTAAAAATAAAATGAAGTTTTCGTACTGAATAAAATGTATTATTACGTTGAGTGGAAAACTTGAGATTGGCAAAGCAAAAATCGCTCTCGGTAAATGTTTGGTCTAGACGAGTTATTAAGAATTTATTTTCATACAATTTGTAAATGCATTATAGATTGTTATTGGTTTGCTTCTTTTTTGTCACGACTTTGTTTAATGAATAACACTGAATAACAATGAAGTGAATATATACACTTATTTATATATTCACTTCGTAATAATATATAGATGGGTACCATCATATTATGACTTGTTATTAAAATTGATTCTCCTTTAAATAAGTGCAATGAAACTTCGTACATCTTATATACTTACTAGCTGGTGCCCGCGACTTTTGAATATTTTTTTTCCAATAAAATTAATAAACAATCGGTACAGACATCAAAAGACTATTTACAGTTTGCAACTGTACAATAACTACGTAACTTAATTTAAGTCTTTGAACGCGACTTCCAAGCAATTTTAATTATTAAACTTAATAACTTACGACATTCTAATTAACGTGAAATAAGTTGAATGTCTAAGATTTTCATAATAGTCCGGTCTTGGGTTCGGAGCAATTATAGTAATGAAATGCATTAAATTAAGGGTCAAAGGGGTTGATGTCAAATTTATAAGAGCTTTGTCTTGCTTTCAAGACGTAATCACTATTTATGGGGATTTAGTTAGGATTTATTAACATTGGATTCTGACTACAATACGACCTTGCTTGTTAACTCACTGCTGAATAGAATTTAAGGATATTGGATAAAAGCTATTTTTTATGTTAAGGTCCCTCAGAACACAGGTTTTTTTTTTAACGAGCGAAGAAACTTTCAAAAAGTACCTTATGACAGATGCCGCATGCAATGCAACTGGCATAAGGTTATGTGGGACTCTTACCGCACTAAAACTCAGACTCGAGATGGTTATAGTTAAGTCCTTAAGGGACTTTGGAACCGTCACCGGACCGGCTAGCCCTGTAGGACCACTTGCAAGTGGCAGTTACGGCCAGAAATTGCACAAATGACCCAAAACTAGTTTCTTTAAAGCCCAAGCAAGGCATAACGAGGTTTTAGTAGGTTTCAAAAATATTTAATGAAAAATTGCAAATTGGAATATCCAATTTCAGAAAAAAACTTGTAAAAACTATATTATTTATAACATCAATATAACACGCTCTAATGTGCTCTCATACTTAGCTTCATAAGATATTCATTCACTTTCACATATAACTTTATTTAAGTTATATGTGAAAGTGAATGAATATCTTCATTGAAGAGCTAATGATTAATAAATAAAAGTACCATTCCTAGAAACAAAGAAAACACTATGTTATACGTAAAACTTCTTACATTTAAAAGTATTTGTTCTCTTGAATTTTACGCTTTGTTTTCCCTAGTACTTTCGTCTCGAATCAGAGGAAATTCGATTTAGCGGGTTCGTACGTCAACTCCGTAACAAATAAACAAAGCGAGTTTCTCGAAAACTGTTGCGATAGTGCTGACTACATAATATGTTCTTTCTTACATTATGTACAAAAGCTACAATATTACTTAAGTATTATGTAACTCGAAGGTATGATTAGAGGTAATTAAATATTACAAAAAAGACGTCGAAATTCAGATGTATATGTTTTGTCCAGAATTAAATATTTGAGTTGTAGCTACTAGCGACCCGCTCCTGGCTTCGCACCATCTGATACCTTTTAACGTCTTAATCAATGAATCGATCATCATGGAATTTTACGTTAACACAGTCAGGGATACAGGAAAGGACATGGGTGCCTTTCATCCTGAAAAAAGTACTGTTGATGATCCCGAGGGATCATCTAAAAATAAGCATTTTCTTACTATCATTGAAAAGTAAGACTGTTACAACACTATTTTGTAATTTTGTTGCATGTATGTAACATATGCAGTGCAGGTAACGGGCGACCCTATCCTAACGAAGAGCGCGCGTCCTCCGAATACTTGATCGTGTCAACCCGAATCTTTACAGTTTACTTTGGACCGCTTCAATGAATCTCAAAACTAGTTAAAATAAAAAAAAAGTAGAATAAAATTCTTCTCAAAATAATGGAATTAAATATTCATCGAGGAGAAATTTAAAATAAATCACATCGTTATTATGTGGGGGATATTCCGTTATTAGTACCTACTTCCAATTAGCTTAAAATATAAGCGTGTCTGTCAATATTAACATAAAATAATAAAAACGATAGTATAGGTGTTTTAAAGTGGTATTACTTCATTGAAGTAAAATTTTGAAAAAGAAAACAATATAAGGAAACTGTAAACAACAAGCTGTCTCGGAGCCCGACTCGATGTCGACGACGCTCGTAAAAATAAGTTGATTGAGAACATGAGAAAATTTTGGAACGTTTCTTCTACAACTGAAAATGTCTTTATACAATTTTATAGTTTATATGTAATAACATAATATTTTAAATGTTTTCATGTACAACCTTTTAACAATCTTATATCATAAATTTGCTAAATTTTTATTTCAATGCTTAACTCTTTCATGACATTTTGTATTGATTTTTACTAGCTTTTCCCGCGACTTCGTACGCACTGTTATAGTTCTTTATTTAAAACCCAATATTTTTTCAGAATAAAACGTATGGTATATATATGTTAATCCAGGTAATCCAGATTAAATATACTATACATATTATGTGCCACATTTCATCTGTTCAGTCGTTTTAGAGTAATAAAACATTCATCCTCACAAACTTTCGCATGTAAAATATTTTAAAATGAAATATTAGTGTTAATAATAACTTAGATATTGTTGCGTGTTAACAGTAAATTATTTTATTATAATATTTTCTTTGATCGTTCTCAACAGACTTATCTAATAGATAATTTAAAGACTTTATCTAAACAGCAAAAAAAAAGACGCCGCTCATCAAAGACGCTGGCTTCAACTTAGAGCAGTACTCAAGCGATCCCTCAGATTTGCATCTAATTATCATTTTTGATTCGCTCTTCTTTTGTGCAAATACTCATCCGAAAGGTAACACCGTAAATGACATAATGCCGCTGAAGATACGCTGAATTATTTATATGCTAATACCGCTCTTTACATCACCGCTTCGAAATACGCCTCAATGGATATTACTTTAGGGATTTTTAGCTCTTAAATAAATAATTGCGTTTGTGTAAGGACATGTTTTAATGAATTTTGAACGGGACCGCAACGAGAGCAATACGATCTCCCGTTTTGTTGCTCTAGCGGCATGAAAGAGAATTCATTTGGATTTGTCAACGCGGACTTTTTAAATTAAAGAATCCGTTGAAACGTTGTTGTGAACATGCGATATATATATATATACGTGAATGTACCTATAGGGTCTCATTTAATTTAGTTATTTCTGTAAATGGACTATACTTACTTAATGAAAACGAGCTCTTGATGGATAAATTACTACTACTAATATATAAATTGAAGTGTCTGTTTGTAATGTGAAGATTATTGATTTTTACTCAATGTAAACCTATATAAAAATATATACAGTACTTATTTAAAGGTTTTGTCTCTCTCAGTCTATCAGTTTGTTCCGGCTAATTTCCAAAATGGCTGAAACGATTTTGACGGAACTTTCACTGGCAGATAGCTAATGTTGTAAAGAGTAACTTATGCTACTTGTAATTGCATAATAAAATTCTAAAAATTCTTAAAAAAATAATAAAATTCTTCTAAAATTCATACATATGTTTTTTATGACATAATTTTCAAGCCCAAGCTTCCATTTTCAATTTGTTACAGATTGTTACAGTCCTAAGTGTTTAGTTTTATAAACATACAAGAAAAATCTGCCAACTTAAAGTAAAATACTTATTGTAAGTACGAGTATAAATTGAATTACTTTCATGGTGTCAAGAGTAGTAATTATATGTGAATTTTATGATTTCTCGAGCAATAAGTAAACATCGATGCTTAGCTACATTAAAAATCGAAAATTGTTGGCATTTTTCACGAAATGATTACAAGTATTATTACTAAATCGCAACGAGTTTGACATTCCACTCACACAACTCATTGTTGCGAAGAGTTGCGTTTGACACGAAAATTGTTTGTAAAGCGACGCAGGGCGGTGAATCAACTTGAAATTGATTTTTACGTCGAAACGTGAGACTGCTTTTGATGGCTTCTTAAAAAGTTAAAAAATCAACCCAACGAATTGTTAAATGAACCTCGCTTGCAATTCTCTCTCTAAACGGATCGACAATTTAATCATCCTTAACTTAATATTATTTTTATTTCATCTCATTTTTTTCTCCATCGTTTAAGTAGTGATAAAGCACAGGTGTTCCGTTGCTTTCAAGTGGGCAGCCCGTGTAGTGCCCTCTTTTTGACGTGAAATAAAGGCATCAAACCATCAATACTTATATTTTTAAAAAATATTGATAAAATCCTAACATATTTCGTTCCTTCCCATCAGCATTGTACAGCATTTTAAGGCTAAGCTATACAAAGGATGTATTTAGAGTCGTCAAGTGAATTGTGAATCCTGCCAGAATCAGGTTCATGTTAGCTTTTTATTAGAATAACAATAACCGCATACCGCATTTTTTTTTTTTAAAATATCTTTTGTCATATTGTGTAGAAATACTAATATAAGCTAATAGCGTAATATTTATGCGGTCAAATCGGAGCAACTTCTGAATTTCTGCAACACTTACCTATACTCGCTTTGAGTGTATCTAATATCTTAATATTCCACTTCACTGTATCTACATATCTACGACTTTATAATATAATAAGACTAGCTGGTGCCCGCGAGTTCGTTCGCGTTCTAGATAAAAGGTACCCTATGTCCTTTCTTGTGTCCCAGACAACATGTATGCAAAATTTCACGGTGATCCGTTCAGTAGTTTTTGCGTGAAAGAGTTACAAACATCCATACATATATACAAACTTTCGCATTTATAATATTAATAGGATTATATAAGGATATAAGGATTAAAATATAGTATTTTAAATGAAAATGTCTCTTATTATATGCAAATGGTTTTTTATGTAACCCTCAAATATTATAATAGACGAGGGAATTTGCATCATGAAAATGAAAACGTAAGTCTGCCAACGATTGCCAACGTTGTTTTCAATTTTATACTTTATTCATCGCAACTACATTCCCTTCTGTACTTATTGAGGTGCATAATTTCGCTTTGCAGACTTTACATAGTGATTTTGATGTTATAAGTTTCAAATTATGAATGGAATTTTTGTTCGACACTTTATCATTTAGTAATTTTGTATGTATTTAATTAAGTTGCGTTGAAATATTTTGAATTTCTACATTAACTTGTAGGCGAGAGGTATGCCTTTCTATACGTGGATACTAGCTTTTGTCAGCGACTTCGTCCATCCCTTTTTTTGGTTGTTTTAAAACAATTATTCAAACTTTATTTTATTTTATTTATTTAAAAAAAATTAAGTGTTGAATTTTTTATTATAATTTTTAGATGATCCTTCGGGAGCAGTACCTAGTTTTTTCGGAATGAAAGGTTACCCTATGTCCTCGCTATCGCTATCGCTGACAGAAAGCTACAAAAAGCTTCAAAGAACAAACAAACGATAAAGGAAACAAACTCGCTTTCGCATTTTGTAATATGCATTTTTTATAATACCAGGATTCTCTGGCAATATTTTAAAAACGTAAAAGTGGGGTTTTAAAAACATGACATTCCTCTTCCTAATCAAAGACTATTTCCCTATCCCTTCCTATTACATAATTCTTATCCTTAATCCTACTATATTCGGCAGCAACTTAGAGCACCTGTAGCGCTGCTTGTGTTATAGGTGACTGTACCTATAATCAAGAGGACCGTCAGTAAAAAAAAATCTTTTAAAATCAAAATGTTATCTTTATTTATGTATGTACATAAATCTGAAGTTGTGTAAATAAATTTTTTACGCTAAATGTTTTCGCAACCGAGTAGATACGTACGAGTAACCTTTCTACTACGACACGTCACAGATAAATTCGTCATGCGTGTTTACCGGGCAGACTGCCGCTTGCCAGCGAAGAGGCGACGCAGAAAAACTTATTTTACGATTTCCGTTGTCGGGAATATATCTATCGAACTGTTGGCTCGTGTAAAATATATTATTTATTGCACTTGTTATAAGTTTTAAGAATTATGGGAACAATATACGGTGACATTATCACTTTGGGGGACTTCAACGCTCGGCTTTTATTGGTATTGTTTTTAAAGGTTTTTAACAAATAAAAATCTTGCTTAATAACAGTAGTTTGTTACTTATTAATAAGCACAAATACAGTCCTATATAAATTTTAAAAAATATATTCGCAAACAACTCAAAATTTTGTCCTTTTTTATTAAAAAAAATTAAATAGATATTTTTTTGTATTGCTTTATCATGAAAATTGTCTCTTGTTGTCTGTCTCTTGTTCTTGATCTTATTGGTGTCAAAATTTCATGATTAGAAGACGTGAAAGCGTAAGAAACAAACTAACTTTCGAATCCTAACTAAACTTTAATATTAGTTAGGATAGAAGCAAACTTAATTACAAACTGAATGTATAATAGGCAGTGAGCTGATATTACTACGTAATAATAGGTAGTTTATAAGTCTCAAAGTAGTTAATAGATAGAATCCATATTTCTTCCATTTCCCTAATGTACATAAAGCTATATCGCAAACAAATTCTTTCGAAGCGATTTCTTCACACGTCGCTTCTCCGTTGACAATGTACGTGTTACTTTTAACAAAGGGCCAATCCGTGTGAAATGACATAGGCTGACAGCATCCAAACGACCGTCGAACATTATCACAAAATACCCTTAACTCGATTCGTTCATATAATATTCATGACGTGGTGCAATCTTTCAAAAATTGACACCTTTTTGTTGGGGTTACGGAACCCTCCGATTTACGCGAACAAGTTTTTTGTATTTGTGCTGGTGAATAAATTACAATGGACAAAAGGTATCATGCTTTATCACAGTACTAATTTATACTATTCCATTCTACATTGCAATACATTTATTTCATCTAGCAGTTTTGTGGTCGAAAAACTTAATTGCCATTTCAAAAAATACTAGATTTTTTTACGTACAATTTTAAATATGAAGTTAGTATTTAAAATTGTACGAAATACAAGACGTATGTAAATGAAGGCGTAACTTTTAGAGCCGCTGGACCGTTTAACTACTTAACCGATCGCCATGAGATTTTACATACACGTTGTCAGGGATACAGATACAGAAAAAGTACTGCTCCCGAGGGATCATCTAAAAATAAAAATTAAAAAAAATATCCTAAAAACTATTTAACATCGAACTAGTTTAAATATTATAAAAGCTTCTGAAAAAATGATAGATAGTGCGGAGTTGATAAAATCGCAAATTTATTTTTATTTTGGCAGATATTTATTCATCAGAAAATCTTCATTTATAAAATGAACAGAAATTATAATAGAACTTTTAAGTTCATCCTTGAAATTTAATATGATTTCAAAACGGTCATTATCTGTAGTAGTACCTACGCTACTACTCACGACCATCTTCCTATGGAAATCAAATTAAAAAAATCAATTAATAAATCTATGTACACACATTAGCGTCGAGAGACCTGAGAGCACATTAGAGATATTGGTCAACAAGCTCTCTGGTTGGGAATTTTTAGAGGGTTGACCTATGTACACATTACTTAGTAATAAAGCTTTAAAACAAATAGCGTCGCTCCCAGGGGTGTTCTCTAGAGGATATCAAATAAGTGGAAGCTAGGTGAGTTTCGTCCCACGTCACTCCCAACCCAGTAACTCAAGTTGATTGTTTGTACTGCGGACATGGATTTTTCCACTTGATTGTCTGATTTGATTTTCCCTCGGGCCGCTTCTTAGGTTGCTGTTCAAATAACTGGTTATAAATAACTACTCTTGTATTTTCTTTGGATTCGTTATCCCTAGCTTTGGTCTTATTACAACTAATTTAATTATATTTAGATCGATTTACAAGTACACTTTGAAATATGTAAACGATATTATTTGATTATAATCCTACTAATATACCTAAATTCGAAAGATGTTTCATACAAAAACTACTAAACATATTTTAATGATTTTACAGTTACATAATTTTTTTATATATCAAAAAAACACATCTTACTTAATCTTAGTTAAAGCAAATGATATATATAATTTCGGATTGCAATTGCAAGAAAACTATATCATATTTCTTTATGTTATGTCAGGAAAAATAAATATATTTTTGATGTAAAACTAATAAAAATAAAGAGGCAAACCAAATGTTTCCAAAGTAGGTATCCCGAGTTTCTTTCGGGGTTTCTTCTCAGGATCGTCATCTTGGCTTTTCTTCCGAAACCCTGGTAAATTTAAATTTATAATAACGATCATAAGAGTTTCTTGTAGAAACCTAATTGATAAATAAATATTTTGATTTTGATTTTTGATTTTTGATTTTGTAAAGTTGACTGGTAGATTCATTAGTTTGTATATAAAATTAGATATGCTTGTTGAATAAGTGCTGCAAATTATGATAATCCGACATTAACACTGCGAATTATATTATTTCCGATAAAAAAAAAATCAATTGTCCTTTCCTTTGTACTTAATAAGGTATATGTTATAAAAGGAAAAATCAAATACGAAGCAATAAGCCATGTATTGGGTGACATAAAATTGGCACCAATAATAACTTCATTGTTGTATTGGAAAGAGGAAAAGAATAGTACTTTTCTATTAAGGATTACGAGCGCGTGTCGCGACTACCCTCGCTTCCTGACAATCGTGACGACAACCGTTTCGAATCACCGTCATTGTCCACTTGTCGTTAAGTTTTTGTCTTCACTCCCCTTCTTACACTTCGACTTGTGTCATAATACACACTGATACAAAGTTCAGTGAACAATTTATTATTAGGTTTACAGACAGGTTTTTAATTTTTTTAACCATATAAAAATCATTGCACCAGCATCAAAATGATCAAATTACACAATTTAGATGGCTAAATTGTGTAAAAAATAATGTTTTTGAGGTGGATTGAATGTTTCAATAAATAATATTAAGTTAAGTCAAATTAATTTAAATAAAATTGAATTTTCATTTATAAATTTTGAAAAAATAAATTGATAAAAAAGTGTAAAGTTGTAGGATAATCAATCATTAACAAAATACCCTGTTTTTATATTAATCTTGAAATATTAGTTAGAAAAATAGACTTTCTGAAAAAAAAAAAAAAATTATTCAACTTCGTATATAACATTTTGTTTCTAAAAGCAAAGTTACAAAAAATAAGAAAAACTACTTATGCTGAATATTTTTCCAGTCCACTTATCACATCGTCCGTGTGTCTCATATGAAGATTTAAAGGCGAGGTAAGGAAGACAACAAATGGACGCGGATTGATGTCAGATTTATTTTAGTGACGTCAGATTTATATCCGACAAGACAAGGAAATGCTATTATAATGGCACCATGTAATGTACATTTGTGTAGCATCATTTATCAATATGACAGTGACATAATATATTTAGTATTCTATATCCATATTTCCTATAAATATCCATATTTTATTTAAAATTAAATTTATTGAAATTAACAAAACACAAAAGTCAAGAACATAATTATAGTCTTAAAGCAAACCAGTATATAATAGATAATTAAAAAAATATTCCTATCATCAGGTCTAGCAATTTTCTACGGACGAGGTATTCACAAGGCGAATGGAATTATCTCGTTTTCGAGAAAACTGCTGACGCACCACGCGTTGAGACTAACGCGAAATTAGTTATTTACTGAATACGGTATACTTGTTTAGAAGTCGGCTCTGGTTTGGACTTATTTGGTCACCCACTTACAGAAGACCACTTTACAGAAGAATTAGTTTACTCAGTAGAACAACAATACAAGATAAACTCCCCGTGTTGTGTAACATATAAAAGTTCTCAACGAGGAGAAATTATTGAAACCTCCTTTCTTCTCTCCTTCTCCCAAACCGTTCGCCAAAAAGGCCAAAAAATCGAATCCAATTTAGATTGACGCTTCTCATACCACAGCGAGGCGATAACGCCTACGCGCGACTTATACTTACTTTTATCCTGATTAGGATTATTAGATATTAAGCTGTCTCTACTATAATTACAATACTACGATTGTTAAGACGTAATGCAACTTAGCTAAATTTTTGAAGCACTCTTCCAGTAGTAATTTGTGTCTTTGTCAACGTACGTGGTCTCGCAGTATGTAATAATGAGCAGCAGCGGGGCGGGTCGCGCTAACTCGATTACCTGATACGAGTGCAGCATCGCAATCATGATCACACTATTTTATTTACATTATTATTATGTGATAATAATGTATATAAAGTGGAGTTTCGCTGTGTATTTCGGTGAGGGAGTAAGAAATGCCAAGACTCATTTCCCTATCTCTTCCTAATTCCTAATATTTATTATTATTATAGTAGATAGTTGGACCGATGCGCTTGCAAAGCCTCATTCTTTTTAATTTTTACTGTATTTATATTTTTCATATGGGGATAATAATTAATTCTGGCACTAGCTTTATTTACATATAGTTCATTAAATCACTTTACTCCCTTGAAACTATGTAACTATTAAATAAATAAATAACTTAAATTGAAACTAGGCTGAAATTACGAGTAGATGAGCCTAAAATCTCGCTTCTGACAAGCGAGCGATTAGTTTGAAGTGTTATGATATAATCTCATACTAAGAATAGCGAAATATGTAGAATAGTCGCGAATGATTGTTATTATTAAAACATTCTGTCGATTAGTGCGACAGTTAAAGTACTATGATGGCGCCTTTAATGGCGTCTAGTTCACCCTTATTATCTATTTACAGCCCGCATTTTATTATTGGGGTTAAGATGGTACAGGGTATAAAAGCTGTAGTAGGAGGGTGGGCGGGGTAAGGGCCGATGAGATCGGACGATCGTTAAGGGATGTTTTTACGACCATCAAACGATACTTTGCGAGATGGCATCCGGTTGTTGTAAAGTAAAAACGTAATTTCGACTACTTCAGATGCTGCCTTTAATTTGGCTGTTTCAAACAAACAAGATGTTAGTATAATGTATAACTGTACAGTAGGCGTATTAAGAAATAATATGACAAGGTAAGCATGGAATAATTATAGTGTTTAACTACCGAAATAATATCTTTGCGTTTAACCAACACCTACTACTAAAGAGGTAAGTAATCTACAGTAAGATCTTACTTATATATCTACAATCTTCTACAATCTTAGAATCTTAATAAGAATAAGATTGTAGATAGATCGTGTGTTGTTGAGTACTTTATTAGTAGGTGTTGGTTTAACACATTAAAACAAATCCATGTTAAGAAAAAAGTTCACCTTTTTAATTTTTAGGCATTTTTTAACATTTGTTATGCACTGCCTAAATTGAGGTGAAGACGAAAAGCCCAGTAGTGACTTAAAAATTGTATTATCCGAATAGGACTTATGAGAAATGAATGATCCATGCTTATAGTCCATCTGACGGGTGGAATCGACCTCTTGTTGTTGCTTGTGAATATCAGTTCAGTACGTCTACAATCCACATACCACTATGTGAACATTATTCACTTGCCTTCTATGAAAAATATATATAAAATTTTTCCTCTTTCCTTCTGCTACTGACTCTAATATAGTTCTTTAATGAAATTACATGAAATTGTTATGTTCAAAAAATGTACAGTAATTCTTACTGTTCACTTTGGAGCCGGCAGCTGTTCACAAATCTCTTTTGTACGTGCTCAAGTAGTCCGCTAGTGTTTAGACTTAATGAACAACCCTCTTGCTCTTAACTTAAAGCTTTACAAACATTTAAACAAATCCACTCTTTGTCTTATTAAGTCACATAAAAACAACGTGTACACATTTTACAAGTTTGCTGTTTAACTTTACGAATTCCAGTGTTAGAAATTTAGGCGAGAATAGAAATTAAAATAACGCTTGACAACAATATTATTTAACTTTTCATTGCATTTTAACTTACTATAAAACAAACACAATAGTTGGCATATATATCATACGAGGCTGATCGCCCCAGCATTGCCTCGGCTCGAAAAATTGCAATTATATTATTCTAAGAGCTGACCTACTATAGATGCGAAAGTTAATGTTTAGCTATATATAAAATAATTCTAACTAAACTCTATATCAGATTACTTTTCTTTCATTAATAAAATTCAGGAATAAAATGGGATATTTAATACTTTTTTAATTACATAGAAAACTAAAAATTTAGGTAGAAATTAAATCTATAAAACAAAATAAAATCAATCGAAAAAGACTGTTTTGACATCATACGAGGGACGTCAGCTTATCCATTATTATTTTATCCGTTTTCAATTTTCTTAACAGTAGGTAACTTTATAATTATGGCTCGGATTGAATTAAAAATCGAATTCCCTGAGCGTATAATACAATATAGTCAGCTAATATAATTACGTACGGCTGTTAATATCGTCGCGTTGAAGACATATTAAAGTCGCATCATGATTATTCAGAGGGCGTTTTTAATTAAACAACCCAAGCTAAGTTTCAACGGCACATAAAATTTTATAACCCTTTAATAAGACGTAAAACTGTTGTTAAACGTCAGTTTTAACAGCGAATATTAATGATTATATAAGTACCGCAATATGTTTCATAAAGCAGAAAACTCGCCAGACTCGTAAAGTTTTTAATGGAAATTTTCAATTAATAAAATTTTTGGTAGTGAGAATAACTTCATTGTTTGGTATTCATTGTTTCATAGGAATATATTAGAGAAGTGTTTATTAGTCAGTAGGTACCTACTAATATTATAAATGCGAAAGTTTGTATGGATGTATGGATGTTAGTAACTTTTTCACGCAAAAACTACTGAACCGATCACCATGAAATTATGCATACACGTTGTCTGGGACACCAGAAAGGACATAGGGTTTCATCCAGAACGCGGACGAAGTCGCGAGCACCAGCTAGTTGTTAATAAATAATGATGTTTTTATTCTGCACTTATTTAGTTTTCTATTGTGAAAAGGGCAGAAGTCCCAATCATCCCTTATCCTAATCCTTCTAACGGTCGCCAGCGCGCTTACAGTGCTTACAGCAGCTGTGGCATTGCTTCTGTTATAGGCAACGGTATATACCTATGATAAATCTGTCATGGTTATTTTGAATGGATGGTTCCAACGGATTTAAATGCGGTTTTCACTTATCTTATGGAAAGAGGCATAAACGTGGAAGACTAGTGTATATAAAAAAATCGCGGGCAAATCCAGAAGCGGGTCGCTAGTAAAATATAGGTAATGCGATAACATTTCATAAAGGGAATTCCATACAACCGTGCTTAATTCTTTCCCTTAAGCCACGTATAATTCAATACAATGTACACGGTATCAGTATTACATACAGTATTTATAAGCACAGTATTTATAAGTATCTATAAAAATGAAATGCCTTTTGTGACGCCCCCTCCAAAAAACGTCGAGCAAACTTTGGCAGTAAAACCAACGAACCGGTTACAGATAAAACAAGTCCGATGTGACAATGTAATCCTCGAAACGTGAGAAATGAAAGAAAAACATATACCTATCTATATACATTTATGAACACTATAAAGCGGTAGTGTGTTTTTGTGTATTATTATCTTGCCATATATAAATGAGGTAGTGAGATAATCTCTGCTTTGTGTAACTAAACCAACATTTTGATATTCGTTTCAGTGAGAATTCTCTGTGTTAATTTGCTATCTTATCTTCTTAGAGTGCCGCTTCTCTACGAAGGTTGGCGACCATCACGGCTATCTTAACCTTGGAAGCTGTTACGTGAAAGAGGGAGCGAGTGTTTAAACCAAACCATTCTCTGAAATTCTTCAACCCAGGATGTCTTCACTGTTAGACTGCTACGCTTTTCCCTTGCATCACTAGCTGAAGAATACGGTAACTTTCGCCCATCACGTGCCCGAAATTCCGAGCTGCCTACTACGATGTGGGTGGGAAGCGTAGTTTAAAGCGATAATGGTTTCAGATGCCAATCTGTAAAATATCTTCTAAATCTGAATCTAAAAAATCCAGTTCTTCTAGTCTAGAGGGTAAGGGACAAAGTTGGAGGACAAGTTTTTAGTTACAACAAAGTAAGTATACCTCAAAAACAACTTCTACAATAGGAGCAAAATGGGTCTAGATTTTGTTCTAGGTCTAGTGAATGTCAACGAATCAGCGGACACCTTGGAATGATTTATAATTTTTGTTGCCTTAATACACCCCCGGTTTTCGGCCATTAGCGTCTGCAGGACTAAGTGAAACTTGAATTATACGATTGTCTAGACATTCCATTGTAAGAAAAACAAATTAATTTCCCTCGCTATTGTAGTGGCAGTCGAAAAGTACTCCACAACAAATTTATGTCCTCTATTGAATTATAGCGCAACGCTAAAAATGAGAAAAAGTAAAATTAACAATCGCCGTAAATTTATTTCCCTTTTTACGTACCATTTTCTAACTTTTTGATACATGTTTTCATATTAAATTTCATTGAAAAAGCTAACGCGCTCGCTTTTCATATAAAAGGAAACTATTTAGCAGCTTACAGCTATTGCTTGCTTGTCATTGGCGACAGTAACCACCTACCAACAAGTGGACCGTCAGCCTGTCTGTCTGTCTACCTTAAAATAAAATACATATGCACACATATCTCAATTTAATTTATGTAGGTACCTACTTGTACGTATTATAAAATAACGTCACTGTATGCCTGTTATTCGTTAAATTCTAAACTAGGAAACGCGAATTTTGATACGGTTTTCATTAATGGAAACAGCAATAAAGTAGATTTAGATTTGTCTATATAAATAATTTGCAGAAAAAAACCATACGCACCTAGGGAGCGTCGGTAGTTTTTATAATTATTTTTTAAAAATGACTCATTCATAAATGTTTTTCAATTAACGAATGTGCAAACGTAAACATTCGAATTTAATCTCAGTGAGTGCGAGTCTGATTGACGATATTTACGAGCGGTCGAGTTCAGTCCTCTCTACGCATTTAGCTGTGCCGACTGCCGTGAAACGCCCCGAACATTTCACTCTTTTCGGATTCGGCCTACTAGACAAGTAAATTGATTTTGCACTCGCTTTTAGACGGATCTCGATTTAGTTATTATGTTTATATTTCTTATACTTACTCGTTGACTACGTGCAGCGATATAATGTCGTACTAGCTTGTCAACTAGCCTTTATAGGTACTTACTTTTGCTAGGCATTGGATTTTTTTCATCCAACTCAACGAATTTTGATACGGTTTTTACTAATGGAATGAGCGATAAACAAGGAATATTTTTGTATATATAATTTGCAGATTCAAAATTTAATTTTTAAGTGCGAAATTGAGGGTGGATTGTTAGTGATCTTTAATAATAAAAGGACAATTTGTTATTAGTAATTTTCGGCATTCGTCGGATGCGACCCTGCACTATGTATTACAAAGGCGGGCTCCTAGTTTATTTATTGAAAGGAAAACCCTTTTATGGCATTGGAATCCACTCGCTTCTAATGGCTATGTTTTGGTCGGCGACGCGCGATTTTAATTATTTTCGTCCAATTTACGAGTGGCCATTAAAGACCGGGCCCCTTGTGACCCATTACGGAGCCGCTTATTTGCGAGGTCCGAGTCTTGTTGATAACTTTACAACGCTGTATTTTATTCGAGAGAATTAGTCTTAAACTGAATGCGTGCTGTGCGGTGGGTTATAATGGCTTCCTTTTTGCATGGGATGTGTATATCAGTCTTATACATTTTTAATATCCTCATCAAGTATTAGAATAGGCCAACAGTAAAAATGAGGTAGTTTAAAACATAATATATTATATAAGCAGGGAATTAATTGTGTAATAACATTTTTTATTATTATAATGTTTAGTTAAAGTGACAGGATAGGCTAGTTTTTTCACGCGGACGAAGTCGCGGGCGCCAGCTAGTCATGAATATACCTATCTAAAAAGTAAGCTTAATTAAAAATATATTTATCTGAAGCAAGAAAATTGGCCATCGTTTTCTAAATAAAACTGTTAGTAAGTAGTTTTATGATATTATCGTAGCACACCAAACCTTTTAGTTTTTTTAATACAGAGACCAGTTAAAAACAAATGTAGAGGCAACAAATTGGAATACTTACAGAGGTTATTAGGGTCGCATGAAAAGTAATGTATTATCTAAAAATATATTTTCGGTAGATAAATTACGCCACTAAAGTCATCTGTTACCTTGAGTGTAATCCGAAGTTTATGTCTTTGTTATTTACGTTTTAACTCATGAAAATCTGTATGAAGAAAAAAACAAATTTACTATATTTTTCGAGATTGTTTTGTATTCGCATAAATACTTTAAATTAAATAAAAACCATTAAAATTTAAACATAATTCTTATGTATAAGAAGTTCTTTCCTAATAATATCTTCTTAAATAAAAATATGTTTATTACAAGTAGGTACTCATATAAGCATATACATTTAAGATGTGCTATAACTATAGGTTACGAACAATCAGCTGAATATTCTACAATAAATATTTCAAATTAAATAAAGTTATTTTGTAAAAAAAATATATAATAATATCAGAGGAACTTTACTGTCAATTGGATGTAACGACCCTCGCAGATCCGCTTTTCGTATCACAAAAAGAATCAACATCGGAAGAGATAATCCGGCGAACATGGTTCGGCAGCAGGTAAATAGCTATTACGCGCTTCGTTGGTCCCACGAAGAGACACAAAGTCTTCCCGTCACGCAGCTGTGATTGATGGAGTGTCAAGAACCGCAACTATGATGGCTTCATTTCATGCTTTTCACTAAAGAAAGTCATGCGTGATACTGTACCGATGATAGCCGACGAAAGAAGAACCTTAGATCATTCTATGTGCTACAGCTAAAATATATATTAATATTATATTATTTAGATAAATATGTTGATTTTTTAAAATAAAAATAGAGATTATTTATTTAGAATTATTAAAAAGGTTATAAATCCTGGATAATTTCATGCAAGGTACATTTTAATTAAACTTTTTTTTTAATTAAAATGACTTGAAATTGAAAAAGAATACTTTCGTATTATATCATTCTTCTTAATAAAATTTTACCCGTCTCTTGAAAGAGCGGTGACTCGAATTCGCTATTGAAATCGGGACATTATTCATTCAAATGATACTTTAAGCGGCTAGCAATTACGGGGACTTCGCTCTAAAAAACTTTTGTCCCAATTGGTAAATAATTATAATTATCACGGAGGGTCGCTTTGGTGATTTCGCAAAAAGGCAGAATGCAGAACTTCGGTACACTCTCTGGTTATTAAAATTTTCCTTACTCAAAATCGTCTAAACAAATTCAGCGTTAACATAAATTGTACTCTAATAGGACACCTTTAAGTCGAAAATCAATGTTGACGTAATCAACGATAGCGATCAAAGGGAAGTTTGATTTTGTGGTGATAATTGTGGCGAGTCCTTAATTATTTTGAGGGTAAACTTTTGCTGAAGTTAATTTGAGGCTGGATGTTCGATTCCTTTTTATGTGACTTCCAATTTATTTGGTCGACCGGAATATTCATTAGATAAACTTGGTGAGGTGGGATGATTTTGTAGGGATGTTTTAAATTTTATTTGTTTATTAGGATCTAGGTACCGGCACCCGGTTTCGCACAGATGCAATTTTTTTCTATAATCATAAGCCTTTAGCGAAAACCTATCAATATCCGTTTATATGTATAGAAGTTAGCGGAGAAATAGACAAAAGCGACATTATTTTTATGGTAGGACAGCCTGCGTCCAGCTACGGTACGGACATGACTGTGTGCTTAGGTGTCTGTTTAAGAGAGGCAAAGGAAAAATCCTTAAAATATATCTTAAAAAGCTCGATGGCGCGCTCCATCCTTTCAGTAGGTACTGTTCGTGTTTGTATAAGAAGGCTTTCTTTTTTGATTTACGCTACGCAAGTGCGCTGCCACTCATAATAAGTAGGATTAATAATAAAGAATTAAGGATAAGCAAGCGGGCTCTCACAACAACACACATGTTACTACCGGGAGACTCACTCAAATGTCTGTGAAACGCAATGTCAACAATTTTTTCCTGAATTCATTTTATTTTATTATTTTTCAAGTAAACCTTCGATGTAGATTTAAGTAAATGTAACATGTTTATATTTTAATAAATAATATAAAAATATATTTGTACTATAATATCAGCGTCTGAGGTCTCAAAACATCTATTAGAATATTCAAATTTCGCAATGAATTTTTAAAAAAGCAGCTGCAAGCTTCAAGTCTAGCATACAAAGGCTTTGCATATTCTGTAAACTCGACTCTCAGTACTTCAGCGGAGTATTTGTTTAAAATACAAGACAGCCTCGTATCACGTCCCCTACCCAACGAACGTATAGCTGTAATAGAATTTATATCACACCGACGCTGAGCCCTTTTAACATTCCCCCTGTAAATCCGGTCGAGTAGTGTACCTAGGCAACTTGTAGGTAGATAGCTAGGCTTTAGGTTTCAGAGGGGACGGAAAAGGGAAGTAATTACTGGGGGAAAGACATCAAGTGTGTCACAGGGAGAGTGTGTTGCGGAAAAAACGTGCGGGAAGTGTGTCGGCACGCATCAGTTCACTGTGTCACTGATGATCTTTAGGGTGTCTTTCGTTTTTCGGGACAATCACCTGTAAGAGGTAACACGCTTGACACATATTTAAACACCTGTTTTTTTTTTAATTAATGCTAAGTTGACATTAATTTAAAAATTTAAATTAAATTAATTAAACAAATTTAATTTAAATTAAAGTTTGACGACGCGTTTGGTCTAGTGGCTAGTACCCTAGCTGTTAACCAAGCGGTCGCAAGTTCGAATCCCGCTAGGGGCAAATGATTATGTTTTACCTTTGTACCTGAGTCATGGATGTTTTGAAAAAAGGTCATGAAAAAAGGTAATCTATGTTGTATATCAACTGTCTGGTATTCATAATACAAGCATTAGTTGCTTACTTTGGAACTAGATGGTGCTGTGTAGAATGTGTAAAGATATTTGTAACTCTTAATCCATATTACATTATGGAATATAAGAGGTGACACGCTTGACACATATTTATACTTGTTTTTTTTTAAAAATTAATATTAAGAAAATTGGTAACTTTTAGTCCATATTACATAATATAAATAGAAATTTTATGATTGTGTAACATCGAATTAAACACGGTTCATTTGTTTATTTACTTTCATTAGAACAATGCGAACAATATTGTAACAATTCTGAACAATTCTGTAACATTGAACTTTGAAATGAACAATTGAATTCTGTACAATAGTGCCAAAGTTATAATTTAGAAAAGTAATTATTACATGAGATTAGAATTCATTACATTGTTTTTGTTCAAAACTGAAATTAATATAATTTATCGTAAAATAGTTGTATTTCATTTGGTATTTTGTTGCAGATATTGCGATATTTGTTTAGAACTTGCTTGTAAATACTTTTTTCTATTTCATCTGTTAAAAATATCATAATGATCTTAATTTAATATTAATAATTTATTTTTCATTAGAATAATTTTCTTCTAAAATATTTTATTTTGTTCTGTAGTTGTGCACACGGAACTAGTGTAGTAAGACTTTTTGTCTCACATTTACATAAATATGGTTATAACGTATTATTTTTAAAAGTTTTTGATTCTTTTTTTTTCATTAAAATTATACTTGTGAAATTTTATTTAGAATAGACAGACGTTGAAAACAAAAAAGTTGTTGATAATTTCATGTTAAAATAATTTTTAAACTTTTTCAAGCTTTTCGAGCAATTGGTAATTATTCAAGTGAAAAAAAGCTACTTTTTTAATTTACCCGCTAAAACCCCGACGGGTTACAAACTTTAAACTTTAGTTATCGTCTACCGTCCCCTAGACAATAGTAGAGAGCTTATTTTAATAGCTCATCTCCTAATCAGAATATTAAAATTTTTAATTTTTATTCGTATAGATACATATGGAAGCATTTCATTATATCGCAGCCAGGGGTCGGCTAGGGCGAGTGACGCAACACTGTTGCTACGCGCGGGGGAGTCCGCTGACGCATTGCCACAGCCCGATGTACATCAAAATATTAACAACATGGATGTGACTTTAACTTTTATTATTCTAACTAAGCACTAGCTCCAAATATGCTTTATATACAACTAGCGGATGCCTGCGACTTCGTCCGCTTTGAAAAATAATAAAACACTTGAGAAAATATTATATAAAATTTAGGTGTACCTTCATTGCTGTTTACGGTGGCTTCGCTACTGTTTACAATACCTTTATAATAACGAGCTCCATCCGTGCATTTAATACTTCCTGATTGGTATTGGTTTTCAATAAGAGCTGAACCTTCATTAAAAAACTATTGTAGAAAACATATCTTATTACGTCAACAACATTTCGCGTTCAAAATTTCGCTACTACAATTTTATTGTGATGCCATCCATAGCCAAAGTAATCTAAATAAATTTAAGAACTAGATATAAATATTTTTACCTTTAAAAAACTGTTGAAAATCGCTAACAATATTTTTTCTATTTTCGATTAATATACAATTTAAAAAATTTAAAAACGATAAAGCCAAAAAAAGAAAGCAAGCAGTACGAAATCTTGGCCTTGTATTATGTCCTTTAGTTATTGAAGACGTCTGTCCAAATTACTGTTGTTAATACGAGACATACAATAAATAAAAACTATAAAAAACACCGTTTCGTAACTCCGTAATGCAGCACTGTAGATGCCCTATAGGTATGATTATCTGCAGATTAGTCCCTGCTAGGGGATCTGAGTACCACACTCGCGTTGCTAGGTTACAGGGGACCTATCCCCAAGGTCAAAAGTTATAAGCATACGTACATACTAATCAAATCGTGAGCAGAGGGGTGAGATGTACTCTCCACTGAAGCACTAAGTAATCGATTCATTCGCACAAAATTGCTATTTAGATTGTACATTTATACATTTGTGAAGGGATTTTTTGCTGTGTTTAGTTTTATCTAGATTTAGGGGACACTTTTCATGGTTCGATATAGATTTTTGCCTATTTAGACCTGCACTGTTTTTCCTGTTCACATTTATTATATCTGCATTTAGAGCTATACAGTTAACATGTATCAGTGAGAAGTTATGTAATTAATGAGAAGTTATGTTAATTTAGCAAGTAAACTTATTTTGAAATTTTAATATATAAGTAATAGTTTTTTGTTTTATATTGTTTTAACTTTGAGTTTGTAGGATGAGGCTCGTTCTTAAATGTTGCTTATAATTTTCCTAATACTTTCTCATTTCACTTTTTTGCTAGAATTGTTTTAGGAACCTATTACTTTTGTGAGTCGTAATAAAGATTTGTTATTTTGTCTTCTTATTAAAATTAATTTTAATATAAGTACTTATGCTTTAACTCTACAATACTTGATTATGTTATAATTCATAACACTATCTTGATTTTTATAAGTACCTAGTAAGTGCGCTCATTGTGCGTACATGTGATGGTAAATGATAAGGTATAACAAATAAGCAAAAGCAACATCAAGGGTGATAGGGTAAAATTTACCTACCTATCAAGGTCGGACCTTGATTGGATTTCTATTTGCAAACTGTGTTAATTTTTTTAATAAAATATTATTTTATGTAATGTGTGTGAATTAACACTTTGATAGCTGATATTTTTAAAATAAGTTTTTATATTCTTTACTGAATGAAAATAATTAAATTTATTTTACAAGGCAGGAAGGAAGGTTCTTTGTAAATAAGTATTTACAAAGAAGATTTGACCGAGATTGTGTATTTTTTACAATTGTTTTAAAACATCTATGTACTGAATATTGGTAATTATTTTTTGAATTCTCAGTGACCACAGTCAGCGCTCCTACTCATGAAAACAATCAATTTCAGGTAATATCATTAATAATATTATACTCATTCATATGTAATGTTTCATTTAAATATTAATTCAACAGATTAAGTGTTTCATCGAATTGTGTGTCCTATGTTTGATATAATTGTTGATTTACATGAACGAGTTCGAACGATATTAATGACGATTTTGCGCTTCACCGCATCCGATCGAGTAGCAACCGTTTGTATTCGAAGCGAGCGACCGCGGTCGTAGGGTTGCCTGTGATTTCATTACGTGATTTATTTTTTCCATCTCCCTCTCAATCCAATAAATCCCAATGCGGCGGTGGCGGGTTAATTATTAATTTTAAGGCCACGATTGCTGTCGATGAAAAACCTTCAACTAGCGATTAATTAATGAGAGGTCTATACGCATTTCATAAGCATTTTCATTATATCGCTTTATGTATGCACTTAGGGTAATTCGTCGAACACTCTAGGAATATACTTTATAAAATGCACAGATAACATTTTGAAAGAACATAAAGTATTGATTGGTACTTAATAGCAACCAGTTAATCTTTGACTTATTAGAGTCAGCAGCGCACTTTTTATTAAAAAGACAGGCTGGCTTTCCACATGATGGTAGGTGGTTACTTACCGTCGCCCAAAAATAAACACAAAAAATGACACACTAGATACACTTGCGCCTATGTGCATGTATGTATATGTATGTATACTGTATATTACAATGTAATACTAAAGTATTTCTCTTGCAAGGGACCAGATAATAGCGGAACAGTCCTTCAACGCTGAAACACATAGGTATAGACAGTTATATCATGGTGTTATAACATGTACTGACTGTTGTATAATAGTAGTCATCTGTAACAGCCCGTTCACACGGGACAGTCCTGCATTTTCTGGACAGTATTTTGCTGGTCCAGATTATTTTTAGTAGTTGCGTATTATTTCATATAAAACTACTCGGACGACCTGCATGCAGGTTTGGAGGCATTTTTTGTTAAGCCTGAGTCGTGAAAATGTGAAATAATTGCGTTTATTTGATCCCTTGCTGTATCGTTATTACTAAAGTTTTAATTATGCAATTAGTATGTAAGATATTTAAGGATACATTCTATAAATCACACTCTTTAGAAACACGATTACTTATAATTTTCTCGATAGAAAAAAAATCCAAAGTTACCTCTAAAAAAATAAATAAACCGTTAGTACGGCATAAATACTTCACGTAAGGTTATCAGTTTGTGAATAATAACAAAACAACATGTTTTCTATAACGTACACTCTTCACATTTTCAAAATGTATATTTGTTTTTTAATACGAAGGAAATACCTAAATTCCCGTGCATTCGGCCTATATTAGCTAGAGCCGCCAAGCTTCCCCCCTATCCGCTTTAGTATTGCTTCGGCCGTCGGACGGGGAGGTTGTGTCGCTTGTGCTAACGCATATTTTAAAACGTAAGCGCTTCGTAAGTGTTAATTTACTATGGGGAATAAAGTAAACAAATCAAAGAAAAGAAGGGGTTGGCAAAAAAACAATGGTAAACGCTTGCAAGAAGAAATAAAGTAAGTAAAACTCGTACCTATACAATAACTATTATTTTTTCTTCTATGAAATTTAAATTAATACTAAAATGTATAGTATATGTATATTACATATTACATAATGTATATGTATGTAGGTATATTGTTATTATTTTTTAATTCTTTTTGTACATATAAATTATAATATATTTTATATAAATTTTATATTTATTTTTAAATTTTTACATTTAATTTTACATTATATATTTTACATACATTTTACAATTAAATTCATATCTATTTACACGATATATTTACAGAGAAGATTTACAATTGCTAAAAAAATATAATAATTACACGTGCAGTATGTAAACTCGACAAATAAAGTGCGTTATCATCCTAAGATTGAACCAAAGATAATTGATTGGTCTCGCTGCGCTCGACTAGACAGAGCGCTATACAAAAACAATAGCTCCGAAAATGTGGCAACATTTTATTGTAGTGTGTGTAAAAAATAGTCACTTTTTATCACTTTTTACAAAGTTTTATTATATTTTTACATAGTTTTACTACGCAAACTGGTATTTTATTATGTCTAAAATTTTATAAAACATTCGGCACGTACACGTCACAGACAGTTTACAGTGTGACTGGCTCGGGTACGCCGAATTCGGCGTACATACTATTTTATACAGCATTTTACAAGTACGACGGCGGTATCTAGTCGAGCTCGGCGAGACCAATCATTCATCTATGGTATTAGTTTTAGTAAGCCCCATGGCATCTGCTCATAAAAGGGATGCTAAGTTTCGAAAAATCGGTGGAAGAAATTAGAATTGGCCGAATTTTACTACTGAATATAGATAGGATATATATCGAATAATTATGCCGCATTTTATTAAGTATTAAGTTTAAGTACGACGGCGATATCTAGTCGAGCGCAGCGAGACCAATCATTCATCTATGGATTGAACATTCTTTGTATGTTGTAGAATGATAAGGTCTGTTTTCCTTTGAAAATTCAAAGTGACAATTTCTATTGCTATCTTTATTAGCGATGACAAATTATGTCAATCAGTAATCAATACTTTTTTCAAATCTAAGCTAGCGAATTTTGAAATGAATGGAATTTCTAATCGAAACTGATAAAGCACTTTTAGTCCATTGAAATATTAAATTTTTTTGGCTTTAGAGTGCGTTTGTCAGAGGATGCAATTTTATTTTTTAGATATGAAGGGGGGGTTATTGTAAAGTTAAATCCGAGGTTGTGGGGTTGCAACCCTTGCCCCCACAACCTCGGCCACCATCTTGGAAAAAGGGGTTAAATGGTTTTTACGGTTTATCTGCCAAGCTACCTATAGCTTGGCAGATAAACCGTAAAAACAAAAAAAATTGTTCAAAATTTTTTGTTGCAAATAAAATTATCTACAACTTTTGTTTAGTAACTTTTAGTCGTAAAACCGTAAATAAAAAAGTTATAAGCGAAAATCTATAAAAATTTGAGTTTCTATTTGTCGATATAACTTTTTTTCTAATCATTTTACAAAAAAATTATATCAGACCATTTTTATGGATGGTGTTTTAAGGAACAATTTTCATCATAAACATTTTTAAATTTATTCATAAGTAAAGTTTTACAGCGCTGCGAAACGAATACTATTCTTCAGTATTTATAACTATTATTAACTATACATAAGTATTAATGATTTGCCATAATTTTTAATCATTGTTATTTTTTTTATGGTAATCTTTTTAATTATTGATAATGCAATATTGTTATTACTTAATTATTGACTCTTTTCCCCACGTTCTACGAGGTAGAGTCTGAGGTAGAATAACAATATTGCATTATCAATAATTAAAAAGATTATCTTAAAAAAATAACGATGATTAAAAATTATGGCAAATCATTGATCCTTAAAACACCATCTATAAAAATGGTTTGATATCATTTTTTTGTAAAATGATTAGAAAAAAAGTTATATCGACATATAGAAACTCAAACTTTTATGGATTTTCGCTTATAACATTTTTATTTACAGTTCTACAACTAAAAGTTACTAAACAAAAGTTGTAGATAATTTTATTTGCAACAAAAAATGTTATATTTTTTTTTGTAAGACATAGCTTGGCAGATAAACCGTAAAAACCATTTAACCCCTTTTTCCAAGATGGCGGTCGAGGTTGTGGGGGCAAGGGTTGCAACCCCAAAACCTCGGATTTAACTTTACAATAACCCCCCCTTCATATCTAAAAAATAAAATTGCATCCTCTGACAAACGCACTCTAAAGCCAAAAAAATGTAACATTTCAATGGACTATTTTCTTGTCTGCTTTACATACAAGATTTCTGCAGCAGAATGACAGATGTGTATACTCTGTCTCTGTTTTTGCGTTTCTTATTTGTTTGATGAAGGAGGTCGCCACAATGTTTATTATAAAAAAATCAATACAACAAAAAATTAATTGTAATACAAAATAAATTTATCTTTCTAGAGCAAGATGAATACTGGCCGCGAATTTTGAAGACAAAGAGAATACTCCTGTTGCTTCATAAGTATACTCATACTTGCCTACCTACTTGCTGGCTACTAAAAGCTCAAGGCTGTCCCCAGCTCGCAGAGATATACTATACGCAGAGATATTTCGTTGGCTGTCCCCAGTTCAAAAGTAAAAAAAAGTGAATGACAAGAAAAAAACATATTTCTGTTACATAAGACTTTATGGTGCTCAATATTTTGTTTTTATAACCGGCCCGCTTTCTTTGGTGCCCAGTATAGGTATTTATTATTACTGTTTAGAAAAAACTGATTCTAACAATCTAATAGGATGATTATTTGAAAATAAGGAGATCTCTACGGACAGGCTGACAGTCCACTTGATGGTAAGTAACTATTGTCGCCTATAACACAAGCAACGCCACAGGTGTTGCAAGTGCGCTAACGACCATAGTAAATCCAACTTTGAAAACTTTTCAAAGTTGACACCTCCTGGAATCGAACCTCCTCCGACGGGCTCGTCTATATATTATGTTATTATAATTATTTATCTTTTTCTATTTATAGAATAAATATACCAGTTATTGGCGTTTCACTACAAAACAAAGAGTCATCTGATGAACCGGTAACTTTTGACAGCCAAAAAACGGTGAAAAAAGTTACTTTTTTTCAGATTTTGCCTATATCTTCGTTCCTTTCGATCTTACCGCTATGAGGTATACTTATAAAAAAGAAAGAATGGAAAATTCTCTAGAAAAACGGTGATATTAAGTTTATGTATACAAATTTTCAGCTTGCTTGGAGTTTTTCCGAAGTCATGCCCATTATTCGTCTAAAGTTACTGGATTACTATTTAGAGACATACATCTATACATTTCAAATCAATTAATTAATTTTAAGTTTAATTACCTACTTATTTGACAATGTTACGAGTTTAAGAAATTTACTTACTTTATATAAACTACTTACTTTAATAAATTAAAATATTTTTAAATCGCCGATTTTGAAACGAATTAATTTATTATAATATGTATATATGTCGATATTATATGTACACATATAATTTATAAATATATAAGTTAATACATGATCTTACGAGTCGTGTTTATCGATAAAAGTTTTTATTCAATTACGCTCGTAAAACATATACCAACCTACCCACCTATGGACAGTAAGTTATAAAAAATAAATGTGTGAAATCTGTGAAGTTTCCAACCGTATAATATTTTTAATTTAATAAAAGTTTTTGAGACCGTTTCTATTGTTTTATTTTGTAAATATTAGTAGGCGATTGGCGCACGACTCTAGCCACTCGGCGCACCGCTCTCCCGCTCCTGCGTTGTGCCTCACGCACACATACACTACCTAAAATCAAAACGCGGAAGAAGCTCGGTACCCCCTTAAGGGAACTGTAAAATAGACGACGGGTTTTTTTCTTAAGTTTCTTAAGTTAGTAGATAGGTACAGTTCTACTAAGTTATGTTTTTATTCAGAGACATTTTGATTAACAATACATACAATACCTAGCAGTTTCAGCAATTAATGATGATTGTAAATTTTTCATCTGGCTCAGCGGAATGAGTAATTCAGCTTTTTTTCCTAAATTGCGTTTCAGTGACAGTGCTCGCTGGCAATTGTGCGAGTTATTTACGACTTCAATAAACTGAACCTTAAAATTGTTAATGAAAAGGTATTAAAACAGACCGGCCCCTCATAAATAACCCGGTGACAGAGTGGAGGAAAGAAAAATGCGCTTGGATTTGAACAAATTACGGCCGCAGCCGTCACTTGACATCCGCGACATATGCTTATTCTCTCCTTTACTTACATCGTTGTCATTATAATAATTGCTACGAAATTGTCAGCAGTATTATCAAACATCAGGATCACATAACGCAGGTCTTAAAGACTGTCAGCCTACTTGTAGCTTTCAATAAAAATATGTGTAAGCAACAAGCCTATAATTATACATGTCTGAACTGTTACAATATTACTTATTTATATTAGGGAATATTAAACCAAAAAATTCAAAAAACCGACTCATTATGTTATGTTTCATATAACATTAAAAAGTATTTTATAATGATTATATTTTATAATTTTATATTAAATTGGCGCGATAGAAATTAGCAAAACAATTCTTGCGTGAACGCAAAATAAATAAATAGTGCGTGAAGAAATAGTGAACTATTTCTCACAGCAAAATGTCTTTCAATGCCAAGTTGTCCCGATATGTATTTAATTTTTAGTTGCTACTTGTATTTCATACACGTAGATAGGTTTGCCAGTTGTTAACTGACTTGTTTGTTTGCGAATGGTTCTATACAAAGCGCAGCTGCGTCCGGGAAAACCCTAAAGGGTTATATTGCTTTATGAATACTAAGGGCGTTCTATTGATTCACACCTTTGTTCTTTATATCATTTTGCTTTTGAAAATATACAAAGCCTTACTGATTCAAACATGATAATTGTAGTGTTAATATTATTATGTGTTATAAATTATAATGATTATACGTCTAATACAAAGAGTAAAGACAAAAACAATAATATTACAAAGAGATAAAATTTGTAATTTTCTATTATTCCACCTATCCCTACTATAAAGTATGACTATTTTTTGAAAATTCAAAAAATATTATACAGTCATATTGATAAATGTTTAAGTCATTGATCGTCAATTTATGATTGATTCAATATTTTTCAACATGCTATTAATTTTTTGAAAAATAGTAGTAACTCTAACACAATTCAAGTGAGCAACCAAGCGAGGCCGCAATAAAAATGTTCATCGAAACCCAATTTATAGTCCAGTCCGGGTCTTTAAAGTATAAGGACGTTAATCGAAATCTTATTTCATGCAGCAAATGTCCCGTGAATAGTATAAAGCTTCCCTGTACATCACAAAAGGCTGGAACGCGTTTGGCCTGCGCCGCACGAACGAACAGGACTCTATTTATTTTTTCAATAATACAGTAAGAATAGAATTCTCATCGGAACAAGGGATCCTTCCGGTGATAATCTTCTTAAGGGACCTATCTTCAGTCTTTAAAAGGAATTTTCTATTAAGCATACAACGAGGTATATTATAATATTAAAAGCATTTGTTCCAGGGTTCTAGATTAAATTATTTATTGATGTATTCGCGTAGTGACAATGATAGGGTTAGTTATTTTAAGATACGTGTATTTTCAATATAAAATACCTATTATGAACTTAATTAAAGATAAAATTAATGATTGTTACAACAGTGTGTTCCGAGTTTATTAAATTTTCAATTTACCAAATTTATTAAGCCTGTAACACAGTAACACACTGAAACCGCCTGATACTGTTTAAAAATATAACGATATAAAAATATAGTTCCAGTTTAGTTCGAAACCGGAAAAAAAGCGTAACATTTTTATATTTAAAAGGCTTAAGAACATGGCTACTGTTTATAGATCTAAGAAATGTTTTATTATTTTATGAGTTACAAATAGTAAGTACATGTTCTTTCCCAGTGTCTTTGTTTATGAAGCAATAATCTCAAATGAAAGGTAGCCTATTCGATTTACATAAAACACGAGTAAACATCCACGAATGTCTGCGGAACTGCATTTTCTTTTTGTTTACTAACCGGTTCTAGTTCATTCTGTCTTGGACAACTTAATATATTCCGTGTCCATTCGTCGGTCCGGTCTCCATCGCTGTTCCTATATATTCCGCTCACGTGCTCGCTTCTTTTTTAAAAGGGAGCACTGAATGTGCCCTGACTAAAATTACGGTGTTTTTCGGCTGTGCACTGACATTTTGATTCTCCCATTCTTCTGTCGCGCGTATCAAAAATTACTAACGAAGTCCCCACCGCTCCCACGCATCGCTATTTGAGTTAGGCTAACTGTTATTGAAAGTAGTTTGGAAATTCGATTTAAAAACCACTCCGTCTAGAGCTGCATGCACAAACAAATCGTAAAGCAAAAGTCATAAACACGCTACACCTTCGTTGATACAAAAGGAAATTGCTTATTTTACGTCGGTGTGACGGCGATTCTGCTAGTTCATATTACACGTTTCAAAATGAACAATTTTATGACAATCTAGACTCTAAAGAATAAACATCAAATTTTAAAAATAAACATAATGTAAACAGGTCGTTATTATTATTATTATCAACGGCTTCCAAAAACATAATAAGCAATAAAGATTGAATATAAACAATGTAATACTTTACACTTGATAAATACGCTTATATATATTCTGAACCGGCTCAGAAGAGCCAAATTTTCAAGTATGAGGCGAAATGTTGTCGAACTTTCGATGTTTTGTTGATATTGTAGCCATTTTAATTTGCTTACAAACCTGAATCCATTGAGGGTATTCAACGGTTGACTTTATTGTGCCACCGACCATTGTTTATTTTTAATTGGACACGAACAAAATACTTACTTAAGTCCACTTTTTCTTCCTCGTTCTATTGTTGTTATTACACGACTGTGCTACTTATAAATCATTTATTCTTTCCTCCAGCGACGAGCAGATTAAGAAAACAATGGATGACAATCTATCAACATGAGTCCATTTAGGTAGACAAAAGCCAAAGCGAGAGACGATCCTCGTGAAGTGGAGCGTTTTATATTATATTTATCTTTAATTACTACACGAGGAGAAAGTGAAAAGAATGACGACACAGTATAGTGTTCAGGTTTCAGTAACTAATCTGGCGAATTCTTACATTAATGAAATTATGAATGTCTTTTATTGCACACAACGGATTTCTTAAAAGAAAACAAACAAAACATTTCCTATTTACGATTTACAATTAAATAAATAAATTATTTATTTATTTATTTATCTTATTAATTAATTACTACATATTGTAAATTAATCACAAAGACTAAACAAATCTTGAGTTACGGGATATATATACAAGATTCCAACGAAATCCTGAAGATGATAGCGGACAGAATGGACGGGGCGGTCTTTAGCCGATACATTAACCTGTAATTTGGCCGCTAAATGTTTATAATTATTATCTTTAAATAGTTAAATTGAAAATGTAAATAGTTAAGTTTAGTGTTAGTTTAATTTATGTTAATTTTTTTATGTATGTTTTTGTCTAATTTGTCTGAAAATAAATAAATAATAATTATTATTACACAATGGACAAGGGACGAAACCCTTCACACACAGACCAGAGATTACTTTCAAAAGTTCGTTGCCGAACACGTTAAAAGAAACACTAATGACAATGAAAATATATTTAAGATATATTTCAGTGTACATATTTGTAGGTCTGTTTAAATTCCCTACTGTTTTTTTAACTTATACTACAATAATTCCGAGCGATCCGCAGAATAATGACGTGATCCGTCTCCAAGGGAAAAAGAAATACGGAAAACAAATAACGATTTTCTTTTGTTAGCTTATTATTCTCCAGAGTATTCATTACTGGTACCTCTGTGTACTTTTTTCAATGCGTATTTTTTTTAATAAATATACCTAATCGATGTCAGGCATTGTTATGTTTATTTCATTATTATATTAGCTGAAAGCCATTTTCAGCATTTCCAACATAAGACCAAAATAGTATAGTACATAATAACTCACTCCCTCCACATAGTCTTAATTTTTGAAATAGAGAGTGACGAAATAGGCTTAAACTGTTGGGTGCCACGAAAAAGATGTTTAGCAGATAATCGTAGTCCACACTTTATATTTATTAAATAAAGTATGTCTGTAGAATCATCTATTCGTAACCGACAAACCACCACATTGCATCTACGTTCTTACAGACATATAGAGTCGAAGTTATAAAACACTAATAAAAAAGATATCAGTGGGTACCGCATCAAAGGCCTTCCTGTACTCAAACACATTCAAAGCTTATAAGGACATCCTTAGTATCACGGGATCTAATCTTTCATTCTGAGACAAGCAGAAAATATTGTTTTCTACTTGTAAGTTTCGTGGTTCTATCAAATTTAGGGATTAATTTAGGAATTTAGGAATTTCCTGATTTGAGTTGGAAATATGTATGCTGATAAAAGCCAGGATACGTATTTGCGTAGAAAATAATTAACTTTTCCCAACTTATTACAGAAATAAACAATCCCTATTCAATTGTCAATATTAATTTCCTCATCATTTCTACTTAGTCATTTTATTCCCTAATTCCTCTATTGTTCAACGTAATATTATGTGGATACCAAACAATGTCTAGATTCGTCATAAAATTGGCAATGGAATACGAATGAAAACTGAAAGGGTTATAAAATTTTACGAGTTTCTAGTGTGAAATTTAATTAGGAGCGTGTCAGAGCAGTCGTGATGCGGTATTTAATAATGTCCTGTCGCGTCCCCAGCAGCGATTTATGACTCTTAAGGCGTTGTTAATAGAGGACAGGGTGTCGTTAAAGCATGAATGAGAATTAAAGTTTTAATTTGCATGTGACGGCTGCTGTAGTCTGCTATGTGGCAATAAAAGACGTTTAATTTTCATGTATTGTTTATGAACAGACGTCGACCGAACGTTGACTTGTAAGCAATAAAGGAATCTGAACTCACAAACTTGGTAAGTTATGTTTCTATAGTAAACAATTTTAATAACATTAATACTTAATATTAAGTATGACGTGTATAAAATAGGTTTATTTTTAAATTGCATACAATTTCTACATATTAGGTATTAGAAGTAATGTTCATCATCATCATCATCATCTCAGCCGTAGGACGTCCACTGCTGGACATTATTTTCCAATAGGACCGGTCCAATAGAAGTAATGTTAAGGCCTACTAAACACAAGGTCTTTTAACAGTGAGTAAAGAATATTACTTGCTTTATCACTTACTAATTATACTATTATTTCTGTAATACTACTGCTTCATCCACATACTTAATTTACGCTGCAAAATTCAGCATTTTTAATTAACTAAAACAGTTTTTATTTCTAAAAAAAAAAACAAATAATTTGTATCTCCTTAAGATACAGCTGCAGTGGTTTATTATTATATTAAACAAATATTAAATAAATAGAAACGATTTCGTAAAACAAACAGGTAAGTAAATATTATATTTATGAATTTGTAATTCTACAAATAAGTGTATTCGGTAACTTTTATTGTAAGTAAGTAATATGAGTTTTAATTCTGTCTTGTTTTGTGATTGAAGCTAGCTTCTCCATGCTTCTATAGAATCGCTACAATGGCCCCGTATCGTTTATCGCGCACGAATGACGTTCACCCATTCAATGCAGGTAAGGTCGAGAGTATACCATACCATATAAAACAAGTGAGCTCCGTAATACTCCGTAATACAAGAATTGCAAGAAAAAACTGTTAATGAATCTTTCATGAGAGGTGATGTTTTAAGAACTATCACCATAGTTTTATTATTCGGTAGACAAGTAATAAAGTCACATGACTATCACGAGTTAACTGTATGGATTAACCCTGTAAGGAGAACAGTATCTTCTAACGTCTTTCAAGAATTTTTCGATGTCGTTCGTCCGCAAGTGAAAAAGACCAATAGATACATTTTTTTTATATATTAAGGTTAACACAGGCTGAAAGATGACTTATGTATCTCTCATTATAAAGTCAGTTTGAATTACAACCGATAATGGTCAATTACGTCAGTAAAATCAAGTAAAAATGAATTTATGTTTGAATCTCCACAAATTAGAGTATTAGAATATTAGAAGCAGTAAAAATATAGCATAAGATTTCACAAGTGCAAACTCACCTTTATTTCGTGACTTGTCACGCACAATATTACTATTACTATACATATAAGTAATTCAGCCCACTCCTCGAGTTTCCGAGATGATTGAACCTGATATGTTATGTACAGATTTTTCTCGATACAAACCGTCAAACGTGAATAGAGCTGAAATAAGATTTCCATTCCATCGAATCAGATTATGTACCTTGAAAGGCGTCTTATATGGTATTTTCTTGTATCTAGTTTCTTTATTAAGTTTCATATTCCTCGATGAAAGGTCATATTTTATATATTCAACATATTTTTTAAAGTACAGGTAATTTGGCTACATATTCCTCTGGGTCTTTGCTCACAGAAGTATTGAAGACCGAAACGAATCTTTTGGCATTTTGAAAGATCCCACAACGTTCTTAGTTGAATTTGTTTCTTAGTGAAATCATGGACCCTATTACACTATAACCTTAAGTTTGATACATTGCCTTATAACTGGGTTAAAAGCATTCAACGTTTTTTACCACAATGTGGTTCATCGGTATAAAACAAATTAATGTGCAAATAACGCGTATTTAAGAAAAAACTTTCATAAACTTTCATAACCTTCATAAACTTTCATAACACCAGTTTTCCTAAAATATAATTACCATGCAAAGTTTGTTCGTACCTTAAAAGCTCTAGGTTTCTAACGTAGCCTCTAATGCAAGCTGAAATTCCAACGTCATAATAACATAATATGATATGTTATGATGTGGTTTCATTAAAGCCTTACCAAGGAAAACGTCTGGCAGCACCAGACACGACCGTATTAAATAACGCGCTACAGTATAATGCTCTCTAACATACACATTGCCGTTTGCACTAACATTTTTTAATGCATTACTTTAGCCACTTACGTCAGATTGTTGTTAATAAAATTGAAATACTGGGATATTTTTGTGACTCTTACAACTTGGTTTATAAAGCTTTTTAAATTTAATTATGCTGTATCATATTAAGTTTTTTATTTTATTTATGCTAAGATCGACAGACAGGCTGAAGGTCAACTTGATGGTAGTTTTTGAATTTTCATAGAGCCTTTTTTATTTATCTAAATAAATTTATGCATTTAAAGTAATATGTATATAAAAGAAAAAAATCAAGAGTTTTAGCTCTCTTCGTTTATTTTATTTAAATAATAAACATTGAGAAGAACAAATTTAAAAGTAGGTACGTACGTCTTATTTAGTAATTGCGAAACGAATAACAATGACTTTGAATTATTCCTTTCTCTTTGTAGATTTCAAATTAAATGCAAATTGTACCAATACATTTTCTGCTATAGCTTATACTATTTCAAGAACAATCGTCTACGAGGTGGTCTCCTAAAATTAATATGTAAGGAGTGGTATCCACTAAATGTGGGTGGTATTAAAACGGGGTACTAATGGTTGAGGAGTCCTGCGAACCGCAGACTTTATGTCCTCAGACCGCTCTAGAATTATTAATCAACTGAATGCTGATTGCATTCCTGTTCTTGCAATTTCTGATAATATGGGGACTTATAAATTAGTAGCATTATAAACTTCCACTATTAATTTTGTTAATGTGAATTAAATAATAGATATACTTGAAGTTAATTTTGAGAAGTTTACAGTCTATTGTGGTGCTACGAGGCAATAGTATGGACTAATGAACTATGAACTAAACTCGTAGCAATATTGTCTCGTAGCACCGTCTGTAAGGATTTGTTTTATTCACATTTAAAATTTTATCCATAACAAGCTGTTGCATGCGACATCGTCCACGTAACTTTATAAAACTAGCTGCTGCCCGCGACTTTATCCGCGTAACTTTGTAAATTATATGTTAAAACCTTTTTCGAGAACCACTCTCCGAACAGACATACAGACAGACGGTCCCGGCTCCCGGATTTGCTCGCAGTGCAATTATATTATATACAAATATCTTCCTTGATTATCCTGATATTAATTCGGTGTTCACTTATGGAAAGAGGGATAAACGAGAGAGTAACTTAAGAACTTGATAAGTAATTAAATTCGTTTTAAAAAATAAAATTACTTCTCGTTAAATTGAGTAACAATTTTTATACATTATTACTAGGTTTTTCCCGCGACTTCGTCCTCGTCCGATCCATAGGGAACATACATACATACATCCCTTTTTTATATATACAGATAGATTGTTATCCAAACAAGAATTCAAATAATAAAGTTAAACAAACGCGTTAATTTAAAAGTAGAATTAACATTAATATGCGATTTTCTTAATAATATTTAATGTTCATTCAGAACCGCGTTAAGCACAATGGAGATTTGTTTACGCGCCGTCGAACAATTTATCTCAATGAGTCGGATGGTGACTTGGATGTTAGTTATGCCGCGTGTCTTGTTAAAATTAAGGATTTAAATTTAAATTTGGAAGCGTCCCGGAGCGAATAGGTGAAACGAAATAAATATGAATATGAATGGGGAATCAGACAAGTGCTGCTGGAACGGGTTTCGAATTATTAACTTTTGAAGAGCACTCGCTGTACCGTCGGGAGCGCAAACCTGACTTTCTCTCGAGTACGTCTAACAAGCTTGTCATATTCTAAATGTCGAAATTCTTGGGGGATAAAACGTATGATTATGCAAAATCCTTCCATTATAAATTTTGCTAGGTGTTGCCTACGAAAATCGACTTACGTGAGAATCACTATTGTTGCTAATATTTAATTTTAAAGATATATCCATATAGTAAGAAAAATCTCACGAATCTCTTGCACAAATTATTTAAAAAATATTTCATTATCATCCTAGCACACAATCCTACGATACTATTTTCATATCTAATAATCTAATCCTAATAATATATAAATGAAAAAGTGTGTATGTCCGGTTGTTTGTTCCTTAATATCGCATAAAACGGATACCTATATATGAAAATTGACACACAGATAGTTATTACCTGGATTTTGTAGGAAACTATTTATCCTGGAAAAATGTTAGTTTTCTGAAGGATAGTCTACTCCTAGGGATAGTCTAAATAACTAAAAATCAGGAACCATCCGCGCGTAGGTTATATTCAAATTTATGAAATGTTACTGATAAAAATAGTTATTTAATTTTTTTTCTATATAAGCACTAACTATTGATAAGAATTAAATAAGTAAAAATCTCCTTATCATATAGGAATGTGCACTATTTTTGTACTTTAAGTACATGTATATTTTGTATACTAAAGTATTTTTTTGCTATCCGTACAAGTTAGACATCTTGAAATGAAGCAGATAGGGCAGCAGAGACGGTTTACTCGCAACGTATAATTTGCGCTCACCGAACGAGAGCCTATGTTGACCGAACGCGACTTGAATCCCGACTTCTCAAGTGATACTGTGTGCAAGCAATTACTGTGCAATTTAAGGCTTTTCGTATTTTTAATGAAATTTTTCACTTCGAAATCCGATTACTTACATACGTTTTTAACTATTAAAAAAAAAGAAAACTACGTTTGACTGGATGGACACACAAATTACATCTTTGTCATATTTACTTGCTATTGCTAGTTTATTGCCAATTTCCATGATAGATTACTTGATATATGCAACATCCCATTTGATAGTCATAGAGTCAATACACAATTTTGAAGCATTTGAGCCATTGTAAGACTATGGTAGGAAAAGAATACCTACATATTATTCTTTTGAACGAGTTACTACGTAAATACAAACATCAAAATTGGCTGAAGTTTTCGAGGGTATTATCAACTAATGATTAATTTCTTGAATCATATATTTTTAATCGACTTTTTGAAATTTTATTGCCTATTAATTTCTATATTACTATATAAAAATCTACACCTTTCAGTCTGTCTCATTTTCTCGGATTTGTACAAAATAGTCAGGGCAAACACTTTACGTGATAATCTTTACAAGAATTTAGGAAGAATTTAAAATAATGTAAAGAGTAAACGTACTATTTTTATTAAAATTAAATTGAATTTTGCTTAATATATTCCAAACTTTCGTTAAAATTCGTCTGTGATTCCCTTGTTTTTAATGTAAACATTTAAAAAAATATTAAATCTTCAACTACTTGAATGAAATACACTTCTTGAAGGTAACTTAAGTTCTAAATTAATTAACTTGCTTATACGCTGACGAAATTTTATATTTTCAAGATACGTGAAAATGATAGGACAATTTATGAGACAAGGTTATTATTCCATTAATTAGAAAACTAATAAAGTCAAGTGTCATTACAATTTTAATTATAATAATTTATTAGTAAAACCCATTCATTTGAAGGGCTCATATGTAATAACAAACATTTTTGAAAAACTTATTCAAACTTGCATTTTATATATAAAAAATAGCACCCGCCTGCGGCTTCGTCCGGAATGCGATTTTTTTATAAATTTACGCAAACCGTTGCATGGTTTAGGAGAGCAGACGGACATACAGACGCGTAAAGCGACTTCAATTTTATGTAAGAATGTGAGGAAGATCAAGGAATAAAGACTTTACTACAGAAGACTACTGCCTAATTGATTGTAGTCATTAATTAGACTGTTCCCCTAACTATTTTCTTTGTTATTTAACGCAATTTAAAGTAAAAAAGAGAGTATCTCGATAAAAATATTCGCAAAATAAAGCTGTTTAATTACGCCGATGCTGACTTCGTAATTTAATTGTAGAACTATCATTTGAATGGATACCGTCTAAAGTTAAATATTGAACGTTTAAAAATCGAACGTTAACGTTCTTTTTTTAATTGCATGCGGTAACAAAGGAAGATCAAATGACTGAATTCACTTTGCATTTTAAAAAGTCCGCTCTTCGCGGAATCGCTGAAATCAAAGGCGCACATTTTGTATAATTTTAGTATCTGATATTTTACGTTGTCATTACTGGAATTGTTTTTGTTTTTGAATGACATATTAATAGGTATTTATCACAATAACTGAGTATTTAGTCGATAACTATTAATTAAATATAAAAAATGCTCCTTATTCCATACTAGCTGGTGCCCGCGACTTCACCCCTGTTTAACTCTCTTTCCATTAGTGAAAACCGTATTAAAATCGGTTGCGTGGATTAAAAGATCTAAAGCGTACAGATTTTTGAATGGGGATAACATACGAAAATTAAAAAGACTTTTTATACTTTATAACTTTTTATACTTTCAAACATTTTTACTACTTTCAAACTTAATCTATGAAATCCAATACCAAATCACACGATATTTTCCCAGTAAAATCTATAATTTCTAATGGTACCTACAAAAGTTTCAACCGTTAAAACGAAAATCATAAAAAACTGATAGATATTCACACAAAACTTTGATTTCCTTTAATACTTTGTCGAGAGATATTAAATTATAATAAGTATGTAGAAAATCGTAATATTGGTTTCATACTAAATAAGAATTCAATATTTATTGCACATTATTGGGTTCAGCAAACTAAACTTAGAACTAACTTAACTAAAAAATAACTTTTGAGGACTACATTGCATATACTACATGCATACGTTCCCAAACTACCAGGCTCCCATAAACTAGAAGACATTAGTTAGCAACAGCTGTTTAGCTTTCAGTACGTGGACCGAAGTTAATTAGACGCCCTCGCCATCGCGGTGCGGTTCGGTTCGGTTCGATCGCAATACAAAACAATGGAGCCAGTACGAAATATTTGAAATTTTAGAATCTCATTACTCGTGTTTCAGTACTGAGTAAAATCTAATAAAATAATCTGACTATTTAACTATTTACTATCTTTACATAGCATTAAAACAGATTAAGTGTTAATCTGCATATATTATTATAAATCCGCCATGTCGGTTTCTTGCTATACACTTTTAACTTATGAAAATAGAGACAACCTAGGAAGGTTTATTTATATAAAAAAAAATGCTCCAGAGTGCCTAGTGCGAGTTTTACTCGATCAAACGCATCGAACGCGTAAACGTGAATTTGTATGGGAATGAATCAGCGCTACACGAAAAGGCACTAAGTGGCACTCTGGGCGGATCCTCTAAAGAAAAATATACCTATACTTATTTGTAATGCTCCTACTGTTCTGAATCGCGCTGGTGTTTTGGTTGTGGTTTTAATAATTTCCAACGGTCCAGCTACGTAAGTCGGGAATTGATATAAACGATTTCGCTAGACTGCACTCTAATTTGGACAGAATTCGAATGAACGGACCTTTGTAGATAACTATCTATTTGCCGAGTATACGAGTAAGTAGTTATACCGCGACAAAGTTTTACCGTCCCCTTAAATAAATCACTAGACAATGCTGGCGGATTTGTTGACATAAAATAAGTGAAGGCTTCAAAATTATCTATCTTTACTTATATAATTATATAGAATGAGTTTGATTAAAAATATTTTTGGAAAAAAAATCTGTTATATGATACCTAATATATTCCGTTAATATTGAAGTTCCCGTGGGGAATAATTCAACTTAGATGAACTTCATAAAATAAAATTTGAAATTAAAAATAAATAATAAATTAAGTCAGAAAATACTTAATTAATCTATACTAATATTATAAAGAGAGAAAATTTGTATGTTTGTATTGAATAAATTCAAAAACTACAGGACCGATTTTAAATATTCTTTCACACTACGTTATCAGAGAGGCTAACATAGGCTATATTTTATAAAGCTACGCGGACGTAGTCGCATGAAACAGCTAGTATATTTTAAAGATGCAGGGTACCATGTTATTTTTCATTAATCTTGTTTTTATTTTCAATTACTGTAAAATATTAGGTACGTAATTTTATTATACATATTTAATTAATATATGTCCTGTTTTGAACAAAGAAAATAAACATATTACAAATTTTACATTTTTGAAGTTTTTTACTTCAACAGGAAATTTTCTGCCAAACAAAGTATTATAATTAAAACATTAAGTCGGCGGAACTTATCATTATCTGTTTATATTGACATACCAACATACCTATTTTCAATCTAATCTCAACAGGGGTACGGATTCGGTCGCAACTGCATCGGATGGTGTCAAACTTACTAAGTATCTTAGTTATTAACTTGCACGTCAGTAACTAATTACTCGATCCAGTTCTCACCTGCTACTGACGGCTACACTCCTGGTACGACTCCATTTAAAACAGACCTTCCTCCCCTCTCTGTGTACTTTAGAAATAATGAGATAAAGTGGCATTCATTCCTGTCGGCGTGGTTCAAGGATGAATGGTCGAAACGCCACCTTGGAGTTGAATGTAGTCGCGGAATACTTTGAGATGACAGCTCCATTATAGTAACGTGTCAAACAAGAAGTTTGGGGCGTAATTAATGGTGCAGACATTGCATTCTGTTGTGTTACTTATTTTAAGTATAGTTAAAAGCAGAATTTCTTTCGAACGATACATTTACAAATAAACATTCCTTTAATGTCAGCGAAATGATAGAAGTGATGATAGAAGATAAATAACGCCTTACATTCATTGACGCCTGACATTATACTTTTGCTAAGCGTTGTATTTTTATTTTTAGATATCTGGTGCCATAAACCACCCAACGGACGGTTTTCACTAATATAAAGAGCGATAATTTTTGTGTAGGTCAAAGATAATTGATTGGTCTCGCTGCGCTCGACCAGATAGAGCACTATACAAAAGCAATAGCTCCGAAAATGTGGCAACTTTTTATTGTAGTGTGTGTAAAAAATCGTCTCTTTTTATCACTTTTTACTCAGTTTTATTATATTTTTACACAGTTTCACTACGCAAACTGGTATTTTATTATGCCTAAAATTTAATAAAACATTCGGCACATACACATCACAGACAGTTTGCAGTGTGACTGGCTCGGGTACGCCGAATTTGGCGTACTATTTTATACCGCATTTTACAAGTACGACGACGGTATCAAGTCGAGCGCAGCGAGACCAATCATTTATCTACGGTGTAGGTATATCATTAACAGAAAAAAAAGAGCCTGGTCACTTACAATTTATAATTGGTGGTACAAAATGTATAAATTTAACATACTGTAAATTTTAACCAACAATAAACTAAACTAAATATCGAAAATGAAGTAATTCTATTTACTATAGTGCTATTTATCTACAAATAAATTGACTCGCTCCGTTTGAGATGAAGCCAATCAAGTGGTGCGTTTCACTGAATCTCAGCAAAATCTAATCAAATTTTACGCTTTTACTATTCGTATTTGTGCTTTCCATTAACTGTTAATTTGTATTAAGAAAATTAAAAGAGATTTTCTTGATTAATCTTTGTTTAAGACGCGTTGAAAACAAAGCCTCCGAGAATTTCAGGGTTGGTGCTTTTCGAATTTAATTTCTTTACTTTATTTTTAATGAAATAAGTACCTACATATTGTTGGGATTTGTATTGTTTTTTTTGTTTTGCTAATTAATTATAAAATACTAAATGTGTTACTTAGCAGAAATGGTAAACCACTTCAAATAATTTATTAAAAGTCTGCATGAAGATATTTTAAAAGCCCTGAGCAAAGCAAATGCTTTTTTTAACTTAATCAACGTTATTACTTTTCTTAAGCTTAGACTGGGTCTTCCTGTCTTTTTTCTATCTTGGTTCTATGCGAGAACGTTGGCGTATCTTCGTTTCTATTCGGAACCTGGAAAAAGGTTACCTTTTTGATATTGAGGGACCAAGGCTTATTCTGATTACACTACTTGTAAATAATTAAGACTATTAATTATATTTTATTTTCATTAATTTTATATTTATGCATAATTTTATATAGAATCAATAATTTCAGTAATAATTATTTGGACAAGAAATTAGAGTTAAAATTAGAAAGAAATTAATACAATAACAAATAAAAGAAACTCTGCAGTACCTTCCTCGTTACGACTAACTCCTTTCAAATGTTTCTCGCATAACTAAGTTTTGCTATTGCCAGTAGATATCCTTTGAAATGCTAACAACTGTACATAGATTCTGCAATATTATAGGTTTACAAACAGACACACAGTTCGGTTCTCTGTGCACAGATCGAATTTGTCTGCAAAGTTTGAATGTTTTGTTGCACATCCAGTGAAGTTTAAAACGCCCCGTGTATGTACTTGTTGGGTCGAGAGACGGTTTAAAACTGCTTTATTTATATATAAAAAAATCGAAACCAAATCCGTACTAATATTATAAATGCGAAAGTTTGTATAGATGTATGGATGTATGTATGGATGTTTGTAACTCTTTCACGCAAAAACTACTGAACCGATCAACATGAAATTTTGCATACACGTTGTCTGGGACACCGAAAGGACATAGGGTACCTTTCATCCAGAACGCGGACGAAGTCGCGAGCACCAGCTAGTAATAATATAAATGTGAATCTAGATTTACTAAAACTTAATAGTGCTTGCCGTGAAAATATGTAAATTTATATTTATTTTTCTGACTAGACAAGTCTCCACACCGCTGTCTTAATACGTCAAAACTCCTCCATACATGGGCTAAGGCTATCAATCAATTTTAACGTCCAAATACGTAGCCACAAGCGAGGAGGAAGACACATGAGCTTGTCACAGTATGAGTAAATTTAATTTAAAACACTTATTTAGTATTCCCTATTTGCCTACAAATAGGGAATACTATTCTATAGATCTATTCTATAGTTAGGTTTTTTGTTCAACTCATTTATCGTAGAATCAATCAATGAGCGTTGTCCAATCCATCCAAGAGATTTGAACTTTATTAAAGCATCTCACGTCTCTCACGTGCGGTGAGGCCCAAGGGTTGTTGAACAATAGGAGAAAAAATTAACATTATATATCGGTAGTAATATAATTTGGATAAAATATTGATGACGTATAGGTTTAAAACAACGTGTACCAGACAGGTAAGATGTTTTTTAATCAGGCCCAGCATCAATATACCTCTTTGTTATAATATTTCTACCCAAATATTAGTCAGGTACGAAGACATGAGTACAGCTCGTATTAATATCATAATCAAGATGATAACGAAATTATGATGTCATGATTAGATACTTTGTAACTTTAACGCTAAGCTCCAAAGATCGTTCAACACTTCCAAGCTATCCTCAAGAGATAATCTTTGTTAGAGTAAGTCTTGTATTTCGCAATACGACTTTGATATTCATTGTACTCTCCACCTAAAATGCAAAACTTAAGCACCTTAAAATTACTTATAAATTTATAAACGGATTATTTAGTTACAATAAAAAATAATATATAGGTAGGTATTCTTATTTTATTATTTCCACTTTAATAATTTCAATAAAATTCTTCACAATGACAATACCTCCTTTATCGCTGCGTACGGCAGATTTGATAAAGAAACCAGTGAACCGACTGGCCCCTTATAATCCTTATTATACACTTGAATACCTTCGAAGCTATTCTATGGATTTTATTGTTATTAATTAACTGCTGGAGGACACTGATAATGTGATTATCACGCGATGTAGACGCAGCAGCGGAAAGTTGTTTAAAGTTTTATTAGAAATCCAATTTGTCTAATTTCTAATTATGTACTTAGCTACACACTTTTAAATATATATTTATAAGGGCATAGTATAGTTTTCACTTTTTTCAGAGTCCTGAGAGTATTCTTTGTGATATTCGGCTTTTCTGAACCCAATACTGAATGAAATAACTCAATACTGGCATACTATTACCTACTTATATTACAATCTCCAGTAAAGGATTACTTTTCAATCTCTACCAAATAGAACTTATGTAACACAGGATTTCAATTATAATTGTTAACTTGTAAAAATGACAATAAGCCTTTATTTTTACACTCACCTTCTCACTTTTCAACCTTTTTAGCTATAAGATTCTTAAAAATTTCATGATGGATCAGTTTAAAAATTATTTTCAATAATTTCTTGTGAGCTCTAATGGGAGGAGGTTCTAGAAAATTCCATAATTATCAGGATACCAAGTGCTGACATCCAAGAGGAGCTGTAGGTATTGATTCACTTTCGCTATCGTCCGGGGTCAGATGCGCGCGGCTGCACTAGGCCACTGGAGCAGTATTGCACCATAGTCCATTTGTAGCTGCCTGCACAAAACCACGTCGTGTTTAAAATGTCTTATAAGCTACACAAGAAAGACTAATCAGTTAAAGTAAATTAAGTGGCTGATTATGTGCAAAAACTTTTTAATTACGCGGAGTCTGAGCGTTAGAAATGTGGCGGCGTGTGGAGAGGCTATGCCGCACGCAGACGGAGTATCTTCTAACTTCAGTCAAAGGGACGGTAACATTTTATATTATACACACATTTGGTTTTAATTAAAAAGATTTTCAGTACTTATAATGTTATTAATAGTATTTCTAACGGCTGATAATGTTTATTTTAAATTTATAAAAGAAACTCTAAAACAGATTAGATAAGCTAGTGTAACAATAGAAATGATGGTGTCAAGTGTCCCGAGCAGCTCTAATCTTTTGTAAAAAAAAAAAAAATGTTTTTGAAATTATAATGAAATTAATAAATAAATCAAATTAATAGAAAATTAATGAAGTTTATTTATTATCATTTTTTTTAATTAATGGGAATCGATTGATCTTGATCATTGGGTTTCAATTTTAAGTTATTAATTCATCTTTACAGAAAATTATAAATGTATAATGACACATAATTTTAATAAATATACGAATTTTAGAAATGTATAGTTGTTTAAACAAAAAAAATAAATAAAAATACAGCATATTTTTGCAATTTTGACAATGATTTAAAAAAATATAATTTTACTACTACATATAATAAAGTAAACACAAATTTAATTCAACAAAAACTTTTAGCTCCATTGTGGACGGTCTTCTTCATATATATTTATAAAGTATCTATAAGATGAAATCCAATGAAAGGTAGCGAAAAGATTACACACCTTGAATTGACACGTTCACCAAAAGATTTTATAAGGGATTCAACATTGCGTTATGGTGAATTGCTACAAATCCTTTCGTGGGATTGACTGCCTTTACGAGCTTATCTGGTAACAATGTTTATGTTTCATTTAGGGTTTCGGTTAGAGATAAAGTTATTATCACGTGCACAGATTTCAGGGATTCAATGTATTTGAATGTTACTTTAGTATTTAACCTGCTTGCTCTTTGAAATCCCAAGTTGTTAATTTTTAAAATAAGGATGTCTCCGAAGTCTACCTGACTTTTAATAATGTTCATGTATCTAATAAGAAAATAACGTTACTTTATATTAAATATTAAAATTTCGTCTTATTACGATAAATGTTAGCGAAGAACATTATAGGCATGTTTCTATTGCAGGTTTTTCAAGTAGCTCTGTTATACGAGTAATAGTTTACTGTTTATAAACTTCAAAAAATTATTCTATTTGTAAGAATTTATTAAAACATATGGGTCGAATTCTATATATTTTTATGAAGTCAAAATTAAGTGCTTTTAAAACAATTTTAGAGCCTAAATTAAATAACTATTAAATAATTAACTAAGAACATTTAAATTTATTAGAGGATGATTTAATAAAAGATTCCATAAAGAAATATCACTGCAATTAGTTGCTATTGACGATTATTATAAATGTATTATATAAGTGTCTTCTTATGTGAACATAAATAGTAGGTAAATATATAAAGTAATAATGCTTGGGCTCTTTCTTATAATATTTGTAGAACGTAATTGCAGCGTATTACTTATATCATACTTACTTTATTTTAAAACTGTTAATTTTACTCAGAAACACTAAAAATTTCTTTTTTTGTACAGACACAAAAACTTTTAGCATTGAATAAAAATTTAATTTCATTGTACTGAACACTTTCTTGCGCTTGAAATTGAAATTGTACATAAGTAGAAGAAAATTAAATTTTCAGTGTAAAAATCTTAAAACAAAAATGTTAAAACACAATTCAGATTCAGATGTACAAAACGCATTTTATATTTTGTGCAATCTTTCCGTCATTAGACACCATCGTAAACGCTGACTTTTTATCACTTTAAATGTATTTCTTGTTTGCATGTCTGGAAGAAATTCGTGTTGAAATACGAGCGAACTTGATATAAATAGATGTGGAGTGTAAATGCACGAGTTCTCATCGTAAATCACCGGAGATTATCTTTGAATGTGTCTTCTCGCTGCATGTTTTGTTCGGTGTGCATGAATTATTTATGTTTTAGTAGCACTTGTGATACCTATGTAACAAAATTTATAGTGTAGATATCTAAATAAAAAACGATTGTAGCTTTTTATTAGCAAATAAGAAGAGTTCAGCTTGCATTGCTGAGTTTTCTTTGAGAAGGTAAATAAACTTGAAATATGATATCAACAGATCTATGTGGTATATCAACTGTCTGGTATCCATAATACAAGTTTTAGTTGCTTACTGCGGAACTAGATGGTGCTGTGTGGAATGTGTGAACATATTTATTTATTTATTAACAGAATATGTATATTGTTTAGAGTAGGCGGATCAAGGCACATAAATTGTATATGGTTACAGAGCAAACTAAAATCTGACCGTTCCCTTATTTATACAATTCATCCTTAGAAATTACGTATTGAAAATTGACACAGGAGCTCAAAAAACACTGAAAAGTGCAGACCCGACCAGGATTCGAACTAGCATCTTTTGTTTTCTACTGATTCAACTGATACTGATAATTATGATGATTAGTTATTCTAAATAATAAACTAAGTAAATAAAAATATCGTTAAATAAATACTATAGTAACTATGCTTTCATTCTAGAAACCGGTGTAAAATTCAGTAACCTGACCAAATCAAGAAGAGTTGTAGAAACTTTTTTGGTATCGGATACAATACAGTACACTGTATTTTGCAGTCATTTGGGCACCGTTAGCCTGTCTGATGACCTTTACATTAAAAAAAATGTAATTTTAAATCCACTCCACTGGATGACTCATTATGTAATTTCAAAATTAAAACAAAATTATTTATGAAGGCTCTTTTAATATAATAAATAATGTAAAATTTTAAAATTAAAACCTTATTTAAAATTTACATTTGGAAAGTAATTTCGTTTTCTCTTTGTCACGAAAATTCAATTAAAACTTAATAAGGATTTAAGAAAAGTACAAACGACTCCACTCTTAACTGCACATTCAAGACCCAACTGAGAGAATGTTTGAAAGGGATAGATATAATATTGTCATTTTCAATATAGTCATAAGTTTTCCAGGTAATAATTCTTAATTTGGTCGCATTGCAATGCATTTTTTCTTTAACGCTCAAGTTGACAGTTATTCATAGTTTATTCTAAACTTCTTGGTTCATAGATGTAATCTATCCTCCTTGGATGTAATCTAAATTTAAAAACAAGTATTGATTTTCTTTACTCAATTCTGCCTATTTGGCACAATGGTAGCTGTTTCAATATAATATAACTAGCTGGTGCTCGCGACTTCGTCCGCGTGTAATAGTTATTTTGGGAATCATTTGGGTATCTCGAACGGTTTTCGCAGCGCACGCAACGGAAGCCCTCAAAGATGAATAATTTTCCCCGTTTTTTTTCCACATTTTCGACTGTTTCTTCGCTCCTATTAGTCGCAACGTGATGTTATATAGCCTAAAGCCTTCATCGATAAATGATCTATCCAACACAAAAATAATTTTTCAATTCGAACCAGTAGTTCCTGAGATTAGGCGCGTTCAAACAAACAAACAAACAAACTCTTCAGCTTTATATATTAGTATAGATAGAATATTCATTTAATTCCATAAAACAACGCGGTCGTCAGTGGCAACGCATCAACAACGACTTGTCACTGATAGACCGCAATGGCAATCCTTTACGTTTATTTCTCACCACAAATGAAATTACAATATTTATACATACTACTTAACTTCAGTAGAACTAAAAACAATATATATGTAATTAGTTCAGTAGAACCAAAATTTTCACTTGTGGGAAAACTGGTGGTTGTCGAGTCGGCTTGATTGAGTTACCAACCATATTTGCCGCCTGTTTATTACTTTCCGGTCATAATTATCTGTAGGTCATTTTGTTGGTCAAATAACACTATATTAATAGATGAATGATTGGTCTCGCTGCGCTCGACTAGATACCGCCGTCGTACTTGTAAAATGCGGCATAAAATAGTACGCCGAATTCGGCGTACCCGAGCCAGTCACACTACAAACTATCTGTCATTCGGCACGTATGCCGGATGTTTTATAATATTTTAGGCATAATTTAATAAAATACCAGTTTGCGTAGTGAAACTGTGTAAAAATATAATAAAACTGGGTAAAAAGTGATAAAAAGTGACTATTTATTACACACACAACAATAAAAAGTTGCCTCATTTTCGGAGCTATTGCTTTTGTATAGCGCTCTATCTAGTCGTGCGCAACGAGACCAATCAATTATCTTTGGATCTACGCTTGGCAAAAGCAGGCGTAGATCTTACATTCTTATTTTCGACATGGACTAAGTCGCGGACACCTAGTTATAAATAAAGGCCTATTCGCTTGCTGCTGATTATAAAGTAGCTAAAATTTTTTTTTTTTGTAAATTTGAACTTTATTACGTTTTTGATTTTGCAACGCCATCTGTTAAAAGAGCACTATACACTATCTTTGACTATATTATTTAATATTTATACGAGTCGGAGGGAACCGAGTACCGAGCTACGCTTCGCTCCGCTCAATGATGACGATTTTCATATGATACCAATGTTTTACGAAACTAAAGTAATATTGTGTAAGTTTTGTGTTTGAGTTTATATGTGCTGACCTAGCAATTTAAACTAATTGCACAGAATGACAAATGTAAATAAAATAACAATAACAAATAATTGTTACCGCATAGTAATAATAAAATTGCGTCCCGCAAAACATTAAATGCGTCTCGCATGTCCATACGAGTATTATAAGTAATTTTCAATTAGATTTTTAAGTAGGTTTGAGATGTGTGTATGCGCAAAGTATGCGCTATGTGTGTGTATGGCCATCGGAAAAATGGTAACCTACTTGAAACGTTACGGGCAAAACATAGGCAAAATAAAGTTAAGTTGCGTATTAACTAAAAAATAAAAATAAACTATAAAAACGGGTGTTTTTTTTATCCGTGATCATTACGAGAAATATGAAGTTAAAAAACATAACGCGTCGCTTCGCTTCGACTCTGCTTGTGTGAGTTGAGCCTATTTCAATTTTTAATTTGTGTGAGTTGAGCCTAACAAATTATTAATATCATTGTATATCATAATAAGAAATAAGATGTTTAAATGTCATCGCATTAAAGTTTTACCGCCCAGGTAAAACGAAAACGAACGACTCTACCCGATTTTGCCCGATTTAATAATTATCCGACGAAATTAAGTTATGTTACTCAGCCACTGGCTAGGGTTCAGAATTGTCAAACGTCAAGTGCGAGTCGATATTCTGTCGATATGACAGAAAAAATTGTGTGCAGTTAAGTGTGTTGCCGTTTGTACATGAAGGATTGTTAATTTTTTAGTATTTCAATTTATCTTGACTTAATCTAGTTTTGCTACTAAAGCTAACAACTTAGTTTTGTAATTATAATGATTATTATTTTTGCACTAAGTATTAGTTTTATAATTTTTAGATCTCATAGTTATAGATTTTAAGAGCCCGTCAAGGCACTACACACATAGGGGTATTTTTGACACCATAGTGACCCGTAGGTTAAGTGTAGACGTTATGTATACATTATCTATCCTATGTGGGAGTAAAACTAACATGTAACATAGAAAAATATTCTAATGAACTATGAGGTCAAGCTTGACTTGATTTACGTTTTTAGGTTAACAAATAGTTGAAAATACAATTCGAATACTTTATTTATACTATTATATTATTAACTTTTAAAAAGAACAAAAAATTATAAAAAAGCTTTGAAATTTTGTAAGAACAATTCATAAAATTAAACTAAACACATTTTTATAGCCTATGTTACTTGCTGATAATATAGCTTTCTATAGTTAAAAGAATTTTTAAAATAGATCCAGTAGTTTTTAACTTTATTCATTACAAACAAAAATCCAAATTTTTCTCTTTATAATATTGGTATAGATATATTAAATCAAATTTTTCATTTCAGTCATCTAAACAATCCGATAAGCAGATAGAACATCGTACTTATTTGGTTGTGAACGTGTGCTGTTTGTTATTTGCTTCAGTACCGATTTAGAGTGTAAACCAAAAATTTATGGACTCCGAGAGGTTGATAAAAATTCTATCGCCCCCGGCTTATTTATCGCATTACACTGAACACATTTCATTTTTACTTGTTACATTTTGTTCATACAGCAATCTGTGTTTTTAAGTAAAAAAAAAACTAAATCAGTTTTTCAATTACGAAATATCATCGAAATTCTGTATTAATGGCTCCCGAAAAGCCGTTTACAAGTCGTAATGGAAAACAAATAACATAAAAACGAAACTAATTAGAAATCCCGATGCCGACGTATCTCATTTTAGCACACGACTTTTGGGAGTATTTTCACGTTTTCTAGGGATTTTCACTGCGGCCTCTCACAGTCTGCGGCGGGGAGTGCGATTGAAATTTTTCGAGTGGAAGCGACAGGGTTTACCGTCGAATATAGACGCTGCTTTTATTCTGAATGAGAAGGGATATTTAGTTTGGTTTGTAAAATTTATTTTAACTTTACATTCACAATGGACCAATGTCATGAACCTTTTGTGATTAAAATTCATATTATGTTTCAGCAGCCTATAACTTTTTGAATTTAATGAGTGGGCGTGACTTTTTGTTGTGCTTTTTTTTAATCGAGCTTTTAGTTAGAGCTTTTAATATTAGTCATTTTACCCGTATTATTAAGATTTGATTAAGAAGCGTAGCGTAACACGTGAATGCAATATTTATTATTATGTTGTATTGATGTTATACACTGTGCACGACTATTTTCATTCTGGATATGATAATATAATAATATTATTATAATAATATAATAATATTTAAATTTAAAAATATGTATTATTGTAGAACTATGTTGTTGTTGAATTTTTATTGAACGTCCATCTTAGTTTTAACTGTAAACTGGCTAAATGATCCCTTTTCCCTTGCACATTTTTTTAAATTATAATATCTTACATCAATTCTCTACAATTATGTACCTACTTAATTTTAATTTTGTATTACAACACATATGTAAAGCACGGTATGATCTATTAATTGTTTTTGTGATTCAATTGTCTTAATCTTGTTTTATTTATTTATGACAGTTGGTATATGGGACAATTACTATATAGGCATCTATAACACTCATAACAAACAAATTTATGCACAAATAAAAATTAAATACTGTAAGTATAAAAAGATTAAAATTAATAAAATATAATTTACTAATTACATACGCACTAAAAATTAAGAGAAAACAATGAAAATATAATATAAATAAAACAGTCTAATGTTCACATGAAAAAAACCATACAATTTTGTCTCGAAGTTTTTAAGGTGTCACTAAAAATTTATATTTGTTCTAAAATTTATATGAAATTTCTCTTACTGTGCTCAAAATGTACTGCTAAAAGAAAACATTGTCACATCCAGTTGTATAAGTGTCATGTTTACCCGAGTACTTGGGGGTTCAACATAATAAATAAGCAGGAGACACAGCGCTGCTGTCTGCAGGACTGGCAATTGAAATTTTATCCCGGCTTTACTCCCATCGGCACCAATAAAATAGTATAAAATAAACTAAAATAACCCTCGCCAGTCATAAAAACCGAACGGAGGTAAATCATAAAGTTGCATGTTTATTATTATTACAACAGTGTTAGGTTTACTTATTTACTGTTTAAGGGGATTTCTGTGTGTAAAATAATATAATATTTGGTGTTCAGTGTATCACTTCTCCCACGACGGATTCCACGTATGAATAGAGAAGTATAAAAGGCTAAATACTCCATCCGTACTTAATATTATAAATGCGAAAGTTTGTATTTATGTATGTATGGATGTTTGTAACTCTTTCACGCAAAAACTACTGAACCGATCAGCATGAAATTTTGCATACACGTTGTCTGGGACACCAGAAAGGACATAGGGTACCTTTCATCCAGAACGCGGACGAAGTCGCGAGCACCAGCTAGTTTTCCATAATCCAAAAGCTGCTCAAGTACATGTTAAGTACCTATCTATTATTTGCGAATTCAATCCATTACGTAATGGGTTACGGTTTTAAAAAAAAATCTACATATGAATAAAGCGAAAATTTATGGTCAAATGTGACAAATTTCATTTAAAAACCTCTTTCATCTGAAAACGATTTAACAGACCTCCTAATATCCAAACTCTTCATTTCATATAGATCTAGCTTTTATATTTTTTAAATAATAATAAAAATAAAACAACTTTAAGTAATTACTTGCATTACATACGCAGCCATCTATCACTTTTAAATAACGAAGCGAAGAGCAGATAGCATTTTCAAAGGCCCATAACATTATGGAGTGATAACATCTCTCCCTATACGGTAACGCTTTCCAATGAAGTATTACACGATGTTTCAATAGGAGGCAACACCGCAGTTTGTATTCATGTTGAGTGGGACCCCCCATATTGATGCCATTGAAACATCCATAAAGTAAACCGCTGGAGCTCTACTAAACAATATTTTTAAATTAAACTCTTCTATGAAAAAGACATTTAAATTTTTACAGTTTATGCTGCACTGCGGATGCATATAATGCAAATAATGCAAGATTAATGAATTATTTATTGACAGCATTTTTTTTGTTTATGAAAACCTATAGGTATCTCAGAATACTTTTATTTATTTTTGACCATGTTAACTTCAATATTTTAAGAAATTTTATCATGAGGTCTTCCGCCTAATTCGTCTTGGCTTCCATTTCAAGACTGGTCTGCCATACGCCTATAAGCTGCACGATATTTTATTTAATTTTAGTCAAAATTAAAATCAAAATATTTATTTATCAATTGGGTTTCTACAAGAAACTCTGTCATTATATCATATCGAAAACACTAAACTTCTAAAAAGTAGTTATAATATATTTTCAAATAATGTACAAAAAGGTCACTTTAGCATAATATAACATGATAATATTTAACCGGTCATATATAATAATAAAAATTAAACCTAAGCAATCTCCTTCAAAATAACTAGATATTTTCCAAACTTTACCTCAATATAAATTATTCATATATCCATCGTAGGTGGCCGTAGTCACCCGAGATAATCTGCGATGATTTATGCTGGTAACCGAACCGCTCTGGTGCGCGGTGAGCTTTATGCTACGTCATCGAGTCGCGCGAGATCTGAATATCTTATTTTAAAGCTTTCAGACATTACAAGATGCCTATAAAGGATTCTTCAGCTCAAATTATTATTATTATTTACGCAAATGTCAAGACAGCTACTACTAAAGTGCTCAAATGTTACAAAAATTTCTTTTGACTAAATAAAATAAATCGACACTGAAAATAGCTTGTATTTAATTTTATCCACAATTTAAAAATAGGTTGTATTATAATCAAAATGAGGCCTAATAGTAAATTGAACAACTTAAAAAAAAGCAAAAGAAAAATTTATCTCAATAAAGAGTAAAGCATCTCCCAATATGTTAGGTTTTTCCTTGATAACGTAGGTTTTCTTCTAGGAATTCTTGGAAAAGAAATTTTCCAAGAAGAATAATTATAACATTGATAAAATCATTAATTTTACAAAAGGAATATTCTACTTTTATACCTTTTTTTAAACTTTCCTCTATTATTAAAAAATTCAGAATATATCCTCCTGAAAATATTGATATATAAAATTATGTATTTTTACAGATTGTACCGAAAAATGTTATGAATTATGGGATTGCGATGAAAATGAATACCTAAAGATATCTACAATTTTCATTCCATGACGTTAGTGAAATTGTTTGTGTAATTTATAGCTCTCAAATTGAATGTATTGGATAATAATATTTTGTAATCCGCTTCATTTCACACACAATGCTATATCAGATTTTTTTAGAAATAAGATTTTTTTTTCATTGAGATTATTATATTAACCAAAAATCAATTTGGAGTCAAGTAGGTAATAATTAAACTGTATATACTTACGGAAATATACATTAATAGCTGCTGCACGCGACTTCGTCCACTTAACTTTTAAAAATATATGTTACTAGTTGATAATAGATTTTTACGGGTGAATTATACTAATATAATATTAGTAATAAATTACTTATTCGTAGGTAATAAATGACCACGAAATAACATCTAATGTGAAGCGTAAACAGTTTCACATGAGACTAGCTTTGTGCCACAGCTTCACCCAGATGTATAATTTAACAGTTAGTTTTGTTCTTGATCAGAATTTAATCTTTGTGAATATCAAATTTCATCTAAATTGGTTCAGTTGTTAACAAGATGATTTGTGAAAAGGTTTGTTGCTGAACCCAGAGAAGTCCCATCGATCTGATGTAACTTGAGACCCAAATATACTATATTTTGAAATAATACAATAAGTACTATTATTAATCCACTAACCTGATGTAAACCTTGGGTTAATATTTCACACAACTATTAACTACCATCAATATTACGCACAAGTAATACTAACAGCAATAGTACTAACAAATAAATTACTGTTTTTCAAACTAAACTTAAACTATTAAACTTATAAATACAAGGCTGCAATGTCTGATAAGGAAATATATAAAATAGCTAACCACGTAGCTGAAAATTCAAATACTTATCTGAGTGTGAGAAAAATGAAAGTAACTTTATCCACAAAATGTTGTTACAGGCGGGATGTTGAGAAAAAGTTGAATTTCCATATTGAGATCCCTTACGCGCAGTCTATTATAGTTTGCATTGTGCCCTTGATGTATGTTTTCCTTACATTTCGCGGGTGATTTCGCTTCAAATTTGACAGGCGGGTAACACTGACGAAAAGCGAAAACACCATATAGGGAGAGAAGTGGTATGTAATGTAAACTCTCACTAAACGTGAGAGTTTACATTACATACTCATTTTAACGATTAAATTAGTGACAGGCAAAATTTATCCTAACTAATATCTAACTAACTAATCCTACTAAGAAAATTAATATCATCACAAGATTTTGTAAGTTATTGAAACAATTGGAAACATATGTGACAATATATTAAGCAACTTGGATAAAAATTTTAAAGATAAATAAAAACACTTAAAAGCAAAAAGCATAAAAGCAAAATTAAAATGGTAAGTGGTATAAAAAATATAATGATATAAGTTAAGTCACATATTTCTTAAACAGCTTAATAAGAGAGAGAGAGAGAGAGTAAGAAACAGATAAGCGACACAGATAATATTTTAAATATTATACCCAAAGAATTATTTTACCTACTTATCGCATTTACAATTTATTTATAAACGTGAACTCTAAATAATTATACTACGAGAGAGATTATTCACTGTAATACATTTTATACCAGAGCTAAAAGGGGAGCCAACTCTTTTTAAAGGCAGGTGAGACGTAGTGATTGATGCTGCATTCTTAGCACGAGAGGCTCTTTGAAAAATGTATTTAAATAGTGAGAAAGAGGTAATAATTTGTGCTAAACGAAAGTTGTGAAGTCAGACGTAAATAGCATGTAGTACAATATGTATTTTCAATAAATATAGCGAAAACTACCTTATTTCAAATAGTATAAAGGGCAGTGTACAATACTTATTGCAATAGTTTGTGGAAATATTTAGTTAAATTTTTTTTTTATGTATTTACGTATTGTATTGTATTTAAATTTAACGAGATATAAAAATTTTATGCCTTTAAAATCACTGAGATAGTATTTAAGTATATCGGATAGCAACTTAAAATACTGCGAAAAGTATACGTATAAAGAATTAGAAAATAATTTTTACGTTTTTTTTATAACTATAAGAAATAAGCGATAGAAATGTTGAACAAACAAGAATTTCATAGTTTCTATCAAAACCAATCAAAACAGTCACCTAGCTTGTAAAGCAAAACGTCCAATTTTGCTACCATTTATTCCAAAGTAAAGACTATATAATAAGAAAACCAGTTTGAATATTTTAAAGCACTCTGCATATTTCTTATGTTAAGTATATAAGCAAGCCAAATGAGATTTAAAACAGATCTTCTGGTATTTCTGTTTTGGGCATTCACCTTTGCGAATTACTTTTAACAATTACATAATATCTAGGCTCCGAATATGATTTTGTCCCATTCGGTGTCGTCGAGACCCTTGGTCCGTGGGGTCCTAGCGCTATAAGGCTTTTTAAGGAAATAGCAAAAAGGTTGGTCGACATCACGGGAGACCGAAGAGCTGGCAGCTACCTCGGACAAAGAATTAGTTTAGCAATTCAAAGGGGCATTGCTGCCAGTATCTTCGGAACCTTGCCTAAAGGGACTACTTTGAATAATATATTTTAGTTATTATATTATATTTTTTTAAGGTTTTTAGTTTTAGGTAGGTTATATATTAAATATAGATTAAATATTAGTTTAATAATATAAGTTAAAACTTATATTATTAAACTAATATTAGGCTTTTATGTTGAAAAATTTTTTTGTTGATTACATAATGGTACATGACATGCTTGTAAACAAACAATATTGATTTAAATCTCAATAGAAAAACACAGATATTAACATCCATCATATTATTATATGACTAACTGTTATTTTACGAGCACCTAATGGGCCGATAAGGGTATTTTATTGTTCCCTAATGGCTTATACCTGTCTTACAACGTAACTGAAACGATGCGTTATGACCACGCATTTCGGCACCAATTTCGCATAATGGACCTATCTTTATAGTCAATGCGGGACTAGGAATAAAGTGTATGAAGTATTACATAAATCGCAGTTCGTCGTAACAGGAAAATGATGGAAGTGGGAGAGACTGCATTTCTATAAACTCTAGTTGCAAACTTGAGAACAAATCTTGTCTAGCTCAGCATTGTAACTTAGAGTTCTAACTTGTAGTTGGTACTTGAGTGGGGAATTGAAGACATTATGTTATTTGAAAAAGTTTTAGTTTTGTTATTTAGTTATACTTACTTATATCTATTTTATCTGTTATTTAATATATACTTATACTGTTCCTTTTTTGTCTTGTTTGTTTTCCTTAAATAAAATCTTAATGTTCAATAATTTTCAGGTATAAAATGAAAGAAGAAAAAAGCATTCATACATAACAGATAATAATCTTTTTATAGGATTTATTTTCATTAACTGATTCTACTTGTTTATTCTATCAAATTAAAAAAAGTTGTTATTTGCTATCTGTTCTATATTGGTTAGATATATGATATATGTTTATGTTTATTGTTTATATCTATATATATAAAAGAAAGTCGTGTTAGTTACTTCACTTATAACTCAAGAACGGCTGAACCGATTTAGCTGAAAATTGGCAGGGAGGTAGTTTAGAGCCAGGAGAAGGACATAGGATACTTTTTATTTATTTATTTTTTATTTTAATTTTTAATTTTTATTTACATAATTTACATTAACGTTTAGCTGACAGTTGCGTTTTGTTATACCACCTTAGAACCAGGAGAAGGACATAGGATACTTTTTATTTAGCTTTTTTTTATTTATCTTTTTGGTTTTTTATTTTTTTTATTTTTTTATTTACATAACGTTTAGCTGACAGTTGCGTTTTGTTATACCACTTTTAACAAATGAACGGCTAGATTGTTTTTTTTTTAATGATAAATTGCATAATTAACCATAGACTACATTACGTTTAGCTGACAGTTGCGTTTTGTTTTGTTATACCATTTTTAACAAATGAACGGGTAGACTGTTTTTTTACTGATAAATTGCTTTCAGTTGCGTTTTGTTATACCACGTTTTATGTCACGTCCCACGTCATGTTCCCGTAAATTAAATACTTGCTTTTTTAATTTACATTAATTATGCAAATAAAAGATTGACCATGATAAAATCAAAAGTCTGCTCATTTATTGCCTCTAAAGCGGAACAAAGTTCGCCGGGTCAGCTTGTAATATATAAAACAATATGTTAGGTTAGTTCTGACATATTCTACCAGAGTTACAATTCGTCAATCAGACTACGCGCGAATGAATTAAACAAATATTCAAACTGTATTAGTAAGCTATTTTTTGTATTTTATATAGCACAAAATTACTAAAGACAATATGTTCTTATTCGTCACGATTTCCTAATTTATGGTGGGATATTTTTATTGTATTATTTCCTAATGTATGGTTTTGAAAAAAATATTTAAGCAAACATCTGGCAAACATGATCTTATTGCGCGTCTCTTTCTATAAATCTTTCCAAGAATCTATCCAATTTTCTCATGAATACAATAGATGAGAAGATTAAGTTTACCCTTTGGAAATACATTTTAATGCAAACTTCAAAGTCGTTTTATACATATCTATAATCATAATAATAAATAATCATATATGGATTAAGAACTTAAAATCTTATATAGGTATATCTTATATAATCTTATATATACCTATCTTATTTTTATATACCTATCGTAACCAAAACAGAAATCACTCACATGAGTAATTGATGATATACCAAAAATGATGTTTCAGTAAAGAAATATAGAACAAAAGTAATTCTAAAATTATTGCGTCATATTCTACTCAAACGACGCAATAAGGTGACCTTTATTTGACACCAATTCATCCCTTCCTGTGTAGGACGTATCTACCTATTAAGCTGGGGGAAATATTTACTGATCCAATTATTATACCAATACGTGTACAATTTAATATTGTAGAAAATGAAATAGCAGGATTAGTAATAGGAAAATTAAGTAGGCAGGTAGCATTAACAATTAACGCTGAAGAACATTTAAGCTTCCACATATTGTGCAACTTATGAAAAGTACTAAAATTATGGAAACTAAATCTATATAAATACACATATAATATATTAATAAAATGGTTAACGAGCCATAAATATATTTTCAAAAAAAAAAAAAACAATAAAATTGTACTATGTTACCGAAGTAAAAAAAAAACTTAGAATATTTATTTGTCTGTCTGTTGGTGTGTGCACGCTAATCTCGCTAATGAAATTAGCGCTCACCCATAGTTTATTAGCTGGATTAACATTTAGGATAGGTACTTATTTTCCTGGAAATAGTAGGTTCCCTGTGGGATTTTTCAAAAATCGAATTACAGCGCGTAGAAGCTAGTCTGAACTGAAATTCGAAACCAAACTTGTAAGGAAAATCAGTGCTGAGATTTTAAATTAGTTCAGAAATCTATGAAAAAGTTAATTTCATAGTGTACAATTGGAAATTGAAAAATTTTGCAAATAGACAAATTTCTATAAATAATTTCGTATCTGAATATACTTGCATGCGAATTTAATTTAAACATTTCTCGTTCAGAAGTTAGTGGTTAAAATTTTGCCGACGGCAAAATACGAAATAATTTGTCGAAGTTTTAAAATTTAATCTTTCAAGTTTAAATGGTAATATTTTCACTAGACGTAAAGACGTAAAATTATAATATATAATATATATTTCGATATTTCATAAGCCAGATTACTGGATTAACATATATAACACTAGCTGGTGCCCGCGACTTCGTCCGCGTTCTGGATGAAAGGTACCCTATGTATTTTCTGGTGTCCCAGACAATACGTACGTATGCAAAATTTCATAGTAATCGGTTCTGTAGTTTTTGCGTTAAAGAATTACAAACATCCATACATACATCCATACAAACTTTCGCATTTATAATATTAGTACGGATATATAAGTTAGATATATAAACAAATCATAAGCAGATAATGCAGTACCTACACGAAATTTGCTACATAAAGTGTACTTAGTGATAATAAACCAAAATTTGAATAAAATAAAAAACGAATAATGTAGCTACACATCTTAACATTGACTGAGTTTTTAATAATAAACACAGTCTAAGATATTTTCGCAGTCTTACTTTTAAATTAGCCAAATAGAAAATTATGAAGTATTTATGTTGAACAAAGGAGTTTGTCTCTGAAGCACAATATCTTAAAAGGAACTGTCGTCGAGGGATCGTTAAAAGTAAAAACCACATTTACCTTAGTTTAGATGGAACAACTCGTTTACATTTTAAATAATGGCGAAGTGCGCTCTTAGCGGCACTAATTTTCATTTTAAAATCTTCTAGCTTTATTTTTAAACAAATATTTTAGTATATTATTATCTATAGACTACAATATATGAGATTCTTAGTTATGTGTAATTACTAATTCAGTTAACTTTCGAATCTTTTTCATTGTATTCCAGTTAAACTTGTGTAAAAGCTATTTTTATACAATCTTTTATTAATATTGTAAAAAGAGAGGCTTAGTATTTTTGTATTATTTATTCGTAATGATTAAACTCAAAATCGGTCTAGTTGATTGTAATGAATAATCTAGATCGATTTAAGTTACCGATTTTAGAAAGTTACCTAATCGATAAACAGATTTTGGTACAACATTACACAGAAAAAGAACATGACCCTGGATTATATTATGTGATATGGATTGATATGGACGTGCGTTCTATGCTGACTTTTAGTATTATTTTTATTTCTAAAATTCATCAATAAATGACGAGAGTAATATTAGGCCGAAGGCTAACTGTTTTTGGTTAGAATGAACTATAAAGTCAATCATTAAATAATTCTGGTTTTATGAAGCCAAATTTTTGAATCTAGTCAAACCCAGGCTACTTAATGTGGACACATTACGCTGATATATTATTCAGTAGGTAGGTACCTTTCTTTCTCTATAACTCGGCTTGTTATACAGACTCTAATATAATATAATGTTATATATAAAGATTTGATTTCTTGATTGAAAACTTGATAAATCCAAGTTAACTCTGATTTCTCTACTAGATGGCGTTGCAGTGTTCATTCTAAAACTTCATCCAGTTTAGAATGAATTATTTAGTTCCAGCACTTCATTCTAAAACTAAATAATATAAGTACACCGCGTGCGATGCTGCGCATTACTGCTTTTGTAAAAACTGAAAAATCGTTAACGCATGAATCGTTATTTTAGCTTTTTTTCATACTTTTGTTTTTGAACTTTACCGGTAGTGAAAGGGTTTTGGGAGTGTTTAATCCAAAATAAGCGGACGCAATTCCGCCCCACGCCACGGTCACGGGCGGAGCGCGTCGCTATGCATAAATACGGCAGAACAATCACTGTAAATACTAAAGTCTACACACACAGGTACACTGGCATAAAACCTCCCCCGATACACACGTATATGGGAAAAAGGGAGAGCATTCTCCGTTATCATAAACAAAATGTCCATTTCAAAGAAAATATTGACTATATTGAGTATGACAGAAGAAATACACTTTTTTACTCGTTTACTCCTTTTCCCATTAGTGAAAACCGTATCAAAATTGTTGGGTGGATTAAAAGTTGTTAGCGGAGAAGTAGGACAGACGTGGACAGTTTCGGCGACTTGGTTGTAAAATATCGTTGTTTTTTTATGCAACATTTTATGTTTTTTTATGAAAATTTTATTTCCTAAAAAAACATAAAAATCTATGGTCAATAATATTATTATGATCTCGTATATAGTATATGTTTAGAAAAGTAATTTGTTTTAAATTGAAATTAAAATGCCACCTCTCTTTGAGAGATTGTCGACTAAATGTGTTTTTTTATAAAGTCTGAAACTTCAATTTTAGATCAATTACGTGATCAGTACGATGTACTAATAATGTAGATATTACTACAAACTTAAATATTTTCAAGTGTTTGTGTGTAAGTTTTCCATATACTGTTATGCAGACGCTATTGATTTTGTCTGTGTTAGGGGGACAGCTTGATAATCATATTATATCTTGTTTTAAATATATCGCACAAGGGTCTTTCGTACTGTGTGTGCATAAATATAATTCAGTATACTTTTATTTTAACCTTGAAACTCTGGGGCCCTTCGCGAATTAATTTCGCCAGCAATTTAATACTGTGAGCCCCTTTCTATGTCTGTAATCGACAACTTGGTTTTAAAATATTACACTAACAGCTTTGAAGCATTAAATATTACAAATAACCTGTCATTTACATTGTAATTACACTAAAATCAATTAGTAAACTATCACAAGATTTAGTTGAGTATTATTCTAAAATGAAATTGTAATTCCAAAATTGTTTAAAACCTGTTGTGTAATAATAGAAACTTAATTTCAAACAGAATATTATTAAAACTTTAAAATTTCTAAGATAAATAAGAAATGAAGAGAATCGTAGACGTATGAAAGTTACCGACGGTCGGCGGATCAGTAAGTTGAAGTAGCAGTGGGCAGGACACATAGTACGAAGAGCCGACGGCTGGGGCCGGAAGCGCAGCGTCCACCAACAAGGTTAACAGACGACCAGATAAGGGCTGTGGGTCGACAGTGGATCCAGGCTGCTTCTGATCAAGGTTATTAGACAATTATTGTATGGCAAGCCTATGTCCAATTGTCCAGCAGTGGACGTCCTGCGGCTGAGATGGTGATCCAATAAATAAATTCAACTGAAAGTAATCCGTCTTTTATGGAAAATCTAATGCGGATTTATAAAGAAATATTAAATGATAAATATTAATCACATGACGAGTATAGATATGTTTAGGTACTTATAATACTAGCTGTTGTGCGTTGTTTGTTTCAGGAATTTACTAGAATTTCCATTCGGGAATTTCCAACTAAAGTTTCATCGAGTTTCATTCTAATTAATGATAGGAAAAACCCATAGAGGATAATTATATATATAAACATTCGTTTCTATACCTATATACCTAATGAAGAAGATTAAATTCTACTGTATTTATGGTCATATTTTTATATTATATTTTTTATTTTAAGAAAACACATAAAAACTTTACAATATTTATCGGGTGTTGAGCTATTGGCAGAAAACAATTTGCAATAGCTTTCTATTTTTGTTTTCTGTCTGGACAGATTTGCATAGAGTAAAACCTTCTTATAATAAACTGTATGAACAATAATTCTCAGTCAAACAATATCCATACTATATGGCCTTAAACTAAGATAACACAATGGACTGGATGCCAAGTCTAACCAAGTCTAACTTTAAAAATTCACTTAAGTGAACAGTTAACTTGAAAAGAAACGAACCTGAAAATCTAAATGGTAAGCTCTAACATTCTTATGAGCCCGATTTACTGAGCTTTTGAACTATTTTTTAAAGCATTAAAAAACTCGGAAAACTGAAAACTTTCTATACGCAATATTACACTTCAATTTTTTAAACTAACTAAGAATTATACTCTACATTCTACATTCATAATCATTTTACATATATTGCATGTAATAGCTGTCTACACCGCATACACCTACTTGTCAAGTTATTGAATTAGCCTAACCGCAGTGAAAATTAAACGTAAGGCGCCTACAAATCAAAGCCATTCTTGTGCAAATTCATTAAATATTAACAAAGTTCCTTAAACATGTGTTTCTGACTCGCACGCAATGATTTTCTTACTTTACGAGAAGCGTGTGCCCTCAATATCCATGGTATAGATAGTATCAAGTGAATAATCTACTTATTCTCATCTCATTATGAAATTTATTGTTAACTAGCTGGTGCCCGCGACTTCGTCCTTTTTGGTGTCCCAGACAACGTGTATGCAAAATTTCATGGTGATCGGTTCAGTAGTTTTTGCGTGAATGAGTTACAAACATCCATTATATCCATCCATACATCCATACAAACTTTCCCATTTATAATATTAGTATGGATAGATAATAATTTCAAGTGGATATGCTTTTAAAATTACTTATAATAAAATCCTGAGTCATCTAGGTTCCAATTTCCACTGACATTATTATTGTTCTAATATAAGTAAAAAAAAAGGAATATTGTTAAATTGCTGTTATTTAATTATTGTAATTGTAATCGTAATTATAATTAATTATAAAGTCATCATTTGTAAAAAAAAAGTCATCTAGGTTAAATTAACTAGCCTACTTCTTTATTTAATTAACACCTGTGACCTGCTGATTACTGATTTCGATTAAAAGGGAAAAACCTTAGTTTATCTACCATCTTAGTTGCACTATGGTAATTCCTCCACCTAATTACTAATCATGATTACATACGCTACGCTATACAATGTTTACGCTGACTGTAATTAAAGCAAGTTAATCTAAAGTGTTCTTGGCTCATACAAAATGCAGCCGACGGGTGCCGTCGTACTTTATAAACAAATCCAATCTGCTTTAGAGGAAGTGTCTCATCTAACTTCAATCGTGAATAAAAGCTTTAAAACAAGAAAAATATGTGCATCTTGAGACTGCGGTAAATCGAAGCGCATTATTTTTAAAAGAGCTAAAAAGAAATTAAATAAATTGAATCCAGAAGTGTTAATATCTGCAGTTTAATTTTTAAAGGAATAATGAGATGTTAAATATATTTTTGATTTTATAATACCTATTAGATAATTTTTGCTCTTAAGTGTCCTTAAGCACTTGACATACCTACAAAAAATGTTGCAAGATGCACAAAGATGTTGATTTATGGCAGAATATTTACAGGGTTTCATTATTATCATTCGCAAAGTATAAACGAACCCAGTAAAAAGATATTTTGTACAGTTTCGACCAGACTTTTTTAATTAAAACAGAAACTATAAATAAATTTGTCTGTTGTAAAAGTTATCGAAACGAAATAAAACCTTTCTGCGATCAAGTGAAATAAACTTCGGTCTGATTTTTTTGCCTTAAATTGGACGCTACGACCTTATATGACTCACCAATGGAACTCTTAAAGAAGTGGTAATAAAACAAAATATCACCTCTATCTGTCTCACTGCAATCTCAAAATAGTCTCTTAAGAGTCTAAAAGAGCATTAAGAGCATTAATATTCTAAAATATCTAATTAAAGATCACACACAAATGAATATAGTAGAGTGTAATTATTATATTTGCAACATGGGTGTCTTGAAACGTAATTGAAGTACGTTCAGCGTCGCGGGTCGCGTAGGAGCCAGTGGGAATAAACAGCGTAAACTATGACAAAATTAAATTAGCGTAAATCACGTCAGCGATAAGGATTTACGACGCCAACTAGCGCTTAACGTGAAATCGAATCAGTGTTACGCGTGGTTTAGCGAGAGATTTAACTAAGCATGACATTATAGTTGCGACAAATATCTAACTAACCAATTTCATTAAAATGAACTTAAAGATAATTTGTAAAAGCTTTCTTAACACATTTCGTAAAATATATTTATAAAGTTTTCAGAACAACATATTTTTGTCATGTCATTGCACTCATTCAAAAACGAGAATAAAAAATTCTTACAACCAAAAGATTTTTTTTAATAAAAAAAATCAAAAATGGTCTCATAGATAGCAAACAATGATTATTAATAGATGAATTTATACTTATTATGTTATTATATAATAAATAAAAAATTAAATAGTTAAATTGAAAAAAAAAAAAAAAAAATAGTTTTGTTTCAAAGGTTCAGGGATATTTTAAAAAAATCATATGAAACTGTTGCGCAATAAAATGGCCTACATTAGTAAACTGCTGACCTGCAAAGCTCTTACTGCACGGACAAGTGTGCATCTATTTGGAAAAAGAAAGTATGCTATAAATGTAGCCCCTAACTCGAGCGTAGTTCGCACCCCAATTTCTAACATAAAATCCAAGGGGTCTTTTGCCATTCATATTTAAAATTATGCACTTTTTAACCTTGAAACCATCTGAGCTTGCAACTGGGCAGGATTCACAGCTCAGATGGTTATATAATTAATATTTGTGACTATGTAAGTTGTATGTAGAACGAATTTAAATCCGTACTTCCGTACTATATTATATATTATATTATATTATAATATTATAGATGCGAAAGTTGGTATGGATGTATGGATGTTTGTAATGTTTCACGCAAAAACTACTGAACCGATCACCATGAAATTTTGCACATTATCTGAAATATACACGTTATCTGGGACACCAGAAAGGACATAGGGTATCTTTTATTTAGAATGCGGACGAAGTCGCGGGAACCAGCTAGTTTATTATATGGTCTGGTTGAAATAATAGTATGGATGCCAGAGCCTATTTCCCTATACCTACTTAATCCCTATCCTTAATCCCACTATGGTCGGCAATGCACTAGCAGCACCTGTGGCGTTGCTTGTGTTATAGGCGACGGTAGCCACATACCATCAAGTAGACTGTCAGTCTATCTGTCGAATTTAAAATAAAATAAATAAATATTAGGCTATAAAGCTTTCCATTTTTAATTATCTTTCATTTAACAATTACAGTAGGTAAGACTTGTACAAGACATCAATCTTTCTCATATAATATAAATAAATACAAACAAAAACAATACACCGCCAATCACGATTTCAATCTACTGCGAACTGTATTAGAAATGAATACTTATTTGTACAAAAACCATACATTTGGCATTCAAATCAAAGTATCGTAATAAAATATATTGCAAATAGAATGTACTATCTTTTAATAAATCTAACCCAATATGTATTGGAAATATAAATAAATTCGATGTAGCCATTTTCTTACAAATGAGAACTTAATGTGAAATAGAAATATGGAGAATAAACAATTTTCGACAAATTACTTTAATCTTATTTATATATAGAGTATGTTATGTTTCTTAATATATTTAAGAAATACATTATAATACATTATATACATATTCGTCTGTGTGTAGAGTTTATTAAACTAACTAGCTGGTTAACTAACTAACTACTTCATTCGCAACATATTTATCGCTGAGACGAAGAAGCGCCGCGAACAAACAAACACACTTTCGCAATTATATTAATAGGATACCTAACACTTAGTGACTTAAATGTGACTTAGATTTACAGTTTTTTCGCAAAATGGATTTTCTTCTTTTTAATACTAATATAATAAACACCGTAAAGAATCAGAGTAACAGGCCTGACAGTTTACTGCTTCTGCTGTGTCGGCAGACGAGCAGTCGTCAAACTTAACGTATCGATGCTAAATAAAAACACTGTTAAATATATTTTATTACATTTTTAAAAATTTATTACAAATAAAAATACATTAGTCTCTTTATTTTACATCGTTCAATTAAATTCGCCAGCAAATGTCCAGTAGACAGAGAATTCAACTATTTCCTATTAGTCGTCGCTAAATTAAATTAGTTTTACCGCAGACATGCGAAGGAATCCTATTGTTACTTCTTCTGTGTTGACAATATCTTTCATATTTAACTTGTGCTGACATTTCTAACGTTCTATCTTCTTCTGTATAGTTTAATTGTCTGAAATGTTACATGTCTTTGTATGATATTTTTCCTATTTCCTTTCTTAATTTCGTTTTACAATTTACGACTATAGATTTAGTATTACTAGCGTTCCGTTTACGAGACTGTCTATAACATATATTATAAGAGATCAAAACAAAATACAAGAAACGGTGTTAATAGCTGTGAAAGATCTTTTAATATTTCACTTAACATAGCGGCTAGCGTAGAGGCGGTAATCTTTTGTAAATGTCTTCATTTCCTGAAGTCAGAGCTCCGGGCTGCGGCGGATTAAGCGCCGAAATCGCTCTCCACCACTGATATAAATCTTTTAACACTCATTCCGAGCTTAAGCAGATCTTTGGAAGCCTTGCTAACTCCTACAAGTGCAATTAGCCTCAGACTCGGAAGTCCGCGTAATCTTGAATAAGGCTGCAAACGAGGTGCGTATATTTAAATAAGTAAATGGAGATGTATCGTTTGGTGAAGTTCTAATTTATTCTTGTGGATTATTTGTTTCAATGTAGATTTATAGTAAACTAGCTGGTGCCCGCGACTTCGTCCGCGTTCTAGATGAAAGGTACCCTATGTCCTTTCTGGTGTCTCAGACAACGTGTATCCAAAATTTCATGGTGATCGGTTCAGTAGTTTTTGCGTGAAAGAGTTATAAACATCCATACATCGATCCATTCATACATCCATACAAACTTTCGAATTTATAATATTATAATATTAATACGGACTAGAAACCTGCCCCAGACTTCGCTTGAATGCAATTTCTTAATGAAATTTATATACTCACACAAAACTTCCTCCTTTATAGCCCTTTTATGTTGTTAAATTAAACGGTATTGTAGTAAAAGCGTTAATAGAAGATAGCGGAGAAACAAAGAGAAAAAATCAGTAAAATATATTTATATAACTTTATTAATAAAATATAACTTTAAAAAAATTTCATTTAACAAAAACATACAATATGCAATTTGTTCGTGTCATTCGCTTGTTTAGAATTCATAGCTTCGTAACTTTCTAGAATTGCTTATTCAGTCGGGCGAAAACTGCAAGGTAAGAAGCGAGTTCATTATTCAAAATTAATAATCCGCTAAATTAATTTAAATCCAAACTTTATCCAATCTACTTCGGTTTCAGAGTTCTGCGAGGCCGCAAATATACAGGCCGTGTCTAGAGGCAATTATTCTAAGATATTGTACAGACAAAAGCAATTGTCATTGCTTTCTTGTTTAAAATAAAACTTTTTAATGAAATTATTATTATTTTTTTGTATTTTTTTTAAATTTTTGTATTCGTATTACTTTAAATTTACACATACATACACCTACGAAGGGATAGAGAATCGAAATAACAATATTATATCATTAATATTGTTTCAGATTTATTACTTATTTAATTAATCAAAATTAAGTATTAATTTTTACAAAAAAAAAACGATAGCTTATAATGCCAATTTCGAAGTTAAAACCCGAAGGTTGCCAAGTTGCCAGAAGGACTTCTGGTGGCAGTAACCACCAATTTACAGTAGACAACTGAAAATACAGAAAATGTGTTTCGGTCCTAAAAACATCAACCTGTACTTTCCTAAGAGAAAATCAAAGATATCTCAAGCAAAATTTAACAGTCACCGTGACTCTTAACCCTCTCCCAAGTACATATAAATCATACCGCGACTACCCGCAATATGCAATGTAAATTTATTACTCTGTAAGCACATTTTAAACTACAACAGAATTTAATAATGAAGACACGCATCGATTGTTTAACGACTTCCTTAATTTAATTACTCATGTATACGATGATATATTAAGGGGTTAAGCGATTTAATTTATGATTTACAAGCCACCTTTAAATTAGATTTGCATACTCTGCAAACGATCTATTCTATACTATCGTAGAAAGTTTTCCCTTTCTCTTTTGTCTACAGAAATTCTATTTCTAAAAATAAATGAAATGAGTTTTTTTTTACCGGAAATTTTAAAATTGAAAATGATTATATTTACTTCATTAACCATCTGGTGAAATAAGTATTTGTTCATGGGTTCTCCTAGTACCTTGATCTTAGTTACATACTTAATTAGAACTAATATATTTTTATGGCACAAAGTGTGCGCATTGTTACAAATTTTAATTTCTTTATTTATTAAATTCTACAATTTTCAAAACTAGTTTCTAGTTTCAACACTGTGTTCTACCGAAGGTTTATTTATAGTGGTTATTGGAGCCACAGTTGGTTCTGTCCAAAATTAAAATGAACAGCTTCCAATGAGTATGTAATTACTTGGTTAATTTTATATCGTATCACGAATTAAATCCATAATTAGGCATTAAATATTTTTTTAACACTTAATAACTACCAATTATATTATATACGTGTACATAGCTAAAATCATAAGTAAATGTATGTGTGTAAAGTAAAGTACAGCTACCCCAACTCAATATCAACACATTTAATATAAATAAAATTGCCTTATGTGTTGATTTAATCTCAAATGAAAGTATACTTAAATTAAATTTACTCAAAAAATCATGTCACGCTCTAATTGGCGTTGAGAGTTACCGAATTTGGTCCCCTAAGAAAATATTGACTAAAAGGTCCCTTACATCTTCTCTGTTGTTCAAAGCAGATTAATGTTTGTGCCGTTTTATTTGCACGGTTCTTCATAAAAATGGCACTAAATCCAAACAGTGGAACGGATAAACAGGGGCCAGGGTTTTATTAACATTTTTGGTGTGTTTTGTGACATTATCGCGAGCAATCCTTTAGCATTGGTTCAACGGTAAACCGCTGTTTGCATACGCGAGTCAATTTATTTTCTTATCTCTTTTGAATTTTCTGCAATCGTTTTGTATTCTTTGCGTCGGTTTTGGTTGTGTTTAATTTTTAGTCCGTTTTATTTATTTTTTATTCTATTTTCTTCCCCGTTTACTCCTTTTTGATGTATTCGCCTGCTGTAAGTAATTAACTTCTATTTTGGTACTTGGTTGTTATAGACTCGATCGTCTTAGTACCTATATACAGATGCCGCATCGATTATGCATATCTACTTTTATATATATTGCATGCTATGCATATCTATTGCATATTATTTAGAATTTATTTTAGAATTTAGTATGAATTTTCAATTAATTAAATTTTCAATAGTAGTAGCAAGAGAAAATTCATACCTACTAAATTCTTCGTCAAACTCACGGCTTATTTTGATTCAGAATTCAAGAATTAGGAAAATATGGCAGACAAAAAAAGACAACCAATAAAAATATGTATGTGAGTTTTTGATACTTGCAAATAACCATATTAGCTAAATAAATTATATTTTATATTACATTATACATTAATTCTATTGGATAATAAAAATAAAAAAATTGTAATCACAGTGAGAGTTCAATTTTATTTATGTTGAGATCAATTAAGTAAATTACATTGTGTTCGGGTAGTAGTGAAAGTTCCAGGAAATCAAGAACGATTTGAAGTGTTCCAGGGAGGCGGATGACGCAAACACATTTTCCTTTTGTGACAAGAGCACGTAATCTCCCGTCTCCAGATTTTAATTACTTATTGGAAACTTGTGGCCGCCGGCTGTATGAGATCCTCTCAGCGGAGTATATTGCAACATTTCGAGACTTCACTTCGGAATGTCCTCTACTATTGTTTCTTTGATAACGTACATTATGTATTTTAATTACAAATATACAATTTCTGGTGATATACAGTGTTTAAAAAAGCGATCTTTTACCCTTAAACATATGATTAATTTATTTAAGTAAGTCACTAAATGCACATTAACATTAAAAAAAATTAAACTATTTTCGGGCATTTATAGCTTACAACCAATTTCAACTGAACCCGTGCCAAACTAAACTAAAAAGCTCACATGTACAATTGTACATAAAGTTCTCAAAACACAAAGTAAACTATTAAACTAATAAATTTAAATCCAGTTTTAAACCGCTGAATACTTATTGTACAAATAATTGGAATCGAATTTGGATCTGAGACCCATGGTAATCATTTTAGTTGTAATGTCAACACAATACTCGTACGGATGTGATTTCCGCGGTCCTCTCGTAAGTGTTTCGTGTTTGACTTGGCGTGCAACGTATCTTTACCATCACTGTAGTGTAGAGTAGAGTGACGATAAATATAAAGTTATTCGAATTTACTCTTCATTTAATTACCATCTTTTTTTGCTAATAGAGAACACCCATAACACATAAGTTTTAAGTAACAGTTATCAGCCTGCACCTCAGAGTTTTTGATTTCATATGTGGATATGAACTATGATTATGCTTGTCTAAGAAGTCGTATTCTGAGAAGCAGTCAAAATAATATTTGCCTGTTAAAAAAAACTATCAATGTTTGAAAATAATCTGAAATTCGCCTAGAGTACAAAGTAAAATAGGAAAATAACTAATAAGTAAGAGCCATTATAGTAACCACAATGGCATTTAAATATCACTAGTGATACGCAGCGACAATGTACCTACAGATTGTCCATTTCATGGTCACTTAAATGGAAACAAATAATGGTAGGTATTCAAGAACGAATATTTGTCTCCGAAAATATGATGCAAAAAAAAACCATACCTTTAGAAAGAGTATCAAGTAAAAGATTGTTCAATATAATAATCATGCTTTGACATCAACTCACAAAATTAAGGCATAAGTAAGTTTGCAGTTTGTATTAGTACGTACACCTTTGTTTGTGTGTGATGGCAATGTCTTCTTCCAATAGACATTCTGTAAATATTAGCATCGGGTGCTTTGATCTTAGCATCGACGCTCATTTCGAGCCAACGTGTGTTCCTAATTAAGTTCAAACACGACGTGCTAATCGAACCAAGCTGTGTACCTAACTACACTACATGCATATAATTCCCTTTATACTTAAATATGTTTGTGACGTTGAGAAGAAACCCCTCTTTACATTTTAATTTTAATACACATTGTGAGTACCGTATGTTAAGTATGGAACTTAACAGTTAAGTATCTGAACAGATACCTAATGGTTCAAATGTCATTTAGAAATTGTGAATTTCAAAAATACGTTTCACTCTTCAAAACATATTATATCGAACTGAAGCGATAATTACTATAATATCTGAGAATCGATTTGAATTTTCATCTCAAACGCTATTTTCACTTGCTATTTCTACTGGCCAGGCCAGGGGTGGTCAACCGTCTGATTGCCAATTAGACATCTCCGCGTCCAGGTGTCTGCAACCCGATCCTCTTTGTTTAATACGGTCCTCAGGTCTGAAACAAACTCTTGAAATAAAAATGGACTCGAGTTTTCTACCTTGTTATTTTTTTCGTGGAGAAAGTTCGATTGCAAAGAATGTTTTAAGATAATCTATTGCGGATTAAAAGACAAAAGCGTTCAATTTAAAGTAAATTGTTCAAGAAAGTTTATAAGAAATAAACAATGTTGAAAGTGAATTGGTGTTAATTTTATTTGATTTTAAATTGCTGAGCCATCGCCCTTGAAAGTTGTTATGTTCTTCTAAAATAGAATTTGAATCTTTAAGTTTCAATCCACTAAATATTTCAAGAATTACATTAGTAGGTATTAGTTTGGTATTTAAAATCTTCAATATACTAAAATGACTTTTAGTGTTATAACGAATATTTTCTAAAAAGTGCTTGTCCTTCCAATTCGTCAGAGCACACTACGATTCACAGCCCATTTGACGGCAGTAACAACTCCCTCACAGAAGACCATTATGTAATAAAAGCATGTGTGCTATTGTGATTCGGTCTGTGAGTCACTTTACAGTCATTCATTCATTCATTCATTCATTTACAGTTAGTCACCTAGTCATTGCTTGTTAATAAAACAAGACAAATCACAAGAGAATGAAAAAGACAATACGAAATGAAGAGAAGTCTTCATGTCTTACTCGGGATTATAGCAGCCATATGCCTATATTCATTTTACGATGTTAAACATTTATTACAGCGAAATCTGAGCTTATCTTATACTGCGGGGTTTTCGGCAATTATTCTAATCGGATTACGCACTACGCAGTGACGTCACCAAGCAACCAACCCACTAAACTAATCCCTCTTTAATTGGCCCGTTTGAATAGTCTCATTGTTTACCAGATGCGTGATCAAATTTGAATATTTTTCGTATTAGAATGTTCAGGTTAATGTTGCGGTGCGGTCAACCACGAATTTCATATATTCCACAATTTAAAGTTAGGACGTACAATTAAAAGGAATTAAAGTAAAAAATTGTACCAAGTAGGTTCGGTGCTAGGATTACAAATATCCTAGGATTATGTCGGAAATATTTAAGATTTTTCAGCAAACTTTTATCGTAACTATTTGATTGAAAGTATCAAATATACTTTGTGTTCCTTGACATACAAGCAAATTCTTAAATGTTTTCTGAAAATATCGAAGATATGCAGAAGCCTTTTTCCAATAAAACGTTAAAAATGGCCTCACTGTTTTCAGCGTGAAAGGGCATGGAGCAATGAACTTAGCTAATGTCAACGACATTACTAAGTATATAGGCGAAACAAAAACCCAATATTGAAGGCCTTCTGTAGTTAAATTGTTTTAAGTAGAAATGCTTTCTAATATAGACATCTTATGAAGCTGTTTCAAATATACTCGTTAAATAAGTTTTATATTGGAAAATCTTTTTTCATTATTAGATACTTACTGACTTAGAAACAAGATATAATGTTATAATGTCCAAATATCCAAAATAATGTCCAAAAAATAATGTCCAAATATCAGTTTGTTGAGATTTCGTGTGAGAATTATGAGAATCGATATTATGTGTGAAAAAGTATATATTTTTATAATTTAATTTTTTTTAAATTTTTTAAATAAGACATGAAATAAAACATAATTAATAAAACTATTTAATTTAGATTAACTTGTTTATTTATAAACTGTGTTGTCAAATTAAAATATTACTTTAGAAATTAGAATCGTTTTTTATACGCACGCTTATATGTACACGGGAGTGTGCTCAGGAGCTGCATGAGCTCATACCGCCTTCCCCTTTCTTCCATCGGACATACAGACGTACGGCTGGCTACCATCCTCATCTTGTCGAAATCCCTCCTTTTCGGACCAAGCGCTTTGAAACATCCTTTATAATGCGCACTGCCAGGGTTTGGAACTCCCTGCCGGCGTGTGTATTTCCGAGCACATATAACCCTAATATTTTTTAAGTTCGAGTGAATAGGCATCTTCTGGGTGAGCTCGCTCCATCTTAGGCCTCATCTTTGCCACGTGGCTGGTTGTTGGCCAAGAGCAAACCCATCTCTTATAAAAAAAAAAAAAAAAAAAAAAAAAAATGGAGACAAAATGAATAACTAACATTTAAATCAATAAACATTTTTCTTTGATTGAAAATTTCATTTCTTGAAAACACATTGATCATCATTATTCAGTTCAAAGGAATGACGAACACAATGACGCGGATATTTTTGTTTTGACTGTTACTACAGGGTTTAAGATACTGTTTCTTTTGCAAAACAATAAGTTTAAATTTATTGATCAGTGAAGCGTTTGTGGCAAACGTTTATATTATTCTAAAAATTGCCCTCAAACGCAACAGATAGCCGAGTTTATTGACAAAATGACAAAACCAAATGCGTAAAGTCTTAACCCTCGTAGAGAGGTATTAGACACGCTTCATTGGCTTCTCAAGTGCTGATGGAACTGATTGGCCGACTCTTCTTTAACAATGCCCTTTTTTGTCGCATAATAATGTCGTAAGAATCAAATCTGTCACTCAAAAACGACACATATTTCCATAACATTAGAGCATAATTTTAAACGTGACACACATGTGAATTAACAGATATTTGGAAGGAAATCAATGCATCTGCTTAGTAGGATTTCATGTTTCATTGATTGGCATTGTTAACAGTCAGCAAGGGTAAGCCCACTCGAATGTTTTTGAAATACGTATGGTACCTACTTTGAAGAATAGACACAATTATTTGATAACGATTCTTTACATCTAAACAGAAAATAACTCCCCAAAACAGAAACAGAAAACAAACAGAACAGATCAGGGGCCTTAGTCAAAGTAACATTTTAAAAACGATAACGAAGTTCGAAAGAGTAAAATGTATGCGATGTATCACGTGACTTAGCGACGGCATATGTCAATTCCATACATTTTATTATTTTGGAACTTCTTTATCGCTATCGTTATGGTTTTAAATTGTTACTTTGACTAGGGCCCCAGACCTAAATAGAAAACGTACCCGGGAAAATATCATTGCCCGGGAACGCATTGCTGAGATTTAAGGACGAAATACACGATCAGCCGATCGCGTCAAATAATCTGATCGTGTATTTCATCCTTAAAGTATGCTATGAGTTTGTTTATTTGGGATTCGGTCTATCTGTGCGCCGAGTTTCATCCAAACGAGTTCAGTAGCTTCAGTTATTTTTACTTATTTACATTAATAAGTGCATTTACAACTAGCAAATGTAAATATACATACTAGCATTTATTTATACTTACATTTTATATATTCTGAATAACTTTAATTTACTTTAAAATAACCTCTAACTACCCTTACAAAATTACCTTTAAATTAGACTAGGTATCTGATAGGGATTAGGTAATTATATTGCACCACATGAGAGATCAAAAGCAGCCCTGATGCTAGTATTGTTTGATAGCAATAAGCTGCTTTCTATCCGTCTCCCTCGTCAAACGCTTGAATGAAGAATACAGATATATTTATCAAAGGGAGGTCCACCTGGGAGCACTCGAGTTTCTAATTCAGTTAATTTGGGCCTTAAATCTCATATTGCAAAATGGACGTGACCAATAATTGTGTTTGGTAAACAGCAAGCATTGATGGCTGTCCATTAAAATACCGTTTCCTCGGTTCCTCTCCTGTAATTACATTGTCTTTGCATACAAAGGATCACTTACCTAACTTTATTAAGTGCAAAATTGTAATACTATTTCGCTATAAAACTTAATTAATATAAAAAAAAAACGTTAAAATATTCGCAAAGGAAGAGATGCACTTTTGCATTTTTGCATGCATCAATGTTTTTTATTGATTAGATACAGGCAAAAACGTCAAACTTATAAAACCCCTTTTTTTACACGGGCATCGGGGGTTAAAAAGAATTTAGATGTAAACCGGAAAGTTGACAGCATCATAGTCTAATTCTAATATTTAAGGGTTAATACATAAAATACCTACTTTACGAACAAACAAACGAGTTTAGTTTGTTTATTGTTAAAAAAAGATTACAGTATCGGGTAAGCAACCCCAGGTAAAATGCGTAAGTAAGTGCATATGCATTCAATGGCTTAAGTTCAATTGAAATAATAACAATATGCAACATAAAAGACTTCACACAATAGAAAATGTATGATTAAAAAGAAATATATAAAATAATTCATCTATGCAACTTACACGTTATTTCATTTCAATAAAAAAGAACACCAGTCAGGTCTACTGGCTTTGCCTATTTTTGCTGTATTGTTTAGGCAAGTGCCTAAACTGTTTATTTTTATCTTTATTACTAAACTAGCTGGCGCCCGCGACTTCGTCCGCGTGAAAAAAGTAGCCTACCCTGTGTTCCGTACGTCTAAATGTTTATCTACCAAGTTTCATGAAAATCAGTTAATTCGTTTAAGAGTTATGGAGGAACATACATACATACATACATACAAATACCTACACTTACAGATTTATTATTAGTTATTGATTATTTATACTACTCATATTCATGTAAAATTCATACAATTAAATTCTATTCTATTAATTAATTAATGAATATTAATATTAATATATTAATATTATATTAATTAATAATATTATAAATGCGAAAGTTTGTATGGATGTATGGATGTTTGTAACTCTTTCACACAAAAACTACTGAACCGATCACCATGAAATTTTGCATACACGTTGTCTGGGACACTAGAAAAGACATAGGGTACCTTTCATCCAGAACGCGGACGAAGTCGTGGGCACCAGCTAGTAAACTCATAAAATAAGAGGCTAACTAAGTAACATATATTAGTATTAACCTATGCACCCTCCGGTTAATTCAAGAACTATTGTTGTTTCAAAAAACTCCAAATTTTAACAATCGTGCAATCAATTTGTCTATTGAGATTGTCTATTGAGGAGTAAGGGGTATTTGTTAAAGATCACCGGACACTGTGACCGAGAGAATACAATGAAAATGTCTTGATTTAACTAAAATAAACTATTTTACATTAAAATACATTAAATACACAATAAATACAATTAAATTAAAATACATTACATTAAATACTTTTTTTGGTTATGATAGTCTTTAAAAAAATGAAATTACACAATGGAAGTTAATTTTTTATTGTCATTCTTTATCCACGTGCATAAAAATTGTATTACTGGGTTCTCTCTCTCGCACTTCTTTAAAAAGTATAAAATATATCTTACAAAATATACTCAATTAATAAAGGAAAATTATTAATTCACTCTTACTTTATAAAGAGTTTTATTCGTAAGAATAAGGGTAGATGAGGCACATAATACTTACTTTTCATTTCAACGCACTAAATTATTAAATTTTAAATGAAAAATTTTGTTATTTTCAAACATTAAATAATTATTTCATTTGATATATTAAAATTTCTGTAAGTCGATATCTAAAAGAAAATATAGACGGTAAATAAATTCTTACAATGTGTGGTGAGTGGTGAATGTCACCCCTTACAAGTATTAACGAGTAATTTTGAATTCTCTCGGTCAGTTGAAGGTACGGTCAAGGGGTGCAACAATAGTGTCGTCCGCAGATCTTCCGATAAATTTAAACAAGAGCATTTTGTACTACTCCCTAATTACTTCCGCTGAAATCCACCAACTATTTCTAAAGACTTTATTTTAGGGTTAGATATGTTTGGAAGCAGGTTCTATACAATAATTTCGGACTGAATGTGAATAGGTATTAGGTATTTTGTGCGTAAACGTATTGAGTAATCTTGTTAAAATTATAATTAATAAAATTATGTAAGGCACATTAATAAGTGATGATTACATTCGATAAGATAAGATTCGATTTGAAACTTTCATGTCCGTGAGAATCCTGGGCTTGTCGCTAGTATAAAATTAAAAACAAAACATAAATTTGTTAAAAATAGTATCTCCAACTTATATTTGTACCTTTGATAACTATCATTTCATATTATGTGTTTTTATTTAATATTATTTTTTTATTATTATGCCAATGACCCAATGATATTATGTATTATATTTGACTTGAATATTGACTTATGATATTTGACTGAATTGTTTTTGAATATGTACAGAATGATTAATTCAATAGAATATGTGCCTAAGAATATGCATGCTGTGGTAGCCTGTAAATGTGATTTGTGCATTTACAGGCTTAGCTGTATTATGTTTTGTTTTAATTTTTTTTATATGTACACTATTACGTTGGCTATCCATAATATTATAAATAAATAAAAAATAAAAATAAAAAAATAAACTATCCTGTTAACAATGACAAAGATCAGAATAACTCTACAATCTATGTACCTATAGTTTATCAGTCTCGTGCTTTTCACAAATGCGTCCAATCAGAGCCAGTCTCGCCGGGCCTTTCATTTTCTAACACAATACCGTCCGGATAAAATGCGAAATAAGGCCCCTAATGAAAACTATCCGAACCTTGAACCTATTATTTCTTCAACTACCCTGAAATTAATCTATTATCGTAAAGTCCGATGCAGACGCTGTTATTAAGTGATAAAGTGCAAATTGCTGGAGCACGTTAATATATTTCCCATTTGTTAGGAGACGTTTTGCATGTCTCATCATTTAGTGGATTAATGAGATTTTAAACTCTATGGAAATTACGCGAGAAATCTCTAAGGCTACAATTCTACATTTATGTTTAAAATATGATAACAAAAATCAAATAAATATCTCTTGACACTTCTTGAATTATCTCTTGCAAATTAAAATTCACAGCTCAATACCACAACATACTTATTACATCAAAAAAGATTTACTTTTATAAACGTTACATAAATAGAAAATAAATGTGATTTATGACAACATTATAATACTTATATATAAATCCAACCGGCCTTTGTGGACGGAAATGGTCTGGACAAGGGCAGACAGCTTCCGGCCCGTTCGTTCAAAGTAGAAACAGCGTCAACTAAGCAAAAACAATCCATGTACTTTCTATTGAAAGGAAATTAAGCAACGTTAATCATGATTTCAGATAATATATTATGTTGACAATTTAATAGCAAATGTATTATTACGTATAACAGTAATTTATTCTTATGTCTGGATCCTAGTATATTATTTACTTATTATTTGTCTGGCCGTTAGACCCTCGTTAAACCTATCTCATACTGAACATCATTATCATAAAATCTGAATTACTAATGAATATTTTGAAATCATTAGACTGTTCACATATTCTATTATTAAGTTTAAAGAATAGAAATTTATTAAAATATTTAAATAAACTTAGAAAAGAAAGTGTATGTTTTAGATAAAAACGATCATTAAATAAATGGAAAAGGGCGACGCGAAAAAAACCAACGATGACATTGAAATAAAAACCAACAAACATTTTATTTATTTAATATATTTTTAAATTCTAAAGTAAGCGAAACAATCCCAACTAATCCATCACTTTGTCTAAACAAATCTTAATTTACATTTTTAATATTTACATTAAACGTTTAACGCGCACAAAGTTTGGACTAAAGCAAATAATTTGCCAGTATACATAAATATGTTTAGTTTACGGGTGTTTACGCTGACCGCAATTACCTTCATACACGAATCCGTTTAATAAGCGCTTCGAAACCGTACATCACAAGAACAGACGGAAGTAAATATCCTGCCTGAAAATGATTACTCGGCACGCGCAGTTAGCCCTTACAACGGTACATTCATTAAACAGTAGATGAAGTTCATATTACTTATGACCTATATTTTTTTTTAAAGTTACTTGTCTACCACATTATAACTTTTCTGTGTCTCTTTAAAAAGCATTTTGTTGACATATTGTAGTAGGTATATTTCATATTGTGATACTAACATATTTTATTTTGCATTATTATAAATATTTTTCTATTTGCTATAATTATATGTATTCTACTAATGTTACTTTGAAGTTGAAAGTGAAAACTAAGAGATGGGTTATTTATTATATTACTTTTGGTTTATGCTTTTTCCTTATATAGTTTTTTTTATACTTAAAAGATCATATATAGATAGAGTCGGTTACTTCATTGCTGAATGTCGTGCCCGCTCTGGAATGCCTTGGAGGCATCAACCACCAGCTGTTTCCACTCCACCCTGTCCTCAGCACTTCTCATGGCCTTCGCCTGTGGCCTGTGAGATAATGAAACATCATACAATAATTTAAAACCAAAAGTGTGTAAGTCACTATTATTTTAATAGTAAGTATATAATTTGAAAATTTCCAATATATGCTAACAGTAAACGCTACTGTTGCAAAAGTTATAAGAATTAAAAGATTTTGGTTGTACAGAGAGATACTCCACTGGATATTTTGTATCTTATGTTAACAACACTAGAGGCTTATTCCCAATTCCGGGGGTATTAGTCTCCTAGCCACCAATTTCTGTAATTTATTAAGAGCCTTAGTTATATTTTGAGCGTTCTATAAGGCTTCTTTTTCTCGCTTATACGAAGAAAGGTCCTCCCTTGATCAAAGACCGGTTCTGATCCCTAATATTTCACTCATAATTGGTTTATTCTAAGCTCGCAGCGTTTCCGTATGTGGCCCTTTGATCCGACCACTGTATTAGCTTGTAGCCAGATATGTATGACGAACATTATTTGTTGAGATCGTAAGCTTTGTCCAAGCGTTACTTAGGGAAAACTTATTGAACGCTAACCTTTTTTGTGTTTTTCATATTTTTTATAAGTAATACATATTCTGCCTATACATAGGTAATTTAACATTTAAACTTAGTGATTTATCTATACGGGTGAGCATAAGCAAGTTTTATAGGAACTAAGACCTTACAAAAACTTGACTCTATAAACGAATAGTTTCATTTTTCTGTAAATACTTATTTGCTGTTCTTTAAATATTTAATTATTAATTGCCGCCTCACAAGCCATAATATTTTACCAAAGCCAAGATGATACCGTGACATTGTCTTGATTCAAGCCATGATGATAGTCAGCCTCCGGTAGGAGATAGTACTAAGAGAAGAAGAAAAAGCCTAATCATACCTAAAATATCTTCCAATCCACCCGTTCATATATTACATATTAAGTAAATGATTTAGAAGCCGACTCTGATATTTCTACGAAATTCCATACAAAAATGTCACACTGAAATTGAAATATGAGCATAAATAATTAACAGCTATGATTGCAGTGACGCTCAAAAACCTCCATTTTCAATTAAAGTGAAAGCCGGGGACGATATGGATATTTTGGTGGAATGGGAAAATAATCGAATTCCAACTGAATAATGAGAGGACCCTCGATGAATGGCAACATGAGAGAACGACATCACAAAGGGTATTTAACTCGCACTTAGTACTTTTTGTCCAGTACTCCCCCGCCCCCCTGCGGTGCCGGACCACCCCGTCGCTCACTCACTGATTATATTGTCGTTATCGCCCTATAACGTATGCAGTATAAAACATGTATTATCTTCATTGCCAGTATCCATTTACCCCGTTTCGTTCGCATCTAATCCTTTGATTTATAATGGCAGCTGAAATATCGCCTTCGGTCGCAATTTATTTAAATTACCCAAGCAGTCAATTAACAAAATTGTTACTGCAAATAGGTCACGAAATAACAGACAAGGGTTCGAATGAGGTTGGCATATTTTTCTATATAACATTCGTATATATAATAATGGGTATATTTTTATAAATTATTTTATTAAATCAATACTAATAATAAATCTGTAAGTGTAGGTAATGTATGTAAGTATGTATGATGTATGTATGTTCCCCCATAACTCTTAAACGAAACTTGGTACATAAACATTTAAACGTACGGGACACAGGATAGGCTACTTTTTTCACGCGGACGAAGTCGCGGGCGCCAGCTAGTTATAAAATAAATAAATAAATTGTGTATGGAAAATGATATAAATTAAATAATAAAACATTGTGTATTGTATTGGGCGAGGTCTTTTAACATAAATATTATTTTTACGTACAATGTGGCTCCATTATTGAAATAATATATAGTAGATATTATTATTTTTTTCAATTAACTAAAAGAAAAGAAAATCCGTGATACAAATATCAATTCCCTCTTATGGTAATAATTATTTTAACAGTAAAAACTGCGGAATCTTAATTTATAGGTCTACAATATTTATACTAGTGTGAATTGTATCAATTGATCGAGGGTACCGAGATGGGAAGGTGCCGAGATGGGAATAAACCATTGTATTCTGGTGTGGTGGTATCACGGCCGGCGCTGACATGGCGTACATGACGCTTGAATCGTACAAAACGCACATTCATTATATAACTTACTCTGTGTTGACCTTTCAATTTTATGATTTTCTCCTTGTTCAATGCTTGTAATTCCATTAGTGAAGTCAAACACACCTTTTAAAGTTAGACCCTCGCATATTCCGGCTGCCAAGTCGCCTCTCACATTTATTTGATCAGGCAAATTCTCCAACAGAGTAGGTATTGGTACAAATAATTTGGAGAATGAGAAACGATATTTCACCGGACCTTTTTAAAAGTTGACTCAGGGCTAACGGAAAGTTAGTTAACTAACTTTTTGTGCGTTTCGTTAAAAAGTAAATTCAGATTAATTCTGGTGTCGAGAGTAATACTTATTTACAATAATCCGACTTGTGAGAGAACTGCGCATGAATTGTTGGAATAAATTTCGTTTTCAGACTTGAGAACGTAGGGTTGGGAATAAGTAGTTATCGAAATTTCAAGGGTTTGACAATAAAATATATTGTGTGATGGTTTGCTTGATTTTTAAGTAGGTAATTTTGGTTCTCCTAAAACTTCATGATAAATACCTATGTAATACCAAAAACACTATTCCATTGTCACAAAAATGTAAACTTTTCATTTTTATTTATATAAAAGTTGTAGATTTTTAATTATGAAACGAAATATAGCTGATTTTATTTTGATATTCGTCTTTTGATATTTTGACCTATTAATTCGTTTGGATATTATTGTTTTTATAAGAAAATTTCTGAATCTTTTTCAGCCAAAAATCATTAAATAATATACATAATAATGCTAAGCAAAAACGGTTTATTATTTATTAAAAAATCGATTTGGGCATCCATGTCGTATGTATGTTGTTACTTTTAACGCTCAGAACATCACTATTTAATGTAAGTACCTACGCACGTATAGATCGTAAGCCGGGCTTTAAAAATTACATGCTTACCCAGACCGCAGCCCTTTTTATAATCCCAAGAATTTTCCCCTAATGATTATACCCATTTATTTTATCTTCACCTTTTGGATACGTAACTTTCCTAATTAGTCTTCCGAAAATATTGCTTACCGTACCCAATTTAGGGACCACAGATAAAAAAGTTCCAACCAAATCACAACTTATAACAGTAGGTTTTTATGACATAAGTTTCCTGTTTTTCTGTTGATGGATTTTTATTAAGAAGGAAAATTGTGGATTCAATACAACCAGAAAGTAATAACCGTAATATTTAATTGACGTAACTATTGTACCTATGTGATGATAGAAAAGATAAAAGATAGATAAAAGATAAATAGATAAAGCCTGTATAGTGAGCATATGTTTTTATAGCAATAGATGCAAACGTTTCCAAGGGAGCTTAAGAAACGTTTAAGAAAATTAAAGATTTATTTGTTACTAATAATAAAAACTGCCAATTTACGCGTTTTAGTAATTAAACCTCTGACATTTGGAAAGCTTGCAAATCATAATAATATTTATTGGTCAATTAGCTGACTCGACAGAAGTTGTTCTATTTTATTGAAGTTTTAATAAATTGGTTGGGTTTGTGATAGTAAAAATTAGATGAAAAAGAAAAACATAAATTTACGAATTTGTAAGAGGTAAATTTTTTCGGTACTTTTATTGCATTTTTGCAAAAAAAGGGTAAAATTTAATCTACCGCTATAATGATGATCGACCATCCTACCTTTACATAAAAATCATTCCACTCTAGGATAAGTAATTCCAATCTTCAGTTATGATCAGGAGTGCATACAAAAATTAAGTTCCTGTACAAAAATTAAGGCCGTGCGTAATAGCAAGCCTTGGGCCTCTCCCAAGGCTTAATCCAGCAGTGGAGAGACATAGTCTGATGATGATGATGATGATACATTTTTAAATTCCTTTCTTAAATAATTTTTGTTTTGCTGTTTTGATAATCAGCAATTTAGAGTGCATTATGGAGACTCAAATCAAACTACTATGAATATAAGGTACATAGATGAACGCTATTTCGCATACCTTTCCACCGTCAATCGCGAACGGGGTGGGTGCTATAACATTTGCATATTGCGACGGGAATCTCATGATTAACATTTTTATTAAACAAGGATTAGCCGTAATCCTTTTTTATTCGACAATTAGAAACGTTATCGCGGCCATGAACGCGCTCGTAAAGAGTTGAAATAGCTGCCTATCGAGGCACCAATTAACGAAGTACACCCGTGTTAGATAAATGCTAATTAGGTCCGTAATTTTTCCTGACATCCTATATCTATTTTTTTCATTTGTATTTTTATTACTTTACACCTTCTTTGGAATTTTTCTTTTCACCTCTTTCTAAAATAGCAGTAGAGGATCATGTTTGAAAAATATAATACATAGATCAAATTAAGAGCTCTAAATTATTTCAAATTTAGAGCAAGCAAGAAAGCACAATTATTAAAACTTTTTCTCTTTTTCTAAGGTTTTTCTTTAAAAAAAAAAACACTTACTCAATCTTTATTGGAAACTTAACTTTATTCCGGATAAATGAAAAAAAGTTAAAGTCGTCCGAATGTCAAGATTTCTTCACATCTCTGTAAGCTGAGTAAGCAAAAATAATATATGTCATGAATCACACTGTCAAATGTATCTGATGTTTTGGCTAGACAGGTAGACCAGAACAAATACTTCGAAAGTGAATGCTGGACAATCGCCAAGTTAATACTGAAAGTTAAAAAGTATAAAACGTTAAGTTTGAATTGTTAGATGGTACAAGAGTGGATGTTGGCAATGAGCCCAGAAAAATGAAGTTTTCCAAAACCCCTGCTGTCGCAATTTCCAATCATGTATAGGAAAATGTTTGGGACATTCACATAATACAAATTGTATGTAAGCGGAAGACTGTTAAGATTACTTCCTAAATTGTTTTGAACCATTTTAACTATCTGGGACTAGCGACTTCGCCCGCCTTAAAATTGGACAAAATTAAATCCTTCTGAAAAAATACTTTTGTACAATATTTTACTTTTCGGAACTAAAAACACTATATTTTAATAAAGAGCTAGAAGAATAAAAGCAGAAAGAGCTAAAAACACTATATTTTAATAATATAGTTTTATTTCAAATGGTGAAGTCATTTAACATTGATTGAACTCTCTAGAATATGAGACAGCATAAATAAAAACCATAACAAATATTTAAAAGTTGTGAATTTTTAGAATATATAAAACTCAATTTATGTAAACCATGAAACGGTTTCTCTACCCTTGATACTTCCAATTCCTTGAAATTACCCATAAAATGTGAATTTTCGTCTTGCGATGGTCATAAACCATTCCGATACGATATTGTAGTAATAATATTTGAATGGCAGCTAGACGACGTGACCAGAAACCTTAAAAATTTACTTCAATCACCGAAGTACTTATTTCTTTATTGCACTCACAGCCCTGGCAGACAGGTTAAGAGTCTATCAATGTCAAATTTGAGATCGATTTCAAAATGCTTACATAAGGGCTCTGTATTCAATGAAATTGATGCTGTTATGTCTGATAATATATTACTGTAAATTGTAATACTAAAGGAATTACAGACAAAAAGGAATAATTTGTTCGATCTCCATATAATATAGTAACCGCATGATACTCGTATACAAAGCTACACTACATAACCAGCGCTTATGTACCTAATTGTTGAAAGCTTAAATTTTTCAATAAAGCTTCAATGATTTTGTTCAATAAGCTTGTTTGACAATTCAATACACACGCTAACTAGACTAGACTGGTGTTAGTTCAGTTGAAAAAAATCCAAAACTATTTTGAAAATTAATAAACAGTAAATTTATCGAAAATCATTGTTAAATATTAGTTTATTTATTCTCATTTTGAGTTCAAGACAGTTCATTGAAAATTTCAACTAAACCGTCTTTCAGACACAATACAAATGTTACTAAATTAATTTCAATGCTTGATGTGAGGTATGAATTGTCTCGAATGTCATTGTGTTTCATTTCGTATCTATATTAAATCTATAGAACGCAGAATTAGTTTAATATAGAAATAATTCAAATGTGAATTTTATTATTGATGGCAATAAATTGATTTGCACAGTTATTTACAATGTTGAGGAGTGGACTGTATTGGTGAAATGAAAGGATGATGAGAAATTAAGAACATATATTTAACGACAAATATATACATAAATTCGACACACAACCTGAACCCTACCAACTGACAACTGCTACTGACTTAATATATATATTCTTATTATTATAATATTCGTTGTGACCACCAACCAGCCAGTTGGCAACATATACAAATACATTAAGTTTAAGTTTTATTTTGAAAACTTCTTTTAAGGACCTTTCCTTATTAAAAATTTCCTTAATTACAAACGTAACATAACTGCTAAATTGTTTTTGTTAATTGTAAAATTAATTGTAGTTAAGTCCTATATTATGTGCATGATACAGATTATTGTATCCGTCAAAACTAAACATTAGTAGCCAAATTTAAGGCCAGCAACAGAAATACAATTATCAAGATTTTTAGTATAGGTATACTTAAGAAGTTGGTGGGAGTTTTTGATTTTCAGAAATAAATAGATGCTTACAACAAAACTAAATAGTATATAAATATATAAAATACACAAAGAATGTTACTTTGATATAGCAAAACAATGACCACATTTACAATTGCGTTTGAAGGCTGCACAATCTCATGTGTCAATAACCCTGAGAGTTTGATTTATTGGATCCGCCGAAGCCGCACCTGCATTCGCCATTCGCCATTCGTCTCGACTGAGGTGCTTCTCTTTATCGCAACTTACAACTACTCACACTTACACTATGACTTCTTTAACGACATATTTATTTTCTATTCAAGTTTCTCTTCCACTTTTACTTTTACAGAATCAGTTACCGAAACATGAAGGCAACGTACTAAAATCATTCAAATTAAATAATAAACGATTCTATTTAAAACATGTCTAATATTTATTGCTTTGCTGATTGCTTCGGCAATATTTTTGATACATTATGTGCACACCTCTTTTTCCCTTGCATCTGTCGTGGGCAGATCGTAGAATTGGGCAGATCGTAGAAATGGGCAGATCGTAAAGTATGAAATCAAAAATCTTTCACCAAAAGTCAAAAATAGGTGCGACGAGGAGCGGAGCGAAGCAAAGCGAGGAGCGTGTTAGGTTTACATGGAAATAAATTTGGGGAGCCGAGCGAAGCAGAGCGGAGTGAGGCGACCCTCTCAGTTTTAACAGAAATATGATCTGCCCAGGAATATCATGATATGTCCAATTCTACGATGTGCCGACGACACATAGACTGAATCAATTGTGTAATAACTATAAAGAGGGTTAGTAATACTAATTTATTTGTATTGGTCCTTTTATTTATATGAAACCTTCTCGATGTCTAATATTATTTTCTTTTGATTTGGATTTTATTTTCTATTAATTAAGTTAATAGCTTTTACGGCTGATAATATAAGCCTTAGAAGTCTAAATTTTAGCTTCATCTCGAAAGATATCATCGAACTATCGAAAAGCGGAATGAGATATCGAACTAGAGCTTTTCAGGGACAGTTCGTACGAAACTGTACAGTTAAGTCAAATTTTTAACATTAACGAAAATCTGACAATTATGCACTTTGTTAATTTATTATTACGAGCAATAGTGAAATAATAGAAAGAACCCATGACTAATTGTAAACCTCACACACTAGATGCCGCAAAGACGTTTGGGATTTACCGATTTACCGTCTTCTACCCATTGGGCCGGATCCCAATTAATCTCCTGGCGGCAGACTTACCGCCGACTCATATATCAAAAATAACCTCAGAGGAACACCATTTTTGCTAAGCGCGAATGCAATCACTATAAATCGTCACTGATAGTAACTATTGCGGCTGGCTCCATACTAGCAGACGGTTTATTACTAATAAATACTTGAAAATGTATTTTGTTTTTATAACAAATTTCTTAACCTGAATAGGCTCCGAAAAGAGGTGAATAGCGATTTATATTGACAACAATTTAATCTTAAATACAAATTACATAACTAAACTCTTGTACTAATTGTTGTAACAAAAATATTAATTAAATATTAGTAAGTAAAAATTAATTTGCGGTAAGTATTTTACAAAATTACAAAGATTTTTCCATATTACTAAAGGTCTTCCGTATACCATATTTTATTATATTTATTCTTGAATTATTTAAAGAGAATATTGTAATGCTTCCCTACAAATATTGTTAATATGTTTAAAAATTTGTGAAGATGAATGTTTGCTACTCTATCACGACGCAACTATTGCTAAACGGATTTCATGATTTTATTTTGATATTAATACAGCTTATAAGACATCATAATAACACAAAGGCTACAAACATAATTGTTATATACTACTTATAAATATACATCAGTCTACTATGTGAACTGCACACTAATTAGCAGTGAAACAAATATGTAACAAAATAAAAAATATAGGTATGCGTTTGATCATAACGCACCCTTCATGTTTTACTGACAGATTGTACAAATCCTGAAACATATAACGGCCATTAAGTCCTTCTTAGTACAATTAATTAGTATAATGCGGCAATTTCGAACACAAATCTCTATTAAGTTCGCCAAATGAATTATGTTTGTTCTTAAGGAGTTATCATGCTCCTAATTATCATCGCAATAAAATTAAGAAACTTCGCGTTTTAATGCTTCACTAAATTATACTTTTGTTAAATTTTATTGCAGTATGCTGTGACACGGGGCAATATTTTGAATTCAGACAATAAGTTTTTGCGGAGTGAATGGAGAGGCGAAGATTGGAAAAAATTCAAAGCACTTTTTGTCGAAATTCATAAAAAAAATGTTTTGTATTGTGAACACTACAATGGTGGATGGAGGAAATGAGAGTCTGGGCGGGAGCGGTGCTCAATTTAACTCGCAGCTTGCTCCGCCGCTCGCAACCGCCCGCCCTTCGGTCGGCCCGCGTCCCCGCAGTACCACACATACACAGGGAGTGTAACGTACAATGGCCTCAAGATGTCACTTTATTAACAATATTTAAATTCCCACTGATATTATATTATAAATGTGAAAGTAACTCCGTCTGTCAGTCTGTTACCTTTTCACGCCTTAAGGCCGCTCCCTCTGTTCGCACCAAGAATGCATAAACGTATTATTATCAAGCATAGCGCATGAGCGCATATTTAATGTATTTTTTAAAAAAAATTCAATTAGTCAGCTTCAACCATTCAATCATGTGAAAATATGATTTAAAAACTTCCAAACGTAATTCTATAAAGTATTGAAAAAAAATGCATCATTTTGATTAAATTTTTACTCATAGTAAAATAATTAAGCGGACAGTCAAACGCCTAAAAATTTCGAAAGTATTTTCTTTATCAAAAACGTACATTATTATTTGAATTCTCCATTTCCTAGTAGAGAATATTTTAAAACCTCAACTCTGTTATTATAATGCAGCCGCAATGCTAATTAAATGCATTTCGCATATGAAAGAGCTGCAGTTCCCAAATAAAAGTTGTCTAATCTAATCTATGGACACAACATGTGGCTTTACGGTATATACGCTTCGGCTGGCGATGCTTTTGTACCACACGCTTCGGTGAAATTTAATGTTTCGTCCGTGTACCCTTTGAGGGCTTTCATATTAGCCGCTTCCTATTAGCATAAAACCCATAATAGCACCACCTAAGCTTTTAATTAATTACTAAAACGCCAAAGGAAGTTTATCTTGCACGTATGAACATGTAGGCAGCTTTTTTTAGAAATTTACATATTACAGGTTCAACAATATTAACAGAATTAAAGAGAAAGTTAAAAAAAAACTGCAAGTTTTTTTAAATACATAAGGCCAATTTTAATTTTTTTTTATTAGTGATGGGTTTGCTCTTGACCAACAACCAGCCATGTGGCAAGGATGAAGCCTAATATGGAGCGAGCTCACCCAGATAAACACCAATAAACACCAATTTTAAGGTCCTGAAATTTAATATTGATGTTAAAATAAATACAAAAAATTAAATAATAATTTAAAAGTGTTCTTAAATAACACCTAATTATAATTAAGTTACATATCTCATTAAGGTTCTTTATGAAGTAGTATTTAAACAAATATTTTTTAACGTGAAAATTCCGCACGAGAAACTCATAAATATTTACATTAGCTAAATGGAAGAGCAACGAATAAACAAACAATCTCGAAAACTAATTTATGCCGTGCATTCACTGAGCCGCAGGAAGACGCCCGCGGAAATCTCTCTTTTATGTTTCAACAAAGATTTAATATAAAAATTACTTTTCGCATTATCATGTGTGCTTGGTAAAAGAAACTGCGGCAAGTAAGGGAAATAAACGCGGGAGGTATATTCTCAATACATGCAAGTGTCATTGCGCAAATTCCTTGTAAATTCAAACATGCAATAATACCTAAGACTTGCTAAATGAAACAAATAGTTCAGGATAAGTTTAGGGTAGTCAATTTATTTCCTCTTACAGAAGGTTCTTCTTAATTCTTCTTAACTAACACATGTATATCACAAGGGATACATAATTATTGTTTTAATACAGATCCAATCAGTGATTTTCGTTTACCTTTAATTTCTGAGGTAAAATAACCTACATTTTTTATTTGGAGATCTGGGCTCTGGCAATGGCATTCCCAACATAAGCACAAAAGCATAACAAAAAAATTAAAAATTGTATCTAGATTTGTCTAAAACTATTGTAGTACTTTTGAAAAATAGAACGGAATATTGATCTCAATACAGAAATAAAATCTAAATACAATACAGCAAAATATCGCGCACACGCATGCACACGCACACATGTTTACAAAACCGGCTTCTCTATGTTGTCAGCAAAATTCTGTATATACTTTTTTAATATTTGGTCCGAGATTTCAAGATGAACTAAGTGGAATCAAACCGAAATCGATTTGTAAAGTCGCTATTCTGTGAGGGCATGCTTCCGCTTTCGTTGTAATATTATCTCATGCGTGACAGCTGTTCCAAACAGCGACGTTATCCTGCCAGTTGAACAGTATATTCCCTAGGACAGGATCATCCGTTTATAAATATAAAATAATATTAACAAGTACAAGAGAAGATTTAATCGTACACTTTGTTTTAATAGAAAGTGTGCATCACTATTTGATTTAAATAATTTATCTATATTAACTTAGTCGTCTGTTATACTAGCGTCCCGTTCCCGGCTTCGAACGCATCAATATAATTTATTGATATTCACTGAAATTAAACTGGCCAGCGGTTTCAATCTTACTAATTATTCTTATTTTTCCATTTCTTACACCTTCCTTCGGTATGATATAATCGGCGCAAAACCTAATGGGCTATGGCGATTTCACGCGTCAAATATGCGCAGTAACCGATTTTGGAACTATTTTTGAGGTATTACGGGAATGGGGGAGCCACTGAATGAGCGAAACGCAATGAGAAAGCAGGTCCGCCGTATTGTTCGCATTTCTACAATGCGCAAACGAAAGACATCCACTCTAGGTCAGAGCCCATCAAGTTTTGCGAGATTTATCTTATCTTCATGAAGTAATTGGATATTCATTTTAACAGTTTGAACATATCAATTTAAAATTCAGATTTCGTTAAAATTTTCTATAATTAAATTAAAACTACTATTCAAACACCTTGAAAGCCTTTATATAAATGCTTTATTTTTATTAATACAATATCTTACAAGGAATCCCCTGCTGTGACCTCGATCTTTTAAATCTTTATATCCCTTCCGCGTCCTATTTAAAATCTTCACAGTATATTAAAGATGAAGAAGTTAATTATAAAAATAGAATAAAAAACTATTTCGATATAAAAAAGAAAAAGTTTATTGTTAGATAAAAACAATCACATACAAATTTTCATATACAAAATAAAGCAGAAAATCCTATATTATAACGTATCCTATATTCTATATATTAGAACGAGTATTTAATAAGTAGTCGCTAATTCATGAGAAAACAAACTATAATATTACCAGTAATGTACTCGTAAAGCGATGTGAAACAAAACGATTTAGAAATATAACGTAATTCATTATTATAATTTATTTTTAATAATAAATATTATTTAAGTATTTATTTGTAAATGTGAACCTAAGTAGTAGATTTTCCAAACTCTTTCTGAAAGTCGTATTGAAACCGGTAATACATCTAATTCTTTTACATTTTGTTATAACAAGAACATGTCCGTCTGAAAAAGGTATAATTATATTATTAGCGTAGTTCGTGCGATAAAGAGAGATACTACTTAAAGAGTAGTTTTTTTTTTTTTTTTCAAAAGAAACGCAAGGTTAATTATGAAGATTCTTAAATAAGAAGATACTTACAGTCCAGAAAATTATGTCTAGTCTGTAAAAGTACATCCTAGGTATGACTAATTAGCCTTTCAGTACAATTCTAATATGTGTTGCTTGTAAAAAGTCCAGTGATTTTAAGTACCCTTTACTCTTTTTTTTTCTCTTGGACGCAGGAAATGAGAACAATTAAATATAATATAAAATAAAATTTAAAATATATTAAAAAAATCTTTTTAAAATTGTGAAAATTTATCAGTAATGATGATTTTTTTTAATAATAATAAAATCATGTCAAGGCCAGGACGAGTTTCCATACTGCTTTTTAATACCGAGATACTAAGTACTTTTATTCGACTCAGCCCCTCATATTACTTTAATTATTGTGTTTCAGAACGAGGGAAGAAAAAAAGTGTGTACTTGTGCATTTTTGTATCAGCATGTAATCTATTTACCGTCAGCGGGCGCGTAATGAATGATGTTTTGCATGGTTGCTGACACGAGTGTTTCTGCTTTAAATGGCATGTATGACATCTCTTTCATCTGAGCGAGCAATCAAAAATGGATTTGGATCAAGGATTTATTGTCCTGGAAGACTCCTGGAGATTTATTTTCACCAAAAGACATACATTAAAGGTGGTATAGAGTTCCGCTAAGTTATGCTTTACAATGAGATATGTACTATTGATCATTTAAAACGAAATTAGTGTTATTAGACTGTCTGTATGCTACAGAATATGTGCGATGGGCTCGTACGTACATTTCGAGTTCGATTACTTTGGATTCGAAACCAATATTTAATTATGACGATGCATACTGAGTTAAATTATATATAATATAGTTTTGCATGTTCAGCTTTTTTATTTGTTATTTAAATAATATTGAACAATTATATACCTTTGCTGTATTACTTGTCTTATTGTCTACTCTAACTTAAAGGTAGGTAGGTAGGTCGCTAGGTAGGTACCTATATTTATTTTAAAATAACATAAACAAATACATATCTTATAACTTTTTGAAATATCTACTGGTGTAGTTGTGTAGGTGAATAAATAAATATCAAAATAAAAGGGTACTTTATTATCATCACAAAATATCTGTGAAAGAAGATAAGAAGTTTTAGATGAAAATCTCGAGCTAAAGGGAGAGATTTATAAATAAAACTTCATAATAGAAAACTTAAGACGAAAGCATATTCAAAGAAAATGAGCAATTTCGCCGTAAGCTAAAAACAAATAAATGTCAATCCTTAAAAACAAATCTGTGTTGGAGGCACCGAGGCTCACACACGTGTTTATATGAAGGGGATATATTCGTCGCTACAAAGGGAAGCAATTTAACAAAATAAAAATGCGATATTGGAGTGGAGCAGGAAGAAACAAATGATACGGGAAATACTTAAATCACAGCCATTGATGCAAAATTGGAAATTGGAAAATGCTGTGGAGGCACACGCTTGCTTGATGAAATATTAAAGTTTGCTCGTGCAAAACAGGGTTCGCCGATGATAAGTTATTGGTATTCCAAAGAGACATCAAACTATTCCATTTTAGCATTGTTTTTTTTTATGGTAATAAAATTATTTTTTATCCTTATGTATAAAAAATAATTTTATTATTTATTTTATAACAAACTCAACGTTAATTGGAACAAATATAGAATTGGAATCCGTGCTGATCGATTGAAAAAAAATTTAAGTATTAATATAAAATCTTTGTATCAATATTTAAAACTGTTAATTTGCCTTTTGTGCTAAATTTTGTAGTAGGTACAGGAATATAACGATAAAATTAAAAAAAAAATACTAAGTACAACTTTTAAATGAACATAATTTTATCCATTCAATTAAATTGTTACGGAAAATAATATATTAATACACAAGTAACAAGTTAATAGTTGCGTGTCATACATATAATATTTTTTGTTATATTTTCCTGTTTTTATAGTATAAAATTTAATATATTGTATCTAACTATATTGTATATTGTACTTTGTGCGCAGGTATCACATAACTTTGTTTGTGAGGATGAATGCATGTATACATATTTTTGTAACTCTTTCACGCAAAAACTACTGAACTGATCACCATGAAATTTTGCATACACGTTGTCTGGGACACCAGAAAGGACATAGGGTACCTTTCATCCAGAACGCGGACGAAGTCGTGGGCACCAGCTAGTATGTAATATAACACAACTTTGTAATAAATTATAATTGAACAAAACAATATTAATATTTGTAATTTTATTAAAATTTTCTTTGCAAATAAATATGACTGTAGCAATATAAAAGGTATTGTGCAATAATTTCATGTTAATTTATTACTTAAGTAAACACTAAATCTCGGATTTATAAAATATGAAACGAATCGGAGCAATGTATCTAAAATAATGTATTCGATGTTAAAGGGGACTCATTGCCGAATCGTGATAAATGGCAACGCAAATATAAGCCGAATTATTCAAATTCATGGCAGCGATGAAAAATTAATATATACCTCGCAATTTTATTCCGTAGATGAAATACTGTACCCACTATCGGCAATTGGTTCCGATATATTGAAATCCCCAGTCGCGTCTGTCTGTCTGTATGTTGTGTGTTCGCGATGATCTCAAAAACTACTAAACGGATTGTCATGCGGTTTTCACTAATGGATAGAGCGTTAAACGAGGAAGGTTTTTATACATAATTTGCAAAAAATGCGCCAATGCGAAGCCAGGAGCGGGTCGCTAGTCAGAATATATTTTTGTATATTCCATAACTTTTCTAATATTAGTTATTAGAAAAGTTATGTAGTTTCTTTTTTTGGAGGGATGACGCCACCTTAGTAAAAAGGTAATATTCACAAGCGATGCTAATTACGTATTTTCCATATATCTTGACAAATGATTTCTAAACTATTTTAGTCTAAGTATCAGTCACGAACAATTATTTTGGTATCAAGTTAAAAATGGAAAATTAAAATGAACATTTTCGTTATATTTTTTTTATACTTTTTACTTTCGAAAAGGCAATAATAATACACATGCGCGATTTATCGTTAAACGTAACAAAATGCGGGTATTTCAATTGAATTGTTTAATGTTTTACCATAGTTATAAATTAGGTACTGCCAACAATCCTAGCCTACTGTTAGTTGGCCTAGTTGCTACTTAGTTGATATTATCTATTCTTCTATTAGTATTTACTCTTATGATTGGTTTTACAACTGCGTTGTTCACACTTTATTAATATAATACAATATTAAGTAATTGATTTCTTACAAAGATTCTCTTTTACGGCTTCAACCACTTGATAAAAATTGTACTCTATAACAACTTCATCGTATCTCTCCCAAACTTCTCACATTTCTAGACGACTGTGAACGAAACTAAAGTCATAAAGTTTATGCAGTGACAACATATTTCACAAACGCCGGGCCTTTTATTAGACGGAGCCAGATGATCGTTGAATCCCCTCTTTCCGCGGGAATTTAAACTTGAGCCGAGCGGGTATTGCGAAAGTTTTCAGCTCAACGAAAATACACCGGAACGCTTTCAAAAGAGTAATAGTACTCGGAGATTTTTTTTTCGTCAATTCACTCATGTCAGGATTAAGTTTACACACGGCGCGGGGTGGCATTTGCCAATCATTTGGTGAACCTTTCAAAGGGTCTTCAATTTATCTGATAGTGTTAGATGGAATTAGATTCGTCTGATCTGTCAAAAATATTTGAGTTACTACTCTTACTTGTTATGGGAACCTACTTAGTTCTTAGTTCTTAGGTACTTAGTTCTATAACTGGACATATATATTACTTAAAACTGAGTGTATAAAACCTAAAACTTTCATTTGTATCAGAAATGACAAAATAATTCATAAAAGGGAATAATAAAATAATAAAATTAGAATTTCTAATCTGTTGCATGCAGTCATACATAAATCAAGTCAACTTCAAAATTCTTTCTTTTGTAAATTAGAGTTGTAAAGTTTGTATGGTTTTTCAGTAGATATAAACTGAAATATAATATAATATATGTTCACGCAATAACCAAACGTCGCATAGCTTACCCGCCAAAAACATTCAAAAATGAAGATTATCTTCCACCGTCATATTTGTCATTATCACTTACGAATTACATACGATCTCATACATACGATTTTATTGTCTTCTAAACGAATATTTAAATATGTAACGTTTTTATTATATTAATATACGCAAGATTTGAAATCAACGATTTTTATTTCAAATGAGACGAATGAAGACATCATCATTAACATTGGTCCTCCAGAGCCAAATATACGCAAAACATTGATCCAGCCGAGGCGATTATACGAATAAAGAAGCAAAATCAGCGTCATCGAAGACTGAAGCTTCATCATCAGCGCATCGAGTTACGGTCAGGCTATCCTTTTATCTTTTCCTACCTATATTCGACTAGTGTTGACACCGTGTTGTCAATTTCATTTAATTGTGTTAAACGAATTAAACTTATATTATTTTATTAGTTGAATTTAGGGGGGTACTATATTTTACTACATATTAATTTGGTGCTTTATTGATGTCATCCCCTCAAGTCTTCGAAATGACTGATACTACTACAAAATTAGACCCAAAAATTATTTTACCACTTCGGTCAAATTCCAATGATCCTCTTTCCGATCTCAAGAAGCAAAGAGGAACTATCAAAGGGAGATTAACGATATTCGAAAAGAGTATTTCTAAATTCAATAAATATTCTCCGTTAACGAATGTTCAAAAGGCAGAACTTCAACTTCGAATTCAATCAGCCAAAGAGATGTTTCAAAATTTTAATTTAATACAAACTAACATTGAAAATTCCAGTGAGGATATTGAGCTCGCAAATCAGTTGGATTACAGAGAATCTTTCGAAACGCAATACTTCAACATTATGGCTACAGCTAAGTTGTTGGTGGAAGACTGTTCAGACAACTCAAGGTATACGCATTCGAGTTCGGTAAGCGCATCCACAATTAAATTGCCTGAAATTAAATTACCAGTCTTCGACGGCTCCTACGATTTATGGCTTGAATTTAAAAACTCATACATCACTATGATACATACACGCACAGACCTAAACAATATACAGAAATTTCATTATCTTAGGTCAGCCCTTACCGGTAGTGCTTCTCAAGTGATAGCTGCATTAGAATTTACGGCTCCCAACTACACTCACGCATGGGATTTGCTCGAAAATAGGTTTAATAATACTAGACTTTTAGTTCATAATCACGTTAAGGCTTTGTTTACATTGTCATGCATTAATAAAGAATCTCCTGTACAGATTAGAAAACTGATAGATAACGTTTCAAGAAATTTACGCGCTTTAAAAACTTTAAATGAACCCACAGACGCATGGGACACGTTAATTATTTATTTAATCGTTTCAAAACTTGACCCATCTACTGAGCGAGAGTGGGAAATTTATAAGGGATCTATAACTTCAGGTGTGCAGGGCGATTCAAATATTACAACAAAATTGAATGACTTGTTGACATTCCTAAAAAATCGAGCTGATATGTTAGAGATGGTAAGCGCAAGTTATAGTAAAAATACGGGGTCTAGTTATAAAATGAGTCACGATAAAATGAATAAATTCGATTCTAAGAAGCATGTGGCTCGCGAACAGCAGATGCATAGTTATGTGTGTACGCGCAACGACAGATCATACGATAAGCGCTCACGTAAATTAATTACACCTTGTGTTCTATGCAAAGCAAATCATTCGCTTTATATGTGCACTACGTTTTTAAATTTGCCTATAAGTGATCGGCTAAAATTAGTTGACGATAAAAAACTTTGCACTAATTGTTTACGTATGGGGCACTCGGTTACTAATTGTTTATTCGGAACATGTAAATATTGTCAACATAAACATAACTCATTATTGCATCTAAACACTGTTGACAGCGGCAACGGGGCATGCGTCTCGATAGGTGCTCGTCACGAGCCGACTGATCGGAGCGCACTGGCTGCTATTGGGTCGACAGCGTTGCACACATCTCATTGCATTCCGAATAAAAATGCATCTAATTCGTTAGGTCTTACGTCGGTTTTGCTATGTACGGCTTTAATTGAAGTAGCGGTGAAGGGGGAGAATCGATATTGTACTGCGCGTGCGCTTCTAGACAATGGAAGCCAACATTGTTTTATTTCTACGATATTTTGTAAACGATTTAACATTCCACTTATACAGTCCACTATACGAATTTCGGGTGTGGGACAATCAGTCACACAGTCGAATCAATCATGCGAAATTATTATACGTTCTAAGTCAAGCGACTATTATACGAATATTACATGTTTGGTTTTACCATGCATTACTTCTAAACTGCCGGCGAATGGCATTTCTATGGATACGTTGCGAATTCCGGAAGGCATTCAGCTAGCGGATCCTACGTTTAACATACCGTCCGAAATCGATTTATTGATAGGTGCCGATATATTTTGGGACTTATTAATTGCGGATAAAATTCGATTATCTAATGGGCCATATTTACAAAGTTCAAAATTAGGATGGTTAATTTCCGGACCGGTTCATCCGGAACGCTTACTTAGCAACCATACTCAATGCAATTTTGTTCAAAATATCGATTCCCAGCTTCGAAAGTTTTGGGAATTAGAAGATATTACGAAAACTGATAACATTCTCACCAAAGACGAACGCGAATGTGAGGAATTATTTGTGAAAACCACCAAACGGGACGAGAATGGCAGATTCTCGGTTCGTATTCCGTTTAAGGAATCGATTAATTCGTTAGGCGATTCTTACACGTCGGCGAAGAAACGTTTTGAATCTACAGAACGTAAATTAGCGAGATTACCAAATTATAAAAAGTTATATGTAGATTTTATGCGTGAATATATAGATTTAGGTCATATGTCACGTATAGATAAATACGAATGGCCTTATTGCTTTCTTCCGCATCACGGAGTGTTTCGTGAGTCAAGTAGCACCACGAAATTAAGGGTAGTGTTTGACGCGAGTGCAGCAACTTCGTCAAATAAGTCTTTAAACGATATTCAGTTAATCGGGCCACCATTACAAAACGATATATTTTCGATTTTGCTTCGATTCAGGCAGCACAAGTACGTTGCGTGTGCCGATATCGAAAAAATGTACCGACAAATTCTCGTGCAGCCAGATCAGAGAAATCTTCAACTCATTCTTTGGCGAGAGAACGCGGACGAAGCTCTTCACGCGTACAGACTGAATACGGTAACTTACGGCACGGCTTCAGCTCCGTATCTCAGCATGCGTTGCTTGAAACAACTCGCCCAAGAGTGTGATGATGATATCATATCTCAAATTATAAATAACGATTTTTTCGTAGACGATTTAATTACCGGTTGCGATGACAGTTCTAAATTGTTTCAAATGTGTCAAAAGACATCACAAATTTTACGATCTGCTTGCTTTCCTTTGCGTAAGTGGACTTTCAGCGGTGACGTCCCTACAAGTCGGTATAAGGAATTGTCGAATGATGAACATACATAAAGTAAAACGCTCGGTATAGGTTGGAATAGTAAAAGTGACGAGTTACATTTCACTACAAAGATACAACGGCCGACTATTTTAACTAAGCGTGTGATGTTATCAATTATTTCACAAATATACGATCCTTTAGGTCTTCTTGCTCCGACAGTGATCATATCAAAAATATTGTTACAGAAACTGTGGCTAAGCAAGATCGATTGGGACGAAACCGTACCTAATGAAATCGCCACGACATGCAATTATTGGCTAAATACATTACAGCATTTACATAATTTAAGTATTCCGCGTTGCGTAAGGGGCGAGCATAACGATCACTCGGAACTTCATATATTTACAGACGCATCTCAAGATGCATACGGAACTTGCGCATATATTCGTACTTATAACAAAGACTCGGCCATAACGGTCAGACTGTTGTGTGCGAAAAGCAAAGTATCGCCACTGAAAACCATTAGTATACCCCGACTCGAACTCTGTGGGGCGTTATTAGGGGCTAAACTATATAAAAAGATTACGGAATCTCTTAGCTTAAAATTCGATGTGGTATATTTTTGGACGGATTCCACTATAGTCATAGGGTGGTTACGTATGTCACCGCATTTACTTAAAACGTTTGTTCAAAATCGAGTGACAGAAATTAACGAACTAACTGGCGATACAATGTGGCTTCACGTCAACGGCAAGGAAAATCCAGCCGACTTAGTATCACGTGGTCTTCACTTTAACGCACTGAAAAATTGTAGTTTATGGTGGAAGGGGCCTTCCTTTCTTCATAAACGTGAGTTTGAACTTCACAGGGCTGATACGTCTATTGAGTGCACCGATTTGCCAGAATTAAGATTAAATAAAACCACTGCTATGGTGTGCGGCGAAGTAAACGAATTTATAAACTTTGAGCGTTTTTCGTCATTTTACAGGCTAGTACGAACGGGAGCATATTTACTTAGATTCATTAGAAACACGCGTTGTTTTAATACAACTGATCGCCAAATCGGTACCTTATCGGCAAACGAGTTAGAAGAGTCAAGGCTCATGCTGGCGCGCATAGTTCAAAGGCAGTCTTTTCCGATTATTTACAAAAAATTAGTAAACGACTTACCTATTACTTACAAAAATAATAAATCCATAAGCTCAATTCAAGGTTTAAACGTATTTTTAGACGAAAATAAATTAATTCGAGTTGGTGGTCGATTGTGTAATTCGACTACTTTCGATTATAATAAGAAACATCCGATCTTATTATGTAGTAAACACATATTTACAAGTTTATTATTTAAACACGAACATATAAAGCTGCTACATGCTGGTCCCCAGTTGCTCGTCTCGTCCTTGCGTGAGTGTTGGTGGGCTCTGGGAGCACGAAGTCTGGCCAGAAAGATAGTGCATCAATGTGTGACGTGCGCACGCTTTAGGGGTAGGGCGTTAGTACCTATTATGGGTAACTTACCGTCTGACCGTTTGGAACCTAGTTTTCCTTTTATGCGTACTGGCGTAGACTATGCCGGCCCAGTATTCATGTTGAATCGTAGGGGACGCGGAAGCACACTGGTCAAGGGCTACATTTGCTTGTTTATTTGTTTTGCAACTCGAGCTATACATTTGGAGCTTGTCAGCAGTCTTTCTACTAATGATTATTTATTAGCTTTAAAGCGTTTTATTTCTCGTCGTGGGAAACCATCCACTATATTTTCTGACAACGGCAAGAACTTCGTGGGTGCAGAAAGAGAAATTTTGTCAATTTTAAAATACGATTCCGCGAAAATAATCGATTACGCTGCCTCTGATGGCATATCATTTAAATTTTCTCCGCCATACGCTAGTCATTTTGGAGGCTTGTGGGAGGCGGGAGTTAAGTCATGTAAGCACCATCTTAGACGCATATTGGGTAACGCTAAATTGACATACGAGGAGCTTAACACTTTGCTTACACAAGTCGAAGCTGTCCTAAACTCCCGTCCAATATCCCCTTTATCCACAAATCCCAACGACTGCTCTCCTCTAACACCGGCTCATTTCCTTATTGGCCGACCGTTAACGGCGCCGGCAGGCGAAGACCTCACATCTCGGAATCCTATTTCACTGGCACGCTATGACCGAGTCGAGCTTCTACGGCAACACTTCTGGCGGCGATGGTCGAAGGAGTACGTCTCTGAAATGCAAGTTCGGACGAAGTGGAAGGCGCACAAGACTGACATCGCACCGAACAGCCTCGTATTAATAAAGGACGACAATTCACCACCGCTCAAGTGGAGATTGGGTCGTATCGAGCGTACTTTCCCGGGCACGGATGGCGTCGTCAGAGTAGCGGACATTCGCACCACCAGTGGCATAGTGAGGCGGGCTTTTTCAAAGATTTGTCCGCTGCCTTTGCAACCGGAGGAGAGGAGAGACTAGAGCGGGCTTCTAAAGATGGAACTCATCGAATTTATGTTGGAGCATGGTGCATCCAAGGTCGGGGGCTATGTTCACGCAATAACCAAACGTCGCATAGCTTACCCGCCAAAAACATTCAAAAATGAAGATTATCTTCCACCGTCATATTTGTCATTATCACTTACGAATTACATACGATCTCATACATACGATTTTATTGTCTTCTAAACGAATATTTAAATATGTAACGTTTTTATTATATTAATATACGCAAGATTTGAAATCAACGATTTTTATTTCAAATGAGACGAATGAAGACATCATCATTAACATATATATTCAGTAAATATAATATATAAATTGAAAAAATAATGCCAGATCCTTTCTTGTTTAAATGCTAAGACGCAAGTCGAACGTGAGCAAGTTGATTGCATTCACTTCCAGCTTCCAGCACGTCTTACTAAGATAAATTTCTGACCAAGACAAATATGTTGGGAATAAATGTTTGGTGTTGTAGTCTAGGATTTCGTTGTTTCAACGTTTTCAGAATTGCACTCTTGGCGAGTTATAGAAAAATTTATTATTTCTTACATTACATACGAATAATTTTTTAAGTGAAATTGTAACTTCATACTACTGTTCAGAACATTGTTATTTCATTGAAAAATGTTGATGGTCTTAAGAGGGAAGAATAGTAAGTAGGTACTCGTCCATACAAAAAGAGAAAATGTTTTTCCACTTCTAAATATTTTCCAATCTTTATGATTTTTTTGTATGTTATTGACACAATGAAAGACAAGTTTATAGGTTTTCCTTTTTTTTTCAAAATTTGCAATAGATTCAAACTTATAGACACCTTAAATAACTTAATTTTTGTGATTAAAATTTTTATAAAAACAATCCAATTTAAAAAAAAACGAAACCTATACACTTAGAATATTTATATTATTATGCTGAAACGATCGACATGAAAATCAAAGTGATTTATTAAGATTTAGTTAGTGGAAACTGTTTTCTCCCGAAATAGAAATTTCATCAAAAAAGTACCTATTGTCAGTCGCCAACTGCAATGCTCTCTATCGCACGATGCTCTAGGGCAAGAGCGCACGAGTGATAGCATGTGTTTTCCTAAATACCTATTTTGTTAGAATCTCAAAGCTTTACTTTCCTCTTAATGAATAAGTAAGTAGACACTTTGTTGTGAATAAATTCAATAAAATTTGTACCTGAGTGATTGCGTATGCTAGATATCTGCTATAGTTTCACGACACAAAGTTAGACTAATATTTATTTACGGTCTCCAAATGTGGAGGTACGGTGTTTGCATTTTACGATTTCGGTAAAACAATTTGTATTCTGCTCTCGAGCTGGCTGTAAAAGTTGTGTTTGTGACGACCGTCTGGATTTGTCCAGGTGTTCTATCAGATAAGAAAAGAGAACAACCTCTAATCAGTTTTATTTATAGCATGTTCTTTGTTTAAAGCAAAAAGTTTTCGTCTCTTAAAATGTATTTTGTCTGATTTTATAAATGATGTAAATACCTAACTACAATTCTTAGGTAAGTTACAAATCGTAGGTAACTATTTATATGGAGTATAGATGTGACTCTCTGACAGATTACAAGGGTTCAAAAAATTTATTCAACAAACAATTGAATTGCCAAATTGCTTACACCAACTCAAGTAGTGCTCTGAAAATTGACACGCCTTCTAATAATTAATTCTGGTTTGCAACTGTCGAATATATCAAGATCCACCTCAGATCCGATCACCACGTCGTTATAAGTTCGACACATCCTAACCAGGGAATTGTAATAGAATGTGTTGTTCCTATATGCTTGGATGGAAAAGGGACCCTGAGTGGGGAGAGCGTGATCTATATTTAGTTTTAATCCTGATCTCGGAGAGAAGATTCAAACAATCCCAGGACGAGTCCGATATTTTATGAAGATAGACAATATCATATCTCCTTCGTCGATCTTCCAGAGTGATAGGTGCTACCACCTATGGCGTTTCTGGGAGAGTGATAGGCTATGGGAAGCCACCTTCCATCAAGTGGACTGTCAGCCTGTGTGTAATACTTTTACATGAAAAAAGCATTTTAAAAAAGTTGGTTTTAATTAGAGTATTTGACACGAAATTTCAGTGAAATATGGGTGCAAATAATTATTCTGGTAACGTTACAAAGCGCATTCGAAAGTAGCGTCTCGTTCGGTTGGAGTCTAGACAAAGCAAGTCATAAGGTATGTTGCCAATTGTACGCCGGAGAATCTTCCAGAAGTTTCTTCGCTATTTAAATATTTCCTTGCAATTAATTAAATTCACTTAACAAAGGGAACGCTTGGGAGCCCTCTAATACACAATTAGTGAGACATAGCTGCAATCTTAACTGGTGCTTCGCTCTTCCCTACAAACGTCTGTTTTAATGTTAACACTGAAATCTGAGCAGAGTGATTGTTGGTTAGATGAAATGTTTAGTTTAGTTTATTTCTGTCTTACACTCTGAAACTATATATACTTGAGAACCAAATTTATACATTACAATTGTCTAAGTTTTTATGCTTATAGAATTGTTTCTACTGACTGACTGAATATTAACGCACAGCTAAAAACTACTAAGTCTAGAAAGCTGGAATTTGTAACCTATGTTTTATAAAGTTTATAAAGTAACCATCCGCTAAGAAAGAATTTTTGAACTCCGTGCGAAGTTGGATTTTTTTAATTACATATAATCTGCTACAGTCCAAAATCTATCGACAGAAAGACGTCGGTCGAGTGAGTTAGTATTATATAAATTAAAGAAAAGCAAAAATTGCCATCAAATAAACCTACTATGTATTTATTTGTTGGCATTTATTTGCAACAAAATATGCTTCAAAAGTAATTCTCGTGTAGTATATCTGAAAGCATATTATTTTTACTTATGAGCTCTAATTTTACATTTTATTTAGAAAATGTTTAGATTTTCTGCTTTGCTATCATAAAATACCTACTTACCATGTTATATATATGCTTAGTTTAGAGGATGATGGGGCTGACATACCTTTCTAAGGTGAAAGGCCCATAATACAAAAAGATAATAAATAAACTTAGTCTCTTTTTTGTCATGTAGAGTGAACGTTCTACAATTTTTGCATTAATGTTTATGTGCTCAACGGATTCGCGTCGTACACTCTCGCGGCATGCGCCCGTAGGCAACAGCCGATATCGGTAAATTTACAGCGCAGTAAGCCGTGAATGCATGGCCACGGAGCCAGTGCCGTTGGCCAACCATTGATCTTCCAAATAGCAGTTGCCCCTTTTGTCTCCATTATTACAATTCAAGCGGAACAAGGATAAAATTGACATTTTATACGAGTTGCCTTTTAATTTTGCTTTACAAATAAATATGGATGACATTAAAACTTACACAGTTCGCTAGTATTCATACTTAATAGTAGTAATCGATGTAATAGATAAACAAAAATACCACTGTAGTTTTGTTATGAAATTCAAATTGTAAAAAAATATGTCCTAAATTTAAATTCAAATCAAATCAAATTATTTATTTGTCAAAATATATAGGGCTATATATTATAAAGAACATAATTGTCACTTTTATGAAAATAAAAACTACTACCGATTCGAAACAAAAAGGCGTTTTGGAAAAGAAGAATATTTTAGAAAAATCGTTATATTAAAAACTGTTTGCGTAATAAAATACCTACACATTGTGTCTTCTTACTCTGTGAAATGCGACAACATTCAATTAGAAATAAAGAAAAATCCCTTTCTCCCATCGTAATTATGGGATGCCATGCGTACGAACAATTGCACCCCTTCTTAATAACAGTTTTATTGTAGAGCCATAAATGCGACGTCGCTTATTATTTTCCCGTCGTAAAACAACAAAATAATATTGTAACAATAATCTGAGCCCCTCTAATCTCGACGACGCGCGACGGTTTCTCACAACATATTTTTATTGCGCATTGTAATTCAGTATTTCGTATAGCCCCCACATGCGGTTGTTTTATAGCTTTCACAGTGACTAAAACTAGAACAAACATAATAGGTATAACACTGTAGCATTGCCCGCGACTTCGTTCGTGATAAAATAGTCTAAAGTTTAATTAATAAGTCTAAAATATGATTAGTATTAAAGAAATCTTTACATCAGACGTGTAGTTCTACTTATTGCAAATTTTCTACAACATACAGACGTGATACAGACTTTTACTTTATGATAGTAATAATCTAGATTTATAATTCTATAAGATACTAATTTTTATGTAACTAAAGGCCTCTTTCACCATCTCTGAGTAAAGTGTCAAGTAGGCTAACTGCCATTTAATAAGTTTTACTTGAAAAGTAACTAATAAACACTTTACATGTAGTTGGTGAAAGAGGCCCTTAGTATCATAGAGTAATAAATAATTGAATTCCCTGCTTCTTCAAGAGCTATTGTTGCTTATTCTCTTTCAAATTTATAAATGTTGTATGCATAAGTTTGTATTATATTTTCTAATATTAACTTAATTGTATCCATGTATTAGTTTTACATTTATATATTAGCATTTTGCATGAAATAATGTTAGCATCCTTGTTATGAGTATATGTCAAAAAAAGAGGTAAAACATTTCAGCAGAAAAACGCCCAATATCCAAAACCCAAGTAGGGTTCTCTTAGGATAATATTCACAACAGTGCAAGTGATATTAAAAATATATTATATCTGGTGAAAGTCTGGCTCAAGCCAATGAAAGCTCACGACAAATATACATAAAAAGTAATCTCATCAAACTTTTTAACATTTCACAGTGGAAGCTGCATTACGAACGAGTAACTTGCAAACGATTCGTAGAGGCTATCAAACTAAGTAATTGAAACGTATTTTGTGTATTACATTTCAAAAAACCAACGCTATCCAGAGACCTCGTAAAAGTTAATTTTCTGTCGCTTTTATAAATAGAAGCAGGTATGAACGTATCCTGTATGTGAAGATAACGTTAAAAGTAATTGAGTATTCAAACATTTCAATTTGTACCTTAAAGTTAAGTTCTTAAAGACCATAGTTCGTTTGAAGTTCAGTAGAGATTTGGGGGTGCAATATTATCTTCTTTACAAGCGAATAAATGAGAAAAAACCGGGGTCCGGCAGACGAACTTTTTAATTCGTAATTACAGGACAGCGTCCAGCTTTAAGCACCATTAACTTTTTTGCTTAATGTCTGTGGCCAGTTCCGCATTCAATGTCTATAAAATAGAATAAGGGTGCTTTTATTTGCTTAGTTTTAATTAGTTTTGGTAATTATAGAGAATTCCGTCGTATTGTTAAATAACATTTTTAATTATAAATTCAATGGGTTCAAATATTACTGCTGTACTGGATACTTCTTGTATATAACATTTAAATTTCTAAAATGAAAGTACCTAAGAAAATGTATTGAGAGGAAAAGGATAAAGGCGATAAAGGATAAGGACGGAAGATAAAGTAATAAGCTTTGGAATCCTCACTCAATCACCAAAACTTTTCATAGTGATCTATAAAAAAAAGTACAATACTGTACTGGAAATTAAAAATTCCTTTTTACACTTAATAGTTAACCTATGATTATGTATAAAGTAAAGAACCCGTTTTACAGTACACAAAATAAGTAATAGTGATTCTAATTTCTAATTGAAAAGTTACATTTTACAAGAATTCCTCTGAAAACTTTAACGATATTTTCTCTCTCCCTTTATGCACATCTCGCTATGAAGTATCTCATCTCATAATGTCGTGTTTACCTCCGCTGAAAACCCTCAAACGACGGATAACTGAAAGTGCGTCGTTAGCAGATTTCTACTTGAAGATTTTATTGCAAACTCCGTGGCGTATTATTGAAGGAACTTGAGAGCACTTCTCACCTCCCTTACGCTAGTTATCGTACATTTTTGATGTGCGTGCGGCTTTTTTGTTGGCGCGACCTTTTTTTGGTTATTTGCAGATGTTATCCAAAAATACCTTTCTTGATCAAACAATTTGTTCTGGCAACTAACTTCTTAATATTGTCAACACAAACAAGCGCTATTTTTGATAAAAAAAAATATAAGATTTATTTTTGCAAAACATCCAAACCTACATAATATTAAAAGTTTAATACCTACATATTAAATTATCAAACTTTTACTTTAGGTAGGTATTACGGTATTATGTGGGCACACAATGTTTTGTTTGAAAATACTTTTGCTTCGCTTGAAAATCTATACACTTCACATACGCCTCTTCTCTTAATAAATTTTATTTATTGTTTATTTATTTACCTAGTTATTTAGTTCTTTATTTAATGTTTTTTAGTTTCTTTATGTTTGTGTTCGTAAAAAGAAGTACGTTATTGGCATTAAAATTTAAAGCATACGTATTTTTAAGCATAAGTATTTATTTCTATTTTATTGTTAAGTTCTGTGTGACTTTGTTTTAATATATAATAATAATAAAATAAAAAAATAAGATTATTTGCTTGTTATTATTATTTTGCCTTAATTATGATCTACAACTCGGTCTACTGTGGTCACACTGTGGTAGTGGTGTGCAAGTGCCGCTACTGATCGTCAAAATTGGAGAAGCATGACAAGGGATGCAGTAACCAGAGAATACGAGCACGACCATACCATGTGCTCCGACCGGTAGAATGACAGTCCTAATAGGCAAACTAAATGTGTATGAAATACATATTAAGTTCCTACATTGTATTATTTCTGGGATATTTTAAAAATCAACCCATTGGAATTTTTTATTTGTACTAGGTAGGTACATGTCCCTAAAACTCTACAGAGCACAACACGTTCCGAGAGCAGTTACCGTGAAGAGGACCAACTTGTCGACATTTCGCTTTGATTTTTCCTTTTCGTCAATCGAGGGCCGTTTGCGGACACGCTTTCTCAATTTACCAAATAGTTCCTCCTCTAAATTATTTGAACAAGTGCAAAGTGTCTCCTCACTTGAAACTACGTCTGCGTAACTACGTTTAATATAGACAATTTCATGAACTTTCAAAATTCTTGTAAATAAATGTATGAAAATTAACTTTGCGAATTTTTACAGAAATTAAAAAATAAATAAAGTGTTTGTGACTTAATTACCTATAAGTTTCTAGCTTTTAATGTATACAGTAATTACAAAGTATTCGGTTATACCTACTTCTACCAGTTGCCTGTATCACCATGCTAAGATCAATAGTATTCTACACATTTAATTTAAACTAAAATATTAAAAGAAAACACTGTTGATCTAGAACTTAATTTTGATGTTCTTTGTATAAAGTTTAAGTTTTTGTGAAAACATTGTAAATTACCTCACATATTCGTGAATAGATTGATGTTAATCTTTGTAAACAAAAAACAACACGAATGAATGTGTATGAAATTTTCACTTATTTGAAAACCAAGAGGAACATTGTAATCAAGTGTTAAATTATTGTCTCATCAATACAAAAGCGTATTCAAACAAAATGCAGACACCGTTGCAACCCAAATGAAATGAACAAAGGCCCGCAAAGTAAGCAAGTCTGAAATAATTTCCACGGCTCGAATGAACCCTTCTTCGTAAATTAAAGCACTTCCTTTATGTGAAGGACTCCCGCGTCAGACGTCACAGCCATTGTTTTGTGGCTCTCACAATGACTAACTCGAAATTGTTGCGGCGCCACCGTGCACACTGAAATTACAGCCACTGGTGACATTCTCGATTAAATTATTACCACACTTGCACGCTAGTATTAAAAATAAAAAATATATAAGTACTATATAAGTACAATATACTTAAGTACGCTTGACCTCTTCTTGCTATAACACAATTTTATATTTACATATATACAAAACTTTTATTAGCCACGTGAGAAATCTAGTATTTTATTACCCGTGCAGACACATACTTGTGATGCGTGCGTACAATTATAAAAAAGGAAGTACCTCTCTAGGTACCTACCTTAGTAGTATATATGCTTAGTATATACTTACCATATATACTAAGCAGTTAGGTACTAGGCATTTTAAATTACTTTCCATAACTTTTTCATGAACACGATTTATAATAAGAAATTGATTTTATTTATAATGATAACAGAATGGGATGCTAATTGTCACAATCCATATTTATCCTGTTTTTATTTGACTCTGTAGATCCTGTCTGTAAACCGACCCAAATTTCCAGTAAAGGTCGCGCCAGAACTAAGAGACAAAAGTTAATAAAAGATAAAATTTTAGGAATTGAGTTTTATAAGTTTAAGTTCCTAATTAAATACGTAAATCCGTGAATATGATGTATAAACGTGTTATTTGAATAATATTACAATTTAGTAACGTTTGAACGTCGTCTGGTACGGCGACATATTTGCATATTGCGCTCAACTCTGACCCCGCGTCGCATTTCTTAATGCAATTTTCACGTATGTTTTTCTAACTTACGAACGTTAGAGGAAAATTTATGGCGAAAACGCCACTCACATCTTTTACTTTGAATAAATTCATTATGGACCTTGCCGACTGAAGATTATGAGTGCTGTGGTTTTCATATTAAAATTATCCCAACACGCCAAGTTATTAATTAAATATATGATAACACAAAAAATTCTGAAATTGTTAATACATATACCTTTATAAGGAGTTAAGACGAAATATCATCAAACAACATCTGTCGTACCCAAGGAATAGCCATAATAGTCGAAGTATAAGTATAGCCATAGTTATAAATGCGATAATCTTTACAATATAATTTTTCTGTATACGTGTGTATGTCATTGAATTCCTTTTAAAATGCTGGCCCGATTTTGATGTGTTTTTTTTTTTAATTATGCATGTAAGAGCCTACATACCTACTATATCTAAAGACATAATATAAATGTAAAAGCTTGCACGCACACATTAAGTCACTTCCCAAAAAAATCTAAAAACTTCTCATAATTCAGATCGTGAATGTATTGAACAAATTTTTGAAAATGATGTTAAGTAATTGTACTCAGTGATTTTAAAAACGCTACAGATTAATATGGTTCAATAAGATTGTGTAGTGTAGATGCTTTTGTTCCACTAATCACACGAGTTGGTTAAATTAATGGAGAGAATTTTTTTAAGTGCTGACCATCGGGCTTTAGGAATTTGCGGACGGCCGACAATGCAGGAAAAAGTTAATAACGCTTGAAGTCTCTCAAACCCCGGACCCTAGCTGGCAATTATAAATTTTCACCACTCCCTCGCCCCTGTTTATTTGTTTTTACAAATATAAAACACGACGAATCTACGACTATAATTTCTCATTGGTAGAACTAGGAATCTGGTAATACTAGTAAACGAGAACTTTCATTTCCTAAATTTTAAAAGAAACAACATATATGACCGTTTAAAGTTAAAATTAAATATTTTACACAATAACTATCGTTAGACAATGCAATATTTTGTTTGCAAATCAAGTACGATGGCATTAGACGTGCGGTATGGAAATCATAAAAAAACTGGAGGCGAAACATTGTCGTATAAGGTCAGATTGGCATTTGAATAAATCAATTGCCTAGTCCGTTTCCATTTGGTTTCCATAGTCTGTATTCATAAAGAGGTCGGTCGATGTGTCTGTACATGTAGTTCAAAAGTTACTGTGAATTGTGAGATACACGAGTATATCAGAGATTTGTTTAATATTAAGGGCGACAAACAGGCTGACGTTCCACTTGATGGTAGGTGGCTACAGTTGCCTATTACATAAGCAAGTGCGCTGCCGACCATAAAAGGATTAAGGATAAGAATAAGGATTAAGGATAAGAAAGGGATACATATTAAATCAATTATTAATATTAAATTAATGTGTATAATAATAATAATAATAATAATAATAATTTATTTATTTTCAAAGATTTTACAATTTTTATGTAACAAAACCCCGGTCCCCACACTAGGCAAGCCTGTATCGTGGGGTCCCGTACTTTGAATTACAATTTGAAATATGGAACTCAACTATGCAACAGTATCTGGATCGTAAAGTGCTTTTTGTGTCTTTTGTGCCAGTGTGCGTGCGTATGAAGTATGTTATGTATTTTTATGTATTTATGAGTGTATTTTAGTGTTTTTTGTTAGTTAGTAGTTTTTCGGTGGAGTCGTAGTCGTCGTCGTCGTACTGTCATGAATATGACAGTAAAATACGAAAATTGTGCATACAATAATTATGACACGCTTGCTACGGTTGAACGAAAGCAGACAGAAGCGTGTGGTTGACACTTTTAAGTGTATTCGAAGTGAAACAAACATAGGTACATTACGAATTAATGATATTTTTGTTTATTTGCTATGTTTTTGTGTCATGAAAATGAGACAGACATTTTAATTTTTAATTATTTATTAATGAAACTTATTAAGTCCAAAAGTTACTTGTTTTCATCGTCAACTGTTTCTTCGTAAATGTTCACTTGTAATTCATAACAAGAAATTTGTTTTGATGTAAGTTCATCTAACGGTTCTACAAATGCCATGGCAGCAGAATATTCACCACAAAACTCATGACACATTATATCTTGAACGTAAGACAAATCGACGGTAAAATCATCAATGTTATATGTACCCTGGAACAAAAATAATTGATTTTATGTAAAGTCAAGCTTAAATAATATCTTAGAAATTAAATACAATTCAAATACCTTAAATATAGGACAAGATGTAATATTCATTTTACGTAGAAGAGGATACCAAGCCGTGTCCTCATTATCTAAAGAACTACAAATATCTCCTCTGGCATTGTACATGAATTCTTTGCCGATTTCCATAAATTTCCAGACTTTAACATCCATCTGTAAAATATTATTATTTATAACTTTATTTGATTTATTATAATCTAATAGCTGGATTGTATTGATTACAACTACTACTTAGACTTAGTGTTTGTTAGATTAGTTAATTCAAATTTCAGAAACTTTAAGTAAACCTCTCGAACTTTTTATGTTTACACAAAAAACTACTTGTTAATCTATTTGCTACTAAAATAATGCCTTTATATGTTACGTACGTTAGTTTTCTCGGCTGTTTTACACAGCCACTTGTCTTTACCTATTTACCTCAATACCATTCTGAAGATCTTCTTTGATTTCAAATACTCCGTTCAATCCTAATGCATCATCACCCTTTTCGTCCGGCACCACTTGAAGTTTCAGATTAGCTATCATCACGTTATTTTCAAAATCTTCACATGACCATACATCTTCAGAAAAGCCTCCTTTATAAATTACCTATAAATATTCCATCAATATATAATATAATTATATCATAGGCACATATAATAAGATTGTTGTTTTTATGTTGTTTGTTCACTTTAATCTCAGAAACGGCTCAACTGATTTGATAGCGGTCCACTGATGTATTGTAACAAGCTTCCCGTAACATTTAGTGTTTCGATCCAATCGGCTCAGAAACAAAAATTTTACTCACTATTCCAAATAACATTCTTACGTACAATACCTTAAGTCTAAACTTTAAAAAAGTTTACACGGCTTAGATCCATTTGCATGATTTTAAGAGATAATTTTCAATTTAACTTACGTCTCCGTTCCTTCCTGCTCCCACAAAATTAACCCACACAAATGCAACCCCAAATATTATCAATCCATTAGTCATATTTAAAACAACGGAAGCTGCAACTAGTATAAAATATCTTTTGTCCATCACTTCATATATACGCCTATTGATAACGATCTCTTTACAAGTACATAGCGTGCGTGCAAACAGTGAAGATCAATCGATAGCATTGTAATTTAGAGGATACCTATCACGAGTAATGAGCGGGATTGAATTGTAGTGTCAGTGTTTTATGCTTTTTTCAGTATATTCTATCATATATATATATTGTGTACCTATATATTATGTACATATATTTATGTAGTTTGTCGTAGTGACTTCAGAGAAGTGTTTAACAAATACCGCCATAACATATTTTATTGACCGCCAAAATACACCAAGTAGGTATATGTGAATACAATTTCCTCACATCTTTAAATAATCATTGATATTTCAAACTATAAATATATGTATAATTACGATCTGTCTCCATGTTGTATTTCATCTCTAGGAAAGGGGATGGAATCTAATGTTAAATAAAAAGATAAAAAATATTCTTTTTTTACGTGTGCAATTTCGTATGAATTTTAAATAATTTTACCAATATTCCTTCTTCATCCCTCTTATATTTCATACGAAATAAACAAATGGGGCGTACGCAGAGTGTATATCATTTCCGATATAGTAGTTTTATGTAAATATCGCCTACTTTTAAACTGTCGTAATTTTTATATTCCGATTGGAGTTTCCCCTACCAGTATTTGTTATCTATTCCGTAACAAATGAATATTTTTGCAGTTATGATTTACTTCCACATTGTGATTGTGTTTGTGTGTGTTTTCATAAATTTTTTTGTATTGTTACAATCACCTTAAGATACTTGACATTCTGCTACATAAAACTCTGTTCCTCATTAACTGATTTTCATGAAACTTGGTAGATTTTCAAAAAACATTTAGACGTACGGAACACAGGATAGGCTTTTTCACGCGGACGAAGTCGTGGGCGCCAGCTAGTTTTCAATAAACTCAGGACTTGTCCGCTTCACTTATCTGCTAGTTATTAGTTATCTTTAGTGTAAAGTTTTATATTATTTAATAATATTTTTTCTATTGCATGACAATTTGCTTTTTTGTAAAATAAATTGTTTAGTAAGTAATTTATTGCCTTAATTTTAAATTACCAAACATCCAAACATATCAGGCAAGGATGAATATAAAAATTAGGAAGCGCCACTGCAATTATATATAGGTTAGCAGCCTGGCTGGTCTTCGTCATTTGGTTTGTCTTAATTTCTTTGTAAGTATCGAAATTAGATTTCTTCTGCATCTAATAATGTTCAGTCGTTTTAGCTGATAAACCTTCAATCGCTTTGTCTTAGTCACATACTGTTCAATGTGTATACTGCCTATGTCCAAATAAAAAAAGTAAATAATACCACGTATATTCAAAGAGATTTAGCACTCAAACGTACTCAAACAATAGTCATGCGTGTAACAGGAAAATATGTATCATTTTCGCTTCGCTAGTAGCAACATCTCAGAGGGATTCTGTTAACGCAAAATACGTTGGAGAAATGTGAATGGGTTTGTTACTATCTTCATACGTACCTACATAATAATTTCAATGTACATACAATAATAGAAAATATAAAACTACAATTATTGTAACTAAAAAAACTATTGATTTATAAATACGGCTTTGCAGTCTGCCATTTATCAAAAATTCTATATAAAATATAATATTATGTTATATTACCTGTTCATGTATGTTAGTGTTGGGTTGCAGTAAGTTATAGAATAGCATACTAATCTTTTAGGACCACGAGATCCCAGCAGATGAACATTCTTCAACATGTTCATCATTATCGTCTCTTTTAATTGGGCACCATCAGACTCTGTACTTTGACTCTAACCATTGCCTCAGTCTACTTTCCAGCTGCTTCCTTGAGGTCATTGGTATAGATAGTGGTTGATCAAATTTATAAATAGCAAGATAATTGCATAAAACCGAATAACTTGAAATTTTTTGAGACATAATTACTTTGCCTTAAAGGCCGTGGAAACATTTTTGATATGTGAGAGAGGCACTGATGTACCTATGTTGGACACATAACGTTTTGAATTATTAACCCTAAGTGCGTAATCAGCCTAATGTAATTGATTTGTTACTAATGTATTGAACGTTAACGCTATCATGATTCCTGATATGATATGATAGCATACTGCGCGATATGCTACACAAAAAAAATATTTTAAATATATTATTATAGGTATGTGTTTATTATGTATAGGTATCGTTTTTATCTTTCAACCCTTTTTTTAATGTTGGAAAATCCTCTTGGATACCCAGCAGTATAGGGAACACTGTGGGGTTGTGCCGGATTCGTACCGGCTAAAACCCAACGACTTTTTAGCGCGGCCGTTGATGGGAGGGGTACGCGAAAGAGAAGGTACGCCAGCCACCTCGAGCGCTATTTTTCAACTCTATCTATCTCATAACCTGCTTTTTACTCTTAACAGCGTTCTCAACTTTCAGGGATACAATTTAATTATATAACGGCCAACAAAGTTAAATATTTGGTTACTAGGATAGCATAACTTGAAAAGGGTAAATGATTTAATTATGCGAATAGAATCGTCAACGCTCCACTTAATTTGATTGTCAGTGACACCTATATGCAAATGATACGTTACATATAATTGAATTCCTTTGTCTTAACGACCGTGGGGACATACAATGACTTTTGGGAACATTTAATAAATATATTCATTATTCATGCCATTGAGTGCATAATAGTGTTTAATATAATTAACTATAATTTACTTGTTGTCACCATAGACTATGCTAGAATATTATTTGTAACTGGTTTCGTAACCAGTTACAAAGTATCAATAGACCCATACCAAGGCTAATATAGAGTCCTTTTCCGTATTACTTTTTAATCCTCTATCCTTAATTGATAGTAGGTATATATAATATATAACATACTATCTATCTATACTTACTTTCTTTATAAAGAGCGAAGATTTGTATTTTTGTATTAGTGAATAAACTCGAAAATTTCTGGACCGATTTTGAAAATTTTTTCACCTACAGAAAGCTACATCATCAGCGAGTAGCATAGGCTATATTTTATAAAATTATGCGTGCGAAGTCGCGTGCAACAGCTAGTCTTTTAATAAACCAGTCAATTGCACCGATGCGAAGTCGATTCCCTGGTTCATTAAATGTAGCAAAATTCCACACGTAGACATTATTATTACTTTGTATACAATACTATTATCTTTACTGTTTTGCTTCAAAAACAGGAAAAACATTACCATGATTATATGCTAATGATCACTTCATAATTAATGTAATATTGCATTTAACTTTACCTCATACTTCATAGTTACGTCATTACAAATATCAATTTATTTGCAATGGCGTAAGTAAATTATAAATAAACACGCTACATGAACTCCGATGATGTGTGGGTCCGAGATCACAGCTAGGCCTTATCCTCAAATCCCCACACACTCGACTCGTAGCAAGTGTTCGCCTCATTTATTAGCCATTAGCCTAATTAGCCTAATTTATTCAAAATTCTTTGTACTTACAACCGAAACTGTGCACTTCTGTTATAACTGCACAATAAAAACATTGTTATATGCTAAATTACAATCCCATTAAATTGTAATAAATATAATTAGGTCACACTCATGTAGAAACGAAAAACAAAAAGAAGTATTTTTAAATATATTTTTTTTAAAGTAGGTTAATAATTGTAAAAGGAAAAATTTTCTAGCTAAAATTAAGGAAAGATTTCTTCCGACATTTATATCACACAGGTATTTATTTTATATTACGCATTAAAGATTTTACGAAAAAAGTATCTCTTGTCTTTAACGAGACACTATAATATTTTTTATGTTTCAAAAAGTTTACTCTTCACTAAAACATTTGGTTTACATATTCTAAGTTTGTTGATTCATACACACTTAACTGAGTATCCAAACTGTCATGAATTTTAGTTATCACAATAATTTCATTTCATTAGCATTAAGCATTAGTCGATTTCATAGTCGTTCTTATCCATTCGGAATAACTGGCAACCGAAGTATATACACCAGGCCATCCATCTCTACCACATCCGTATCCAAAGGAAACCACTCCAACTGTTTCCCAGGCTCCGTCTGAACCAACCCTCATCAATGGTCCGCCAGAATCGCCCCTACAAGTATCTTGGCTGAAAACACCACCGGCACATAATTGACCATTCGTAAGTTCAGCACCAAGCGTCCTATATTTTGTATCGCAATTCTTCTTATCAAATACTGGAACACTCAATTTCAACTTCACTGGACTGTTGCGACCTGTAAAGGTAAAAGTGAGGAAAAATTATGTAAGGTCTGTAAATTGGAAAGTACTGTAAAGAATTGTAATAAAGTATAAAGTCTATAAAGTATAAAGTATAAAAATGAACAGGATAAAGTCTTCTTAGAGTAAGAATTTTTAATTCAAATAAAACAATAAGACGCATAATTTGAATAATTGATTTAACAAAGACATCCAATAGCATTGAAAGAGTATAATTATTTATGGTTAAACCGATATAAAAGAAGAAACCTTACACATAATTAATAAACATCAAATATTTTCAAGAATAATATAAGCGTATGACTCATTTTAATGGGTAAATTGACATAAAATGTACATTGGATGATAAAATTAACAGTTATGGCGTATTGAACACAGTGAAGCGTAGTAATCATTCATAACTAGTTCTTAGAAATGGACAGCATACAAGTAAACCAGAAAATCAATATCAAAAACTTACCGCTTAAGGTTTTCCCCCAGCCAGCTACAAACACATCATTGCCGACGTTTATACGTCGACTTGATTCTGGCATACAGATTGGTTTTACGTAAACTGAAAAGAAGAGAAATTTCTGTAAATTAACTATTCAATCAAAGCAAATCGGATAACTGAACAATTTGACTAAGAAACTGAGTAAGAAACTGACTGAAGCAGTAAATGTATCAAATGAAAGGATGAAAACAAAAAATATATAAATTTATTTAAAAACGTTATATTGTGTGAGGATATTGACTACTTGTATTCATAATGATAAGAATAGTACACTGACTGATATTTGTAAACGTGTTCGATGCGACCGTGACCTTAGTGATAGGCTATAAAACGACCAAACAGTGATCTCGCACTAAATTCAAGAATCTATTTCTCAAACTAAATTCCACCCTATATTTCTTTTACTTAGACTTATATTCTCTTAATTTTAACCGATTAATAAACTGGTTTGTGTTTTTTTTTCTTTTGCAATGCTTCAAGTCAAACTAGTTAGATAAATATGGTCTGAGGTTAAAACTAAGTTTTCATGTCTATCATCTTCGTTTCCTGGTTGCTATAAGTAATATCTTCATTTCTGAAATTTATACGGTTTTTATCTGTTTTTTTATTTGGTCTGTTAGGCTTTAATAGTTATTTAAAATTAATTACAACTATTTCTCGGAGTTTTATTAGTGTGAAAATAATGAAAAATATAGTTAATATAATAATATAATAATATAATATGTTTTAATAGTTAATTATGGGAAAATGTTTATTATCCCACAGACTATCAGAAAAAAGTATCCTATGGAAAAAATCGGTGCATAGTAGAAGTATAATACCACGAGAATTATACTTACAAGTATATTTTGCTCTCTGCGAAAGTCTTACTAATGCAATATCGTCTCTCCTATTCTTATTTGCATCGGAATATCCGGGGTGAGGGTATGCGGCGGAGATAGGAATCTCTTGGACCGGATCAGCGCATGTACCCTCGAAGCAGTCTACATCAGTTTGAATATCATATTCTCCTAAACGAACTGTTTGTCTGAAAAAGAAAAAAAAATCGTTTTTGTGGAGGTGCATTTAAGAGACAATGGACGACAATAGAAAGTCGCATTAGAATAAAATAAGCCGCTAATTTGCTCTATAAAGAAAAAAAATGCGTATCTGCTTTGTAGTTCTTGTATAACTAATTTATTCAAGTTATTACTGTTTGAATAACATAAAATACCAGCTTGTTCAATTCTATTACATGTACTGAAAGTTAATGAATAGTTTCAAAATAAGTGCAATAATCTTACAATTTCCCAACTTCAGTTTCCACGGCACCTTTGACGCAATGTCCAGCTGTCAGCACATAACGTTTATTGATCAGTACTCCACCGCATTGATATTTCATCTGCCCATTGCCTGATCATAAAACATAAGTAATGATTACTATGAGAATGAAATACAATTTTTATTTATTCTATAAACCAGGAGCTTTTTAACGTATACGAATAGCAGATGTCGAGATTGTCATAGTGTCATCAGGTCACATCCGTGAAGAGATTTTTTGTACTTACTTTTTTGCAGTAAAAGTCCAATATGTATGAAGTCATCTCTTTATTTTGTATTTTATGGTTCTTATGTAAATAAAACTGTGTAAGATCTTATTGATATTGTTTGTACATTACTTATTTAATTTGTTGAAATTTTCATGTTAAATAGAATAAAATAGAATTTAAATTTAATGTATTGTCGTATGGAATTATGTTTGACTTCACTAAATGTTTAAGTATATTAAATATAAAGTGTTGCTGACAAAATGTTTCATAAGTACTTACTGCTCCTATATCCCAATAAAGCCATCCACGGGAACTCATCAATTTCTGTGATTTCTCCTCCGAAAATTCGATCACCATTTGTTTCAACTCCACAAACATTACGTGGAGCTGGTACGGAGTCATCATTACTTGTTGGATCGGCTACACCTGTATTTGTATTGGTGGGTCGTGGCCTGACACTGGGCTGTAAAGAAAATTGTTTCTTCATTTGGTTCTAAACAGCCATGATTCTAATGTGCATTCAGTAGGTAGTCACTACTGAATGCTAAAGGGCATAAATTTAATACTATAGCTCTTGTTCGTTAGTTTCTAGTCTTATGTTATGTGTTATATTTTAGATAGCACCGGACAGCAGACCTTGAGAAACCTGGGTGTCGGAGAAAACTAGCAATTATAACCTAAGGCTCTATTCACACAGGTATAGGGCAGATTTTTTTTAAATAAATATACAATATAATACTAATAAATGCTAAGAATAATAATAGTGCTAAAAATTGATTTAGAGAAATTTACCGTGACAGATGGTGTTGAATCCTGTTCAGGAGGTAAGGGCCCACAACATACTCTGGGTGTGTAACCTTCGAACCCACATTGTGATTGTCTCAAGAATGTAACAATATGACTAGGTAACGGTCGACGGTCAAATGCAGACCTTAAAGTCTGACAGTCAAAAAGTGAGACACAATTGCTACGCTCTCCTAATGGTGTGGTGCATATATCTGAAAAAAAATTGACAAGATCGGATCAATTATAGTTATTTTTGAGAATTACTAGCTGACCCTAAAAATATTGGGTGGACCGCCATCCTTATCACTTCTCAGACCTACCAAAACACAGAAGTCGGTCAAGTTAAGCTCTAGGCAAAAATCAAATGTAGTCAGATTGTGTTCTAGACAGTCCAAGACCAACCCAAGCCGTTTTGGAGGAGTTTGGTTACAAACACTGTGACAAGAAATTTTATTTATATAGATTAAGTATTGTATTATATTTAGCACTAGCAAATGCACGTTTTTTGAAAATCCCACAGGAACCAAACACTTTTTTCTGCATAAAAAGTATGTTCATAATAACAATCTTTGGCACTTGGAATTTTGATAGTTGGACTCAAAATTTGTTTTAATATAGGATAAACCTACTAATATGTTTCACGGTAGTGTTCTGTAAGGGCTACCCCCTTACTGACGCCAGGCTGCCCAAATGATTGCGACGTACAATGTGCCCTGCCACTTTACAGATCCAAGCCAGTCAGCTTTGAAAAGTTCATTTTTAAATTGACACTGCTGGGAATCGAACCCAGAAATCCTGGAACAGAGCGTACGTCAACTTATTTTGATCCCATTTTTATTTTAAAACTTTTAAAGCATTGAGTATACATATTCACCGCAGATTGCTATTCTGCATCATTTCCTATTTCCTTGTGTCAATGGACTCAAAAAGTAGTAATAGCCCATTCAAGATGACGCATTTTATTTACGACCAATGTGCTAAAATTACACATATTTTTTGAGTATAAATCAAGCGTTGGGAACTGTTATAATGTGTTCTAGTTTTTTTTAAATATGAGGAATTTTAGAGCTCATGGAAAAGAACACAAACGAGGGATTAATGATTATCTCATACAGATAACATGCCCAAAATATTCCATGTCTATCGTCAGTGACATGGAAGATGTTAAATAAACAAATAGGTAGGTATATAATTTGTATTCATCGAAGTGAACAGACGAGATCCGTTTGCAGTCTGTTGAATAGTAAAAAAGAATTTACATGAAATAAATCTACTGTTTTAGTTAACGAATATTAAAAAGAATTATAGTTCTGTGTACCTATTATCTAAGTACATAATACACGTAGGTATAACATAATTATTATAGAAGTTAAATCGTTTTACAATGAACAAAACCGAATCACGATGACAAGATTATATATCCCTTTCCCATTTTGCGAAAATCTGACCTTTTCGCCCACTCCTCGCTGGATCAACCAATTTTCACGCGAGTAGTATAGATGGAACCAGCCGGTTCCAATTATGTTTCACACTTATACTATGTATATTATCTCTTTTTGCCACTTGCAGGATTTTTTTAAATAAGGTTATTTAAACCTTATTTAATTAATTTAAGTAGGTAAGGTATTAATTTTATATTATCAATGTGATAATATCACAAAGTAATTATCGTCAATCCAATTAAAATTAAATAAATAAATAATTAAGTTTTTTTTTATTAAATTAATAAAAATTGTATATAACATTAAATTACAATAAAACAATATCAATTGCTACATACCTTGTGCTGATGTGTACATCCATATAAGGGAAACTAGAACAACACTGAGGCACATCATTGTAAGTCTTTAAAAAATATATTTTTTTAACACAAAACACTAATTTTAACACAACTTTTAAGTAAATAAAGAAATAAATATGTATTAACAAAAGCGGTGTCGTCTTGGACGCCACTATGTTACTGAATCTTGGAGGTCAAACTGGCTACATTTATATATAAAGGTATAATTTACTTGCTACCATACGTACCGTTCGCACGATCAAAAAGCTGACATAAACAAGGAAACTCGGATAATTATAGCAAAATATTTTATGTTAAAATTTCCGATGAGCAGTTTCTCTGTTATATTGGACTAGGAATAATACAAAAATTATTATTATAATTGTTTTATAATTTTTTTTTAAAGCTTTTAAAATAACACAACTTAATCCTTAAATTATCTAATGTATTATGTTCAGTTTTAACATTTACACTCCAATCAAATATTTTAAAAATATTATTTCAATATTATGTTAAGAATTAATCTCATAAAGATATCAAGCTTACCGCATGTATCATGTACCTGTTTTGCTATCGGTACTATATTTATTATTATTTTTATCGACTTTGTACGTCCATCATCAATGCGTCACCACTACGCTACTGGTGTATTTACCCGGTTGTAGTTAAAAACTAATTAGTCTTCTTTAACCGGGAATGCACCTTCTAATTCTGCGTTGAACAGTTTTGAGAATTATTATTGGTTGTTGATCCGTTGTTTCTTGATTCAACGTTCAAGTGATAATGGCCTTCAATGATGATTCTTTGACTCTTCACAAACCTGTTTCAACATCATGCAAAGCGATAGAATAATGTTTATTTGTATTATTACATCTCGTTTTTTTTTGTTCAGTTTTAAATCTAAACTAAGATAAGGTAATTTACTGGAAATTTCCAATTTAAAACGATTAAAGTATTAAATTATTTAATATATGTATTTATATAGTTTGAAATGAACCTACATTATCCTAATCGCCTAAGTATGTATATAAAAATCTAGCATCGTCGTTAAACTGCACGCCGCACTCTTAACTGATCCGCCGACGCCACTTACAAATCATGTATAAACTTCGTACTAAAAGATGTAATTTATACTTTGGTCCGAAAAAGAGGAATTTTGACAAGATGAGGATGGTAACCTGCTGTACGTCTGTATGTCCGATGGAAGAAAGGGGAAGGCGGTATGAGCTCATGCAACTCCTGAGCATACTCTCCGAAGTACTACATCCTATAGAAGACACACAGACAGGCGATTTTGCGTCTATGTGCCCGGCTATTCAGCTTATTTCCTAAAATTAAGCTTTATTTAACTTGAACTTAAGTGCGAGCATTGGGAACGAACTTTTTAAGCTTCATGTATTAAGGCATTACTAACATTATCGTTGAAAAACGCTTAGCAGTAGTCCTCTCTAGAAAACGCTGCGCAATCAAATTTGCTTCGTCGGTTGACCTTTCTCAAAATTAAACTTGCACATCAACTTGTTTTAAATCACCGCCTTTAATTTAGCCATATTTATTAACGTATAGGTATAATGCGTTTCGTTCACATAATCACCGTTAAGGTAAGGTGTTTTATGTATTTAGTTAGTTAAGGAAACGCACGTGACTAACCGACCCAGTGCCCAATCAAGCAATTCGTCGGCAAGTGGGGCGCAATTTCCTCGCAATTCGCTTAACGATTAACAACATTAACTTTCATGTCTCGTCGACTAATTGTATTTGGTTCCCCAATTTCTATGCGCACTGTATTTGATTATACACTCGTTATGGGACAAAATGACGCAATGTCGATAAATTAATTGTATTTTAACGCCAAATATCAAACGTAATTCTTCTGTTATTGCTAGCTAATTGAAAATATAAAAATGTGTTTAATACAATAAATTGTGTACCATTAAAAGTGGTACGTCCCGAGGATATTGCAAAGTGAGCAAAAGTTCTCGTTATAATAACTGATTGAAAATTAAAGCAATGTTTTGACACTAAGTACAAGTTTTAGAGCCTTTAATGCGGTTGAATTAATTAATTCTAATTCACTTAATAATAATCTGAACATTTATTTTATTTTATTTTAATCAGTTTATACTATTTTAAATTTATACTCAGTAATTTAAGTATTTATCTGTAATCTTAAATGCTAGTTTACTAAAAAAAGGTTTTTTTTTTTATTATTAGAGATGGGTTTGCTCTTGGCCAACAACCAGCCATGTGGCAAGGATGAGGCCTAAGATGGAGCGAGCTCACCCAGAAGATGTCTATTCACTCGAACCTTGAAAAGATTAGGGTTATATGTGCTCGGAAATACAGACGCCGGGAGGGAGTTCCAAACCCTGACAGTGCGCATTATAAAGGATGTTTCAAAGCGCTTGGTCCGAAAAAGAGGGATTTCGACAAGATGAGGAGCCGTACGTTGATCTAGTCAGCCGTACGTTGATCTAGTAAACTCCTCTTTATATTTTGTATATTTCCAAACACTAAAATGAGTTTTTTTAGTTGATTTTAACCAGATTTTCGTTGGCCGGCTTTATCAAGTAGATAATTTGAACTAGATTTAATTTTAAATAATTTTTTTTTTTCGGCATTTAATGCTGAAAATGCACATGGTTTTTTTTTACCAAAGCACTTTTGCCAACAAAATAAACAAAAATAAAAGTCATTAAACAATTACAATGTATAATATACTGAAATTTTTTGATAAATCAAACGTCACTCTAATGTCTTTTTAATATTTTATTTGTAATATTAATTGTTATTAATGAGCTTCCCATATTATATTTTGTTTTATCTTGGGGTAAAACCGTAGTGGCTGTTATGTCGATTTATTATCGAATAGAGGCGATAAAGGCGCCTTTAAATGCTTGTTTAAATTATTTTTTTATAATATTCTTGATTTAAATATACCTTTTTTTGGTGTTTGAAAAATCTATTTTTTATAAAGTTAAAATCTAAAGAGGACTTCTAAAACTTAATACTTATTATATATTTGATAATTAACTGCATGATATTATTACTAACTATATAATAACGTGTATCAAACAAAACGTCTTACATAATGTTTAAAGTACCTATTTTTTTATTAAATACGTAGAAACTTTCTCAACGACCTAGTACAAAGATATAAGTACTAGAAACAATTTTTAAAGCAGAAAGTAAAGCACGTACAGTCCGCGACACTTGGATAACCTCAACTAATTTTTGGGTTTATTCCCATCTCGGCACCCTTTGTCCATTATAATGTTTTTAAAAATCGAAAATACTAATAACCATATAAAAAATATTCATTTTTAGCGAGAGATTTGTAGGTATATCTACTCGATTCCTTTGTATTCGACGTGAGATATGTAGTGATGTAGTACGTTTGTCGAATACTAGCTGTTGCACGCGACTTCATCCGCATAACTTTATAAAATATAGCCTATGTTACTCACTGACAATGTAGCTACCCAACTGTGAAAGAATTTTTCAAATTGGTCCAATAGTTTCAGAGCCTATTCAGAAAACAAATATTTACTTTTTATTAGTTATATTAGTATAGACAAGTATAGACCTCATGCATGTAAAAAACATTTTTATCTTCAATGAGGTAAGTAAAAGTATAAAACATTGTTTATTGTATAGGATAAACTTTCGCTCTTATAGTCTTATCTTTACTATTATCACTGGCTCGTATTGCAAACACAGTGAGGAAAAATCCGGCAAAAAAAAACTCATAGATAGATATACTCTTTTCAGATAACAGTAATTGATACAAGCTTATAAAATTAAGTATCATTATTGTCAAGACTTTTTAATAAAATACCAAAATTACAAAACAAAATTTTTAAATAAAACTATGAGAGTAATATATTGCGGTATTTCTAATTTATAAAAGCCGGCCTGTGGCATGTAAGAGCCCTTCACTCGGTCCTTTAAAATAACGATATTCGAAATTATAATGAAAGTTGATTTTCATGCATAAAATTCGATAAGCATTTGTAGAGAAAGTTGCATATAGTTAAAAACGTCTCGAGAGATTTTATTCAGAATAGGACCTCGAGGGGTCGAAGTCGGGAGAGAGATGCCATGATAAATTGGCGATCGGCGGCACCGGAGAGGTTGTGGCCTCCTCGACTGTCTCAAAAGCTTACGTAAATAATTCCAAAGAGAACAGAACTGTATGTACTGCGTCTGTAAAAGGGTATCTTTGACAACACCCGAGTACCTTGACTCTTGTAGTGAGCATTTAATGGAACTGTTTACATATTTTATTTCGCTCTGTACTTTTCTCTGCCATGATCCTTATTGGGACTTTTTTAAAAGGACTAGAGAAATATTTCCAGGATAATTTTAGTGAATTTTAGTCTTTTTGAGTGTTAGTCAATTTAGTTTGTGTTACGCCAAGGTCCGCAATTTTTGCAGATTTTTTGGAAATCATACTAATTATGTCTTCCTATAAATCTGCAAAAAGGTAAATGAAAAAGTGAGTTTGTTATGATTTCACGCCTTTATAGTTAAATTTTATATACACGTTGTCAGGGGAAAACACCTTTTTCTGGGTATCTTTCACTCGAAAAAAGCACTCTTTTCGAGAGATGCAGACAAAGTCGCGGGCAAAAGCTAGTGTAAAATAATTTTCAGGTGTTCTCTCTGATGTATATTTAACAATATCATATTTAACATATTTGTAACGTACACATTGTGACCCAACCAGCAAAATATTTTGAAAGAGAGAAAAACAAAATAAAAACATGAATGTTTTTCTTCCTTCAGATATTGAAAAGAAGATTTAACTCATAGTTCAGCATCACGATCGCTGGTGTCAGTCGTGTTATCGAAGGTCCTAACGAATATTATTTATGGACGTCTTCGCGTATCCTTAGATCGTGTTCGAAGCTTGCGTCCTTATTTGCTTACACCTTTTGTCTCACTTTGATTTACGACTCCCAAAGAACTTTCTGATACGTTGTCGCAAAGTATTATAAAAATACAGTATTCTTCTTTAAATGTAATTTCAAAATGTAAGAACACAATTTCCAGTATTGTAATATTTAAGGGCCGAAAAGATATCGGTCTCATCTATGCATTTTTGTCACAGTTTAATTTATATATAATAAATTAAGATTTTAATACAATAAATCTGCAATAACTTCTGCATTATATTTACAGAACTAACTAATTACGTTCCAAATCGTAGCCCAATTTAGTTAATTAGATGTACACATAATAAAAAGCAACTATAAAAAATGTATATTTAGTGGTATGATATTGTTAAAAATGACTATTAAATTGCACAAAGAAATACATTGCTTCGCAGCCATTTTTTTTCTGTTGTAAAAGTACAGTCAGTGCAAAGAAATGAGTTCAAATTCAAATTAATATAATTTATTGTTATAATAAGACTTCACAATTTGAGTTCATTAACAGACATAAAATTTCATCAGTTATCCTCACCATAATATTGCATATATGTTTGTATATATATAAACATTAATCGTCTATCTATACCTACTTGTGTAAAAAATTCCAATTTGCATCACTCATTATTTTCAATAGGAACCAGTCTGCACCATTTCAGTTGCAATTTCTAGCATTGCACATTTATTTAATCCGTGTTTACTTTGAATACGTTTTGGCTAAAAGCTTTTTTCAGAGTGCGTATATTGATACAAATGACGGTAGTCGTTGCGATCGGACGATGTACATAAATCACTCTAACCGAACCACAGTATAGATAACCAGCCAACCACAGTACAGTATAAGTAGGCACAATAAGTACCTAATGTAAATAAATTAGTACGAGCAACTCGGCGAAGTTTTCCTTCGTTTTCCTTTAGAAATAGCAAGTACCTAATTTCTCGTATATTGTAGGTACTTAGTATTATTGTTGGTGAGTTTTTCTAACGGATCATCACATTCTAATTTTAAATTGTATTCCAAACGCACATAATATAGAATAATATTAAAAGTAATTAGAAATGCGAGTTTACTTACTCTTTATTTCCAACGTTATGTTTCTAGTAATAAAGAGAACAGTGGTTTTGTTTGTTTGTGGTAATAAACGATTGTAGTCAGTTCCTATCAACCTTGATACTTGGTTAGAAAGTAACAGTATGTAGTTTGAATAAACACCATAATATTATTGTAGTGTTATGTATGTATGTCTAACTTTTATTTTTCCAGAATTTTTTCCAAATAGTGGAATGAATAATTTGAAATTATTTAATTAATTGTAAAATTAGTTGAAGTTACAATAATTATTATCTTATTTATGTGAATTTATCTTTCATAACCAGAAAAATTGTGTATTTATTATAATATAAGTATTACTTTTTATTGATGCAACATTTATTTTTAATTTATGTCTGAATGTACCAATAATAAAAATATATATTATGTAATATTTATTTATTTATTTATTTATTCTTTTCTGTGCAAATTTTATTAGTTAAAATAACTGTAAATAAATAGTTAAAATTTAGTATTTTTAGTGCATTCTAAATTCTTCTAAAATTCTAAATAGAGAAGCTTCAAAAAGCTCAAAGTTTCATATCAGTATAAAGTAAACTTTACAACAGAATATAAGTATGTACCTATCTATAAAAATCTAAATGTTTTCTAAACTCTCATCTGCTTCGTACTGTTGGAAGCAAAGGAAATGGGAATCATTATTTAACGTCAATGTTTAACTAGATTGGCCTCGCAAATAGGCCGGTAATGATGTTCACCGATTGCGTTCCCTCGGCGCCGTGCCGCCTAAACGACAACAAATAAATTAACTTTTCAAACTTTTTCCACCATAGAAAAAGTTACTTCATTATCGAACAAAAATTTACGAATTAATTAATTTAATTCTAGATACCTACCCCTAAGTAATTGGTAGGATTTTCATGACTGGGCTGGGCATGATTGCATTCTGCAGTCATGATCTGCCAGCTGCCAGGCACAAGCATGGACTTAAGGAGTAATGTAAAATAATAAAACGTATGCTGTAAGTAACTCCTTTTGTAAGTAAGTAATAACTTTCGCATTTATATATTCTAACTAATATATAAATGCGAAAGTTTGTTAGTTTGTTACGATTTCACGCCTTAACTAGTCAACCGACCATTATGAAAGTTTGAATACATGCTCTCAGATATACAGATAAGGACATAGCGTAGCCTTCATCAAGTAAAATCAAAGGATCGTCAAAAATAAAAATAAAAAATGCGACGCCTGACATAAATATATGAGGAAATATAGGTTTGAATAAAATGTTTCAACGCCAAAGAAAGATGCGGACTGCGGACGAAGTCGTGGCCAAAAACTAGTTTTTCAATTGTAGGCACTACCTTTGTATTCGTGTTGGTTCTGTTATCTGAAGCGGTGCCACACAAATGGCCGTGCTTTCATTATGAAGTGCGTTATGTAATAATAATAACACAATAAGCTTCACAACAAAAAAACTAAGCAAATTCTTAAAATCGATAACCAGTTTTAAAACAAGTTCAATTTGAATAATCAGACATCCCGGCCAGAAGCATCAAAGATCACGATTCAAATCCCCTGCGAGAATTTTCTAATGAGATGGCGACTTAATTTACAAATATATCGAAATAGCCACGATTCCTTATTTATCCGCTTTTATAAAGAAACCCAATCCATTTATTTCGCTCATCATAAAACGTGAGGTTTAGAATGTGCAAAACCTATGAAAGGAGTTTATTTAATATCATGCGACGTTGGGACATCAAAAGGCGAGTCCCGAAGGATATTGAAGTTTGATGGCTGTTTGCTGGCGATGCTTGCGCCAGTTCGAAAACTGCTTAGATGGGTATTTTATTTCTCATTTATTCCACTTTGACGTATACTGCAGCAATTCTACGGTTTTAATAAATAACTTCATCCGTCCGCGGATAAATTTCAGAGGATTTTCACTTGAAAACTATAAATGAAATATTGGTTCGCTTTAAGTAAAAATATGGATCTGTCGACGACGGTCGAGTCATAAAAAATTACATCACTTATTGTCTGGCAAACGTTCGTTACTTTAGTGCTGTCTTCAAAATAATAGAATTTCTATCCAATTACTTTTGAGATCAGGTGCGAGGTTGACTACAATTAAAGGAGATATTACGTGCATTCTAGGAGGGTAGTCGGTTTACCTCCTATATCTTCCTTACTTTATAGAGGTATAAAGAAAGCTAACGCTCTAAAATCTAACGTAAATCGCTTATACGAGCTTGTGTGCTTCGCTAGACATAAAGGGGAATTAATAAGGCCATTTCGTAAAACGATTCGGTAGACAGATAGCCGACCTTATAGTCGAGCTTTTCAGGCATATATGTGTATGCTTACATATTGAAAGTTATCGATTCTTAAACCTGTACGGTTATAAAGTTCTATTTGCACTTTCTCTTTGTTGGTACCAATAGGAAAAGGGAATTTATTGAATACCTCCAATGTACTACGGCTCTAAGGGTTTAAATGTGAGTACAATTTATTATGATACCACGGGTGACATCGGAGGATATAAAGTGTACAAGCTTTAATTAAAAATTATAAACTAACCTCTGACTTTACTATTGAGCCAAAACATGCTATACATATATTACTGTAAGTTGCTAAGAGTTGGGTATCCCGCAAACTACTTGATGCTGCAGCATCAGGTCAAGGTTACCTATATCATGTATATGAAGGATAAGTACACCAAATTTCATATCAATCGACATATGAAATCCATTTGTCAACTAAGAAATGGGCTGATGGCTAATTTTTTTTAATAAAGTAAATACCTACATATAATTTTAAGAAAATATAATAATCATGAACGATTCAGATCCATTTTGATGCGCACATTTAAAATCAACAGTTATCATTAAAACTGTACAATTTAGTATTAAATGGACATAACAACAATCGCTCGATTTTGTTCGCGCTTCGGCACACCCTCCCTTATTTTAAAATGATATAACAATAATATCAAACACAATGTGCATTAATGTAAACTGCGGAGAACACTCGGAGACAAACATTAATACTCTGTTTTGATCCCCAAGTCTCAAGTTCCAACCAGAATTAAATTATTATTGCAATTGTAAACGGTTACGACCAACGATTAAAACTAACCACAAAGCAGTTGTACGTCTAAATTATCGTTGTATGATACAATAGCAAAACTTTATAGCTAATATCACCTGAAATAAAACGTAAACTGACATCAAACCCTTACCCTTAATTTTAATGCAGATTTTAAGGGTGGTGAGTATACATAAAGTGTATACATACGTGTAGGTAGCTGCGTTTTACAGTAATTTCTTCAACCCGTTTGGCGGCAGTAACCACCCCCTTACAAAAGAACACAGTGAAATAATAGCATGTGTTTCTGTGAATATAAGTATAGGATCCCAGAGCCCACAATTCCCTATGCTTCCCAATTCCCAGCGCACTTATTAACAAGGAATAACAAAACAAGGCTTCTGGTTAACTTGCTTATTATTATTATGAGCCAAGCATGATTCGTTCCAATAATGATTCGTTTCAATAATAGCATAGTTATCAATGATAGCAAGTTATCATCAATACAATCAATATGACCATAATGATTGTATTGATTAAACTAAACAACCCATCGTAAAAAAGTAATAGGTATTTATAACCCTTAGCAATTCTATTATGGATTCCGTCGAAGGTACCTATAAAATGTGTATTTTTCAAATGGATTTTTGAGTGCCCGAAACTTTGATGGGAAAATCAAAATGGTCGAATTTAGCGAGGCGTTGGATGAAGGGTGGACTTTTACATTCTTTTTACTTTTATAGTTAGTGCAGATAAAACGACGCATTTGAATTTGCCGTTATGGCCGCCTAAGTACATACGTCCCGCGTTCGCTATGGAACGAATAAAACGCCTTACGACTTAGCTCCAGCAATGAACGTCTCGCGTGTTATTGCTTTGTAACTAAAGACGAAAAGGATTTTAGACTTTTATTTACTTATTTGAGAGAAACGTTAAAGTAAGAATTATTGATGATACACTTGGGAACAGCATAATCAAGTTAGCTCTTGTTTTCAAATAAGTAATATGTTTAGAGATTAAATTTCTAATAAAGGTTTAGCCTTTGCTTGCGATTTCGACTGCATGAACATCAATTAATTAAGCTTAAGTATTATTCTAGAATAAATTATCAAAATCACGTGTTACTCCACAGGGGGATAATTATTTACTTTAATATAATAGAATGCATTTGCGAAAACATATTAATGATGAAAAAAAATTAATATAATTTAGATACTTACATTACATGTTTTTGTAATGTTTTAGTTAGTAGATATTTTCATACTTGACTGTATTACAGCGAAATGCTCTAAATTTCAAAATTACTACTAAAAAGTTCATGAATACCTATTTACCTATGCTATGTAAAAAATAAAGTGTGTAGGCTTATCTTTGTGAAGTGTGAGTAATCCCAAGAGAACGCCTGCGTAGCGTCGCGTAGCAAAACAGTCGTAGCTGTTACGGGGTAGGTGATGTCATCTCCATAGGGGTCGGTTAGTGGTGACGTCATGCCAAATCCACCCTAGCTTCAAGAGAAGTGAGTCAACGGGTCACGCCCCCAATTTTAAAAATAGATTTCCAATTAAGATTTTAATATCGTTTCATTTAAGAATTCTAGTTTTTTTTTTTTTATGTACAGCCGACTGGTCCTAGCTTCGCACGAGTTTAAGTGATTAAATAGTAATTTAATTATATATTAAATTTAGATAAGTTAACAATTTACTTAACATAAGTTAACATAGTTATAACTTTGATCACACTGAAACATTTATAAAGATTAAGCGCCTGGATGAAATTATTTAAAACCAATATTGAAAACCGCTTCCAAACTAAGTTTAAAGTTATCTTTTAAAGTTTAAAAGACAAACTAAAATTTAATCTATTTAGATACCTATATGAAATACTCTGTTTTATATTATTTCCACGTACTGTAAGTACATGTTTAGTTAGTTATATAAATATCTAAAAAAAATCCATTCTGGAATGTTTGTAGATATCTTCATCGTATCTACTTCCAAATATTAAAAAAAAAATACAAATTTGCTTCATAGTTATAATACCATCTGATCTTAAATAAATACGTATTGAAATCATATAAAATATTCTCAATGGAGTGGCTGTATCAAAACACGTTGCAGTAAATAAAATCATAGGCGCTTTTATTAAAAGTAGATACGGCATTGAAAAAGCATTCAATTACACAAAATTACTCTTGAATCTCTATATTAGAAAATTTTCTGTGCACAAAGAGATTAATCCAGTAATAAAACGTATCGAGTACAGTGTCTCTGTGTGACGTAGCATAAAAAAGCGACTTGTCCTCATATACTGAAATACTCGTAAATTTTTACTTAAAATTTTAAATCAATACGAATGCCTACAAAAATTGGCAAAACATGTATGAAAGTACTCTAGACAAGAAAATCGGAGAATACGTCAACGCTCTTTTATTCAAATATAATGTTATCAGGATTACTTAAGTAATCGTAGTAATAATTAAGGTTCATATAACTATATATTTTATTAAGTTGTATCTATTAGTAATATCGACCAGCCCAACGGGCTAGCTAATAGTTAAAGCTCTGTCTCAGGGGTCGCGGCTAAAAATTTATTGAAAGAAAAGTTTTATGATTTGTTTTAGTAAGTATACGACTAGACTAGGACTAGTAACGAAGATATTGTCAATGATGTAAAAAAAATCTATATTTGATGAAACAACAAGATAAAAAATCAATTCAAAATCACATTAGATAGTTACCTACGTGTTGACAAAAACATCTATCGGCGTCTAGACATAGTTTACGATCAAAGTAAATGCATTAAAACACGCTGAAGCACCACAAATATCGTTGTACTAAAGTAAACTACATTTCAGTTTCCAATAGGACCAGTCTAATTTCGGTAATGGTTCGCCTCGTCTATTAAATTTTCTCCTATAAGAGAGGTTTGTACCTAGGTCCAAACATTCGCAGCCAATTTTCCCAAATGGGTTCCCCCATATCGAGGTATCTTGGGCCAATCTCGCGTCTCTGCTCTTTGTAGAGTACCTACACGTTTTATGTTTTTGAGAAAAATTCCTGCTGTAAGGATTTAAGGTAAGCTGTATCACACATGCAAATATTTGCAGTAACATCCGTGTTTCGGCGAAGTTATGAGAGAGATTGCAGTCTGAGATTTATTGATTACATGAAAAGGGCTGTATTCTACAATTTTTATCAAAAACAATTTTTAAGCATTGACATAGCAGTGGAATTTTTAAACAAAAGTACAACTTAATAAAAAGTTTAATAAAAACGTACCAATTTCAATCAAAATATTAGTATTCTGTTCTAAATACAGCGGAAATTTTAAATTTCAATCAAAATTAAATGTTATTGATTTATCATCAAAGTATTTTTCCACTTCCATCAATCGACTACAACGAACCACTTCACAATGGTGTCCTTTTTTAGCAAAGAAACAATTACAAGGTTTTTTTTTTTTGAAATTTTAAAGTTTTTGTTACATTTTTGCGAAAAGATGCGAAATATATTCTCTATTATGTGTGGCGTTGCTTGTTTTAGCAGGCCGTCAATTAAAAAATAATCTTTCAGGTAAACCAACGAACAGTCATTCATAGTTTACCCGTATCTTACGTCTAAATCGCAAAATGTAATCGGACTGCGTGAAATTGTTGAGTTTGTCCCTTTGAAGAAGGTCGTTTAAAATACATGAAGATTTTAAAAGAGAGCGTCACACAAAGAGGGCACTTAACGAATACGAGCACAACGAAGAACTCCACGCACATTGTGAACACGTATCCGAAAGTTCCTAACTAGAGATTTCCACGTCCACTTCGAGTGACAAACGTTTGAGACTCGTGAAAACTTGTTAGAAAAGTAAAAAGAACTCGTTGGGATGTTAAGTGAGTCCCTGTCTTAGGTCTTGTCCGATGCAGTGTCTTTCCATTTGATACTAAAACGCATTTATTATTTTACAAAAATTTAGTTGATTTTTTAAACCAAATAAAAATTTAAGCTGTATAAGCTATTATGACCGGGTTCCAGTTTCGCACTTATGCGACTTTTTTACCTTCCTCGTTTATCGCTCTTTCGTTTATTAGTTGAAAAACCAAAAATTGTATCTTTTTGTATAAAATTTTTAGCTTATCAAGCAATACTAGTAATAAATCTGTAAGTATTTTGTTATGTATGTATGTTCCTCCATAACTCTTAAACGAATTAACTTATTTTCATGAAACTTGGTAGATAAACATTTAGACGTATGGGACACAGAATAGGCTACTTTTTTCACGCGGAATAGGTAGCGGGCGCCAGCGAGATCCTGTTTACTTTATAAAAAAAATTTTTTTCACACTTACATTGATTAACAGAACGTAGTACGTGGACATAATTAACATTTATTATTACTACAAAAACAAGTCATATCCAAGTCCATCATATCAAAATTGTATAGTGCCTCCTAATGGTAGAAATCTTAGTATTAAAAAATGTACTAAAAAAGAGAAACACAATTACTCGTATGAGATTCATATAAATTTCTCCTTGCACACGAAGATTCTCGAGTGTCGAAATCGCATAGAAGCAAGTGGTGTATAAGTGCCGTCTTTTATTTTAAAAATTTGCTTTGATCTCATTTATTAAATACAATTTAAACTGTATTCCTTAAAAAGAAATAAATTACTTGTGATTCTTCTCATATAATATCTGAACCTGTGATCATTGAAGTATGGTTAAATGAGATAGGACCTTCAGCGCAGGCCTTCAGCCACTCGATTTAATTTACATCTTCGCCCGGATTGTTCCCAACTCGAGAGTTCGACGAACCGCTGCCGCCGTCTCTGATTTATTTTCCCTTAACAACCCCTAAATGGATTTTAGTTCCTTAATATAAGAACATTAACTTTGTCGTAAATGAAATATTAAATTGAAGATCATTCAGGTCATAAGAGAATATCTCTTTTAAATATCTCTATGGATTTTCATCTCATTAGTCTCACCTTTTGAATGGCCCTAAACGAACTATTAATTAGAAGAAATAGTCTATATAGGTACTCCATTTAATTGCTTGAAATTTATTTAACAAATGAATAAAAATAATACCTAATTCTAACATTCTCTGAGACATGATGTGATATGTGATGAAATGTATTTTATTAAAAAAATTACAACTACAATAACAAAAGCTGCTTTAGAAGAGACAATGAATCTGTCTTAGCCAAGGCTTTCTAAGATTTACTACACTCAAAGATTATAAATAAGGTGTGTTTAAGTGCCAATAAAAACTTTGTTCACAACAACACCTTCAAAGGCTTTCAAATACAAGTATTCCGTAAGAATATATTTAATAAACTGTTGCAAAACGAATCAAGAGCTTGCTTAAATATAAAAACCTTTAGAATGAGTATCTAGCTAGTTATTGTTAGCATTTTCAGTAGTAACAGTCCACATTGCTTTCTTCTGCCTTATTGACACAGTTATATTTCGGTAAGCGATAATTCCGAAACATATTTCCCAGTCATATCTTTATTTATTTATTATTTATTTTTATTTTATTCTGAAAATAAACCTTACAGCAAAACAAAATAATATATAATAGATACAGTATTACTACTTACTCGTACATTGCCAATTACAGGGCTTTATTGTGTATTGTGTAAGACTTAAAAGACTTTAAAATTATATTAGTTACTTAAGTTAATTACTAGTTATTAATTCTAAACAATGGGGGAGGGACTGGGATGGGATATTTCTTGTGGAACATTTTGGGAATAGACCATCCTATCTCACAGAAAAACCGATCTTTAAGATAAAAAGCAATGTTTGTAAGTAAGTCGTTATGGTAGATATTTGCGATTTTTACTTTTCCAATACCGATACCGGTATATGTTTATTCAAGTGGGACATAGAATAAAGTACGATTAGGATTTATTTTTGATGTTCTTGCAAACTTACTTAAGTTCATTGCTAGTCGAGGAAACACTAATCAGAAGTTACAAAATTTAAAGTCACAAAAACACATTTTTCAAGTGCCCTCAAATTAATCGCTCTTTCTTTAATTTTAAGGATATCCACTTGAATAATTTGTCACTAGAAACGCCTAGTGACAAATTATTCAAGAAGAAATCCATAACTTAACATTTACAAATCATTAGAAACATATTATTAGACGAGAGTAATGTTTGTTTATTGTACAATTTTATTATTGGCCCTTATTTTGTTTTGAGTAGTTTACTTACAATTTCAAATGAAATGTATAGTTTAAAAATAAAATGTGAGTGAGATCGTTGCTTGTGAGATTATTATTGTTGACTACGTAACCCAACGCTAGCTGTCTATTAGTGTAGGTATCTGTTTACTTACGTATAGTGCAAAGTTTTCCGTAATTTTACAGTCTTAGAAGTTTGTTTTGCCAAAAAGTTTTAATTATCTAACACTATGTTAACAGAGGAATTTACCTAACATATTATCACACCTACCCAAAGTTACACTTTGTTAAACCAAGTGTTTGTTAACATACATTTATTTCCGTTTTTTTACTCAATACTTTTACGTGTATCCTATAATTTTTAAAAAACAGTCATTATTTGAGTAAAAACAACCAAAAAAAAATACACGTTCATTAATTTTTAATCCCTCTGCATTTTCGTATGAACTGATCGACGAATTGGTAGCATAATTTATACTGATTGCACCGTGCATGCGAAGGTATGCACTTTTCAATAACAATAAACCTTAAAGCTCAAAGCCAATTTTGACATACCTTGCTCTTAATGAGCTGTACGTGAATGCAAAAAAAAACAACTGGAAATACTTTCGTTAAATAAATAATAAATGAGCAACGAATTAAACAATGTATGTATATTATGCGCTTATCGATTATTGTCAGTTACGTGCAAGGCTATTATGTGTTACATTGTTACATTCTCCATTAAAAATAGTAGGTAGTTGTCTGATCTATTTCTGTCGTGTTGAGCTTATTATAATGGCTTGATCTAACTGTTTTTGCTTTGGCCTAATAGTGTACCTGTAGATGTTACATTCGTGACTATTGTCTGGCAGAAGCTGATAAAGTTGTGGCTGCTGTCACAACCGACACATCGGTGATGTCCACCTCTTTGGAAAAAGTGATTGGTGCTAGAACTTGATTGTATTATTATAACAGCACACATACTCATTTTAGTATCCTTATTTATACCAGAGAATCTTTTAGTTGTCAGACTGTTCGCCACACAACTTTATAATGGCAAATTCCTACATAGGATTTAACTTGGAACGATATTGTTCCAATGACGTTTAAGACCATTAAAAAAATGACTAAGTCATTATAATTATGGTCTATACTAGCTGGTGCCCGCGACTTCGTCCGCGTTCTGGATGAAAAGTACCCTATGTCCTTTCTGGTGTCCCAGACAACGTGTATGCATAATTTCACGGTGATCGGTTCAGTAATTTTTGCGTAAAAGAGTTACATACATCCATACATCTATACAAACTTTCGCATTTATAATAATTATTAGTACGGATTAAATGCTTTTTCTATTCCTTGTAATACAAAGTATTTGTAAGTAGTGTTTTTTTAAGTAGGTACATATTGACATGTAATATGCGTTATTTATTATTTTGTCGGTAAGCAATTTTAATTCGAATACCGTACGTGAAACGGGCTTAATAATCCCCGGCACACGAATTCGTTGGTTCACAATCTTGATACAAAAGAGCAACGCTGAGACAGAGGATTTTCCTGCACGATCTTGACTCTGATCTTAAGATAAAGTGGTCGGTAGCTCACAGCGGCGACCATTGTACCGTTTTGTCACGCTGTCACCTATATCGTTACACAATGTATACACTTAAAGAGTTTGTTTGTATACACATTTCGTTTCGTGGTGATAAATTTCTCTTATCCAGACACCGCCTCACCTTTAGGTACACTATGGCATAAAATGTGCTCTTTTTTAAACTGTGTACAATAATTTGATATCGGATTTTATATGAATAGCGCTTTTGTCTTCAAAATTTTTAATGATTCATTAATATTTTTAATCTCCCTCTAAACGGTACCACTACGCTGGATGTTATTAGTATTACTCGCTAAAGTCGCACTATTATTTTGTATTATTCTCGCAGATACCTGTGACAGTATGCAGTAATCTGATTATATGAATATTCTTGGTTTATTGTTAATCGATCGGATTATGTTTTTGTCCAGTCGAGTCGGTCTCATCCGCCGCAAAAGAGGCCGTCATTATCAAATAATATACAGCAGGGAGTAGGCAAACTATTAAAGTAAAAAAAAGACTAGACAATATCCTGCCTGATTAATTAAATCATAGGGATTCATCAAATTAATCAGGCGGTTTAATTAATCAGGCGGCGGTCTTCTCCATTGCTGGACAGTATTCGTGCAGATTTTTGCAACGTCAAAAAAAATATCTCATTTTCGCCAGTATATTAGTAGTAAGACGCAATATCGCAATGTGACCTAAAGTTTAGGTAAAACTTAATACGCAAGGGTTAAGTTATTAAAGTAAGTACTTAAATGTCGCGGCTAAGTAAAACTTCTAGCTTTCCAATAGAATCATATTGCGATTATATCGAGCGATAATTTGTGCTTGTTTGATGGAGGCTTAACGTACGTGACGTGTCGAGTCGGGTGACTACTGATTTTACGACCTAAGTTTCTATTACATAAACGGCCGTGGTTTGTTAAAAATATGAATGATTTACAACTCCAAACTACCAACTCTGTGCTTCGATAACAAAGGATGTGTAATTTAAGCTTCAACTCGGGCGTTCACAGCAACGAACGGCCCATAAACTTTGCCGAATGACACGAATATTTCTTATTTTTCTTTGAAACAGATCTCAAGAATATTGCCCTAGCGGACCATAAAAGCCGCTCTATTAATTAAGAAGGCAGCGAGAGAACGCCTCCTGGACTGGTGACATCATGTTACCGCGATTTTCAACAGAGTTCCTTTGTCCCCAAACTTGACAGATACGGTATAAATCTCTCCTCGTGACACCACGTTTAAATCTGACTGAACTGAGAAAATATTGTTTTCGACTCTTTGTCCGCTGGAACCATTACGTCATCGTAAAATTTGAATAAGTGAAGATGTGCTGAATGATGAAACAGTTTCACGGTTACATTTGTTTATACAGCAACGTAAATATTCACTCAAATTTGTTTTGGAGACGGCACGCATATAAAAAAAATGTTTGTGGACGTTTTTAATAACTGAAGATATATTGAAATGTCGGAAAGATTTACAGACCTGTGTTACGATATTAACGATTTAGTTGCTTTGCTTTAGATATAAATGTAGTCAATGAATATAAAATTTCACCATAAACTGTAACTAAAAGTTTTGCCTACTGTAAACTTTTTTACATTTAATGAATATCCTGATCAATTTTTTTTAATTATTATAGGTAAATGCAAAATTAATTTTTTTTTGTTTGTTAGACTTTCACTCCTTAACTAATCAACCAGCCAATATTATTTTAGAACATTATGAGGTATACTGTATCCCTGTAAGCATCCTGAAAAACCTTTTAATAAACCTATTACTCCCGAGGGATCATATAAAAATAAAAATATGAAAATCAACGCCTGACAAAAATGTATGAGCAATAAAGATAAAAATATTTTAATATTTAAGAAAAAGGAGCGAGGACGAAGTCGTGGGCAAAACTCAGTTAATTCTATTTATAATTGTGTCAACTAATTTTTTTTGTCAAATTCTTTTATTTATGGTTTGGGTTTATATTTTTCATTTGTGTCAATTCTATTTTTAAATGACTAACATGGATAAAGAGCCCATAACCCTTCCTTGTCTCTTGTCCTTAATCCTTCTATGGTCGACAGCGCACTTGGCGTTGTTTGTGTTAAAGGCGACGGTTGCCACATACCATCAAGTGGACGGTCAGCCTGTCTGTCTGTCGACCTTAACACAAATTAAAGGAGGCATAAAGATTCTCAGACATGCAATCTGCAATCCAGATCCCAGAAATAATACTTACTTTGGCAATCTCATTACAGTTACTAGCTGGCCCGGCAAATATTGTTTTGCAGTATAAAAAAACTTTTGGGGAGTTCTACCCTTATCACTTAGGGGTATAAACATTACTGTTAACGACCACTGTGACACGAGAATTTTATATTATACTAGATGGTGCTCGCGACTTCGTCCGCGTGGAACAGTTATTTTGGGAATCATTTGGGTATCTCGAACTGTTTTCGCAGCGCACGCAACAGAAGCCCTCAAAGATGAATAATTTTCCCCGTTTTTTCCACATTTTCGACTGTTTCTTCGCTCCTATTAGTCGCAACGTGATGTTATATAGCCTAAAGCCTTCCTTGATAAATGATCTATCCAACACATAAAGAATTTTTCAATTCGAACCAGTAGTTCCTGAGATTAGCGCGTTCAAACAAACAAACAAACAAACAAACAAACTCTTCAGCTTTATAATATTAGTATAGACTGATATAGAAGATATAATTATTGTGTAAAGGTTTCTAACAACGTAAACAAATTGAGTATCTACGTACCTATTAACGTAACACTGTTATGTCTCTAACAAAGGAATTGAGTGTTGGGGTAATGTCAGATACAGGAATAGAATCGGGCACGGAGGACCGCCATGGTGTTTCCAATTTATTATTTGTCCCACGGCGACGAGATTTACAATTAGTGTTAAGTTAAAAATACGCTACTTCTTAGCTACATTTGAGAATATTAGGTATTGCAATTATATCTAGATATAAAAAGCTTAGGTACTTACTTGAAAACAAGTAAGCAGTTGTTTGATGAAATTATAATTTGTTAACGGATGTTATTTATAACGACAGGTTATCTGGACAAGTTGAGAGGGTCAAGTAAAATGTAGCCATTTATTTGCGTTTATTTATATACCTAATTTATATAAAAGAATATTTTTGCAGTATCTTATTAATCCAGTTATCTTTATTACGGTTTGTTTATTAAACTTCTTTATTAAACTTTTTTTATTTTTTAGGAATTATCAGGTGACAATATTCTTTTTTGTTTTTAATGGGAATGGATAGTTTGAAAAAAAATAATACCAAATAATTCTTTGAAGTTATATTAATACCTACTGGTTTCATATTAATCTCAAAGGGAATTTCAAGAGTAACTTTCTCTTTATTTTTCACATAAAACTACCAACAGAAAGTAAAGAAATAGTAAATAGTATTACGCCTGGAACTCTGTTAATGCAGAGTTATAAAATTGCACTAAGAAACACATTACTCAGTTCGTCGGGAGAATCACGAGTCTGTGAAGACTGTTTAATTAGTAGTTTACATGCGATCTTGGGTCGCGGCTTGCTTTTGCTTGGTTATTTAAAAATTGTAAAAAGTTTTTCTGTGATATTAAGTCATCCTTTACTTATTTATATACAAGATCGAAGCATTCCGCTTTTGCCTGAATGCAATGGGGGAAATTAGTAATACATATGATAAATAACATGCCTTTGACAGTGAATAAAATTCAAATGCAGTTATTCTCCGAGATTACCTCTCTCTCTCTCTCTCTCTCTCTCTTTCTCTAAATAACCTACAGATTTTCTATAATATAAATAAGTTTTACAATTTTTTTTTTATTTTGTCAAATAAAAAAGAACTATTGTTTTCTACATAGTGCCATATATCGGATTATTTCGACACATACAATTACCATATTTGTGAACTTTCCTACTACTTTTAATTTTATTTCCTTATAACTTTTAAGATATTATTTTGGATATGAACCAAATTTTATATTTTTAAAAATATTTTCCAACAAAAATGTATTTAAATTAACAAGTCAACAAGACGTCGAAGTCACGGTTTTTTTTCTAGTGAAGTGAGAAAATAAAAAGTAAGGCCCATCAATGCCGCTCGTAAAGTGGGTGCAATGAAAAAATCGTAAAACAAGGGAGAGTGCTGAGAAAAATATGATTTTGTGGAGCACTTCTTCAAAAAATAATGGCGATATGTTAAAATTCACAGTGATTTGCAGGTTCTGCAAGAACTTTTATTACAAATTGCTCTAGCTAGACAATCTTAATAATTTTTTGAATAAGACAAAAAAACTATTTTACTAACATATTTTGAATATTGAACACGCAAAAAGTCAGGTAGTAATATAGTTTGGCCAGTAACTACTTGTTGTAATAGCAATTTATATAATCAGGCTAAATTTATAATAATCCTTAATTTCTTTACAGCTTAAAAAAATTAATAACAAAAAATCCAAAATATTTTTATACCTATGGTTAAAAAAAATTAGAATATTATGTTTAAAGTCTTTAGATTTACTGACGTAATCTTTTTGTAAATCTAGAATATTACATTAAGAAAATCCCATCATAATAAATGTCCAACCTGAAATCTATGGTGTGTGTCTACAATTTCATGTTACGTTGGGTGTCTGTTAGGTAGGGAATACTTATTGTGTTAGTACACACAATAAGATTTAGTCAGATTGGAATAGTTTCCAATCTGACTAAATCAAATGACCTTAGTTTTTTCAGCTAGGTGTAAACCACATTATACTCTAACGTCATAACTTAGCGAATTATTATTTTTCTTTATCCCTCTATCGAAGAAACAGTCTTGAAAGAAAGGAATAATTATTACGATTGTCAGTTTATTCACACCTACTATCAAGTGGACAACAGTTTCATTTTCAGGGCATTTTATGCAACTTGCTTGTAGCTTTTAAATAAATCTCGATGATATTAGGTAATGAATGAGGCAAATGAAGTTTTGATTTAGAACCAAAATGTTGGATGTTATTAAATTTGTAATACAACTGGCATTATAAATTCGCTTTCGAAACATGGATTTTGGACATGTAAAATGCAATCAGTTGGCAGAGACAAATTATATTTTAACGAAATACAATAGCCGACTCCATTAATACCGCTCTTCGTTTACCAAGCTACTTCTTAAACTTATTCCCAAACTTTTCCAACTTGAACAAGTTATGTTTGATACTCGGTGAAACTCGAGTCAAATATATTAGCTGAAATGCGACATCAAAGGAAAACTGATCCGTTTTCCGGCCCGATACCTGCCTACATTGTCAATATCAACGTCCTTCGACATTCCTCATTGTAATATACCCTTCCAAGTTTTATGAATGGCCAGATTTCTTTAATACTCACGATTTCTTTTTCTAATTCAATCTTCTGATCTCCCGGTTCATTTATTTCAAAGTAATTCTATAAAGAGTCAATAGGATATTTTTTTCTTATTAAAATAGTCGAAAGAAGGAGTGCCCAAGGGACTCCATTGTGTTGTTGCTCCATCTGTATTTTCTTATGCTCTACGTAAATCTTGTTATGTTAGTCAATGTTAGGCGTGGTTTTACTTAGGGACTAGTCAAATAACTTTATTTAATAATGTATTTTAAAATGTTTTATTTTTCTCTTTTCATTTTATTATTACTTTTTGTATCTCGCATATTTCTACCTATCTGTTTATCACCATATGTTAACTGTTATCTTAATGCAATTCTGAGAAATTGTCAAGGGAACTGGCAAAATAAATACTTCACTAACTTTACAAAAGATTCAATGAAACATTTTTATTCGTAGCTTTTTTTTGGGATACCTACTTGGGATACTTCGAATTTTATTTAATCTACTTACTATTTAACATTTAATATTGAAATTACATATTATCTTCATATTATAGCTACTTAATAAATTAAACTTAACATTTCCTGCTTATGTTATATTAAATGTTTATATTTGAATATTTCTTTCAAAATAACAATATTATGCATAAATTATTATTTTTTGACCAGCTAATTTACATATATATATATCTACATTATATGTATGCAATATTTACATTACCGCTACATGTGCTCCAATCCCCTAATTGTAGAGGCTTTGAAAATCTTGTCATAAGTTTGCATATCCGTTACAGTTACCGGCTATCGTTATAGAATTATATTAATTTCTTACATTTTTTACAGACTGTCACATCAAAAGTACATTTCTGACAGAAACATTCATCTAACTCTAGGTACTCAAACCCCATGAAAATAGCGCAGAGGAAAATTGCTGGTGGTCCTATTTTTTACTTAATATCTAGTATGTGAATTTAGTAGTAAGTATTTCAGACCACCCATTATGACATATTAAATTATATAAAAAAAATTTAAGCTAATCTAAAAATCTCTGTCATTCACAATTAAAGTTAACTAAAATGAATGAATAAATTATTAATGCTCTATAATTTAAATCGCTTTGACATATGGGTAGTTAAACATGACTGAACTAAAGACCTTTGCCGGTTTCTTTGAAGTTGTTGACCGTAAAAACACGACTAAAGCTGTTACTATTCGTTTTCGATAAATATCGATAACACTGAAATGAACAAATTTATTTAAACTAATCCATTTCTAATTTAGGTATTTCATGTTAAATTAGCGACCTGCCCCCGTCTTTGCCTAGCAGGATTAAGGACAAGTGTTGGAAAGGGGATAGGGAAATGAGAAATATAGATATTTTATATAGTGCTTGTTTCGCAAATTTATTATAAGTAATTTAATAGCGTACCTATGAGATTACTTGCCGTTTATTTTTCTTACTTATAGAATCTAAGTATATTTTAAACGCTACTAATTTTAACAACTGTAATTTCGTCTTATGCAATAACTAATATATAGTGTTATAGTACATGTATAGTGTTTAGAACAATTGTGTTGTAATTACGTTTGTGTAGGCGTCGATGCTGTGTAAGTCCGAAATGGTGCTGGCTGAAAATCAGCGCTGCAGGTGCTTGCATCTCATCACAATGCTGAGCCAGTGACCGTTTCACTGTTGCTCTTTTACCTATAGACACACACTCTTTTACCTATAAATTTCTGTTTTGTTGTTTTTTTTTATTGTTTGTGTCTTTGTAATGGTGAATAAAACTCTTTCTTTCTTCTTTCTTTCTTTCTTTTTTTCTAACTAATATTATTACATAGTAATATATTATTACATACATAATATTATTACGGGAAACTAAATTATTTAATATTATTCTGTTTTTTGAAAAGAAACTCAATAAAACATTCAACCGCTAAAATAAACAAATTAACGTTTTTATAGAGCCACCGTGCAAAATTGAAACGACAAGCCCTCCTGTACAACACCGGGAAGCAATAAAAAGGGAAGTGATTAAAAAGTTATAATATATTTTTTAATAAAAAAAAATCTTTTCAACCGCTCGTAATCGCGACGACGAATAAAAAATATGACCTTAGTAAAATTATAATGGCCGCCTCGTAAACTTACATTTGAATAGAAACGTTACATATCAAAAATTTTCAGTGATCCGTATTTTACGAGTTTTGTCGTAAACGTGTACTTAAGAGGTATAGAATAAAAGGGTCCCCTCTCATACTCTCTCTTGTGTTTAAAAATCCACGCCGTAACGCGAGGGGTTGGAATCAGTTTACAAACTTCGTCTTTTAAGCCGTAACACTTTTAGGAACACACTAAATAAACACATAATAAAGATAATGATAGCTATTATAGGTATACCAGAATGTGATAACATAAAAAAAAGTTTAAATCAAATTATAAACGCCGATTCTTATAGAAGACTAGCTGGTGCTCGCGACTTCTTCCGCGTGGAATAGTTATTTTGGGAATCATTTGGGTATCTTGAACGGTTTTCGCAGCGCACGCAACGGAAGCCCTCAAAGATGTATAATTTTCCCCGTTTTTTTTCACACATTTTCGACTGTTTCTTCGCGCCTTCCTCGATAAATGATCTATCCAACACAAAAATAATTTTTCAATTCGAACCAGTAGTTCCTGAGATTAGCGCGTTTAAACAAACAAACAAACAAACAAACAAACTCTTCAGCTTTATAATATTAGTATAGATAAATAAAAATTAAATAGTATCAAGATAAATGTCCAATTTCCGGATTGCACAACTTATTTCCGGATATACAATGAGATTCTGGTAGCAATTACATGCTTAAAAATGTATTGGATGGTATGTTAACAGTCAAATACCAAAGCGCAATTATTATCTAAGTATAAGTACGATTTTGGACAAACATTTCATTATAAAAATAACTTCTTGTGTACTTAAGCACTCAATATATCAAACGGTGACATTTGAGACTTTGTAACACAAGACTCCTTTGAACACAGAAATAAAACAAAACAGACGTTCCTCTGTAACGAATTACGTACGCGTGTTGATTTAAAAATGTTACAAATTCACGATCATAACATAACATGACGTCGTGAAAGAACGACATTACTGTGTCCCAATAGAAGTAAAAAAAATGCGCAATGAAAACATGTGGCTCCCAACAACCGTGAGAACATTAATACCAATCCGATAAATTAAACAAAGTGGCATTTATAACAGCCAATTCCTTGTTGTTTTCGTTAATTAGATAAACAAAATATTTTTAAGCCAAAAAGTTCCACTTGTGACTATGTAGGTACCTAATTGCGTTTTACTTAAGAACCGATATCGATTCATTTGTGATACACTAATTGCTCGCACAGACTTTGCACGAATGTAATTTATGAATTAATGCATAATGAAACCGCTCGAAAAACGTTTTTTATATAATATTATCTGTTGCACGCGACTTCGTCCGCGTAACTTTATAAAATATAGCCTATGTCAGTGATATGTTAAAAAGTCTTTTTAACATATCACTGGCCTATGTTATGTTACTCGCTGATAATATAGCTTCCCAACAGTGAAAGAATTTTTAAAATCAGTTCAGTAGTTTCGGAGCCTATTCAATGCAAACAAACAAACAAAATAAAATTCTTTCCTGTTTATAATATTAGTATAGATTTTTATATGTACGGTGGTAGGCATACTGATCCTTCAGTTATGGTAAGTGGGTTCTTCAGTTCTATTGATTCAAACAATAACAAGGTGCTTTTGATGGAATAAAATAGGTGAGGACAAGATAATGAATCTTCTTCTTTACATCGTAAGTAGGTATATAACAAAGTCGCTTCCCGTCGTCTGTCCGTCTGTATGTACCTACTCTTAGATCTTTTAAACTACGCAACGGATTTCAATGTGGTCTTAACTAATGGAAAGAGTACCTATTTAACGAAGAAAGTTTTTATGTATAATTTGGAGAAACAAATTGAAATTGTGTTCGGTTGTCTACAACCAGCTTGTTTGGTTAGAAACCAGTAAAGAGGTTCTTACAGACAACCACAGTGAAATAAGAGCTCATGTGTTGTTGTATTTCTGTAAGTGCTAGATTAGAGCTTATTCCCCTATGCCCTATACCCTCCGTATACCTTATCATGTAAATATCGAAAGGGTTACCTTTTGGATAGGCTATACATAACTTTATATAAAAAAATCTTCAAAGGGGGTAATAGGCAAATAAAAGACGGAAGGCTTAGCCAGCCAGGATGACAGCTGCCTTATATCACAAAAATTACTTATTGCGTTTTCAGGCCTAACTAGTGGCTAGTGAACGAAGTACTACCGAAGAGGATAAGCAGCTGAACTACCGAACAGACATAATACTAAAAAAAATATATACTCATACAAAAATGTTATAATGTCAAAATAAATAATTTAATTTATATTTATACGAACAAAGGCATGTGTTGTTTTGGTAATGTATACCTACACTCATGATATAATTATTTTTGGTCATCATATAACCAAACCGTAATAACTAAGATAAGATTATAACCGAGACCGGAGCGCATATTATTTTATAATTGAAGTGAATATTACGGGGTCAGGTCAACATTCGACTACAATGTGCGTTTTGTTTCATTAGTTACGCAAGAGGCAGTTGAAATTTAAGAAGCGAGCCAAAGTTCCGAGAAACGTGCCCGTGTACAAAAACAAAGGAGGTTTCATCGACGTAACATAACAACATAGCTCAGATTAAGAACATAGAATTCGTTGTTTAGCATAATATACCTAAACCATAATTTAACTGGATAGAAACCTCAGGTAAAATTCCGACGATTAGAGATAAGCTTTTAGGTTTTATATACCTATTCGGCGCGGGAAAGAATTCTTATGAAGGGAATAAGAAATTTCATTCATCGAAACGACACACCATCCTTGCTTACCTATTTTCCGTCATTTCACGGTGTTCTTCTGTAAAGCCATGGTTGCAGTCGCCAGACCTGCCGCCCAAATGACTGCGAAACGCAAATATTTTTTAATTACAATTCCGATAATTACTCATGTAAGCTAACGTAGGTAATTTTATTCTTTTTATTTAAATACTTGTTTTTATCTATGATTATGCTAGATTAGGTAATTGGTTGGTAATATTTTTTCCTTGTTTCATTTTTATATTTTAAAATTTAATTTTAATAATTTTAACTATAACTCTATTCAAATGGGGAAAATGCCTACGCAGACATTATACCTACGTATTATTATGACTTCCATCAAATCATCACGAAATAAGTTACTTATACTACTTTAAATTTATAGAAAAGAATTTAATTTAAATTATATTCAAATTTAAAGAAATAGCTAAGATGATAGAGAATTGCAAATAAAGCAGCCACATATCGAATTACAACGCAATATAGCAAAGAAAAGGTAACTAAATGAAACAAGTTATACGAGTCCAAGTTATTTCCAAAGTATCAAGGTTTCCGATTTCATTTGGCGAACAAACACCGTAATAAAGGGGAGGCCGTAAGCAACTCATCGTGATAATAGCGTAGATGTAAGTACAACCCACAACTACTGATGGTTCAGATGATATAAGCCGATAGCCCCATAAACTTTATCACAGGTCCGAAGATATGACACGTATTCGCCGCAAAGGAAATGACCGTAAGGTAAAAGCACCTACTATCGCGGTATGCAAAATCGGCATCAATTACCGAGGTATCCGATATTTTCGTATTTAAATTTAATAACAGTAACTTTAGAACGATACTATTTTGGACAAGTTCTAACTTGGAGTGTTTTACATCGAATTAATGGGCGTTGGTAGACATACCAAAGATGAACAGATCAAAAACGATCAATTTGTGCGACGGGAACGCAGAATCAGGTTGTGTCCATACAAGCAAGGGGCAATTCATGTAAGGGCACTCATATTTTTGTTTCGTGATTTTTAAGGTAAAATACTTTATAATTGACTACGGATGATGTTTACTTGTTTTTGCGTATTTCTAGGAGTATTATCTTTTACTTTTCATGGTAAAATTTTCAATAAACACATAATAACATTAAGAAATAAAACTCGCGGTGATAGATGCCTAAAATTGGAGGCAGCTTCTAATACCGAGGGAACACTCGGTAATGGAAATATTGAGGTTCCTATTTTGCTTATTATATTTAAATTATTTATTATTTCATTAGTAAAAATTGATCAATCTTCCAGTCCTCATGTATTCTATAAACGAAAAATCTATTTTCGATGTATGCAAAATCCATAAAAAAATCATTATTTTTATAAAAACTCATAGCACTTAAAGTATAATTTTGTACTGGGTGTCAAAAACGTCATAAAATATATGCAATATTCATTTGAGAAAAGAATGATAATACGGCATATCTTGTCATTCAAAATACTGTTTTTCATGAAGATTTATCTCTATTTTTTCGAAGTGACACCAAAAAATCTTTCTGGTATTCTTTTTTTAAGGGTCGGAATTATATTTAAAAATATTGTATACTACTCTCATTACCGCGGCATACCTCGGTAATAGATTATATGAGAATCTATTAACGAGTGCAGAGTACTCGGAAATACAGTTTTCATATAAAATCTATCACCGAGTGATAAGGCAACCTGTATTCGTATTCGTATCGTGTTGTAGTAACCAGTGTCCAAATTTAGGGTTCCGTTAATGAATTATTCTTAATAAAAATATTTACAAATAATGTTTCATAACAAAGACAAAGGTTTTATCATGTTACTCTGCTGTGATTTTGATTTATTGATCATTAATTCATGAAATCATAATCGAGGACATTCAGTTTTGATGTCAGGTCTGCTCTCACCCCACTGCTTTCCACTACCATAAGTATAAGTTGGCTAGTCCCGACAAGAAACAATTGTAATAAATTTAAATTTCGCAGTAATTATGGAAAAGTTATTGGGTTTTTTGAAACGACATCCGACATTGAGTAGAAATCAAACCACAAAAGACTCAATACGAGCGTGGTTTGGAAGAGTTTACTCGTATATTGAACGTAACGATTTGCTTCAAGTTTTTTAGGGCCCAAGACGCATATTTAACTACAATGAAACAGCTTTTTTATGTCCGAAGAATAAGTAAGTTTTAGTAAAAAGAGGTAGCGTTTATATACGTGTTTATAATCGAGAATAATCGAAAAATTGATTTTATTGATTCAATTTTAGTTATTTGTGTAATTATTATTGTTATTTTTCTCATTATACCCAACTTACATAAATAAATATATCTATAGATTTAATGCAGTTTATTAAGTAACAAGTGAATAAAATTTAACCCTGTATAGACTGTAGATTAGTTATAATAAGCAAAATATTATAAATATTGTTGTTAATATAGGTGGAAGGTAACTGTGATAGTCTTCTTCTACATTTGTTCAGTTTCTTAATTATGATAATAATAAAGTTGATCGCAATGTTTTGTGTATTTTTTAAATATATTTTATTTTATACGGAACCATCAGGACAAAAAGTATTATTTTTCTTCTATACTCGGTAATAGGAGCCACATACCGCGGTAATAGAAAAAAACCTTTGAGCATGCCTCGGTAATAGGGGATGTCGACTTCCTGTTTTAAAAAAAAAATTATAAATACTACGCTTCAAAATAAATAAAAAGAAGTGAGAGAAATCAATAATAAAGAGTCCCTAAAATGTTTAAAAAAATGCTTACTTGCCGAGGATAGACCTGATTACAAAATATTTCACTCTAAAGTCAAAATTCCCCGAAATACCGCGGTAATAGGTGCTTTTACCTTACGAGCGTAAACGCATCAAATTTTCGGAAACTTTGCAGCTGTTTGCAATACTTCGCGGTGAGTTTTGAGGGCAGTCATTATTCCACGCCATAAATAATCCACTATACAAAAACGCCAACCCTTCGTTGCCTCTTCCTTTTACGATTCGCAGAAAAGAAATAAAATATATATTCGAGACAAAACAAAGGGTATAAAACGTAAAAGACAGGGCCACACGCTTTTCACGATGGCGCAGAACAAAAAAGCGAACTATAATTTCGCATTATGTAATACTCGGAAGGAGTTGCTCGACGGGATTCGAATGCAGGCTTGGTTTAAAAATAACTCAAGGTTAAACTCGCCCGCAAATCTACAAGGGGTCCCTTTGTGAGATCAAGGTCCACCAGTTTTGCAGGGTAGCTATATGCATGTTGTGTGTAGCGGTGTCGAACAATGCTGGCCCGCAAGGCTTTATCGAAGAAAGCATGCATTTTATTCGCGATGGCCTTGAATCCAAAGCTCGTTTTGAGCTTGCTGCCCTTTTATGGACATTGTGTTTGTATATTCATCATTTACTGCGTAGTTTTCTAGCACAGTATAAAAAAAATGGAGACTAAGGCTGGGTTGCACCATCTTATTTTAACTATAACAAACGCCGCAACTTCAGTTAAAATAACGGTTAGGCCGAAAATGAGTTTCACCAGTTAACAAATAATCATAACTGGTTAACTGGTGCAACTCATTTTCGGCCTAAAACTCACTTTCAGCCGAAAATGAGTGCGAATTAACTGAAGTTGCGACGTTGGTTATTGTTAAAATAAGATGGTGCAACCCAGCCTTATCTTTAAATCAAGTTAGTTTCACAAGTTGTGCTTTGTAAATTCGTTTATGATATACTTAGTTATCAATCATCATGTGCTCACATTAGTCTACACTATTTTTATAAATAAATATTTTTATATTTTTAATATTTTTAGAAATAGTGTAAACTAATGTGTCTTGAATAGGAAATCAATATCTTTATAAAAGTTTTCATTTCACTATATTTTTAAATATAACCCTTTCAAGTAATGTTTGTAAGAAAATATTGAATTATTTTGCGCATACAATTTTGAATGCAAGCGCATGCCTCTTCGTGTGTTATAAAGGCGCATATTTTCAAAGTCCTTGAACAACCCTCCGGCAGGTGCACGGTCCACTGCACCTGCCACCATTATACGGTGACCTATAAAAGTAATAATTAAGCAATTTATTTGCCAACAATTATACCCTAGATGTGGGTCAAATAAAAAAGGGTGTTGGGGATCCTTTGTTACGTTACTTGTCTTACTGACTTACTGAAGAAAGACTGCTTACTTCTTTTTTTAAGTCCTTTTATTATAGTAAATAAATCCTATAAATTTTTAAGTTTGTAATAATTTAATAATGTTTGTGAGGATGTAAGGAAGTTACTCTTTCTGTAAGGAAGATGAAATTTGGCACACAGATAGTTTATTACCCAAGTTAACATATGGGATTCTTTTTATCTTGGAAAAATTTTAGGTTCCTCAGAGATCCTCTGAAAATTTAAAAAACTCGGCGCTACTGTCGCCGTGGCGGCGCTACCGTCGTCACAGCGGAAAGTCAAGTAGTACTGGCCACTCTGGCCAGTATGGTGAGCATAGTCCAGCACAATGACAAAGACAAATAAAAACATATAAAAATTTATTTTCTATGAGAGTAAATTTCACTCGAAAATAATTAGGTCCCTTATTAGGATTACAACGAAACACGTAAAATTTAAAAGGTTTAAAATTTTTATTAAATGTTTCACACTAAATAGCAATTACATAAAGTAAAATATTAATTAAAATAATGATTAGTTATTAATTTTACTTACAAAACTTTGAATTTCTATGTAAAATTAATATTTTTGAAAAATTTTGATATTCATGCTTGTGATCCTTAAACCAATTGAAATTGCGCAAATCGATGTAATATTAAATCTATATTACGCAATCATCTATATAATAGTAGGTAGTACTATTCCTACACTCATTTAATGTCACTGAAAAAAAATATCTAGTCGAACATAATAAATCGACTAAGTATGTATTAAGATTTTCACTGAATTGATAAATAAAATAAAAAATGGATATTAATTTTACGTCGACAACAAACAGCTAGTGCATGTTATACAATAAAGTATAGTGTAGGGAACCATTATTTTTATTTCGAAACAAAATAAGTAAAGGGGTGTGCACAATGACCAATATTCTTTTTACTCGTTGCATCCGCCCGGCTAAAGGAAATGGGTGTTTCATGTTAAATTTTACAACTGCTCTTCTTTTTATATCCCCCTGGGTGCTTATTTTCACTAAAGTTTACTTACTTTTTTTAGCATAACTTGAAGTAATGTTTAATGTTACCTAAAGTAGATAACTCTTGTTTAACTTAACACTTAACTCTTGTTTAACTTGTCTCTGAAAGAACTCCCACTGGTTGCTTGCTAAAATTGGTTCGCTTTATTAATAAACTAGCTGTTGCACGCGACTTCGTCTGCGTAACTTTATAAAATATAGCCTATGTTAGTCGCTGAAAATATAGCCTATGTTAGTCGCTTACCTTCCCAAAAGTGAAAGAATTTTTCAAATCGGTCCAGTAGTTTCGGAGCCTATTCGGCAAACAAACAATCAAATCTTTCCTCTTTATAAAATTACTAGCTGGTGCCCGCGACTTCGTCCGCGTTCTTGATGAAAGGTAGGATATCCTTTCTGGTGTCCCAGACAAATTGCAAAATTTCGTGGTGATCGGTTCAGTAGTTTTTGCGTGAAAGAGTTACAAACATCCATACATACATCCATACATCCATACAAACTTTCATATTTATAATATTAGTACGGATTAGTACCTATAGATAGATATTGAATTATTGACTAACGAAACAATGAAAATAAAATTAGAAATATTTAAAACCAAAGTCCATTCGTAACCCTCTCTAAACTATTATGAAATTCTAACAGCTTCAGGGAATTCATTGCAATGCAACTCTAAGCATGAAAATTCGATGTTACACTTAAAATATATCTATAATAAATCCTTTTGTTTTTGTACAATAAAGAAAAAAACTTGCTTGAATCGTGAATAATATACGATTTTTACGCATCACTTATATTCAAAAGCCATTCAGATTAGGTCACACATCTGTGTGGACTTCACAAACAAAAGCCTCATCGGAATGAGAGATGTGAGACGCAATTCTCTTACACACTAAACAGTGCGGTTCATTAAATTACACTACTCCAATTTCGTCTCTATACAGAAAGGATTATGATAGATTTTAAGTTGACATACTCCTTTTAAGAATCAGCTTTAACTTTGTCGGGATGTGATTCAGCTGGTGTACCAAACACGTGTTCTTGCAAGTCCCCTATTCAAAATCGGGCATCACCTGGCTGAGGAATAAGTAGGTACATAAGTACGTACAAAAATTGGGTCACACATTGCGCCACTATTTCCTCCGAGCCACCTCATTCCCTCTTAATACACTCATGCCTTGAACCGGTTCTCGAGGAATACGCCAAAACCGCTTTGTGTTAGCCCTTCCTTAATTCTCCCTTTAGTTGTTACACGTGCGCCTTTTTCAATACTAATATTTCTTTCACATCGATTTCTATTTACAAATAAACTGGTTTTTTATTATTGTAAAAAAATCGGTGTTCGGTTACAATATGAATTACTTGTGCTTGTAAGATTTCTTAATTGAAATTGTTGTTTTTAGTTAAATTGAATGGTACCTACAGAAAATTGCAACTCCTTTTATGTATGTTAAAAGGCCTTTTAGGCCTTTTAGACTGGCTGGCAATTTCACGGTGATCTTCTCTAAGAGGATGGTTACTGCCGCCAACCGGGGAAGAGCATGCGCAGGTAATTTATATTGAATATAAGTACCTACTTATATACCTACCTACTAAATATTGTTCAGTAAACTAGCCACAGAATAAAAATATCTTTTGCTGTAAGTAGGTAAGTAGGTAGGTATGTATGTAGGTAAGTATGAGTATAATTTTACTGAACAATTAAGTTAAGTAATTTTATAATTATAATTTTATGGATGATGAAATCTATAGGTGTGTAAGGAGGTAGGTACCTACTTAGTTGAAAAAGAAAATGGCACGAAAGATTATTGTTTTAATTCATAATTTACAATCAATTTTTAAACTTTATCGAAATTTTAAGCACTGTTCAGAATCATATTGAATGTAGCTATTGACACGGTAAGCTGTGATGATGATGATAAGATAGGTAACTCTGTCTTTTCTGTTACCTTTTCACGCATCGTAGCATAAAATGCAATTTTTCATACACATTGTTGTCAGCGTTACGTTGGGTATCAGAAAAAAAAAATTCCCGAGGGAATCAAAATCCAACGCTTTGCAAAACTTTAACTGCAAATTGGATAAATTAGTGCTCATCTATTTTTTAATTATCAACGCCGGCACCAGCTAGCGAATTTATAATACAATATATTATTTGCGGTTATGTGCGGCGAGTGGGGTATCAAATTTGTGTTTCCCAGTTTTCCAGCCCCGCTATCGCTCCCGCTCCCGCTTCCGCGCGAAAGTGAAAATAGTGCAAGGCACTTTCTCCCCACCGCCGGCGTGTCGGCCGCATCGCTCCGCCCCCTCTCGCTGCATCTCCCCGCGCCGCAAGGTCAGCCCCGTCAGCCCCGCGGCAGGCGGGCGGCGGGGGACCGAGCAAAACCGCCGCGGCGACGCGCTGCGCTCTTGAAAATTTCGCTTTCGTTCACTCGCGGTTATTAGTCGGCCGCGCGCGCTCTGGTAAGCATGTGTCTCGCGTGACGCGCTCCACTATTTCCGCGGCGGCACATTCGATTTCATTTGCGACATGGCACCGCGTCGACAAGGCGCCGCTGGCGAACGAGACGCGGAAGACGCTCGCGGGTGCTGCGTGCCCGGCGAGTGCCTCCGCCCTCGGGAGCCTGTCCGCTTCGAGGACGCGGTTCGCGTGCTTTGCAACAACGACACGTGCACCGTCGGCCGGTACATGCACAGAGACTGTTTCGAACAATTCGAAGCCGGCGTTTTAGCTTATCTCAAGTCCTGCGGCAGGGCTCGCTCGTGGTCCGAACGTCAGCGCCACCAGAACCTTTGGACGAAGAAGGGCTACGATCTGGCGTTCAAAGCTTGCGGCTGTCGTTGCGGACGAGGGCATCTCAAGAAGGATCTCGACTGGTCTCCGCCCGGCGCAACTACCAGAGCCGATGAAGACAAGAAGCGTCGTAGACGAGCTAGATCTGGACGGACACCGGCCGCTGTAGACGGACGCACTAGAGCATTCAGTCTTTCGAGCTCCGGATCTTGTTCTCCGCCATCAGCACCGTCGGAACCATCTACGAGCCCAACTCACACCGTAACTCTTGCGAAGAGGAACTCCAAACCAGAAATTGTCTCCGATCGTATTAGGTAAGTATTTTTTAACATTGCCTATACCTAGCAGCACGCTATGATGGATGATAAAAGTTTTATTAAAACTTTAATTTACTACATACTATAAATCCAAGAACATAGTTATGCGACTCGCACTTAATTATTATATTATTATTTTTTATATTAAATTAACATATTTCACTATTGTAATGTGCAAAACAACAGCCATCATAGCGTGTCTTATTAATTTACATTTTGTTTTCGTTTTGTCAAAATGGTGTTCGCATCTAATGATACCGGTAAGTTGTTTATCGTGATAATTGGTTTGATAAATCATCGTAAAGGGGTAAAGAGAATTTGATGTCTTCCAGGTAAGTTGTTGAATATTCCATAGTTAATTGAGTGTAGGTATTTATTGTCAGTTGTTTATATCGGATCGAATAGCAGGCCCACATAATGGCGTGGAACCGTGGTGAAACTGGTTGGGCCGACATGTTTTCGAAAACCGGCCGGCTAGCCCTCGAGTATTTTATCTATATATCATGTGGGTGTTTTAATGCAGTTACACAAAATTTATAAGTCTATAATAATCATTATCAAATGAAACAAAAAGAAAAAAATAAATTGAAGTAATTTTCCAAATTACAATTACTGAAACTTATTTTAATTGTTTGCATGTTTTTTACCTAAGTTTTCAAAATTTATCATTATCTCTACCAAACCCATAAATAAAATCAGGTAAATCAGGTACATCCAAGTATTATAAGTAGGTACTAATTTTTGCATATTATCCAATTAATTATTTTTACCTACGCACTTAATTAGCTTACATGTAATATCCATTTGTAGGATTTTCGTCTCAATTATGCTTACATAGTCATTTTTTAACTAATGGAGACATTTAATAGTAGGTAATAGGTTTTGTCATCTATGTAAATTAGATTCGTTTTCATAGGGAAAAATAGGCGAAGCTTTTTAATAAATTTAGGCTTAAGGTTTTATAAAAAAAATATATTTAATACGAGGTCAAAACTTAATCAAAAATATTTAACTTATTGTGATATTTACAGTATGCCTACACTGTTATCCACAAAATGTAATAATGGCACAAGTTAAAACATACGCGCACTTGTTCAAACATGTTTTCCGTTGTAAGTACGGACCTAGGTATAATAAAACTTTTTTTTATCTATATTGTTGATGACAGACATTATGAGACATACCTACCGAAACATCTTTATATTTCTATAATTCCTCATTCGTGGTTTCGCATGTGGTAGGTAGTTACCAAAAACAAATGCGCCATCTTGCTGTTACCTCAAGTTGGTAACAGCAAACCTACCCACTTTTGCTGTTACCAACTTTCTTGCAAGACTGATATTGAGTAGTCTATGGTCAAATTAAATTTTATAACTATTAGCCCGTTAACTTCGGTAGCTGTGTGTAAACTTGTGGCCTTTTCCGGCGAACAGATAAACAGGGGAACAACTGGTTCATTTTTAAATTTAGTTACAATTTATTTCGATTCGACGTATAAATGTGGGAATGTAAGTACTGTGCAATTTTTATCAACAAAAGAATTGTTTACAACCATTTTAAAACAAAGATTGCGTTATACCTGCCTACTTTATTTTTTATTTATTTTTATGTTTACTTAATATGATGTCACTTTAAGTGAAATAATCTTAATAATTTTAGTTTTAACACTAATAGGTATGGTATTCCGTGCTTTATGTAAATTTTTATTACGAAAATTTTCTGCTGTTTAAATAATAGTAATAGTAGGGTGAATCAGCCCATTCGCCGATCACTGCCCGTTCCCGATCACTTTTTGGAAAACTTCAAAAAACAATAATATCAACGCCTTATAAGCTATGATTTTACCTAAATATGCTTGTTCTATCTATTTCTGTCATTCGTGTCACCAATTTCGACAAAAAAATGCGTTCTTTTTCGAGCAGTCAGCAGGTGAATGTGAACCGGTGCGTTTGCGCGGATTTTGAAGCAAAATTTTACAAAAAAATTAGTGAGAAGCAATTATTCAATCGTGAATAAAACTTACTTTTGTTGCAAAATCTGCATTGTTATTGTGTTTGTATTGTTAAACTATGGTTATTATTGCTTCTTATATAACATTTTAGTAGAAAAAAATGTTTATTTACTAAAATTTAAGGTGATCGCAATGGGATGGTAAAAAACTAACTTTTTTCCTTTTACGATCACCTGATCGTACACGGGTCGATTAGGTCAAATATTTGTAGAGCTTTTCTGAGATTTTGTTTGAATTTTGCGGGAATATTATGAACTATGTAGAATCAATATACAATGATTGAAATATACGTCAGATGGCGATCGGCTTAACTAAACGATAACTTGACATAATGCACACGCAATTTCTGCCAGTAACCAGGTGATCGGGAAACGACCTGTTGTCGACTTTTAACTTTTTCCCTACAAATTCTACAGTTTTATGTGATCGTATACTCACTAGTTAACGATTATATTGTTTCTTTTCGTTCGTTGACAATATTCTGGTGATCGGGAATTGAGTACTATACGACCACATGCTACATAATGCCAACGACACACTTAGGCATAAGCTGGAAAATCTTACTGCTACAACCTCGACTGATTACTCCTTCTGGAAGTTTACGAGAAATATGACAAGACCTCAACAAATAAAATATGCAATTAACACTGATCAGGGATGGGCTATGACTGCTAAGGATAAAGCCAATGTATTTGCAAACTATCTTATCAGAGTCTTCATGCCTAACGAGAGTAACTGCACTTACTTCGGAAAAAGTGGTTGATGAAGCACTCCAACAGGACTTCCAATTGTCTCCTCCACCTCACCCGGTAACAGCACAAGAGCTGGTAAGAACTATAAGACAGCTTCCAAAGAACTAAGCTCCAGGATTCGATTTGATAACTAAGGAGGTCCTTACACACCTCCCACGAAAGGCATTGGTTTTTATTACTGTTCTGTTTAATGGAATTATCCGAGTACAACATTTTCCGGATAAGTGGAAGCTATCATTAATCACAATGATCCACAAGCCAGGAAAACCTCCGGAGCATGTAACATCCTACAGACCAATCAGTCTTCTGCCAATCTTGTCTAAGGTGTTCGAGAAGACACTACTTCGTAGAATGGCGCCGATACTGATCGAGAATTATACCAAAACATCAATTTGGCTTCAGACGAGAGCACTCTACGATATACCAAGTACATCGTGTGGATGAAAGAATACGAAGGTCCCTTGAAACAAAGGAATACTGCTCAGCTGTGTTCTTGGATATTCGTCAGGCCTTCGACAGGGTATGGCATAAAGGGTTACTTTGAAAATAAGAAGTTATCTGCCTGACAGATACTATCTGCTTGTGAAGTCTTACCTGTCTGATCGTATGTACCAAGTGCGTGAAGGTGATGAAACATCTGCAATGCATTACATAAGAACTGGAGTACCACAGGGCTACGTCCTTGGACCAATCTTATATATACAATTTATACAGCAGACCTACCGGAAGAGAGTGGAGTTACCGATTGTCACATTTGCTGATAATACAGCATTGCTGGCCAGCAACAAAGACCCTCAAATAGCTTCTGAAATACTGCAAAAGAGCCTATGCAAGGTGGGCGATTGGCTTGAGAGATGTTATATCGAGGCAAGTGCCTCCAAGTCAGTTAACATCACCTTTACATTGAGAAAGGGAGACTGCACTGCAGTGAGTTTGGGTAACAGTATTCTGCCTCATAATGATTCCGTTCGATACTTTGGATTCTACTTGGACAGAAGATTAACCTAGAAAAGACACATCAAGACCAAACGAGACGAGCTGAATATGCGATTTAGGACCATAAACTGGTTGATGGCACGCAACTCAAAACTGTCAACAGATAATAAGCTCTTAATTTATAAAATGATTCTAAAGCCCGCATGGATGTATGGAATTCAAATGTGGTGAAGCGCCTGTGACTGCAGCATACTGATCCTGCAAAGGCTACAGAATGGCATATTGCGAACTATATCAGATGTACCATGGTTTGTGACTAATGCCGAAATCCACGAAGCGCTAAATGTTAAAACAGTTAAGGAGGAGATCAAACTATTGGCTCCAAAATCACCCAAATGAGGCTAGCTAGGGTAGGCTAGATGTTAATTGACAAGCGCTATATCATCACAAGCTTGGCGAGAACATTAGAAAGAGAGAAGAAGTTAAGGAAAATCCAGAAAAAACAAAGGCAGCAATAGAAAGAAAAAGAAAATAAATTAAAGGAAAAAGAGAAAAGAATAAATAAAAAGTAGTTTTGCATTGCAATGTTCCGAAGATCTCATTACCGATGTTGAGGATAACTTGGATAAAAATATAGGATGCGAATCGTACCCGTTCATCTGAAATGCACAAGAAACCCCATTGCTGAAGTGGCACTCTACTTATACGTGTAAATATGTCAAAAAGAGTAGAATAACCACTTCATTATTTTATTTTTATGAATAAAATACTCTACTTTAATTTGGACCTTAATTTAATAGGAAGTAAGCTCCATTTTCAGCGTTTTTCAGTGATCGTAAAGTGGCAAAAACTTGTGGCCGGGAAGTGACGGAATATGATCGGGAACTAAAAAAAGTACTTATTTCCGTAATTCATAATTTATATGGTTCAAACACGTAAATACACACAAATCTGCACATTTATTAGACAGTTTAAAGTTTTGTTTATAGATTATCATTGTTTACTTATTCCTATGATAATATTTTTAAGAGTTATGTTACTTTCAAGACATGATGTTGACTAAGTGATCGTGAACCGGCTGATTCACCCTACCTACCTTAGGTAGGTAGTAAATAACGTTAATTTGTTAATAATATGTATTATTATATTATAATATTTGCCGAATTATTTACTGTAATACCTACATTCAATGTCAAGTTATTTTATCTAGCGATGCATCCAAAGATAATGGATTGGTCTCGCTGCGCTCGACTAGATAGTGCGTTATACAAAAGCAATAGCTCCGAAAACGTGGCAACTTTTTATTGTAGTGTGTGTAAAAAATCGTCACTATCACTTTTTACCCAGTTTTATTATAATTGACATGAATATGTCTTTTCTCTGGGGTCTATTCGAAAGAATGTGTGTCACGAAAATCGTTACCATGACGTAAATGAATTAATTCGAAAGAATGTGTGTCACGAAAATCGTTACCATGACGTAAATGAATTAATTATAATTTGTTCGTTTGTTTATATATATATTATCCCTGTTGACCATAGAAGGATTAAGGATAAGGGGAAAGAATAAGGATAAGGATAAGGATAGGGATGGGGATAGGGATAGGGATAGGGATAGGGATGGGGATGGGGATAGTTTGTTCGTTTGTTTATATATATATATTATCCCTGTTGACCATAGAAGGATTAAGGATAAGGGGAAAGAATAAGGATAAGGATGGGGATAGGGATAGGGATAGGGATAGGGATAGGGACCATTTAAATCTTTCTTTTCATTTATGATATGAGACATATTCATGTCTACTGTGCCATCGAGAAGCCATGGCACTTTTTTTAATGTAGTTTTAATGAAAAGTACAAAAAACCACATTTATCAGGCCTGTTTTACACAGTTTCACAACGCAAACTGGTATTTTGTTATGCCTAAAATTTAATAAAACCTTCGGTACGTACACATCACAGACAGTTTGCAGTGTGACTAGCTCGGGTACGCCAAAATTGGCGTACTTTTTTATGCCGCATTTTACAAGTACGACGGCGGTATCATAGATAATCAATATCTATGAGATAGGGCAATAATACCTACTGTGTTAAACTGGGCAGCCCACCTGGCGGCAGTAATCACCCCTTTACTTAGACTACCGTGGAATAAAAACATGTATGATTTTTGTTTGGTTAATAAGTACCTACCTACCTAGTTATAAGTGAGGTTTGCCAGAGCCCGTACCACAATTCTTAGTCCTTTTAATCTCTTATCCTTGAACATGTCAAGGTCTGAAGCGTACTTGAAATTACTATGGCGTTGCTTGTGTTAATAGAGGCGACATTAGCCATACATCCGACTTTTGTATTAATTAATAAAAAAAATTTAGTAGCGCATATACCTACAAACTGTTAACTCTTAAGAATGTTGTACACCTATTCAAAACTTTATTCATTTGTGCAAGATATATTTTATGGCAACAAAGATACGTAAAAAATTAATAAAAAAATCACCTTAAACTTTAATATATCGATAAGTACCCTACATTTTTCTTACTAGTATTATACCTACCTACACTGTGGTGTGATAAATTTGTTTACACAAAATCCCTTGCTCAAATGAATAGAATAAAAGTTTGTTTTATGTTAAGGTTGACAGACGACATAGACATGCTGATTGCTGAAAGACCACTTGATGGTTAGGTGGCCTACCGTCGACGCCTATAAGACAAGTAACGCCACAAGGACAATAGATGTATGACTGATTTAATAAGACTAAGAATAAAGAATAGGGCAATGGGATGCAGTGTTTATTGTATTGTAATTTATCAATCATCCCTAATTTAATTGTGCAGACACTCGAGCCATTACGGCGAACAACGGTAAAGTTGTTCCATTTCGCAAAGGGAAGAGTTTGCCCAAATTGGTGGAGCCCTAAAAATGCAATTTCACCGGTTCCATACATACATTAACCACGCTCCGTTGCGCAGCTGGTTTCCGTTTCCCGTCGGCAAAAGTGCGTTTTCCCGAAATTGCCACAGCAGATGTCCATTGTCCAAATTGGCGCGGTTTCCTACAAAAAACACCTACATATCGTGTGAACGTAATGCTATCCGCTCTTTTATTTATTACTTTCCATGTATTACGTATGTGTTTATTAACTTTTATACCTAACCTAGGTAGGTATTCTATCACACTTTTTAAAGGGTATTTTTAAAACTTTTTATGTTTATTGCTTAGATAAATGAAGGCTTTTCTTGTGCTTTTTTAGAATCTCGCGACGATAGGAAAAGAAATTAAATTATTTCTTATAAGTTTACAAATTGACTAAAAAGTAATGATTAATTTGTACATCTTTTTTTACATAATATAAAACAAAGTTGCTTCCCGTCGTTTGTCCCTTTGTATGTAAGCTTAGATCTTTTAAACAACGCAATGGATTTTAATGGTGTTTTCACCAATGGAAAGAGCGTTAAAGCCGTTAAAGCTGGAACCCGGGAGCAGGTTTGCTAGTGTAAAATAAATGTACCTAATTTGTAAAAGAAGATGGCCTGATTGCTTATTTGTAAATAAATTGAGTAAATAAAATGTAAAATGACGGTAATAAAAATTCAGCCATCGCATAGGTAATACTCGTATCGGGCACATGTAGGCGTTAGGTGTAATTTTATAATGTTTGTCTTGATTGAATCGTAGGCGACGAATGTATTGACTTGACTTGACGACCCTTGACCCAAAAAGGAGGTGAAAAATAACATCAAGGATTTTAACAAGTCAGATCAGTGTCAATATTTTTTTAAAATTTGTTTGACAATTTATTATCCATAAACAATCTGTATTGTATGGATGATTAAATATTATTCTATTTATACTAAATTTGTTTGTATACATAGGTAGGTATTCTTCATGGATATCTTGTACGACAGACGAGTTAGACCAAATGTTTGTTAGAGAAATTTTATCCGGAATAATAATCCTATCGATTAGTATAATAAAATAGCGAGTGTTTGTTTACGTACACGTAAAATGAGCCATCTTAAGGATTAAAGGTAGTTTCCCTCCAGGGCCCGACTTATTTTTCCACCCTACCTATTTATTATGCTATATATCTATAAGCAATAAGAAAATTGAATATAAAGTAAAATAAAAAAATGTTACGCTAATGTTTGTTTTCTCCTGAAACACATACCTACCTACCTACGAATGTAAGTTCCAACATGTAAAAATTGCGATTTGTTTTGATTGATTTGCTAAGAAATTTTTATATAACAAATTATTGTTATAAACATCGCACCCTTTTTGTTTTTGGCACTGTGCGTGTAAAATAGGATTGAGAGTGCCTTCTGCTTTGCTCTGTACCTATTCTGACTTTAATATTACTCACTGTAGTTGTCGATTGCTTCGCCTAATTTAAAAGGCAACTAACTAGGAAAACAGACAGACGTGATTAGTTATTTTACACACTGCTTAGTGACGACTAAGCAGCCTAAGTGAATGACTATACCTAGTCATAGCCGTTGCGGCTAAAGCTTCCGGATTGACTGCACTCGCTCGGACGCACATTGAGTAGGCACTGAATGGTTGCTTCGTCTGGGGTTAGTGTGGGCGATTGTGCGGCTTAGATTGATCGTTCACGTCAGGTTTTCAAGTCTAGGCACAATGCGGCATACCGCGCCGTATACATGCCGAACCTACATTGTTCCACCGAGGATATCAAACTTGGCTGCAGTCATTAGTACAAATATAGCCTTAGAGGACGTGCAAGTTCTTTTATAAATTCATACAGGATAGTCTAATGTGTCTGTTTGGTGTCTGTACACAATGAGCGAACGGGCGCACGAAACGGGCTCGGAATGCAAATAACCTTATTTTTACATAGTTTTTTCCTTCACTGAACTTAGTTGCAAACAAAGATAAACTATTGTTAAAGCTTTGTTTTAATATTATTGGTTTTTGTTTAACATAATTGAAATGTATGTATAGACAGATACTCCAAAAATATAAAAATAATCTTATTAAAAACAATTTATATTCACCACCTTGTAAATAACACCAATATCAAAATGTTTCCGCCTTAATAGACATTAAGAATCATGTTATTGACATTATTCTTAGTAGGTATATATTACAGTTAGTAAATTAGGTTGAAGTAAAATTAGTTTCAGACTAGATTGTAAACTTAAAACTAAAAGGTACACGTTTTAAAAAAATCATCACAATTAATGCCTTTATCTAGAAAATCTGGAATAATCCAGATATAAATAGAAAAAAATATTATTTAATAATAGCTTCAATTAAAAGTTTATTTAAAATATAAACACAGATATATTAAACAATAGTTACCCAAATAGGTGCGGTGCGCCCACGCATCTTAATTGCCTCATTATTTTTGTCAAAGGCGTTCTGAATGCCGTTTTAATACGCGATTGACATAAAATGTTTGGAAAAATAAATTTTACGACATATACCTACTTACTTAGCTATATTTAAAAATAACTTTATCTATTATTTGGTCACTAGAGGTCGCAGTATGATTTGTTTCAATCTAAAATTTGTCCTCCAACGAGCTAACTGCGAGCTTGATTTTACCTCACGGTGAACGTATTCCAAACTATACCTAATCATGCAAAACATATCCGGCCGCAACCCGAGTCAGTTATAGACTTATGGTGTTATTCTTCTTACGGCGTTGTTCAAATTTTACGTGACACGAGGAAAAGAAAGCATGGCAGGCGGGAGCTACTTTAATACTTTACTTGCCTATTAAAATATAAGATTATATTATATTATATTATATTATATTATATTATATTATATTATATTATATTATATTATATTATATTATATTATATTATATTATATTATACAAACATTTAATAAATGTTTATGACCCAGTTGGTTATTAATTTTTATTTTTAATACCTATATTGGAAATAAATAAAAAAAAAACTTGAAAATAATCGCATGCGATAATATAAACTTTATATAAATATTGTATATTATTAGATCCGATGAAGCTGTTTTGGATATTCTGCGTCTAAACAAAATTTATTGAGTAATAAATTTGACGAATACCTACATGATATAAAATAAAGTCTCTGTGCACCTCTGACTGTTTCTTTACTAATTTCTTCTGAACCAACCAAAATTTTTGATTTTTGTTTATTTAAAATATCACCCATGCGAAGGCGGAACCGGTCGCTAGTTAAGATACAAATGAGATGAAATAAATTTAAATTTTAGAACGTTATTCCTTGTAATAGGAATGTTTTCATAAGTTCTCTATGAAAATTTAAACAACGCCTGTAAGGCATTCGTGAATCATATTTCAAGAGCAACTAAATAATAGGTATTTAATCGTATTGTAGCCATTAAAATTAATAACATGTTTTTATCCTTTTTAGAGTCGCAGTGAGTAAATTCGACGGGCGCCAATCACGTTTTCGTTCAAGGACAATAAACAAAATAACAAAAATCGATCACTTTTTATTGTTGTTATTCATAAAAGTTCTCAATATTATTTACATAAAAAAATTTATGTTTCAATCTATACTAGCATAACCGCGACTCTGTTTGGGTTGTCTTTTGAATATAACTTTTGGATAGGTATAACATTTCCACTGAGATTTATGAGTTGACGACACGTTTGGTCTAGTGGCTAGTAAACCTAGCTGTTAACCAAACGGTCGCGGGTTCGAATCCTGCAAGGGGCAAATGTTTATGTGTTAACATTTTACCTTTGTACCTGAGTCATGGATGTTTTGTATTTATAATATTATATATACTACCTATGTATTCACAATATATATATATATCTAGGTAGGTATGTAGTGTATCATATCAACTGTCTGGTATCCATAATATAAGCATTAGTTGCTTACTGTGGAACTAGATGGTGCTGTGTGGAATGTGTGAAGATATTTATTTATTTTATTTATTCACTATAATAGTATAAAAACTTTTTTTTTATTGATTTATTTATTTATTAATACTGTATAACATTCCCTTCCATGTTACAAAATTCATCGCAATATTAATTACGAAACTAATGTTAGAATTTTGTATTGTTTTAAAATAAACCCTAAAATAAATATTAATTTATTACCTGTACAAAATAAATTTAATTTAATTATAAATCTACCTTTCCTAAAAATGACCTAACGGAAAAAATTCATTCGTGGAAAGCCTGGGACAACGTTGAAATAAACAACGGAAATATTTCGCTCTGAAAACCTTGGTAGGTAGAGGTTTTACAGATACCTACGTAAAAAATCCCTTTTATTGGGCTCCGTTTGAAATTGTATTAGGTAACAATCATGGTAACAATAAATATATTATCATTTCATAATTTACTATCTCTTTGTTACCGAAATCTATAGTCGTGGCCCATCAAACAGTTAAAAATATAATATAATTTGGTAGTCGAGCATTGATTCACGTAGCTAGGCAATAATACATATTTTATTGAAACTCCGTTCAAAGCTAACGTTCGTTGAATATCTTAACGTGTCAGTATCAAAACAAAACACGTTTTGTAAGGAGCTTCAATCGGTGGGCGTGTCTCTAAAAAAATATTTATTGAATAACCGAATTTTATGGCCATGTTCTATTACCATACTATAATTTTGCAAATATGCAAAATTTACGAAGCGATAAATTTTTGCAGGAAGCTATTTAGTTTTGTTGTTGGTGTTTTTTGCTAAGCAAAAAGCGGTCAGATCACGTTCGTTTTGACCTTGATGCCGGCTTGCCGAACGACGCGACGTTAAGGGGAAGATTAGATTTAGATCACTCTTCCCATACCCATTTCTTTAAACGAAAATCACAGGTTATTAAACACCATTAACTAACACATTAACTGATGGCGTTGAACAAGTCAAAGTGTATACAATGAGAATTAGCAGTGGGCGTTAAGTACATAATAATGTTTATTGAGTTTTTTTTCTCGTTTTCTATATTTGGTCACGATTCACTATCCGTTATAATAATAAATAGATTGTTTGTTAGATACTTACTCGAGCTAATTTTTATTTCAAACACATGTTTTTTTGTGTTACTGTATAATCCGTACAGTGGTTTTTAAATGAAAGAGTAACAAATGTCCACTTACTCATCATGACAAACATTCGTTTTTACAACATTAGTGGGATTTCGGTGTGTTCTTAACGAGATTTGGCTCAGTTTTTAATTTCAGTAGAAAATTTTTCTTTTGCTCTGGTGTCTTCTGATTTATTGACCAAGCAGCGTTTAAGACATCAGTTACATTTTCTCAAAGGAAAACGAATAAAGGTTGTCATTGTTGCCATTGGTAGGTTAGGGTTATAGTATACTGGTATACCAAAACAACCTAGACCCAGAAAGAATAAGCATTAGGTATGGAGATAGGATTCAAACAAATTTAAATAATGTTTTCTTAATAATCCCCCATAGTGTTGGTTTCTGCATAGATATGTTATCGTGATGTGTTTGTTGGTTTTTATTTTATATATTGTTTTGACGTCTCTTCACCAAACACTTATTATGTGATGACTAATTATAAAAGTATTTTTTCTGGTCTAAATGAGACTTCCAATTTTCTTTCCCAATTTTATAATGTCTTCGACTATATTTATGGGACGTATATCGTATTTGTACGTGACTATAGTTAGTCACCCTCGAACATTTTCCATTCTTAGTAAATTCCATAACCTCAATGTAAGTCACATTGTACAAAACAATGAGAGGCCTTATTGTACATTATACACAATTTTTTTATGAAAGGTAGATGTACCTATGCCTTAATGTTTTTAATAGCTTGCGTGGCTCTTTTTTAACAGCCATTCTTCTTTTGGGAGCGGATGTGAGTTATGTATAGGTACCTACCTAAATATCTTATTTTACTACAGGAAATATCAACACTAATGATATGCATGTATGCCGATCGATGTGTATTATTAATTAGATCTCTGATAGTCACTGATGTTTCGGAAAATTAATAAGTATATAAATTATGTCATCTTAAACAGAAATATTTTACAAAATACAGCGGAGGCAAAGTTGAACTTTATTTATATCAGTGGCAAACTGTAACACTTACTTATATATTTTTTTCTTAAATAACTGTACCTTAACAGGCCCGTCTGAGACGCGATCACTGTGACTCAGACAGAACCGCAGTGGCGCGTGAAGTAACTAAGTCGATAACACGCATTTACTATGAGTGGGGCCGCAAAAGGGGGATAGATTTAGTTAAATGTCTATAGAAATTTACCTTAATTAAAATTTAAAATCGCCATTCTACAAAAGGATAGTCTAGCAGTCTAGCATGGTAGACTCATACGCTCACACTTCATCACTCAGATGAGACAATGCACATAGCGTAATGTAGACTGATCAGAATATTGTGCACATATAAAAAAATTATTTCAACATCAACTGTGTCTGTGAATTTTTACATGATGAATGATAGAAGTAAATTGAAAGAGTTCAATAGTTTTTTTTTTAAATATCCATATGAATTGTCTTCAAAAATTTTATAAGCAATTATTTGAGTAATTATAATTTATAATACCTACCGTGTATGGATTCAATTCATAGCGTACCACTAGCGTATACAAATTTCAAAAATAAAATCCATATCAGTACGAAGAACATTCCCTTTTTAACCCTACTTGGGATTTATTTTCAAATAATAAAAATGTTGTAATATATTGTGATTACTAATATAATAGACGAAAAGTTACAAGTCATACATAGTTCTCGTATGTATGACTTGTAACTTTTCGTAGACTTTTATTGTATCATTTTGGGGGTTGCAATTAAAAATAGTAATAATATATATATCTCCCTTAGTGGTCTGGGCTCTGGCTATCTTTATATAATATCGGTCTACATTAATATCTCTTCAGTGATTAGCTCAACATTTACTTTCCTTCTTTTATGTAGGATGTAGTGTAGGTATATTAAGTACGTATACGACTAAGTCGCCTTAATTCTGATCCTAAAAGAAAGGGAAGTTTCTCCGAAATAATAGTCTCTAATTTACATTATCCGGCCTTTCTCACAATAGAATATCTTGTAACATACAAGCCGAATGTTCGCAGAACAGAGAAATAATGTGCGGGGCCAAAAACAACAGTGCGAATAATATTCCATGGCCTTGGTAGTATAACACCTTACATGTGTTAATACAAGTTTGAGACAAACAAAACGTCATTATCTTTTAAATATATAATATTATATTTTATTTCTTATTTTTATTCTTCATTTAAATTTTCAATAACTAGTTTCATTTACATTATAATACATATGTCCAAAATATTAAATTTATATTATAATTCTTTAATTCTCATCGAAAAACTGATTTTTATTAGCTCACATATATATGTTGCTAAATTAAGGAAAATGTTTTCTTAATTATCTGTTTATTTTTTGTTACGGTCGTTAGATAGACTGACAGTCCACCTTGCTCTAAGTGACTACTGGAGCCCAAACACACTACCGACCATATGGCACGATTATTGTTATATGATAATATAATATATGATAAGGAATTAGAAAGTTATTTTTTAAATAAAGTTATTATTTATAAAAAAACAAATTAAATTCCCTCCTATTTATTTGCAATCGTGCCAAGTTATATAGTTTCAACTAACGAATAATGTAAAATATAGTTTATATTATTCGTTCTCACACTGTCTTTATGCTGGTAAGAATAATCTGATACATCAGTTCATCATTTCCGTTTTAAGTTGTAATTTCAAATAAGTTTGCCAAACAAATGCCCCCTTTGCTCCATTTGCATACATCTCAACGCTTAATAACTTAACTGCCCGTCACGTATCCATTGTAGAAAGGCCTTGGAGTCAATTTTCGGACCACAATGAGGGAGCGCCTCCGACCAAAGCTTCAGTAAAACAATGCCTTGTTTTTACATTTGCAAAGCCTAAAAAGTGGCGTGTCTCTTCATTTCAATTGCAAATTTGTTTGATTATGCATATAGTGAAACCGGCGAAGATATATTTACGTGTGCATTGTACAATGTGTGCCGGGTACGAATGTGTGGGCAACTGGGTAGGTACTCATAAATGTTCTCCGCTTTATATTAGTTCCCCTTTCATGTCGCACCATCCGACATTTTCCAAATGATCAATACAACCCTACATGCACTGTGCAGTTTGCAAATATTAAATTGTATTAGATTATTAATTTCATTATCGGACCCGGGTAAAAATAAAACGGACCTCTTATCTGTTTTTCTGCTTACTTTTTCTTAACCATTTAATGGGAAGCCATCCTATGTTTAATTTTTAAATCATGCCATTACATATGACATAATATTATGTTCCGTTCTCTGTAAACATGTAAATACCATGCTAGTCCCTGCCTGGGTTTCTTCTCTTCTTCTCTTAGTGCTGTCTGCTATCGGAGGTCGGCTGTCATCATAGTTATCTTAGCCCTCGAGGCGGCGGCTCGAAACAGTGATCTGGTTCTTCGGCTATACCATTCGCGGATATTCTTATTTTCCCTTGCATAATCAGCTGCAGCAGATCAAAGATCCCAGCTTTTCTGGCTGGGATTAATAGGTCGATAATAGGTAATTAATTATCGTTCCTTGGAAGACTGCTAAGTTTTGTTTTCATCACAGTTTGAGCAAGCCATTTTTAATTCATACATTAAATCGAAAGCGAGCCTACCTTTACTCTATCTCTCTTCTGCTTTCTAAGACTAAACTAGCTATATGATAGTAATTTTTATTCTTCAATGCTATAACCAATAAAGATGTTATTGAACGTGGTATTTTATCGTCTCCCCGCGTACATGGTCAGCGCTGCAGTTAAGTTCATTACGCAGTCGGGCGGCGGAGCAGCGACAATTCCGACCGGACTATGCATAATTTAACCATTAATTCTCAAAATGACTCTTGGAAGTTCTGCGTTCGCCAGACGGGACTGGCCATCGTTGTAATATGTATGTTACAAGCTGCGGATGCAAGTTGAAGGACTTTGTAATATCACTTGCAGACGTTATTCATTTTGGTGCAATTCAGTCCCACAACATAGATCAATGTAGTTGTTGAGGCGGCCCTTATTTGTTGGTTGGCAACAGCATTACTCACGCCGAATGCATCGCGTCGAACGCACTCGCATCTCAACGCAATGTTTAAATACAAGCAAACAAATATTTTCACAGTGTCTGCAACAAGTCAGCGGGAGAAAGTTCGGGTAGGTTCAGGGACGAGTGGTGGCTATTTGCGTCTCGCAGCGCGCGGCGGGCGATCGTTGATGCAATTAAATTTATATACGACTCTGTACGCGTGCTCCAATATGAAATGTTCGATGGAAATAGATTTGCGCATAGATATAAATCTCATCTTAAAACATACAGAACTTGTTATCGCTACGTTCTAATTATAAAAATATAAATAAATATTTAAAAAAAAGCCAAACATCATACCAATCGTACGGTCTAAAGCTCGAGATACACTAAGTTTCGTATGTGTCAGCCACACAATGGAGGTCAGTCCGACAGTGGAATTAAGCAAACACTCAGACCAACATAGAAAAATTCATTTAATATATTGTTACTTCCTACTACTGCCGAGTACAGACGCTAGATTTATTTTTCATTATTATTGTTCTTCGTCAGTAATAATGATCATTTATCAAAAGCACTCAATGGCTTGCCTCTCTCGTATTGTTTTATTTTCAAATGTCAGTCAAGCATTGCACTAAATTAAAGTGACAATTGACAGTGTTAAAGTGAATGAACGTCGTTAGTGTTAATGCCAACACCGTTTACATACTAGTGCAACCGTAAGCAAAGTTCAGCAGTTCATTCGGCTCGAACGCCAATCGTCATTGTTCTAAAGGTTAGATGAAAATGAAATCAAAACGGCTGAGAAATTAATTTTAATTATCTCTATGTTTGTTAATAACGGCCAGTTTAAATTTCTCGTTGTGTAGGGCTCTCGGAATGCTCAAGGGGCTTGTATAGCCGGTAATATTTCATCAACGGTAGCGTACTTTACGAGCAATGTCTGACTTTTGACTTCAGGGAAATGCTTTATTCTAGTAATAAAACCCTGGCTTAAATTACACCATGAAGTGGCAGAATGCAGGCAGTAAATCAGTTAAGAGAGCGATAGTAATGTCTTTATCAGGAATAATAGAAATTTATGCGCAACAGTCGGGGCACTGCGGATGGTCGTTGTGTGTCCTTATATCATGAGCTTAATATAGTCTGCTTGTGACGTTTGCAACAGATTTATAGTTGCGTTGACTTGTCTTCTTGTGTCACCACTGAGTAAACAATGCTGTAAATATTTCTATGTAAACTACGAAGGGACATACGTTTTTACGATCCCTATAACATTTAGTTCCATTTACATATAAACCACTATATTGTTATGGATATAAGAGCAACCTACTTTGATTGCAGTTATAATATTGAAACGAGGTTTGCGTAAGTTGATCCGTGGTTTCAAAAGTTGATTATGAACGTAATTGACGATACGAATGTGATTGCGGTCAGGTGAGGCAGCACAAAGCACACCGAGACAAAGAAATCTTTAACAGAAGGCAGTAAAAGTATTTTTGTACTAAATAATGAAGAATGAAAGAAAAATTTGCGTTTATTTTATAATAATTACAGTAAAATGTAACTTAGGTACTATTTTTTCAATGAGTATTAAGAGCGAGGGGAGCCCCAATCAGTTGAATAATAAGTGCACTTGTGTAGAAGTATAATAAACTGCTCGTTTAAGTTTTTCGTTTTAAGTGCTTAGTTTTAAGTTTTAACATACATATTATTTTGTGTTTAACTGCCTACCTTTGATAAGATAACTATGCGATATTGTTTTTATTTTGTAAACCGCCATTCTTCTTATAATATTTCATCCAGAATTTTAAAATATTTTTTAAACATCTATGAATCAAAAAATGTTTAGATTTAATTCTGTTTGATCGAGTGCCCCTAAACTTGTTTAAATACCATCAGTGTAAACTAACTAATTTTTTACTATGTATTTTTCTTAGTTATTAAAAATGTATGCTAGTTGTTCAATGAGTGGTTCTGAAGTAGCTAGGTAGGCTCATTGTCGTTTTGCCATACTCGTTATTTTGGAATACAATAAAATATGTGTTGTTTTGCCATATAATAAATTTATTTTTGATTGTTGTTCTTTCGCCACAGTAGCTTTTTCGGTACAAACAGCAGAGAAATCAAAACAAGAATAAAAATAATATTTATTTTTCTAATGATCACAGTAAGTACAGGCTTACCAAGTTATCGGTAAAATATTGTGCGTTGTGTCACCTTGTTATATTTCACAACAGTCCTACGTGCATATAGGTTCGTAATGCATCACCGGCACTCACTAACCACACTCAACATAAATATACAACAATAATGCACAATGTTTACGTCGCATTCGCATTTATGTTACGTGTTTGCACTGAATCATTAAATTGTGAAGTCAGTGCGGCTTGCCGCAAACATATATTTGCTTTTCATTTAATATTTTTGATTTAATCAATACTATATTACTATTTTCTTTATTATAATATTTATTATAATCACTTTTCAAATTAAACAAGTTGACTTTTTTTGAAGAATTTGTCTTTTTGAAGAACTAGTCAATGGTGTGTTATTTTTTATTTTATCTATATGCTTCTGACTGAATAATAAAAACCTTGGTTATTTGCTTGAATATTGAATTTAAACATTGCGCATTTTTATGTAGGTATTGCAGACCTACACTGTCAAAAAAAGAAGTTAGAAGTTTGTTTTTATTATTTTCACTTACTTATACCTAAACCAACATATTCTTATTAATATTAGGTAGGTATTAAACCTAATTTTAATATATAACCTTTTTACAGCCACTAATAAAAATATACGACTTTTATTGCATAAGCAATTTTTAAAACATTTTACGAAACATAAAATTGATCGTTCTTGTAAAATTCATAATAATATTCACACGCATCAACTTGTTTGAATTTAACAACTCTTGAAGGTTGTTAAAACTCATCCAAAACGAAATTTAGCTACTGTTATTAGCCTGAATGATGTAATCCCATATACGCCTGGAGCTAAATGATTGGCAATGCTCTCTGCTTAAAGTGCCGTCAATTCGTTAACTAACAATAACCGATTAAAGTCGATGCTTATAATTATTAGCAATAACCAATAAGGAGAATTTGCCTCTAAATTGTCTTCTAGTGAACCATAAACAACTTTTTAATATGAACTTTAAATATATTTAAATGTGGTCGCATGCAATTCTTTTCTGCAAATTTCCTTCCTTCCTCTTTTATCGTTATTTGCATTAGTGAAAACTGTATCAAAATATAATAATATGTTAGGAGTATTAGTAGAAGAGCAGCGATAACACTGGACTGTCCCCGGATTAGCATAAACGCATTTTTTCCAACTATTTATCTCTCTTTGCAATATATATGAAAATCTGCATATTGAATATATATTCAATCTGCATTTATATGAATCTCTTGCAGATTAAATGAAAATCTGTGGGTGGTTTAAAAGAATTTACTTAATTTTATTGTAGTCACACTATTCAAAACTTGCTTTTATTTATTGAAACTAGCCATAATGATATTCATACTAGGTACATAGTCCCTTTACCAGTAAATGTCACAGAGTTTACGAGGAACGATGCAATAGCCGTTATATACAACGCTTCGTGATTCAGATATTGTCGATGGAGATAATGTATACGACAATTTTCAACGCTTCTTGTCATGTACATTTACGGTAATTGGTTCGATGGGAACAAGATAAGAAAGGCCAAAGCGGGTTTCAAAGTTTCAATTACTTTAAAGCGCCAAATGTCAGAAGTCCGACTGCGGCCAGTGAATAAGGAAACGTTCTGTTTTGCCTGTTTAGAAGCGGAGCAACTTAATATTATAAATGGCACAGTTTAGAACGACTCCATTAATTAAATGCTTTGAAAATTGTCTTTAAACTTATCTGGGCTAATGAATAAAGTAACATTTATTTTTTGTTTTAAATATTTATTTTTTATTATCGAAATTAAATTACCTACTCACTGAAAGGAGTCAGGTTTTCAATACCCAATCCTAACTAATTATTCTAAGTTGTACTTGTATTATAAATGCGTATGTGAGTTTGTTTGTTACGCTTTCACGCCTTAACTACTCAACCGATCATCATGAAATTTTGCGTAATACCTACGTTGTCAGATGTACAAAATCTTAGGACAAAGTTACCCTTGTCAGAAAAATGTCTGAATCATGTTTTTGCATCATGAAATTCAAATATTATACGTTGTCAGGGGTATATAAAAGGAAACATACTTTTATACCAGAGAAACATACTGTTCCCGATTGACGCGGACGAAGTCGCGGGCAAAAGCTAGTGTGTATAAGAATGATGTTATTTTTATTAAAAGGTACCTTACAGATGTTTTAGTTACTGCTCAAGGGCCTATACTCTTTTTTTGGTTTCAGCGTAATCTGCCAATACTTAATTTAATTACCTAATGTTTATATATTATAATGTATTCTCAAAGGATTGAAATAATATTAAGTAGTTTGTATATGTGCTGACCCTTTCAGTGATTATTTGCAATGTGGTTAGTGTGTTATAGTGTATCGCTTCAAATATTTGCAGTTAAAGACCATTATGTAAGTTCAATTGCTTGCGAAGCGTGTCGATAGAGCTATAGAATAATGCAAACAAATGATTACTTCATTTTGTTACTTGACCGACAAGTTTAACAACTCTATTATTAGCACCAGAATAATTGCTCGGTGCATGCGAGCAAACTGTGCGTTCTTCTATTCTATTCAACTTATTGTTTTACTGAACACGAACTAGTAATAAATTATGGTTCAACGTCTTTTTTAAAGTGTTATCATCAATTGTTATCTTTCAAAGTTAGAAAAGTTACTCATTTGTAGAATAAATTGCTGCAGTCTAATCTTACCTGGGTTTATTTTTTATGCCTGAGACTACTTTTAACATTTCAATGTTTTATCCTCGTAAAATCAATGCCAATAGACTAGATAGGTGAAGTGGTTAAGGTTACTTGCGTTAGCGGTCTGATTAAGGCCAAGAATGAAGAAGAAGAAGAAGAAATGAAATCCACTAATGAAGTCGACACTGTTCTAAAGTATCGAAAGTTATATTTAGTAGGCGCCGAAGCAAGTCGAAGGCAAACGGTCTTACTACAAAAGATTCAGTAAGCACTGTTCAAACACATGCTTAGTTAGACAAGCATTAAGCATTTAAGCATTGGTCAGCGAGCGTTTAAAATGTCCCTACCACAAAACCTTATTTAGCGCTTGTTTCGGTAGACAGTGTTAAAGTACGTGAATGTTATTGAATTATGGCAACCTTAGCAAACATTCATTTAGTCACTCATTTTACGCAGATCTGATAGGCGTATAATGATGAATTTTGGTTTTCACAAGCTGTTATTACGGACTATATTAATGATATCGCAAATTATAAGATTGGAATAAGTAATAAATTACAACAAATACTTTAGATTATTTATAAAATTTCGTAATACCAAAAAATATTGAGCATAATGGAACGTAACTAACACTGACGTAATTGTCAAATGTGGTCAAATGTAAAGTTTGATTTGTTAAAATTGTTAAATAAAATTTTTATTTGAGGATCCACCTCTAGCATCACATGGTAGATCATCCTTTATTAAATAAATAATCTTGTTACCAAAGTTATATATTCGAATGGATTGATTCTCTCACGATGTATTCTATCTCAAAAATTATCCATGTAATCCATATCCTCCATGTCAATTAAATTTAAAATATCCATACTCATTTATAAAATCAAAAGAAATCTTTAATATTAACTATTAAGTATACGCAAAACGAAATTTGACACAATACGTCAGAGGAAGAGAGGCCGTTAACTAGATAGACACTCGTTAAACTAGCATATGGCGGTGGTTAAATTTAAATAATGCTCAAGCATTGTTAAACCCTAAACAATGCCTAGACACTCTTTTGTAGTAAAGTTATTTTTTAACACGTGTTTTAAGCCTGATTAAACTGTGTTTAATGTTTTTGTAGTAAGACCGAAAGTGTTTTACAGCAGCCTATCTGGTGATAGTTGACGGATTATACTTATAATAGTCTTTGGTTGACGGCACATGTGATCGTGTGTGAAGGATCCCATAGTCCATTCCTTAAATTAATTATTGCTTATATACTTCATCATATTTTGAAGATTTTATGCATTTGTACCCTTCTTAGTATTGCTTTATATTAATGGGAAACCGTAGCAATCTACTTTCAAAGGTTACATAGTTATTCCTATTTCTATACTGTTGTTAAAAATAAAAATATATTAAATGCGGTTCATACTATTAATTACTGTATCATTTATTACACGTTCGTTTACAGTCACTATACGTAAATATTCAAAGGCTATATTCAAATGGCTTGAAGCCTTGACGTGTATGTTCTTAATTATATACTGATTGTACTACACCAAAAGTTTTCATTATATCATCTCATCTTATGTCTGTTATAGTAAATATAAATTGCTTGCCACGCCTTCGGCAAAAAGTGTTAAACCTATTAAAATTAAATTAATAGTATCCAAGTCGGCCAAAAATATTATGACGTCTTCGCTTCAAAATCTGTTCATATCCAACCACTCGAGAGGCCCGATTAGGATCATTTTAATATTGCCTCGTGTTATAATTTAAAAAAAGAATCTCATTTTATCTCGACATTAAAATTTACACTTAATCTCCTCCAAATCATCTCAACTTTTGTAGGAACGAAACAATTATAAGTAAACCGGTTTTTAAAATGCTTGATCGAACTCGTTTGAGACTTTTTTGTCTATAATTGCAATTTCTTTTATTTATATTGCATAAGCGTCGAGAGATAATTTACAGTAGGCGATCAAAGCGTCCATTTGTTTGTGTAATGAAGTTAACCAAACATGGAGTTTAAAACTAACTAATATTATTTTACTCATATCGTTCTTAGATTCTTAGATATATTTTTTTAAATTATAAAATTTAAAAAGTGAAGTTACGTGTTCCAGATAAAAACTGTGTGTTTTGTAAATAGAACCGGTGTTTCTATTCACCACATTTACAGTGTCCTTTTTAATATCTAATAATAGCTAACTGAAATCTAAATCTTGCGTGGGTTAGCGCCCAACATTTGACAAAAATAATGAATCGTCAGAATTTTTACAGCACTGTTTTATCATAACTACGTTGTATTTAACGGGGCTGCCTCAATTTCGTTGCATTAATTTTTTTCTCCTTGACCATTGAGCGCGTTTAATTAAAATTGCCCTTTATTCAATTGCAGATACTAATAAGTTTTTTATAAAAATATTAATTTTAATATTATCTATTCTACGTCTATAACGGCTTTGTACGGTTTAGTAACGTAAATATATCTCATATAAATTGTTTATAGTTTCGGTCGATTGAACATAACAAGGTACTTTACGTACAATACAAACAACTTTAGTTTTGGCTTCGATCGCCACGCCCCCGCTCGGCGCTCACAATTGAACTAATTGCCTAATTATTTTTATTACCCGTTAGTTTGGCCCCAGTTTATCTTTAAACCCATTTTCCAATTAAACGTGAACGTGAAATGTGCGATTATCTAGGGTAAAAAATAGGTAGGTACGTCGTAAAAATAGCACCTAAATCAGACTGTTTATAAGGGTCATAGTTAAAAAAATGTTTTTATTACTTATTAGTTCTTGCACGTGGCAAGAACTAGTAAGTTTTTAGAGGAGAAATTGGTAAAAAATCATACATACCCATTAAAAATATACTTATATGTATGTTATCAGTATTAATAAATTAATTTTGAATTAAAAATTAGAAGCCTATGTCCGTCCCCAGGACTCAAGCTATGTCCATTTCAAATTTCATCAAAATTAGTACAGTAATTTAGAAGTGGAAGACAAATCGTATTGGTAATTTTTTATTTATGTAATTACAAGTTTACATAATAAGAAAACTTGTTATATTACTTATGATTTTAATACAAGTTTTTGAAATTTTCCGATAAATCTAAAACATTCAAGTAACTTTCTAAATTTTAGAACAACATATTATATATAACCCTAACTAAATTCTTTTTACGAAATGAAATTTGTAGCTAATAGAGGAATCCATTCGATAAATATGTGATAAGTATAATAATGGGACAGCAAGCTCGATGGGAAAACATCGGCCCCTTTGTCTCAGAGAACCCATTTAAAATGGTTGGTATTTTAATTAATATTTATAGACTTAAGAGACCTTGGTATTTCTTTGAAATGTCTAATAAAAGAATGCGTTGATATATATAATTATGTGATTATTTTCGGGACGCAAAAAAATCGAAGCTATGAAGCGAGTAGTTTTTAACTATCATAATTTTATTGGTACCTACCTACCTATTTTTTAATTCTGTTTATATATCTATATATGTATTGCGGTTCTAATTTCTAATATATATAAAATTATTTATAATACATATAGATAAGATATAAGAAAAAGATATAAATATAGATCAGCTTGAGCTTGCAAATATTAATTTTTCACGCAAAAGAATCCCCAGGTAAAACTGCTTTTAAATATTTTACCATTGAGTCGAACGGTGCGAATTCATATTATGTTATGCTGTATTAGATAATCGTGTCTGTTTTCGTGCTGGCTTGCGGCGATGCGGTCGGTATGCTTTTTTGGTGAAATCGTGAGCAAAATAGTCCGACTCGATTGTGTAATCTAATTTAGTGGGCCCATTGTTCACTCGAGGCCAAGGTTAACCAAGGTCTTCTTTGTTTACAACGCACGACGCATTTTGCTCGTGCTGAATAAAATTGACTATGATACACGATTTTTTAAAACTTCTTTTTGTTAAGTGTTTATTAAGCTTACGTAAGTGCTACATTGCCATTGTAAACTTTATGCAAACGTTGCAAATTGGATTATGCTTTCAATTAATTATAATGCGTATATTTATTATTTTTTATATGGTTTATATTTATTTAGTTACCTACTTCTTTTTGAAATAATATATTCTTGATTTTTTTTAGACTAACTAGCTTTTGCCCGCAACTTAGTCCACGTTGAAAATTAAAAAATGTGGCGCCCGAATGTAACGAATTAAATATTAACTCAAAAACCCAATTTGAAAATAATTAACCCCCACGATTGCTCCCTGCAAAATAATTAATTTAAAACCAAAAATATTTAGCATGTAATATTTTAAAATAAAATCGTGGTTATTGACATCCCAGGACAAGGTTTTTAATTTGCTTTTAATATTATTTATTTAAAATGAATTAGATAAACAATTGTAGTTTTTTCAATCTTAAGTTAAAAAGCTTCTTAAGTTTGTAGCCTACTTGAAATTTCAGGTATGCCTTTAAGTATCAGTTGTACAAATAAGACAAGTGTTATATTAAAAACACAAAAGCATGATTAACATCTTCCTTAATTGTTGTAGGTGCATAGATATTTTGTCATATTCACAAATAGGTATTGTTTCGACCTTGGCTTCTACACTCTTGCTTCGAACAATTGAAACTGCTGTAAAAACTCATTATGTTTTTATTTAACAGTTGTAAATTACGATTACGATCTCCGACCCACTGATTTACATTTTAGTGCAATGTTTTGAAGCTTATAAATGTGTGTTGACGACATTACGTGTCGTTTAATTAACGTATTTCGTAATAATTTTGTAGTTAAACGGACAATACAAATAACTCCCACGTTTACATCGAGATTAATGGATATTCGAGCAAAGGTACAACATTAAATACAATTGATGGCGCACCTGATTCTCTGATTTGTTTATTATCGGGAATCTCACTTTGTAGAGTGTCGACTCGCAATTGTCGAATTGGGCACACACTAATTCAATATGGTTACATCATAGTAAATTTCGAGGCACGTTCCCCCATGCGTTTGCGCGGTCACGTATGTGTGTGAACCGCGCAGACGTTACAAAGGCACCTTGAGGTTCGTTTCGTGTCTGTTTTTATCCATTTTGTTTTGCAACACCTATTATGTATGCGAACTTCCTTTGTGATTCAAGCGCACCTTATGCTTTAATTGTATAAATTGAACTGTCTCAAGGTCTTCGTTTGAAGAAATGTTTCGCTGAAACATTCGCTCGTAGATCGGGTTTGTGGTGCCGAGTGCTCGGCGTGGGCAGTACGCCTATGAATGAGAAAGTCTGGAACCGGTTCCAGAGTGGCTCCCACTAAGGTGTCTACTTTCAAATCACAATAGACGTGCAGCCTATCATCGCAACAACGTGTCTGCTCGACGACTTCTGTATTTATACTATAACAGCTCTAATTCGTTTATTAGGCGTACAGGCACTGCGATACGGCGTATCGGCAAAGTGACTATTATATTTTGAGGGAAATGACTATCATTTTGTTCTTTTTTCGGCAATTAAAATTTTAATTAAGTAATTAAGTTCTTACCAGCTTAAAAGTGTTCATGTCTTTGTACAAGATGTACCTACTATTTTATTAATATTGGTTATTGGTATAGAAACTATTTTAAAATAGTTTTAAAATGTAATATATTTTCTTCTAAAGTTTCACCTTATTAAAGTGGAGTTTTTTGGTTGCCTAAAAACATTAAATTTTCACGCCTATCACAATCCACATACATATAGCTTATCAAAAGCAGAGTTTGTTCAGTCCATTCGACGAATTCTGTATTTAATAAAAACGGATGCAGTAATATTATTAAAAATACAATCTTGTCTTTCAACTATTTGACCTTTTAAGTTAGACATATATATCCTGCTGTTATTACATTTTCACGGTTATAACAATAGTACATAATTTATCGTCTTAACGAATCTAGCAGACGACTACTGCATTTAAAATCAAAACTATTCTATAGCGGAAACATTATAATTCATACAGACGTTTGTGGCTTCTCAATCTTGGCCTCACATTGGACATTAAGAGCTGTTATCCTGCTGTGTGAGCATTGAAGTTTTCCGCCTTGGCCGATTGACCTCAAGGAACATTCAATATTGCTTATTTGTTAAACACAAAATACAAATGTTTAGCAAGGTGTCCTGAAAGATTAAGCGAGACAATGCAATAGCTTTTAGCGCTTGTGCAATAATTCAAACGGACCGTTGTATAATTGACGTGGGTTTACTACCGTGAACCGCACCTTTTTGGTCCTTAGTAAACAGTGCGTTTGTGTTGTAGGGTGCGCCGGCGCACAGAGTCTATCCGAGCGTGTATGTATGTACCTAATAGTTATATTTTTGGTCGAATGCGCGCAACGAAACTGATGCTTGAACGAACGCCCGTCCCGTCCCCGATATAATATCGTCTCGACAAAAACACATTTATTTTTATTCAACGAACCAAGGCCTCGGCTGCTATAATATTGCATTCGCCTCGCGAATGTAAAATCTTTTCCGTGTCTAAAATGTATCGGGCGAAGTGTGTCTCGTAAACAAGGTCTTTTTTGTCATTGTATTCAAAAATAACATTGGTAGCTGGGTCTTTTTAAGGTGATCGTTTCATAAGATAAATTAAATCTAATAAATAATAAATGTACGGCTAAACTGTAATTATCGTACGTGTACGTGTAACTGGAACGGGTTGTGTTGTGTTGTTGCCATTTTTTGTTGATGAAAATTAAAAAAAAAAACCATTGTGCGTTCCATCCAAGGTTACCCATATTTACGAGCGACTCGAGCGCGCTTCCTTTGCTTTTCTCCCCTTCAAAACAATGTTGATTTTTGACGCGCGTGTTCTCATTATCATAATTTTTTACATTTTAATTTTATCCCCCCTAATTTGTTACACTATTTGTTGATAAGTATTAAGAAAATATTAATTAAAGAGAAAGTATTTTTTTAAACTTTGTACTCGTAGGTTATCAAGTAAAAAAAGAGAATATATCTATTATTATCCGAAGCAGTTTATCTAAATAATAATAAAAAACAAAGTCGCTTTTTGTTTCTGTATAGGTATCCAAAGTTATTTTTTTCTTCCATATGATTTTAATGCGCTTTTTGCTATCGTTTAGGAGACCCATAAATAATTACATAATTTTATTTTTATATTACATGACAAGTTATTCATAAATCGCAGAGGAAAGTAATATAGGTATACCTATTTTATCTTGATTGATGGAGTTAATCAATCAAGATTTAAAAGGTGTTAACAAAAATTACACTTAGACCGCGACGATATTTTTATATATAGGTATACCTAGTTAGTTTTGAATATATTTTTTTTAAGAAATTTATTCATTTAGTTATTATTTTATTTTATCAATTCCTTGATATAATAACCCTAATGAGAAAGTTACTTGTTAAGCATCAGGCTGCCTCCGCTCGAGTGTGAATTGTGGTAGTTAGTAGGTACCTACTATACATAAAATAATTCCATATCTACTCCATTAGATTCCATAGATTTCTACAACCATTTGCACGAGTAGGTATTATTGTATGTTATATGTGTACTGTAAGTAACATTCTAAAATATACGTTGCATACATACACGCTCCAGTCCACTCCACGTTCCATACAATAATACCCGACAATCTACGTGTTTTTATCTGGCCGCTATGTTGTATGTAAACACAATGGCTGTGTTGACACGTCCCGTCGCGATACGAAAGCCGGTATCTAATTCGGCTGGCCTTGGCAATGAAAAAAACAAGTTTTTTATATAACAACCTTGAGTTGTGCAGTTTTTGCATGGCGCCACCGCTGCGTATTATAAAACCTTATCACGTACCGAGTTACACCATTTACACCCACATGTGGTGAGTCTCTTGGAACTTTTTTTTGTTGACTTAGACTAGAGATAATTTTAATACTATTTAGTAATCGAAGAATGGTACTTTTCCGACATTTTAAAATGCGTAAACAACACTCGACTCGAGTGCCTATTTTTAAATTGTACATGAGTAATATTTAGTTTTGCAATTTGTTCGTTTGTTAATAATTTGATAACTGGATTTTATTAGATATCGTGTAAAAATACTATAAATGAAATGAAAACCATTTTTTTTTTATTGAACTTTAAAATGTCAAAACATTATAAATATTTATTTTGTCTTTTTTTTTCTTTACGGCTAAGCATTTAGCAAGTAATAAAATTAAATGCAGTAGTACTTTTTAAAAAATATACTAGCGATCCGCTCCCGGCTTCGCACGGGTGCATTTTTTTTTTACTTTTTTCAAGATTGGCAATTAAAATTAATCAGGTTGACTGTCATATTCCCAAAATGTCCCAAATGTCCCACTTCTTGTAGGACATTTTTGGGAATAGACCAGCCTGCTTGGCGATGTTTACATAAACAAAATAATATTTACTTTATTTATTTTTGTCCTCGTTTATCATGATTCATAATGTATTTTTTATAGCATACCAGACGGTTGCGCAATTTATTCACACTTAAACAATTGTTATCTATTTCTAATTATAGCACAAATACAAAATATTTGTTGTTGACGGAATACAGTCCTTACAAATTAATGACTCATAGGTAGGGACTCGTGTTAATATTACAATTAATTGCAAAGGCTAGTCTGAGCGTTTTCAGTGTTGTTGAGTACTGTTTCTAAACCACCCAGCGAATTTTAATTCGGTTTTTACTCGTGGATAAACGAGGAAGGTTTGTCGCTAGTATAGTTTAAAATTGCCCATTAGCCAGTTGACAATTGGCTTTTATAAAAGCTACATCCATACTGAGCTTGGATACGAATGCATTCAGTAAATCCTTGTAATGTGATTATAAACAGTTTCAACATTCACGACGAGTCACGTAGAGAACTGAACTACCGCAAATTGGATTTTCATTCATTATTGCGAATGACTGTTAACTCGTCCCTGTAATATTAAATTAATCAGTTATTATCAACCACAGTTTTATGGAAAACAAATTAATATAATCATATTATTCAAAGCTGCCAGTACTTACTTATATATTTCAATTCAATTGTAGTTTTAGTTAAAATTTTCGCATAACATTATCACAGCATACTTATTTCATACAGTAGGCCGACGGAGACGTCTAGAGAGGGCAATCGTGCGGGGCGTGAGGGGTGAGGCGCGACTGGGACGTGCCCAAGCTGCATACTTCATCGTTCTTAGTAGCTTGGGATAAATATTCTAGGGCTATCGCGTCTTTCAGATTTTAATTTTTAATTTATTATATAAATCAAAATGGTGCATACGGCATGTGCTGTAAGTGCGTGCAATTCTTTATCTCGCATAAATAAAGAACTAAGCTTTCATCAATTTCCGCACCATGAAGAAAGATACTTAAGCACATTTTATATTACTTAATTTGTGTCAACCCTTCCGTAATTTTTAAATACCTACACAGGCGGCGGTATCGCCCAACATCAAAGGCGTCGGCCTACTGTAGGAAATAAGTATGCTGTGACATTATAATGCGATTGTAAGTGATATTTTCACTCATTCTTAACTCCCTAGTGGCTAGGATTATTATTCTTGGAAAATCGCATAATATGTGCCTAGATGGATCTTCGTCACTATAATAACAAAAATTCAGAAGTCTTCATTATAAAATGTCCCATGTCTAATAAACATTGAAAGAGTTATAGCATGCACTTAGATTTTTATTTATAACTATTAGCTTTTGAGACTTCGTCTGCATGTCTTTATGAATTATAGTCTAACGTGTTCTGATGTTTAACTGTGTTACTCTGAAGTTAACATTCATTTCATTCAAACATTTGCATTTATTGTCTCAACAATAAACAAAATTTTTATAAATTACTAGCTGACCCGGCAAACGTTGTTTTAAGAAAAAATAAAAAATATATGGGGTGGATCACCCTTAACATTTAGGGGTATAAAAAATAGATGTTGGCCGATTCTCAGACCTACCCGATAAGCACACAAAATTTCATCAAAATCGGTCCAGCCGTTTCGGAGGAGTTTGGCAACAAACACTGCGACACGAGAATTTTATATACCTATTAGATAATTTTATAAATCAAAATAATTTTTTATAACAAGTTGTTATTATTTAGAAAACTTTATTCTCAGAAGAAACTACGTAAGAATTTATTGTTTATAACAAACACTGTTGTAAATATGTTTTTATAAACATGCAGTTAAATTTCCGGTTCAATACTAAAATCCTTATTGGACTTTCTTTATATAAATGGATTGTGCATAATGAACAAACTTTAGAAGTAAACAACCAAGAAATACATTGTCGTAAAAATAAACAGTTTTGGTGTTAAGTATCGATTTCCAATAGTTTGAATGCAAGAATAGAAATAGCATTGAACATTTCTAAGTAAATATTCAATGTGAATATATATTTACAAGTGTTGTTATTTGTTTCAGGGCCGGTGCCGGTGCGAATGGCATTTTCTCTAGGAGACTCGACTTTTCTACCTTCAACCTTCTGCCCAAGCACAAAGTCAACTCTTATCAGATAAAGGTGAGTACTGACATTAATTTTACTGTTGTTTTTTTAGGATTCGTCTGAAAGACTAAATTGCTCACATAAATTATTATTTATCTAATTTTGAATAATGTGTTGTTTTATTATTTAAGAAAGTACTCGAACGATCTCTCACTATATCAGTCAGTCTTCGATGTTTCTATCGAATACCCTCGATATATCTATTTATATCATAAAGAGAAAAGTTTTGCATTTTTGTATGTTTGTAATGAATAAACCTCAAGTGGACCGATTTTAAAAAATTTTTCACCTATGGTAAGCTAACATAGGCTATATTTGATAAAGTTACGCGGCAAAGTCGCGTGCAACAGGTAGTGTATAATAAAATAAAATAGCTGTGCGCCTCTGTCTGTTTCTCCGCTATGTTCTTCTAAACCACCCAATGAATTTTTATACAGTTTTCAACAAAGGAAACGGCAATAGACGAGAGGAAGGTTTGTGTATACCATTCGCAAAAAAAAATTGCATCCGTGCGAAGCCGGGAAAAAAATATACACATGCGAATACTTGTGTATATTTTTATACATAGTTTTTCTCGCCAATTAGGTATATTCCTGCATTTATAGTCTCTTCTTATTTAAGGGTGAAATCCTTTATTAGTACGAAAATATTAAATTGAAACCCATATTTTAAAAATACTGTTTCGCTGTTCTCCCAAATTTTACGCTACACATTACTTACTTAGCGCGTGTATAAATAAATAATTTTTACTGCTGGAAAGGTTTGCAAAGGTGAAAGTTTGCTTTGTCGTCGGCGCCATAAAAACAAGGGTTGACACTTTAGGCGATAAAGCGCCGTCAGAGAAGGTGCCGGTTTAAAGTATAAATTTGGTCCCAGTATTTGTAACGTATAAATTTTGGATACAAAAGAGTTTATATCGCTTAAAAACTTTATTTAGTAAATCCGTTCACTGCACAACGATACGTGATAGTGCCTTTTATATATATATATTATAGAATTTATTTTGGTTTAAGTAAATATGTAGTGTCCGGGTCCGTACCCTTACAACGTCGAAATTGGCGATGTACTTTACTAACATTCATTACTGAACGTCACAAAATGAACAATTATTCACAAAAAATTTCAAAAATATTCATATTTTTAAATTTAATATTTCTTTTTAAAAACTGATTTATGTTTTCAAACATTGTAACACAGTGTGTTGAATGTTTAATAATAAATAGGGTGTAGCTGTGTTGTGGACACGCCGCCGTTTGTTTGGCGTAAACACGTTATTTTCTTTGAGCTTTCGAATTCAAATATATCATAAAATATATACCTATTTTACCATCTTTGTTCCTTTAGTTATCAAACTGTTACCATCAAGTTTTCTGTATTGCCTCCGACTATGGAAGCAAATTCACGTCAAAAATAAAATGGTTGCTTTAAATGTTCTTGCATGTTATTATTGCAAACAGCGGTGGTCATGTAGGCATTTATTTGTTATGCGGCGTTGGTATCTAATCTCCACGAGCCTTGAGCCACTTGTGTGTCAACCGTCGGTCATTCGCCCGCCAGCCGCGTCTATTTTTACACGACGTTTGTTTCATATTTATTACCGACCAGAGTTGCTGCAGTACTTTTCTGGCGCGACGATTGAATCATTGTTTCAGCGCCATATCTCCTTAACACTTAGGGGCCTGTAACAACAACGTGGCCGCGTTTTCAGACTGGAAGAATAAAGACGCATCGCGCTGTTCGACAAAAATTCTTCCTTATACCTTATACGGTAAGCATACGGTTCAGTTTAATGCCCATCTGTCTGTCAACAATCAAATCGCCGTCATAAACTAAATTAAAATATATCAAACTATACAGGATGATATTTTTATCACTTTAATCAAAAGTAGGTATATTAAATATTGTAATCAGCGTTGATTAATAAAATTGATAAAATTGTTATTGTTATGGTGGTTGTCTCTTAGGGATGGTTATTGCTACCAGATGGGCTGTCCGATTTATGATTTCGCACTGCCACTGCGAATTGTGTATGTCATCCAAGCCTTTGCTCGCAACTTAGTTCGCGTAACTTATAAGTTATAATCTGAATGTTATTCAGATGTATTAAACTATGTATTTAGTTTTTTGCATAAAATTTATCATAATATATCATGATCCACACTGACTGACTGCCGACAATTTTAAGCACATTTTTAATTACATTAATTTGCCCTACCTACATTTTCTAATTTGTTGCTTTGATGATACTTACTGCCTTAAAAAAGTGTTAAGAAATTTTAAAATCACTTGTAGACAGAGCTAATTCTGTCAATAAAATTGTACAATTGGATAAGTAATTGCAATTGGACTAAATGCGTCTGTTGATTATTTTTCAGTTAGTTTATTGATCAACCCAGTTGTATTTATTTCTTGCTTATTTGAATGATAAAATTGAATGATTTTTTCGATATATTTTATTTCTTTTATTATTGTCTTTTTTTTTCATATTTAGCCAATACCTATTGTAATTTTTTTGGGAATTAAACCTTTTTAACCTTAAATAGATATTTTTATTACGTCTACAGTAAAAGTGATTATGTCTACTTAATAAAGGAATGAATTTATCTAATCTCAAAACAATAAAAAGAATCAACAGTTATATGGAAAGTAATTAAAGACAAAATGAGCCAATGTAGAATCCAATCTAAAACTAACAACACATAATGGCGGAGAATAGCTTGAGAAGCGGATCACCAGTCCCTTCCAATGTACGAGTGCATAACATGGCTCTGGAGAAAACGTTGGTAATTGTGAAGAGATACAATATGAAGGCGACGTTGATTTGTTTGAACCTACTCCACCTTGGATATACGTTATTTGGACTGTATGGTGGTTCTGTGTGGTGATTTGTTTTTATATTTACCTATATATTTTTATACTGTTTACAAAAGTTGACATGTTTATTGTGGTTATCACCGTTTAACTTCGCTTTGTTTTTGTTCTGTTTTTGTTTGAGTATTAATAAGTGAACCGTCATTTTATTTCCCACTTTTTAATGCAAACATAAGTCCTCATTAAGAAGTTGGATAGGATTGGACACCTCATCGCATACAAACTTTAAAAAAACAATAGAATTTCTGATTGCTTCTCTACTCCCATTTTTGATTCCTGCTTGATCGTCGCGAATGCTCCACTGCAACACAGCTCACATATAAACAAACAATGTAGGAAAAGACGAAGTTTTAAAACTAGGATCATGTAAAGTCTGACATCGCTTGACACAGCCTCGTTTCGGGTTTTGTCTTTAATTTTTTTTAATCTTCTAACAAAATCGAAAAATACTATTTAATATAAATTTGCAACTATGTATTAAGGTCGATTCACACATATCAGTGAAGCCACAGTTCCGACACAGTTCCGCCACAGTTCAGTATCAGTGCTACAGTGTTACTTCGGTGATTTAATTCACACATAAGTATCAGTGCTCAGTCAGTGAAAACGTGTGCGTCGTCAAGTATTTTGATTGTTGCTATGGCTCTGTTCAATACTACGGAGCTCTAGCAATGATAGCTATTGTTCTAGACGAAGAAGGAGCAGCATCAAGAAAAAGGAGAAAATGCATCAAGGAAAAAGAGGAAATTAGTTTTGTATTTCGAATCCATGTACTTTGTATGAGACAAATCATACAAAACCCTATTTTCACGAACCGATTCTATCAATCCTCAATTTAGTTTTTGATGCCGCGGGGTCAGTGATCCGACAAAAAATATCGTTGTCAACGAATACGTCCGTGATTGACTATTTCGGCAGTGACACTGACAAGTGGGGATGCGTTCATAGATAATATTTCGCACTGTGCCGGAACTGTGTCGGAACTGTGGCTTCACTGATAAGTGTAAATCGACCTTTATAGACAATTGACATAAAATGTAGGGATATGTAGGTACTTAGCGTAGCAGCAAGCGTGTTATGTTACAACCACAACTTTATAAACACTTAAATTTATAAGTGGAAATATTTTACGGTACTTATTCTGCATAAGTATAAATGAGTGCGAATAGTACGATAATAATAGTGTTAAGTAAACCGTAAGCCGCAACAGATTAAATAAACAACAGAATTGCTTTAATCACACCACCATGCTTAATTGCATTGCAACCGCGATATGCAGTTCATTAGTTGCATTATCCTGTCCAGTTACACGTATTATTAGAAGCAGAGGCCATTCAAAGGCCCCATATAACAGCTCTATTGTTCTCTCGATTTATGCTTTCGTTAGCTCTGGAACTTATTATGGAGAGCTACGGTGCTGGCCCGGGTTTTATTAAGCTCACAATAGACAGTGTGCAAACATTACGCATAAATGAAAAAAAAAACATGAATATTAATTTCAATGGATTTTCGCACGATGTAGATATACCTTTTTCCGATTTAGCAGATTTCCAATAAACACTTGATATACTGTATGTATACTCGCGAGCAGAATAATTGCATCACTTTTCATTTTTTCGTGCCCACCTAATAACTTTGTTAATCTTTAACAAAATCTGAAAATTGTGGTACCAAATGAAAGCTGACAATGTAACGCATTAGAAAAATGTTTAATTCGGATTCATTTTCAAGTCCAAGGACTGAAAAAACTCGGAATCCTGAAACAATCGCAAAATGCATAAAAATGAATGTAGGAAAACTGAGAATGAAAGGACAATTTTTCGGAACCAAAAAATTTATTGTGAAATTAATACATGGTGTTACCACCCCTAGCTTTTTTCACACAATTCAGGCGTCTTTTCATTGACCTAATCAACTTCCTGACATAGTCCTGAGGTATCGCATCCTACTCCTCCAGCAAGGTTTCTGAAGGCTCCGCAACATCGGATGGGGCAGGATTCCGCTTCCGAACCCTCCTCTTTAGGCAGTCCTACACGTGTTCGATAGGATTTAGGTCCGGGCTCATCGCTGGCGAGTCCATGGTGTCAATGCCCACCTCGCGAAGGTGGCCCTTGCGGTATGACAAGGGGAATTATTCTGCATTAGCAGGAACCCCTCATCAAACCTCCAGGATGTTGGTGATGTACCTGGCAGCGGTCAAACCACCGCCACGACCTCCAGAAGGCACGAAAACCAGCGTAGTTCACTCAGTTCACCCGTCGTAGGAAATGCCGCCCCAAAATATAACGGAACCTCCTCCGTAGGCGACTTTTTGCGAGAAGCAGCACTGAGCAAATCGCTCCTCTGGTCTCCTGTAGACCCTTCCTCTTCTGTCACAGCCCAACAGGCATATTCTGCACTCGTCCGAAAAGAGAACGGGGGTCCACTGCTCAATTGTCCAATTGACATGAATATCTGCAAATTAACGTCGTGCTGCTCGGTGTCGCGGCAGCAACCTGGGCCCCGTCGCAGGTCTTTTTGCTTTAAGGTTGGCTGTCTTGAGTCTCCTTCTAACTGTCCACTCACTGACAGCCACTCCTCGGACCTCACGGAGTCGCTGATGGAGAGCAACGCCCGTCTGGTGACGATCTCGGAGAGATGACTTGTCAAGGAAGCGGTCATCCCTCTCTGATGTGCACCTTCTGCAGCACGTTCTTGGTCTTGAAGTAAAGGCCCCAGTCTGCTGGAACCTCTGGTAAACTCTACAAACTGTAGGTTGGGTTAAATTCAGCTCGGCAGCTAGGGAACGTTGGCTATGGCCCTCTTGCAGCAAACGAACGACGACGGCGACTTCAGCTTCAGTGGTGTCCATGTTTCCAGGTATTCTTCACGGGTAAAATATGCGGAGATGTGTACCGGTCGACTTCTGACAAGTGACTGATTACCCCCCCTCCTGTACTCCCGTTATTTAGGCGACAAAGTGAGCTCAACTCGTGCACTTAGTAAGGCGGAAACCCCCACAATCTAGGAAAATGCCTATAATCCGAAAAATATTGAGCCGATTTCCATGTTTATTCACTTTTTGTAGAGCTTAGATGTCCATAAATAGGAATTCGTTAAAATATTTTAAAAAAATATCCCTTTTACAAAGTTATGCTTTGCAGACGAAAAAATGAAAGGTGATGCAATTATTTTGCTCGCGAGTGTATTTTAAACCTACTTATTTATTTAAGCACTAACTTTTTGAAATCACTCCCTCGTGTAAAAAGTTAAAATGTAGCCAAGCCCTATTACTTTTTTAAAAGCTATCTATTTTACACATTCCATAACTATGAAATCAGTGATTTAACAGTACAAACGTGAGTATATGGATAATCACATATTACAACTATATATTAATCTACAAGTGATAGTATTCTAAAAGCAGTTATTAGCGGCGTTACTATAAAATAAATACCGTCAATGTATAGCATACCTACTTATTGAAATTAATGCTATACCTACCAAATGCCATTTTTCCATTCTACACCGAACCCTAATCTGTTGGTTTATTCCCATCTCGGGTTATATATATTTACACCGATTCGAAAATAGAAAAAGATCTATCTATATACATGCCTATACTGGTATAGCATTCGGTCATTACTATTCTGTGAGTTGAGTATATATTAAGTTTGGATAATAAATTGGGTAAAGGAATATTTATTTCCTTGTCATTCGACTAAATAAATTTATGCAATTTTTCGTCTAAATAATTACCTACCGTTACTTCTGCCTTACCAACTTCTTAGAATAAAGCTTACATTAAATAAATTACTTTTTTTATGCACCGAAGACATAATAAGAATGGTAATAAAATATATTTCCCACGTAATATAAAACAATTCGATATCCGATATCATTGGATCAAATTGAAACGCTTACGTGCTACAAGATGTAATGGAAAAACACATTGTGTATTCAAGAATTCAAGATAAAAAAACAAGTGAGTTCGAATTTTCTATTACAAGATAATGAAATAACAATTTTTACTAGTAAAATAGCTGTTCGCTTGTTGCGATTTAAATACGAAATCGTGTCATTCCGAGCCGCGACGTGCTACCATTGTTGCCGCGGCCGATCGTGCACGCGAGATAATTTAAAACATTTTCTTTACTTATCTATCGCATAATAAACGCGACCGGTATTGTCTCGGCGCCGCCGCGCCGTTTTGCTCGCCGTCGCGTGACTGTACCCAGTTAGTACACCACACTGGGGGAAACTTCATAATTTCGTACACCGTATATTACCCGCAATACGTTCAACAACAACCTTTTACATGAACTCTTACTCGTAGTTATCTCTAACGTAGCAAACAAGTCTCTCGCGACAGCCTCACACTTTCGTAGAGAAAAGAGAAAAAAACATTTGATTTTGCAATTTAAAGTTGTAAACATCATTATTTACTAATTTTAAGTTCAGAGGCATAGTTGTTTGTAGAAGGTAATCTTCGAAATTCTCATGGAATTAAAAAAAACTATCACCAATAGTTGGAATAGATTTCAGGATGGACGTTTAGCCAGCTTAGGTTTAGGTGGAATATTAAGAGGGTACGCTACCAGCGTTTTTCCATACAGATGTATTCCCCTGTTGTCTCCCTGGATAATCCTTCTAGAGCAAAATTTTTTTGTCATAAAATCTAGGTCTGCTAAAGCTAGTCCCTATCATTTGCATTTTTTCCACCAACTAATTACATAAGAAAATACGACTTCTCAAAAATCTTTAATTTTAATTTTTCAAGGCGGAAGAAGTCGAGGGCAACAGCTAGTAAGTACATGCGAAATGTGACTTATGACGAGTGGAACCGAGTAAACCCTACACAGCGTCACCGACTCCAAACGTGCTTTCCCTCAGCAATAAAGACACCCAAAGAAGTGTTCACTTCAAAAACAAACTTTCTAACATTTGTATTTCGTTTATACGAACCCGTGTTTCAATATAGTGAAAAGACACGTCTTAGTTCTGATTGATAACAACTAAGGTACGTTTTCGCGGAGCGGGATCATTAAAGCGACCACTTCTTCTATTTATGGTGGCCCTGCTGTCTGCCGGCATATTGATTGCGACAACCGGTTGCCTCCATGTTGCGTCGTAAAACCAAAGCTGGTCTTATAAATTTATCGTCTTTGCAATTTTTACGTTGGCATCGCACACATGTGTGTAAGTGATTTTATCGGGTTGCGATTATGTATCGGACAAACGAGATGGACCGCCTCGTAAAACGCTCTGTGACTTTTCAAATTATATGTAGAAAAAAATTGCAATGCACCGATCGATGCAAAGTTGCAAACGAGTTCTTTCGTCGTTGATTTCAAAGTGGTCAATTAGTATGGACAAGTTTGTTTGGTATTTCAAAGGAATCTTTACATGTGTAGTTTAATTGCCTTAAGACTGGCTAACTATTTTGAATAAATAATGAAGACGTTCCAAGTTTACAACATTTTTAAACACTATTTCGAAATTATGAACTGGGCATTCAGTCTTTCAGAAGACCATCCTTAAAATACTTATATAAAACTGTGAATAAATGAGTCATTATCATAAATGTAAATTATTTTATGTCAATAATAAATTTTAATACATACTTTTGTATCTCCGCTTCACAAATAAAGGGAAGACATAAATAAAGTTGAAGAGAGACACTGACAACAGCGTCATTATTAGATAAACTGTAAAATAAATGAATGACAGCGAAATAGCAGTGATTTGAAGAACTCGGAGAAGATGATGCATTACAGAGTCGAGTCGCGCGTGGTTTGTTGTCCATGAAACCCAATATTGTCGGAGTTAGTGCGGCTGAAATCCGATACCACGTCCAAGGCCCCGTGTGAATTTAGTACTTGTAAAGTTTTTTAATCTTCTCTTGGAAGTCGTTAGCTATAGCTTAGGTACCTACTTATTTAACAATGTCTAGTTTCTATATTATATTTAAAAAAAAACAATATTCGTGTGCGATTTGTGAGCGGCATAGATTGGGTATTTATTAAAATTTCATGAAATCTAAAATCAACAATTTTTTTAAATCAAAACGAACCAACAAAATTGTTACCATAAAAGATTTGGAATTTCTGTAAATTATTTTCAACGTCACTTTTAACTCGTGCCACTTACTTAATGATGTGTCATGTATTTTTTTTATAATAGTTCTCATCAATCACATATTATGTACGAAGGAATATATCTCATTTTCTCGTCACATCCATAAAAGGTAAGAAATGAGAAAGTAGCCGTCTAATAGATACAATAGGGCTGGATTTCTGATAGGATACTGTCTTGTGCTGCAACTTTCATTCATAGCAAAAAGTTGCTGAATGACATTAGACGCGTATATTAATTTCTTACCAGTACCGTATATATCGAACGGGTGGACATAATTGCTCCATTATAGATATGGCTAAGTATATGATAAATTAGTGTAGTGTTAACACAATGGTTGATCGCTCTGTAGACGCAGGTTCTAATCTCTACCATGTTTTTTGATCCTATATATCCTCGAATACTAACAATTTGTCAATCCACCTTGTAATTAATTGAGCGGCCCTTAACTAATTCTATTGGATTAGGATTCTATGAATTGATTGGAGCCCAGTGCTTAGCACCTCGGCACAATGCTGAGCCAGTATCCGATTTACTGCCGCGAGGACACACACATCTTATCTGTCTGTTTTATTAATTTACTTATGTCTTTTTGTTTTTGTTGTTTATGTTTTTTATGTAATGTTTTATGTTAATGTCCTTCGTGCAGTGAATCTTTCTTTCTTTCATTGGGTAGCCCTCTTGCCGTTTTCAGGTTCGGTCTGCATCTTGCATTTCGGATCTCTCAAATTCAAGTTTTAATTAGAAATTACGGTACCCATTCCTGCAATGATGTAGGTACGTACATTTTTATGTATAATGGCCAGTGAGCAACCTGACGGTTCACTTAATGGTAGATTGGTAGGTCCATACTTCTTGCGGTACCTCACCAACCAGTGAAGGTTGGCGATCAGCCTGGAACAGTTCTCTGTGTTTCTTGTTCGTCGGAACAGCTCAAATGCGTTAGCTATCATTAGATATTGTTCAGCCACCACTTCTTAGTTCGCTAATTATACATCTGATACTGTCGCCTTTTAATACAAGGCTCCTTAACTCACTGAAATTCAACAGCACACGGTGCTTATTTTGCAGTTGTCTTCTGAATTCTTCGATGCCATGCCAAAAATTTTATTTGATTGATTGATTTATTTGATCAGGTTGACAGGCTCTGATTTCATCAGTGGTGGATAGTAACATATGTCGCATACACGAATAAATAGTAATAGTGATGAAATTTCATTGCACATTTTCTCCGCGTTCCTTTCGACACTAGCCGACTGACCAATACTCACGTAAAAGGCAAACAGCCGTGCGAACTTTATCCGGGGAGTTGCAATTGAAAGGCTACTCCGTTTCGTGAGCCTCTGATTAACTTTTTATGAAGTTATCGCAAGTATTCACATGCAGGACGGTATCGCCGTATAAGGGAATGCATCGGAGCCGGTTTTTGTACATGTCTTTACACGGCTCCCTTCAATCTTGATAAACTCGACGTATTTGCGTATCATCTGGCCGTAGTTGTTTTGTTTAAAATTCTGCAATGACTGCTGCCGTTGTAAAAAATACATATGAGGTCATGATTTTATTTTTCTACAATTTCTCTCTGAAAACATTATACTCGGGTCACAGAGTAAACTAATTACACGCTGCGTTATATTTTGTTTACCTGGGTGCATGCTTAGCTGGCTCATATGGCTGTGCCCACGCAGAATTGGCGGCGGCGCCCAAACCCACGCAATGTGGTCGTCGCGAATCCGCAGCCGCAGCAAACGTGCGCCAAGATTAAATGATAGATGAATAGTCGCACGCTCATTATCAATGCAACTTTCTTCATCGTTTATTCAAATAAACGATCAGCACATTCTTCACATTGCACGTGGGCGTAGGAGTAAGTGTAGTGTATGGAATCCAAAATGTTTTACTTATTTTGCTACCAGTAATAAACAAAGTTGTAAATACTATTTGTAGCCTAGAACTGGAGCGGTCATTGATCTCCTGCGCACTATTATTATCTCGATAACTACTGCAATAATGTTTAGAAAACACGAGCCTGATTTCAAACATATATTATGGCTGACTTGTTTATACGGTGTGTGTGTATTTTAACACATTACATTACAAGTTAAATGGTTACATAACAGCGTCGCGATTACCAGGCGCACATAGATAGGCGAGAAGTGGCAAGATCGCGCGAACACTCGGTAACCCTGAAGTCGGACGCGGGGTCGTTGCACGCGCATAACCCACTTACGGTGCACGTAGATGCAGCGCAACGCCTGCAAATCTCTAGCGCATAGAATCGTCACTACGAATAACTCCGTCATGTTGCGATTTGTTGTGCGCTATTGTGCCTAGAAAATATTAAATTGCTTTATCAGAGAGACACAGTTTCTATAATCGCTTTATATTTATGTTGTACAGCAGCGTACCTAAACCTGGGCGTGTTTATCTCCCAAGTTTCCTTATACGGTTCAATTTATGCGCTTTAATTGCGCCGGAGTACGCGATTCACATAATCAAGACTTAATTGCGAGGTGTGGTCTCGAAACGTTTACAGCTTTAACAAATTACAAGGGCTAGATAATGTAGCGCCTATGTTAGTTCGACACTCGATGTCACCCATTATATATACAGGTATTTTCAGTATTAATTTTACCGGTACTCTATCCGTGTTTAATTTACTCTATCTGTATTATATAAGCAACCGATTAATTCTAAGTGGCTTGGTAACCTGCAGATAGTTTCCACTCTGAATGAGTATAAAGCTATGGTCGCATTACTCCAGGTTGGCCAGCAATTTATTGTGATAATCACGTTATAGTAATTTGATTTTTATTGCCATTAATCCTTAATGTCTCTAGGCTACAGTTCTGGCTTTCGAATTGCATAGAAAACAGGTTTTGTTTCACATATAACATTTTGATAGTTATCGTAATAGGCGCAAGGAATCTTGTAGTGAACCAAAACACTCAGAAACAACAAAACAAATCTCAGAATTCAAAACAATCGGAAGATATTGAAACGATGCCAAAAGAATATTGATTAAGAACTGTGATCTTTCATGTAAATATTAGTTTTCATGTATGTAGGACTGTAGGTTCATACATGGTAGTCTATGTATGTATACATGGTAGTTAGTTACACTTTTTATTTATCTTTTACGTGTTTAACTACATGGTACTAACTCTGTAGTCTATCTAAAATGTATAGTAAAATATATTGCAAGCTTTAAATATTTGGGTAAAATCCATGAAAGCGTCCGAAGCCGAGGCGCTTCGCTAGTCAATATTAAATTTAATGCTTAAGTACGGTCTGGATTACAACATTTTCTTCCAAAAGAATATTTTTCCTTAAAAAATAAATGTAAACTCGTGTTTATAAACAAAAAGTAGATAAAAGTAGTCCTTGATAATTCTGTAGTACAAATTTATCTACAATTGCACTTGAATTATTATATAACTAGCAAAACGACTTGTTTGTGCCGCACCTACCTACTGTTATCAAAGAAAAAAAAAAAAAAACAATGAATAATATTTTATTTATCTACGATTGCCTACGTGACCTACCCACACGTCTACAGTTTACGATAGGTATTTTATTAGTCACAGTGTATATCATTATTATATTAGTTTACTTATGAAAACGATCGCGTTGTACACCCATTGCATTAATTTAGTAATGTCATACTTACTCGATAGTCTGGCGATGATTCCAGCACAAATTTAAATACAATTCTAAATATTATGAAGATTTGTGCGTCCAATCAAAACAAGTATGTACAATACTTACTTTCATAAGTGACAGAACATATCCAAAGGATTTGGTTCAAATTTGCGAACAATAACTAGTTACAAATAGTAAAATGATTGAAACAACCCACAGTGATAAAGTTGTAAACAAGGATTAGAACAATGAGCTACTTGATCTGTTAAACATACACAGAAACATGCTGTTATTTTATGGTGATCAAATCAAACAGGCTGCCTGCCTAGTCCCAATTGAAATCAGTTTCTCAATAAAAAAAGTGAGCACTCAAAGCAATAAGAGTTGTTTACTATTGAACGATACATGCTATACAGCAATACATAGAACCAATGTAACAAACCCCTTTAAGTACCAGGGATTTGTTAGATGTAACGTATATTTTTGAGAAAAAGCGGGAATGAAGCGGTCGCAAGCGGACCATTAGCCCTATTGTTATTGCCGTATTCCCAGTAATGAAACGCTCGTTTTCGTCCTTTAATATTACCGCTTCTCCCTCTTTACTCACTGTAATTGCACTCCTGCTTGATTTCACTCTTACTCATTGATTTTCAGTTTGTGTTTAATTAATTCTCAACGAAACATTTTTAGTCTTCACTCAATTGGCTTCAGTTAGATTTGGTCTGAATTCTCGTTTGAAAGCAACAGTGCATGCTGATGAGGTATAAGGAGACGGAATATTGGCTTTTGAAGTGCCTTTATAGTCTACGTAGAGAAATCCAATGCAGTTGTTTTTCAATCTGAACGGTTCGCCGACATTTTTGCAACATTGCCACGAGCTATTGAAGCCAACGTGCCCTTAGAGGAGCGATTTACATGGAAACTTAGTGAAATATTCCCATCAGCTGCCGATTGTCACGTTTTATTGAGATATTCAAACTTTCTCCCTCGGGATTTGTGCATCTAATTTAAATAATGAGATGCCTGGCATTGTATACGACTTCATCTCAGCTCATGATCTGCAAAGTTGGATTACTCATGTAAATTAGAGAAAAGAATGCTTTTCATAAGTCGTAGAGGTTTAATAATATTCTATATGATTGTCAATAATAGTCGGATATATTTTAGTTTGTGTAGCGCGGACATATTTTGCTCTACACTTTCGCCCACGATTCAAGGCGGCCGAGGTGAAGTTCAAGACTATTTATAAACCGAGCCAGCTCCTTACTCGGCCTATTGATCGTCTAGAGAGCACGCACCCCGTATTACGGTAGGTTAGTATGCTCGTAGCTGCGAGCGTTCGTAACTCCCGGAACCCGACGAAAACACCCGAAATTTTACATCCCCGGGAAGTATTGATCGGACTTGACATTGAAATCGTAATAGACGCAGCAAACAGCTGGGAAGCGGGGTGCGTGCCCGGCCATTGGTAGCACGCAATATTACCCCGCCCACTGTCAGATTTAACATTTCTTTCTTCCTATATTTTCAACACGCCACTGAACTCACTTAAAATACCTCGCATTTTTAACATCGTAACTGCAGCAGTTATTTGCCTCGATTGTATTTCCCGTAGCCATATAACCTCCGATATATTCATTGTTGAAGACGTGTCTTCTAATAATTATGCACAAGAGCCCTAGGACCGTTGGTGAGGCTCTAAAATCTCATTTATATTCGCCGCGGTCGGAGTTTGAATGTTATCTAAAATCCGTGTTTAGGTGTCGGGACTGCTATAATCTGGGAACTAAACACATCGTCAGCAGACAAAGCTTTGTTCTTGCGAAACTTCGTTGAGACAGTCGATTTAATAAAATTAATGTCTTCGTGTAAAATAATAACGATATTTTATTAAAAACAACTGAGTATTTTTATAAACATTTACATTGGGTTGGATAAGATTACGTCGAGTGCAGCACCACTGCCCACATAAACAACTCTTATCTTCGGTGCCAAATTTTATCTGCAAAGGTGCCGTGTTCCGCAACGATATGTTCATTAAAAATAAGTACATATTTTTTTAGTTCATGGATTCGCATTATGACTCTATTTAATGAGATAATAATTAAAAAATAAATTTATTTATGTAACTGCAACTTGAGTTTCTGCAAGCTCGTATTTACAAGAATTTCCGAATGAGTTTTTCTGAGAGATGTCTGACCGACGAGACTGCAGGCTTACGTAGATGACGTCATATTTTTTTTTTTTTTTTTTTTATATAAGTCAAGGCAGCGCTTGGCCGCGATCTCACTTGATGTTAGGTGCAGATGCGGCCGAAGGTGGACCACGCTTACCTAGTAGATGCCCATTTACCCTACGTTTGAAGACCCCGAGATTGTAATTTTGGGGAAACACAGACGCAGGCAGTGAGTTCCACTCCTTAGCAGTTCGGACAAGGAAGGTGGAACTGTAACGCTTCGTGCGTGACCGAGGAACTTCAACCACGAAGGGATGAAACCCCCGCCCGCGCCTCGTGTTTCGCAAGTGGAACGGTTCCGGTTGGATCAAATCGAAGAGAATGGACGCACACTCTCCATGGTGCAGACGATAGAAAATTGATAGACATGCTACTTTTCGCCAATTTTCGGGCAGCCGTTTTGGCAATGGACTCGATATGCCTACCAAAGTTCAGATCGGAATTAAGGTCTACACCAAGAAGTTGCATGTGGTCTGTGATTGGAACAGACACTCTCCGGAATGACGGGTTCAGGTCAAATGGACTCCGTTTCGCAGAAAAAAAGACACGCTTGAGTCTTCGGGTACATTTTCTTGATATTGCGGGTATTGGTCGTGTTTGTCTAGCTAGTCGATGTTATCAAATAGTAGAAGTTACGTAATCGAGACATTCTGTTCTGGTTTGGACAAACTATTCGGGACTTCTTCTATAAAGAATATAATATGATCGTTACTGTGCATTCTGCCCACACAATGAAAACACGATTTTTAAAATCTATTTTACTTCTTTATCTTTTTACATTATTTAACCGTCTTGTTTTCCCCGTACAAGTCACTACACTTACCCGCGTTTCCTGTACAAGGTTTCTTGTTCGACGACATTTTATTTTAACTATGCTGATAAATTTCCTTCTTGATAAAATACCTAAGCCTGCATTTAGTGGCGACGTAAATTACTTGTGTGTTCAGCTTTCTAGATAAAGAATACTGAACCTTATCATTTGTAAATACACTTTCACATTTACTAGTCATTAGAAAACTAGTACCTTGATCACAAGGGCAAAAATATTACAACAATTTCATGTTATTGCAAAATATCAGATATTTTTCAAGTGAATGCAATGATCTGTTACAAGTTCCAGATATTTGTAAATCACAACCAATTTCTTTAAAAACAGAATAGGGACCGATTGCACTGGGTGTATTTTATTTACGTAATTTGTTATTGTAAGATGGATAACACATGATACATTAGTCGGTCGGTCTGCGTCTGGATCTTAGATGTTTGTTTGCTTTTTCATTCGCAGTTTCTTCTTCCTTTCATTTTCTATTTGAAAAACTTGTCATATTTTTTTAATAAATATTAATGCCAAACTGTGACGATTTATTGAGAAAATTCAATCAAGCATTAATCCTCTGGAAGGATGGCGAATCCGATTAAAACATGGAAAACCGAAGACACACCGAGATGTTTTCGCTGAATACTGATCAGTTCTATTGAAATTATTCCAATGCTCGGGGCTCAGCCGTCAGAAAATTTCATAAATAAAAAATGCGAACGGCGTCTGCTCCGATGCATTTCTATGGAATCACGGCACCTCCAAGTTAAATAAGTGATCACCGGTCGACGAAGACGTGAGCTGAAGCCGAATCGACAACCCGAGGCTGCGAGTTTTGCTTTGTGATTTTTTATGAGTAGGTAATCCTTATCCGTATTCAGCCGTGTTGTGCTGATTTGTATAGAGCTTTGTTGTCAGATTTTCACGGCTAAACGGTGGTCGACGAATATGCATTTGCCAGTAATTAAAGGAGAAACAATTGGGCAGTTATAAATTTTAGATAGGAAAGCAAAGGTCGATAGATTGGCTGTGGCAGCGGGCCGGGCGGCGCTCCTGCTAATCGATCGATGTCTGTGCACACTGCCTGCTGGCTGCTGCACCCGCGCCCTCTCATTTGTCTCGCTCGCGGTCGCGCCACAGCCGATACACCGTCCTCTTCGCTTCGTTATTCATAGTCCCTAACCACCCGGTAGTCGCCTGCCTCCCGGTGTCCTCCCGTATTTAGACACTGCACGATCTAATTTATGTTTTAAATTGTTCGCTTTTAAACTTCTCTTCAGGCGGCGGAGGGCGGTAACGACTACATCTAGGGTTATCGTTATGAGAGAACCTGCGATGTAATGGGCTATATCATTATAAATTTGTCGAGCTTCCACGAGCTGTTTTGAGTTTAGACAGTACTGTTATAAATGTGGCGCAATTTTCGCCCTTTGCGAGTCCGACCTTTTATTTCGTGATTTATTTTATATCGATTTATTTTCTAGCTTTCGAAATATGCAAGGCTGGACGACATCTACTTTCAATTGTTGCGGGGCCTTGGCACAAGCGTGCTGCAGGTCGGCCAACATAGGAATAGCACAGTGGTATTTCGGTATCGCGACGTGTTGCGCCTGCGCAGGCTGCTTACATAACGCACCTGCCATATCGGGCTGCGAACTGCAGTGCACGATCACTCGCCCATTCTATGAATTACTTAGAGGTCATAGACCTTATCCATTATCGAGATCGATGTGAATTCTACTTAGGCGCTACTAATAAATGTAGGCGAGCGTGCACGACTAGATTAAATTGAATTGAATTTATGACGTAATAAACTTACAAGGTGGAACTGCATACTCGTCGTAAAGTACAAACAAAAACGAATAAAGTGAGAGTAGATTATGCGTCTAAATCCATTGAGTAGCACTTCGCTCTTTGTTCGAGCACTTGTAAGACAAATAAATACGTAAGGAACGACGCTATCTTGGGTGGAATCGCCGACGAAAATTTTTAGCTTTCCTCACAAGTTTCCAAGCGTAGGGGTTAAAGCGCAAAACGAAGTCGCCGGTTTTAGTTCGTTTTTCCGCGTTTTTCACGTCTGTAAATTCTTTAAATCCTTTAGCATCCCTAAGGAGTCGGCGTCTGAGGATAAAACGGGAACGGCCTGCTTAAATACAGAAGGAGCTCTCAACGAGTGCGCCAACATCACCCCTATGAAATTTTAAACTTACTTAATCTTGTTTTAGCGTCAATTGCTTTCGAGTGCTCATCTCAAGTTGCTACATCACACACTTGACTCAACGTGTCACATCGTTTTAATTACACATGTTATAACAAAATTTCAGTTTCGAAAGTTGATAACGAATCGCAATTTCGGTTCGGTTCGGTTTGTTTCCATTAAGTGAGTGGTAAAATATCAGGTTTCGAGAAACAACAGTGTAACTTGGCCTCGCCTAGTCGTGCCTTGCGGCGATAAATCTTGGTTGGTGCCTCCGGTTAATACTCTGGATTAGGCACCAACCAGTGAGATATGCATCATAGACATACGCCGTTTAACTATAACTAGGTGCAGAATATTCTTCACCACCATTATTTATTCGCGAGTCGTGTTTATAGTTGCCAACTGTTTATTATTTCCTATCTTTGTAATGCGATGAAAGAGTGTTTACTCGGTTTATATTGGAATGGGACCAGCTTACTCAGTGGAAATGTACTACATTTTTGAAAACATTTACTGTTCCCGCACGATAACCTCATATTTATTTGGACAGTACACCCGCTTGTCTCTTGAGATTATAACTTGATACAATTTGTTCTTTGAAAACGGATTCTGTCTCATCTCTGACTGGTGACTTGTATATTGGTACCAAAGCCATAAATACATCTAAGCCATTGATCTTCATTATTTCTAATTCGCGTGTGAGTTTGAACAACTCAGAAGTCGAATATATTTGAAGGTATTGACCATAAATAACTGTGCAGTCGTCGGCCTTCGGATTACCCATTCCATTCCCATAATGAATCCATTATTACATTGATATGTAAATGTCTGCCGCAAATGCTGGAAGGATGTAGACGCTATTTTAAATGTGCGCTTACTAGTGAATAGATCGTTAAGACTGTTAAGGATTTTTGGAATACATCTTACTGAAAGGAATTAAGCAAAATACTTACTCAAATTATTACAACCAATATTATTAATCAAATTTGAATAAATCTTAAGCCTGGTTTAAGAATGATCGGTTTGAGTATCACAAAATTATTAAGTCTTGAGTGTCAAGCCAAATCGTCACCTAAGTAATTCGGTCGGGATTAGGCTTTCTGGTAGCCATTTCTCAGGAATTCTAAAGGAATGGTAATAATAATTTATTTGAGTAATGAGTATTCACGTTTCATATCTCTATTGCCAAGTGGCCAACCATTACGATTAAGTCCAGCGTGAACGTGGCCGCTTAACAAATGCACATTGCAACGGATTCCGAAGTCAACGACCGATAGCATTGTTCTCGAATCTTCCATCAGTGCTGTTGTTATTGTATTTTATTGTTATCAAACACCGGTAATACTTAAATTAATAGCTATTGATGGCTTTATCGTGAAACTAACATTTGGATAAGTGATTGCGATAATACCTACTAGTTTAATATTTTACATAGGTAATTCTTTACAGTACAATGACCGATAGAGAAACGCCTTCAAGGCGAGGCTTTTAACGCGGTAATTATAGGGCAGGCGATTTTCAACGGGTAATAAATGGCACTTTACAGAACAAGACTTAATTACTGTGATTTGTGGGATCAATTAATTAAAATTTTGCCGTAATTTTAAACAAATATTGACAACATTTTTTTGGTCTCACCACCGAATACCACTATCGGTATACAACTAGCTGCATTGAAACTCAAGAACTCTTCTACGAGCTACAAAGCTTTTCCCATAGGCATCAATTCTCAATTGACATCAATTCTCGTCTTTGTAAAACAGGGATAACGGCATACTTCCACTGCCAAAATTTGAAATGTAAATAGACAGCCGCAAAGGTTTTCAAATAAAGATATACAAATAAAAGTGAATGCGATAACTTACTAAATATTTCCCATAGGTTTTCAAACCCCTGGGGAATATTTTTTTTTAAAGTTTTCAATTCGAATGCGTGGACGCATCCACGCGTCCAACTTCGCACGAATTCATTTTTCGTGCGTTCCTCGTTTATCGCTCTTTACATTTGTGAGAACCGTATCAAAATACGTTGGGTGGTTTAGAAGAAACAAACAGGCGCGGACGATTACTTCATTTTATAATATATACTTAGAGATGTAACAATTATTATTTTTCAATAGTTGAAAATAATAACGTGTGCGTGTATATAACTACGAATGTAGGTATATAATATAAATTTCATGAGTTTTTTAGAAATAAAAAATAAGATAATTTAAACATTTTATATAAATTATTGCTCAGTATTAACAAGAGTCGTGCTGTGGTGACTGGCCGCTGCTAATTTATATTTAGTACCTACTAAACGCAATTGTAGGAACGTAGTAAACCTAGGACAACATTTAATTTGTTATGTAAATACTCGTGCGTATTATAACTCGTTGATTTGTTGCAACTAGTGTTTGTCGCATAAATAATTTTGAATCATCTAGCCTAGTGTGTCTCTCATTGAGTTCAGCAAATCAGCAAATAATAATCATTATAATCATTAAAATTATTAATTATATAGATATAATAAGATTCACTAAATCGACCTATTATTCTAAAGATCGGCGTCCACTTAATTTTTTTTACATTTAAGTTAAAAAAAAAAAACAATTTGTACACGTTATGTATAGGTACTTATTGATCCTTTTTATTCAAAAAAAAAAATGTTTTTAAAAAAACTAGCTAGTTACAGCACGTAATACGAGTGGGCACACTATTATATTTACAAATAAATATGTAGTTAACATTTTAGCTTTTAAAAAAGATATACTATCTTTTCTACTCAATAATATTTAGAAATAACTCGCAACTGCCTCAACGACTCGTTTATTTATTATCGTGTCTCCAGCACTGATGTCGTGATAAGTTCGCCTTGGCTCGGCCGTTATCCTGCGATACATGGCGCCTTATCGGCATACGCACCTTTACAATGCACCATATTATTTTGCATTTACTGATAAATAAATCCAGTCGTAAACAATATACAGTAAAGGAGCATTGCGAAATTTGGATAATAAATACCTATATGATACCGTTTTTAAATTAAAATCAATTTGTTTTATATTAAAAAATGAATACCAAGAAATTAATCAAACTTAGATGATTCCATAATTTTACTGAGCGCATATGAATATAATCCCTAATTTCGCCAGGAAAAAATCATAATAAGCTTTTGTCCGCGACTTCGACCGCGTCTTGTATGGCAATATGTATGCAAAATTTAGTGATGATCGCTTGAGTAATTAATTAAGGCGTGAAAGTGTATATAAACAAACTAACTTTCGCATTTATGCTACTAGTTAGAATGTAATAAGTCAAAATAATTATAAGTCCACCACCAGTAGGTAGGTACTGGTAGGTACTTTTAGTCTTTAGCTATGTCCTTTTCCATGGTTCTAGCTAAATTATTCTAACTAATTATGCTACTAGTTAAAATGTAATAAGTCAAAATAATAATCAGTACTGGAACTAGTCTTTTTATTTTTTAGCTAAATTATTCTAGCTAATATACTACTAAGTAAATTGTAATAAGTCAAAATAATTATAAGTCCACCATCAGTAGGTACTGGAATTAGTCTTTTTATTCTTTAGCTTATGTCCTTTTCCATGGTTCTACCTAAATCCATAAAATTCAGTTTAGTTGATAAGCTAAGATAGATAGACTTACCTACATCTGCATTTAGATTACTAACTTAAATATAACATAGAAATCGCCATTAAGAAATGTTACCAAATTTCTATTACACTAGCGTGTTCAGTTCACTATAAAGAAGCTACATAATTCAATAACTTTATTAAGATATGTGTTCATTGACATACAAATTTATTTACATGTTAATTACATTAATTATTATCTAAATGAAATATAATTATTAATTCTAAATAAAACTAAACTAAACTAAAATCTAAAAATAAATACGCCTAAAAATATCTATAAACTTTATTAAATGTATATAAATTTAAATTATTCATATCGCCGTCCAACATTATCTAAGTTATAAATATCGTAATGGTTTTAATAAATGTAACTGCAGTTTCACTGTAGGCGAGAGGCGAGGGCGATGTGTTTAAATATTATTGCATGTCGATGCAAAATTATCCTTCAGGCTGAATCATCAATCTTTAACGCAATTAATGGACTTTCAATATGTTTGTAATCAATGGAACCAGTGTAGTGAGTGGCAGTTAATGGTGTGTTTTGATTTCATTTTAACATTATTGGCGTAAAATGTTTATCCATATAACTGTGGATATTCTATCCATACTATTTAATTTTGTATGTTATTGAAAAATATCACAATTATTGTACTTACGGTAAATATAAATTTATAATGACGATCATAAGAGTTTCTTGTAGAAACTCTATTGATAAATAAATATTTTGATTTTTTTAATTTTTAATATTCATAAGGCTTAAATATGTAATAGTAATATGTAAATGTAGAAATAATAATAAAAAAACATAATATTTCTGTGTAAAACATATTGTGCAATAAGTACGTTATTCAATAGCTAGATATAAAATTGTACATTTATTTGCTCAACGCGTGTTTTAAACTTTCGTGTATATTTTTGTACCTGCATTTTTAAGTTCGCTCTAGTAAGGACATTAAATTAAAACGTTCGCTTATCGTCACTCTTCTTATCTACCCAATATAATTAAATATTACATTGGGTAATTTGCAATATTCTACATATACCTGGGTAAGCTGGTACCAAATATTTTTTCCAGCCTAACGCTGGGAGTTAATCTTAAAAAAAAAATCATTCTATTTAAAAGTGTTCAAGAGGCTAAATTGTTATAAAAACTAAGACAAAATGCCTGTTAATCCTAACAAAGACTATGTAAAGAGTTATTATTATAATCGCATTGTTTACGCTGAGAACAATATTGTAGAAGACAATGTAATGTGTCTATTTCCAATAAAAACTTGATTTGTTACTCGCGCAGATATCTTTCAATATAATTATTACGTTTTACTTTCACACCAATATCTTTAGTGTAATTTTGAGTTATTCATTTTCACTTTTATCTAATTTATTGTTCGTGTTCGCCACTAGCGATAACAGCTTACGGTTGTTGTTGAGTTTGCAAAACATCGATAATGGGGACCCGAGGTGACAACCCTGCGTGCAGGGTTATCAAAACTACAATTGCTTGGTCCGTAACGCGCACAGAAACAAACATCTGAATTTATTTCATTATACTATTTTACAATTTATTGCTTCATAATACAAAATATGTATTGCATATTGAATAAAAAAAATGCGTCAACAATATGGGGCGGTCTTATCTTTTAAGATACGGGTTATATCTCTTTTTATATCAGCTGCAATATTATGATTGAAGCAAATATTGTCCATCACTTTTCTTTCAAGGTTTCATACTTTAATAAAATAATATAACGATGCAATTAAAAATGGGATTAAAGGCTTTTCTAGTGACTTATATAACAATTTTATTTATATACTAAAAGAGGTTGCCTCCAGGCCTAATTTTTTCGATATATTAAAAGATTATATATGATATAAGACTTTAATATTATTACATACATAAATGATAAATTCATCACTTTATTTCCTTATTTTAAGAGAGAGTAGTTAGGATTTCAAATTTGCAGAATTTTACTTCGCTAAATATTTATTCAATTTAAAAAAAATGTATTATAAATTTGCGACCCGCCATACACAAACCTTCCTCGTTTATCGCTCTTTCCACTAGTGAAAACCGTATCAAATTACGTTGGGTGGTTTCGAAGAAGTTAGCTAAGATTCAGACAGAGTTGATAGAGACCACTTGATGTTATGTGACTACTCGTCGCCAATCAAAACGAGAAACACCATAGATGTTGCAAAAACGTTGCCAAGCTTGGTGAGATAAGGACTAGCAATAAAGAGGTAATAGGGGAATGAGATTTGGCATTGCTTACTCCCTCACCCCAACATTGATAGTCTTCTGCGATTGCCCTACCACTACTGAATACTACCTTCTCGTAATATTTAGCGTTCTTTGAACAGTTTTTTAAAATGAATTCTTTCGACGCTCATAAATCTACACTAGAATCATTTTCCATTTATTTGAGGATGAAATTTATTACTTTTATGTAAATTTTCTATTTATATAATTAGTCACAGTATACAGTACTTAATAGAAGACATAAATCAGCTTTTATGATAACAGTAAATACATCTTGCAATAACAATAACCATTAGACAACTTGTTTTGCATTCCGATCCGATACAATTGCACACATGCCTTATAACTACATAATAATATAATAACTTTAATTATATTTATTGCAATCTTGCCTTTGATTGGTCATATTTATTACAACTATTATAACAAGATCACGAAGTGTATAGATCTGTATGCAAACTGAGTACTTTTCTGAAAAAATTAAATAATAAATGATTTTTATTTACAAATTTTATAACCAACAATAACTTTGTACTGTTTTGTAATATACCTACACTATAGCCTCAACTTGAAATTCACCTTATGATTGACCCTCATATAAAACAAAAATTACAACATGTTTACATCGATGGATCGTGAAGTTTCAATACTTACCTATATGAAATAGGTAAGTATTGAAACTTTAAAATCCCGATTGGTATTTTTTATCAATTTCAAATTAGAAAAGTGAGGGTTTTTCGTTATAAATGGAACTTCTTCATTCCTTATCAGACTGATAGACGATTAGACAAACACGATTGTAGATCGAATTTGATTGTTGACACAGCTGGCGCACGTGGCTTGTTTAGAGAGAAAATCAACAATAAAGTTTTACCATTTAATGTTTAAGAAAAAACTCTTTGAAGCATCGAGTGAACACGAATGAACTAAGTAAACATAAACTGTAATGTAAGCATAAAGATAAGCTGACAATAATAAAAATCATTCAAGGAGAAGACTGACAACCTCAAACAAAATCACACATATTTTTTTTTTGGATATACCTAGAAAGAATTGGATGAAAAAAAACAGCTAGCAGTCAAGGGAGGCAACGGACAATTTTGTCGTCTGAAAGACTGACTGTTACAGCAAGTGTTCTCCCGGTCGGTATCTATACCACTATTATAAAGCTGAAGAGTTTGTTTGTTTGGTTGTACGCGTTAGTATCAGGAACTACTGGTTAGAATTGAAAAATTATTTTTGTGTTTGTATTTTTGTGTTCTTAACTAGCTGAAAATTATTTTTCAGCTAGTTAAGAATATTGAATAAAAAAATATCTGGCATCTCTTACTTCGAAACACAACATCGAGAACTACTTAATCCTTAATTTTCCTCAAGACAATTTGTTCTTTGTTTTGGGATTTCATGTATTTGTGCAACATATGTTCAATGTATACCTATTTAATGTACGGCCTCCATCGCATTGTGTCAAAATAGTTTTAAAACACGCATTACTTATTATTTATTGGCACAAAAAATTGTAATCTGCGATCTAGACGACTTCATTTGCAAAAATACATCGAATGTTTTCGTAGACTATTCATGGTCGTCGCGTGCAAAACAAATAAGTTTCAATGTTGAGAGCAAACGAGCAGAGCAAATGTTCACAAGTGATGTTTGTCGATGTGAATGAGCTTCGTGCACCATTTTAACTATACATACTGTGGTTCTGTGTGCTGGACGTCGTTTCGCTCGAAACCTTAACACCTCCGCAATAAAGGCCACTTTAGCAAAGTGATCTGTCATTTTCAACGTATTTATAGCAATCCATTAAACTGAATTAATAATTTTGTGTCGTAATACAACAATAAAAGTTTAACGCGTAATAAATTCATGATCACATTGGAGTTGTTAAAATGTGTTTTTTTTTAATTTTTTTATTTATTTATTTACACACAAAAATAATACATATATGGTACACAGTTGAGGTGCACTATAAACTCAGTTGAGTTTCAAGTGTACACCTGAGTTGTCTACAATAGAGAAAAATAGGTACATGAATAAAAACCTAACACAGAAATACAAACACAACGCGCCCGCTTGTCCCACTCTAACGTGCAGCCAGCTCGCATAAGTGCATCCTTGTTGATATATATAACAAGACTGCACACCTCCTACAGGCTGATTAAATTTTTTCAACTTATAGTTTTAAATTCTTAATTTATTAGTTATAATTATTATTATTAGACATAATATACATATACACATACACATATACATACATATACATATACACATGTATACACCCATGCACATATATTTGCCTTATACTATTTATTACATATAAAAGATTCTTTTAATTTAGATTTAATATTTTTTATGTGTAAGTTATTTTTTTGCTAAGTTTTGTTTGCTAAGTTTTTTTGTTAAGTTTGCGTAATAATTTGGCATAATAAAGAAGTAATAATTCAAAAATATTATGCTGAAATATTAACCGATGTCCCAAATATTAACATAATTTACAGGCGTATTTAAATGCAATAAGATTACATAAATATTCCCTGATAAAGAGTGACACTATCAATAGTTATTAGACTTCGAAGTGTAGTCATTTATCCGGTTATCATAATTTTTATAAATTGATGCTTTTTATGCTTCTAGTTTCATTCTAGTTCTAGATATTTTGTAACATTATTGATTTTTTTTCTGGATACGATCCTTGTGCCTCTTCAGTCCTGAAGGTTAGCCGTCAACTGCCCTAACCGGTCCCTGTCAAGTTCCTGGGTACTATTATCTCTTTGTAATCACTTATTAATAAGTAAAAATACTTTTTCATCCTGTAAAATGTAAAATTAAAAAATATCTGTGTATTTTTTTGGTATTTAATGGTTAAAGTTCTGTCTAATCTTTAATAAATATACTTATGTATTTTATGCCTCTTACACATCAATCTAATCAGTTTTAGTACCACCGCAGTAATTAGTTACACAGTGATAAATTATTGTCTGTTAATTTTCTTTCTTTATAAATAGGTTATATTAAGGTTAGGTTAAATAGGTTTATTAGAGTTCATACATTCAAGAAAAACAAACTACACCTAAATAGATACACAAATTACTCTTAAAGCATTGGTGTCTACGTCAACTTTAAAACCTCTTTTTAAGTGATTTTTCACAACATTTTTATTCCCTTTAAAGAGCCCCATAAACCATTTAATACGTTATCTACTTGCAACTAATGACGCGTTAGTTGAATGGTTAGTAACTGACACAACAATTCAGTTAACGATAAAACGAAGTTAGGGTAAGTACTTTTCCATGTTATACCATGCACTGAGCGTCGCGTCTGAGGCAAACACAACTTCAAACGTCATTGCTAAGTATAAATTCTTTCCAACATCTTCTTGTATTATTTTTCGTTGTGAAACTCGTCTTTGTGTAGCAACAAATTTATATTTGATAAATTTATTACAGTCTCCATTGTCACGATAATGTCATTTTGTCAGTTGTCAGTCAACATTCTCTAATAAAAATGTTCTTGCTATCTGACGGGAGACCTCATCAAAATCGCATCAAAGTGCCTGCACACCCACTTGGTTTGCATTCGAGCATTTTTAACATCCATTTGAATTTGAATTTTTACATTTATTCTTAGTGACGAGACTCGATGGCCCCTTTGCCACTTCATATTCGCCTGACAAAGAATGCAAATAAGTTAAAATCAGACATTGTACATAGTATATTATTGATAGAATTAGAAATTTGGACAGAGATACTTATACTCTACAACGCGGAATAGCTACTAGCTTTTGCCTGTAACTTCGTGTGCATGGACATAAATTATGTTATCAAGAGTTAAAAATCATTAAAGATAAAACGCATATAAAATTTATCCAAATGTGCCTTTTTTATTGTGTAGTTTTCTACCGTCTTTAACACAAGCAACGTAACAGGTGGCGCAAGTGCGCTCTCGACCTTTATACGATCAAGGATTATTGGGACAGGAAGAGATAGGAAAATAGGCTTTGGCATCTCTCACTGTTATTTCGCAGTGTGTCCTGCCACTGCAATTTTTCTTTTCTTTGAAAACATATCAATGACTGAAATTATTGTACTTAGTATACTTACATACTCTATTTTGAAAAAAAAATATCATAAATTTTCTTTCTGACTTGTAGTCTCAAAAACTACTTAAAACTGTAGATTTATAAATGATTACATATTTTTAGCGAGATAAATTACAGCCTGATACATAGAGATGTTTACAGCTGTAAGTTCTTCAAATATATAACATATTATATACACGTAATTTTTATCTCTTGTCTACATACTCTCCTCTGATTTAGCGGAATGTCTCTCGCAAGCGTATGAATGCAATGTGGAATGTTCGAGAGTGCGACTAATTCACGCGTGTAAATTTATTCGCTACACGAAACACTGGATTTTTGCAAATTTTACACACCCGATTTTTGGGCGTATTTTATGCTTACGAATATCATAAATAGCTGCTACAGACTGGCTGCGCTCGGGTACGCGAGGCATTTTCACTACCGAATGAATTTCCTCTTTCAGCTATTTCGCTTTGTGGAGATTAACAAATTGTTCGTTGTGTGAATTCCTTCGAGTATCGACGTTTACAATGTTGCTGCAGCAATAAATGTTCTAGATTTACATAAACCACTGGCTCCTTTGACAGTCGAATGCTGATGAGACGCAGACAGGTTTTACAGTCGAGAGTAATGACCGTAAATGATATAAACCCATAATTTTATTTAGAAAGTTGAAACCTGTTGTGCACTGTGTAACGAGATTAGATATTGCATTGCCTTGGAATCTATCTCTACTAGTTTACACAATTTACTACATTTTATAAAATGCATCATGAATATTTTTAATATATTCAATTGCATTGTCATGTACAATGCATTTTCTGAAACAGTCAAACAATGAATGGTGCTCTCAGACAAATGGTAAACATGAGGCGGAACCGTCAGGACAAATGTATTGAGCGCCACAGAAATCACTCACAGTCTTATTATTTAATGGATACTACAGAAAAAATACTAGCTTAGAATCAATAAGCAACATTTGTAAAAAGGAATATAGCAATTTATTAATCCAATTAAATTTTATTTTATTGGATATCAGACCATATTATTGGATATCTTCGTCCGTTTAATTGGATTTGCGGTGAGGTTTCTCATTTTTGCCCAACATCTCGGCGCTCTCTTCGCTTCAGCGTTTCGCTCTTTGTATTTAATTTTTATCTGTACGAGCTACTTACCGTCGAGTGCCGACGACGTCGGCAGAATATAATAGGAAAAGTTTCATTTGGCTAATTAAAAATAAGCCACCCTCGGGAACAATCCAGATTTATTGTCGTTACTCAACCTTGGGTTGCCGGTGTCTCCTATTTTATATTAAAAGCTCGTTTGCAAACATTTTACGTCGCAGAACAATGAGAAACAACGTCGACAACGCAAGTAACATCCGACTGTTTATTAAAGCTTTTCATAGGAGACACAAACAAACGATGCTGGAATTATCTGCTCTTTGAACCTTTTGCTGGTGACGTCATTGAATATTTTACTAGTTTCAGAATAACAGTTGTCGGTTTTGTTTTCAGTGAGAGCTCGTGTTCTCGAAGCGTCAGCCTCGAAAGGGCACCCCATGCACCCTTTAATTATTGCGTCACCTTGAATTCGGAACTTCAACGTGTGTACATTCGTTTTGCGGAACGTCGAGCGCTAACGACGCTTTGAGAACACTTTATTCCTCTCGCCTCCAACGAGCTCTTCTCGCTTTTGTTTTAAACCTGTTTAAACGTCGAAGCGTACGAACAAGACCGCGTTTAAAATTTACAAGGAATCCACACTTCACGCGCCCATCCAGTTGTGTTTGCACTGTTTTAATTAAACTTTTGATTTCGTGTACTTATTGTTATAGAGAAAAGGTATAGATAAAGACGTGTAGCTGTAACTTTCGGTAGCGAATGTGACACCGTGCACCACCGAGTTGCCATCTGCCAAGTTTCTCCACACTATGTAAATTCAGTCGACGTAATTAGAGGAAGCTACGATCGTCTACTCGAGTTAAATAGCCCAGTATGCTCATTTCAACCGACTTCGCAGTAGGGAGAATGGCCTTCTCTCCTATTCGTATATTTGCGGCTGCAGCCATTACGCTCTCGCCGATGTAATAGTGTTTGTACTCACCTAAAGTCGTCAGAAAGTTTTATGTGCCGGTTTACTGCTTCGCGGAGTCATCGCGGAGACTGTAAAAGGCGACGATTGCGAGACAAAGCGTGATCGGATTGAGTAAATAAATAGTCTGCGTTGGAGTGCTCATCAATCTTGCAGTACACAAGTAAATTGTGCAAGTTTGCACTCCGTCGCCCCGGGTTCGTCGCCCGCGCCCTGCGACTCCTGCAACCTCACTAAACTTTCGTGAGCGCGACACTTAACAATTTAATTGTCACTCATTAGTCCTCGGGCGACTAGCGACGTTTTGCGCCGATTTAATTAACTCACTAATTCATAGACATCTCATTAGCTGTGAGCATTATGCTTCCCTTGTTTTTGATAGCTTTTATTAAATTAAACCTACAGCTTTAACAAATAAGTGACCAAAATTCGGTGACAGTGTGGTCTCGTATTTTTATTATTTTTACCATTGTTTTTTTTTATTTGTATTTAGACAAATTACTTGGATTAACTTATGTACTTTCTTACTATGTCTTGTCAATTTATGTACTTACAGCATCTGTGCTGTCTACGGATACAATAATAATTATTAAATGTAGATTGATCAAAAGATATCTCCTTTTTTATTCCATAACATTAAACTTAATAGGCGTCAACATTATTGATTTTATGACCGCCCTTCAAACATGTAAATCAGTAATTAGTTGGTTATATTCAATCATAATTCCTGACGAATTGTCACTCGAATATTTATATGTATCTTCTACATACATACTCTAAGCATTCTACCCTTCTACCCCATTGTCAAACCTGTCAAGAGTTATACATGCGAACTTTCATCGTGTTGTTTTTATTGCAATTTGGCGTTATCAATCACACAAACAGTAAAACATCGTTGTGAGAACAGCTGTTCGTTTGGTTGAATCAATCAAACGCGTCCCGTGCAGACATTTGCCGCGGCCAGTTATTTATCATTCTCAAAATTGTCGACAGGTGCTCAACGGCTGCAATGTACATTAGGGTTCGGTACTTTATATAGGTATTTATATTGGACGTGAAATAGTAATTTTAGAATGTTTCCACAAAATGGATACGTTGGTGCTCGTAGTTGGGAAGTAGAGATATGGAAGCTGTGTTTGCCATGCCGGATGGCACGGCCCCGCCCGCGCGTCTCTTGGCAAACTGCATTGCACTGCAAATCATACTGAGTTTGTTTGCGTAGGTCAACGCTCTCAGCTCTACGTTTTATGTGTTCCTGGTGTCATGACGCCACTGTAATAATAGAATAATGGGAATGTTTAACATCATTGACATGCTAATGAAATACGTAAGTTCCTCATGGTGACCGTCCAGCGTGCGCTTTCTGTTTAATGTTTTCAGCGATATTCACGAATCACATTCCAGGCGCGTTTGTATCCAAAATCAATCCTCTAAGTTTTAAATCCACTCAACGTCCCAACTGGGAACACAAAGCACACTTTGACAGTTCATAATATGTTTAATTAAGTCGTGCGGCGTTGCCTACGCTGCAGTGTACTCGTTAAACTTTCATTATTATTCGCTCTCACAAATTGCTCGTACGTGAACGAATTGTGCTCACAATCGATCTCTGCGGCGCTCGCGAGCCTTTGTTTGACTTCGACTCCGAATTCAGCGTAATTGCCTTTCAGCCTTTCATTATTCAACTTTATGCAGTCATTTACTTAGGTTATTACGTAGGGAGAGTTGCTGTGGTAAGTGTCGTGGGTGGATGCATTAATCGTAATATGTAAATGTAGGGATATGAAATATTGAAATTGCGGGGTTACAATGGCGCGTGTTTTAGCAAGAAAGTCGTTTGTTTCTATGTTTACTTTCCTATCTCGTACATTGTATAAATTTATTTTCACTTTGATGCCATTTTGTAATTGAGTTCCCCCTGTGAACAATGAAAATTACTTGTGTAAAAAGCAGAATGTTTGACAAAATACTTTTAAACTTTTCCGAAGTATGAAACCATCTTATCAAGCCCAGTTATGTCACTTGTATGAATTAAATTAGTATTAATCATAACTCTTGTTACAGATTGAAGATGAGGGCAACCATGGAAATGACGACACTCGGCTGTTTATTCTGTCGACGTTGGCTGGACAGCACAAACCCCGAGTGACCTGTGCGTTGTGTGACGAGACTCTTGACGTATTCGATCGCTATCCTCTCGTTGATGGCACTTTTTTTCTGAGTCCACGTCAACACACTCCCGGAGCTGTTGAGGTAATGCAAATATAGTTTTACTATTTTTTATATTAAGGTCGTCAGACAGGCTTACGGTCCACTTAATGGTGACGGGCTGCCAAAACGTAGTATGCCAATAAAAAAAAACGGACAATTAATTTCTACATACTTCGAAGCCCGTTCCTGTTGCGTAACTGAGGTGTGCATTCTGATTGCGATTCGGAAGACTTAATTCAAAAACAATTTCGATTTTGTAGAGGAATGCAAACAGTAATTATTGTGGTCTGATAAATGTATTCCCCTTGTTTAACACAGACGGTTTTGTTTGATTGTTATGCTTTATACCCGTCTTATCACACACGAGTGCGTCGAATATTTGAAAGAAGTCTCCCCGACTCGGTTGTTTGTTACATCGAGTTTAGAAACTTAAATAAGATCCGCAAAGTTTATTTAAGTCTACAAAATAACATAAACGTCCCTCCGCTCGGTGGCGGAGGCGGAGTTACTTCTCGACTGTCGTTTGTTTATATAGCGAATTAGGAGTGGAACGCGATGGATACACCATGTTTGTTTAACGTTAAAATTACCACCCAAAATGTTTTGGACCCGAAGGTCCTTTGTGCATTTTCAACGCTGTTAAACACAATAAAGGAAATCACGATTCTGCAATTCTATATTGAATAACATACGTTTTGTTTGCAGGTAAAGGTAGAAGGCCGCACACAATACCTGACTTGTGTATGCATGGGCTGCTTAGAACGCTGCGAACCTGAGCGCACCATACGCTGCCGATTCTGCGGACAAAAATGGGATGGCTCTTCTCTTGTACTGGGCACTATGTACTCCTACGACATCTTCATGGCTACACCGTGCTGCGCTGAGAGATTGAAGGTTGGTTTAATATTTGTTAAAATATTTTTATAAAAAATTTGTTAATATTTGTTAATGAAAATTTATATCATGCAGACAAGAAAGACAATTTTTGCCAAACAAAATGTGATTATAAATGATTTTTCTTGTTTACAGTGTAACAATTGCTACAAGCCGCTGCTGCACCCTCACCAAACACTCAACTATTCCGACTATTCGCATCCGGTATCGTGTCCGACGTGCGGTGTCCTAGAGACCCACTTCGTGAAGCCGCTGCCTTATTGCTACACAAAAGAGGCTTTCCCGCCCTACCAGCAGTGGCCATAACAGACGGCGGTGCCGGGTACCTCTCCCGGCACCCCCCCAGCTTCTGCAGACACTTGGAGCCTGACTCCGTCACCTCCGCGCCGAACCTCGCCCCCCGCTCTTCGCCCAGTTGTCAACACCAGTATGGCTTCCCGCACGCAAGACTCATCTGACGAGTCCAAGTATTTGACACCGGCAATCGCCAGTATCACCGAGTCCTTGTCGTTGCTGGGTCTCACGCCCGAAACAATAGCAATGAGTTTAGGAGAGTCGCTAGCAGAGCGATACTTTGCAGCTTTCAGACAGAAACCCAGTCTCGTCGAGCGACCTGCGCTAGGTGGCTGCGGCGTAGCACCGCGAAGAACACAGAATACAAACAACTCGCATCTTCAGCTTTTCTCGAACGATTTCATGGATTACCTTAATCAAATCGCTTAAGTGGAGTGGCATTTAAAGACTTCGGTGTAGTGTGCTGTTATCCTTTCGAACTATTTTTTGTGCGTCACATAAGGGATGCTAGAAATAATTTCTGATTAAGTTGGTATTATTGAAAATAATTTTATGTATCGGTTTAGATTGTACTATTGATTTTATTTTAATTTTATTCTGCACTTTGTTAATTAAATGTTGATTTTTATGGAAAATAATGATTAGAGTTAAATGTGATGCCAGAAATTGCATTTCCTTCCGGTCGAAATCTAATCTCGTCTTAAATGAACAATTTTCCTTCAGAAGGAACTTTAAAGGTGAGTTTTGAAATTATTGTTTAACCTTTACTTCAGTGATACCGACGTCCCTATCTGATAGGGACGTACGAGTAGTGTGTTGTTTAGTTCAATTTAGTTTATTAGTTATGTTTTATTTTAGCAAAATTTTAAAACTATCTTAAGTGTTGTATAATATTTTTGTAGGATTATTGCGATTTGATTTCCTCCCACCAAAATGGCACTTTAACTGTTTACGCAGTTTTCTATTTTTAAAGATGCCATGTTAGACTAATAAATCTTTAATTTCATTTCATTTACTTACATCTTTATTTCACATAATTTAAACAACTGTAGTAGAGGATATTAAGGTGTTATATTGTAAGTCATTGCTGTGTCACCAATAATATTATTAGCTTCTCTTATATGTATATTATTATTATCTGTAAGGTATTTGTAAAACGTTTTATTATTTAGTTTCGTTTGATTCTACAAAATATCTTGGTGATTAGTAATCTCTTGTGTAAATTCGTATTCGACAATGTTTTGGAATAGTGCCATATCAATTTTACGATGATACAACTTGTGCATTTAAATGGAAATTTTTAAATTTGTTAACCTAATCACTGAGATAGTAACTAAAATTAATTTAGCTCTTATATTGACGATTTCAATGAGGACTTTGTGTTATGTATTGGCGTTTGTTTAACCCTATAGTTTTAGATTTAAGGATTTTTCATAATTAACTATCATGGATGTCTATTTATTTCTAAGCGATTAGCGCTTCGTCATTTAATAAGCGCGAAGTGATGTGCACATTTACTCAGTAACCGATTGACGTTAACTTTTTAGGTAAGATTTTTATACATTTGATACTTATTCGCAAAGTGATTACAAGTGATACATTTAGCACTAGTGCGTGTTTAGTGATAAGATAATAGTGGTGCGGATAGTTAGGCGCGAAACGGGACGTATACATAATAACGTAGGGTAACGTGATATTGGCGGACAACCGCTGGTTAGGCAATAAATATTAACAAGACTTGAAATACTTTTTTATAGATGAAATTTTTTGCATTCTCTTCTCGGGGCGTGTGCGCAGTAGACTTGGCTGAATTTCTTTTTTCAATATACATCTACAATGATCGTGTTAAGTCTATTGAGTGCGCGCCCTTAAATCGAAACTGCCATTTACATTTTAAAGTAATTCTTCACGGTTCATTGGACTGCAAAGTCGTCTCTGTTGCATAGTAGTTAGAGTTCACATTCGCATCACCATCACGTCATCAAGCCATCGTCCGCATCACTGCACGTCATTTATCATTATCATCCGAGCACTGTTTGAGTGGATGGCGAATTGGTATACTATAATCCTTCAGTTTTTCATATATCATGTATTTAATTTTGTATACAATTCTAATAAATAATGTTGTAACATCAACTAGTTTTACGCCTTCGTGCGTAAAGTGCAAATAAAGTTTAAAGTGAGATTCCGTGATAATTATTGCAATTGTAAAATTCTATGACACTAATGCTCGATTTCACAAACAGTCACCTAGAGTTAGAGAACACCTAACTACTATTAAAGCCGGCCATTCACGGCAATCCGTTTTGCAATTCGGCGCTGTGTTCACGCAGGATTGTGAATGTGACTGCCATGAATGGTCGGCTTTAATCGTAGTTAGGTGTTCTCTAACTCTAGGTGACTGTTGGTGAAAACAGGCATTAATATATGTACCTATATTTATCAAATTATTTTAAATTTATATAACAGAAAAAATTTGCCAAAATCTTGGTTTATAGTTGCCAATTCACCCTGTGTGGATGTAGTATCTCTCTTAATATTTTTGACACTAGTATCCCCCGCTTTAGATGACACTAAGATTTGATAAGATAACAGGAAAAAACAACACCTCTTTCATAGCATGATGTATTATTGTAAATATGCCGTCTATCTACACGCAGAAGCTTGAGAAATGTGTTTATTAAGATATTTATACTTGCATATTTTCTAGTTTAGCCCTAATCGATAGTACATAATTTCAACTATATCAAAAGAAAATCCCTAATTATTTTTAATGCGCGAGCCGCGTTGCGATCACATCTCATATGTTAAACGATTTTAATTTTATCGAAGTTTTGCTCGTTCGATTGTATAGAAGTATATTTAATGTTTAATGTGCATTTAACTAAATGTATGTTATTGTGATTATCCAATAAAATGTTTGAAAAAAAAATTAAAAAAAAAAATGTAACGAGCTGTTGTTGGTATATTTAGGAAAAATATTAAAATGAACCAGATCATCTGATGATGACCATGTACAAATGTTAAGTGGTATGTGATTGCAACGCGTGCGTTTATTGAGGAGCGACACAAATTTATAGAAACATATTGTTTAATAGTCAAATACAGAGCCAACTACGTAGATGTTGATATTGTCAAGGACCTTAGGGCGAGTGTGATCTCTTAGGCAGCATGTTTCCAGCACGGTTCCAATTTTAATGCCAGACGTGTTTATAAAAATATCTTAATTTTTTTTACTCTTAAATTAAGTTGTATATCTGGAACTGATTGTACAAAATATATATGATTTTTTTTATATATATTATATTTACAACCGATTGGCTGGAAACATTGGAAATGAGAGATTACGCTACAATCCCTTGAGCTTGTTTAGATGGAAGCATTTGACTGACTTACAACAAAAAACCAAAGTATAATTTAAATATTTATTTAAAAAAAATCTCTGTTGAAATGATGCAGTGACTGTTGCTTTTTAATTTTACTGAAAACTTTAATTTTTAATATTAATTATTATTTTTCATTTGCCTTTAATATTTCTGTAAAACACCCATTAAATATAAAAATCGAATTTCTTTTCCTATGAAACTGTTTTCATCTGAACAAGTTCTTGGATGGCATTGTTTGCTGTCGGGTCGTTGCACCCTCTTTCCGGTACAAAAACAAAAAAATTAAATATGCTATTTTGGAATCATAGTATCCAATAATAATTATATAGAAGTCCTCCGATTGAACAATAAGGATGTTTATTTAAATATAGATGTTTCAATATTGAAAGTCATTACCTCTCTAGATATTAAAATAGCAAATTATACTGTAACCAGTACGGCTTCTAAATCAATTCAGTTTATAGAATAAATAAATATCCCATACTTTATATAAAGAAAATAAAGCATTATGTACTTTGGACAGAGTACAACTAAACAATAACAAATAATTTCTAAAATATTTACTAATCTTTATAATTAATTACAAATAAACTTAATAATAGTGTCGCTTTAAATAAAATCAGTAAAGTATTCTTTAAACACAAAACACGATTTTAAAAATAATATTAAGAAAATATTCCTTGACTTCTTACAGGTGAATTTTGATTTTATATTTTTAGTAAATATAATTTTAGAATTCCATAGGCTTGTCGAGGAAATACAAACAGTTATAAATTCCCATAATTTTGTTAGTATCCAATTTGTTTTAAAGAGCGCATCTAATGGTTGTATCGTATAGTTACTAACAAAACTCAGTTAAGACACCGTAAATATCGATTCTTCCGTACAATCTATAAAATAGTAATCAGAGTATGTGTTTGATTATTCATATTTTAGTCACTTAGTTATTTGTTCATTTTTAATATATTATTAAAATAACACGAACGTTGCCAACTTTCTTAGTTTATTTGCATATATTTGTTGAATTTTGTAATTATTAATGACAATTTATTTAGGCGCACCGACATTTGAATTTTCTTCATGTTAAAGTTTAATGTGGGTGTAATTTAGTGAATTGCTTGAAAGTACAAAGAAACAATTTGTTACTTTTGTAAATTTTATAAAATAAAACGAATACATATTAAAGGTAACTCTGATCTTAGATAATCTTTACGAAATAGTTGCTATAAATCCTAATTATAGACCGCATCGTTTCAATCAACATAAATGAACGTTGTACCTATTTAATTTATAAAACTTTGTTTTTACGTTGGTTAAAATTTAGAGACAAAAATTGTTATATTATAAAAAAAAAACTATATATCCCATATTTATTTTAGATTTGATTACTTTTAATTCGAATATATCAAATACTATATATAGAAATACAATACATAGTAAGTGCACAAAAATGTAGATTATTCATCGGCATAACCGTTGATTTACCAACATGATGGGTATTGTGTCACGCTTTGACTAATTATATTAGGTTGTAAAGACCATATTTCCAGTAGTTTCAAACTTAGTATCTTAGAATTTTCTTTAATACTAATTAATATATGTGTGTGAATGGGTGTGTGTTTGCGTTCACGTAACATTAAATTTAAGACGTCGGCACACATCTGATGGTTATATCTGATGGTCTTATCTGCGTAATTCACGTAATCCGTCTGGATCGTGTAGCCGTTCCGCCCCGTCGGATGTGTGCCGAAACCTTACTCATCGTCATTCGTTTCACCTTATTCTTATTATTATTATTGCTAGTAATCTATCTCGTGCCAAGCGAGTTTTGTTAAAATATCGTGTATATTCTGGTCATATCGCTGGTCCCGTGAGGACCAGTGTTTAGATATTTGAAAACTAACTTGAATTTTTTAGTGTTGCATTTGATGTCGTTATCACGTATTAAACATAATATTTTGTAGAAGCTGGGCGTTCATTTCTATACTCTTGTGAGTTGCAAGAAAAGGGAAACTTATCCCTTCATGAATCGTAGTTTAAAAGTTCCAGCCATCTTGTTTCATACTCCATCATCTTCTTCTATTCGAGTTCTTGGATATTCTGGAATGTAGGAGTGGATTAATACTTGATATAAATTTAGTGAAAAAATCTTGAGAAAAACGATAATTTTAAATCTAAAAGTCTGTTGGTCTGTTTTCAGGCGATCTGCTTTTCTAAAAAAAAAATATGGTTAATTTTGCAAGAGAAAACTGATTCTCTGAACTTAATAACATATAAATTATTAATTAAATTACTATGTCTTCACTCTTCAAATAATTCTAAGTGTTGTTAAAAAATGGATTTGATATTATTGGAGCTTTCGTAAAATATGTCAGTTTACTGTTTTAACGCAGAAAATATAATCTAATTATCACAAATAACTTACTTGTCGAAAATATATCGGTAAATTTTGGCGTAAGTATCTTTAAGGATATATCTTCGAAGTGTAGAGATTGGCAATAGCTGGATTGTATGATTGAAGTGTTTAAATAACATAAAAATTTAATTCCCTACAAGTATATCTTGAGATCATATTTCTTTGTAGCGGTCAACCGGACAAACAACGGAACTACTGCTGCAAGACGAAATTTATACGAAAAACCATTTCTTATGTCCAGAATACACGTTCGCAAACAATTCTTTGTACAGAAACTGCAGTAATCCAACCCCGATGTCCACAAATGCTCAAAATTTACCAAACGCATTGGCTGAACTCTTGTATACGGCTGTTATTGGTTAGTGAAAGATGCAAATCAAAATGTGTTAATTATATTTTGATATTCGATGTTTTCTACACTAATGTAGTGAGTTTGTATGTAACCCTTTCTATTAACTTAGTGTAGATAAGGATTAGCATCGCCTTCTATCGCGTTTAATAGTTTTTCAAGACGACCGTTCGCTAAGCGTATTTTTCAATAGAATTTTCATGAAATTTTATAGAATTTCAATAGATTTTTAACAAACGTTAAACACTTGTTTAACCAATTTAAAAAAAAATTCCAATAGACTGATATGATAAGTCACATACATAGAGTACACAATAAACTAATAAATGCGATGGAGTGGCCCCAGTGATAGATCCGCCATTAAATCAAAAGTCTGTAAAGCATTTTTTAATGACCACGCAAAGAAGATTTGCATTTTGATCTTTGCAATAAAACGTTGAAATAAAAAATTAATAAGAAAACTTTGTAAAATTGAATCGGTGATAATATTACGAATTGGCTAAGTAATAATGATAGTTAAGTTATTGCGTGGCAATTGTAGTGTAACGATGTTTTTTAAAGAGCGGGGTGCATCAGGGTATGAGTGTCATAATTTGTAATAACATTTGAGGGGAAACTTTTGTACTATCGTAAATTTAACGAATAATTTTAGTGGTAACATTTTTTCTATTAATATGGTATAATGCGTATATTAAATTAAGCAACAATTAATATACTTTTTTTACTGAGAGGTAGTTGTAGTATTTTTGTAAGACAAAAAAAAACGAGACATGATCTCGGACGTGTATTACAGCGATAAATACGTATTTTGTAAGACTGCTCGCTCGTCTAAACTTAAAGATGCAATCTCGTTTTATTGAACAGTTGATGGGTAAATATTCAACCGAGTAATTAAGCATTACTTTAATTACTCAGTAAGCCCTATAATTAATTAATATAGGACCGGCGCTGATTTACGGTATGGCACGGCATGGCATGCCATTTGAAAGGATTTTTTCAACACACCTTTATTTCAATACCAAGAGGTGTTCTGTCTGAGACATGTCACGGGATGCCGCAGTATGCCACGGCATAGCATCCCATCTCCTGTGGTATTATGTAGCACGGCTGCGTGCTGTGTCATGCCACGGCGTGCCACAGGATCCTTCGGGCTGCCGAAGCGTGTCTTGCCGTGCCATGCCGTTAGTCAGCGCCGACCCTTATTTGACGTCGTCAAAGGCGTATAAATTTTCTCAGCGAGATTTCGTCTTAATGTTAGACTTGCCTGCAAAGTAATTAGGTTTATAAGACTTTTTTCTATGTATTTGTGAGTTTAATACGTTAACAAAATATTTACCGAATCATATTTCGTCTTAAAAAACGAATTATAGAACATTTAATGAGTACATGCTTTTATAATAGTTTTGCATTTTTGATACTTGAAACCTCCAATGAAGCATGTCTGAATGAATGGATTTTATATATCTTAGTAGCCTACGTATTGAAGTTCATTCTTCCGTGTAGTTTTCACGAGTTATCTACATAATAATTATTGTGAGTGTGGTCATGTCATATATATGTAAGTGTTTTTTTAAATGATCTCTATTCAGTTTTTACAATTTCGCTGAGATACGGTTGTAGTGTAAAAGTTAAGGTTAAGGGCGTGAGGTTTAGAAGCTCAGAAGGAAAAGCCAATTGATTAAATTTAAGTAAACATTAAGTGCTTAATTATTGTTAAGGGTTGCTTTAAAACATTCAATTAAGGTACCAACTTATTGCCATTGAAATTATTTATGAAACATAACTCTATAATTACGTCTTAACGTATTCTATATTTTTGTATAAAACACATCGTTCTCGATGCTTAAGGAATTGGATAAAAGGAAGTTCCATTTTGTACCTATATTTTAAACAATATAAAAGTTATTAACTTGTAATGATAGTGAGCGTTGTATTGTCTATTTTGGTAATGTTGGTAAAGTATGAATAGATTGTAAGGCTGTTTCAGAAAATTGTATAAAACTCGAGGGACAAAAAAAAAAGTTATATTTTATACGAATTCTGATATTGCGGCCGCTCCGCACAAAGCGGACGCGGCACGCTTTGTGTTACTTTACGAATCTAGTTAGTAAGTTCACTCTTTAAAAGAGTTTTCGCAGGAAGTAGTTTTTAGTAAGCTTAATGTTTTTTATACCGGCTTGATGTTGTGACATTTATTATTAATATTAATAATAATGGTAAAATGGAGTCTACTTAAACACGTGGCCAACACTTGATCGATCCATAGCAGAATGAATGTGTAGTGGGTAGTGAATTGCAAAAAATTTATGTTTGTTTATTTTTTTGTTAAGAGACGAGAAGCGCAGCATTTCTGCATTTGTGATCATAACCAAAGTGTTGCTGTTTCCAATCATATCATTTTATCACGCGCCAACACTTTTCGGGTACAAAATCTTAGTAAAGTTTTTTAATTGTATTTGAATACTAAAATGATACTGTTAGACAATTCTGTGTTGTCAGCATTGTAGTGGACTGTTTTAATGGAGAACATCTCCTCATATTTAAACTCATTCCGAACTGTTTTCTAGTCTTACCGTCATTGGCCAGCGAACCGTTTTCTTTATTGTTGTAACAGCGAACGTGAAGTTTCAAAATGAGTTCGCAAGGTCCATTACAACACTGACATGGATCCTGAATTTAATTATTTCGGTTATTTAGCAGAATTTATATTATTGTGTAGTATTTCCCATTGTGTTATGTTTTATATTGCTTATATTATATATTATGGATACATTGTTTATTAAGTATTTAATATTCATTTGATGAGGACCTAGTCGATTCTCTATATCACATCTCCCAAAGTACAAATCCTTGTTGTTTAGTCCAATTTTGTTTGACTGTTAATGAGTGGAAATTATTTTAAAAGACGCTCGTCGAATACCATGACGTATGTCGTTGCTTTTAAAAAAAAAAACATGTAAATGTAGTAGTTTACAAAGTGAATAGTTGAAATGAAAATATAAGTTCCGTAAAGTCGATATGAGTTAACGCCGCCTCCGGTACATTTTTAATTCTTAACTTTAGCAGCTTACAATTTAAGTTATAACTTAGTTTAATTTTTTTTTATTACTTGTCTTTAGTTAATGCACAATTAATACCTACACAACTATTTAGTTAATTCAATTATCTTTTTTAATTCTTACAGTAAGAACGTTTTTTGTCTTAAGCTTTCATTATCATGTAAACTATTTCATATTGTTATGTAATATGTGAACATTATTTTTAAATTGTTTTTGTTTTTTTTTTTTAAGTTTAACTTAATCGCCTACTACACATTTCCCAAATTGGAATTCTATTTAGCAATATTTCAAATGACACTATACCTATAATTAATAAAATGAAACCTTTATAAAAATAAAATAAAAACTTAAAAATATACGTTTGTGTTTTATTGCATAATACCTATCCTTTACCGTAAAAATAGAAAAATGTGTAAAAAATAAGTATTTAAGTATTAAAAATTAAATTCTTATTTAACTAGAGCATTTAAAAAATATAAATTTACTAGCTGGTGGCCGCGACTTCGCGTTCTGAGTGAGAGGTAGGTATGTGTTCTTTCTGGTGTCCCAGACAACGTGTATGCAAAATTTCATGGTGATCGGTTCATCAAAGTATGATAAGACAATATAAGATTAAAATATGATAAGATAGATTTTATAAGATCTAAAATATGAAAACTCATTATCCTTGCCTGATTCTTCCTGATCTGCATTCTGAACCAGTGTTAATTTTTTTTTGTAATTGTTTACTTGATGATGGGTTATACCGTCACCTAATAATACAAGCAACGCCATAGGGCCTGCAAGAGTCCTGCCGACTTTGATAGCATAACGGATAAAAAAGAGTAGCTAATGAGGCTTGATAGGGTAATCTGCCCTGACATCTTTTACTCGCTCGTCGAAACAATAGTACACAGTAGTATGTGGGGAATATGTGCCACCAGACGGGCCGTCAATTTTATGTTTTGTACTAAGTATAAGAGTATAGTAGGTTTCGTTTCTTGAAATCGTGGACCGGTTCTTCAGCAGCCCAAAATTATTACCACTACATTTACAGTGATGGAGTCTGTCCATCATTGTAAAAGTATTGATATAAAATCTAGTAATTAATATAAGGAGCCAGTAAAAGCTCCATTTCGGACACAAAAAAAAACCTGAAATGAAATCTACCAGACTTTGAACTTTAAAAAGTTTTCAGAAAATAAACTTACTTATTATTAATTAATTACTCGTTTACGCTGTTTTAAAGGATTAAGTCTTAATACAGAGTGTTCAACGCAGTTATAAATCTTGTCTAATTCCACCATAATTAATTCCGGTAACACACTTCTTGAAAGGGAACACACATTACGTAACAGTAATTAGAGAAAATTTAATTTACATCTCGTAAATTTATGTCTTTGAGATTTGGTTACATATCCTGGCAGTGGTTCTTGTCCACAAAAACGATATTAAAAAAATTTGATACGAAGAAGATAGCTGAAACCACAAGGACCTCGTATCGTACATAACATTTTTAACACACTTGCGGCCCGCTCCCGCCTTTGCACAGGAAAAACTCGATTAGGTTTTATTTTATTATTATACTAGCTGGCGCCCGCGACTACGTCCGCGTGAAAAAAGTAGCCTATCCTGTGTCCCGTACGTCTATTAAATCACATTCTTAATCGGAATAAATCTAAACTTACCTTTTATTTGTAACTCGATTGGAATGAAACAAACACTCAATGTTACCGGAAGTTTGCTACATACATTGGTGAAAACCGCATTCCAAATCGGTTAAGCCATATCTGTGGTTAGCGTGCACAAACGCACAAACAAACAGTGAAAATTCTATAAACCTTAGTAAAATAAGCACAACGCGCGAGCCAAACATACATGGTTCGTTTACGATTATATTACTTATATGTATTGATTTACCAATACGAACTAATAAAGCTCGTTTATGGTAAACTTTCTCAGAAACTAATCGGTCGTCAGTCTAGAAATTTTCATTCCAATCATCTAGGATTCGTTGCACTAAATTCCTCTTATCTAAGAAGGCTTGTTTACCCAATACATAAACGAAGTGAGTAACCCTTCGGACAGACTTGATTTACACCGCCCATATAATCTCTTTATGGTCAGTAGGCTTTAACAAGAACATTCGTCCATCTGACTTACAGTAGTTTAGTACTTAAAGTTCACTTAAAGCCATTTAAGTTCTTAAACTAAAAGCTATTGCGTATAACTTCGAAGTAAATTACGATTTGCTTATTAATCACTCACGTAGATACCTACATGACTTAATAAAACTTTTGAATTATTTTATACATAATGTTTTTTCCTTCAGCATCGTTTCATTTCATAATATTGTAAATTAACCTCAGACTATCTGTTGGCCGGTGTTGCGATGGCGGCGTACGACCCCATGTCCACCGTCCTCGGGGCGAAACAGCACAAGCCGCCTATTCTGCCAGCACCCATAACCTCTTCTTTGCGGCACAACCTACCGTAAAGTCGCAGGCCGCTTCCATTTGACACTCTAGGATAACCTTGCTCGTATGGCCGCTCATCTCCACGACATTAAGGGTGGGCGGCCCAAAGAGTGCCCACGTGACATTTCCACACAATTTCAGAAGCCCGATAGACAGCATCCCGAGGCTGTACCTCGTGAGAGCTCATCTCTCTATCTCTTCCAAATCTCTTACCCGTATGCTTAGTCGGCAGTGCACATGCAGTTCTTGCAGTTCTTCACATGCACCTTGGCGTTTCTTGTGTCAACAGGCGACAGTAGCCACCATCAAATAGACCGTCGTAATATGACATTATTTTTCACTATGGACATAGCTTGTTCACCGAGTTTATATGTATAGCTAGCTTCTGTTTTATATTTGATAAAAAATGGTTCAAATAACAAGACTTCATTAATTATATAGCAATAGCATACATATACTATAGCAACGAGAAAACGAGACCTTTTTATTAATAGAATTAAGATACCCTCGATAAACAAAAATAGGGTATGTTATAGAATTTTGACAACTATAAAGTGTGTGGTTATAAACTGGCCAGTGGGCAGGAGACACCTTGGGGATGCTTTATCCAAAATTTAGTGAACATAAAACATTTTATTGCATATCGTTTGGTGCGTGTTTGTACGGTTTTATGCACTTTTTCCATCACCCCCTCGCCTCTCATCGTCCGTCTGTTTACTAACTTGATTGGATTCGTGCCTTTTTTATTTGACTAAAGTATTTCTATTTTAGTGCTCCTACAGTATTAGACAATGCAACCGATCGTGCGTCTCGAATGGTATTGATTCCATTCTTGTGATGAATTTTCTAGAACACAATTTTATGAAGTCACCACTAATAGAGAGAGAATTCTCTTTCCTTCATTACTAAAATTGCCCCTGCGAACAGTTAAAATTTACACGCATCGTTAAATATTTTTAGATTACGCTATATACATACACTAGCAATAAACCCTAGGTAAATTAAATTCATATAATTTGGAAAAGGTTAACCATAGTGAAATACAATAAATGCCAAAAGTAATTAAAGTTTAGTTAGAAAGTAAGCTAAACTTAAGTAAGCTCAGGTAAGTGCACTAAAACCAATACGCCATTTACAAATATACTGGATTACAAAATACTTTGAGTATTATTAACTTCTATTATTAATTATTAGTTCTATTAGTAATTTAAAATTTAAAAAACCCTTCTAAAGATTTTTTCTATGTAGATAATAGAAAACTTTTTTAAGAACTTAATTCTATGTAAACTTTTCTTTTATAATTTTAAATAAGAAATTTAAAAAATAAATTAAAAAAGATCATAGAAGAGAATAACCATTGTAGTAAAAATCAACCAATTCATTGCATATACGAGGGGAGGTCAAAAAGTTCGCGGAATGGCCAGGAAGGAAAATGAAATTAAGCCCAAAATTATTTTTCCTTTACAATATAATCTCCCTTAACCCTAATGCATTTTTCAGACCTGTCAAATAATTTGTTTAAGCCATCTAAAAAAAATGTTTTGTCGAGGCCTCCAAAATATACCGAAATCGCCGACTTCACTTTTTCATTGCTTGTAAAATCATTCATTTTTGGAAACAAATAATAGCAACAATAAAAACAAAGCAGGTGGTTTAAATTTCCGAAACTATACTTGTGTAGGGAAGCCATCGCAACGTGGCTCTTGTGAACTGGCGCGCTGTCGTGAAAAAGCAACACACCTCGAGTCCATTTTCTCCTTCTTTTCTATTTGATGGCATTTTTTAACTTTTCGAGAAAGCTGGCGTAGTATTTTCCGGTGATGTTGACCCCTTTTTCTTTGTAGTCGACCAATAAAATACCCTCAGAATCCCAAAAAATCGTGGGCATGATCTTTCCAGCCGATTGTGACATTCAATTGACTCTCTGCCTTGCTTGAATAGGCCTTACCATTTATAAATCATGGTTTTGCCAAGGCAAGAGTTCCCGTAAGCAGATGACATCTCTTCCACTATGTTATGCGGCGTTTTCCCTGCTTGGTGAGGAACTTTATGACAGCACGAAACTCAGTTATTTTATACAGTTAAAATTTTCTTTCCCGATTGACTTGTTGACTTGGCGATAACTAAAATATAAGTAACCCGATTTAGCTAAAACTTTTTATTTATTTAGTTAATTTGAGTTACCAATTGGTTCTACGTATACGAAAAAATTCCTGACTCTTTCTAACCCTTTCATTCCGCGAACTTTTTGAGCCACCCTCGTATAAAACGCACAAATTGGACAAAGAGGAACATTAGAAACTTCATTAGATAACAGAAACTTTTAGTGACTTTTATATTTTTTAACTAAGTACATTTTTTACGTAGATAGTAAGCAAACTAAGAAAAGTGTAGGCATCTGAAGAACAATTGAACCCTTAGTACTTTGGCTAGCGTGACAGCTGTTTAAACTTCTAATCGTGGAGAAGGGCATTAGTAATAACTATAAATAATAAAATATATATCTATAAATAATAAATAAATAATTGTTTTTCTATACCTATCTAATCAGTACTAATATTAGAAATGAGAAAGTTTGTATTGACGTATGTATGGATGTTTATAAATCTTTCACGCAAAAACTACTGAACCGATCACCATGAAATTTTGCATACATGTTGTCTGGGACACCAGTAAGGATAGGGTACCTTTCATCCAGAAAGAAGTACTGCTCCCGAGGGATTATCTAAAATTAAGGAAACTAGCTCCTGGCTAAGTATAATAGCAATAACGATGTCAGGCTTTTCCAACGCGGACGAAGTCGCGGGCACCAACTAGTATATAATATGTGACAACATTGGGAACTACTCTCTTTATATCTCGTTAAACAACTTTTACGCACTTCGTAAAAAATTCAGTCGGACATTATCACGAACCACACATATAAGTACACCCCTGTTTATGGTGCGTAACAAGCAATAAAATTTGGATCCTATCGTTTCGCAATCACCCTACACCGCCTACTGTCTTCTGATGAACTCCCCAAGACTTTATAGATGGATGTAAAAAATTTTATGTCGCGAGCACAACTAAAATACACAGTGTAATACGGAAATGCAAGATTTAAAGTAGGTACTTATAATCTAGACATTTTTGAGTAGAACTTTTATAGTGGAAAAGATTGTCCAACAGAAATCAATTTGGAAAATTATTAGGACAAAATGAAGCGAAACGAAGTTGAACTAACTTACCCATCGGATGTTACTATAGTCATCAGTAGTAAATATATCGATCAAAGACAACACAGACTAACAACAACAGCTGGTAAAGACTCATATTCCGACGGTCTGGAGGCTTTTAATGTAAAAAGTTGTAGCATGTTTCGTAGAAGTGCCACAGTCTACGAAATAAACCGCTTTATGTTGGGAAACTTTAAGTCGAATGACTATACTCTCTTGTATCCTTCCCTTCAGAAGCTTCATCGGCAATTCTTAACTTCTTACCCTATGCTAATTAGCTAATTACATCTTTCAAAGTATGAAAAACATTGTTTCACTTAAAAGATTCCATACTGATATTAGGGCTTATTATGATGCGTCTGATCGCCACATGCTTTGGTCAGCGAAAGTAATGTGTCGTAAAGCCACTGAACGGTGTAAAATAGACGCGCGTCAGGTAAGGGACCTCCATCATTTTATACGAAATAGAATAGGTATAGGTATATTAAACGACCAACTACTATTTATATTGGAATACTAGCTGCTGTCCGCGACTTCGCCCGCGTCACTTTGTAAATTATATACCTACTAAAACATTTCTCGAGAACCACTCTATACATTAGTATCGTTAAGTAGTTTTAAAGGTACATAGGGACAGACAGACAGACAGCGGGAAGCGACTTTGTTTTTTACTATGTAGTGATGATACATTCAACGATAATGGAAATTTTTCTTAACAAAATTTAAGTTATTTTATTATACCTACTTCAATTCATTCAGCAGTATTTATCGTTGCAATCATCCACAGACTGACTTATCACAATTTAAGCTGACTAAATTCTTAGATATTTCTAAATTTCAAAAAGTTATTAGGACAGGACAAATATTTCACCGAATAAATGATTCTAAAGAGCATCTTTTTGATCTATTTGAGGGATTGACTAACCAAATTTAATTTAAGTTGGGTGGTGCTTTAGGCAAGTGCACCAAGCCTTACATTCTGCTTAGATGTAAATCTATAATCAGGATAACATTATCAAACAGAACAACACAAGTACATGTAAAATATTTTTATGTTAATATCATTGTCCCATTTTTGACCTATGATTCTTGGTGACTTTATTAACTGTTTTATTAAACTATCCAATAATATACTTCTTGAACATATAAAAATATACTATATATTGAGATTCAGTTAAACTATTTGTAGAATAACACAACAGCGGAATAAGAGATTTTCATCTGTTAATGTGCACTTGATAGTAGATACCTTAAAATTTACGAGCGCACTGTTTCCTTAAATCCAAGGAAACAAATAAATAAGGAACAAACAGCTTTGTTTATCAGTGAAGGTCCTAAGCTGTTCTCATTTACATGCAATATTGTGCGAGTATTAAATAATTCATTGAGGGCAGATTCTTGGATACGCACCGTAGGACTCCCCTGCCGTACGGGAGAGCTTAGCGGATGGTTTTAATCGGGAAATTATTCAAATTGTAAGGCTAACCTAGAAATGGACTTCAGCAGCGAAAGGATTTGTCAGTTCTGTACAGCTTTGTACTTTTTATACAGTTCTGTACTTTTTGTTCGTGCACAGCTAACTCTCAGTCGAACTTTGGCAGATAAATTGAACTTTCAAAACATTTCTCATAAGAAGAATCAATATTTTTAATAATAATATTTTTTTGTACAGCAGTCATACTCAAAGTGTGCTCCGCGGAGCTCTAGGGCTCAGCAAAGCCTCGGTGAGGGCTTGGACAGAAGTCATAAAATATAATAAAAGTATAAGGTTGCAGAGGAAAGTAAAATCTATGTAAATAGCGATAGTTGCCACTTGCCATCAAATTTTAATGGACCACCAGCTTGACTTCCGGTTTCTTCTATGCTCCAAGTTATTTGACACACTATACTGTGTCCGTTTTTTAAACGTCTTTGAACTTAAATTCTAGTCACTAATTTGAAATTAAAAGAAAATTTCCGTTTTACTTACTACTCAAGGTTCAAAGTAATATTTTTCGCGTACTCATTTTATAAATTCTCTTAAAAAATTCACTTCTGTAACAAAGGGTCAGATTGGGGGTGTGTCAGACCCCCACTGCGCTGAAAGAATTAGGCGCGTCGAAGCCAAATTAAAAAAGAAATTAGGGCCAAGTAAAATTACAAAGTTTAATTACGTTTGTTTTGTCATCATCCGGTTTAAAGGTAATTTAATCAGAAAGAATTGTAAGCGTACAATTTCTTTTATAAGATAGATAAATAATTGACATAAATAAGTGCTTCTACATTTTAACTGGAGACATTTTGTATTTTTGTATTTTTGTAATGTAAGGGACACTGCGTTACCCAATCATAAATTAGGCAATTATTACCTTACAGAAGATTTAAACCGTCATATAACGTTCGTCATATAACTACTACGTATTTCTTATCCAAGGGCCTCTTTCACACACTACAAGTAAAGTGTTGATGTGACTTTTAGAATTATTTTTATGTTTTATTAAATTATGCACTCGGTTTAGTGCAGCCTTCGATAGGCGAATATTTTTTATTATTATTTTTTTAATGTTTGGGACTTTTACCGTACAAACAACCGTTCCTTATCCTTTATTCTTTAATGACCGGCATCATACTTGCAATGCAACCCCACTTATTTGTGTTTAAAAGCTACGATAGTCATATCTACCAGAAGGGAGGGCCGTCAGCCTTTTCACCATGTAAAGCAAACAAGAAAAGTGCTTTATCAGTTTCGATCACAAATTCCATTCATTTCAAAATTCGCTAAAAGGCTTAGATTTGAAATAGGTATTGATTACTGTTTGACATAATTTGTCATCGCTAATTAAGATAGCAATAGAAATTGTCACTTTGAATTTTCAAAGGAAAACAGACCTTATCATTCTACAACATACAAACAATGTTCAATCTTAGGGTGATAAAGCACTTTATTTGTCGAGTTTACATAAAAAACAACACATTTTACATAGATATGTAAGAATATGTAGGTTTCCACAATTTATAGCTTTGCAACTGAACAATGCTGTTTATTTGGTTTTTAAAGAAACCTTTTAAACCCTCTAGGTGTTATGTGAGGGCTCCTTAAGTTTACTCGAGCCAAGGGCTCTTAATTACGTTCATGGCGCGTTACTCTTTTTTCTCTATAAAAAACTCTCGGTTTTACTTTTCGCCTTTGCAACTAAATTCACGCTTAACCATATAAAAAATATATGCTTAAAAAATAGAATAAAATTTCATTAAATATGATTTAATAAGACTTTATTTAACAACTAGCTGGTGCCCGCGACCTCGTTTACGTTGAAAAATCGTTATCGCTGTGACGAAAGTGACTAATATTATAAAGCTGAAGAGTTTGTTTGTTTGTTTGAACGCGATAAGCTCAGGAACTACTGGTTCGAATTGAAAAATTATTTTTGTGTTGGATAGATCATTTATCGAGGAAGGCTTTAGGCTATATAACATCACGTTGCGACTAATAGGAGCGAAGAAACAGTCGAAAATGTGGAAAAAACGGGGAAAATTATTCATCTTTGAGGGCTTCCGTTGCGTTCGCTGCGAAAACCGTTCGAGATACCCAAATGATTCCCAAAATAACTATTCCACGCGGACGATGTCGCGAGCACCAGCTAGTTTCAGATATTTTTAGACGATAACAACAATTTTTCAGGATAAAAAGTATCCTATATGTTAAATTTATTCAAATCCGTTCAGCCGGTTTTACGTAAAACAGTAACAGTCATCCATCCATACATCGATACATCCATCCTCACGAAGTTTCGCATTTATAGTATTCGTAGGATGTCACATACCTATACTTGCACTACGCCAGATACAAATGTATGTACTATTTCAACTGTACTATTTCAATATTAATCTGAAAAATCCAATAAGTAAAATGTTAAACAAAGTCAAGCACTTTCATACTTTGACGTAAAAGTCAACCTCTGTAATCGAATTCTTTTCATAGGTTTGAATAAAAAATAAATTACGTGTCCGTTCATTTAGTATTAAAACCTTTAACGATAAATTCTCTTCGATTTTATTTATTCATTCTGGTTTTGAATAAGTCTAGCGATCCATTCATTAGTAACGAGATTTTATGAATTTCTTTTGAATTCTTATTCAAGTAGAATACTTATTTACAGTTGTTGTTATTAATAAGATTACCTGTGATATACCTACACCACTATATGTAAAAGTATTATTTAAGTATTGAAAAATGTCAGTGTATACCTAATTATTATTTTATAATAGAATATTTCAACTTTTTTTATAAAGCAACGTATTTACTACTACGTATATTTTCCATAATAACATCAAACTAAATATAAATACTATAAATCTTATGCTAAGTGCCCTAATATCATCAAAATATATATTTGTCAAATTATTACCATAGATATTTTGAAAAAATAATGAATTCATTATTAGCCTAAGGTACCTGCCATCAAGTGGACCGTCAGACTGTCTGTCGATTGAGTAAATCGTAATTCATTCAATTTTTGACTGAATGAGTCGTTCTTTATATGAATAAAAACCAAACAAAATGCAAACCAAGCAAATAAGATATCACACATTTGCTTTGTTATTTGGGGATTTGGTTACATTAGCGAATGCAATTGACAATAACAATATTAGTGAAATATTGCTTATTAATAAGTAAAAAGTCCTTAGCTTTTAACTATAAATTTTAAATAAGGTGAAACTGTGTATTAGTATACTAACATAGTATATAACCTGAAACGATTGTTGGGTACCTAAGCTAAATTAAATTACCAAACTTGTTTTGTGTAGTCAGCCAGCATTCCGTCATTAGAATATCAACATGAACACACAGTTTGTTCAAAATTAAATGTCTTCAGAAAGTTCGTACTTAGTTTGCAGCGATTGTTGAAATTCAGTGGACGCGATAATAATATTTCACTTTTACGAGCGAACCGCGTCTAGGAGGTGCGTCCGCGCCCCGCCTTCAAAATTGTTGTAATAGCCACATTATCCTATACCATCTTCTCTCGTAATGCACAAATATACCCTGCCTTTAGAGTTTAAAAAACTAACATGAAGTGCTTTATGTATTTGTCTGTTAATCTTTATAAAAAAATATTGAAAGCATGAAATAAATAATAAATAACAATTAAACATAAAAAAAAAGTTTTTTAATATTTGGGTACCTACTAAGTAGTTGAGATATTTTCTGAACATGTCATTAACACTGGGTATCGTAAAGGAGGAATAATTTGAAAGTTTATAGCGTTCGCAAATTAGATCTAAACATTCCGTTTTCAGATGTAAAAAGAGGTCGTAACGTAAACTTTTTCAATTTTCACCTACAGTTAAAGTCGCACATAAAGTGCGGGGGACGGTCTCGCACAAGTAAATATTTTGAGAAAGGTTGACGACGCCTGCGGGTGCAAATGTAGCAACTTGATAAGGGCAACACCGCCCGGCATAAAATGCATGTAAACACCTCCTTTGGAGCGAGCACCAAATGTTGGCGACTGCTACTCTCTTTTCAAATCTAAACGTTTGCGAATGCGATATGATTCGAGTAACGCGTGCAAGCACAATAGCTTCAAAGAGTTTGTTATGAATTATGTGAAATTGAATATTTTATGATTGGCTGTTTAATATTTCGCAAACAGTCTAAGGGAAAATATTAAGATCCTTTTCATGTACTTAACTATTAATGTAGTTTAAGGCCTCTTTTACAATATTTAAGCAAGAAAGCTACATAGAAATAAAGGGTCTTAAAGTAGTTCTTTGATAAAGAACTAAGTTAAGCCAATGAAGTGGTTCAATAAAGCTTCTAAATGCCTACAAAGCACTAGATTTTCTCTTACTAATTTTCAATTGTTGAAGGCCAATTTTTAGGTACTCTCGACTTGTAAAAGATTTTCTAGCAAAAGGCGAACTATTCGCTCTTATAAGTATTGATATACTGTCAAACTTGATGGTAAAAACATAAAGGTAATAATTTTGATAAAAAAGTGAAAATTTAATTTGGTCTATCGTTCAAAATAATCATGATTTCCTTTAATTATTAAGTAATGGCAACAATACCCATTAAAGGGTTGTCTTTAACCGTTTAATTGCTATAATAATACGTATCCAAAGTTCTTAAAAGCAAGTTTGATTTCCTTAATGGGAGTTTAGGGAGCATCGGCACAACTTCGTTTAATCGAGTCTAAATGTATTAATTTTCATATCATATAAAGTAAAGTATAATATGTTTCGTGACTACTTTACGAAATAACGAATAACGTTTTGCTTTGTTTTGTAGGCAGTTTTTTTTTTTTTTTCTCGCTAGTCCGATATAATAAGTTTTGATAAGAATTATCAGAAATACTTACCTATTAAGAAGCAACCGCGCCGCGTAGCCCCTGAACGGTGATAAGAAAACTGTGCATGCATGACTACTGAGCAGTGATAGACGCCGCGCCGCGAGTGATTTCAGTAGCCATAGGTACCGGTAGCGGATGATTCTGTCACATCAGCTAGTAAGGAAATTTACCTACCGCGGAAAATATAGTCGACACTGCCAGATTAGTCTGATCCTACGCCACCACTAGGCCATAATGAGAATTTTCCTTTGGCATACTGGTATGCCTATAAAAAATTTAAATTTTAAATTTTAGCACTCTTAAAAAAATTCAATTAATTTTTTTTTAAATAGCATTTTTATTATAAACAAAATAACTCGGTTTATTAAGTTTCGTTGCTGCATCCGCAAGTGAATCTGTATTCGAATTCTATAGTTCGTGTGTGTGTAGTTTTACTTACATAAATGACTTGAAATTACCTATTTACTGAGCAGAAACCCTTGTGGTACGTTCCGTTGAGGATTTCGAATTCGCCTCGGATAATTAGATTTCACGAATTGTTGTTATTGCAGCGATTATCTGGCGGTGCAACGCTTATTGCTCGTCTTATTGCACTTACTTGCACATGCAGTGTCTTATAATGGCCACAAAGGCGACTCAGACACGATGTTATTTTTGTTAATTGCACTTTTATTGGATCGTGTAAAGGTTAGGTGAGCAGTTTGATTCATGTTGCAGTTACTAATTTTGAATTTAGAAATTCGATTTAGATACACCGTAGAGATACTGGCAATAATGCAGCACTCGAATAAGTAATTCTTAGTAACCATTTTAAAGCGATAAGGCTTTTTCTTGAAATGCTCACTTTCAAATCAAATTAAGTAGATACTTTGCATGTATATTCTCAAACTTTGTTAATTGAGTATAATATTTTATTAATATTATTTTTATTAAAGATGCAACACAGCTCTTATTTTACTTGGTTTTAATTACAAAGGAGGCGATGGTCCTAAAAAGGATTGAAAACGTGTGCCGTTTTTAATTAAAAATATATCTAAAATTGATATTTATTTTGGGAAAAGTAATACTTTTCACTTTAAGTGGGTATAGAGGCACTCATGAAATGTACCTATTTCAACGACTTTATACACTTTCTTTAACGTCAACACCATTCGCAGTTAAACTCAATCACTCACGAAACCTTTTACGCACCGTTTAACGACAGGAACGTGGGGCAATCTATTCTATAAAATTCACGATATCATGTAAAACAGTAAGAATTTTGATTTTGGGAATGTAAATGGTTAAAGGCTAAATCAGTGCCGTCCCAAGGACCCACTCCCGGCTTCCTAACGTTGTAATATTTTTTGCAAATCATATATACATAAACCTTCCTCATTTATCGCTCTTTTCAATAGTGAAAACCGTATCAAAATCCGTTGGGAAGCTTAGAAGAAATTAGCAGAGAAATAGACAAAAGGTTACAGCGAATAAATTTTACAATCTGTACGAGTATAACAAATTCACTTCACCCTACCAGGATCAGTAGTGCAATTGCAACCCCTCCTTCCCCTGAACTGTTCCCATATGTCGGTAACCATCTATCACCACCAAATGCTTTTTTGGTGCATTTTTTTAATTTTTACATACTGATTTGTTGATAATGCTGTTGCTATCTCTAGTAGGTACTATAGGTTTTGCGGCGCTTTGACTTCTGTTTCCAATATTATTGTGATAAAGTTCAAGTTATAAAAAGTTATAAAAGAATCAATGAGATCTAGATAACTTACTGTTTCAGTATACTGACTATCGCAATGATTAGTGTGGCCTTATTCTAATGAACATTAAACTTGGTCACATAGGTATCAACTAGAAGTCTGGACCACAGGTGTTTTCTACTTAATATCTCAGTTTAGTGCTAGGTCGCTGCAATGTCGTTAACTTTATGGACTATTGTGGTATCTAAGAGTCATCATTTAATACACACAGGTTCTAGAGTCTAGTTTGGAAATTCCACGTAGATGCTTGATTAAAAATGCTTAATTCTGCTCTTAATTGATTCTAAAAATTCTTAATTGATTAAAATTAATTAATTAATTTTAAGGAGATGAATTAGTTTTGTATGGAGATAGGGCAATCAGTTTTTATTATTTTAGTTTTATCGGTTGAAACTTGTACCATTAGGTAAGAATATAGATATTACTGGGAAAATATCGCATAATTTGGTAATGTGGTAAGTATGCACACTTATATTACAGATTTGCACTATCTCTAGTTTGAGCATTCAATTTTATTGGAAGTTGAATAGCATATTACTATTAATGCTATTGTATATATAAAATTAGTTTAATCCTAAGAAAAAATGTATTTTCTGCTACACAGCCCAAAGAAGCACGTAATCCCACAACTATAAACGCTAACAACAGGTGTTAACAAGTTGCAATAGTCGGCTATCGTTAGAAGCTCTCAGGGGATGGAAGGGATGGCGGACGATAAAACCTCTTAGCCCGGAGTTACCGAGATCTTTTCGTAAGTCGCTTCTAGTAATGGTCGCCTCTGATATTAATGACACAGCCGTGACTGAGATGAAATATAATATGAAAACACAATAGATTGTGACTATGACTAGCCTAGGGATGATAGCAATGTGCTTGTAAATTCAAGTCTAGTCTACGAATTCCACAGTAGAAATAACTGAATTTAATTTTGAAAAATTTACTTTAATTGTAATTTATCTATACTAATAATATAAAGATAAGAAGATGATATTCGTATGACCTTGGGGCCATATTGGCCAAGAGTGGCTCTAGATAGAAATCAGTGGAGGCAGTTGGAGGAGGCCTATGCCGAAATGAGGGACATTTAATAAAGAATTAGTATAAATTTTGTAACAGTTGGAATTAAATGGCTATTATTATTATTATAAAATTATAAAGAGGAAAAATTTGTTTGTTTATTTGAATTTAATAGGCTCCGAAACTACTGGACCAATTTCAATTCTATAGGTGAAAATTCTTTTACCTATAGAAAGCTACGTTATCAGGGAGTAACATAGGCTATACTTTATAATAAAGTTACGCGAACGAAGTCGCGTGCATAAGTGCTTGTAGTACATAAAGTACAAAAAAATGATACTTGCAGTAGCCAAACTCTTTGTTATAAAAAAATTTGGAAATGTTGACTTATAGAGAAATAAAATTGCAAGAAATTTCCTGTAGATACCTATTCAGTTATCAATTTATGAAAAATCATTGTATTTTTATTTTTATACTAAACAGTTTCATATATCGAATATTTATTGCTTATTAGAGCTACAGCTTATTAATTTTATTATTTACAACAGAAATATTCATAACAAAAATTGTACACCAATATAAAACATCTGCGGTATCATTTAGTCTAATTTCACATAAAGGTATATTTACAAAAAATATTCAGGCAGTTTTATACTGCGCATACTTGATGCTTTATTGTACTTGACAACTCAGCGATTACACAATACACATATCTCATAAAGACTGTATTTTAACTGTATTTGGTGACTTCTACATAAAACAAGTCAGCCAATATTCGCATCATACTTGCCATATGAACAGAATTTTATTAAAAAAAATTTCAAAGTAAAATTCATGTAAAATGTTCCCACTAAATTTATATTAAAATTGCATATTGCTATATATGAAAAAGATGTTTGCAGCAAGGCGCTAATGACGCCCACGCGACATTAAATTATTTTTACGAGGCGCCCAGGAGACGCAATCTACCGCAACTATGCGGCAGACTGTTTCTGACAATATTTTATGTTTTATCTAAATATCATTCACGAAAATATATTCATATTTTTTATTGAAACTTTCGCACGCGATGTTTAGTTTAAGTATCTATCATCGATTTCGATAAACACAGAAAATTAAATTTAAATTTATCGCCTCTAACGTATCATTTAAAATAATTTAAATTCTTCATTTATCATTTAAATTAACGTATCATTTAAAAGTATTGATTTACATTACATATTTGATAAAGTTATATTTACACGTGTAATAATAATAAATTATAATTCCTTTTGTAAAATAATTATTTTTTCGTTGTGTCGTGGGTGCCGAGATGAGAAGGTGCCGAGATGGGAATAAACCAGTTATACAGACTAGACGTTTGGTCTAGTGGCTAGTAACCCTAGCTGTTAACAAAACGTTCGCGGGTTCGAATCCCGCTAGGGGCAAATGTTTATGTGTTAACATTTTACCTTTGTACCTGAGTCATGGATGTTTTGTATTAAAAAAAAGTAATCTATGTAGTATATCAACTGTCTGGTATCCATAATACAAGCATTAGTTGCTTACTGTGGATCTAGATGGTGCTGTATAGAATGTGTGAAGATATTTATTATTTATTTAATGACAAAGGTTTAAAAAGTGTTTTAAATATATTATTTCAATTTTAATTAATATGATCGGTGACATGAAGTTAAAAGTTTATTTGCAAGCCAAAAGAATTTTCGACGAATTTCTAGAATAACACTGTGATTTAAATTGATTCGTAAATAGCCACGGCTACTCTAATTTATTTTATGGTATATGTTAACTCACAAATTCTTACTACTAAGTAAGTACTCAGAAGTAACAAGAAAGACAGGTGTTCGTATTCCAGGTCTTAACTAAGTTTTCGGCTAGACTCACTATAATTTTGGTTTGATGAGAGCTAATAAAAAGACGTTAAAGTAAACACTAAACATGGAAAATAAAAGTTTTACATATACGAAATTAAAGTTGGGAGTGATGCATTAGAGAAGTTGGCAATTCATCGGCGGTCTCTCTTGGAGGCACGTCTCTTGTTGTGTTTCCATGACTTCCTTTAATATTAGTAATTTTTTTTTTATGAATAGATCGTAAGACTGTGTAAGTGTACTGCCCACTTTAGTAATATTAAGAACTAGATGGTGCCCGCGACTTCGTCCACGTTCTGGATGAAAGGTACCCTATGTCCTTTCTGGTGTCCCAGACAACGTGTATGCAAAATTTCATGGTGATCGGTTCAGTAGTTTTTGCGTGAAAGAGTTACAAACGTCCATATATCCCTTAGATTAATGATTAGCTCGACTAGATACCGCGCTATCTAAAAACAATAGCTCCGTGAATGCGGCAACTTTTTATTGTAGTGTGTGTACAACATCGTCACTTTTTAACACTTTTTACACAGTTTTATTATATTTTTTACACAATTTCACTATGCAAACTGGCATTTTATTATGCCCAAAATTTAATAAAACATTCGGCACTCACAAAAACATATTATAATATTGTTTAGCCAATACAAACTTATATGTTATAGTCAAATTGACGTATCGTATTAAACAATGCGAACAAACCAAAGGCTCTTCTTCGTTAATAACACGTTTTACGACAGAGTGACGTTCGCTATTAGTTTTATGTTCTACGTTTAAGGTTTATTAGTGGGTATACAATTCGCCAGGTTATTTCACACACGGCCAAGTCTAGACGGCAAATATGTCTTTGTATTAAGAAAATTCATCTGGCGTTAATAGCCATGCTTACTTCGCAGCTTTATTGGCACGACACACGTCGAATTTTAAAAGCAACCAGCTGCCCCTCAAATAGACACGTCATAATTATAAATAATATATCTTATTAATACAATTTGAATAATACCTTACTTACACCATTATATTTCTTTTATTGCGTTGTTTGGTAATTTTATCGAGTCCAAAGCATACTGATATAGGTACACAAAGTACAAACAATACTAGGAAGTATGGCCTTCCCTGCATGTATAGAGGAAAAAGAGAATAATAGGGATAGGATCATGGGCCTTACTTACTCACTCACTAAATTACAACAATACACCTATTATTTTAATAACCAATAAGCCTGTTATTTCAGCATGGTCTTCTGTAAGGGTTGCTTAATTTATGATTACGGAACACAGTATATTTTGTCAACATCTCGGCCGAATAGAACGTCCATTGCTAGAGATAGGCTGAGGCCTAGGCCTGCTGGAGATACCGCACCATCTCTTTTGAGGCGGCGTGTGTACTGGCTGGCACCCCTCCATGGGAGCTGGATGCCGAAGTGTTGGCGGCGGTGTACCGAGAAGTCGCGGACGCGCGATCGCGCGGCTCGGCTTTGTCTTCGGAGGAGGTCATCAGGTTGAGGAGACACTCCCAGATGATCCTCCTCCAAGAGTGGAAGGAAAGGCTGGCGGAGCCCAGTGCGGGCCACCTGACGATTGAGGCCATTCGCCCCTCCCTAGAGGAATGGCTGGCGAAGCGGCGCGGGGCTCTCACGTTCCGCCTGGTGCAGGTGCTCTCGGGGCATGGTTGCTTCGGGCGTTATCTTCACCGGGTGGCCGTGAGAGAGCCCACAGAGGAATGCCACCATTGTGGCTGCGCGGTTGACACTGCGCAGCACACTTTGGCTGAATGCCCCGAATGGGCAGAGCAACGCGCCGCTCTGTCTCTCGTCGTGGGCGCCGATCTCTCGCTGCCGGCCGTCGTGAAATCGATGGTTGGCAGTGACCTTGCGTGGCAGGCGATGCTCACGTTCTGTGAGCACGTTATGTCGCGCAAGGAAGCGGCGGAAAGGCAGCGGGAAGAGGATCCCCTCTCCCAGCCAATCCGCCGGAGAAGGCTCGGGCGCAGGCGGGTGGCCTATATCCGCCGCCTTCCACCCTAACCGGGACCCGGGCGGTGGTCTTGGGGGAGACTGCCGCCCATATTAAGGTCCCCCGAGAAGGCCGGCGTACCTCCACTTTCGGGTACGCCGAGGTTCTGAGAGGGAGCACAGGTCTCCCCGTGCTGGATAGCTGTGTGGCGGGGCACCGAAGTCGTGTACCAACGTCCCCGTGACCCCGCCCACTAATGGCCGCGTTGATAGAAAGTCGTTGGGTTTTAGCCGGTAGAAATCCGGCATAACTCGGCAGTGCCGGGTATCCAAGAGGATTTCCCAACGTTAAAAAAAAAAAAAAAAGGGCCTGGAGATAGGCACAATTTTCCAATAGGGCCGCTCAGAATCAGCCTGGATCCAGAGTCCTATCACAACTATTATAAAATAAATTATATTATAAATTTATAATATCTTAAATTAAATTTTAATTATTACAAAATATACTACTTACTTTATTAAAGTTTACTTATATTATAAGGTAATTATATTAATTATTACAAGTTTCTTGAGACTAAAATTTAATTAATTTTTCAACACACAAATTTAACTTTTTAACTGTTGTATACAGTTTAACTAAAAATGTATAATTAATTCAACTAGTTGTAACATTACATTTACAACCTTAAAAATCCAGGCGTAAAATAGCAGCTCCGACGTGCAGCTCCGAATCTTCAGGAACAGAGATTCAATTAAAAAAAAATATTATCAATGATTCCTTACGGCCAATCATAAAATAAAATGAGAGTCTTTTTGGGAGTTCAAGTAAAAAATTGCTAGTAATATAATACGCAACATTTTTATACTTCATCTCTTATTTCATGAAATTTCTGATTAACCGTTAAAATGTCTTTTATTATCTAAAGCAGGGAAGTAATTGTAAAATAGACCCACCTTCTCGTTTTACTAACAACGTTGTAATAAAAGAAGTTTAGACAGTGAACAATAACCAATTTGCGAAGGAAAACACCGCTCCGAATATAGCCCATTGACATAAATAAATCATTATTTCCCCATTCTCCCCCGAAGCCAGTGGCTTTACTACGTACGAATTTAAAAAAGAGAAATTTTCATTGTACGCAACTCGCCACAAAAGAAAAATGAGAGACTGTATTTACGCTGCTTTGTTAAATATTAATTTGATACCTTTATCTCGAATTTCTTTTAGACTTAATAAAGAAAATCATTTTTATACGAAGAACCCCACCGTGTGTACATATACCTAGATTACGTCTATTGTAAATGGCTTATACCTTCTCTGGAGACACATTTTGAGAGTATTATATTTTTATATTACACATAAATTCAGTAGACATATTTAATAAAGAAGATTATTATAAAAGGAAGGTAAGTAATCATATATCAGATATGTTTAGGCATAACCGAACGAAGCGCTAATACGCCTAAATTATAACAAATTATAGAATACATACATATATATAAAAAACATATTGATAAAATATGTTAAACTTTTATACTTATAATATTTTATTAAAAATAATAATATTCAATGCAAAATATTAATTTTTTGGAAAAATTTTTATTTTCCAATGATTTTTTTTGTGTACCTACAAAGAACCAACTAAATATTAAAATTTATTTTAAAATTTAATTTAAAAATTAATTTATTTCCGAAGGATGTAAATAGTACTTATAGCCAGCACATCTGGATACTTAATACATACATAAATAAGATATTAAAGCAGTTAAATAAAACCTACTTTCAAAACATCGGTGATGAAAATCAAATGCTTTATGTTAGTAGTGAAGAAGCAAGAAAACATGTAACTGTTTATTCTTAATCGTAATTCTAATTACTTCATTAATTGCTTCTAATTTTTGTCTAATTTGATTTTGAAAGGTTTTAGTATTATTTTTTTATTTTATTTTTTAAATTGTAAAATATTTCATTTATTAATTAAAATGATGACATAGTATTAAATAACATTATCAATATGAAATTTTAATAAAAATGTTCTCTAAACCTTTATTTAATTCAAATAATTGAAATTAATTTCAAGATCAGCAGTGTAAGTGAACTAAGTATATAAAATATTTAATTTTCTCATAATACAAACGAATCACTAAGAATTTATCAAATATTTTGAAACCAGCAATTATGTCAATTAATATTAAATACATTTGTATCTGTAATTTTTCGACATTAAGTTATTGAATTAAAGTGAAAAGTTGCTCCCGTTGAAATCGTAGAATTTTAACTACGACCAAATAAATAAGTAATGTAACCGCGAACTTCTCAACTTGGAGTAGCTAGACGAAGTTGTTACCGATAAAATTATATTATGAATCGAAATTATTTTATCTTTTGTTCGACAACTTGAAGCTTCATTGCTTTCACTTCGTTACACTGAGCGTTATGAGTTCATTACTCGTATCTATTCGATGATGCGATAAACGTTCCGACAATTTAATCGAACTTTCTTATATAAATCTTTTATCTAAGTGGGAATTTCGCACGTGATGTCACGCGTCCCACTTGTAATTATTATGAACATTGTTATTTACTAGAACCCGTATTTTGAGGAAAATATAGTTTTTGCAAAGCTATTAAGCAATATCGGGAGCTTCTCGTCTCTATATAAAAAAAAACTAAATAAAAAAAATCTAATCTCATCTCTAATCTAATCTCTTTTAATTAATAAAAATCTAATCTCTATATAAAAATTTCGTGTCACGTTGTTTGACGCCAATGAACTCCTAAACTACTGAACCGATTTTGATAAAACTTCGTAACTATGTGTAATAGGATAGTTTTTATTTTGAACCCGGGCGAAGCTGGGAGCGTGTAGCTTATGCATTATGTATCTTTTTAAAAGAAAGTTATATCGAAATTGTATTTTTAACTGTCTGTCCCCTCTCCCGTCATTCCTCACCCCGCTTGTCGTCGCCCGCAGGTGAAACTGTCACCTGTCACGGCGCCGGATGTTTTTACTAATTATATTTTTTACTGCCCCACGATAAAGGGTTGCAATTTTTTTGTGCGTCTAAATCTCGACAACAAATTGTATTTTAATTTTGGAAGGCTCTTTTTGTTCCGAAAATAATAAGCACAATTAAAAAATAACAACAATAAAAAAAATTGTTCACAAATACTTCATACCAATATATTTTGTAAATTAATTATTTTGCCCTTAATAAGAAAAAAACCTTTTTAATTAAATTAAATTTATTCCTACACTCAAATAACTGAGCCTCTAATATTATAGAGAAGTTTGTATTTTTGTTTGTAATAAACTAAAAAAAACTATAATACTAGACCGATTTTAAAAATTATTTCACCTATAGACATATACATTATCAGCAAGTAACACAGACTATATTTTATAAAGTCACCAGCTAGTTCTTTATATTGTTTTCCTTTCTTCCAAAAAATCAGGAACTTTTTTAATTTAATATTTAATACACCATTTAATTAATTAATTAATTTAATTAATTTTTTAATTTAATATTGAAAACTGTGCAGACATGCGACTATATAATAAATTATTACTATTAAATATTACTATTAAATATTACTATTAATTATTAATATTCGTTTAATTTTTTACGCAATAAATATGTCTCCCAAATAGGTGCTTAGTAGTAATCTTAATATTGAAACAATATCTTTAATAGGGGAGAGAGAACAGCGGGAGCTTCCACTACCGATAAAGCTTTATTTATACACGTTTCAAAGCTCTTCGCTCCCGTCGCGATAAGGAATTTACTTAAATTACATGCTTACTATCTAAAAACGTTGCTTAATAGGTTCGTAAAGAAGGGAGACAATGCAAACACTAAAAATATTACAGAAATTTAAGACGTTTTCTATTTATTTATTACACAATATCCATTCTCGCTAATTACAGGTTCCTAATATTCTGCATATTTTACGTCTATCTCTCACTATGACTACGACTAAAAGCTTGTCTGCTTCTGTGTCCTTGTAGCTGATTACAACTGCTAGGGTAAGTATTATTTCACGGCGCACTTTAGCAGTTCGGGTGCGCCGTCCCAATGAGCAGTGTCCGTTACGGACCCCCGCGGCGGAGTTACGGAAGAGTGTTCGTCCGACCTCGCAACTTCGCCTCATAGCGAACGCGGAGGACGCCAAGAGGTTTAGTCGGTAGGTCTTCCCCAATACCATCTCGGGGCAGGAGTCCGACATAACCCACCGGTCTGTCCCCAGGCCGGTGGGTATCCATGATGGATTCCTCTTGTAAAAAATATATATAACACTTTCTTAATTCCTCTTAAATATGTAATATTAACATATTTAACAAAAATATTCTATTTCTTTACATTTAAAAAGTATTTCCACTAACTCTGGTTTTAGTAGGTACCTTATATACATAGCTAATTGAAAAACTGTGACGCTTTGCATTCTAAAATTGTGTAAAGGATCTCTCCGTTCGTTATTCGTAGCTTTTATAAAAATGTTTGAAGAACATTTCGCGGCCGGCGTGGGCGTACTCGCTGCGACTTTATGTTTAATACCCGTAGTAGCTACAAAGTTTCTAGTAGACAAACAAGTGTTTTAAACATGATGGAAAATGATAAGCTTCTTGTCCGATAATACGATACAGCTACAATATTCTCTCTTGTTTATGCCTCAAGTACAGGAATAGTGAAAAATAAATTCAATTCTGTATCATCGAAGGCTCATCTGTATCATTTCTGTATCATGAAAGGCTCGAATACTTTTTTATAGGTTAAAAGCACAATGGCTCATATGAAATAAGATTTTAAATTTATATTGGTAATATGAAAAGACAACTTAAACTGCCCACAGAAAGTTTAATAAAAATCTTTCTAAAATTAAATCCATCAATAATAATTACATAATAATTGTAAACAAATCTCGTTGAATTAACAAAACAACGTGTATCAAAACAACGTGTCGCTATCAAGTATCGCTATTAATACAATCGTCCATGGCGTGAAGCTCAACACAGACAGATTATCTGTGAGGTATAATAATGCCTGACGGTTATTATGTTTGTACAGTGCTATACGAAGACCGTTCTCTGGCTAGGACTCATCTTATGTTACTATAGTAGGTAGCTATGTATCGTTTTCGGATTTAGAATAAGTTATCTCACCTCTATAAATATTATACATTACTTACTGAAAATGTCATCAAAATTCGTTCAGTAATTTTTGCGTGAAAGGGTAAAAATTTATACGAAAGGTAGCTTATCTTTTAGTTGGACGAATTTAGTGATGATTAAGATGACGGTAAATATGACTAGGGAGAAAAATATAATAAGATTCTCTGTCACGTGACGCAAAACACTTAAATTTTGCGATAATTATTACTATAACTATATCTAAAAAGACCACGAAAGCCACGAAAATTAATTGAAACTTCCAGTATGTAGGCACAATTTCCAGTACATGTTACTATCAGTTCATGTTGTCATTGTTTCCTGGCTGGTTCCGGCATCGTGCAACGAAACGTATCACGTGATGTCTGTCACGTGTCGGCGCCGGCGCGTCGCATTTTCCATCACATAACAGGGCTACAAGCTCGTTTTAGTTTACAAGTATCCTTATCTAATGATCGCAGTAGATAATTGGGTTAATCCTAAAGAGAAGCTGAGTTATAATCCCATTGACATTAATAAATAGGGGACTAATGACCACTTATCTTTTTTATTCATATATTATTATATCTAAGCCCACTTATATATGGCTTTTCTTCTAAATACGTTTGAATAGTCTGAAATATCCTAATTTTCTGTCAAAACAGTCTTATACTTACACATAAATACAACCAGTATTTATGTATCTACTGAAAATGTTTATTAAAAAAATTATTAAAAGACGAAGTGTCAAAGTTGGCTGCAAAAAGATTTTTAACTATGATAAAATTAAACTTTATTTTTTTATTATATACAAAACTTATAGAATGAACTATTGAATTTATAGCCCATTATTTTTATTAGCCATTGTAGCCCAGTTATTTATTTTTACCTAAAAATGTACCCAAAATCACAGTACCCAAAAATATCGTCTTATTTTTCTTATTTTTTCCAAAGCTGCCATAACCTAACCTTGGCGCTTGGCGTTGATTTCTGGGACATCCTGTATATGTAGAATTATGTACTGCAAGTAAGTCTGTTTAGTTTTTATTTTCATGTCAGCGTTTTTAACGTATGTTAGTAAAGTTCTCAGTCTAAAAATGCATAACAAGTAATGAATGAAATAAATAAATGTTTTTCAATTCCATCCAACCATGTTAACAGCTAGAAGCTATTTCAGTGTAAATGGAAATGTACAAAATAACCTCACGTGGCGTTTTCGACGCGGAAATTGAGCACGGCGAGTCTCCGCTACTTTGTATGGCGAGCGGAATACGTATGTACGTACTTGTAGTAGGTTAGGTATAGTAGCCGTGACAACCGCAAACCTTGCCAACTGCATTTGAAACCTTTTATATCAGCTTTATATTGATATTTCATACGATACTTTTATAAATATAAAGGAGACGTACAGGAAGAGGGTAGCACAGGCCCAGACAGTTTGTATTTCTGCAGTAAGTGTAGGTATAGAATGTATCGTGTTACTTTGTTTTTAGTCAAGGTGTGTCTGTACACACCTTAACATGAGACATAAATGATATCGTTATTATCATCACACCTGTGATAGGTATATTTTCTTTAAACACTTCATTTGTGCATTCTGGCTTGAGAGTGCTCGTGATTACCTATGTGAGAACTGTATAGTTACGTTAGGTGTTTCAGAATTAACAAAATTTTACAGACATTCAAAAATGGTTAAAATTCTTAGAAAATTCGGGAACGCACTTGCTACCTTTATGACACTTTAACGTAAAACCCTTTCTTTATAGATATAGTAATAACTAAATATTCTTACTGTTAAATCTAGTCAACGCATTGAGGAACCTTGATAATCTGTTAAATAATGACAAGCTGTACCTATGACGAGTTTACCAAACAATCACGTCCTCGGTAAATTCAAAAACATTTTTGAAAATATTTTATCTATGCAGTGTTATGATTCTTGATTAAAGTAATAACAAAGTTTGTTCTCTAATCTAAAACAATATTTCATTGCTTCATTACTATATTGAAGGTTTTAGTACAACCAATGAGATTCTCAGCACGTCTCTGAAAACCTGTTAATCTTCTATTACTTATTAATGACTCTTGCACTTTACGTTCACTTTAAAGCTTAAAATATTCACAGACACCATTCCTCTAGACATTCGATGCTCTCCAGTCAAATTTATTCCTTCTTTGTGAATCCATTTCCCAACTATAAAACTCTAATTTCGATGTCATCGTAATGGATTGAGATGTCTGAGACCTCGGAGCAAAATTTAATATAATATTCGACGTCCTCGGAGGTAAAGAGAAAGGTAAAAATGTTAGTGCGATTGTCGTGGGACTGAGAATTGTGTAGAAGTCACGGAGCGCGTTTTGTCTAGACGCGAGATGACAAGCGGCAGGGCTTACTGGATGCGAGCACACTAAGAACATGTTATTAGATTTTGAAGAGTTGTTGACGACCATTTACAAAAGTTTATTGCAGCTAAATCCTTCAAAATTATAAATTTCATAAATTACATTCTAAATTTTATTATATTTTATATTTTATTTATTAATCGTGTAATATACATAATATAAGCAATAATTATATTAGACGCAAGGAAAAACTTAAATGTCCCTAAACAGAACAGTGTAAAAGTAAGTAAGGGACAGACAGACAGACAGACAGACCCGGCGGAGGACTTTGTTTTATAATATGTAGTGATAGTGATGCAACGAAATAGTATATATCTCAAAGGTCGCTGTAGTGATGATGATATCAATCAGTACATATAACAAGTAAGACACACAATGAAATATTGTGTGTTTAATTTGTTACATAAGATTGATATTATGTATAATACTACCAATCTAATATTGGTATTACACATTACATAATGTAATACGCATTAACTCAACAACAACCGACTATTAATTACATTAGACACAGATCACTTCTCCACCGAGCGTACGTTTAATACCTTCGATGAAGATTGAAACTAAGTAATTAATTAATTTTAGATATTACCAACATTCTATCGATAGAGCTTTTATTACGAACATACGCAACTACAAATCATATTATTACTAAGTTAATTCTATAAATTACTCGCAACCGCGAGGTACAGTCGATCAAATATTTTATAGATATTATTCAGTATAATTTCTAAAGAACAATTACTTAGTTACTTTGTATGTACTAATAGTATTATAATATTATATAAAGATTTTTTTAAATAAATTACATATTATGTGCTTTTATTTTTCAATTAGGAAGTAGACATGTTAAATCCCATTCCAATACATTCTTATCTTTTATCCTTTATTAATACTATCAACGTCTATACCTTTTACCTTATTATCCTTATCCTTATCCCAACCTAACATAAAAGTGACTAAACGACAAAACGCTACCAAACACGTTATTGAACTTATGACGCGTGTATTAATAAATTATTAATATAAGCACAATATCACCGTATTAACATAAATGTGAACACTTTAATATGTGGCGTACTGTATCTTCGGACATGAGAATACTTCGAAGGCCGCGAGGCCATAAAAGCCTTTCCCCCGTCCGTGAAAAGTGAGCTTAGACACGAAACGGTCATTAATTCTGTATAAACCTAACCAATACATTGCTGAACGGGCTTGTAAGCCAGTAATCGGATGGACGCGACCGGATTTCATGAGCGATGTTTTCTTTGAAACTTATGGTTTTCGTGAGCCCGACTATTATTCATTTAACCGTAACAGACTTCTGTTATTGAAACGTAAACCGAAACGCTGCGAGGTTCTCGTAAATACATCTAAACACGAAACGCCAAACAAAAAAGGGAACGTAGAAGCTTGGCACCATCTGACACCTTTCGATTACTCTTTGCGAAAACATCTGCACTAAGTGTCTGGCTTGCAGCACGGTCCGCATATATTTTAAGAATAAAATAAACAGAGATCGTACTAATACGCAATGTTAGAGGTGGTCGGTGGCAACACACCGCCCGTCGGGAAGCACTGACAAGTTTTTGAACGTTTATGAATAAGTAAACAGCCCCCGTCTGCCGCGTCAATACTGCCGGTGGCTGAATGCCAAATGTTGTTCGTGACACTTTCCACTTTCGATTTTTTTTTCGTACACCCAACGTTATATAAGCGAAGTGAACTTAACTCATTGTTTGGCCCTACAAAACTACTGTAGTTTAGTCGAGCTGAATTTTATTGAGTGGGTATTTTCCTAACATATATTCTCCAAACCCTTTAATAAATTTATACCGCAGTGCGGAATTTTCGATGACCAATTGTTCGAAATGTAATGAAGAGTCTTTTATGTTTGACCTTTAATATAAACAATGCGTATTGCCAGCATTTGACAAGGAATAGGGAAAATGGGCTCAGGCATCCCATACTCTCTCACCGAAACACAACTGCTTAAAAACTATTTCGAAGTTATAATAACGAAGTTATAAGCAAAAATATGTTACCTTTTAATATCACGATAACGGGCGTAGCGGGGCTTAAGAATGGTTGAGATTCTAGTTTTACACTCCCACTGGACCCCCCTAAAGGTAGACGAAAAGAATTTGCGCCCACAAATTAATGCAAGCTTAGGCCCGTTTTTCGTCTAACAGCGGGTTCCTATAATCTACCATTCGTCACTGTTTACAAGTAACTACTCGTTCATTTTCCGACAACGGATTGTAACAAATCGTTCCATAAGTTTACTACAAGTAGATGAATATAGGAACGCGTCACCCTTACGACTCGTGGTTATAAGTACCGTTTGTAGGCAAAAACGATTCGTTGTTGGGATATAGGAACCGGCCCTAACCCGACTGGACTATATATTTTAAAGTTACATCATAATTATAATATAGCCCAGTAGAATCGTGTTTTATTATTATGCTAATTCGAGTTGTCAACGTTGAGGAAGTAATTATATGGTTGTTTTGCAAATTAAATTAGATTAGATTCTAAAACATGTCTATTTAGATTCTAAAACAAGGTCACAAATGAGATAAATTACCGCAAAATCTGATAAATGTCTCATGCGTTTCCGCAATAAGGAAGTAGTAACCAAAAATAAGTGACCTCCGTAATATGCGAATAATTTTTATATGAAATATCGTTGAGGCAGATATTGTTCTTTATATGGTCAGTACGACTCGCACTACGCCTTTTTTTTTTTAAATATGTATGTCCAAATTGAGGACTTCCTTCTGTTGCAATATGGGCTGCCAAATGACAGCATAGAGGAAGATTCGTGATTTAAGAGTTTTTTTTTTATTGACCAGAGCGCTCTGGTTTCTTTTCGTTAAATTCAATCATCAAGTTTCAATAGCATGGGAAATTTAAAATAAAAATAAAAATAAGACCTACAAAGGTAATAGGGGAATCTGTGAAATGTTCTGTTAATAATATAAAATTAAGCTCTACGCGCTTTTTAATTTAATATTTGAATTTGTAAATAGTCACAACTGAAAAAAAAATCATTGAAAGCCTACAGAGGACAAGCAAGCTCGTGTCCTAGTAAAATAATTTCTCGAAATTTGAATAATTGCATTGGTTGTGCTTAATTAATATTTTAAAAATTAGCATGTCTTAAATATTAGTTTTAATAATAATAGTTCAATAAAAAAGGTGCTGCAAAAATTTAAAAATACCTATAAATCTGTACGAGCATAAATGTGGAATGGATTTCAATTAAAAGATTAATTAAACAACGAACAGAAAGCAATAACATGCCTGTCATGTTTTAAGTCTAATTATTTGTAAATATTTAATTTTATCTAGGTTATTAAGATTTAACTACAATAGGAATTTAATATCTGAAATACATGTTTCAATATGTGAAATGTTTACCTATATGCTAAATACTACAGACAAAATTTGAATCCAATTTTATGGCCCTGGTTGCATTCTATTAGTATTATAAATACGAAGGTTTGTATGTTTATATGTTTATTCCTCAATAACGCTAAATCGGCTTAACGAATTTGGATGAAATTTGATACACAGATAATTTATTACCTGGAATAATATTAATTAGGATTTTTTTCACTCTGAAAAAGGTTAAGTTTCCGAGGGACCATCTAAAAATATAAAAAAATCACCACAACAAACCACATAATTAAGATGACTACTAAAAATATATTATTTAAAGTTGGCTTTGGCACATTTTGCACGAACTAAAATTGTGCGAGATGACTGCTAAACCATATTTTTGAGTGTCAAGTATTATATTTGTGCACTAGAAAGACAAATTGTGTAAAGAAACCGTAGCGTAATTGAAGAGGGTTTATTTGGCACTTATGAATAAGTTATAAGCGGCGGGCGGTCGGGTAGTTCGATCGATAACGATTAAAGCATAAAAATAACAGCTATTGTATTCAACGTGAAACTTTAATACGCCAAATTGCACTCGTAAACTAATTCCCTTCGTTTACATCGCATCGTCGGAATCAAGTTCGTGACTGTATGGAGCTAAAAGCTATCAAATTATAACGAGTACTAAGAATTCGCCTGTAATTTGGGGTTCCTCAGTCTTCATTGTGATGGAACCAAATATTTTGATAAGCTTCGCGGTTTTACACTTTGCGACGTTGGTTCGTTTTGTCTGTCTGTTTTATAGGAGATAATTTGCCACAGATTACTATGAAATGTGAGAAAACTTTTCTGAATTCATTAATTGTTAGAAGGTTGAAGCCGTTAAAATTTTTTTTTTCCTAAAAATCTCCCTCTGCCCTATTTTAGTAGAACCAAACATTGATAAAAGTAGTATATTATAAAAATTTAATAGAAATAAATTTACTATTATTGTCAAAATAAGAATTCTTTAAAAAAAGATAAAATGGAATATTAATTAGTTGAGTATATAAGAAGTATAAGCATCAACATTTGACAAAAAAAATAATTAAATTTTGAATACATATCTCAAAAAGCGCCATCTGCCGCATTAGTGTCGAACTACAACGAATCGTGTCAAAGGTTATCGATTATTTATTTATTTATTTTTAAAGCGCCCTCTGCCGTATTGGAATTGAACTAGAACAAATCCTGTCAAAGATCAAGTTAAGTAAAGGTCGGATGCAATGTGTACTGTGAGACAAGATAATAATAAGAAAGAGACAAGGAGTTTAACAGTTTTGTTAGCTCGACGAGTTAACTCTCATGACAAAACGCTAGTGTCCCATAAAAAGTTTCACTTCAAAAACATTATTTTTAACTGAATGAAATCTTTAACTTATGTTCCATAATGAATACAATGTATGTATTCCAATATATACCAAAATATATACAAAATCAAACTACTGAACCCACAAATACAAACCACAATTCTCGCTTAACATATTAACTATTATTTTTTATCAGACTTTCGTAGAATCAAGTCACTGGCATTACTTTTTTCAGCATTGTTGCTTAAAAATTTAGTTCAGACTTTTAAATAGTTGTATTTTCAACTTCACGAAAAGTTTAAATAACTTGATTATTATGAAGACTTTATTCGACTTTTTCTTTGTAGTTTTCATGATGGATTTTTAAAAGTATTTTATATAAGTAGGTATTGATTACGAGCAGAATTATTTAACGACTTTGCCCTTGAATAAGTTTGTTTAGCTGTAATTACATAATTGTACACAATCCTAACAATTGTTAGCCAATTGGCTGTTCGTGTTTTCTTTGTTTTGTTAATTATAAAACAGCATAATACTCGTATTAATGAATTAATTCTATAGAAATTTTAAACCTTACGCTAAATCGTCTTATTTTAACGCAAAAAGCTTTGAGAGCGTTTGCTTGTATTTAACGTCAAATATTTTCTTTCGCTTTTGTTTTATGCGCCTAATAGCGCTCTTTGTGGGGAATTTTCACGAAATTATGCACCCACATCAACCTCTAGTGTTAGTGTCGTAGAGATGGAAGAACCAAATCATTTATATAGTTACTAAATATTATCAAATATATATATGAAAAGTAGGTATCAAAGTTAATAAAATAAACCTACCGTTTAGCTGTTTGGCATCTTTAATATTGATTTCATTTCATGAAAATTTTTTTTGGCTAAATCTGAAGAAGCTTTGGTTTATACTGTTTGTTAGTGCGAATCCATACTTCTCTAATATTATGTAGGTATAGATTCTACACACAAGCCTCGCTTTGTTGTCAAACGCATATACTAGGCACTGTAGGTATATAATTAGAAAATTAATTGCTTTATTTTTTATGTGTAGCTCTTCACGAAAAGTTGATTAAAATTAATTTGCATTAGAATATATAAAATATATCTTATTTCGAGTTATATTCCGAGTCACTCAATTTCTTTGCAATAAAAGGTTTCAGAAACACATTCAGTTTTCCATAAACATGTGTTGAGCATTTTTTGCAAGATACATAAGTAATAACGAAATTCGATTCACTTGCCTCAATTGAAGTACATTGTCCAACACTAGCACTCGTGTTTCACTAGTATTTTTACGGGAATTGGCCTCGTTACGTTTGAATGTAAAGATTAACGTGGCAGCGTTAATGGGGAGTAATTTTTGAGAGTAATTTCTCTTTGATGTGATGAACGCGATGTTAGAGACGTGACATGAACGCTAATTTAGACGCGAGTGTTAATTCCGAAACGGCTTTTAAACATTTTGTGTTACTTGAAAAGTTTTTGGAACGCTGAATGAGACAAGTACTTAGGTAGAGTAGATTAAGTTGCTTGTAAACGCTTTAATATTTGAACCATATTAATAAAAAAAAATAGGAACAACTTGTGGAAGGCCATTAATTGAGTCTGCGTTTAAAAACTACGTTACATACTTACGTCGTTGGTCATGTGTTCATTACCCATCAGTCTCTTATGGACTATTAGTATCCTGGTGAAAAAATATTCTCCTTTCCCCCACTATGACCCTCACCTTTTAAAATATCGTATTTGGCATTAGTTAGTGTCCTTTCTATAATACCTTGTTCAAAGACGCACCTCGGTCTGTCCACCGTCTTTTGTTTTAAATGATCTTGAATGATTCATTACCTGCTCGAGGAGAATTATGAAATGTTTACAATGAAATAAAAATGTAATTAAACATAAAAACAACACATAAATTCATTTTGCGGTTTGTATTATCCAGTGCAGCACTCAATGCATTGAGTTTTGAGTACATTAAGTATTTTCTTAACCACAAGTGTTTATGAAATTGACACGTGAATATTAAAATACTTTCAAGTGTATCCTCCTTTGTTTTTTTATGTTAATAAATGTATACCTATTACTTACAGAAAAACTCAGAAATTGTCATAGCGAATTTGCTGTATTTTCTTACTCTAACAAAATTATATTAACAAAATTATTACGTACTTACTCGTAGTAAAATACAATACTAATTTTCTACTACGGAATAATTAAGTTTTTTTTTTTTTTCAAAAATATGATGCGTGATAATATCTAACTTTAGAAATATAACATGTCATTAAAATGCATATAATATGTTATAGAATATATGTTTATAATATAAATAAGTCATTCTGATGATTATGTTGACATAGATGGTCATTGGAATCTGTATCAACTTATACGTTTTTTTATAAATAAAAATAGTAAATAGGCATCAAGCAGAACATGAAGGTAAGTAAAATATTGAATTAGTTTTAGTTGAACATTTCGTGAAATACGTTGGCTCATATCATGTGCTTTTCACTTTGAAGTAAACGCAAAGTACAACGTGCTCCATTCCAGGCAGACTTGTAAATATTTCGGGAGAACAAAGAGCGTCATTTTTCACAACAATATTGCAATATTTTGTTTTTAAAGGACTCAGCTTTTGTACAAATGATAATGGTCAGGTCGAGTTGGAAGCGAGATGGGTTATTTATAATAAAGGAGAATCTAAAGAAACATTTTTAATATTGTAGCTATCCTTTTTTAAGCTCTTCAAATTACAGCATAAAAATGTATCTAAATATATGTATGTAATTGTAGCATTTAAATTATGGACTTATTGCTTGCAATTTCTGCGATACGGCGAGCGTGGCTGCGGACAAATACTGAATGAAATGCTTGCCGAGCGACAGAAAAGAAATATTCAAACCAAAATAAAACAGTGAAACAGTCAAAGGAATCCCATATCATGAAATGACAAGGTTATATCAGAAAATACAAGCTTTATAGTATTTTCTTATAAAGAAAATACAATAAAGTATTTCATTAAACAACTTCTTTTAAGGGTCCAACCAATTATTATTGTTATTTATTACACAATACTTAAATTGAAACATCGATATTGATTTTGAATTGGCGATATTTTACATAATAAATATTTTGACGTTGTTAAGGTCAAGGCCGGATTAATCGGGTCCGTGGCGTTTGCCCCCAGTGGTCCACGCACTTGTGGTGTACGCCCCCGATTTGCATAAATATATCATATTGTTTTTTGTACTTTTCCACTGGCGGGGGCCCTTTTGCCGTTTTCTAAACTCCATTTTTTTTTTTGCTCCATTTTGTTTTCAAATACCTACTATTGCTTATTTCTGGGAAGCCGATGCGAGGCCCTTAGGCAGTTTGCCTACTCTCAATTCTGTCTATAATTGATAATCCGACCCTGGAGGTAGTCTTGGGTATTTTATGTTGCTAGGATCCGTGGGAATGAAAATTAAGAGATATTTTAATACTATGTGGTTGATTTGATATAAATTGCCAACAATGCGTAAAAAAAGACCTTTAAAAAAAAGAGTACCTACTTAGCTTAACTAAGCTTGTCTTTCAATAAGGTCTAAGATCTGGGATTTAAAGAAAACTTCACTATGTTTTCGGCGGGTAATACACATAGATTAAATTATATGAGAAAAAAAGAGTGCTAAGAATTAGATCTAGCAGGAATCCATAATAACAAAGAGACAAGAGATAGGATCTCAGCGAGACGTGCGCGGTCGGGAATTGAACATTCGGTATGTCAGGCAGTTAGACAAGATTTCAGACGCATTGTTTAAGTTATTCCAAACATCTACCCGTTCGCTTCGTGAAAACTATTGTTAGGGTTGATAGGGTGTGGAAAAGTTCTATTAAAATAAAGTTTAATATTTTGCATAATAATAAAATATCACCCCCTCATTGTTGTTAGAAAAATGTTCTAATATGAGTAAACTGGGAAGCCCCGTTAGGCCCTTCAGCAAGGGATGCCTCATGCCTTACAGAAAATAACTGGGTATGTGAAATAATAGCATGTGTGCTTTTGTATTTCAATGGGTGAAAGAGATAACATAGCCTATTTATCTAACCCAGAAGTATTAAATAAGAAACCGCTAAGAAACGATAACAATATCGCTCATCCTTTTCTATCAAAGCTATGGTCAACGGGTCTTTGCCACTTCTTGGCGTTGCTTGAGTCAATAGGCGACAGTACTACTATCAAATAATCCGTAATTTCATTTGCCGATCTTTGCGTAAAATAAAGATATTCTCTTAATAAAATTGGTCTGTCTACCAAACCGTCATGCATACGAAAAAGCACAAAACAGCTGTAAGGTGATATTCCATTTCTCATTTATTTAACACTAACTGCCCGCGATTATTTACACGCTGTAGTTCGTTTTTTGAAAATCCCACAGGAAAATAACAATTTTATATGATAGGGTATCTGTTGATATGACATCTGTTAAAAATAATAATAATAATACTCTTCTGGTAAAATTATTATCATAATTGTTCTCGTAATTTGTAATGATAACCTTGGGATTAAATTTCAAATATTGTGTCGTGTAAATAGAGCGTAATTTATATTTATAACGAATGAGTCAAGCGCGGTTTGTGTTAACAACTGACCCCACAATACACCAATGAATCATTCCTTAATGAATCAGTGAAAATGGAAAAGTAGTTTGTTTTCGTTACTTTTATATGCCAAACAGTAATATTTAAATGCACCTTGTACATAACATAATGTGTCATGCCCTTATAAACAAAGCTTAACATTTTATTTTATTTTATTTTATTTATTTTATTTTATTTTATTTTATTTTATTTTATTTTATTTTATTTTATTTTATTTTATTTTATTTTATTTTATATATTAGGAAACCAACACAGTATGCAACAATCCTTACACTTATTCACATTTAAACAATATTCTTTATTGTTTTTTAATACTTCACTTATACCTAGGGTAAGGCCGGGTTATGTCGGTAAATTTCTTTCGTCTACGGATCACCTCATTCCTTATTCGATCTCGCAGTATAACCCGATCGATCTCGAGCTATGGAAGGAGCATAGCCCTTTCCATAGCTCTTTGAAAATATATAATACTTACCTAGGATAAATTATAATGTGACAGCCCTGGAATTGTTTGCATTGTTATGCGGACTGTGTGACCGTTAGGTTCGTTATTTGCTGTAGCGCTGTTGCTCCCCCGCGGCCCTTGATTGCAAGTATTGCAACAAATTTTAATTCGACACCACACTTTTGCAACTCATTCACTTTTATTGCTGTTAACTTTTATTTACTTTCATTGCACCTAACTTTCATTCACTTTTATTGCTGTTGAACTGTTTGTTGTCTGCGCACTGTACTGGGTAAATGAAACTTTGGTTTTTCAGTTTCAACTGAGTTGCGGGACGGTTGTATTGTTGACTTCCTTTTGTTTGGAATATTTGTAAAATAAATAGTCTGGATGAATGAATTTTGAAACACAAACGGATATGCGAGCACTTTATTGCTTCTAAGTTGAAACTATGAAACATTTATTAATATCATCTATACGTACTATACTAATAAATAAATATGAAGTGTCCGCTTGTAATGTCAAAATAAAATAATCAAAGTACCTACACAGTATTTATAACAAGAAACTATTTTAAAAATTGTCTGTCTGTTTGTTCCGTCTAATCTCCGAAACGGCTGGACCGATTTAGACGGAACTTTCATTGATAGATAGTTGATATTATAAGGTGTAACCTAGGTTACTTTTATTTTAGAAAAAAAAAAGTTTTGTATATAAGCCGTGTTCAGTACTGCGCGCGTATCACGCGCACGCCGCAACGAAGCGGGGCTAGCCAGCCAGGGTTCAGCTATTCTGTTACCTATATGTTTTCTTACTACTCTTCTAGTCTTCGATATTCTAATATTCTAAGTTCCTACATATAATTATTTAATACCATGTATTATAGAGATTAAGAACTTTAAAAAACACCTTTAATACATCTGTCAGAAGACCACCGTGGACTACCATGCTTGTGTCCTTCGGCGATTTGAGCCACCTTCCATCAGTGGACCGTCTGCCTGCCCGCCACCCATAATAATATAAAACAAAAGAAAAACATATTCTTTTTTCAATGCCAGAGCCTTTGTCATAAATTCCTTCATAATCATAATATACTACTACTAGTATATTACATGTATGCTTGTAGATCTACATCTACAAGCAACTCATCACAGTGAGTACAAGTAGGTATTATTAAAGATAAGGTATATTGTGTCTCCATTCTTACGCAATGCTTATGTCTGATTGTTGTACGTACAGACTTATACAGAGAAACCGCAGAGTTTATTTATTTGTTTAGTACAACAAAGATTTCTTTTCTAGACTAGTGTTTGAGAAAACATCGTCTTTGAACGAAAAACATTGTCTGAGTTTTGTTCAAAGGAATAAATGCGAAGAGGTGAGAAGAAGAAGAAAAATAATAAAATTATTGTGATAATAATGACAGATTACAATGATTTTAACATATTAAATTAAAATAGTTAAACCTAGGGAGATTCCTAGCGAGGTCTTCCATTAAAACGAACTATTCAAGTTTGCACCATTGAGGTATAGGTAATACTCCAACACACTTATACTTAACACTGTAATCTACTTAACACTGTAAACATATGGGGTTGAACTTGATCTGAAGTACTGGGTTAGTCCCTCAATCCATATTGTCGTTTGTAGATTAGCATATTGTAGCCATATCATAAACTTTCTTCTTCTTCTTAGCGTGCCACTTCTCTACAAAGGTTGGCGACCATCATGGCTATTCCGACCTTGGAAGCTGCTAAATTTTGTGAAACTAGTTTTTAAATTTGAAATAATTTTTTAATTTTATTTTTTAGAATATAAAAATAATAAACAAAAGACAACTTATTTCTGGCTTATTGATAGATTCCAATTAATATTTGTGTTAATCAACTAATGAAGTTTTTATATTTTATTTTAAAATTAGATCAAACTACATACTATTAAAAATTTATTAAAGATTATAAGTAAATACTCAAGTCTAAGCGCTAGGCTTTAGGAAACGTATAGAACCTAGTAGGAAAGCTTTCGCAGAATTCATGAATATAAAGAAAATTTTCAGTTTCAGTTCAGAATTCCCAATTTCTAAATCTCACTGATAACGAAATAGTTAGTCCTTATCTCTTACGAAACATAATTAAAAAAGAACCTCGTTTATATAAAAACCACACTATTGTCTCTTATATATTAACGCGCAGTCTTGGAGATTATCCCCTACTTATATTAAAAACGGTGGCAATAATCTAAGCGTCCCAACCATAAATATAGTCAGTATAATGGCCTCACCGAGTGCATTGTCACAGAGTAATAACGTCGCGTGGCTCGTATGGCAATCGTGTGCAGTATTAACGTTATAAATTAGGACGTTTACGTCTGGGCCCACTCAAATAACCGTAAAGAGTGGCTAGTGGTCATACCGCACACTTGTGTATGAACCCTATAAGAGTTATGCTTGCATACTTTAGCTCGTAGATGTTGCTGCGTTCTTTTATTAAAAAAAAGTTGGTGAACAAGTCAATGTCCTTTCAAATATCTGTCCTTGGAATATTAGTGATTTTAAAAGAAAATATCATAGCGATCATAGATTTAAGTAGAAAATATCATATATATTTAATAATCTTTATAAGCCTTGTACATCTTGTTGCAAAACCAATAAGTTATTTTTTTAATATATAAATAATTAATTAATCTAATAGTGTAGAATTTCTAATTTTAACTTGTTAAAAGAATTAAAGAATATATGATAAAAAAAACAGTATGTCATCTCCATAAATGTAGAAGCTGTAGCTGAAATCTAATCTAGCTGAATCTTTTCCTTTGTGTTTTCGTTATTGTATACGAGCTTTTTCCGGTAACTTCGTGCGTGCCCCTTTTCCTTAGTAGTTTGTTGGTAGTTTTCAATTTCAGATAAAACCCTATACTCTTTCTGTGTCCCTGACAATGTGTATGCAAAATATCGTGATGATCAGTTGGTTGACTTTATATATTAAAAAACTTAGAACTATTTTAAAAAATTGGTGTAAAATATATTCCATCATTAAGTGAACGTGGATTGCACCCTTTTTTATATATAAAAGTAACACATGGATTTCAGAGATATCATACTATTTAATATCTCTAACGTGATACGAGGCAGACATCTCGAGAAAGCATCAGCAACCAACTTCGGCGACGTCATGCATACTTATTACTCGATTTTCCAGCGAGCAATTTCAATTGTACTATGCCATTAGCGGCATTCGATTGCATTTGTTGGTTTTGATAGAACTGAATAGAAATTCTGTTTAAAACCCGTTTAACAATGGAGAGACCACGCTTAAGAGAACGTTACGTGTAATTTGATGACATGCACTCAGACACAAACAACATGATAAGAAATTTAATATTCAATTGAATTTAAATTTTAGCTAATATTTTTGTACCTACAAAATAAATGTTGATATATCTATATCTATATCTATATTTAGATATTTATACATATTATATTATTTTAACAAGTATAAATTTGAAGCGAATCCAGGGGCGGGTTATTAGTACTATAATTTATTGTTAGTGTATACCTATGTAATAAAGGAAAAATGTTTTCTATATTCTAACATACACATACTGTTACAGGAATGTCGTAATTTAATAATAAAACGGATCAAAACACACCTAAAGGATTACGTTACTAATTGAGTGTCTTGACAAGCGTCTGCAAAAGAAATTAGAAACGCAAATATTTATATCAATTAAGAAAGTCCCCTCGGAAGTATGCAAGTGACACTGAAAGAAGCCGATGACAGAGAAAAGGGTTCTTCACGGAAAGGAAACTTGATTGAGTGTATACTTTGTGAGTATTTTGCCTTTTAAAGTCCTCTCTAATTAACACGGTAAGCATCTCGTTAAGTGTTAAAGTATTTTATTATAGGGTTCTTTGACTTACGGGCTAGTTATAGGCTAATTAAGTATTGATCTATCTTGAAAAATCTGGACGATTTTTTTTAATCTCTGAAAAAATTGTTTCGATGATATTTAACTAAATTTTTATTAAAATGTATTTGTAAATTTTTATTATATTTTTTTTTAATTTAATATGAATTTAAAAGCAGCAATGCGCAGGCCGTTCCACATTGTCCGCGTGCAGGCACGCGGGCAGCCCGTCTGACGAGATAACCGTCTTCCACGAAATGACAGCACGTGTGCTGTTCGGTCAAAAATTCAAAAACTACTGGGCCGTTTTTTAAAATTCTTTTACTTATAGAAAGCTACATTATCATCGAGTAGCTTTATTTTATAAAGTTACGCGGGCGAAGTCGAGTCGCATTCATAACAGCCTAGTATCCTTACTAATATTATAAATGTGAATGTGAGTTTGTTACGCTTTCACGCAAAAACTACTGAACCGATCACCATGAAATTTTGCAAACAAGTTGTCTCGGACACCAGAAAGAACATAGGGTACCTTCCATCCAGAATGCGGGCGAAGTCGCGGGCACCAGCTAGTTATTATTATAAAAAAAGATTATCTGTGTATCTAACGTCGTTTTTAATTTGGAAAATTTTAAGATTTGGAAAATTTAATTCATTGCTAGACCATTCGGACTTCAGTATAGCACGGCGGAGTATATTTAAGCTTTTCAACCTTCCATGTTAATCTTTCCAATCAGATGTTCTGCATCACTTTTCAATTAACCACCAGATTTGTTTTATTACTTACATTAAATTACAATTTTTGTTTTGTATTAAGTAATTATAGTACTTACTAATGGATTAAGAACACAATCCAAAGGAAAGTTAATAAAATTGTACATTCCTACAAGCAAACAACATGACACATTGGTATTAGCATAGATAAGATACCAATTGAAGGAACTAAAGCCATATGAAAGAAAATAAAATTTTATATAAAATTGGATACGTGGTTCCTTTTCAATATTGATAAAGGCTATAAAGTCTTGTTGTCTGAAGACCGACCGCACAAAAAGGGGAAAATGCAATAAAAGATAGGTAATACATTTTCTTTGTAGATTTCACGGTTGACCGCACATGGAATATTTAGAACTAGCTTCGGTCCTTCGACGAAATTGAATAGTCATTCGGGTGGACACAGTTTGGATACATTTACATATTCGAATATAACCATTAGGAAGGTAAGGAACAAATACTCTGACAAAATACCAAAATTGTATTACTAACTAATTTTAATATATCGAAGTATTTTTTAATCGAAGTATCAATTTTAATACATTATTAAGTTTACCCTAAAAAACTTTTAACAAATAAATTTCATTATAACTTTATAGCCTGTTATGAATGAAAGAAAAACGGGCAAAAATCGGATTTCTTTTAACAAAACACCATTAAATTTAAAGGAAATGATAGGATGTTTAAACATTTTCTCCTAATTAGTGTCGCCATCTTGACGACTATTTAAAAAGCACGGTGACATCACAGTTGGAAGGGTTACAACGATTAACGATTCAAGAGACAGGCCAGTTCACTTGTAGGTTTCGGTCACAGTGTAAGCGCTGTGATTATTTACTGCTAATATTTAAATTATTCTAGAAATTTTCATTAAAAAAAACACAATTATGAATTAAAACACTATAATTATCTTATATTTATATTGGTAACTATCTGTAAATAAATTTCATTAAATTTAGATTTTATGGGTCCAATACAACTCGACCTCTACCTACAACAATGGATGTCGTAGCGGTGTAACTTGTATCTGTAAATTAATTTCTCTCTACAAACTTTTACTGTATCCCATTGATGGTTGAGTAATACAAGTAGGTATTTTTTTTAGTTTCCTCAGATATAATTAGTTTATAAGAGTTTATTTATAGAATTCATATTATTGTATAATCATAGAGTAAATAAATGTTCCTGCTAATCATAAAAAAACCATCACGCTTACACAAGTGCCACACCTTTATGTCGTCTAATTAACATAAAACCACTTCTCCCGTTTTCAGCCTATTTACCCGCTCAACGCGAAATTACTTTAACCATGATGTTTCCCCAGCAAGGTGATGAGTGTAAATTAAGAAAATTCTTTAACGATAATATTACAATGCCTTCACATTTCTGTTGGGGTTGTCATGGTGCTGTCGAGCAATGGAAATATTCACGGTGCCACATTCTGACGACTCTTTGCGATTATGAGGGACACGATATTAGGAGCAGGTTTACCTAAATTATAATAATTGTAGTTGCCAAATTTAAATAAATTACTAGCAATTGCATTTAACAATAGCATTTTGACGAGCCCGTTGGATGAGCTCTGTCCTAGGGTTCCTGAGTTCGATTGCCGGCGGGTAGTGATCTCAATCTGGAAACTAGTGGCAGGGCACACTTCGTTTCGCAGTCATTTGGGCACCCATTCTGGCCGCAGTAACCGTTCATTCACACTAGTTCCGTTGAGGTAGTTCCGAACCATCCTTACAGAAGACAACCATGAAATAACATCACGTTCGCTTTTGTGTTTCAGCGAGTGAACACATATGAATAGATTTTAATTTTATGAACACAGTTTTGAAAACGTATGTTGTATGGGCTTACAATGTTAACCACTTGGCAAGTTGCCATGTCACTTTGGCTAGAGTTTGCCATTCGAGTTGAATTGGCACCCATTTGTATAGCGCATAAAGGTTTCGACGAAAGCAGCAATGGAGCACAATTTGGAGCACGTGACGTCTCTAACGTAATAGGTTGTTAATTCTATACGCTCCATAGAGGATTCTTATAAAGATAAGTTGGGTATAATTCTAACATTTAAGCCAACACCATTTGTTTAGTGAATAAATAGCATGAAAACAGTATGAAGACTATTATGGAACTGCACTTTATCGTCGTGATGACAGTAGCTTGCCAAAGCATATTTATTTTTATTATACAGCTATACATTATGCTTTAATTATTAATTTCAATGTAGGTACATGAATAAAAGCTACTTTCTCCGCTTCGTAGATAAGATAGATTTTAAACATCTTCAGTGTTTATTGCTATTTTATTTTTCTAAGGCGTTGCTAATTTATTTTTAGATTTCCTTACTAATCCTTTGGAAGAGAACATTATTTTTGTATAAAAGGTATCCCTAGTTATTTTCTTTTTATGTAACGGAAAAAGTATTTGATGTAAAATATCAAATATATGTAATATTACTATGATAAACTCTGGACTATATTGGACCCATGTTGGATCCTGTTATTTTGTTTTATCAGAGTGGATCAGAATCAGAGTTGACTTGAGGTACCTACATAATCTTCCACTGCAAGACGAGACGCTTCATTTTATTCATTTTATTTTCATATTTTTAAACTAGTTTTAAACTGTATAAAAAACAATTCTGCATTTAAAAAAGTTAACAGGTAAACGCAAAATGTATATAGCTTATATTACTGCCAATCTATTCGATTTAACGTTAAAAACCCGTTTGACAAAATTCATCGAAGGCTATAACAGTATCATCCGAGAGGTTTTGGATTCAATATCGCTGCAAATCCGTGGCTGTACGAGAGTGTTTTTATTTTGCGTTTTATCGCTTCGAATTGGCTATATGCTGTCGTTATGGCCTCGTCAATGCATACAGTTTAATTTCCTCTCAAATAAGAATCGATAGCGATGCACAAGACATCGATACCAATCTAGGATAAATTCAAACTATCACTTTGAATACCAGTTGTGTTTTCCATTATATGAGTATTATGATTTTGTAATATTGAGTCATTTCTTCATCATCATCAGCATCAGTCGTCGATAGTCCACTGCTGGACATTTATGTCCCCACAACTTTCCCATAAGATCGGTCAGAAGCAGCCAAAATCCATCGTCGACCCGCAGGCCTATATTAATACATAACTGGGGCCGTACTATCATCTCTTAAAGCGATGCAAAGACGATTGAGTGAGGGAGATGTCGCCTTACATCGTGTATTGCGCCATCTCGTTTACTCACTCGTTTTTGCATCGTTTTAAGAGGTGATAGTAGGCCCTCAGGTCTACTTTATCGGTGATTCGGTTCATTTTGTAAATGGACGTCCTACGCTGCGCTTGCATGTTCTTGGTCTCCACTCGAAAATCTTCCAGAACAATCAAACGGTGCCCATAACGTGACGAATCATAGGTAGGTAGGCACTGAATGTGTTCGACTTTTCTATTATCTACCAAGTACTTGCGTATATAAATTAGTACAACCTCCGTACCTACTGCACCTGAACTAAATATCATAGCAATGTTTTTGTGTGTTCAACTGTAAGTATTGCGTTTAGAAGCATGCCGTTCTTTATTCTATTTTTTAGCATTTTTTTTAGCTAGGTACCCTACCTACATATTTACTTCTTGTTATTGCAGGATTGTAGGACATGCGGTAATTGTGTGTGCACCGTGATCTTTGTGGCATTGACAGTCAATACAATACAAGTCATAGGACTTGACTTGACTGACTTGGACTGGACGGACCTGTTTTGGAAAACTAATCAAAATTATGACTTGACTGAACTTGACTTGACTGACTCGTATCGGGATTTGCTATTTTTTACTTTAATTTCAATTTTACCCTTTTTTATTTTAAAAAAGGGTATTACGAATTGCTATTTTTACTAATGACACTGGCAAAATCATCGGAGAAGATCTGATGGAGCCAAGACATTAAAAGAAGAAGAAGTACAAGTCATACCATTTCAGATTCTGGTTTTGCAAAAGGTCATAATTGAGATTCAGTCATTTTGCAGATCTAGTAATTACTATACTAACACATATTTATTTGCCTTTTCTTTGCCTCTACAAAATCAAATCAGTTAAATATTACCTTACGCCTAGCAGTGTTTTATTTTATTTTTATTTTTTTCTCGCCGATCCGAAATAAATACTCGCTACTAGCATTGCAGCGCTTGTTACTAACTTTATTATTGGCCCGCCTAGCAGTGTTACATGTTTTTGGTTGAAATTACAATACATTTAACATTGAGGATTTTGTAGCAGCTAAATTGAAGTTGAAACAAACAAAACAAACCCAATTAAATATATTGTGGGCAGTGACCAAGACAATCCCATTATTCTCAAAGTACAAGACGTCAGTCTTCAGACCACATCCTTAGCCATTTTGTAACGAGGGTTCTTCGTTTAACTTATCTATCTCCCTTGTTAGTAACTAATAATGATCGGTCCTGCATTATACATACATAACATAATAAGTCTTTTAGTATTGAAATTTCAAACTTAGCTTGTTAACTTAACATGTATTGCAGTTAATCTTAGAATTTATATTTTCAATTACTAATTTTAAGAATTCTTCATAATAATTAAATTACATACACATAAGCAGTTATAATATAACTGTGTTGTATTCATAAAGGAAACAAAAGTGGACTTATTCCTAATATTTTTTTACCTTTATCCTAAAGTTTTCATTTAGGAGTTAGTCAGTATCAGTTTAGCTATGACTGAAATTCAAATGTATGAATTTCAGTCATAGCTAAAGAACTATATCTGCTGTGATTTGATCAATTCTTCAGAGATGTTTTTAAGAATAAAGAATTAGCTTCTTTTATGAAAATAGGCTACAGGGACTCTAATCTTGTTTGATTAAGTTCTAAAACAATACAAATAAATATTAAATAATAGACATGACATATTATATTGTTAGCGTGAAACATTTACATTTCCATCCCCACATCTGAGGAAACATATTTTTTTTTTCTAAGAGTGGAATTATGTCTTAACTAATGCAAACCAAAATTACTTACAATTAGATGTAATAAAATAAATAGATAGATACTGACACACCTTGTTCAGAAATCCACAATTCAAGCATAAAGCCATTTAGAGTTCTAAATACCTAGTACAATAATAAATAAACCAGTTGTCGAGTACAAGTACTTACTAAGCCTAATTTGAATGAAGGTAAATCCATTCATTCGCTAAACATTTACATAATCGCTGCAGGCTGATTAAATTTGTATGAACGCGAATTCGTTTGTATGCTCCTAAATTTAGCGCAACTCTCTAAATAATGTTAAATCGTGACTATAATATTCGAGTAAATGTATGCTAATGTAATGCAAATTAAACCAATATTAAATTAACTTGTTTGTTAGAATGCTGCATGTTTGTTATACTGCCTTCGTCAAAGAGGTAATAAGGTAAAAAGGCGGTAAGAAAAAAATAAAGAAAATAGATAATCTGGTAACCCTTGCTGTCATTTTACAGTTAGTCATCAGTAATATTAAGTTCTGCCATAGATATAAGCAAAAAAAGAGGAAGATATTCTCAGATTCTCAGATTGCGTGATCGACAAACGGGCTATACAAAACTATATGCCTATAACTCACGTCCAAATATCCATACATCCATACTACATCCATACAAACATTCGCATTTATATTAGTACGGATGTCTAGTTTGTGACTGCGGAACACATGTGCCTTGCTACTACTTTACTTTTACTACTACTAGTACTACTAGTAATCAAAAGTACTACTTAAAAGTACTCATACTTAGTAGTCAGTGTTTTTCTATAAAATATTCGAGACATTGGAGTCGCATTTCTAGTAAATCCTCGTACCTTCTCACCCATCCTTAATGCTAAGTTGTTCATAAGTTTTCTCCGAAGCTTACTATGCAAGTTTTTATTACTTATAGAAAACGCAACCTTCTAGAATTTATTGCATAACATTAGCGACGGAGGAACTTATACTTCGTCTGCGGAAACTTTGCAGTCATAATAACGCAGCCAGGGAACACTTTCTTTTCATAAACTGAAACGACCGTGGAAAATTATTTTGTTAAGTTGGATGTTGGCGCTGCTAATTATACTTCACTTACATTTAAATGCAAGCAATTACAGTATTTTTTACTTCGTTTAAAATATTTTGTCACCATTTATATGAATATAATTATGAACTAATATATTTTCATTTCGTAAGGTATCACTAGCGTAATTATAAAATATACTTGATTTTGCCACAATTTTTACCCGATAGCAAATATGAAATACTCTTGTCAGCACGTAAAACTAATTTTGAGATAAATGAGTTTGAAAGAATACGAATTTGAACTTGTATGTAAAATGAAATTTCCTTTTATTTATTTGTCAAAGCGATCACCAGTAGAATCTAAGTCTATTTTAGAATATATTATTATACCTACAAACGTGAAGGTTTTTGGATATTAGTTAGTAAACTATACCAAAACCGTTGAAATGATTTTATTTTATGTAAACGTGGCAGACAGATAAAAACATGCCATGAATTACAATAGCTTTACCTATGCGATGCCTTTTATTACCTACATAGCCCGACAATACAATAATTTTGGTTATTGTATCGTAGGTTCTGGCTTTGTTCTGGAATTATCAATAAAAAATAAAAAAATCAAATCAAAATATTTATTTATAAATTGGGTTTCTACAAGAAACTCTTATGATCGTCATTATAAATTTATATTTACCAGGGTTTCGGAAAAAAGCCAAGATGACGATCCTGAGAAGAAACCCCGAAAGAAACTCAGGATACTAATCTTTTTGTCATCTATATAATAGATAACACGAGCGGAGTCTAGAGCTAAAAAGTAGATACTTAAATATTAAAATTTTATCATTTTACTACTCCGATAGAAACTCCATTTACCTACTTATAAAATGTAATTTTATGAGTTAGTAATTCGAATAGACCTAGAAAATCACGTGATTTCTCCGTCGATTTTAATACGACTTTCATAAGTTAAACTACCTTAAATGCCCCAGGCGATGAAATAACGTATTATTAAGTGTGAAAGGACATTTAATTAAGAGCATCAATGTCTTCCCTCGCGGGATAGTTGGACGAAGGAATGCTTCACGCCGCTTAAGATTACATCATGCTCTGTACAAAGTGAGAAGTGGACGCGGGTTTAAATTATCTATTGAAGCTTAAGGTTTAATCAACTTTATTTACGATAAATTAAAATTAACAAAAACTATACTTTTCTGAAGGTGTACCAAGATATTGCTGGAATTTTATTTATGAAGTAAGTATAGATCTTTTTCAAAAATAAATAAATCTGCCGCAATTTTAATATAAAAATTTGAGTTTTCAACATTACCTACTATCAGAACACAAAGACACAAACATAATACAAAAAAATCACAAGACAGAAGAATAAAAAACAGGTAAAAAATGTGTGTGTCCTCGCGGCAGTGAATTTGATAGTTGTTCAGTATTGTACTGAGATGTTGGACAAGCATCTGCTGCGCTGATAACGATTTTCAGCCAGCACCGTTTATGAGTCACGGAACACTATACAACATATTTTATTAATTACTGAATCATCATCCGGCATTCATTACTTTGAAACTGCGCCCGTTAAAATGTCATAACTTGCACCAAACTACAAGGTGTCAGAAGCAACACTTCCCTTAGTGGTCATTGAGGAAACATTTGCCCGGGGCGCAGGGTCGCGCGGTCACTTCACTCTGTGGCGGTGAATTGAGTGACAGGCACACAAATGCCTGACAAACCCCTTAGGGTTAGCCGCTTTTACACAGCAGTTCTGCAGTTAGGTGCCTTTTGCGCTACCGCTAAACTGAATCTTTGTATAGGTACTTACATTTAGACTTTTTACTATTGCATTATAGGTACAGAAGAGCGACTACTCAAATATGTAAATAAAAAATAGAGTTTCACAATCATAGAGTAATTTTATGTAGATAAATTAAATACATAGTTATAACCACAGATCACGGGTTCGAATCCCATCCCAGGCTGAGCAACGTTCACTTCTTATTGAAAGAAGATTTTTATTGAAAGAAAAAAAAAATTTTTAGAGAGTTTTAATAATATAATTAATAATGTTAGAAATATATAAATTTGAAGTTAATTTCCTCTATCGTATATACATAGGTATATAGGCGCGCTGTAAATATAATTATCATAAGTTAGTTCATACTCGGCTGATTCCGACTCTACTGTATAGCTTTGCATTACATTGCTCGCGCCCTCTGGGGCCTAAACATTTGCTTTCATGAATACCTTACCATAACAGACGCTACGCTACGTACGCCATAAAAGCAACAATGTAAATTTAATCTTGATTTTCATTGTAAATAATGTGCATTTTGTTTTCACCGCAACAAGCGAGGCGAACGTATTTTTTTATTATAGTTGTAACTTGAAAAGAGAAATCATTTTCATTTTTCAGACTTCACTTTTTTTGGACATTGTTCTATAAAGTGTTCTGATAGTAACTTTATTTACTATCCGGAGTGTAGATCTAAAGATTAACTTGTAACGAAACATCTTTGGCCGATCTGTTAACGAAATCATAATAAGAATTAATTTGTGATTTTGTCTGCCCCAAATGTAATAATTGCGTTTTTGATTACAGTCTTCGTTGGGGACACAAAAAGTTCATATTTTGTCAATTTAAGTTCTAATCGCTTTTAAAATGCGTTAGCGGTAGCAAGACGAGGCGGGCTCGCCTGATCAACGAATAAATTTAAATACATTAAGAACTGATTCGACTCCGCCCCGTTTGCTGACAATTGAAGGGGAACCAAATTGATTTTACGACAAATTACAATAGAGATTTTAAAACGTGATAAAGACATGTTAAAAAGTTTACAAAAAATAAATACCTATCTTCCATAGAATTAGCGAAGCCCGCCGCGCCCCGCTCACGGGGCATCACTCTCATGGGAGGTTTCCCTCATTATGGTGAAGACAATAATGACTTTGTCATGCTCAAAGCTTGCTGCATGGGACCTAAGAAGGAGGTCATCACTTTGAGAAAAGTAAATATTTATATATACATATTTTTATAAGTAAGGTTTTTAAGAGCTTTCATAGGACAAAGGGTGAGGATAAGAGAGAATGGGTTAGTGCATTCTAACCCTTACTCTAGATTGCAGCATATTTGTGACTGGTATTCTGTGGGCAGGACACAAAGTACAGAGAGCCAATGGCTACTGGGGCTGCAAGGTTCTGAGTGGAGGTGTCCGACCACCAAGTGCAAGTGTGGGATGTCCGCCCGCAAGGGGGACAGACTATTTGATAAGGGCTGACAGATCCAGACTACTTGACCCTCACGTGAGCGGGGCGCGGCGGGCTTCGCTAATTCTATGCTATCTTCAGATGATCTTCAGCGATAATATACATTTACGAAAGAGCGAAATATTCCGCCACTGCTTTTTTACATTATGTCAAACCTTGTAAACCAATATCTTACATGATTTTGATTTGAAACTTGATTTAATTAATAAGTTCTTTCTACATATTATAAATACATTTTAAAACATATTTTTAAAATTACAAGCTGCTTTTTAATTTATTTGTGTACAAATGTCACGCAGTTGTTTTATGTTAAATCCCACTGATTTATCATTTAAATATATATTTTATATTTTTCTATATAAAATTTAATCCAAGAGACAAATCTAATATCAAAATCGCGCTGAACACAAGACGAACTCACAAGAAATCGTTCGATCGTTTAAATACGCATTCTGTTATTTAAACAAAAACGCTATGAAATGCCGGAGGTTTAATAGACATTCCAGTTATATTAAAGCCGACGCGAGAGCGGGTGCCGGCTACACTGAACAAAGGAATCACTGGAGCGACTATTGATAATTAATATTGTTTTATTATAAGCTCCGTATCTGGAGTGAGCAACGCAGCAAACAGTTTGCCAAACACTGACGCATCCATGCATGCATTATTCTCAAATGCTGTTAAATAGATTACATTCCTGCAGAATTAAGTTTAGCATAACAATGAATTTTTTCATTAATAATTCCTCTAAATGAAATTTTTTGCTTCTAAATAATCTATGTCTAAATTTATTAAATCGTGATTAATTTATTAGCTGTGTTATACTAAAAAAAGTTATAGCATTTGCAACTCTGATAGCAGATGCGGTTTTCAATACCTAAGTATCGAGCGTACAGCAGTATCTGTTTTGCGATATAATATGTGTCGATAAGAAATAATCATTATAATTTGCTAAAAAAGTGTCTTAGAAGACACCTAAGCAATTTTTAAATTAAGCAATGACTTGATATTAATATTAGCATCTTAAAATCTTATCAATATGTACTTCTTTACACACCTCTAATTTTTTCATAAACTAAAACTAGTTATTTTGATAGTTATTCTGATTTCATAAATAAACCATCTTTTTTACTTTTCATCTTTTATCACGTACTATTTTATTCTGTCTTTTTTAAAAACATCTAGTTTTTTAAAATAATATCTTAACGTTTTTCCATTTTTAAGATTAAACCCAAAATTCATATTCCCGCGTTGGACGTGGCCGGTGTGAAGTTTCATGCATTATGAATGGGGCAGACCGAAGCGGTTAGCCTCTGTGAGCTCTGTGTGCCTCCGTTTTGTGCAGGGTACAAGCTAATGCGACAGTAGAGAAACTTTTAAAATTATACAAAATATATACATTTATTTTGCTGCAAATTATACAATGTCCGAGACTTCGTCTGCGCTTAGCATTGAAAAATAGACAACCAACTCCCGACAAAAATATATTAGCAATAATTTATTCAATCTTTATTACTCATGTTATTTTGTCAGGCGTAGAATTTTTTTTTTTTATGATCCCTTGGAAACGGTACTTTTTAATCCCTTAGAACTGACAATGTGAAATGCAAAATTTCATGATGATTGGTTGTGTGAAAGTGTAACAAAAAAATAAATTTACTTTCGCTCTTATGATTTTAGTTAGAATACAAATTATGTGAAATTCAAAAGAATATAATAAATCTGGCGGTTTTTCCTTTACATGTGATCACAGAAAAAATCGTAGACTAGCAATCTTAGAATAAATGTGGTAGGTATATTATCAACCTTTATTGGCTGGCGTAGTGGTACATAAAATATCTCCTCACATTGAGAAGCTTTTGCCAATCAGCTTTAAATAATATACGTAGAATGTCAATAAGTTTTGTTAGGTACATACAGAAAATCGCTTTTGTTCTATGAAAAAACATTAATTTTCATAAACTTATACTAATAAAAATGATTCCTAATTAAAATTTAATTAAGTATATTTACATAAATTTAAGATTTACTACTGTTTACTGAATGGTTATTGTTGTTTCAGATCGTCCGAACCGCTGCTGGGCGGGTACTTGATTGATTGCGGCGGAGGTCTTGCGCCACGGACGCTGTTGATGAATGGTACTAGACTAATTGGAAATTTACTTTTATTGCACACATTATTTTCGGAGCAAAAATATTAGCCTTCTTGACAGACAACTTTTTCGCTGACATGTAAAAACTGTTTTTTTTTTTTAAATGAACCCAATATTGTTTAAAACGAAAATGTCAGTGTACAGTGTAATTAACTGAAGTATTTAAAAATATAATATAAATTTATTTCAGGAATCAAAGAAGGTACCAGATTACCATTATAACACATAATAAAATATGTAAATCTTATATACATATAAACGGCGATGTATGTTCCTTATAAACTCCAAAACCGCTGAACCGATTTTGATGAAACTTTCAGTCAATCTTCAGATTAGTCCAGCGGGTAATCCTATGAAGTTTGGCAGCGATCGGATGCGGGCGAAGCCGGGAGCGGGTCGCTAGTTGCCAATATAAATGCAATTATTTTTCATCATAAACATCTTTCTGTTCACAGTAATATTTTTTTTCTCTTTTTGGTTTTAGGCATAATAATTAACTCAAGGTCTGTACTGAAGTTTTAATCACTACTTTTATTTCTTTTTTCAGGTTTTACAAACATAAGTTAAATATCAAGAACATATAAAAATTTGCTGTGTATTATTGCACAAATAAGTACACCGGCTGTTAGGTTCCGCCTATTTTTTGTGATGATCGTTCTGAGGTTAGACCTTGCCTTAAATAATAGAAATAAGTGTCAATAACCATCATTATTAATTAGTTATAAACCTATCTATAATGAAGTTTTTACCAATAAATATCAGCCATATTATGATGAACACTACAAAATTATATATAATAATAATAATAAAAAGTTTTGATTGTGCTTTAAAAATAATAATCCGCTGAACCAATTACAAAAAAAGTATATTTTATTTGATTTATCGATGTGTACGATGTGTACATTTTATTAATAAGAAAAGCCAGGATGAAATGTATGTTAAGAAAATCAGTTTACTAAGCAGATGGAACCATCCCATTAGGAAGTAATATAAAGAGACAAGGAGTGTTTCTCTTATTTTTACATGATAAACAAGGAAATTCTATTTAAATAAAAGCACCTTTTCTACATGCTAACAAATAAGTTAAGAATATGTAAACTGTTATTATAAAATTCATGGTCGAAACATGGAAACGTGACATTAAGAAAAGCAAAATATATGTATATGAGAAAATTTATTTAGAAAATATTTAGTGTTCTCATAACAGTCAAGTTGACTACAGCTACCGATAGTTGTAGTCGTCTTAGACAAGTATCAAGTCAAATCTTGAAACTCGGGATCACTCAGTTTACTATGTAAGGGACTTACAACCCCTTACACGATGTAGGTACTAATAGAGCTAAAGGTGTATCTTATCTACAATTCTGATTTAGTTATTCTTAAATGTTAGTAGAACAGTCTATGCCTTCTAAGGTTTGCATGCCTAAAAGGACACCAGATTGCACACGATACATAAATCTTAGCTTTGGGGTCATCCACTATTTAGTCCTTTCTGTTTTAATGTATTGTTTATTATATTTGTGACTTACAGTCACATAGATTATACCTACATGTGATGTAGCTTGTGATGAACAATGTACATGTGATGAACAAAGGATCCTTTGTTTCTGCAGAAATCCGCAGGTATCAGTAGTAAAAGCGATTTTTTTCAATTATGGCTAAATTTTAATGATATTTGCACCCGTATGAAGCCGATACGAGTAGCTAATAGTATAGACTTATATTAGAAATTTTCTCTAATAATGATTTCGAATGAACAATACAGTTAGATACTTCATTTAAATAATGAAATATCTTAGTAATAATATTTGAATGTAACGTCTATTTTGCATTGTGATATTCTAATAACCCATACATTTCATATTCGCTCCGCTATTGAAATCAAGTTAAGCTCTGGTTCGATTCTAAATAGATTTAGTGAGCGTATGAGTGATGGTGGGCTGTACTAACGACACAACGATACGGGCATCGCGACCCTTTAGCGCAATTTTTTAAAGACATTTTGGGGCTGTTAAAGTGTTGCTCCCTCATGAGTTAACTACCTCGTGAGTCAATTTTAAAGAAAGTTGAAATTAAAATCAGTGGACAGACACTTACATCATATTTATGCTATTTAGTTAAGAAAATTTAAGTTTTTGTCGTTAAGTATATAAAGACTTCCTCATCCTAGATCAAAGTAAACTTAGAAAAATTTTGTTTCATAGATATCGGAAATATCTTAATAATAATAAAACACTAAACCCATCAATGTCCCCAACCAGGGCCCTGATTCTGTATGGCAACTACTCTTGACAAGACATGGCAAGATACGTTAATGTCATTCCTTGTCTTGTCATGAAATTCTTATGTCTTATGCCCCAAGACAACACTATCTATGGCACGATATGATTTCACAGAAACCACAGTATACTATTGTATTTGTTCGACAATTCCACTGACAACACAGATAACATTATGTTATCTCAGTTGGAGGCATAAGACATAGGAATTTCATGACAAGACAAGAAATGACATTAACGTATCTTGCCTTGTCTTGTCAAGAGTAGGTTGCCATAAAGAATCAGGGCCCTGTATTCAGTAACATTTCATACTGAAGCTGAAATGGCGAAGATGAGTCACCTCAATGTTTAAAAGAGTCAATTATATTGTTAAATTTAACGAGTCCCAACACTAAGCTTGAACTCCATTAATCTCCGCAGACGCGGGCGCAATACGCAACACAATTAGGTAAAAAATTGAATATTAAGCGCGCGCCATTTGGCCACGCATGGCCCAAGATAAACGACGCACTCCGGTATTCATAACAGTTGACAGGTAAATGGATGTATACGATATTGAAAATGTTATTTACAAAAGTCCCTTTCATAGCTTTTATTTGTATTTATTGAAACTAAGTTTCGCATGCGAATTCTACCGAGTAAACATAAAGTATGTAGGTACTTATCTTAGTTTTGTGAACTTTTTTAATTCACCTTGCTTGTCTATGCTTTGTTTCATATAAGTAGCATAAATATATTTTATGCATTTTTTAAAATAAATAATAAAAATTTAAAATGTATTCCACGAAGTCTAGTATCTAGTATCCTAGATAAGTCCAAAATCCTACGAACAACATGTCAACGAATATACCAACAAATATGTATTAAAATAAATTAAATGTATTAAATTACATTGCTAAATTAAATATATTAAATGAAAATATAGTATATATTGAAAATTTATGGTACTATCGACTCGGTGATTTAAATTTTGTCATCATATTTAATTCATATAAAGTTTATCAATATTTTGTCTCCTGTTTACAATAAATTTTCAAATATTCCTTTGAGCTGTACAATTTTTTGTATATACATAAATAAATAAAATTATTTGATTGATTGTATTAATGCATTAACATACATAAATAAAATAGGTGCTTTATATTATTTTACAGTTCACTTTGCAAGAGGCAGCTTCGTGTGTGCAGTAATAATGAAATTATTTCGTATCCGTAGTCCGCAGGTACTTGCTACAAGAAAATGTTTATAATGTTTACAAATTTCAGTAAAACAGAACGGCAGACTCATTCCCAAATGTTATTTCTTCCAGTGAAGGAGCTTAAAACGCACACATACACATGTAATCTACGTGTGTATAAAAGCGGTAGCGGTGTGTGTTAGGTTTTCAAATAGCTTTCAGCAGCTCTCAGGAAAGATACAACTAAGGTAAAGAGAAAATTAAATATTTAACAGCTTTGAGCCAAAGTAAATGCATGATAGAAAGTGATAGAAAGAGAAGGAAGTTAAGAGAGTATATATATAAAAAAAGATGATTTACATGTCTGAAGGTTTAAAAGGTGTTCGCTGAATAAGGATTATATGCGAAGGTCGACAGCATATCGAAACTTATTGAATGTTAAACAATGTCGTGTTTAACATTCAATGTTAAACACATTGACAAACAGTTGTATTTTTTTTGCATCGAATACAACATATTCTTACTTATTTTATATGTTAAAATAATTCTTACCATACACGAATGTAAATTTTTATTGCAAAATTTGTATTTGTAAATACATTTAATGTTGTAGAGCGTCAAAGGAATGCTAATGAGAGTAACTGAATAAAATTTAATTATTTGTTGAGAACATTTTATTTTTTATAGTTGGCGGTAGTTGGCTACCGTTACCTATAACGCAAGCAACGCTACTGATGCTGCAAGTAAGCTGCCGACCTTAATTTGAAACTGGCATTTTGTTAACATCACTAGCATGTTCCAAGCCAGGACAGTAGTACAGTTTTCAGTACTTGAAAAAAACTAGCTTCGTGCTAGGGCATTAGTAGAATTAAAAAGATCGGATATAGGATCTTTTATTCACTCATCGAAATTTCATGGTGGTCTTCTATAAATCTATCCTTAAATATAGCTGAAAAGACAATTTAACCCTATTAAATTTATTTCAGCAATATAAACGTAAAATATGGAAAATATAAATATCCCAAAGCAGTTTTAGCGCAAACATTTCTCTCGCAAATTTTATTCCCGCCAAGATGGTGGGTAAGGTGTGTCTGAATTTGCATACGCGAGTTGTGATCCTCCTTAATTTATCCGTAATGGGTTTGGAACGAGCCACGAGTGTTGCCTCTGATTGCCAGACTCCCTCGGGACGCCGATACATGCACATAAACAGAGGCCCTATTGTTTATTTTAATGTTAAACCTAAATTAATCTAAGCCTTACCACTGCTGTGACTATATTCGGGCGTATTTTATTTATTACCTTTTAACACTCATTGTATTCCGAACAATTGACAGAAGCTTTTTTCAGCTAATGAATCTGTTGACTTCAAAATCTTGTTCATTGTTTTTGTATGTTTTTTTACATATATTGTCTTCATGCAGACGGATTGTTTACTTAATAGTTGCCCATAACACAAGGAGCGCCAGGGAAAATACAAGTACTCCGATGACTTTGATGAGAGAGAGCTTCTCTCCTCTCTCTTATAAGATTATGTGAAGTTAGGCAAATGAGCTCTATGGCGTCCCTTACTAACACAACACCATAACACAAGTACTGTTTATTTCACTGGGTCTTCTAGAAAATGTTAGTTTAATATGTAATTACCATAAGTATTTTTCACAAGAAACTCTGCTCCTTTACAAATAGATACAATTTAGTTTTGTAGTCACATGCATATATTTTAATCATGGAGACAAAGGAAATCCTTGCTAACTGCAGTTCTGTCTTATAGTGTTCTGTTCTCCGAGGCAGAGAGTACCTTTGTGATATCGCTACATGAAAGCATTGGAAAACGGAATTCTCTAGAAGAGGCTATACCGTCGGGAGTTCGACTGACAAAGTAAAATGCAAATTCTCATGTATTTCCAATTAGCGCCCCCCCCGCTCCATACCCTCGCCGTAGGGTGGCTGGAAAATAATAAGTTCAAATAATGCTGCCGGCTCGCTGCTCAGCCACAATTATTACTAACGGAAAGAAGCCATTATGAACTAAGAAATCAGAAGCAAACAAATAAAAAAGTCTCTAGATTTGGATTTCTGACGCTGAAGAATGAACAAAACCCTCGGGAGGAGGAGTAGCGGGGGTAAGGCTTTTCAATTTCAAATTTTTAAATAACAGCTAGTTTGACAAACCTTTATAAATATAAGATTCTTCTATACCTAATATTAATTAAAATATCATCTCAGTAAAATTAGAATGGTTCATCACTAAAAGAATGGACGAGGCTAAAAGCGCTAAAAGCGAATTAATACTGTATTTAGTCAAAAGTTGTCTGGAATATTGTTGTCTTCCATTAAAATTTACTAAGAAGACGACACTTCAATTTAATTTTTCTTTATTACACAGAGACGCTCCGGGTCTCAAGACTTAAGAAAAAAATTGGTATTTTCATAAATTATGAAAACTGCAAGTCTACAGCAGACTTTGTGCTAATTAAAAACTGGCGAAGTCGACTCCAATTGTCTTTTGATACTTTTAAATTATCTAGTTTTGAAATATTAGTAAATTTTTATTTTTAATAATAAATAAGTACTTGAACTTCTAAGGGTCGTTGTTTCTTTCTTCATTTATTTAATCTCCTTGCATCTAAATACAAAATAAGAACCAATTGCTCTTTATTCATAAATTTTAGAAATATCTATTCTTTTTCAAGTCATAATTATTTTATAATAATAGAGAGTGGATTAGGATCAAAATATCAGCAAACACTGCAAGCTATTCGAGAATGAATGATGAAATGGAATGGGCATCAGAAAATAACCGCAGTTCTAATAAAATTTCTAATAAAATATTGATGGAATGCTTAGTTACAGAGACAACTAATTGAAAGAGAAATCTTTGACCTTTCCTTGGCAGTAAGGGACAAATAAAAAAAATAGGTAATCAGTTTTCGTAATTTAATTTTAATTTAATAATTTTCCCATTCCCATTGTACTAAAAATCCCAGTAATTATATCTATACTAATATTACAAAGCTGAAGAGTTTGTTTGGTTCGCGTTAATCTCACGAACTACTGATTCGAATTGAAAAATTCGTTTTGTGTTGGATAGTCCATTTATCGAGAAAGGCTATAACATTTTGAACGCGGAGAAGTCGCGGCCAACATATTATTTAAACCCCATACTAAAAATAAAATAAACATAAAGATAGAATCTGTTATTCTTCATACACAACACACCATGCTAATATTTCACGGTGGTCTTTTGTGAGGAGATGGTTACTGCCGCCAAACGGGATGCCCAAATGACTGCAAAATGCAGCGAGAATAGTACATACGGAAATATACTTAAACCTTTTCTTTTTAATATTTTTAATAATTTTGCCGTCCTTCTGTACAGCCCCATTCAGATTATATAGAAGTAAGCTTATAATATCCACTGAAAAATACTCGGGCATTACATTGGCAAGGACAATCCGAACGCTGTCATCCCAAATATTTCTCCATTTATTCACTTATAAATCTCCGAGTGAAATATTATTCTGGCGCGTATAGCCCGACGACCAAGCCGGACAAAACACTTAACCTGATTGACCCTCAGCTGGTATTTTTATTGCATCTCGCCCGGTGTTTTGGCCTCTTGAGAATACTTTTGCGTGCACTCGCGTTCCCTTTCCAAATGCCGCGGATTTTTATCACAAATTTTTACCAACTTTATTTATCTACTGCGGCTCTTCACCCGGCTCTGTAACTTAATCCTCTTCCCATACGAGGTGTTTTATTTTGATATTTATCACTTTTTGGAACTGGTTACGAGTGATGTTAAATATTAAAATTATTATATTAGATTTGGCCAGAGACAAAACGCACAACTACTGATATAATAAAGGCAATTAAACATTGAAAAAGTCTCGTAAAAGACCTTTTTCGAATAGCCTATTTGACGAGCCTGGCAAGGCCAACTTCACCTTCAACTTCAGAATTAGTATATTAGTATTAGTATATTTGTAAGTATTATACTACGGATTGTATGACAATTGTCATGGCTATATTTTTTAGTTATATCTAGTCACTAATTTTCATATACCTATTCAGAAATAAGTTGAAGTTTATAAATAGCATAAATTTATTTTCTAAACTGCAAAAAGTATGTGGAGGTGTGTCATTTTATAAAACTGCTTCATAACATTTTTAATTTATAAGCATTCATATGTATTCCATGTACGATGAGATGGCAGATTGAAATAATAAATTGTATTGTAATGTTTGTAATATCAACATATGGGCGAGACAATCTCGTCCGGAATCACGCCGCCCGACCCTCCTTCAAATTACAACTAAATTAAGACAGCTTGCGCCACCAATATGCAAATCCTTTGTAAGTCCGTGTACTCACACAGTGTACGCATGTTACCTATGAACCTAAACAAACATTGTTTTAATAACGAATGTCTGAATTTAATTTCAATATTTTATAACAAAACTATTCACAGCTATGTTTATTAACTAATAAAGTAGTTCGCTTCAGTCTGTTTTTCCGCTAATTTCTTCTATAGCACCCAACAGATTTTTATACACATTTCAATTATGAAAAGAGCAATAAAAGGAGAAGGTTTCTGTATATAATTTGCAGAAAAAAATTGGATTCGTATTAATCCGGGGCCATATCCCTCAATCATAAATAAAAACTGATAATGTCAGGTAAAACCTACATAGGTACATATTATTAAAGCAATCATTCTTCTATTAAATAAGTCGTATACAATAATATAAATGCGAAAGTTGAATGATGGATGTAGATAATTATTAAACCGATCCTAATGAAACTTTACAGTATGGTTTAAAAATCGGAATAACAACTGTAATTTATAAAATAAGCATATGAAGCTATACTTAATAAAAAAAATAATTATAGTGAAAACAAAACGTTTATTATTCTATAAATATATTTTTAAAAGTTTTTAAATAAAATTTACACCCCCACTCAACCAACTTTCTCGTTAATAAAATTTGTAGAATAAATATGTATTCACTTAGGTAGTTTCTCAAATAAAATATCTAGTATAACAATGTGTGAATTTTCACAAAACATTATTGTACTATTGAGATTTTCCTTTGTTTTCCTTAACTCGCAGTATTCCTTTGAATTGCTAACTTAAAGGTACAAAAACAACTTTGCATTTCCGCAACGCATTTGTTGCTCGTTTGTTCAAACAAACAGCGGAATCTCTAAGTTCCATTCTATTCGCGATAAAATATCACAAGGCAGTTGGTGCGCATTCTTTCAATCCTCCCGCCTCGAGTCAGCGGCTCGGAAAACATCTTTTACGTTTAACGATACCTTTCCTGCACGCAATAAGTGTGGAAAAACCTTTAAAAAAATAAAAGTAATACCTATCTATCCACCAATCAATCGATCAATTATTTTGCAACTTAATAAAACACAGAGTTAAATACAAATGAAACAGTAACATCAAGAATAAGTACAAGTTACAAAAAAGGTCAATACTCAGTATTTTAAAGGCATGAGCCAGCACTGAATTTTCCGTAGGAACCCTTATCGAACACATGTAACACAGCCATACACCATGCCATACTCATTTAAAGAAATAATATTGTTTGAAGCATTGTTTGTTGAATTCATTGTTTGAAGCCAATGAACTCCTAAACTACTGAACCGATTTTGATAAAACTTCGTAACTATGTGTAATTTGGTCCAACTTAAAAATATAGTATAGTTTTAATTTTGAACCCGGGGTAAGCTGGGAAGCACGTAGCTAGTAAATATATAAATTTTAAAAACACAACTTTATTGACTGCATTATTTTAAAACGTGAGAATTGATACAAAAAAAGCAGAAAAGCAGCACTAATATTAGAAATCGTTACTATTATAATAAAGTATCTCTTCATGAAGTTTAAATAAAAATCAAATCCCATATGATTTTGTACGGAGGGAGCGTTCCGTTGCAATTTTCCAATACAGCCATCAGAGGTGTGGAGCATCCGAGAGGTAGTCATCTTACAAGCTGAATTGATACTTCAGACACGCCGTGAAGCGCTATTCTCTTGAAAGCTTTTATATTATATTATCTAAGACCTTTCAACACGTGGCGAAAACGTCTGTCGAAGCGATCTATCGATTTCGATGCTCGACTCTCTTGGGTAAAGACCGAAGTGCTAGATCCAAACACTTTAATGTAATATCGACTGCACAGGACACACCTTGCCAATTTAAATTCATGAGTTAAAACTTATCCATTCAATATTAAAGAGAAATTTAATTTGAACCTTGTTTTTTGAAGCTACATGAGTTGCACTTGGAATTTTAAAATAGTCTGTTTGTACATTACTTAATGAAATGTTTTTTCAAAGTTAATCTCTTATTTAACTGGATATAATATAGGCCAGAGGCGTGATGTGTATATTTAACTTAGATAATGTATCTGCGTGCGTACCTATAGTGATGTGTAATCAAAATAGTGAGCATATACATACCTATTATAATATACTTATATGTATATGACTTGCCAATTTACAGTCTCCGCCTAACAACGCTGATTTTAGAGATATGAAAAATGTTACAGTTTGTGAACGTTAGCTAGTTGAAGAAGGGAATAGAGGACAGCTAAAATGAGATGAGTACCTATTTATTATTTTAATACAAGCCGTTTCGCATAGATAATTGGTGTCTGAAGCATGTTGTGCCGGAGCCCGGCTCGAGTCGTTTGTGCATCACTTTCGCTGATATAACCCGAGGCTTCGTTAAGGTTCCGCTTTACCTCGCGCTTCATATAAATCCACATTATGCAAGTAACAACGTTTTGGTTCATTGCCAGCCAGACTCCGACGCTCTATACAGCTATATGTGGGTAAATATTTTGCGGTTTAAGTGCCATGCAATGCATGTCTGTAAATTATATGCAAATGACTCCATCAATTCAAGGACGCGTCTCCGCATTGTTTAAAACATTTGTTTTACCATGAAATTACTTTTTAATGGTAGGATATTGGTAGAAACTTTATTTTTTAGGAGGCATTTCTACTGGCTTTTAGGCACGAGAATAACGCAGGTTTTTGCGATTTTGTTTTTCTTATTTTCTTATTATAATAATGTACAAAAATAATTGTACGATTATAAACTTGTAATAAAAAGTGTTTTCAGTAACAGGATTTTTTAAAGTACATAAATTTAAATAGACATTCATGATCCACTTGTCGCTAAGTAGATGACTACAATCACATTTAAGTAACGCCATAGAGGTTGGCGACTTTAATAGGATAATTGATAAGGGATAAAGTGAGAATAACAATGGTTGTTACTGTCAAAGAAGTAGCTATCCACTTGTTGACTGCAACATGCAGTGTGCCTTGCCATTACAAATTAGGTAATTTTTATTTTTTAGTAAGAAGCCAATATCGTTGAAAAGGCAGTCCATTCAAAGGGGCAATAAATGAACTAATTATGTTCCACTATTTTTTAAAATATTTTAAAATGCAACTAAGTATCATTCGAAATTCGAATGCACGAAACCGAATTATAATGAGATCAGCGCTCAATTCACATTAAACCTCCTCGGTAGAGTTACCTAATACAATTAACAATTCTTACGTTCAGTCTGACAAGCTTAGGGTCTGTCCGATTGAAATTCAAATCCGGGAGTCTCGAGCATATCTAATATAATTAAGACGCTTCGGTAATTGAGTAGACATCCACCCCACTGTTTCAAAAGTTCTACGAATAAAAAGGTAATAAAGAATTCTAATAAGATTGAGAATGTTTGTTACAAACTCTGACGGAACGGAACATAAAGCGCTTAGAAACTATCGGAGACCAAACAGTAACTTGAGAGTACGGTAGGTACGGTTTTTTAACCTTTTAACGTATTGGAAGAAATAGGAAATAAAAAATGGTTTTATTATTTTTTAATCATTTATCATCACCATCATGTAGATAATTCTTATTGATTGAATTGTTGCTACGTAACTTATTTGAAATTATTTACAAAAATTAAAGCCACTCGTGACCTTTATAGTTATTATATTATTAGTGGCCGGGCACACTGTTTCGCAGTCCGTGTGGCGGCAGTAACCACTCTCTTATAGAAGACCATCGTGAAAGGTTAGGTTAAGGGTGGCCACCTACCCTTAACCTCCCTTAGTAACGTTTAAACTTCTCTCTCTCACTCTCTGTCCCTCTTAGTCCTGAAGGTTGCCCGTCAACTCAAAAACTTCAAAAGCTCGCTGAGGCCATTCCAGTCTGTTCTCTTCCTTCGTTTAAATTTCAGATTTAATAAATCTCGACATTCGTTACATCACTATTTGTTAATCAAAAGTGACATCATGAAATACATAATCTTAGTCAAAATGGCTTTGTCACCAAACATTTAGTTTAGGCTTAAAGCTAACACGAAGCGGCATGCCGATCTGTACTATACTAATAAATGCCATTAGCCAGCACCTACCTAAGTTAATACGTTTCGCAGCACATGTAAATTAGAGAAGACGTAAGCACACAAACATTGGGTGAATTAATGTCTTACGTTCGTCTTAATACGACCCCGAGGGAATCGCTAACTTAAATTGTTACATGTATTGTGGGTTTAAGATTATAATGTGTATTTTAAATGCATTACTCCACGTTCTATGTTTTGAATAGGTAAGTAATATTGAACCAGGTTTACTTATATTGAAATTTTCTACAATATATTTACCATTATGAGACATGTCAAACTATACTTTTGTGGATTCTGATTGATGGTCACACTTGACCGAATCGCTTTTACTGTCTTCCGACCAAAAATTCTAAGCTAGATGATAAAAAATACCGACATTTCGAGGACTAAGGAATTTAGTTAATATAATTGATAAATAAATATTTTGATTTTGTAGTAGGTATTTTTTGTTCTTGCTTTTACCTGTTAACTGCTAAGCATTTGTGAAATAGTTTTCTAGCAACATAGATTTATTTCTTCGTAGATGTAGACGTTCCGTCATCCCTCCGCTTATAGTGTCCCTAAAATCAACGATAAATCGGAAACAAGTGACAGGCTTAGTAAGAGCAGTAATCAGAAAAATATAATAAAAAATCGAGATCACGCACTTTTAGTTTTAGACTAAAAGAAAATTCGGCAATCTTTACTTTATTCTGGGACCCTGAGAAAAATAAATCAAACGAACTAAATAATAATATATACTTTATTATCGTTTTTTAATATTTTATAAACAGGCAACAGAATTTGCGCAACCAAAAATCTGAATTGTGCAATTTCATTTGTAAATAAACAAATATCGAAAAAGTGAGACAAATAAAAAAATAATTTACTCCATTTTTTTAATAAATACATTAAATAATTTAGATAAATCAAATTTAAAATAAATTATGTGATGTTATTTTAATATTTAAAAAACCTAAAGATAAATGAAAATGACGTTCGTTTGTTATTACTTACTTATAATTATATACTCGTACTTTCATAAAATATATTCCTTAATATTCCTTTCAATAAATTGGCTTCAAATAAGTATAATTTTTAAATATTAAATGACGGTCTAATTTTAATGTGACTATAAATTTTATAATTTGCATTGCATTCTAATAATAATTAGGTAATTTGTAATTGTAACTTTTAGATATTGACCTGATATTGCCTAATAAATTAACTTTCATTAATAAACTACTTGTTGAAAATTATATATAGGTAAGAAAAAAAAGGAAATATAAATGAAAATTCTTTGCTTCTTAATTTTGAAATCACTGGTAATTCAAACCATAGAAAGACTTTATAGCTTCGGTAACTCATCAACAAAATTACAAAAATATTGTTGTAATAAGCGAACAAAAAAATTTTCAAAAATAAAAACGAACGCCATTTTAAATACGATATTTAACAATTTTTAGTCTTACGACTTATTAAGAATTATTAGACTTTTTTATTGCTCATTGGAAGCATCATTTTAGTTACATAGTTATACTACATATTATCATTTTGTTATTAATATAAAATCTAACAAATTGTCTTAGTTTAACTATCTTTAAACTTATTTTATAATTAAAGAAAATCACCTCAGCTGTTGTATTGATAACTTAAGGCTGTGTTAAGGCTTTTGTTTTTAAGTCATAAGCTCTGCAAAATCACATAATATGAAATTCATATATATTCATTGGGAGTCGAATTTCTTTACTTATTATTATTATTATTATTTTTATGGACATTTATTTATACTAATTTATGGATTAAAATTTCAAATCAACCTCAACAGCTAGAACCGATGGACAAAACATACACACAAAAGAACATACAACATCTAACATTTATTTAATTTATTTATTACTATTTAAGTATCGTAAATTATTCATTTGTACTTCGTAACAAAATCATTTTGAGTATTACTAATTTAGTAGCTCTGGGTCTAAATATATATACTTACAAAATATATTAGTATTTAATATAAATTATATACTATTAACATAACATATCGAAGGCGTTACTTGATTGTTTCATTGTTCATTAAATGTGAATATTTATTTATATAAATGAAACATAAGAAGACAGCTTTCTAGTTTAGTTTAAGTTCGACTATCCGAATCCATCATTCGACCAAATGTGGAAAAACATCATTTTTTTTCCCCATTTTTTCCCTCGACTTCAATTCCCTGAGCATTTTTGCGGACACTAATTGTTACTTTCAAACGCTAGTTTTGAAAAACTTTGGATTTTTTTGAAACCTTCAAGTCTTGACTGTAAAGAAATTACTGAAGTCTCAAACCTGTGCTGAAACTTCCCTTAAACTACGTATGTGATGTAATTATTCTAACTATGTATGTGATATTCTATGTGATGATAACTCGTTTGCGATGTATGTTTAAAATATTTATTTGTTTTATTTATCATTATTATATTATTATACCTATTCTTTGCAACATTGCTCAGTAAATTACTTTTATGGCATATTAGTATATTATATTATATTATATTTTTATCATGTATTAGTTAAAGTCAGATCAATAAAATGATAGAAATAACTTTAAACGCTTTCTAAGTAGATTCGAAAAAAAAAAACTTAAACATTAAAGTAAGTAAACTTAATTTTATGTAGCAAACAGCGATACGTTAGTTTTCTTTGAAAAAAAAAATATATAATACAATTAACGCATAAAAATGAAACAATATTAGACTTTTTATATTTACATAAAAAAACATGGCACTCGTTTGTATAAAAAAAAAGTTATATATTTGCTTATTTAAATAACAGACGGATACACACCATTTAATGACGTTATTATTATTATTAAGGCACTTTTATAGTGACTATGTGTTCTTGTGATAGCACCGAATTTTTAACTTTATCCTTTACAAAGACAAAATCTAAACAAATCACTGTGTCCGCAATAATTTATGTTATATAACATAAATTATTTTAAAATTAAAATTTGTACTTTAGCCTAATTAAACTTCGAATGAAAATATTTAACAGAATTTATGTGACATTTCAGATTTCTTTTTAAAACAATATAAGTTATTATAAAGTCTCAAAATGTCACTTCTGGAAATAAAAAATCTGCAGTTATTTAGTAAATAACTAATAGATACAATTTTATGTTTAAGTCAAAAGTATTTAAAGGTGCTCTTTTTTTTTAAAAAAAAAGTAATGTGCCAGTAATATTGAGAGTTTCACCTCTCGGTGACACTATTGGGAGAAAACAATATTTCTGAATATAGAAATGAAAATAACCAGAACACGAAGCCCTGATGCTATTCATTTTAAATACGTAAAAAAAAACATCTATTGATAAGGATAAATAAATTACTCAATTTTTTTTTTAGATAATTATAAGTATTGATATTTTAAAACTTTAAATAGATCAAGAAAATTAAGTATGTTTTCGATTAAAGAAAGGTAAAAATCACTGGTTTACCAACATGCAAGAAATAATTAATATTTTTATATTATTGACATATATATTTTTATATGTTAGTGCAAAAGTAACACGACATATAAAAATATCTTTGTATTAAGAAAAAAAAACGTTAATAATGCATTTTACAATGTATAACATAATATATACAAAAATATTATATTTACAAGACTAGTATAGCTTAAAATATAATTTGTGTTAAACAACTGAAAAAAAATATTTACACTTCTTTTTTTAAATTTGGGTGACACACTCAAAAGCCTCATAGCAATATATTATTAGCAATTGCAAAACTGTTATTTTCTTTAGTTATAATATTTATTACTTCTTTAGTGTGCTTATACGGTATCAATCAGAAAACATAAATACGGTATTGCTATAAAAATTGCTTATTTGTATTTAATAGTATTTCCGAGACAAATTAATGTTTCAGTCAAGTTTTATTTTTTTTCTAAAACGAATTTTAATATTGTGTCACGCGACATAGACATAAGTTCCTTGTGTCCAATAAAAAAAATAAAACTAGTCATCATATTCAATAAATATTTCATGTGATGTTTACAAGGTACATTTGTTTCGTGTATTTCTAAGCTTTATAATATTGTACAAATAAATTTTATTTATTCATACAATATTTACTAGTGTTGTATTTTATTGGCGCCATCAATTTAATAAGTTCTACATTAAACACTAATTGTGCCATCTATCTATCTGATGGAGAACTAAATATATATCACTGGAATACGATGCAATCTAATCTAGAATCTAACAAACTATCCCACGTGTTAACAAATTACTCGAGTTTCGTCCACAACAAACATGCAATCAGCTCCACAAACTTCTGTCACAAAAGTCTTAAACGCGAACAACCATTTACGGACCATTTTTTTAAGTTTTCAAAAGTCAATTATTTCATTGAATTAAGTGAAAATGAACAGAAAATCATTGTCTAGCTATAGTGTAACCATAAAACATTTAATGTGATATATTTTTATTTCTCTTTACGTGAAAATCAATAACGCGCCCTCGCAGGAGACGTCGTTGTTTGACTTTTGTGACAGACTCCAGTGGAGGTGAAAAAAAAAAAAAAAAACTTGACCAAAACAAATTTGAGGCTCATTGCAGAGTGCACCACCCGCGCGATAGTCAGAGGTTGACGATACCGTTCTCGCCGTAGTACTGTGAAACGGTACCGTCACCGTTCACCGTCGGTCTTTGCTCCCTAATGACGACGGTCGCGCCCGAGTTGTTCGAGGACGTCCGGTCCGGTCGAATCCGATGACAGTCGACCACCACTATCGAGTTGGTGTCCATGTCGGTTTCGGTACTGCTCGCGCGACGAATTCGGCTCTCCGATTGCATGCGATGTTCGACGATTGTTCGCCAAAGTCTCAGTTCTACGCCGCTCCTGAAAGCGATCGTGATTAAATTACATATATCGACGGCGTGTGCAACGTCCGAATTTTAAAGAATGCAACACCGCACGCTACGATAGGTAAAAAAAGTATAAATAAAAACAGTAATAATAAATAATCACACATTCACATACAAAACAAGTTTTAATAGTATGTTGCGAAGCACCGAGAAATTTTCTAGAAATTTTACGCTGCGAGATTGGGCGGCTTATGAGGCCAGAGTTAATTACCCTATCCCTACGAACAAATTATTTTGTTCGTAGCCCTATCCCATATAATTAATCCTATAGCCGGCAGGCGCCGGTATAGCCACCTACCCCTCAAGTGGACCATAAACCTGTCTGTCGGCCTTGACATGAAAGAGTGTAGACGACGTTGATGCATAAAAGAGTATGTTGACATACTTGAGGTGAAGTTTGGCAACGTCCTCCCTCTGCGCGTAGTGAAGCAGGTCGTCGAGGTGGAACTCGTGCGAGACGAGGGCCCGCGCCACGGATTCGGGAAGGCCGTGCGAGCGCACCCACTCCTGTAGAGCCGTCGCTTGCGCTTCGTCGCACGACGACTCCTCGGGACTCGGACTGCTGCAGTGCCCATTTATTAATTACATAATTAACAGCAAGGCTTTTTTAGCACAGAACAGGCCTCTTCTGAATATGTATAAACTAGCTAGTGCACACGACTTGGTTCGCGTTGAAAAATAAAAAATATATAACACTGGATAGCGCCATCTCGTTAGGATTAGGTGAAGCGATAGAAAAGATCACGCGACATCTGTCGGATTTCGCTAGAACTGCTTGGTGCTATTCCCCGGCTTCTCCCGGGTGCAATTGTAAGATATATTTTAGGAAGTGTAGGATATCTAATCATGTGTATCTGCACTATGATTAGATATCCTAGTTATCAACAGATTACTCACTTTTTCGGAATCTTTTTACAGAGTGAAACTGGATGAAACATAGATAATTCACTGCGAGATTCGGCAAGTCTCAGCAAGAAGTGATAAATAAGAACATTATACATATTAATACACAACTCACCGACTCCTTCTGTCACGAAGTTCTCGCAGTATGTGTGTTTCGAGTTTCTTCTCCTCCAGTATTTGCCGAAGCAAATTTTGGTGTTGCTGGTAAGTTTCCAAGAGTTCCTGGTAAGTTCTGAAACACGCAATTCTTCCCATAATTATTTTATAAACTTTCTTTTTTTTAATTGTCTAGATTTTTTAAAATCTGCTTACCATTTATTGTAGATAATAAATATATATTTATTGCATAGTAGCTATTTTCATTATTTTCGAGTTATAAAATAAGAAATATTAGCACTTGTGCTGGAATTTCAGATGCCATTCATATCCATTGGCGTTGCTTGTGTTCACTTCATTGCAAGATGCAACTGTGGACCGTCAGCCTTTATATTAAAAAAAAAATGTAGAATAATATGCGAATAACGCTAGAAAAAAAATATCAGCCAACAATGCTTTTATTCACAATTTGTACTGACTACAATTGTACTGACTTGTGTGTTTCCTGTCTGAAGAGGACGTCTTGAGATCTGGTGGAGGTAGCAGTTGAGAGCGCTGAAGGAGTGACGTCGGCCGCCGCTGCATGCGGTTCTCCCACTCGTGAGTCTGCGCCCGCTGAATACAAACAGAAGAATAAATAACGCATTTAAAGTCACATGTTTTAAATGATAGTTAGCCTACTTGACAGATGGTGAAAGAGGCCCTAAGACTTACTCGATGAAAGGACAGTGATGGCCGCTTGCACAGCGTTCCTCACGAGGTTATCGAGAGCGAACATCCAATGAGGCTTTATGCTGTGCATCCTCAGCACTTCGTTCACGGCTTCTTTGAACATGTAGACTGCAGACTGCAGTTCATTCATGGCGTTCGCGTCCTCCGATAACTCCTCCTTCAACGAGGCTATCGCCTGCTCTATCACGCTTCTCTTCTGATCCATTATGTAATCTTTCAACGCGCAGCGGAGCGTTTTTAAATGATCCTATCAAGAAAAAAATTACAAATAAGTAAATTCATATATACGGAATTTAAGAGTGTATACGAAAGATAAGCTATAGCTAAAATTATAAACTAAAAACTAACCCCCGACTTACTGCTATCTGTTGTAAAGTTGCTGAGGACTTGGGCATCGAGGGATAAATCGAACCTGTGAAAGTTAGTGAAATCCCTTCGTCGACTAGTAAATGGGCTCACCATTTTCAAACGCCTGAACAGATAATCTATAGCTAAGAATAACCTAGCTCAGGTCAGATGCGGATATAATAATATATCCGGAACATCACCAATTCCCATATGTCCCGATTATCACTTACCATAGTGAGCACAGTGTTGGCGTAATCCTGTTGTATACTGCTCATCCATTTGGAGCAAATCTTCTCGCTGTCCTGCTCCAACACGCGGGACAAAGTGACGCGTCGCTGCGAATCCTTCTTCAACAGATAGAATCCATCGTTTTCTGTTTCTACCGAAGAACGTGGCGCATTTGGCATGTCGATCTGTAATCCATATAAAAAATTTTTTTAACTAATTACATATTTTGTGAGCAATTATTATATACGATAAATTTACAAAATGTAAGATAACTAAGATTCTAATATGAATAATAAAAATGTAGACTGGCTTCACCTACCTCGGGCGATAGAAGACCTCCAGAGGAACTCCTTCTGTTGAGAATACTACTATCAGTACTGTCCATGTCGTCTGTCGAAGGTGTGTTTGGCATCGTACTAAAAAAACAATAATGAAATCTTATTTTAAAGGTGTTTACAATCAACTTGCCTTTTGGAAATTAATATAGATCTGTAAACTATTCTTGTTACATAAAGTACAATAAGATTAATAAAATATCAAATAATTACTAATACCAAGAATAGTCTATCTAATGTAAATTGATATGATTTCGATATTTATTTCGAATTCAAATAAAAATGAATTATTAGAATTTAGTATCTGGGAAAAGCGGAAATTTAGTAGTGTTTGAATGTATATTGTTCTATTATTGAAATTATTATATTTTTTATTTCTAAAAAATAACATTAAGCACTAATAAGAAGAAATGATGCAGTAAAATTGTGAAAAGCGTGTGAATAAAATTTGAATCAATGTTTTGATTAACGAGTGAACACCTACTTCCATAAGCTTATTGGATATTAAAAATTTTTGATTTCATAAAAAAAACTGCAAAATAAAATTAAATATCAAATAAGCGTTCTTCGGAAAATTACCTTTCATAGAATGCAATATACCGACAAAAAGAAACTGGATACAATTTGATACAGTGGTGGTAGGATACATTTGATCAGATGATAAATGGTTATGAATGTAAATTCGACAAATAAAGTGCTTTATCACCCTAAGATTGAACATTCTTTGTATGTTGTAGAAAGATAAGGTCTGTTTTCCTTTGAAAATTCAAAGTAACAATTCCTATTGCTATCTTTATTAGCGATGACAAATTATGTCAATCAGTAATCAATACCTATATTTCAAATCTAAGCCTTAGCGAATTTTGAAATGAATGGAATTCGTAATCGAAACTGATAAAGCACTTTTCTTGTCTGCTTTACAACCAAAATTTAATGAAATTAGTTTATGGGAAATTCCGTTTGAAGAATTTGTTAAGAATTGTCGACAACCTAAAACGTTATAAAATTCATTATAAACATATTGTCTTGCAGTTTCAAGTTAGGACCGCATCTTTCGTTGCAGATAGTTATATGCAAATATTTGAACAAAGTATCCAAAAAATATTATAGTATTCCAGAAAAACCTTGAGTGTGGGTTTCGATTTTTGATGTTTCGTATTACATTATTATTGATCCTCAAAATCCTCATAATACTTTTTACTAAAAAGATATGAAGCACGTATTAAGGGCTTAATAAAAACTAGTATCAATGAATTTTATTAATTATTTAATAACCAAACATAGGGCAAAATATTGAATTAAGATTTCACCGTGTTAGCCTTAATCAAAAGGATAGCTTTAGCGTACCAGTGCAATCAGTGTTAGCAATTGTCATAATAATAAGTCATAGGAGATTTTTCCTCTTACAAAATTCCATATTTAGGAGATTATACCATATCCCTATCAAAAGCAGTTAAAAGCTATCATTAGTGCTGTTTTAAATTAAGTTTAAATTTAGTTGCTCTTAAGTTTATTGCTTTATGTACGGTTTATTGTTTAATAGCCGACTTCAGTAACTAATTAATTGACAATAGATAGCGTTACTTTTGAATTGATAAAGATATTTGAAAACCATAACTTTAAAAGACATTCGAACAAAGATTGTGAAAGTAAGCTAATAGATACGGCCCTAACCTTAGCTGAAGTGACCAAATAAAACTTTAATTACTTAGGGACGCCAAACGAAAAGAGACTTCTAGCAGATATCGTATTCTATGAATTTAAATGTGCATTTACTTTATAACAAATTATATTACCTGCTATTCGACAAGTCCGGTGGGTATATCAGTATTGGTGAGAGCATCGATGAAGCCGTCCTAGTGATCGAGGGACTAGACCGGATCGTTTTCACCCTTCACGGGAAAAACAAACAGGTACAGTCGGCAACAGTGAAAACAAAACCATTTTGAACCGTGCGGTACTAACGTTTCGGTTCAAATTTCAGTGTAGCCGACATTTTAAATGGGCTTATGTGCAAAACAACACATGTTACACACAATTGTGTTATCGTAAAATATTATCCCTAGAGTATAATAAGACTATATTTCATATACTATCCTCAATACTTATATGATTATGTTGTGCTTTCTTTCAACAATTTTGTGTATTAATTCAACAAATTGCCTCCTTCTACTTGGATCCACAGCTTGGCTCCACATGTGGATCCTCGGATACCTTTATCTCCTCTTAAATCCACATGTGGATCCGCGGATTCCCTTATCGCCACTTAAAACCACATGTGGATCCGCGGATATCCTTATCTCCTCTTAAATCTACCATTGAATGGATTCAATAATAAACAAATAATTTTATATGCCACTTCGATCCACAAACGAGGGGATCCAAAAATAATAATATTTTTCTATGCCACTTGAATCCATAACTATGGGGGCCTTTAAAGGACCTTTCTTCTTTTTCTCTGAAATATTATTCTGAAAACCCCTTGTTAAATTTTCCTTTTTTTTACTATTAATTGGTGTACAACAATCATGACAATGAACGGATCCGAACATGTTAATTATTTCTCATCACATAGAAGAAAAAATATTGTGTTTATGAAGATTGGTAATGTTGTGATAGTTTTCTTAATTTGAGATGATCCCTCTGGAACTGTACTATTTTTCTGGATCAAAGGTAGGTATCCTATATCCTTTCTTGTTTTAAGTACCTATATGTTAAGTTAATAGACTTGGGAAAAGATATAGGCCTAGTGCCAAGTGACACTTTAGAGAAAAATATTTCAGCCATACGTAATATCGACGGATCCATCTGGTGGATAGAAGAGCAAAAAGAAGTATCCGCGGATCCACATGTGAATTTAAGAGGAGATAAAGGTATCCGCGGATCCACATGTGGAGCCAAGCTGTGGATCCAAGTGGAAGGAGGCGACAAATTTATATAAGGCACCATTTTACTGAAAGTAGTGTAATAAAATAAGATTAATAAAAAAAAATTGTGTAAACGTATCAAAAGATAATCTGGATCGATTCTTAATTCTTTTAAGAAATTGATATTTCCAGAGAAGCTTCCAATCACCGTGTTTATGGTATGACGAAATACATCACAATGCGACCAAAATATGTAAGTATGTAAAATGTATATACCGAGAACAATTTACCTATGTATGACGTAGTAAAAAAATAAAACCATCACACATGAAGCCATGCAATGTGAATCACAGTTCTGTTACGTTTCAATAATAAATAATCCATGCTTTTTAAACAGTATTCGGAGCAACTGCGTGCTTCTAGAACTTGCTAGATTTTGTATTGAATCGTTGACTTACTCTATTTCCGGTGAACTGGGAAGGTTTCCCGGTAGACACGGTTCGGATATTTTCTTCTGAGCGGGCGGCGGTTGCTTTGCTTTGTCGGCCGGCACTGAAATGCTTCGGCTATAATCCATGTTGCTACCTAGACGACTCGATTGTTTTTTCTTCCTGTAAATAAAACTCCTTTGGTTCATTCACCCTTTAACCGCTCGATTTTGTAGGAGTTGTCGTGCGCCTAACGCCTGACTCATATTTAATTATTTTTTTTAGAGAAATCAACTCAATTTGTCGTATATATCCGGCTCTGGCGGAATGGACACGAAAATAATTGTCGGATAAACCCGACTCTGGCAGTTGAAGAGTTAAATACTTTCGAATTGCAAGAAATGTAATTGTTTACATTAATGCGCTATTTAATGCATGCATTAATATGTATGCAAAATACTGAGATTTAGTAAAATTACATAAACCATGAAACAGACACCTGATAATATTTTTTTATGTTTTCCTACTTTCTCTAGTGCCGGCTTTTATTTACTTTCATTTTCATCTTCCATTGAATCAAAATGACAACATTGTGTGCTGTTTTAAGGCTAAGAGAGTAAGGGTTGATCTATCCCTTTTTAATTCCTTATCCTTAAAATACTATTATTGTCGGTAATGCACTTGCAGGACCTGTGGCGTTGCTTGTGTTATAAACGCCCTACTATCAAGTGGATCGTCAGCCTGTCTGTCTGTTATGTGATCTTACCTAGAAAAAAAAAACGCGAAATATATAATTTTATACACAAATTGCTCTTTTAAAGTTATTAGATATGATACATACTCGCAAAGGAATGTGTCTTCAAGCAATTCAGCGGCTGTAGCGCGTTTCTCCGGTTCCGGTATAAAACAGCGAAGTATGAACGTCTTCGCCTTTTTCGACAGCTCCACAGGAATCTCAGGGTGGATTTTGTAGTAGCCAACCTTAAACGCACCATTTGCACATTTCACTTTTATTTTACCAGTCTCTATCCATTTTTATTTATCAGATAACCGCCGCCGTCTGTCCGTCTGTATGTACACGTAGATCTTTTAAACAGTATAAACGGATTTTAATGCGTTTTTCACTAGTGGAACGAGGAAGGTTTAACGAGCAGGTTTATATATGATTAGCAGTAAAAATTACATCAGTGCGAAGTCAGGAACGGGTCGCCAGTAGTAAATAAATGATACCTTAAAAACTGCAGCCTGAGGAGAGCCCAATTCCATGAACGGTGGATTGCCTGTCGCCATTTCTACCACAGTACACCCCAACGACCAAATGTCGGCCTGAAAAAAATACATTTACATAGGATTATTAAGAGACGACTTACATTTATTTATTTCAGAAAACATGACAATACAAAAATTTTCAGTCGTAGGACTAAAGACTCACTTTTGACTCGCACGTCAAAAGTGAAACTACGCCATCTGTTACAAACTATGGACGAAATTGAGCTTATTATGAACCAAAAAGTACCTGCTAAATCGAGAGATGGCGCTTATTTCATACAATTAAAACGTCACTGAGGGTGTCGCTCACAGAGCTTAAGGGCGCGGCGTTAACTCTTATGATCATCATTTATAAATTTAAATTTACCAGGTTTGTTAAAATGTGAAATGTTAAAAAGATTGTTTAAATATACCAGTCAGTTATGAATAGTGTTCGTAGAGCATTGGAAAATGAACATAACCTTACACGTATAAGCGTGTACCTAATTGTAATAATAGAATAGGTACTTCATATTTGAATATAAATTTTAAAATGCACTTACAGGTGCTCCGTATCCTCTCTGGCCCTTGTCTATGACCTCGGGGGCCATATATTGGAGAGTTCCCGCGAATGTCTCGGTCATAGGGCACAGGCCGGCGAGCCGCTTAGAAGTACCGAAATCGGAAATTTTCACTACGCCGCTGTATGTGTTCACTAACACATTATCACCTTTAATGTCGCGATGGACGATTTTCTGATCGTGCAGGTATTTGAGACCTGGAAATTCGACATCAGCATTAATTAGCTTAACACATAAATTAAGGGCCTGATCGAAGAACAAGCTAACAAGACTCCTGGTATTAGGCGCAGATGGAAGAACTTTAATGAATGTATTAAAATTCAACTGAATCAATATAGTTCTTAAACTTTAAATTTAAAATTGAGTATTCCGAACAATGCCCCAGCCATGTTGGAATATATTTCCGAAGTACGCGAAATAGTATGATCTTTCTTATGCTATTATATAAACTATTTGTAATCATATAATATCGTATACTAAATACGTTTTGCTGTAGCATTCATTATTATATTCAATTTTGTAATTATTTTGTTCTATTTAAAATGATTAGTAGTGAAATCAATGATAAGAAAATTTTCTTATCATTGATTTCATAATAAAATTCAAAATAAAATAAGATGAAAGGTTTCATCCATGAACAATAGTTTATCAGAAGTATCCAGTACAGTAAATAAAAAAAAACTTAAAACCAACCTTCTAATATTTGTTTAGTGTAGTAAGCAATGGTTGATTCATTCTCTTTAAGGGGACCCCATTTGGATCTCAAGAGAGCAGACAATGAACCTCCCGGTACTTGCTCCATGAAGATTTTAAAATAATTGTCTTCTGATATTGACCCCAAATACTGAAAAAAAAAAACATATTTCATACAAATAAACAAACTTAGGTGTCGTTTAAGATAGGCATTCTTCAGTTTTCTTAAACTGGGCAGAACAGGATTAAAAATAATTATCACTTTCTTTTACAATGAAGGAAATTATCGCGAGGAAACCCGAGTATCTTAGAAGACAAGTTCCCGTACGAATAGTCCCATAAGAAATCCCAATAACTATACTTGAAAAGAGCAGAATATCGTTGTGAAATAACAGCATTATGTGTTACTGTGTTTCGATGAGTGAGTAAGGAATGCCAAAGCCTACTTTTCGGCAGCGCTGCTTGTGTTATAGGTGACGATAACCACCTACCATCAAGTGGTCAACCGTCAGCCTGTCTACCAAGTTTTTAACATTAAAAAAAACTTACTTAATGGTACCTTCTTCGGTTGCTAAGGATGATGGGAATTAAGGTATACCTGCACGATGTTCCGATGGCGGAGCTGCGAGTGCAGCAGGATCTCCTCGTGCAGAGGCTGTACGTCACCGAGGTTCTTCTCAGGAATTTCCTTGACGGCGATGCGCACTTGCGTGTTGAGGTCTCTCGCCGCGTACACCACACCGTACGTGCCCTTGCCCAGCACAACACGCTTGTCGCGGTCGTCCAATTCGTATTCGAACTGTTTAGTAAAAAAAAAATATAACATCTGATAAAATATACGATCATTATATTTGCCTTTTGTACATTTGCCAGACGTTAGCTGACCTTGAGCTGGTCGTGCATGGCGCTGGTGTCGAGGTCGGTGACGCGCTCGTGGTCGGCCGTCAGCTCGGTTAGCAGCTCGTACAGGCGTTGACGGCACGCCTGCGACGGCAGGAAGATCTGGAAGTCGTCCGAGTTCTCGCTCACGTACAGGAACAGGCAACGCTCGTCGCGCTTGTACAAGCTGCAAAACAGACACATACGAGTATGTTTAGATACTACAAAGATCTACCTTGCTCTAGCGTGCGTGCGTGCAAAATTCCTCAATGCTTCATTACAAAAGGTTTGGACCACTAGGCACAGAGTTAATCTGTGGCACCGACGCTACCTCATACTTAGGTTATGCAACTTCTGACGCTGTGGTTGCCACGCTCTAGACTTCGTTGGCTCTTGGCGCGATGCTGCTACCAAGGGTATTCGGTGCGAGCACAGTATTGAATTAAATTAAGATATATAATACACTCTATTAGGAATTAACTGGATGAACTAAGGACGCAGGTTATCAGTTAGAAAGCGGATAAAGCACTGAGGTTAAAAACACATGGAAAAATCGTTTCATACTTCTCACACATTGACAATATGCATCGTTGCACTTTTGTATATTAAATACGATACTTTCTTTGTGTGTGACATGCTGCGTCACCTACACTACCAACATCAAATATAAAAATGCGATATATGTACAAATACATTGTCTTAATAATTGTGTTTCAAGAATGCTGATCGCGCGATTCTGCCGTGGCCAAGCAAGTTACCTGAGCTCTTTTCGCAATGAGCATTGCCCGCAGCTATGTCATTACTTTCGTTTTATTCTTCAACACAATCTATACTAATATTATAAAGCTGAAGAGTTTGTTTGTTTGTTTGTTTGAACGCGCTAATCTCAGGAAGCTTTGAAAGCTTCCGTTGCGTGCGCTGTGAAAACCGTTCGAGATACCCGAATGATTCCCAAAATAACTATTCCACGCGGACGAAGTCGTGAGCACCAGCTAGTTATAAATTTGGAACGAAACATGGTATGAACTTACTCTATAAAAAACAGTTACAATGAAAATTTAGGATAGTTATAACTAATATTAAAAAAATACTTTATACGCATACACATTTATACGCATTGTCTCTTTTGTTTTGTTTAGCATTGCATTCTAACTAAAATTGACCATGTTTCCCTTAATCAGTGTTTCACTTCACTGTTTTGCACTGTTTATAAATAATATATAGTATTGGTTTATCGGTTTTACCAGACGCTGCTGCTACCTGCTGAATATCCATTTCTTGTATCTTTGTATAGCATCTTTCATACCCTTGGTGTATGTGCAAAAAGTATCATTTTTTTATTCACACAGCACACAGCACCAGACAGTTTTATATACTACACACAATACTTTTTTTGTAATTACATACATATTATAAACACAAAACATCCATGACTCAGGTACAAAGGTAAACGTTAACAGATAAACATTTGCCCCTAGCGGGATTCGAACCCGCCGGGATTAAATAATTGTAATAAATCTGCTTACGTAATACTTGAATGGCCCCAAAGTAAAATTACCTGTAACTTCTAATCATGTCCGAGGTGAAGAGCCAACGATGCACCTGGCGACATTCGCCGCGCATCTCCTCCATACATCGGTTGATTATCTCCAGGGACTTTTCTTCGGCGCCCATATTCACGTTCACATACGAAGGCATGAACACCTTCGTCGTCTCCAAGATTAACACCTGTTTGCCAAAAGGGACGACATTGTGAGTGATTTCAAGAAGTGCTGATAATTTTTACTTAACATTTCACTGATAATAATTCTTTTAAAGACTTTTCTTAGTCTTTAGAATTTAATAATATAATAATATAAGAAAAGAATTAATAATATTAAAAAATTTACCACAGGATTTACTATACAATTGTGACTGAAGTTATTGGCTTTTTTTTTAAATTATTACTAAAAAATTTTTTAATTTAATTTATTTGCTTATATTTAGTTATGTCGTTACTTTGAATATATTCAAATAGGCATGATGTTATTTTTAAAAACTCACAGGAAATCGTATACTACTATCACAGCTGCTTTTAGTTGCCTCCACAAAATACTCCATCCAAAATTCAAAGACTTGCTGCTCTGGGGTTGTATCTTCACTCTTCTTACGAAACCTGACAAGAGAAACGTTTCTCATTTAGATTAATATTGTAAGATATTAATTATAAAGCTAGTTTTTAGGGCCTGCATTACCAAATTTGGTTCAGAGCTGTTAAAGGATACTTTTTATATCTTAAGTAAAGATTGTCTAAAATTTATCCCACAGAATATAAGAAAACTAAGCTCAGAATACAAAAGCTTCGTTGATGACAATGTAGTCATCTATTTAAATATATTAAACTAGATGTGGCCCGCGGTTTCACTCGTCGTTAAATCTAAAGAACATAAGCACATATACATTTTGGATCTTCTAGATAGTCTTGTACGGTGACGGTCGACGGTCACCATCACCAAACCCAACAAGTATTGTTTCAACCCCCCGTTTCTTCCTTTTCTAGTAGCGTAGTGTTATTTTTGATTACATATATCTTTTTATTCTTTGATAACTTTTCAAATTTAACTGCTAGCTAGCTTCAAAGATAATAATCTTAAACATAGTGTTCATAACATGTTTAAACACAATAGTGTTCAAACAAAAAAAAAACATATACGGATAGCCTACTTGACAGATGGTGAAAGAGGCCCTTAAAATTGTTAAAATTGTGAATATATAAAGTAAATTTTTAACTTTTTTTAAGCTTGATTTGAAATAGGTAATACCACGAAATGGTAGTTAACATACCTTTATAATTCAACTAGCTGGTGCCCGCGACTTCGTCCGCGTTCTGGATGAAAGGTACCCTATGTCCTTTTTGGAGTCCCAGACAACGTGTATGCAAAATTTACAACGCCATCTAGGGAATTCTGTTTGAAGCAATGTAGTACTCTAATTCATCTAATCTCACTTCGAATAATGGAAAAAGTCTGTTAACAGATGGCACTACATGTTATTATAGTTTATAAAATTACGTTACGTGTTAATAAAATTAAAGCTGCTGCCCGCGACTTCGCCCGCGTAACTTAGTAAATTATGTACTTAAACCTTCCTCGAGAACCACTCTACCCATTAGTGAAAACCGCATTAAAATCCGTTGCGTAGTTTTAAAGATCTAAGCATACAAAGGGACATAGGGACAGAAAAAGCGACTTTGTTTTATACTATGTAGTGATTAATATAATATAAAGTTACAAATCTGTCATTAAGTAGGTACTGTGAAAAGGCAATTAATTACCTGTCGATGAGTTCAATGTTTCCAACGGTACTGGTCAAATACCAATTTGGAGGTTTCAATTTGAACATATATTCGGCGGCTTGTATCGCCTTCACGTAGTCCTGAGCCAGTACGGAGATTTCGAAGAACGTCGCCACGTCCCAGTAGTCTTTCAACGAGTTCAAGCTTCCTTTTTTGCCAATTAAATGATTCAACACAATACCTTAAACAAACACACTACCATATAATACTTATATACTATTTATTTGTAACTAGCCGGCGCCCGCGACTATGTTCGCGTTGAAAAATAAAAATACATAATTATGTCAGCAAATATAACGCTTGACCTCTTATTGCTAGTAATAACACTTTGGACAGGCGTTAATTTTTTTATTTTATTTTAGATGATCCCTCGAGAATAGTCCTTTTTTACTGGATAAAAGTGGATAAAGGAAAGGACATAAATACTATGGTCCTTTCCTGTATCCCTGACAAAGTGTATGCAAAATTTCGTGATGATCGGTTGAGTAGTTATGCGTGAAAAGGTAACAGACAGACAGACAGTTACTTTGACATAATATTAGTAGGTAAGTACACCATACCAAACTATTTCTTATTTCCAACTTTGTTTCATTTATAAAAAAATTATCAAATATCATCCATTTATTTTTTGACATGCATACAAGACAAATATTATGGCCTCTCTTATCCGTAGTTAACAACTTACCTATGTGCTGTAATTCACTGGAAGTTTTGAAGTCTTCACCTTTTATAACTAATAATGTTGCCAGGTTTATTCCGGCATATTCATTCGGCTGCACTAAGAAGCCTTGTCCGTACCTGAAATTTAACACTAATGTGATAAATTTATATTTATAAAAATTTCATTAGGGTTCTGTTAATGTTTTTTATATTGTTTTTTTAGGTAAGTATATAATGTGGAAAACGAAACGTAAATATGAGTGAGAAGAATGAATGGTTAGAAATGAAAGAAATACAATATATATAGAATTATAGATATATAAAAAAATATATAGAGGGAACCTTGTAAGACGTTGTAACAGTTGTTAAAATAAAAATACTATTGGCAAAATTGTCTAACTTTTACTTTAGTAAAAGGAGAAGAATACTAGAAACATAATATTATCGTGTTAGTCCTTTGAGCCGAGGCCAAACTATAATTTTTAATAAACTAATTTTTCAAATGCTCTATTCTTAAAATAATAAATTTATATTATTATTAAATAAACTTCATACCAATGTATAGCATTCTCCAAGCTCTCCATGTCTGTATGTTGAGATTCAATAAATTTGTCCTTATATATTCGGCCACACAAGCAGAGCATGTCAGGAAACCGATTTTCCTTTTTTTCCAGGGCTTTTATGCACACCTTTAGAGCGTTTTCTCTGTCACCCTCTTTGTTTCGTCTATAAAAAAAATGTAATAATTCTCTCTCACAATTACAAAGAATACATTTACAATAGCACAATACTGCAGGTAGAACGATAAATTACGTTAGTTTTGTAACTAGATGTCGCTATACTACATTACTGTATCAACATTTATGTTGATAGAAAATAACAACCTTTATGTAGTTTATTTGAAAGATTCACTTGTATAGTTTCTTTTATAAAATTTACCTTACTGAGAAATCATTTTATTTATTTATTTTCACTTTTTGTATGTATAAAAAAATGGAGACTAATATTTCATTCAATAACCATGCACAGGCAAAACGCACAGTACATACCGTTATAGATGGCGCCACTTGTTTATTTGAAGTTACCTAGTTTTAAATACTAAGCAAGATACAAAATTACTTACCTATTCATAGCGAACGCGTACAAAAATCTTATAATGGGCATGTTGACGTAATTTTTTCTGTTCATTATAGTTTTCAAATCGTCCACTATCTGCACTATGGCGTCATAATCCTGAATCTCACGATACGATATGAGCATATTCAATATCGTGTCGCCCGATAGTACGGCGGGGTCGTCCAATCTGCGACGCATAGCTTGCAAAACGTTAGCCAATTCCGCTCCACTGTACATTTCGCGTGCTTTTCTCAGGTCTGATAGGAATATTTCTTGCCGGTGAGCTCTGTAAATGTTAGAATATAAATAAATATCTTCACACATTCCACACAGTACCATCTAGTAAGCAACTAATGCTTGTATTATGGACACCAGACTGGTGATACTACATAGATTTTACTTTTTTTTTGTAAATACATACATATTATAAATAAAAAACATCCATGACTCAGGTACAAAGGTAAAATGTTAACACAAACATTTTCCCCTAGCGGGGATTCGAACCGGCGACCGTTTGGTTAACAGCTAGGGCACAGATTTTATTTGTATGGACTAGATAAAGATGTATGTTCACTTACTTCCGTTGAACTTCAACATCTCGCAAGACAGATTTTAGTTTCAAAGTCAAGTCTTGTTTAGGATCCGCCGTCTCTTGTCCTTTGAAGTCAGTTGCAGCCGGATTCGTTATCACACACATGCCCATGTCGGTCAGTTTGTATGTTACAAATTGAAAATTTGTTAGGGACATCTGAAATTTATACAAAAGTATTCTTAAATTGTTATTATTTTTAAATAAAAATATACTGAAAAGTATTTTTAAAAATTACATTATTTAAGTATAAATTCCAATACCTAAGAGTACTATGTGCTCGTCTGAACACAAATCAATGACTATACACAAATCCTATTAATTTGAAGTTGTGAAGGATGTTTGTTACTCTTTCACGCAAAAACGGATTAACGGATTCGAATAAAATTTGGCACACATATAGGTTATAACCTAGATTAACATATTATATGGTACTTTTTATCCTGGAACAATGTTAGGTTCCCGAGAAATCGATTAAAAATATAAAAAAATTAGGCGCCACTTTCGAAGTGGCTTGAAAACCATTAAACAGATCCCAAACTTGCCTGCTTATCTTTTTATATAAAAATGTTAAATTGGTTTGTGTACGCTTCAAAAACACCAAAATGGGTAGACCGATTTTAATTCGGTTTTCACATGGAAATAGGGAAAAACGGGAAAGATTTTTATATATAATTTTTTTTCTGCCAAACTATAGGTATATAGGTATAATATAATAAGCTTTATACAATGGCTCAGGTAATTCAAGGTGCAGACACATCGAGATTGAGCACAAAGTAATTGATAAATTGAGAGCAATAGTCATTCGACATTGTTGGCTTAGATAACAGCCACTTGTCATTACATAGGATTGAATAGACATTGTGTGGGTGGACATATTTATACCCAGCGGTGTTTATTTACATTTCTATTACCTACATAATATAGCATCCCATTGGAATAAATAGAAGTACCGATATATTTAAATCTAATAATTGAAATTGAATGCATTATACCAATGAACTTGACAAATTGATAAAGCAAAATTAAAAAAACTTGTATGATCAGTGAATGCTTAGTTGTTTGACAGGAATATGAAATGATAAATTCCCTATTTGTTCTGCAGTTAAGGATAAGGGATAGGGAAATGTGCTCTGGCATCCCTTACTCACTTAACGAAATCCAACAGCACACATATTGTCATTTCAGGCTGACAAATGCATGCATAAATAAATCCATCTCTGCATAAATAAACAGATACCCACTCCTGGACTTAGGTATCTTCCATAGACTTTCACTAGGACCCCCTAGTAGGTTCTTTTCAAGATGGCCGAAAGTGCCGAAGACTGACAAGTTCTATGAGCCTTGGAAACCATGAATTATTGGATGTCGGTGTTGCATTTTGGATTTTGGCATTACTGAATCTGCCCAGTAGGAGAATCCATATATTTGAGAAACTCAAAACTGTATACTGTATGTGAAAAAGTTTCAAAGGATAACGTATACTATCACTTACGAGTAGTTTTTTTTTTTATGAATATCAACAACATAATACTGCATTTTTTTTTTATATATTATTAAGGGTTTCTTGACATTTGGCCCATTAAAATTTGTATGAGATCATTTATTATAATGATGCCACTATAAAATAAATAGGAATTTCATACGACTATAAAACATCAATACATCAAGATACCTTAAGTCGCAATGTAGTCTCAGAATCGACATCATTGTAGAGGAGAACATTTTCTCTCATCTCAAAACTCTCCCTCACTCCAAGGTGGTACAATAGTGAACTCTGCTGTACTTGTACACTGAGATCCACCAACGCCACGTCCGCATTATAAAATGTGTCCAAAACGCTTGTTTCACCAAAATCGAGCTTTTCAAACTGTAAAAATAAAGCAATGAGCAATTTTAAACAACAATGCATAGTTAGAATTAGGTTTATTGGTGATGAAGACAAACTCACTTTCCCAAATCAAATTACTGTTATCACCGTCATTGTTATTGTTAACAGTAATACTTTGTCAGGGATACAGAAAAGGATAACACTGTACCAAACATCGAGAAGAATAGTACTATTTTTTTTTCTTGTAGACGATAAGTAGACGAAGTCACAGGCAAAATCTAGTACCTATCTACTTAAAACATACAGGACATATAATATATAATTGCTATAAAATGGTAGCTATTTATTTAATATTGTCTGTTTTCATAAACAATACAGTATATAGAAGTATCTTAATTACACAGGAAATTAAGTTTAGTAAATACAAGCATGTAATAAGTGAGACATTTAATATGTTAAAATTGAACAAATGGCAATTTAGGATATTTTATCAAAGGAAAACATACTACCTAAGTATATCTGGTCTAAATCACTAAAAATACATTCTCATAATATTGAAATTATGTGAATGCCTAATGATATTACTTTAATTTGAGTTAAAGTTAAAGTCCTATCTAAATATTTTTCATCTGTGGATCCCTATTACTTAAAAATAACTAAGTAGGTAGGACCCTATTAAATTAGAGTATTTTTAATTAAAAGTGATGGAGAAAGTTATAGTGTACCTGTATATGGTGCAAATTCGCATTGACCAGTTCAGCTGCTAGCCGGACTTCCTCTAAAGCTCGTCTTCTATGAGATAAATTCAGAGATTTGTTCACGTCCAATACGCAAACTATGTCCATACGAGGTCTTTGATTGGCAGGTTGCACTGTAGCGTTTGAGCCATCACTCCAAACACTCTCGGAAATACTTTTAACATCAACTGAAAACAAATTCACAATACTAAATAAAAACAAGTTTCTGTAATCCAAAATACGACAAATTGAACTGAAAATTTCGCGCACCCGAGTCTTCCAGCGTCGCTCCGCTGCTCCCACCGCCAAATGTAATCATTTTTTCTATAATCCCTTTACATTTGGACAAGTGTAATAAACGATTCGCGTTCAATATGCGCAGATTGCAAAGAAAATAAGAAAAATAAAGAATATGTTGCGACAATTTCCAATGTTATTTAACACTAGTGATGCCCTCATGAAAAACAAATCGAAATATAAAAGAGTCATTCCCTGAGTTTGTGAGCAAACTTCAAAAGATAACTGTATTTAATAATCTTTAGAATCGAAATCTTTGTGGGATTCATCATATTTTATAAAAGCTATATACTAACATAATTTAATAAATGATAAAGCACAGTAATTAGTAAGCTACATTTACGAACTATTAACATAACAATGAACGAGTACCTCATTAATTCGTGATTCGTGTGTTCAATTTATTGAGAAAAGAGGTTTTAGCTATTTTTATACTCTTTGATTTTTTGGTTGCCTAGAAACATTATTGTTATTGAAAAAAAACTGACTGTACAAAATCTATTTAAAAATATATTTAATTCGTTACAATCTTTATCGTATTTTTCTTAATATTATAAAGTGGTAGCAGAGCTTGGTTCAAGCGTGGTTCAAGCACAGCTTGATTATATCTATATGTTACGATAATAAAGATTGAAAAACGTAAATATATAAATATATATTGATCGCGACGGAAAGTAGTAAGAAAATACAGTAAGATGGAAAAATCTTTTCTGGATTCTACGAAGCTACAAATTAGTCAGTTAAGCGACAATAATTGGATTACTTGGAAATATAAAATTAAAATAGCTCTTCGAGGTCTGGGTGTACTGGACATTGTTGAAAAGAACCATGAGCCTACACAAGACATAGACGCAGAAACTAAGTATTCCAAAGCAGATAGTACAGCATTACTTGTGATAACAAATAATTTAAGCGACGATAATCTTCAAAAAGTCATGAGATTCTCTACTGCAAGAGAGGTATGGTTAGAGTTACACAGATTATTCGATGGAGTATCTGAAGACAAAGCTTATGACCTCTGCATGAAGTTTTTCGGTTATAAGAAGGAACCAAATGATGGTATGTCAACTCATTTATCTAAGATAAAGAATATATGGCACGAACTGTCATTGGAAATGAGAAAATCGGAATCATGTGTTACCAGATATTTTCCTCATATGTAAGATTTTGGAAACCCTTCCCGAACCATACTTCACATTCAAATCTAGTTGGCTATTAATGTCAAAAATAGATAGAACGGTAGAAAAACTCACTACACAATTATGTTCGCATGAAAGAGAGCTTTCTTCAAAAGATCCAAACTATTGCGAAGACGCATTAACTCTTCAAGGGACATCGAAGATATCTAAGGCGAAAATTAAACACAAGTGCAATTATTGCCATAAAGTTGGTCATCGGGTGAAACAATGCCTAAAGTGGATTAATGATGGGCGTCCTCCAAAACCAACATCAAAAGTTACATATCAAAATAAAACAGCTAACATGAATTTAATGACAATAAATCTCAATACGATGGAAGTAGATTATGGAAACTGGTTTGTTGACAATGGAGCTACAAGCCATGTTACTGGTAAGAAAAATCTATTTGAGACGTTTCATTTATTCAACGAGTTACATACTGTAACAACTGCTAACGGTCAAGCCATAAATGCTATTGGCAAAGGAACTATTAGAGTTGTAGCTGATGTGGGAAATCGAAAAGAAACGATACTACTAAATGATGTTTGGTATGTGCCCGGAATAACCAGAAATTTATTCTCAATGCTCTCAGCACAAGATAGACTTTCAAATAGTGTCTTCAAGTCAGAAAGCACAATATGTAAGCTTTATGTGAATGGAATCTTAATGTTAGTTGGAGATAGAGAGAAAAGAGGAGGTCTTTATAAATTAAGACTCAGAAATGTCATTTCTCCCAAACCGGCAGAATTAAATATCCTAGACGCAAAGAATACATTGCAGCTTTATCATGAGAGATTTGTTCACCAAAATAAAGCTCATGTGAAGAAGATATTAGAAAGAGAACTTGGATTGAAGCTTAAAATAGAGAATGCAGCTGAAAAAGAAGTATGTGAAGGATGCATATTTGGAAAAGCGCACAGATTAAAATATGGTACTAGAGTAGAAGCTACAAAACCAGGAGAATTGATTTTCGCTGATGTATGTGGACCTTTTATGTACTCAATCACCAAATTTAGATACTTTTTACTTTTTAAAGATGCTTTTTCTAAATTTCGCTATGTTTATTTTTTGAGAGAAAAGTCAGAAGTTTACAAGAAGTTAGAACTGATGTTGAACGAGATAAAGGCTACAGGTCACACAGTTAAAGAACTTTTTACTGACAATGGTGGCGAATTTGTAAATGAAAACATCAAAAAGTTAACACAAGCAAATGGTATTAAGCATAGACTTACAATGCCACATACTCCACAACAAAATGCGTGTGAGAGAGAAAACAGGACAGTTGTTGAGGCAGCTAGAACAATAATGCATGAAAAAGGATTTCCTCAAGGTCTTTGGGCTGAACTGGTAAATGCAGCAGTGTATGTTCTTAATCGAACTGGTCCAACTAAACACGATAAGACACCTTACGAACTGTGGCATGATAAAAAGCCTAGAATAGATCATTTAAGAATAATAGGAAGTACCTGTTACGCACACGTTCCGAAAGTTTCGAGAAAGAAATTGGATAAGAAAGCAATCAAAGGTATACTGATAGGGTATAATGAAGATGAAGGCTACAGAGTTTGGATAAAAGATAAACATACATTGGTTAATTCCAGAGATGTTATTTTTGAAGAGAAAACTCTGACACCAACAAAAGACATAGTCATTCCCATCAATACAGATGCAATTGAAACTCCAATTACTCCTAACGAAGCTAGTCCATCTATGTCGACTCAGGAAACAAATCCGCAAAATCTTGAGAAGGTTTCAGAAAATTTCAATGACAGAAATTCAAAAGTTGATGTCGATTTAGAGGTTGATGCACGGTCACAAGAAAATGATCATGCTGAATCAACTGATTATGAATCTAGTGAAGAAACTCCTGAAGAGATGCTTCAAAATAGAATGATATTAAGAGATCGTACACAACTCCGTCTTCCAAAAAGATTAGATGATTTTATGCTGAGTTTAATCGACAGCAACTATAAAGAGCCTAGATTTTACAAAGAAGCTATTTCCAGTAAAGATAAAGACAAATGGAAACAGGCTATGGATGAAGAAATGCAGTCTCTGAAAGAGAATAAAACTTGGGATTTGCAACCTTTACCTGAAGGCAGAAAAAGTCTTCCTTGTAAATGGATTTTCAAAGTGAAAACCAATCCAGATGGAAGTATTGAACGCTATAAAGCCAGATTAGTTATAAAAGGATATTTTCAAAAGAAAGAAGTAGATTTCTTTGAAACATTTAGTCCAGTAGCAAGAATGAGCACTGTAAGAACAATTTTGAGTATTGCTGCAAGGGATAATATGATACTCACACAGTTTGATGTATCCACTGCCTTTTTATATGGGAATTTATCGGAAGATATTTATATGAAACAGCCAGAGGGTTATAGTGATGGTACCGACTCCGTTTGCAAACTGAAACGTAGTTTATATGGTCTAAAACAAGCTCCGCGATGCTGGAATAATTGCATGAGAGAATTTTTATTGCAAAGTGGTTTCAAAGAAAGCACAGTTGATCCATGCCTCTACGTGCGGAAAAAGGGAGAGAGGAAGTTAATACTAGTCCTTTACGTAGATGATGGACTTTTGGCTTCTAATAATGTTCAAGAAACCAATGAATTTTTAGTACAGCTGAAAAATAGATTCAAAGTTAAATCAAAGCCAGCTGATTATTACTTGGGTCTTGAAATTAAGAAAGATAAACAGTCAATAAAGATCAACCAAAGTAGTTATACAAATAAAATTTTAGAAAAGTTTAACATGAAAAACTGTAAAGCTGTTGGGACACCTATAATAAAGGATCAACAGATAACAGCTAAAGAGGAAAATGAAGAAAAGTTTCCTTACAGAGAAGCAGTTGGTATGCTTATGTACCTGATGGTTGGAACCAGACCAGACATAGCTTATGCCGTAAGTGTTGTTTCGAGACATTTAGAAAATCCAACGAAGGACGACATAGTGAAAGTAAAACGCATAATGCGATATCTCAAAGGTACACAAGATGTCGGTATTACCTACAGAAGAAATTCGAGTAACGCTCTACAATGTTACAGTGATGCTGATCATGGTGGAGATTTAGAAACTGGTCGTTCAACTTCTGGTATAATTTGCATATATGCTGGAGGAGCAATATCGTGGAGATCCCAAAGACAGTCTTCCACTGCTATATCAAGTACTGAAGCAGAACTTGTTGCAGCTAGCGAAGGAGCTCGTGAAATAGTTTGGCTGAAAAGACTATTTGACGAAGTGGCTGAATTGAATGAAATTCCTTCGCTACAAATAGATAACGATGCAGCAATCAAAATATCAAGGAATCCAGAGTTTCATCGTCGAACAAAACACATTGCAATTAGACATTTTTACGTCAGAGAGCTGGTGACTGACAATGAACTGGAGGTGAAACACGTTCCGACCGAATATCAATGTGCTGACATTTTAACGAAACCTGTCCATAAACCCAGATTGGTTTTGATTTCTAGCATGATTGGCCTTGTATAAAACTTGCAAAAAAGGGAGGATATTGAGAAAAGAGGTTTTAGCTATTTTTATACTCTTTGATTTTTTGGTTGCCTAGAAACATTATTGTTATTGAAAAAAAACTGACTGTACAAAATCTATTTAAAAATATATTTAATTCGTTACAATCTTTATCGTATTTTTCTTAATATTATAAAGCAATTCACGTCACTATTGTATTGTGGCCTTGAAATTATTATTCTGTTGCCTCTCTACCCCCATCTTGACTAAAGAATGCGTAACTACATTCTAAATAGTACAAAGTTTTCTTCATAGATGGCGACAGTTTTTCTGACAGCTCCATTTTGTCTTCATAGAATGGAATTCCAACACTATGTAATAAAAATTAAAATATATTTTGCTATTTACGTACCTATTGAAACTATGTACATACTTATAATTTTTTATAAGTACCTATATTGTGGTTTAGAACAAATACGATTCTGATATTAGAAAAATATGTTTGTTTGTAATTAATTAGGTAACTCAAAAACTACTGGACTGATTTTAAAAACTCTCCTACAGAAATCTACATTATTAGCGACTACATATTAGGCTATCAATACTAATAATCTGTAAGTGTAGGTATTTTATGTAGGTATGTATGTTCCTCCATAACTAACGAATTAACTTTCATGAAACTTGGTAGATAAACATTTAGGCGTACGGGACACAGGATTTAGGATAGGCTACTTTATTCACGCGGACGAAGTCGCGGGCGCCAGCTAGTATTTTATAAAGTTACGCAGTTGAAGTCATGTGTAACAACTAGTATTTATAGCTCTTCGTAAGGCACTGCTTAGATTAAGTCTTTCTGGATAAGTTATTATTAAATGAAAAGAAAAAAATCTGTTGCTTTGCTTGGTATTGGTACCATAGGCGACGGTAGCCCATTACCGTAAAAACTGTGGCATGTCTACCGTTGATAGCATAGCCATACAGCATACTTAGGCATAGCATTACCACAGCATATACAAGTATGCTCTGACATTACGATACCGCTTGCCCCAACTTGTTATCGAAGGCGGCGCTTATCACAGTGGGCGTGTGTTAAAGTTCTCCATCAACAGGTGATTGATAAATAAAATGTACCAAGGTTTCATATCGTGTATGGAGGTTTAACCGAGGCTATATGGCTGAGCCGCCCTCAGCCACATTATGAAACGGTAGATGGCTCTGATCTGATTTTAGGTAATGGAAAATATAATGTTGGAAAAGAAAAGGTTGTCAAAAACAAAAGAAAGTGTCCGTCCAGTAAGCTCTGTACCATTGTACAAAAACAGTACATAATACTTGAGCAAGTGAACTTAGTTCGTACCATGTCCACGGTAGATATAATTAATACATGTAATGGCGAATAAGCCAATAAATAGCGGGTTTCTGATATTATTATTCACCTACACTTACCCGATTAGATAGATTCTACTTCGGTTTTATAAAAAAAAAATAGAATATTTCTAGCCATATTGCCAATGTAGTGGCCTGTGGCCATAACTTAGTACTGTCTGCCTCTCTTACTCACAGAAATGGTTATTTATCCTACAGGTGTAATGATGATGATGATGATATGAAAATGAACACGTGTAGTTTGTAGACAAAAGCTAAATAATTAGGTATTTGAATGAAATAAACTTCAGAATATTTTTTTCAACAAATTTTATTATATTATACTTATTTATATATTATTTTACTTTTACATATAATATTAACATATTATTTTATGTTTATGGTACGAATAATCACAGTGTATCTTCAAATAAAATCCATGTATTCCAAGAAATTAACATTTTATTTGGTAAAGTAATAAAATATAGGTAGCATCACTACATTCCATACAACAATGGGTCTATTTTGACAACTGTCATTAGGATAAACAATGATATCAAAGTTCATTATCTATTTTTTATTTAAATATCAAATAAAAATATTATCTATAAAAAGTCAATAATACTGCAATGTTAACTGTTTTACTGCTTTTTCTTACATGTTTGCAGAATCAAAGAAAATCGGGATTTAATGACATAAAAAAATAACTAATATTTTCAGTATCACGGATTCTGATAACACTTGTAATTAATAGGGATTTATAAAAAAAATACACAATAATAGGAAGTTATTAAATAGGTTAAAAATTTTGATTTATTAAGATACAATATTTTCTACTATTTACTTAGGTACCTTCTCTACACAGAATAAAGTCTAGAATAGAATCAAAAAAGTATTAAATTAACATCAAATTACCTACATCCGTCTTGTTATACATTTTAAATATATTAAGTAATTAAATTAACAGTGGTCATGTAAAAAATAGTTTGTAACAACAAAACTACAATAATTGTATAAAGAAGAAATTTAGTATAATAATTATACTACGTTAATAATAAGAAAAAGTGTTGCGATTTTAATTGGTACAAAATTCTAACGACAGATGTCGTTATTTCGTACAATATTTTAGACTAGACTAAAGAGAATAGAATTCTGAAATCCTAGTACCCTACTTGCCGAGAATAATCTTACGAGATGCGCCGAAGTTCTGACCCGACTGTGTCGCTTGTTTGTTGGTGCCAGCTTGCAGGCCAATAACGGTTTGACCGGCACGCAGAACATCTTCGCTGAATTCACGGCGATTTTCCTCAGCAGGTTTAGGGCCGAGGGAAGGACCGCGCCATTCTGGATGCTTGTACGCCTGCAAATATTTATAAAGCATTAACATTATTGCATTTTATAAGCAGGTTGGTATTGTAATTCATTATTGTTCCAAATTTAAAATTAAATTAATTTGGATTTCGGAATAGGACCAGATCCCTAATACATGAGTTTCCAATGGGGAATTTGGTTTTTCACGCCATGAAAATCTTCTACAAATCTGTAGGTAGAGAAATCATATCATTTTATTTACCTAAGTATTTATTATTTATACTTAGGTATAGGTACCTACTGCTTTTAACTTGAAGAATACTAGGTCACGAAAGTTTGCTAATGTCGAATCTGTTCGTTCTAGGTTTCCCGGGTTTAATTGCTGGCAGGGTTAACTTTGAAAGTAACTTTCAAAGTTGGGCTCTGATCTGGATTTGGTAGCACGCATTTCGCAGACATTTGGGCAGCCTATCTGGCGGCAGTATCTACCCTTACAGAAGACCACCGTGAAAAATTAGCACGTGTGCTGGTGTTTCCTTGAGTGAGTAAGGGATTCCAGAGCCAGTTTCCCTATCCCATTCCAATCCATTATCCTTAATCCTAATATAGCTTGCAAATTACACAATTTGTAAGCTACTAACTAGCTCACTGTTTTTGAAACAAAAGTGATTAAAAATTTTACTTTATAGCTTACTAAATTATTGTTATTTTTAGAAATTCTAAAACCCGAGTCTCCGTTTATATTTTGAAATAACTACGCAGGCATTTTGCCAAATTTTATAATTTTTTCAATCGTGTGACTTCCGTTTGTATGTAAATGTCTGTGTGTCAATAAACCTAACAACATAACATAATAGCTTTTTAATTATGCTACAAATAAAACTAACCGTTCTGCCAATGGCGAAAATTGTTTGTGTAACAAGAGCTATGTTTTTCTGGTCCCAAAGATCGGTGGTCTGGAAGAGATCTGTGTCAGGTACTCCGTATTTGATGCAAGCCTTCTGAAATCTGTGAATAGAAAAGAAAAGTACAATTTATATGGATCAATTTTCACAACGTGCGCTTAAATTGAAATAAACATCCACTGAAAAATGAAAATAAAAAAGGTACAGAAGTTGTATACGCTTGTTAAAAATGTTTTTATTTTACTGATTAATAACACTGTATCTTAATAATCAGCTAAAACCTTGTACATAAACTTAACTTTTTTTAAACTTAATTAAAACTTTGGAATTTGACACGATCAAAACGTGTGATTAAAGAAAACACAATTCTTATAAGTAAGAATTTACTAGAAAGATTGTGTTTGTTTGAAATGTAAGTAAACTCAAAAACGGTGTCGATTTTTAAGGTAATAAATCTGAATTAATCACTCGTTCGGGATAAAAAAATCTGTGTTGCTTGGTTGAAGGCGACGGTAGCCACTTAGACCTCAAACTAGCTGTATAGGTGGCGCTTATGAATATTTAATAGAGAAAATGAGAAAATTGTAACTTGTTTCGAGGGCGGCGCTTATTATGGGCGTGTGTTAAAGTTCTCCATCAACAGGTGATTGATAAATAAAATGTACCAAGGATTCATATTGCATTTGAAAGTTTAACTGAGGCTAAATGGCAGAGGGCGGACCAGTCATGATGAAACGCTAGATGACTCTGATTTGCCCTCTGAATGCTTGCTGTTATCAACATACCTATGAGAGAAAATAATATGTTTTTATCAAGTTCATATCTCTCAATCCTTTGTTTCTATTAATTAAAAAAATTAAACATAGGTACCTACTATAAATAACTTTTTTTCTAATTTGAGTTCTTTTTCACTTATAATACAAATTTTTTTAGAATTTAATTTTAATTTAATTTAAATTTAAATTATTTAAAAGCAATCCTTGGACCTCGATCTCACCTATTGTTCAGCGACGATGAAGTCCACAAAGGACCATGTTTGCTACAAATAAATAAAGAAAGTATGAAATGAAACGCCATAACCAGGTTTTGCAGCGGGAAATCTCTTTCCTCGTACATTACCGGACGCCGACGTTGGTTCTGTACAAGGCATTAATAATTCCTACTTCAAAACCGGTGTTGTAATAGGAATTGTCTTTCCTCGTACCTTACCGCCCCGTGAAGCTAGTTATGTAAAAGGAAAGAAAAAGTAGGAATTTTTTGTCCTCTCCCAATACTAGTTACGAAAGTTGGTTATGTACGGGGAACAAGAGAAAAAAATCTGTGTTGCTTGGTTGAAGGCGACGGTAGCCACTTAGCTTACCTCAAACTAGCTGTATAGGTGGCGCTTATGAATATTGTAATAGAGAAAATGAGAAAATTCAATAACTTGTTATCGAGGGCGGCGCTTATTTCACAATGGGCGTGTGTTAAAGTTCTCCATCAACAGGTCATTGATAAATAAAATGTACCAAGGATTCATATTGCATTTGAAAGTTTAACTGAGGCTAAATGGCAGAGGGCGGATCAGTCATGGTGAAACGCTAGATGACTCTGATTTGCCCTCTGAATGCTTGCTGTTATAAACATACCTACCTATGAGAAAATCTGTTTTTATCAAATTCATATCTCTCAATCCTTTGTTTCTATTAATTAAAAAAATTAAACATAGGTACCTACATAAATAATTGTTTTTCTAAAGTGAGAGTTCTTTTTCACTTATCAAAATTATTTAGAATTTAAATTTAATTTAATTTAAATTTAAATTATTTAAAAGCAATCCTTGGACCTCGATCTCACCTATCAGCGGCGATGAAGTCCACAAAGGACCATGTTTGCTACGAATAAATAAAGAAAGTATGAAATAAAACGCCATAACCAGGTTTTGCAGCGGGAAATCTTTTTCCTCGTACATTACCGGACGCCGACGTTGGTTCTGTACAAGGCATTAATAATTCCTACTTCAAAACCGGTGTTGTAATAGGAATTGTCTTTCCTCGTACCTTGCCGCCCCGTGAAGCTAGTTATGTAAAAGGAAAGAAATAGTAGGAATTTTTTGTCCTCTCTCAATACTAGTTACGAAAGTTGGTTATGTACGGGGAACAAGAGAAAAAAATCTGTGTTGCTTGGTTGAAGGCGACGGTAGCCACTTAGCTTACCTCAAACTAGCTGTATAGGTGGCGCTTATAAATATTGTAATAGAGAAAATGAGAAAATTCAATAACTTGTTATCGAGGGCGGCGCTTATTCACAATGGGCGTGTGTTAAAGTTCTCCATCAACAGGTCATTGATAAATAAAATGTACCAAGGATTCATATTGCATTTGAAAGTTTAACTGAGGCTAAATGGCAGAGGGCGGATCAGTCATGGTGAAACGCTAGATGACTCTGATTTGCCCTCTGAATGCTTGCTGTGCTGTTATAAACATACCTACCTATGAGAAAATATGTTTTTATCAAATTCATATCTCTCAATCCTTTGTTTTTATTAATTAAAAAAATTAAACATAGGTACCTACTATAAATATTTTTTTCTTCTAAAGTGAGAGTTCTTTTTCACTTATCAAAATTATTTAGAATTTAATTTTAATTTAATTTAAATTTAAATTATTTAAAAGCAATCCTTGGACCTCGATCTCACCTATCAGCGGCGATGAAGTCCACAAAGGACCATGTTTGCTACGAATAAATAAAGAAAGTATGAAATGAAACGCCATAACCAGGTTTTGCAGCGGGAAATCTCTTTCCTCGTACATTACCGGACGCCGACGTTGGTTCTGTACAAGGCATTAATAATCCCTACTTCAAAACCGGTGTTGTAATAGGAATTATCTTTCCTCGTACATTACCGCCCCGTGACGCTAGTTATGTAAAAGGAAAAAAAAGTAGGAATTTTTTGTCCTCTCCCAATACTAGTTACGTAAGTTGGTTATGTACGGGGAACAAGAGAAAAAAATCTGTGTTGCTTGGTTGAAGGCGACGGTAGCCACTTAGCTTACCTCAAACTAGCTGTATAGGTGGCGCTTATGAATATTGTAATAGAGAAAATGAGAAAACTTGTTGTCGAGGGCGGCGCTTATTCACAATGGGCGTGTGTTAAATTTCTCCATCAACAGGTCATTGATAAATAAAATGTACTAAGGATTCATATTGCATTTGAAAGTTTAACTGAGGCTAAATGGTAGAGGGCGGACCAGTCATGGTGAAACGCTAGATGACTCTGATTTGCCATCTTAATGCTTGCTGTTATCAACATACCTATGAGAAAATATGTTTTTATCAAATTCATATCTCTCAATCCTTTGTTTCTATTAATTAAAAAAAATTAAACATAGGTACCTACTATAAATAACTTTTTTTTCTAAAGCGAGTTCTTTTTCACTTATACAATTATTTAGAATTTTAATTTAATTTATTTTAAATTTTAATTATTTAAAAGCAATCCTTGGACCTCGATCTCACCTATTGTTCAGCGACGATTAAGTCGTTGGTTCTGTACAAGGCATTAATAATTCCTACTTCAAAACCATTATGGAGTAGGAATTATTTGTCTTCTCCCAATTACTAGTTATGTGTTGGTTATGTACGGGGAACGAGGGAAAAAAATCTGTGTTGTTTGATTGAAGGCGACGGTAGCTACTTAGCTTACCTCAAACTAGCTCTACAGGTGGCGCTTATGAATATCGTAGTAGAGAAAATGAGAAAATTGAATAACTTGTTATCAAGGGCGGCGCTTATTCACAATAGGCGTGTGTTAAAGTTCTCCATCAACAGGTGATTGATAAATAAAATGTACCAAGGATTCATATTGCATTTGAAAGTTTAACTGAGGCTAAATGGCAGAGGGCGGACCCATGATGAAACGCTAGATGACTCTGATTTGCCCTCTGAATGCTTGCTGTTGTCAACATACCTATGAGAGAAAATAATAAAATATGTTTTTATCAAATTCATATCTCTCATCCTTTGTTTCTATAATACTTAATTTAAAAAAATAAACATACCTACTAATAAATAACATTTTTTTCTAAAATGAGAGTTCTTTTTCACTTATCAAAATTATTTAGAGTCTTCGTAACAATGCCCTCTTTTCTGCCTAACTCATTGAAACTCTGAGCGCCACTCCACCGTGTGGGGACAGTGGATGGTTTTCTTCTTCAAATTAATACCAGGCAAACATGACTTAGTTAGAGCTATTACAGCAATATTGTCTTTAAATATTTTATTTATTTAAATTTTATTTGTTTCTTACTGCTCTACCTATCTTTGGGTAAAAATGGTTAATTTTTTACTTACTGGCTAATATTATCCATGAATTTGTAATCTCCGCCGGATATGTTGACTTTTGTAATGATACCGGGTTGAAGTCTGTTCATGAGCTTGCATAAAATGATGCCGTCACGAAGTGCATATTCGTAAGGAACTGCTGGAAATCTCTCTCCAATGACTGCCTCAATCCACTGTTGGGCTTCAACTTCTTTCTCCGGTTCGCGTTTACCAGCGCACTGAAATTAAATTAAAGAAATTTTATTATTGATTGAACACATCCGAGCTTCGAATCTCATGAAAGTGAAATTCAAATAAATCACGAAAGGGGAATGTCATCACACAAATCCAGCGGAGTATAATAAAATCACTGATGCTGACCTTGGTTTTAGGTTTTAGTGTGTAGGTTCAACTACCATAAACCGTGAGCAGATGGAGCCACGTGAACACGTGAACGACTAGAGATAATGGTTGACAATGAAAAATAAAGAAATTTTTATCTAGATAGATTGAGTTTATGTCTCTACCACCTACCTTAAACCTACAATATTAAACAATTGGATCAAATTAAAAAAAATATAAAATAGATAAGTTGGTTTCACAACAGCTAAGTAATTTGATGTTCATAAAAAACGAAGTGGCATCTACTTTTACGTCTTCCTGTAATATTTACTAATTTAATTAATCGACAATAAATTATTTTGATATTGTTTTATATATAGTACCTACCTACCTAAGTATCTACAAAAAATATATTATTTTATATCATGATCGTATCGTATTATGATTTTATATGGAGTTAAGTTAATATATAAGAATACATAAAAAAACCAATAAGATCTGGATCACATAACCTATGCTTTTACAATTTGTGCATGTTAACAAGGGCACTAACGGGGCACTGTCGTCTCAACAGGCACCTTAAAATAATGGGTCTCGCTAGTACGGGAGAGTGTCGCTTCTGCCATGAAGCAGAAGAAACACCAATGCATATCCTGTGCGAGTGTGGCCCTTTGATGCACAAGCGTAGTCACATCTTAGGAAGCCACACAATGGCTTGTGAAGATGTGAGGAATGCCTCTATCAAAAAAGTACTACAGTTCCTTGACGTGGTAGGTATTGGTAGAGAGCTTTAGTTTACGTGGCGATCACAATATTTCAGCAATGGACGATGTGATACTGGTACTCTAGAAGACAGGAAGAGCCACAAAGCAGATAATAATAATATGCTTTTACTAAAATACTGTTTCTGTATACCTTAATAACAACTTATGGATACAGACCTTTGCTTTAAGTGTCACAAGGGCAGAGCTGTAATGATTACTTAGGTACTATGGGCATGTCTAAATTAGCTTTTGATATTTTAATCACGTCTGACACTGACCTAAAGGTTAAGAGCATTTAATGAATAGAACTATTTATTATTCAACGCTTAATATAAAGTAAGTAACTTATGACGTAGGTACGATCCTTAAAAAATATAAATAAATACCTTCCCTGTTTTACAAGACACTAAAATATCATCAGATTATAATCTGAAATTGTAAAGGGGTGTTGATCAAGACCTTTAACAGTATGTACGGTTTAATTAGTAAGCATATTCAAGAGAACTAGACATAGGTAGGTATAGGTCTGATAAGAAATAGGTCTGACTGCTTTGTCCTCGATTTTTACATGATTTGAGAGTATTTAATAATGATAATCGGGGTTTCCCGGCGCGTGGCTTGCGGTTCTGCTTTCAATTTGGCTACAATCCAAAAATCATCTCGTTCATATAGATATCGGTTTATATTAGTCGTACGTTTATAAGACCTTTTATTTATGATTTTATTGATGTAATAAGTATTTATTAGATGAATAATTTTAATTTTTCTAAAGTTTGGTATTAGGGAACTATATAATTAGTAATTTCTATGAATTTAGTCAAAATGTTATTCTAATTCTGCTTCTTGGTACAGTACATATTATGTACATATTTAAAAAATATGCTAGTAAACTTGCCGCTAACACATAAAATTCCACTATTTTGTTAACTATAGCAAACACTATAGTTGTTTGCCGAACACCTGTGCTCTATCCCAAAAGTCCCAAAGTCCAAAAGTGGGTTTTATGATGGTCTTATAGACCAGAAGCTTGTTGGTAAGGGACAGTGGAAATTGATGCCTCAATAGCCGATTTAGTGATTTAATATGTAAGTTCTAATCTAACTAAACGAATTGTTTATCCACACAACGTACTAAAATAGTCACTATTAAAAAAAGATTACGTCATGACAACAAATTCCGTGTCAACTTGGGAATTAATGAAAACTCGTGATATTTGTGTTACGATGGATTACCCGCGAAGATAAACATGTCATGGTATCGTCAGCTCCACACCAAATTTCTATTATTATCACAAATCTTATACTTAGTCATAGTAAATAATTGAAAATTTTCCACTCATTAATAGACTCTTTTGTTTTTCTTATATACAAATGAAAATAAGGTCTGGACAGAAAATGGCACAACCTAGTATTGTTAGTAAGAAAGTACTATTAATGCGTTCGTTCTTACAGAGCATTTCAATATGGTTATTTGATACAAAACAAAGTCTCGTAATACAAGTACCAACTACAGTTAGCTATTCTAAATATTTCTATTTGGCAGTTATTAAATTTGGATGTCAACAACCAACCAGATTTATACTCGGCAACACAAGCTTTTGACACTTCTAATTTCAACTGAAGCGTTCGACTTCCTATTGATGTCACATCCGTTTAGTAACATCTTTGAAAGATATTTTTTAGTTACAAAACTTCACATAAAAACTCTTCCGTATTTCACCACACATTCTTCTGATGATTTAAAATATTTACTAACAAAAAAACTGTAACTACTGTACTAAAAATTATACGAAGTTAATGTCTATAATCTATACTAATATATAAAGCTGAAGAGTTTGTTTGTTTGTTTGTTGGTTTGTTTGTTTGAACGCGCTAATCTCAGGAACTACTGGTTCGAATTGAAAAATTCTTTTTGTGTTGGATAGATCATTTATCGAAGAAGGCTTTAGGCTATATAACATCACGTTGCGACTAATAGGAGCGAAGAAACAGTCGAAAATGTGGAAAAAACGGGGAAAATTATTCATCTTTGAGGGCTTCCGTTGCGTGCGCTGCGAAAACAGTTCGAGATACCCAAATGATTCCCAAAATAACTATTCCACGCGGACGAAGTCGCTAGCACCAGCTAGTATTAAATAAATGTTCTCTGTACTTTTACTTCATTATTTTGTACCTATGTCACGTGAGTGAGCCAAAAAATATTATTTTGGCACAAAACATATAAATAAAACAGATTTATCTGCTAGAGCTTAAAGGTTGTCATATGCGGTTAATATGTAAATAAAAATGACGTTAACATCATAGTTGTTACGGAAATGTTTATTGAATCTTACAAAACAGTTTGGGCGGTCTCTCTCCGCCCGCCCCCGCCGTCGTGGCTTGGGCGGGCGGAATCATAGACACCACAGTCCTCTATCTGCTATCGTCGTGGAAGCACGTCTTAAAATAATAAGTGCCTAATAGTTTAGTGATACAAAATGGCTGTACGTAAATGCTTAATTTATTTTCTTTTACTAAGAAAAAATGTTTCTTTACTTCACCTAATATTAACTTTATAATTCATATATACTTCTTCATTCCTCTTGATTACATCAAAAGATGTTAACATAAAATGTGTTTTATTTTAATATGTGCTTTTTAACACTGTTTCAATTAAGTCTAACCCTAAATTTAACCCTATACGTTAGATGTCAAGTGATATCTGACGTCAAAGCGCCTTGAGTTGTATAGATTAATGAGAGTGGCGTCGCCCGCGCAGCTGCTTCTCTCGTCATCAATGACCGAGCGTCCTTTAATCTAAAAGCTTTCCAGACGAAACTCTTTACGATAACATACATCTGTTTTCGTTGGCGCGTTATTTTCGGAAATGATGCTGGAACTAACACGAAACCATCAAACGACTTGGCACTGGAGCGAACGTTTTATGGCCATGATTCAAAACTGTTATGCTTTAAACAAAAATTAATTAATTTCAGCCCAGAAACAAGGATCAAGAACAGGAAGTTCTGGATTGGATTAAGGCTGTGACCGGCGAGAACCTCCCCAATGCGCCTTATGAAGATATCCTGAAAGACGGCATCGTTTTGTGTAAACTGATCAACAAGTTATCACCTGGATCGGTAAAGAAGATCCAGGAGAGAGGAACTAACTTCCAGCTTATGGAGAACATCCAGAGGTAGGCTTGAGCATAATAAAATATTATACTTTAATGATTATATTGTTGTTTACTATTGAATATTGAATTTCAGGTTCCAAGCTGCCATAAAGAAATACGGAGTGCCTGAAGAGGAAATTTTCCAAACTGCTGATCTTTTTGAGAGGCGCAACATTCCGCAAGTTACCCTGTGTCTTTACTCCCTCGGCAGGATTGTAAGATCATCAGTTTTTCGAGTGTATTTTCTGGTTTTCTTGTGAGAGGTGATTCTAAAGTAGATTTTCAAATAATTTCAGACACAAAAGCACCCTGAATGGACCGGACCACAGCTCGGTCCTAAAATGGCGGATAAGAATGAACGCACTTTCACTGAGGAACAACTGCGTGCTCACGAAGGCCAACTCAATCTTCAGATGGGTTTCAACAAAGGAGCATCGCAATCCGGACATGGTGGATTTGGCAACACCCGCCATATGTAAACTAAAATCAATACAACATGGACTTATGTTGCGACAATAGAATAACTTGAAAAAGCAGTATTTTCTATTCCATTTGTTGAAACCGATTGAATTTACTCTGCTTCACATTACAAGTCGTCAAAGATTGTGTGATAAATTAAAATGTTCAGAATGTCTCACCTAACACAACTTATTTTTGTTAAGGTTTTTTTTTACTGATTTATAACTGTATGTGTAATTGTAAATAAATGTTTAATATTATTTAATAAATATTATTTATAATGTGTTTTTAATTAATAAAATACTAAATTAAAATAAAAAGGTATTGGTTTTATATAGTGCAGATTATATTAGTGTTCAACTACAATTTATATAACTTAAATTTTTCACTTATAAAATTTACTTAGATACTCTAAATTGCAACATATTTGTAAACCTGACGGTCTCTTAATTATAGTTGAAATAATTAAGAGAGACTGTCTGTTAAATATTTGGTTCAGATTTTTGATGATGATGATTAGGCCAGACAAACAAACGGATAAACTGTGTGATTAGAACTTTGTTAATGTTTATCAAAATCAAGTCTTTTTGTATTTTATTTTTTACAGGTAAATTTTCCGTTTATATTTATGTTTCTAAATAAAACTGTGATTAAGTACATCCGATGTTTGACATTCATATATTAAGCAGTTGCTTAAAAATAAACTGTCATTTTTTTTTCGATGGTTTATGGTTTACAACTAGCGAGAAATGCAAATAGGACAGAACAGACGTTAAATAATTGTTTATTACTATCATTAAAATATAAATACAAACATTTATAGTTAGTTCGTGGGATTAAAGTATTGACAAATAAGTTATTGTGTGTCAATATTTAGTACCTACATTCATAATTTTTATTTTTATATTTTTCAAATCTGTCCAGTAGTTTCGGAGCCTATTCAATTCAAACAAACAAACAATCTAATCTTTCCTCTTTATAATATTATTATAGTATAAACAAAGAAAGTAAACAGAGAAAATGGGGAATTCTACGCCGAAAGGGACACTCGTCTAATGTTTTTCGTAATGAACGACTTACATCAAAGTTAGATTTACCGGTCCAGGACTCATTCGTCACTTTCACAAAAACGCAATTAAGTATACCTATATTTTTAGTTCGCATATGCATATGCATGGAATTGTAATTACGATGAGAAAATGGAGTAGTTGCACACTGCCAAAGAATGCGTTTTTGTCAAAAAATTATCCAATTTCATTTTGCTTTTTTAAAGAAAGAGAAACGCTTACATCAGAGTAATAATATTTTATTCAACCCAGCTGTTACTTCGTCACTACTAACATATATAACGGTACTGATTTATGACTGGCTGCCATGGCATGGCAGCATCACTATTGAGAGAGATATTTTGGGCCAAATAACATAAATCGAAATATCTGGCACGAAACACTCGAGTCCAGATTAATAAAGTCATGTAAGGATTTGTTCGCAACAGTGATTCAGATTACTCGGATTCAGATTAGTTTCAGATGGTGGATTCTTTCGAGTCAGATAAATTGATTTTTTCCGAATAAGTTAAAAATATGTTATTATTAATCTACCTACTTATCTAGAAGCTTAATTAAAATATCTCCTAAATTAATAACATTCTAATTGCAATCAACTTCATCTACCTATATGCCAAGTATATTTCGTGCCCGAGCAATATTTATGTGGACACGTGTATAATAACTAGTATTATTATAATCTGATTACCCAAATGGAAATTAAAAACTAAGTAGGTATTTAGGATATTCTAGTGGTCATGTGAATGTTTGTTTTGTTTTAAATTATCACCCTAGAAGTTTTATTCAAAAATTTACTTAAATATATAAATTTTAATATATGTAAATTTCATCTAAACTTTTGTGTTTTTCTTTGTTTATAAGTTTAATATACAGTCAACAGAAGGGTCAATATTTAAACAGTTACTGTTGTAGCAATAAAAAGCTTGCAAGGTAAGGTACTAAGACAACGGATGTCAAAACTCCGCAGACCAGATTACTCGTAGGTACCCGTTACATGAATGCAACACAGCAAACAGACCGCTTGCTCAAACAATCTCGATATGGACAGCGAAGGAGTATAAGGCACGAAATGATTTGCGCAAGTCTGAGACACTGTTCCAGAATGAGCAATTCCATCAAGTTAGCGTGGGTCTCGCGTGCCCACAGCGAAATTTGTTTGTCTTGATCAAGAGCCAAAAAGCGAAGATGCTCTCGTGAAATTTATTCTAAACCTCTGACAGAGTACAAGACCTTGACACACGAACAGACACACAGTTATTACACACGGCTCATTAGTTATAATTACTCGACAGTAATTAGACGAAGGACAAAAAGGTATTGCTTAAAATGATTCCCAAGCAAAGAAAACCACTTTAAAGCTTTTAGTACACTTGTTTGTGTTGGACGGAAACAGTTTCTTACAAATACATTAGGAATGTATAATTTATAAATACGAAAATGTGTGAGGATGGATGTATGTTTTTTAATCTTTCACGCAAAAACAGCTGAATGGATTTGGATGAAATTTAGCACATTAATGATTTAATATTATAGGATACTTTTTTTCCTTTAAAAAATGTTAGGTTTCCGATTCTGCCGCCAAATTAAATGTAGGTGAATTAAATTATTAAATTATCAGATAACGTAATTTTAATTGGTTGGAAATAGTTTGAATCCTAAAGGAACAGAGCTAAATACTTGATAAGCAGCGGCCAGCGTAAACTACACAGTGAAGACATGAATGATTTCTAATATAAATTACACAGGAAGGAACAGTATTTGTTTATAAACAAACATCTGACGGAAGTTGGTACAGAAAATGACAAGCATCAACAGTGCGGTAATTGTGCTTTTCTCACATCTGCTTGATTACAAGCATAATGAAACAGATTATGCTGATCTCACATCCTCCTATGGAAATGTGAAAAATAAATTTATAATTAATTAATTTATTAATATAAATTTGTGATATACATATTTATTACCTATTAATAGGCTATTAGTTATATTACCTAACTATTGTTAGGTATTTTTTTCTACATTAAGAGGATTGTGAGGTGCCGATACGCGGCGCGAGTAGGTATTTTCAAAAATGCTATCTGTTTCACATCGCTCTGCCTCCGACCCGTATCGTGCGATAGAGAGAGTTGCAAGTCCTGTAGTAAATTGCCTACATTTCCTTAGTGTAATATGCTTTCGGGCGATAACGTTTTTACCCCCCTAAACTTTTACAAAATAAGACAATTTTGATATCATTGGATTCGGTACACCTTAATCTAAGTCTGTACGTTTTTATTTTTTAGTAATTCAGTTTAATTTAATTAAAAAAAATAAAAACGCTAGAGGAAGTTTTTAAGTAAAAAATATAGATTTTTAGATGCTAATAACTTCTATCGTAAGAAATATTTCTTAAAAATAAAAACGTACGGACCTAGTTTTTCATTATCTCTACAACATTTCCAAAAATTATAAAAATTGGACTATGTTTACTGGGGGGAAAGCGTTATCGCTTTTTGTATGAAAATTTACAGCTTGACAATCCTCTTAAGCTTCACAAGAATTTTCAAATTTTATTTGATTATATTCTTAGAGACAATGAGACACAGAAAGAAGACTTTTGTATGTATTCAACAAGATACCTACATATAATTTAAACTTTCTTTATAGAATTTATATAGAAACTATATTTAAATACTCATGTATATTGCATCAATACAAATAGCTATGAATGAAGCAACTGTTGTCCACTTAGAAGTAGGTACGTAGGCAAGAAATTTCAGGTCAAATCAAACAGGTTGTGGTTCATATAAGGTTCAACTGTTGTTTCATTGTATAAATACGGATATTTATATCCTCATATCATTGGGTATATCTGAATTCAATAACTTAAATGTCAAATAATAAGGGCATGGCATAACAAAAACTTCTTTTTTGTTTCTTTTTTGTTTTTACTAGATTTGCCTTTACTTCTCCTTCGGGAAGAATAATATATTTCATTAATTAAAATTCTCATAACATTACTTTTAGTCAATAATTGAAACTGAGACCGTTTTGAGTCTTGCTTCAAATATTCCACCATAAAAGGTAAGCCAATGTTTCATACATTCTTCAATTAATAACACAGTTGCATCACGGCACAAGCAAATCGGTGTTACGGAACGAATGTTATACTTACTTGTTTGCTTGTTACAGTTATTAGGTCTTTGTTGCGACTCGGCTATGTGTTACGAGTTTTACTTGAATTTCTTGTAGTGATATCTATTGAAAATATTTTATTATCTTTACCTTCATATTTTATTAATTGTAAGATGTTGAATGTAGAGTATACCTAAAGTTATAAATCGTCCTTGCAAATAAAAATGTGTCTAAAAACAAGATTTTTGTTATAATTATAAAATACTTTATGTGTCATTATATAACTTTGTAGTACTGAGAGCACCATTTGTTAAAAAAAGGGACATTTTTATGAAATAACTGATGTGAAGAGGTTTTTATAACTATTTTTATATTTTTACTTTCTATAATTCTATACTCGAATACTTTTATTTAAAATTGAAAAACAATGTACATATTTACCAATCTATTAACACTACCATGTCTACATCGACTTCTTCAATGTTATCTACCTACATTGAAATGTGTGCAAATTTCACTGCAATTTATTGCTTAAATTAAGGATCCACTGTCTGTCTCTCCATTCGTGAAACCTTATTTACCAATATACCAATACCTAACTTCGATTTCGTCAAAGAGTATAGAATTCGAAATATTATTCAAATATTTAACAATTGCGTGAAGGTACATCCCCTCCTTGGTAAGCAGCAGTCTCGTGGAGACCGGCTAAGAGGAGACTTAGTATTGAAGCCACACGTCTACAGCCTGCGCGAACGAACCCATCGGGGTTCGTTACCCAATACACAGAGAAACATGCAGTTTAAAATATTTATAGTGTTTGTGATACATTGTACTTTGGCGGAATATTACAAGACGAAGCGTGAGTACTCAGTGCACACTTTTGCGTATATATAATGACCTAAATTTGCCGAGTAAGTACATTTTGGAGATAAACAAACGGTTGCGGTCGCGGTTATTCAATTTCATAATCAGTGTTACATGATGAAGTAAATAAAGTTATGTCAGAGTCTCTTTTACGATTCGCGTGTCACAAATTCAATACCTACAAAATTTACATTTCCATACTTCTATGAACTCCTAATACTTTAATTTTTAATTAATTTTTTTTTACGTTTTTTTATTGAAAAGATCAAGAGAAAAAAAACTAATTTGTAAGAATTTCACTTGATGAAGCTTAAAAATATAAATTTGTAAAACTAAACTAAGTTCTAAAGATGAAAAAAATAGCTTTATGAGCTCACAAAGGATTAAAGTAGTCAAGATTTCTCTGGTTAAATTAATAATTTTAGTGTAGGTAACTTAAAAATAATATTTCTTCCAGCTAGTTTCGTGAAGACTTGCTTTCGAAATGATCCGGAATTCCTGGACTGTTCTCGAGTGGCTGTGCAACAGTTATTCAATGCTTTGGGTCCAGGTAAAATTACATTTTCATTAGATATTTATTAAAAACGGATGAATAATAAATTAAGTAGGTGATATAGGTGCCTAGCTGTGCCTATACCTGCGAATGTTTTAAGGGACTTGGCAGTATGTATTTGAAAATTAAAAAAAAGAAATATGAAAAAGGATGTATAACAAGTATAGGTATACAAATTGTAGAGTATAGTAATGCCTCGCATGCGCAGAATACTAATTAACTACATTAGTAAGCTAAAACTTATAACCGCAAGGTTTGAACACCCATTAATGTGTGAAGCGACCTTTATAGTCCAGATTAATTTATAGTCCAGGTACTTTAGTACAATGCTCACTTTTCCTGTACAAATTTTTTATCTGATTCATCAAACGATTTTTTTAATTGAAAGTTATCTAAGTAACGCACAATTCTAAAGCTGTCGTCAATCTACTAAGTATAGGACTTTTATTACTATGTTTTTTTGTTATAAGAAAAAAATAAAAATTTCGTGACTGTATGTAATCTTCGGATCAATTGCAATTATTTACTTAAAAAAATGTTTCACTAATTTGAAAGGAACATTAGTCTAAACTGACATAGGTTATGTTATTATCTATACAACCTCACCAAATTGCATTCGGATGAAAACAAACCATCTAGTCTGTCTAGTCTAGATCTAGTCTAGTCTAGTCATCTATATAAAACTGTATAATAGACTTACAGGTTACAGGCACAATTCTGAGTAACGTCAGAGCCTTGACCCTCTTATGCTACTTAATTTTAATAAACACAAAAGTGCAATAGGTGCATCTTGTTACTGCATTTAAATACATCGTACTGTGAATATTATTATTGATAGTTTTCAATAGAGTAACGTTTTTTAATCTATGGTCTTCTAATACTTTAGAATTTTATGATTATGATTTTCAAATAAAATTATTACTATCCAAGGAAATCCATTTCGTGATTTACAAATTCTTGTTTTGAAACGGAGCGGGCTATTTCCGGAGTTTCTTTGGTGGATTAAAAATGGTGAATTTAAAATTTAATTTAATAGAATTTAATTTAAAGTATTCATTTTAAAGTATTCACCTAAAAAGGTCTGAATAGCTCAAAATCAGTGAAAATGAAATAGAAAACTTATTTATATCTTCACTTATAATAAATCTACATACATATAAATCCATATACACATAATAAAATCGTAAACGAGCCATATCTATCGAAAAAAAAAACAATTTGTATGTACTAGTGTAAAAAATAGCTCTTATAATTATTGTCTCTTTATCTGTGCGTTTGTGCACGCTAATCTCAGTAAAGGATTGACCCATTTGAATGCGGTTTTGTAGCAAGCTTCCCTATACATCGATGCCCGTAATATTTATTTCATTCCAATGGAAACCGAAAGTACGAAAACCGCGTACTTCGGTTTCCATTATTTATTAGAATTGCAACTATCATCTAAACAAGCCGTATAGTAAATAGCACGTAGTTCAACGACTTACCCACATTGCACAACGAAAACAAGCTGTGCTTTGCAATAGTTAACTTTACAATCCAACTGACCTGTATTCAAAATTCTTTGTGAACAAGTTTATGTAAGTAGAATTAAGAGTTACTGGGAAAAAATGTGAATTCATGTTTAAATATTTTGTCAAATTATAGCTACCTTAGGTAGCCCACAGCCGAGTCTAGTCAGAGTCATATTGCGAAAGACATAACTTGCGGCAAGCGAAAGCGTTTATTTCTTCACTATTTCTAAATGGCAGCTAATGTATCATTAAAATATGGTTTTCCTATCTAACATGTCATTATTTTTGTTTATTTTCAACTTTACAGGACTACCAGAAATTGGTATGGCCCCTCTGGACCCACTGAAAATACCCAAAATACGAATTCTACAAGGCGATGGCCCAGTGAACGTGAATGCTGCTCTCGATGACGTCACTGTAACTGGCTTCGGTCAGACAGAGGTTTTGTTTAGCCAGTAAGTGCTCTTCGATTCTATTATGCCCTGGTACTAAAGGCAACTGTTTGATCGACTGGGTCGGGAAAAACGACATAAGTCGATCGATCTGTTTTAAACTGACTGTTCCCCCTTTGTCTAATTTTGTTTGTTTGTTTGTTTGTTTTAAGGGTAGACAGCAAAACGTATAATTTTTATACAAAGGTACGCGTGCCGAAAATAAGAATCGAGGGCACATATGATTTGAAAGGCAAAATTTTACTTATTCCTCTAGTCGGCCGAGGTGTTTGTTGGTTTGAACCGAGTAAGTAAGTCTTGGGAGAGTTTATGAAAACCGTTCTTGTGTATTGAGCTACTACATAATTATTAATTTTACAGCTAATATGGCGATTGATATAGTGAGTGATGTCAAATTGTACGAAAAAGACGGATTTACATTCTTCAATGTTACGGCAGCTCATATAAAGTATAACATCGGAGGATTAAGTTTACGGATGAATAACTTATTTGATGGAATTAAATCTTTAGGTAAGACATTGGTACGAAAAACAATATCAATAGTAAATGCAATGATTTTGTATTGGTCTCGCTCGCTACGCTCGACTAGATAGAGGACTATACAACAACGACAGCTCCGTAAATGCGGCCGTTTTTTATTCTAGTGTGTTTAAGCAACAATTGTCAGTTGACATTGTGTACTAGTGTGCGTGAAGAATTGTGTTACCAGCTGCTAACTGTTACCCGAGTTAATGGGAAAAATATTTTATGCTGTGGTCTATTAGTTAATTAAGTTATAAATATAGCTCAGAAAATACTTAAAAATGAACAATAAATTAAAACGGAATGTATAAATATATTTATATATAGAAAAATGGAAAATATGTATTATATCAATGATTAGGCCTCATTTTTAATAGTTTTTTTTATTTACATGTAATATTTACAAGTTATTATTAAAAATAAGGGTTAATAAGGGTTGGCTTTAGAATCGTGTGGGAAGATTTTAGGGTATTGGAAGGTTAAATTAGTTAGAAATGGATGTTAATTTCATAAAAATATAGTTTTTATGGAAAGGAATTCAGTCTACCATTAATTTATAGTACAGTGAATTGTCGTTTTTTTTGGTCAACTTTGCACTATCCTACCGATCCAATTTTTTTTTTCTATAAGGTTTAGGATCACTTACAGAGTGTAAAATCACAAAATGCTGACAGATTCCGGTGACAGCATAGGCGCCATCTTGAAAAAACGTTTCTGGCCGATATCTCGGAAACTATGCACTTTAGGGCAAAAGTGATAGAGACCATTATTGTAGAGAATACTATTTCGCATCTTTTATTTCTTACGCATTTTTTTGTAAAACTCACCGCTTACGTTTTATGGCTCATTTAATTAACACATTTTTCTATCTCGGCCGATAACTCTTATAATATTGGATTAATCAATAAAATGCATCAATCCATTTTTAAAGATCAATCTATTCCTCGCAACTTTTATTTGAAACTTTTTTTTTTAATGTCCATAGTTTTCAAGCTATCGGACGTTGAATGTAGAAATGCCGACGAGAAGAGGAACCATCGGATACAATTGGATTTCCGCCGCCTCCAAAACGCTCGAAACTGATATAATTTTTAATTTCTTTTTGTATTATTGTTTTCCTGACAATAAATTTTGAAAATATTTGTAAAAATAGTCCCCTTTCCGTTTCTTCCATTTTATTATGACATCTGAACGTAACATAATCAATAATAATTACTCACCACACCAGTTTTAAATGAAAGCACTAAATATAATAAAAAATAATAAAATAATAAAAAAATTAAAAAAATTCGTTACTATCTCAGGTAAGGAAATGAACTTTTCATTGTTAAGTACATCAACATTCGGGATATTTTTTCAAATGTATTTGTTGAATTTTTACCATTGTACTCTATGCATACCTTGAAAATTCAAACCTTGCACCTGGTAGTCCAACATTTAACGTCTTATAGCTCGAAAACTATGGACATTAAAAAAAAAGTTTTAAATAAAAGTTGTGGGGAATAGATTGATCTTTAAAATGGATTGATGCATTTTATTGATTAATCCAATATTATAAGAGTTATCGGCAGAGATAGAAAAATGTGTTAATTAAATGAGCCATAAAACGTAAGCGGTGAGTTTTACAAAAAAATGCGTAACAAATAAAAGATGCGAAATAGTATTCTCTACAATAATGGTCTCTATCACTTTTGCCCTAAAGTGCAGTTTCCGAGATATCGGCCAGAAACGTTTTTTCAAGATGGCGCCTGTGCTGTCACCGGAATCTGTCACCATTTTGTGATTTTATATTCAGTAAGTGATCCTAAACCATATAGAAAAAAAAATTGAATCGGTAGGATAGTGCAAAGTTAAATGTCTATATTCACTGGCCTATTTAATAAGATTTTAGAACATAACCTAAAATTGTTTACAATACAAAGAAATATGTACATACCAGTAATATAGAAGGCTTATAAAGTGTTTGGAAGTGAGATTATTTAACAATAGATGTTAGTTTTATAAAAATATTGTTTTTATGGTGAGGAAATTCATTAACAATTAATTTTATATAGATTTTAAAACATGACCTCAAATTGTTTGTATAGTACATCAATATTTACATACATGTTGTAGGTACAAGACATTTGTACTGGATGAAAACAAATAGGTTAGGTTCCGTAATGTTTATGACTCTGTGGCTCATTGGCTCTGTGGTTGAAGATTAAACTTGAAGTAAACACGTATGTAAAAAGTAGATACAACAAAATTAAATAAATGAAAACAGTTTTAAACAGTGAAAATTTATGTGTTGTACTGAATATGTGTGTTGTAATAATGTTTTTAAGTGATGCTGATGCTGATAGTTGCAACAAACCTGGTATGTACCTACATATTTATTTGTATTGTAAACAATTTTAGGTTATGTTCTAAAATATTATTAAATTAATTGTACTCATTTCCTTTCCATAAAAACTATATTTTTATAAAATTAACATCCATTTCTAACTAATTTAACCTTTAAATACCCTAAAATCTTCCCACACGATTCTAAATAATTCCCAATAACTAGGTTAGATAAATGAAATATGTTATATAATAAAATAAAATAAAAACAATAAATTCACATTATAAAAATCTCAAACATGGGGAAATTGATTCTTGTATACGCGGCAACACTGAATGGCGTTTTGGGTTCATATTATTTTATGTTGAAATTTCGAAATTATACGATACTTACTGATGGTATGTGATCCCAGTGTTCTTCTTATTTTTTGTGGTATTATTTTTACACAGTTTCACTACGCACCCCGGAATTTTAGTTTGAATTATGTCCAAAATTTAATAAAACATTCGGCATGTACACATGACAGACAGCTTGCAGTGTGACTGGGTGGTGACTAGCTCCGGTACGCCAAATTTTGCGTATAATTTTTTTCGCGTTTGACAATTACGACTGCTTTGTCTTGTCGAGTGAAGCGAGACCAATTTTTAGTCTATGAGTAAATGGGTATTGTCATATCATAAATTATGATTTCAGCGCCATCTATTTTAGATACATCTTAGTGACATCTACCGGTAAGAAGATGAATTGTCAATATTAAACACTATCGGCAGATGTCGCAAATGGATATGTGATACAAGTTCATTACATCTCTGGTTTTATATTCTCCTAGTACTAACGTGTTACAAATTGCAACGTTGAGACGTTGTTGACGCCACAAAAAACATCGCGCCATCTCGATCTTTATAAGTTTGTGCGATCTAAAGACAAATCGACTTCTGTTTAGGACAACCTCAACAAGCGCCAAACTCATCGTCGACAATTTAAGTAGATTACGTTCTAAATTAAGCTAACATTTTTATGGGTTGTAAATATAACTGTGTGCTCATCCGTTGAGCCGTTTTTGCGTGAAGAAACCTATCCGCTCAACTTTCGAGGGTTAGGATTAAACCGTTTATAGTTTAGGAGACAGTACGTTCCATAATTCGATGGAGTAATTTGACATGTTAAATTTTAAAATAATGTGACCATCATTTTCTCCGGTAGTGCTGTGCTACTTAAATATTTTATTATTTTACGATAAAAATATTTTTGATCTTGTTTTGATTTAACATTCTGTTATTTCAAGATTTGGATTTCGTTTAAAGCACGATTACTAATGACCAAGTCGATTTGGAATGAATAAAAAAATAATTCACAATTATATATGTGAAGCCAAAAAATTAAATTGTGTAATGCATTACTCAATTACTCATGCATTACATGCATGCATGTTGACATAAAATTTGGTGATAAAAGAACTGCGACTTATAGAACGGACTTTGAAAAAATATAATTTAAACAATTAAATAATAATTAATATTAATTCTAAACTAATTAATGTTCTTAAAGCATTGATTACTGTTTTATAAAACCGTAAGTTTTTCAATAAGTTCGATTAGGTCACATCACTATTTTTATATGTTGATGGTCATTAAACCCAACCAGGAAATGCCAAATCACTCCATCGAATTATGGAACGGAGAAATTGCTATTTTGTTTTAATAATAAATTTGTTCGTTTATTTACAGAGGACAGTACCAATAATTATTTAAACGCAAATTGGAGACCAGTTTCCGAGTCACTGAGACCAATATTGACGAAGACAATAGAAGACATATTGTTAGGTTTCATGCAACAATTGTTCAACAATTTGCCAGGGAATTTCATGATAGGTGATTTGAAAAATACTTCCAGTAAAATAGGGGATGAAGTGTGATCAGTAATTTCATTTTTAGTTTATTACTAAACAGACTGGTCCATATTTTTTAGAATATATAAGAACACAGGTTACCATGTCATTAAAAAAGGTATAAAAAAACTATCAATTTTATAGATAGTTTTAATAGATTATTATGTTTTTATTTTAGGCATACATTTTTTATTAGAAAAAAGGAGAAGATGTAATAAGTAGATATGTATTGAAAATTAAAGAGGGAATTTTGTTGTTGTTTTTACTTTTTATATTCATTTAATTAAAAATTATTTTAAAAAAAATAAATTTAAATTACTTACATTTAAATTTATTTCAAATTAAACAAAATGAAACTACAGTTAGCGTAGTTTCATAAAGTTGTCTTATAATTATAATATTATATTAGAAATAATAGAATAAAATGATTAAATTTCACTTGCAATGAAAATGTGGTCTTAAAACTATTCCATGTAGTTTTATGAACTGAAACTACAAAACATGAACATGGACTGATTCTCTATTTGCAAATAGCTGCTTTAAAATTTACAATCTCGTATATATTTTGCGAAAAAAATATTTTAAATAGCTGAATACATAAGAACTGTGCAAAAAGTAGTGTTAAGCTTTACTTTAAGGTTAACTTTAAATTTAAATTTATTCTTAATTTATGATTATCTTGGACTGAATTTATTTTTCATTGTAAAGCATGAATTTGAGCATAAGTCAATAAAGCATAAGTGTTTTGATGTTGTGTTTTATTATTAAGCCTTTAGAACAGTATGTGTCTTGAATATCTGCCAAAATAAACTTAGGTATAATGTGTCAGGTAAACCAAGGTCTAATCATCTGTGGTTACGATAACAGGTTGCTGATACGGTGATACGGTTAGGAAAATACGAGTAGGTTTATTGTCAGACTTTTATCAAACGTTTATTTAGAGACTTCTAATAATCAAAATATTTTATATAAATATATTAATGATAATTGTTTAAATAAAATGTTATATTAAACTCTGGAAGAAAATATTAAAATTAATATTTGTTCAAAAATTAATAATAGCATAGGTACTTATAACCACGTTTGTTTATTTCGACGATTTTTTTTCAAATACTTAAAAAAATAATGAATTAAATAATTAAAATAATAACAATTTTTTATCATAAAAAAATTTCAACAAGTCATTACCTGCCAAATAGGACGTCCAGGCATTTTGTACAAAGGTTTTTTTTTTCAGACACTTCACACAGGTACACAATTACACACACGTGTTTTGCAAGCTTGCCAATAGATGGCACTCTCACCAAAGTTGAGAACTAAATAACCGCTACCGAGACATATTATCGTGTTTTATACGCCTGGAAAGCACGAGGTGTAAACATCAGTGCGAACGGATACGACGCAGAGATGTGTAAAACCGACAGAAATATCTCCCTACGTGGCCCGTAACGATTATTGAAGAATATTTTACACACTATGGAAATAAATATTATACATGCTAAAACTCAGAGCTTTCAAATCGTAAACAACATTATTGCTTCACTTTTCATAAATATAACACAATTTAATAGTTCTGTTGTTAGAATAAGAATTCAGAGCTAAAGAAAAAATATCTTTTAAAACCACCTATTTTATTTCATACTCAACCATGTTAAATGCAAGTCTTATTTTAAACGGTGATCTGATTCTTGCAACACGTTTTATTTTTAGTACTTACTCAAATTCCTTAAGAAACTGGAACGAGGCTACAGTAACATTATTCATATATGCTATAAAATTTTGTAATGCATTTTTACATAGTTTAAATAATATTGTGTGCAGCTAAAATTTGATATGGCCTTCGATTTGTACACATTTCTTGTACGCGTATATTTTAAATAGGTAAAGTTTTGTATACATAAGTTTTGTTAGATTTAGTTCCCTGTTACTGGAGACCAAAAATTCTTCCACGGACACTCTGTTGCATACACAGCAAAAATGCATAAAACCGCTCTTATGTTATGCAGTCCTTGTGCAGCAAGTTCCTGGTAAGAATATGCACTACACTTTACTAACTCTTTAAAGATTTGTTTTTTTTTTAATTTTTTTTTAAACATTGGCACTTATCTGGCATTTAGGTACCTATTTTAAAATATTTTATAAGTACATTTTAAATTAGGTTTAAAATTTTAAGAAAATAAATTATCTTTGAGTTAAGACCATATTATGATCATCAGTCATCAGTCACACAACATGTACAAGATTAGAGCTAATTCTTATCAATTGGGAAATATGGTTTAACTATAAATATACATATATAAAAATAAAATGTTAATAAATTTTTACATGAAATTCATTCAGATAGGCAATTGAAACCAGATAAGGTTGGGTCGGCGACCGGTTTAAGATCAATGACCCAAAGAAAGGGTGCTCGAAGGGGATAGGGCCCCTTTGGTGTTGCTCACAAAAGGAACAGTCACCAGGACAGCATGAACGAGAGGAGTCAGAACTGCATACATGCACTTTGCACCGAATGCAGGTGACGTCATGACCATTTTGCGCTGCATTGTTTGCCAATGCACTTTTCAAGTTTTAACTTATGTGATTGAAGCTTGAGAGAATTAAGTATGAAATGACCTTTGGAACTAGAAACGTCAAAAAGTATAGAAAAATAGAAAAAATATGTACCCACTTACATATTATTTAATTATTATTTAATAAGGCATATACTTAGATATTACACTGCATACATAATTATAAGTATTATTTATTTAATTATTTGTTTTTAAAAGGTCGTCTTCAGATTCCTATTGCAATATTAAGTTTACAACTTATATAAAAATTTATAACTTATATTTATATATGTAATTAAATGAATTAATTCAAATATAAAGTCTATTTTATTTAATGTAAATAATAATGATTGTTAATATAATAAAAAAGTAACAATTATTTATTTATATGACCTTTTGAAAAATAAGAAAATCTCAAAAAGTCTTATTTTTTTTTATTAGGTACTAGTAAACCACAGAATTTACTGAAGTATATTTTTTAAAAGGTCAGTCATAAATTATTTTGTAAGTACTAGCTGGTGCTCGCTACTTCGTCCGCATTGTATAATTAAAAAAAAATAACTGCCATCTTTATCGCTGTGACGACGGTGGCGCCGCAGAGGCGACCATTCGAAGAAATTTCTAAACAATCCTAATCTAACATTTTTCCAGATAAAAAGTATCCTATTATGTTAATCCAGGTGATGAACTATCTGTGTGTCAAATTTCATCCAAATCTGTTCAGTCGTATTAACGTGAATGAGTAACAACATCCACACATCCATCCACAAATCAATCCTTACAAATTTTCGCATTTTACATAACATTAGTTAGTCATTATTATTTTTTGCTTAGATTCAAAGAGAATTTATGTATTTCATGTTCACTTGTCGAGTTTTCATGTTCATGCCTCGATCTCATTTAAATTAAGACAAAAACTGTTGGATGGATCTCGTTGACGCATACTATTCAGATTATTCACAAGATTCTATGACGTTCTCAACCCACTCCTTAGCTTTATGTGCGAATAATTTTCTCTTTGCGTAGTATTTCTAGAACACTCTCCCAATAAACTGAAATAGGTCCCTACATCGTGAGCGGTTCAAGGTGGCGTGGCGGTGGTTACGGGAATAGCCCTGTGAGTAAATGTCTTAAAATAAAACTTTGCCTGTCGTTTACGCGCTTGTCCGTCTTTCCGTCGTCACTACTTCATCGTGTTCATTAAAATATTTCTCCAACAATAACTATTGTTTATTGTTCACCTGGGTAAAACTAAGGTCAAATCTGCTACTCATTCATGGTCACTGTAAAGAGAAAAACAACATTGCACTTCCAATGATTTGAACTTGCAGTAAAATTGTATTGATTTTTTTAACTATTTCTTATGATAGTTTTCAATATAAGTAATTTAAAAATACATATTGGACATCCTAAATAAGCGAAAACTTGATGGAATCAATCTCTGTGAAAACAATCTCTGTTACAAAACAAGAATGCGATTGGAACGTGCGGCCACTAGTGGAGAATCTGGAGCAGGCAGTTACGATCGCCAAGTACAAGGGAAACATAAATTCGAAGAGCCTTAAAAAAACCGACAAGGATACCTCTATCTATTGGGCAGTAGCGGAACTTTTTTAGATAAGAGCATTCATTTGGCATCACAGGTTTGCTTTTTATTCATATTTCCTCTGTCATACAACAGAGGGCAGTGAAGTCCAGAATATATTGTTAAACTTTTAAACCCAATTGGAGATTTCAGGAGATTTTAGAAAATTGCTCCCGAAGTTGCGACCTTTTGGCATATGAAACTAAACATCGGTTTTTGGATATATTTTTTATGTGAAAATTCGATATAATAATTAACTTTATAATGTAAAGCTAAAAATGAGTAGGGTATTCAAAAAGAAAATCTGCTAAGGTTTTTCTTTTAGAATTGTAGGCGCTAGTGTGTGTTATGGTCCTGACATGTTAAAAATAAGTATTATTGAGATTTGACATATTATGGTGTGATGGCATGTGTATATATTGTAAAAATACTAATAAAAACAAAGTAAAAACCATAATGTTAATTTCACACAACACTACGGGTATAAGTATACTTTTTAACCATGACGGTTTTATTTTCGAATAACCTTTCTACTTTAGTCCAAATTGTTGAGAAAATAATAATAAGCCAATGTTGTTTAATTTCATATAATTGTTGGTTTAATTTATTTACAGATTAACAAATTGATATAAATTATTATTATTATAATGATGACCTAATACATTAATATCTAAGTACTTTACAAGACTATAAAATTCTATTATTAAATTTTTCACCACGAAAATGCTATTTATTATAAATAAAATAAATAATAGATATTATAGTTATATTATATTGCACAAGAAAGTATTACTTCCCATAACTTTAATTTAAATTATGACTAATATGGGTGCTTATATTATAAATGAAGCTTATTGCTTGAAACACGCATCGTGATTTTTTTACATTAAACTGCTTATTACTATTATTTGAGGTTAACGTCTATATTATCATTAATAAGCAGGATATCTAATGGTTTCTACAATGCTAAGTATGTTATTTTGATATTTACAGTGAACCTAATATTAGGAATTGTAAAGAACAATCTTCCATTTGTTACAATAATGAATGCCGATAAAAATATAGACTTGTCGATATTTTCCATTTTACATATAGAAATTACTAATATCTTAATATTTTTATTAACAAAGTAAGAGTACATAAATAAACATCTGTTATTGCAAAATTTAATCTTTCGTGTCTAAAGTGTCTTATAGTTAAGAGAATGTTTCGGTTTGATAAGTCAACATTGCTACCTACGGCTGCCTACGGTAAGAGATAGTATAAGAAATGTTAAAAGTAACATCCGGAATAACATCCGGAAGATACTTCAAATAGGAAGTAGCACTGAAGATAGTTGAAGAAAGAAAGTGCGGACGGCTGCAACAGTTCTACAAAGAAACTCAACTGTTAATTAATTCAAACTGAACATTTATACTAAGTCATCATAACTCTCATCAAAACTTTGATCTATGGCATCGCTGACGAACGTTGAAGTAGTTGTTTTCTGAATGGCAGGGCTCTTCTGTGCTAGCAATGCGTCGCATTTGTTTAGTCGGCTGTGGAGCACCTCGTAGACATGGGTCATAGACGCCACCTTTTCTTTGCACGTCGGATCTGTTTCGATAGCAAAGAGACGGGAATCCAAAAGTTTAATCGCTGCTACTATGTAATTCCTCAAAGTTTTTGTTTTATGTTCACTGCTAATCCGTTCGAAGAATGAACAGATTTGACTTTCACTGCACAACAAAACATCAACGTCGTAAGCTAATGGCGAATGTTGTCTGTGAAGATAAGCAATCAAACGCTTAGCATAACGTCTGTAAGTTCTGTACGCTTTTCGTTTTCTGGGGCCAAGAGTTCTACCCATTGTCATAGATTTCTTCATATCATCAATGACGGCTTTGTAACCTGAATCTATTTTAGTATCGAATATATCCCGTAAGCGTGTTTCAACTGGTTGTAATTCGTATGGCGCTGGAGATGAAGAGAGAGACGGTGATGATGGCGGTGGACTAGGAGGTAATGGATTGGCGCTTGTATTTTCTTCGCCTTCACTGGATTCACTGGATATTCTTATTTCAGTTGCTTTTTCTCGGACAGGATATGGTCGCTGTCGTGCCCGTGGTCGTTGGACTCTTGCTGGACGTGGTGCTGTTCTTGCATTGTAAGCAGTTAAAACGTTAGCATCTTGTTCCGTCAACGGCCGAGCGCGTTGTGTCGCTGATAGCGGTATTATTCTAATCTTGACTAAAGCGTAGCTTTGGTGTATTTTCGCCTTTATACGTGGATCTTCATAGTCAGCGCCCCAAAGGTCTCGAATGGCTGACTCTTTTAAGTATCTCACTTGGCACAATTCTCCGTTGAAGAACCGTTTTCTTTGTTGTTCATTTAAGGCATCTCTCTCTGAGCCCGTCAAACCGTGAATCTTGGTTAAGTGATCAGGTAGCTTTCCGTAGGTGAAACGTGCGCAGTTTTCAATAGGACATGGTATATTCGCATGATTTTGCTTCTTAGTTCGCACAACTCCGGCTGCCGGCCGTGCACTCATGTTGTTTACGAAGATCACCTGTAACAATAAATATGAACGAGTTATTTATGGTCAATGGTAATGTTGGTCGTTTTGTAGATACATTTATGAAAGTGAAATTTATAAATTTGAAGACTGGTATAAGATATAGTTCTTACAAAAAAAGTTACAATATTTCTTTGGCCTTTTACTGGTGCAATTGACTACAGAAGGTCAATTTCAATATACCTACACATACTTTAATACATAAGCCTTGAGCATTCAAAGTTGAAAACTCGAAAAACGATCGAAAATATTTTATTAATAAATCTTATAAATATCCATGCTTTTATTCATAGCTAAATGTTTTAACTTAGAAGTAGCTACTAATTGGTAGATAAAACCAGCAAAATTTAAAACAATTAGTTTTCTTATTTTAGTTATTTTAGTTCTTCATAGTTTTCTAATTAATTCTAATTCATTCAAGCTCATAAATATACAATATGTGTACAGATAATACCAAGTAATTTTAATCAATATTCATCAATAGAAATTTAAAGGTGTCGATCCTTCAGCAGACGTGTATAGCATTCTGATCCGTATGTTTTGGGTAGAGTCCACTTAATTTATTTAGAGGGTGTTTATCGCTGGGGTGGCTGTCCGAGTATAATAATTGTGTTGACTGAGGCCTCCGGCTGTTTACGGAGAGCCGGGCCTCTTGTCCTCTACTTAATTTATTGAAAACAATGCGACTCCTTTCAGGAATGTTTCTCTTCAGGTTGTTGGTCACCTTAGCTTAAGAATACTGTAGATGTTAGTACCTATATGCTTAGATACTGGAAACTGAATACTGATACTAATACTGTCTCTCCTAATCTCCTATTCTTAATCTTTCTGTAGATGGCAGCGCATTTGCAGAACCTGTACCATATAAAGTGACCTCTCAGGCGAGCCTGTCTCAATTTTAACTAATATTAATAATCTGTGCAATTTATTTTGTACTAAGTCAAGGCATATTCTGAGATTTTTTGTCTTGTACCTACTATGAGTACCTACTATATTTTCTTATATAATAATAACTTATGTTACATCCGATCATATGTATTGCTTTTGTTATCCAGACATTTCTATTATTTTTATTAAATATATGACAACAGTAATAAAAATACTATTACAAAACATTTTTAATTCCTCTGGGAGAAACTCCTTTATATATAAATTATTATATTTAAATAATAAATCATTCATTTATACCTACATATATTGTGATATTAATAATATATGTATTACGTCCTTTTCCAGCTTTCGTTTAATTATCCTTTGGTTGGCCAAGGGAAATAACACAGTGACTTAAAATTAGACGAATAGAATATTATAAGACGGGAAGCGGGTCTGATTGAACTAATATTTATTTTTGAAATTAGCTTGTATCGCCGCAAGACGTCTTCGGACGGGCATTTACAATAAATAAGCGAAATTAAACGGTCCTCCAGGGGACGCTTCGCTATATTCCTTCATTGTTTAGCTTACAAATACAATTAATAATTTTGATTAGAATCCTTCGGCTTGGAAAAGTTATTGTGTAAGATATATCTACAATTAGGCCAAGTTTTTGGTTCAAATTAATACTTTTGTGTGGAAAAGAAAAAAAAAACATTAACTCTCTCTGAAACTCAGAAGAATGATTTCTATTGCTCTTTCCTTTTTGTTTCATATATTATATTGTACAGTTGTTACCTACGGCTCAGTGTTTGTTTATGTTTTTCTTTGTATAACATATCTTGTTTTTTACTATAAATTTATAAGCGTTACAAACTAAAGTGTTACAACACATAAAAGTCGTTTGGGTATCCCGTCTGGCGGCAGTAGCCATCCCCTTAAAGAAGACCTCTCCAGTGGCGTAGCTAGGGGGGGGCGGTGGGGCGGTCCGCCCCGGGTGTCACCCGCTTAGGGGTGACACTCGACCGTGAACATCAGTAGTACCACATTTAAAAATTCGTAAATTGTGGCAGATTGCATAACCGCCACTAATAAAATATACTAAACGCAACAATTATAGGATACAAAGAATGTTCCAAATTTTTAGGTGATTTTCAACAGGCTGTAACTTCGAAGAAAACGGTCATAGAGTGCTCATTAAAAAAGGCAATTGTAGCTTCAAGTCTCTAGTTTTTGAATCCGAGCTTCAAATATTTTTCTCTTTATTGGTTTATGAGTAATTGTCAGAAAACCAACAAAAAAAAAATTTTCAAAATTTTTTTCTTGTCTTGAAATTGCTGTAAAAACCGTAATAATATTTTTTTGTAATATATAGCTCTTTTAGAGAATTTAATTTCCTATAATATGACCTCCTCATGAGCTCTATACGATGATTTTTCACTGAGTTATCGTCGAACAAAGCAAAAAAAGTCACATTTAATATTGATAATTAATTACTCGGGCAATAATGGTCGTATAGAAAATTAAAGTAGGGTTTTGTAAACTGCAAAACATTCCCTACAAGCTGCTTAAATTGAATATTAATAAAAAAAAATTTCAAACCGAAAATGTTGGTAAAAAAAAATAGTGAAAATCTGCAAATTTTCGGATATTTGGATAACTTGTAATAACTTTGCAAATAATGCAGTTACGAAGGATATTTTCTATAGCTTCAAACTCAATGTGTCTGAAAAAAAAACCTAAAAGTTTCAAGGTGCTGCGATTTATTTTTCTTAGTGTCCGGAATGTTTAAAATTATCGTATATGCTGAAAAACAAGGGCAATTTTTCTTGCTAAAAATTATTATTGCTAAAAAAAACCTTTAAACACAAAAGTTTAAACGCAATAATCCATATTTTTTCATTAGAAGCCTTTAATCATTAAAAAATAAAACAATTTTTTTTCGGAAAACATCGTTAATGTGTAGAAAAAAAATCTTGAAAAAGAAATTTATTTTTTATTTTTTAATGATTAAAGGCTTCTAATGATAAAAATATGGATTTATTGCTAAAAACCGTCTAAACTCTTGAGTTTAAACAGTCTTTTTTAGCAATAATTTGGTAAGCGATAAAAAATAAAAAATTGCCCGTTATCTTGATTTTCAGCAAATACTACGATAATTTTAAACATTCCGGACACTAAGAAAAATAAATAAGCAGCATCCTGAAACTTTCAGGGTTTTTTCAGGACACATTGAGGTTAAAAAGCTATAGAAAATATCCTTCGTATCTGCAAAGTCATTACAAGTTATCCAAATATCCTTAAATTTGCAGAATTTTACCTTATCTTCGGCCAACATTTACGGTTTGATTTTTTTTTATCTAAATCCAATCTAAGCACCTTGTAGAGAATGTTTTGCAGTTTACAAAACTTTACTTAAATTTTTTGTACGACCATTATTGCCCGAGTAAACAATTACTTATCAAATTAAAAAATTACTTTTTCGCTTTGATCGACGATAACTCAGTGACTAATCATCGTACAGTGCTCACGATGAGTGTAGTTGTACGGAATTAAATTCTCTAAAAGAGTTTTATAGTGCCATTACAAAAAAAATATTACTGTTTTTACAGCGATTTAGACGAGCAAAAATTTAAAAAAAAATTTTCGTTGGTTTTTTGACGATTACTCATAAATCGCTAACGAGAAAAATATTTGAAGCTCGGATTCAAAAACTAGAGACTTAAAGCTACACTTTTCTTTTTTAATGAGCACTGTACGACCATTTTCTTCAAAGTTACAGCCTGTTGAAAATCACCTAAAAAATTTGCATTTTTTTTTAAATTATCCTTAATTGTTGTGTTTAGTGAATTTGATAAAACATAAATTATTATTACTTTTTTATTTTAATAGTTTTGATTGATTTTTGGGGTGACACCGACAATATCCGCCCCGGGTGCCACCCATGCTAGCTACGCCACTGGACCTCTCTATCATGTATCTCTACATTGAGTTATAATGACCGCACTCGCTAGTGAGAGCGTAAAAAAATTATATGAAAAACTGTCAACTGTCAATGTCAACTTGACAATTAATTTTCCATATTAATATTTTAGGTACTTGACTTGACTGACTTGGACTGGACGGACCTGTTTTGGAAAACTAATCAAAATTATGACTTGACTGAACTTGACTTTACTGACTTGAATCGGGATTTGCTATTTTTGACTTTAATTTCAATTTTACCCTTTTTATTATAAAAAAGGGTATTACGAATTTCTATTTTTACTAATGACACTGGCAAAATCATCGGAGAAAATCTGATGGAGCCAAGACATTAAAAGAAGAAGAAGAAGAATATTTTAGCGAGTGTGGTCATTGTAAACTCACATACAAATCTACATCAGTTTTTCATATGAAATATTTAAACATTATTTCAAAATTGTATTTATTATTATAATATAGAATTTCTCTGTTTGATTCCAATTTGTAATGTAAGGAATATTTAAGTAGTTCATTATGAATATGTTTCAAAAGCTCGAGATATTGTCTCGAAACATGTCACGTAAACCGGAATTGTGACAGGTGAATGTTCGAAGAGAAATATTAGCAAAACTTCATAAAGAGGTTCCCCTTTGTGGGCCGAAGTGGCGCGACTTGAATAAATAACTAATTTGCATATTTAATAACAGGTATCGCGGCAGATTCAATTGTTAGATCTCTGAATTATTAATCCGTCGCGTTTCTCATTACCCTCTGGCTTTTTCAATTATATATTCAAACAAATTTTTAATAAGCCAACTATTGATGATTCTAATAGGTACATAGGTACCTAATTATATTGTGTTAAATTCCGGTTTTTTCAGAAGCGAAATAGCCCATTTTGTAAAATGTTCGAATGTCGATACAGCTGTTAGAGATTCGTATCCAAGCGCAGTCTTTCAATCTTATATATATTAGGTTTAGAAAATGACTTAAGTTGTATGCTGGAATTCATAACTGTATACTACTCTTTATCATAAAAATAATTGATAAAACAGGTTTCATACTGAGTAACTTAGTTTTTTTTGTCTCAACATCAGCAGGCAGGCTGACGGCCTACTTGACGTAAAATCAACGCTATAAATCTAGCAAATGCGCGGCCAAACTCAGAAGAATGAAGGACGAGTAACTAGGAGGGGATAGGGATATAGGTGGATATAGGCTTTGGCATCCGCTATATACTCTCTCATCGAGACACAATAGCACACATGCTTTTATGTTGACGAATGTCTTCTGTACCTAAATAAAATATAAATAAGGAATGTAATATAAATTAATTTATGTGATTTTTTTATTTTTTTTTTTAACATTCGCTTCCATGCAAAGCCGGAGGCGGGTCGCTAGTCTATTATAAATTACCTTATTTTTCAAATTTATATTTTCTGCCATTCAATTCATTCATTATTAGGGCTGAAACATTTGTTTATTTATCTTTTAAGAAAAGATACTTTCTAATAGCTTCAAAAAGATAATGACGTAAAAAACATGAAATAATTAAACACACACGTTAGCCGATGCTAAATTGTTGCGAGGGAGTAAGCATCGGGGAGCATTTTACCCCACATGGCGCGGGTGGTGAATAGAGAAACAACAAACAGGGGTGCATCGTAAACAAAATAGGGGTAGGTAGGTGTATTGATAAATTATAAGGTATATCTTGAAAAGTATGATACGCGTAAAATTATTGCTTATCCTTTGAAATTGGGGACATGATAAAAACTTTTGCGTTAAACGGAATTTGCATTCATACATAAGACTAGGTGTTGCACGCGACTTCGACCGCGTTAGTTTTATAAAATTTAAGACTATGTTACTCGCTGATAATATAGCTTCCCAACAGTGAAAGAATTTTTCAAATCGGTCCAGCATTCAATTCAAACAAACAATCAATATTTTCCTATTAATAATATTATCATATTATAAGACAAGCGACCTACCCCGGCTTAACACGGTTGGCCTCGTACAGCCTCGTACGAGGAACATTCTCGTTCCTCGTTTATCGTTTTTTCCTTTATAGAAAACCGTATCAATATCCGTTGGGTGGTTTAGAAGAAGTTAGCGGAGAAACAGATAGAAGCAGAGAGCAACTTCATTTTATACTTAATTAGAAATACGAGTAGTATGAAGAAATTTGACTATTCTCTTGACTATTCTTAGATCGATTGGAAATCTGGACTTTTTAATTTGGAACTAACACTAATTTCAACACATAGTGCTGTTTAACACAAGTTTGAATGGCTGAAGAATAATATAAATATAAATAATAAATGTAATAAATAATCGCAGTTCTAATTTTTAGAGAATTATTTTCATGACTTACAGACGGCTAAGTTGTTATTTTTTAATTTATTTACTTATGAAATAAAGATATAAATTTTTAAAATTTTATAAATGTAAGTATAAAAATATCTTTCTTAATTTTTTTTTGATATCATTGTAAATTTATATATATTTTTATACAAAATTTTAATATTTGTTAAGACAAAAACATAGTAAATGTCTTGTGTTTGATTGTCCATAAAATAGTAAATTTCTATTATTTTTCCCACTAATTGTTCTGTATTAGCTGCTTTCAACTTTTTAATTTTTAATATTTTTTTATTGCTAAAATATACCTCGGAAATGTCCGAAAACTCAGGACTATATTCTTGTAGGTCCAAACAACCTGTAAAAAAATTGACCAGAGGGTGGGCCTCTTGAATAGGTCTTATGCTAAGGTGACTGGATTCTAACTGACATTTAAAAATAAAAAATAAATTCATATTAGTTAAGAAATGAAATAAGACACAAAGTTAGGGAATGTCAGAAACACAATGTTAAATGGAAATATAAAATGGCACATACATAAAGAAAATAATTTTATAAACATTTAAATATTTCGTTTATGAAATATTTTTGCAATAAATAAAATAAAATAAAAATATTTTAAAATCTACTGAAATGAACAATTACTTTATTGCGTAGGTTCAAAATTGTAGTCCCTTAGAAATTTGTTCACAAAAATAATATTTTATTCAAGTAACTTTTAATTGTCCGAAATGTTGATTATCTTACAATCGCAAAAGTGAACCTTATAAATTCTAATGCAGAAAGTTTATTTTTAATAGACAGCACAGTTATCAATCATGTATAATTTTTAAGATAACCCATTTATCAATCCTAAAATTGCTGTTTTTTCATCCGTAAATTTATATCCGATATTACTAGATACATTTATTATCTCTAATTATTTTTAGTAATATTATTATACACAATTAGTAAGTTCTGTTCGTCAAGAAACCCAGTTAATTAGATATTTAGGCACTTTCAAAATAACTAAAATAAAAAACAAAAAAAAAATCATAAAATCACACAAAAAAACCATAAAGTTTAAAAAATAATTATTTTATATTAATTAAAAAATATCATTTCAACTTTCATACATCATTAACAATACTTAACAAACAATAGAAAAAGAAAAAGTGGAACAACTCACCTTGCACTGAAAGTTCAGCTGCGCTATAACGGCGCGTGTTTGTTTACGACAATAAACAAGTTGTTGTTGTTTATATTATCCTGAAACTGTGACTATACAACGTCCTTACACCCTCACCGCTGCTACTCAACTGATGTTACGTAACAAAATCCTGGCGAATTCCTTCTCAGCTCTCGATTTCCATACATTTCCTCATAAAAACACACCATTTCAATCTGACCTGCAGCCCTCCCCGCGTTCTAAAATTTTCCCCTGAAAACAGAGGGAAAACTGTTGCGTAGGAAAGCTCTCGCTACGTTGGATTTTGAAAGTAGCCATTTGTACGTCGTGTTTAGTCGGAAAACTTCGTGAATCCTCGTAGCCTGAAAACTCCGCCCACCCTTAGAAAGCGTAGCAGTCTACGCGCGAGGAGTCAATTGTCGTAGCTGAGTTTTAAGGTACATGATTTTATAAGTATTTTAAATATTAATTTAAAACATAGTATACTTTGTCATATGTTTTTTTCTTAATATTACAAATTTAACAAAAAATCATCAATCAATGTTATATTTTAAATCATCAAAATAAAGCTACAAATGGCTCTCTAGTACAATAACGACGAAAACTAATTTGAAAAATTATACTTAAATAAATACAATGTTTATGGTATCCTAATATTTTAATAAATACGAAAGCGAAAGTATGTTGGGATATTTCCTCAATAACACAAAAATGGCTGAACTAATTTGGATGAAATATGGCACACAGATAGTTAATTACCTGGATTAGCATAATAGGATACTTGACATTCTGACAAAATATTTGCTTTCATAGGCTAAAATTATTAAAAAATCGCGCTCCGGTCGTAAACAGTGGTAGCGCCACCGTCGTTACCGCTGTAACGACGGTGGCGCTACATAGATATCGCTATCGCTATAAAGATGTCAAGTGTCATAATCTGCCTGCCAACATTTACAAAAATAAAAAGTAATTTAATTTGCCTATAATAAAGACAATTGCTAAAAAAAAATTTATAACTTTCAGACATTCTTTATTGCAAAATTTCATATTGTTCCTTCTACTTCCAGAGCCATTTCATTATTAATTAACTAGCGGGAACTTCATGTAAATTTTTTTGAACATGGTGATAGTTTCAGTCAGAGATATACTATTTCGTTGGTTTCAGTATAGTTTTTCAAATATTAAATATTCATAAATATTTTTTTTAAATTAATGTGAGATTTTATATATTTATTATGATTGTGGACACACATACTTTGAGCCTCACAGCTTTTCTATAGAAGTAAGTAGACTACTGGTTACAGGGTTAAGAGCTTTTCAATATGATCGTATTTTTCTTCACCAGTCACAGATATGGTGAAGAAAAATACGATTGGATAAAAATTGGAAGTAAAACCAGACGAGAAGAATTAAAATATAATTAACAAGCTGATGCCCGCGACTTCGTCCGCGTTGAAAAATAAAAAAGTAACGCCTAACAAAATGTATGCGCAATAATTCATTCTGCTACTGTTGCTGTTGTATATTTGCCAGGCGTTGGAATCTTATTTTTATATGATCCCTCGGAAACAGTAGGTAGCTTTTTTTAAATGAAAGTTACTCTATGGTCCTTTCCTGTACTGACAATATATATATATAAATAAAAATATAATAATATAATATATAAAGTTCACGATGATTATTATCAACATGACCAAATAATTAATCATGTGTAGCATATTCTGAAATGAATACAACATAAGTAGTAGGTAGAGTGAACCAAATATGTAAGTAAAAAATGAAACAAAAGTAAGTAATAAAAGTTAAGTATGAAAATTAAGATAAGTATATCCTTAATTTTGTTATCTTAATTTTAATCTTCTGTTTTGTTTTGTATTCGGTATATGATATAAACTAGTGACTCGCTCCTAGCTTCGCACTTGTGCATTTTTTTCTGCGAATCTATATAAAAGGCAATGTGTGTATGTATGTATGTTTCCTATGGACTCCAAAACCGCTGAACCGATTTTGATGAAATTTTCAGACAATCTTCAGATTAGTCCAGCGGGTAAACCTGTGAAGTTTGGTAGCGATCGACCTGTGAAGTCGCGGGCAAAAACTATTTATATTTATAACAACCATTCCCGTTTACTGCTCTTTTTATTAGTGATAACCGCATTCATCTTTACTGTAATTTTTGAGATAATCGCAAACACACATATAGACATATATACAGACAGACAGACACGGCGGGGGACTTTGTTTTATAATATGTAAGGATTCTGTCTACTGGATATATATTTAAGTATTTATGTGCTTTTGTCCTACACAAAGTTTACCTAATTATGAAAAAAAAAAAAATACCTGGTTGATCCTTTGTCTGAAATATTAAACTACGGGCTAGTCCACACCGAAGTCTTCAGGTATGAATTAATATTAAATGCCAGTAAGTATTAAAAAGACACGCCCAATGGAAGGGCGTGGTCGCATTTATACACGCCTACCGCCTCGCTGCTTGAGGCATATCCCATCTCGTGTCCTCTTCCAGACAATGTCCTTTATAACTCAACCAAATCTGAAATACAATTTCAAGCTGGCTGACAAATGAAAATAATGACTTCTTAAATTTGTATGATTATAATGGCGATATGGCGATACGTTTATCGATTGCATAACTTTCTAGACTATTGATTAATACCTAATGTGGTTTGGGTAAATTATTCCTTGAACATTTTAAATATAAACTGAGTATAATGTACAAATTCTTATTAGGGTTTTAAATACACAGGTTTTGGCAAATTAAATCAATCTAGACTTATCTTGTTAAACTACATTAAAAACCCGTGAAGACTCAAGTAGGTTGAGTTTTGCAATGGACTAAATAAGTAGCTCGAAACATAATTTTATATTTACTAAAATTCAAAGTCCAAGGATGAATCTTTATCATAAAGGATTAAAATTTGATCATTTTATACATCACTTATAGTTAGATTTTATTTATTTCCTTATACTTAATTATGTAACCAGCAAAATCTTAATTTCTCTCTTCAATTGTTAACTTATGATATAAAGTCAACCAAATCAATATCAAGCTGTTTTTACATTACAAGTAACTAAAATAATTTAAACTGAAATCATTTTTTTTTAATTTAAATAAATATAAAATTGTATTTTTTGTTTTTTTTTTAATGATGTACCTATTAAGTATTTATATTACAATTACAATCTAATCTATCTACATGATGACATACAAAGTGAGCAATTTTAATTTGACCCAGAATAATAAATTGATAAATAACCAGAAATATGTCCATTAACAACATCCTTATTGTTTCAATATTCTTATAACAAAATAAAATATTAAAAGTTAAATCTAATATATAAAATTCTCGTGTCGCGGTGTTTGTTGTCAAGCTCCTCGGAAACGGCGGGACCGATTTTGATGAAATTTTGTGTGCTTATCGGGTAGGTCTGAGAATCGGCCAAGATCTATTTTTTATACCCCTAAATGTTAAGGGTTTTTTAACCTATTTTTTTAACTGCAACAATTTATTTTTTATTTTTTTGCTAGACAACGTTTGCCGGGTAAGCTAGTAATTTTGTAAAATTGTAAGGCTGGGTTGCACCATCTTACTTTAACTATAACCAACGTCGCAACTTCAGTTAATTCGCACTCATTTTCGGCCGAAAATGAGTTTTAGGCCGAAAATGAGTTGCACCAGTTAACCAGCTATGATTATTTGTTAACTGGTGCAACTCATTTTCGGCCTAACCGTTATTTTAACTCAAGTTGCGGCGTTGGTTATAGTTAAAGTTAGATGGTGCAACCCAGCCTAAGTGTTGACTATCAATAAACAAATGAGAGTTGTTGCAAAAATGCATAAATTTTTACTGAAATATATTTTTTAAATAAATGCATGACCATTATATTATTATTATGAGATCTTTTTATCTTTCAATAGCTGATTTAGTTAAATTAAACACAATTTCTTTATTTGATTTATTAACTTCTCTTTAGTGAAACAACAAAACAATTTATTAAAAAAAAATATTTGAATATCAAATACGCTATTCCTACTTTACATCCATATAAATTCATTTTGCACTATATATGTTGTTTTCGTTTAAACCGCGTTAACTGCAATCATTAATCAGCCAATATGCAGCGTTCTCCTAAAAAACACGCTCGCTCTTCTGCAGATGCGGATCAAAATACCGCACCATAAGAATAACATGGATAAGTCACATTTTTATCACAACAATCTATACAGTATGACTAAGTCTTAAAGTGGTGTATTAATGCTAACTTAATACTCAGGTCAAGATATTAAAATAAATAGTTATTTTGGTTCTTAATTATTATTTTAGTTCTTAGTGGCAGCCCATCTGGTGGCAGTAACCACCCCCTTAAAGAAGATCGAATAATACTACGTGTTTCAATGAGTGAGTAAGGGATGCCAGAGCCCATTTTCCTATCCCCTTCTTATTCCTTATCCTTATAATCCTGGTAATGTCGCCAGCGCACTGTGGCGTTGCTTGTATTGTATCCACTTACTATCAAGTGGACCGCCAGCCTGTCTTCCGATCTTAACAAAAAATCTAATATAAGTAATTATTAGTTTTTTTATTTATAATTAATATAGACACTGTACTACATACGTACTTACTATATATGTTTTGTTAAATATTTTTTGTGTCAAGGTTTAGGTATGCGAAATACTAGAGAAAAATAAAAGATTAACTTCATAATATTTTGTACATGAGAAATTCACTTGATATGTCGTTATATAAAGAAAACTGAGTAAAATATTAACCATGAATGACGTTAAATAATTAGAATGATCTAATCCATATTACTTTTCAGTATTTTATCTGTTTGAGTTTCAGCTTTGGCTTTGACGACTGTTGTCAGTTTGGATTTATTTAATTGGCAATCGACCATGTCCATACTTTGATTTCGTCTAATTTTTCTTGACATAATGATGATAAAAATATGATGTTGAGCTCCCCTCCGGATATCCGGTGGATATTGTGTTATCCGGCGTCACAATAAGACTCCCGTGATAAATTTGTACCAGGAAATGCTACTTGATTGATAATCTTCACTCTCTGCTCATGAAATACTATTAGACGCTCTGTAACTTACGTACACACTTATTTCTTAATTTTTAGGAAAAAATCTAAAGTGATTCTCAACAATTTCCTCATCAATTGTATTCAGAATAGAACTTTAAATAGTGAAAGATTTTCTCAAATAAATTCCACATATAAACCACATATATAACTACATACAAAATATACAGACTTAATAATTTTAACTAAGTATTAGATTTTGATTATCTTAAGAATACCACTTCTTTACTCTCACTCAGTTGCATGAAATACTTTAATAGTTTTAATTATAGATATTAATTTACTTTTTATTAATAGGAACAAAAATAATGCAAACCTATGTGATTGTTTGTATATCGTAATGGGAAGATATGCAGCGTAAATCATCATAGGGCTATGCGCATAATAATATAATAAAATGGGGCTCTGATACTTTGTTTATTGTTTTGATGAGTCAGCCGATTTTCCCCCTTAGTATGCAAGCGATTGGGGCTATGGGTGCATTGGCCCGCGCCGCATATGCCCAAGAAAAATACCTAAGAGATATTTTCTCCTATTAACGAGAGAATAACAATGTTCAAATTGAAAATATTCCAACAATGGGAACGCTATTTTTTAGTATAAATATTTATAGTATTAATGATTTTTTATACGAGAATTATAATTTGTAATAAGAAACCAAAACATGCCTTTAAGTAATCAATTTTTTAATCATTATATAACACAGTTGGGCATTGGTCTCTCTTTGATTTGATGAAATATGGGCTTTTTATCAATTACAGTAGGTAATAATTTAAAATGATTATTCACTAATGCTTATAAATTGCATTTTCTGGATGTCGAGCTTTTCCTTCACATTAAGTACATATGTCATAGATTTAGGTACCTATAGCGAAAGAACTCAAAATAGTTATATATGGAGTGTAAATAGTTATGGCACATACTTAAATACTTAATCAACGTACTTTTTAAGTTCTCATCCAATTCATATAAATAACTCATAATCATTAATTCTTGGTTTAGGTAAGCAATGATAACACCAGATATTTTTGTCTTTAAAATTATAAATTAGGTAAAAGCTATATATATATAATACATGGCAAAATAAATAAAATTCGCGCTTATATTTAAAATCAATCAGAAGTTGCAAAGTACACGATTCCGAAACAATAAATATTGTTGTCTCTCCCAAGTGATTCGCATGCAATGAATTGGTGGCAACTATCATCGCATTTCATTCGGTTTGTTTGGCCGCCCGTTGCGATTAAGCTAGTGAATTTTTTATAGAGTAGATCGTCGTGAAACAACAGGCTGTTTTTCAGGTCGTTTTCGGAATTTCACGTGATTGTCATCTGAATAATGGATTCCACGATTGTGTAGTTCGCAGTACCGATTTTTCAATTACCTGCATAGATGGCAGCATTTCATGTTTGTTCGCTTCAACAATGAAGTGGACAAGATTCGTTACGTATCTCTATAGACAATGTATTAGGCAGTGCAAATTAATGAAGATAATTTCTTCTAAATTTAAAAAAAAAACAAGCTGACAGCCCATGATAGTTAATGGTGGCAGGATAGGGTTGTCTTCTGTAAGGGAGCAGTTTTTTCCGCTTTCCACAGAGTTATGGACTCGGGCTGTCCAGTATCCTATAACTGCGGAAAATACTGTGCCCTACTAACACTAAATATTAAACAGTTTTATTTTATGCTTACATAATTAATTACCTGCTTAATTAGCTTGTAATACTAATTAAATAAATTTAAAGTGTTTCGAAATCACCAATGTCCCAAATTTCTTTTAAATATCTGGGGAAAGTACGTCTAAGACATGACTGCCATAAATGCATTCTTTATAAGTCCCTACCCCACGGATCTGTATTTTAGGATTTGTGACTTTTATTAAAAATATGTTTTTATTAACAAATTGAAAATTTCCATTTTGTAGCTTGTGGTATAATAAAACAATTAGGTATATATTTTGTTTATATAACTGTATACATGTAACATACCTACTAAAAAGAGGAAAACTGCAAGAAATTTATAGCGATAGTGGAGTGTCCCCAGGCTGTGGGCTGTCGCGAAGTGCTGGCCCGATAAATGAGAGCTCGTTTTTTGTCCAAACTAGCTACGGTTTTTACCTCCGATAATATCGGCATTCGCACGACTTCGCTCGCCGCCGTAATGTCCTCGCGGATTATTGCCATATAAATTGTCCACAGTTGCCCATTCGATTGGCTAGGGTTGTCCCAAGCGATGACGGAATATCACAATTCTGTAACTTTTAATTCTTGTAACAATCTTTTTCGAGATCCCATTTTAATTTCATAAAAGGGAAAAAACTCTCTCGTTATTTTAACAATAAAAGAATTACAAAAATAAAAAAAAACCTATTAATGAACATGAAAATATAAATAAAAAGTATTAAAATTAATTGTATGAGTGCAAAGCCGGGACTAGCTCCGCAATAACTATTTTAATTATTACTGTTATTAAGTTATTAACTATGATAGTTATTATAAATACTTTTTTAATAACTATTTAGTTATTACTGAATCTTGGTCTTTTCTAGCATGGTAAAAATTACGTGTTTTTCTAGGAACTGTTTATTTTATTACTTTATAATCAGATTAATGTTTAAAAGGAAATTAGCAATCTTAAAATGTAATCACAATATAGATCTATGTGGTGTATTTTGATGACCCTGACTTAGTCTCGAATTTTCGGCGTTTGGCCAGTCACTCCCCAAAGGAACATTTAACGATATTAGGGCTTTATTTTTTATAGTTCCGGACAAAAGAACTCTAACAATATATTGTGTTCAAGAAATTGACTATTATAGGTTGTTTGTCAAAATCACTTATTATTGGACAGCTTACACTAATTCAGTACTACACAGAATTATAAACACCTCCCTAATTATAATTACTTGTTCGGCAACAACTTAATTATTATGTTATTAGTTATGTATGATTTTAACATCAATTTTAGTGGACCGTCAGCCTATTTGTCGACCTTAACATAAAATAACCCTTTATTTTATGTTAATTCATAAAGGATTAATTATTAAGTTAATTAATTATTAAGGCATAAATAATTAAAATATTAAAATTTTAACATTTGTATAAGTAAAAATAGTTATTTAAATTTCATAAGTGTTCTTATTTAAAATTAAATGTTCTTATTTGATATTTATATTAAATTTGAAAATTTTCTTTGTTTTCAGAGTGCGAAAAAATATTCGTTTTCACCGCACTTTTTACTTTTAACGTTCAGGTGATATCAAAAGTTGCAACAAAGGGCCAGCGAAAAATCCCATTGTTATCGAGGGTATAATTTATTAGGGGCCCAGGCTCACGGGGACCTTTTTTTATATATCATCGCATTATCCCCACTTCGGAGAGTTACAACTTCTTAAAAGAAATCAGGGGAAATTAATTTAAACGTTTTAAACTGTCCTGAACAGAGACCTGACTTTTTTTATCTGTGATGATAAATGTTACTCTTATAAAAAAACAATAACAAATTTAAACGTCATTAAAATTTACACATAAATTAAGCACATGCAAGCTGAATGTGTACAAATTTTATAATTACAAGTTTATAACGCTGAAAGTTATTTATGAAGTTTATTTATGAAAGCGTTATCTCAGGTTCTATGCTCGGATAACGTTTGGTTCAGAGCTTTCAAGCTCCAATTTAATTATAACTAGCTGCCCGAGACTTCGTCCGCGCTGTAAAGCAATATATCGCCTGACATCGTTATTGCAATTATACTTAGATAATCCCTCGGGAGCAGTACTTTTTTTCTGGAGGAAATGTACCCTATGTCCTTTCTGGTGTCCCAGACAACGTGTATGCAAAATTTCATGGTGATCGGTAATTTTTGCGTGAAAGAGTAACATCAGCAGTACATCGCGGCCATAGGTCATATGACTGAAATTCCTTTGTGCAATAAATACTTCTAAAGTCAAGTCAGGCTTCTTATAGAGCCATCGAATATTTCTAACACTACTGATTTCTAAAGTACCCACGATTAAGTACTGGATGTAAAAACATAAATCAGCAGTAGGAAAGTCTCAAAATCAAACATAACTTCGAAAATTATTCTTCTTTATATAATAACAAAAAAATAAAATTGGTCACCTTCTCAATATTATTATTTTACCTTTTTATGAAATGTACCCCACAAAACATTAAAATTGGGCAAATTAAATTCAACATGAACGGTCAGGATTAGGGTTGTCCCTGTTCATCCGTTTTCGATAAAATGTGTCCCTAATATTTTTATCTCCTCACATAAATACGCGGTAATGAGTGACCCTTAAATTCTTGTCCCAACGAATAAATTTATTCAAGCACACCCATTCTCTTGAGTGTAAATGATTTTAATGAAAAAATATGGGAAATATGGTCACTATATAGCCCACTAGGATTGAGATTTGTGTATTGAAATAGCCTTCTATGATACGCAAGCTCCTCGCATTTTTTCCTCCACCATTACAGTTAGGAAATCATTTTAAACTACACATACACCAAAATAACCCGACCGGAAGTCAAACTTGCGTTTACCGTTTCGGCAGCCCAGCGGTCAAACCACCTGCCACCGGGCTATCACGGCTAGATTGTGTGGTCGAAGTGTTTATCATAGATTTTTCAGTTTCTTATCCATTGAACTAAGCCTTGATAAAGAATTTTCAATCTGACTTCCAGAGATAGCAAATAAATTAATGTATTCAACTCATACGTTGTTATTTCATCATTAAATTTTAAGTCAGTAGTAAAATGTGACTAAATAGTTAATAGCTTATTTTACGACTATTATTTTTAATAATTGATAGTAAGGTTTTTGTAGAGGCTGGTGAAATTGACGATGAGTTCTTATAAAGTGCATATACCTAATCATACAATTTATATAAAATTTTCATATAAGTATTTTGTATTCTTCATACATTCCATTCATAGAATAATATTTACTGAGACTATTACAGAACATAATTACAAAAATAAGCATGAAGTAAGAATCAATACAAACACAATATTGCTTTACGTTTTAAAAGCATAAAAATCTCTTTAATAAAGTCCTAAATCATTCAAGCCTGAAAGATTTGTGGTGAACTTATTGAGAATGAACTCCTCGCCCAGGAAATGGGGTCTTTTTCTCGGTACTTACGATTTCCTATTGCATGGTAAAAGGAAATTAAGAGAACAGTGGATCCCATAACTTCACCATAAGTAAGTATACTTATTAAATATTTATTAATATAAAAAATAAACTTAATATCTTTGAGGTCTACTACTCAACAATAAACTAACCGTAGAAAACATTATGACGGTATCAACAGCAAAATAGTTTATATCAGAATTTTGTCTAGGTTCCAAAATTATTTATTATAATTTTTTTGTTTATATTGCACGACTTTTAAACCTACACATTTACATAAATTGATTTTACTGGTGATTGTAGATATATATTTTAAAACGACCATTGCATATTAAAATTAGGAAATATACAGGGCCCCACGACTATGCCACGTGGAGTGAAAGTAGGTACCTTGAATATTGTAGATGGAACATTTTACTGAAAGAAGACATTATTTTAATTTGAAAAACAATTTAAACTGCATTCATAGATTTTTAAATAATTACATGGTTGAACCGGGAATTGAACATACTACACGAGAAAAAAAAAGTACCCTGTAGCTTTATCATACAGATCGAAAGGCTTCATCATAAGGATTATTTTTTGCTAAATAACATAGTGTCAGAAATAAAAGGAAGACGATGTTTTTTTTTAAAAAATAAAAAGAAAGAAACTGAAATGTAATTTTGTAAACTGTATGAATTCTCTTAAAAATTATTTTCTTCGAATTTCAAGATTTGAAAATAGAACTATACTTCCAATCTTAATTTAAGTTACTAAAATCTTAATTTAAGTAAGTATCTATACTTTCTAAGTTGCCTAAGTATTAAGGTTTGTAAATTTCCTCAGGCGTGTGTTAAAGGAGGTTGTGGAGGGAGGTCACTAATGGGCGCGTGGGTTGATAGCGCCTGAAGAGTCCTGATTTATAACCGCCTGCCTACTCATCCTGAATAATATTACCACGAAATTTATGTACTGCGTAAAAACAGGTATTTATTTAATCGTATTTCTTATTTAATCTGCATTTTTACAGAAGTGTTTTTGTGAAAGACTATTTTGTTAATTATTACTTAGACAAATCTTAATTTTCATGAAATTACATATTTTATCAAAATCAATAATGAAAATATTTTTGGACATTCATTTAAAGTGTTTTAATACGTTTAAAAACTAGATAGCTAATGTATTATATATTGTTAAATAATATATTTTTCTTGGTTTCTAGTTACCTGCCTGCTCTCTTCGTTAGAATCTTCTTCAGACTCCAATGAATATTGAAAAAATGAGTTTTGAGCTTAGCAACAAATTTAGCGATACCTACATTTTTATTGATATAGATATGTTTTTCACAAATTATTTATAAATATTTTTATATGTTTATGTTACGTTACTTAAACATACTTAAACACGAGAAATAAAAGCAATATTAAATAATGAAAAGCAGAGATAAGAGAATAAATGTTTTTTTTTATATATCTACTTATAAAATCGTTTGTTTTCACTGACTATCAACGCACAACCAAAACTACTTACTACTTTTAGCAAGTTGAAATTTGCATCACAGCCCAGGTTACCTTTGTAACTTGAAAGGACTTTTGTAAAAATTTCAACTCCATGTGAAGCCGGGGTCAGGTCGCCAGTTTTCTATATATTGTAACAAGGTATTCGTTAAAACATACGCTCCGAATGCTTTGTTAGGATCCTTTGTACCGAAAATAAACAGTGTCAAAGCGTTGTTCAGTTCACATCGAAAAACATAGTGGAGACTCTCAATTGTCGTACAACTTAAACATTCGAACGCCTATTGTTTACGTCCGTGCCAATCAACAGGCTCGCTAACAAAACCAATCAACTTCGTCTCGCCTGTATTTGCTTAGACGGGTTTTTTTTCTTTTTGGCGATGTGACCCTTTCCCGTCACCCGCTCCACGGATATATTTGATTAAAAAATAACGTCGTCAGAATGCGGCTGTGCACTGTGTGCCTCCGAATGGTGTGTAAAATGAGTAAAACGATCTTCCTCGGCTAAGCCGTCATTGTCACGTTCACGCCGCACGTCCGTTTTAGGTTTATGTTTTGTAGTGCCACTATCTGCACAACCGTAAGGTCAAGCCTTCGAATTGAGTCGAGAAATTCAATTGCCACGTCGCTTATACAGTAGACACTTTTATTGCCTATCGCTTATTTTCAACGTTTCAAATGGACAAAGAGTTTCAAATTTGAATTTCGATGAAACGTTTCTTCACTTTTGATTTTTTTAAAAGCAATGATCCATGTTTCGTACTAGGACGTGTTAAGTTAAGACTCATTTTAAAATCATAAGTAATTTTGATGACCTTTTTAAATCAATACAACAAATAAAATTTTGTCGCTATGTTGGGTATATGCAAGTACTGCGTAATCTGCGTATTAACAAAAATTAGGATAACATAATCGGTACAAATTTCAACTCATACACAAAAGTACTTTAAAAATATAAAAAAGTAATAAGACGGGTTCCTTCTTATTACTCGTCTGGTGGCAGTAACCACTAGCAGTTTCTAAAGACCTTTATGTTTCTGTGTTTCGTCGCGTGAGGAAGAGATGCCAAAGCTCACTTTCCTCTATCTTCACTAAATACCACCCTGGATTAGAATATATTTAAAGGCCACGGTAACCTAATACCGAGGAGCACTTTAATTGATACACAACATAACTTTTTTGAAAATAAATTATATGACAACAAAAAAATCTCTAAAGAAATTATGCAAACAAATCTTGTCCGGGGTTCCTTAGATACCTAACTCCATTCGTCCACAGAATGCTTGACAAACTGTTTGCTATAGTGGTCTGAGGAACAATAGAGAACGGTTAGTCCTTTGTACATAGCAATTTCGTTTTACAGTCCTTTTAATTGAATTTCAAACTGGTTTCAGCAAGCTATTCAAATTTTAGTCTCCTATGAAACACTCAATGCATAAGCATAACCTACATGCCTCTGGATATTTATTTTGAAATGTTATATCCGTACTAATATTATAAATGCGAAAGTTTGTATGGATGTATGTATGGATGTTTGTAACTCTTTCACGAAAAATCTACTGAATGGATTTCAATGAAATTTTGCATACACGTTATAAGGGAGACCAGAAAAGACATAGGTAGGGTACCTTTCATCCAGAAAAAAAGTATTGCTCCCGAGGGATCATCTAAAATTAGGAAACTAACTCTTGGCTAAGTGTAATAGCAATAACGATGTCAGGCGATATATTGCTATTGCGACATGATGACTAATTCAGAAATCTAAAAATATATGAGTAGGTATATAATCCATCTACGTGTATTTTTATCAAGTATGTCAGTGCATAAAATCACAACAACCATCCATTGGAACATCAGGCTGCAAAAAAAAAATTTGCAGGCTCAACCTGTATTCGAATCTGTATTTGTAGTTTTCGTACTCTAACATTCTACGTGTTGGACTATCACATGCTATCACCGCTATGACAAAATAACAAATAAATAACAAAGTGTAATTAGTTAAGGTATCGACTAGTTGGACAATTAGAGGACTCGTTGCAAATTTATGTGTTTACGTCCGATGAACAGCCAAGTAAATGGGTGTAGGGAACGTTGCGCCAATTTATTGCTGATTGATCCTCTTTCTTCGATTTTCCTTACCTTTACGAAATGCGGTTTTATTTGTGGAGTAACTGTAGCAGTTAAAAGACTCACTTAAGGTTTATTTTTATTTTTATTGAAAATTCATAATATCTTCCATGTCTATTACCTTTTATTTTACTTTTTGTTTTTGTATAATATGTAACATAATTTAGTTTATAATTAAAAAAAAAGACTAGACACAAATGTCTGAAATAAAGTTATTATTATTATTATTATTATTAGAAGAGTTTAGGAATTCATTGAATATTACTGTCGCAGTGGCGACACATAAAATTCAAATATATTTTGAGACAATATTTACAATCAATAAAATATAGAAACTGTCATTTATAACTTAAAATGATATTACAGTTTATAGTAATATCATTTTCAGTAAACAAACTAGCTGACGCGGCAAACGTTGTGCAAAAAAATTTTTTGGGGTTGGGTGATAAGGGTTATCAAACTAAGTGATAAGGGTTATCACTTAGAAGTATAAAAAAAATTGTTTACGAACTATTCTCAGATATACCGAATATACACAAAAATTTCATAAAAATCAGCCAAGCCGTTTCGGAGGAGTTTGGTTACAAATACTGTGACACGAGAATTTCATTTATATAGATAGATATAGTATAGATACCGTTAGAGAAATATTAAAATTTATTACAAGGGAGACGAAACAAACAGATAATAAACTATTTGCAAGACTTATAGATGTATAATAAACAAGTTTTAGTTTAATTTCCTAATGTAATCTCGCGGACGGGTTGCAAAGAAGGGAGGGAGTGTAAATACGTACAACTTTTAAACGGCGAAAATTCCGGCGAGCCTTTTACGATAACGATCATAATAAAATATGGAAGTTTGTTGTAGTACTAAACGTTTTATTGTAAATACCAAGACGGTTATTGTTTTGAGATGAGCTGGGGAGATTGCGTTAAAACAAAAATATTTGTATATTAATTTTTTAAAATAAAAAATAATTTTGACTTCACAATTACTTTTCAATGGATTTTTACCCTTTAAATTTTTATACATTTTTAAATTATTAGCTTTGTACTTAATAAAAAATAATTATCGTTATATTCATATTATATTAATGGTTGATTATTTTAAAAAATGTGACACAAATTTTGTATATTTAAGTCGATATTTAACTGTATATATCAAATATACATACCTACATAATAAAATAATAATACATAATATATTTTATCCCACTTTGACTTGGTTAATTTAAAAAAAAATATGCATTAAATGTTACATATTAAACACTTTTATACTAAACTATGTATTGTATTCGCTTTTATATTAGTACATTTAATTTTTTTTAACACATATTTATCGCTTTAAACGAATTTATATTAATATTTTATTTCTTTAATTAAATCCCTTGCGTTCATTTGATATAACGCAATAATCCGAAAGCATTTCCCTATTTCACGTCACATTACACCCGCGATGGTGCAATGAAAATTTTGTTATCGGCCAAACAAAATGGCGCGCGCGGTTTTCTTAAACTGTAATAGAGAAAGTTGAGATACAGCAGTTTTATCTTCCGACTCGCCCTCGAGGATCAATTAAAACTCGAATGAGGCAGGCAGAGGTAATTATTGTTGTCACAAGTACAGTTTTGTGTGAACACTTTTTCCTCTCTTCTTAAAAAGTTGCTCAGAACACGGTGTAGGAAAAGAAATTACTTGGCTACGTGTGGAATCTTGATAAGCTTATTTTAAGCCTATTTTTCTGTATGCTTTTATTCATATGTGAAATTTTATAAAATTGAACTTCTAATTTGTCTTTTTATATATAAATCTTATTATTATTAATTAATATTATAAATGCGAAAGTTTGTATGGATGTATGGATGTATGTATGGATGTTTGTAACTCTTTCACGCAAAAACTACTGAACCGATCACCATGAAATTTTGCATACACGTTGCATATACCTTTCATCCACAATGCGGACGAAGTCGCGGGCACCAGCTAGTTATACATATCCAAGATCTTCTAAGAGGAAGAAGTACTTCTTTCTCGTGTGATTATGGAGCGATCTGATTATAAAATCTGAATATTTTAGCGACTTATAAACAAATAATAACCATTTATTATCACATTTTTAACTTTATTTGTTTTTAAATTTATAACATCTAATGCCGGTGACACATAAAAAAAGTCTAATTTTCATGACAAGTAGATATGACTGTCTAGTCCATCCGATAAATTTGGTCTATATTAATAAATAAAAAAAATGTGGTCATTTACTTAAAATTATGTAGGATATACCTAAGTTCAAAAACAACCATAAAAATGACTAAGAATTTAGCTAAATGAATAAAGCAAAGGGGATCGTTTGAATACTAGCATTTATCACACGGGAAGTGCCTTTAAAAACACAAAATGTCTCCTCAGAGATCGAATTGATGTCACTTATAATGACACTTTTAATTATTTTAATCGTTCTTACCAAACAAAAGCCGTTAATTCATTAAAAAGAAGTTATAATGGTTGTAACGATGTTTATCTTGTAACTCTTTTTAATGCGCTAATAAATTGCAACTTTGCTGTTTTATATAATTGTTTTATTGTTTTTGTTATTCGTAACGCATCAATTTTATACTAAATGTTATTTTGATAATATTTAAGAATGGTTTGTTGAAAAACCATAAATAATTTGTTGGAGCAAGTGTTATAAATTAATTATATGGCGTTTTTTACGCTAAACTTTTTCAGTTGCTAAAACTATAATCTACATACTTATCATCAATTTCTATTGGTTAAAGCAGTTTAAAAAAATTCTATGAAAACTCAAAATTATAGATACATAATTAGTTCAGCATCGTCTTTTGACGTACCTACATCAAGAAATACCACTCATTCAATTATATATTTGTATCAGCCTATGTTTTTGCATTTATTTTATGTTTTTGCATTCCACAACTTGAGGAGTATCATGCTAGCCCACTGCAGATTGGTAGGACTCCACATATTTCCAAAAAAAATGCAAGTCTTCTAATATTCCTCATAATGTTTTCTTTTACGATTTGAGCCACTCACTTCAAACTTATAACACCCCGTTTTTGTGTTGGGCGCCGAGGGTTAAATATATAGAAAAGAAGACAAAATGTAAGAAGCGATCCGATGTGATGGCTCGTTAAGTTTCCTGCAAACGTGTTACGGCAATTCTCGGTACGTGCTAAATGACTTCAGCTTTTTCCGAACGTCGCACCCAGCTACTTTGTTATCCTCACTTTTACATGTTTAATCGTTCCCTCGGGTGGCGGAGACACTGAGACTTTGTCACAATCGAAAATCGAGACGTGATACCTAACAAGAGAGACATCGCAAGTCTACGTAGGGGATATTAATCGCTTCCCAAAAGTGGAAACATAAAACTAACGTAAATTGCTTTAATGTGATGGGTCTGACCTTATTTGAAAGCTAATTCGAGTTTGTAAATTTTCTTAATATTTAAATTACTTTAAAAACATTTTAATGTTCGAAATTATATTATATTATCATTGGTTCGAAATATAAAAATAAAAAGTTTATTAGGCTAAGGGCCTCTTTCACCATCAGATCTGTCAAGTAGGCTAACCGTTATTTAAAGTCACGTGTCACCTGGAATAATTTAGCTGCTATACCTTTGTTTGTACGGTAAAAGTAAAAAACATTAAAAAGTAAATAATAAAAGAAATTCGCCTATCTAAGGATGCACTAATCCGAGTGCATAATATAATAAAACATAAAATTATTTCTAAAAGTAACTAATCAACACTTTACTTGTAGTTGGTGAAAGAGGCCCTTACAAAATTATATGCGAAAATTGAATAAATAATAATAACAAAAATTCAAAAATAGAAGTTTTAAAGGCTACTTCAATAATATGTTAAAGGCTACTTTAGTAGAAGGGATGCGGACAAATTAGCAGCTAAAAGGTAGTACATACATATTATGTAAAATTATCTAATACAATTTAACCCTGAAGAATCGTTAATAACAATTCTCATGGTTTTAAAAAGCTTCATATTATTATATATAAAATAGTTGTTTTTTTTTTTTAAAGAAGTTCTAATTGACGGCAATAATTTTTTATTAAATAGTAAACAGTGCTCATAGGTATAATTAAAGTTTATCATTTAGAACCAAATTAATAAAGCATACGAATCTTTAATTCATTTCCAAAACATTTACTCCAAATAATAGAAGGTAAATTGGTTAGCATTTGCGAACCTTAAGTTACAATCATTTTAAGTTGGATTTATCTTTTGTTTTTCTTCACCCTGTGGGAACTTTCCAATCCACACGAGTGATGTTTGTTCAAGGACTTACTGGCAATACTTTGTGGTAATTTAAGGGTGGAGTGCTGCAAATGTTAAGAAAGCATTCATAACATATTTATTTACTTATATATACAAAACAAAGGTTATAAATCAAGCTAAGCTAACTAACTAGACTGCCTCGTGAGCCCGTGCATAACAACGCATAGGTATATAAAACGCGTGTATAAGTATAATAATAATATGAAATTTTTCTATAATTAGGTTAGGTTAGGTTAAGTAGACTAACCTAATTAATATTAGCTAATTATAATATTGAAAATAAAAAATAATATTATTTACACAGTGGAATGATTGTGTAAAAAAATTCATTAATATTACACAATCAATGTAGGTAATCATCACCATCATAGGAACTCGAGAAACTTTTGTATGTGAAAATTTAAAATCATAAAAAAACCACGGTGAATATATTATGACAAGCATTTCCCCATAACATCTCCCAATAAACCATTCCTTTCCTAATAAAATCTATGACACTTCGAGCGAGCTAATTCGCCATTGTCTGACGGGCTCACACAAAAGAATGCTTGAACGAGCGAAAATCAAAATGTATTTATTCGCCGCCGTATAAAAAGTCAACATGAGAGGCAATAAAAAGTGGATGCAGCGAGAAATAAAAGATAACCTCTAGAGGAGTGAATGAAATGACAGCTCTCGCGAGCTATGTTTGCCTAGTGGATAAGACAAGATTACGGGGACACCTCTCCCCCGACTATTCAGAATAAAAGCATGCTATGAAAATAATACGTTAATGACGAGTTTAAATTGAAGCTTTAATTTTTAATAAAATTAATTTTTAACACGGTGATTTTAAGTGATAAGCGATACTAGCCATGTCCGTCAGTCTTTTAGTACTGGGGCTGCTTGCTCACATGGGAGCAGTAAAACCTTACAAGACCACTAGGAAATAAACGTGTACTTGTTGTGCTTCACTGAGTAAAAAAACATTTAATTTGCACATGGTTACAATTTTTTAAATGTTAAACATAAAACAAATTTCCTCAAAAGTGACCTGCAAGCTGACTGCAAGTGACACTAAAGAATTATCTTAACTTATAAATTAACTATTAAACTGCTGTAGATTCAGGGATTTAAAAATTGGATAATCGAAATATGTTTAGATAAAATATATTATTATCCCAACCAATCAACATTTTCGAATGTTTAACGTTCGAAAATGTGGACCGGTAAACCATTTGTGGTATGTACTGAATTTAATTTCTTTATTAACAATACTTATGAAACGTTTGTGCACGCATCGTTAAACATTACAAAGTATAATTTGTGAATGAGACGTGTGTCTTATTAACCAGTTGTCTCATTTCTAATTCAGTGTTGTTCTCTCCACGCGACATTAAGTCGTTTCTGAACCCTTGAGCCCCCGGTATTACGCCACGTTGTAACTTCATTCCTGCAAGTCTCGTTTCATGAGTAGATTACAAGTAATTAATTTATAAGAATATGGCGGGACACCTTTGGAATAAGTGGTTTAGGGGAGGACTTAACCGCCATTTTATTGTTATTAACAGGTTTCGGGTCTAATTAGTTTTGCATTTATTTAGACTTTTTCAAATACCAAACCCACACACATAGAGAAAAAGTTACTCTATGCAGTTGTAATTTGTACCATTATTATGTTCTCTTTTTTCTTAGTTCTTTCATATGTGTTAAACTATAAATTTAAGTCATGTTATTTCTAGAAATAAAAAATAAATGAAAAGAAAATAAGTGGTTGCATGTAAAAGAGAAGCAAGTGATACCTTCTTGATATTTCGAGTGTAATTTCCAGAATCCCTAAAGGGTGAGAGCGAATTGTAGAAAGCGGCGCGCCAGCTGTTACTTTTAATGCGTTATTCGGTTTCAAAATGATTTTATTGTAGACAATTACCAGCGATTGCGGCACTCAGGGATTACCGTGAAGTTTGCTTTAATCAAAATTTGTTGTTTACATGGTTACCCTAATACGCCTACTTCCTGCGGTTATAGAACAATGCTTGAATTCTAAATCAAAACAAAACTTTCACAATAAAGAATCTAGAATAAACCATTAGTGGCATTGATTAGTGGCTTAATTATATTATATTTATTGTATATCTATATCTAGATTCTAGTGATTGTATCATAAATGTAAACTCACATGATTAGAGAACCCATGAGCTTTCTTGTTGTTTTCTTCGCCATAAAATATGCATTCCGAAAAAGAAAAGATTTTTTAGTAATTTATATCAAAAAAAATGTAGTAGATAGAAAACAGTTTAAAAAGACTAAGTGTGGTCTAATCTTCTTTATTTAGGTCATTATATTTTTATTTATTGAAAAATGTTAAGCGAAGTTTTGGTTCGATATGAGATCAACAAAAATCTACCATGTCAATATACAGATAATTACTCAAATTTAGAATATTTGAAGGATTACGTACATAAGTGTTCGTAAAATGTTTACAACTTTCAAAATTATCTACGCTGCAAATTATACGATGCAAGTAGGAAAGAAGACGTGTTTCCCGTATTTATACATGTTTCTTTTGTTTTTCTTGTGTCAAAGTTCCCGTATCAATATCTCTCATGTTTGCATAACTACTTTGTGACATGCGGAGCGGGTAAACATTCCGATATCAATACCTGAATAGCGTTCGCTGAAACACGACAGAAAAACAAATAAAAATGTGATACTTCAGCTTCTCTCCTGACGACAAAAACACGCATAATTTGACAACGAATAATAATAACAAAAATGTACATAGATAGGTATGTGTAAATTTTTATCCATTCCTACTTATACTATTCATACAGTAGGTGTACATATATTATAATTTTTAAATTAACCATGTTATTTATATAAATAACTAGCCCGCGACTTCGTCCGCATTCTGATGAAAGGTACCCTATGTCCTTTCTGGTGTTCCAGAGAACGTGTATGCAAAATTCATGGTGATCTGTTCAGTAGTTTTTGCGGGAAAGAGTTACAAACATCCATACATTCATACAAACTTTCGCATTTATAATATTAGTACGGATAAAATGGTTTACAAGTACAACAGACAACTCTCATATCGAAGAGACAATAGGAAAAGATAGAAATGAATAAAAAAAGTGTTGAAGTTAGTATTTTTTCTATGGAGAATCGATATTATTAGATGTCCGAAGAAGGACGATAATGTCCGCGAAGAATGGAAAGAGGCCGGATATAAAACGCACTTGCGCGCATAATATACGTTTTATTAATAAAAAAGCTTCTCTGAATCACCCATAAATAGCCCTAACGGCCACTAGTGATAGAACGATTTTTTCCGATACATAGCGAGGCATTTGTTTGACAAATCCATGGGGAACAAGCGACACTATCCCCTATATTATTCTGCGAAAAGAGATGATCTCACACTAAATTCGTACTTTTTTCGCAAACTTGTAACACTATGGTTTATTAAATAGAAAATTGCATACTTTTTTTTAATTTTAGATTCTTTAGATTTTTTTTTTCTAATAAATGTTTCACTTATCAAAGTATAAATTAGTTACCTACAACTGCTTAAAAAAATCCAATTTCGAGTAAGTTACCCAGTAAGCCATGTTCAAAAATTTTTAATCAAAAATAACGTAATAATATATTTCCACAATTACTTTTATAATACAAAATTAAGTCTAAAAAATAAACACCACAAAATCTGTGCAAGAAAATCTTTACAATGGTTAAAAATTTTAATATCTATGCCAATGCTCAAACCAATGGCTATCTGACCATTTTTACATAATATATTTAAAATCCTAAACAAAACTAACCAAATTTAACAAAATCATTAATTATTTGCATATATTTCCGAGTTACGTTGTTACATATTATTTAGCTGTTCCGAAGAACAAAAGACAGAGAGGACTGGTCCAGGCTGATCGTCAACTTTCACTATACCCCAAGAAGAAGAATAATAAACTCTGTAAAAAATATTTACACTTATAAAAGTGTGCTGAAAATTCGCTGAGTGTAAAATACCCCTAAACTTAGAATAGAATATCCCTAAACTTGAGGAACGTCGGGTCATTGCAGAGGTGATGAAGCCCGTATCGTTGGTAGAGCCGCCTTTAAATCATGCCTTCGTATCCCCAGGTATTTTTTATTTGACTGGAAATGTTCGGTGACGAACAAATTGTAAGGATTACGTTTATTTATTCTCGGTCCTAAATTTGTGGACATAAGCTAAGTGCGACTATAAAAATTTTCATGGATTTCTTTAGAATATGTGTAGTAAAATATTAAACTGATACAGTATTATGAATAAAAATCATATTCATGTGTATTTTTTAAAAATTTGTGTTTAAATGCTGACAGCTGCTCATTTCATGATTTTAAATTTTGATTTTAATTTGTGATGAATTATTTGTACATTAAACAAATATTTGTTTGTCTGTCTGTGAAGATTTATCACCATAACGGTAAACAAATTTTGTTGAGAATGCAACATTTTAAGAATTAAATAATAAAATAAAAAATTAAGGGATTTTATTTTTTACTACTTACATTTAAAATAATGAAATTTGAATTCTTGTAAATTTTTTTTTATTAAAAAAAGGATACAACTTTTATACCTACTTAACTTTTAGGTTCGTATACCTACTTACTTAAAAATTCGTTGATACTAACTACGCAGGAAAAATAGAGTGATCTGTATGCAAACACAGTAGTACTCTGCCCTAAGCCGATTCCAAGGAGGAAGCGTTAAAAGAAAATTTATTGCATTGAAAAGTCGTACGTAATTAATAAGACATTTGAAGTTGCGTGAAAATGTAATTTAGATTGTTTTCCGTCGGCGAGGGTGACGCCGCTTCCTGTCTTTAGAAAGAATCTTTACAAAGCGCGGATTATTTATATATGGTGGCTTTATATTAGCGTCTTTAAAGAACCAGGGGGGCATAATAAGAAAAGAATCAGCATCGATGTCTGAAGCGTCTTCCGGCGCGATAGCGTTGAGCGCTCCGCCGCAAAATAGCGGTCCACAATCGAATAAATTATCCCGACCCCCGAATCGAATCGAACATTCGATTCTTTTGAGACGATGCCAGTTTTAAAGAAGCGTCTTTATTAGTGTAAGCCAACGACGATTATCTTAAGCCGCCATTACATATTCAAATTGAAGTCATTTCGCTTTGTAGAAATTGACGCGAAATAAAATGAAGCCTTTGAAAGCGTCTTTGCATTAATGCTGTCGTAATGAGATTTTTCGAAGACGTTAAGGTCATTTTCTGAATACGTTTTTGAGGTTTTTATTGCACTTGACTCTATGGGAATGGTTCAATTAAGGCTGTTTTACTTCTTGAATTTACTTACTTCTTACTTTTATTTAAAATGTAATTACTTAATATTTCTATTCTATATCCTATAATATAGCTATAAAATAAAGTAGGTATTTTATACTCAATTTTATAATATTCACATATTATAAAATTTAAACGCTTACGTTAAAATATGTCTGACTAAACAATATGTTATTTTAATCGTGTAAATTAAATGACGCATCACCGTTGGTCGTTCCACTTTTCGCTCGAGTGATTTGGGACTGAATCCGAAAAACATAATTTTTGCGCGACTGACCAAAGATTTAACATTTAGATACCGCAGCCAACTCTTTGTCAACGGAACCTTGGGTACCCTTCTTTAGAATTTAATTTTTAAATGAGTCCATAAATAATGTTAGCATGTTTCCAAAATATTAATTGTTTATGGTAATTTTGAATTTGTGTTAATAGCTATTGGTAGCAGAATAACTATTAAAAATTCGGAAATATTTACGATTTTTTTTTTATGTTAAGGATAAGGGAATAAGGATCATGAAAAAAAATCTCAAACATAGCTTTTTTATCATATCTCGGGAAAGGATAGAAGTATTTGGAAAAGTAAGGAAATCACAAAAAAACATTAAATCCGTATATTTGTTTATTTATTGATTTTGAGGTGGTACGAAGTTCGCCAGGTCAGCTAGTACTGTATAAAAGTAAAATAAAAACAAAAATGTATTATTCTAGCTAGCTAATTAAATAAATTCATCGCGGGCAGAAAAGAAAGCAACTCGAGTACATTGATATTTTGAATAATAAAAGGCGAGCGGCACGAGCCGAGGCTACGAATTATTATGAGTAACACAAACATAAGTCAATAGCCTGCCGGGGTGGTCAATATTGGATTAGCTGCCAAAAGGAGCCAAAAAGCAACGTATACAAAAACCTTTTACGGCGGTTAGACCTCCGGAAAAATATTTATAAAACGCTTGCATTATGAAGAGTGTGCTTATCTTCTTCTGTTCCGTCTTCATGAAGTGTTTCTTTAACAATTTAACAAATGTTTTATATAGTTGCATATATTTTGTCTATAATAAATTTTACTGTGTATCTTTGTATACTGGTACACAGGTACACAGTAATTAGTACTCACAAGTACACACAGTTAGACGGTTGTAATGATTGGTGATTACTCTACCCATTTGCACTATGTCTAAAATTACCAGAACATTTGCATGCTTTCATACAATTTTATATGGTCATATAATTCTCATATGTTTTCATACAATTTTTAATTTTTATACATTTGTAGTTTAGTGTACTGTCAGCCTGTCATCACCTTAAATTAAATAAAAAAACTTTGCTTAGGTATTGTTGCCCGAGGCATCGAATCCTTTTGTATCAAATCCCGATTTGAAATGGTTTATTCCTTTTAATAAAAAAATTATAATTTCTTTGTAATCCCCCAACTTTACAAATTATATCTAATCAGACTAAAGTTTAGAGATTTTTGATTAATAAATGTGAAGTTCTTCATTTTTTAATAGAAATGATAATGTTTAACTTCTATTATTTTTAATAATAAAAAATCCGCTTCCACAATATACAATAGTGCTAAAGGGTTGGGAAACAAGCCGTTGTTTAAACAAAGTATAGAATAATATAATCAGAAGTGAAGAAATAGAAATCTAACGAAAAACCAACAAGAGCCGGGCGAAAATTTGCTTAGGCCAGCGTAATAAGTGGTCAGGCTAGATACCCAGACGAGGGATAGCCCTCCCATTGTCTGTCCGAAACCGCTCGTGAGATTAAAGTTTTATCAGCAGGAATACTCGTATGTAAAACAAATGAATTTAAGCTTTTGTTGTAATAATCTTTCTTTTTCTTTATTTTGCATTCGCTTCTACCTTTTACATTCATTAAACTAAGTCAACAAACTCAAATTCGTCAAAGAAAATCAACAAGCCCAAACCAAACGATCGTATTGATTTATTCAGACCTCTTGTTCTGATTAAGAAAATCAAATACTTTCTTCCTAATAGGGTATTCTTTTATTTTGCCAATTTACTTTTTCTCATTTCGTCTGCACGCAGCTGTCGTTGGACTTATTAAGACGCACCTGTCAATCTTCTCGAGTTACAATTTTTATTTCTGAATGCTTCCTCATCTCGACACTTTCAACGACCTCGGTATCGAGCACCATTCAAATTGATATTTCTTTATATATAGTATGTATAATTGTATACTTATAAAATCGTTTATCCTCACTGACTATCAACGCATTGCCAAAACTATCAAATCTAGAAAGCTGAAATTTGGAATTTTATAAATTAAGCTTATAGAAGGAACTTGTAGAAAGGACGTTTGAAAATGTCAACTCTATACGAAGCCGGATAAGTATACAATATTACAAGTCTGAAATGCAATTAAGGCTTTTTATAGTATTTCGCTGTAATTCTAACTAATTTATACTTATTGAATTTTGAACCATATAAAAATAATTTTAATTATTAAAGCGATAGAGATGTGTCTATTAAATTCTTCACAACGTCCAACACGAATGTTACATCAACACCCTGCGCCGCATAATAGAAAAGCAATCCTAAATAAACATAGTCCCGAATCGCTCTCCACAAGGGCGTCCACACTTTTGATTTTCGATTTCGCCCACTACATTAATTCTGTTCATTAAAAATGCCATCAAGTCGGCCGTTAACGAAGTGGTGTGCAATTAAAGTCGCCGCTGACGTCAGAACCCTCCGAGAGTGCTCCTTGAGGGTCTTTCATCGAGAACACCTTGAGATAAAGTCGAATAGAAAAATTGACTACTGATCGATAATAACCAAGCTATACCGTAACCTGTCGAAACACGGTAATAATAGTACAATATTATAAAAAGAGAGCTGGTTGTAAGTTGATTTATATGTGGAGGCTGTGGTGGAGGATAATCTCCAATTTGGAAAAATCTAAACTTTGTCGAGATGGACATTTAGCTATCGCATTATGTATAATTTCTGACTTGTATAAAATTATGTGCCTATACGTAGGCAGAAAATAATACATATCTTAGAGAAAAATGGATGAAAAAAAAAAAGGATTATGTAATAAATAATGCGAAAAGGTATTTTTAAAATAACATTATATGCATTACCTGCATAAGGCTTTCAAATTACATGTTATTATTGTTTAAACATTTCAAATTTTTTTACTTTGAAGTACTGAACATGACTGTAAACGATCTTTGTTATGTGTCAAAATCGCGTTATTGTCGCCCGCATAACAGCATTAAGGGGATCGAGATAAAACAGACGCCCATTAGTAAAGTCCTCAAAAAAAATCGACGATGCTATCGTGAGCGTTGAGGTGGCAATCTAATTTTTTTCCTAAATCGCAGTCAATCACGAGAGAAATGAGCCTAGAAGCGATCGTCAAAGGAGCTAATGTTGATTGGCTTAAAAGCGTTGTGCCTTCTTTGGTGTTTTGTAAATGTGTTCCTTATTTGTATTACTGTGGAGTATGTTTTGTTTTAATAGCTTGTTTATAGATTTGTTGCAGCCTAATCTTCGCGTGTCACTATTTAGATATCGGTAGACGTGACGAAGATATATTAGTTTCCAGTTTCTTCACGTGGTGCAAATTACGTTGCTTATATTGTCGATAAGTTCATCAATAGAAATATGATGTTGTAAACGCTCAAACTATAGATTCATTTATCCTGCTGTGTGTGTAAATTGGAAACTAAATTTTGTCTCAACTTTTATTCATCTGCTTTGCAATAAAGTGTTTTGTCATGCGTATAGAATCTGAGGGTGGCAGAATCGCGAATCGCGAAGGTGTCTCAATCAGCATAAAACAAAAGAAATCAATAGCTCCCCTCGCGGCAGGCGGCTGACAAAGAGCAGAGATTTCTTTTCACAATTAACCACCCCGGGAATGTGAGGGTGCTGATAACCGGACCTATTTTAAGACGACTTTTTTTTCATAAGTTTTTCTCTAAAACGTATACCTAATCAATTCGTTTCCATCTGTGCTGAAAATTTATTTCAATCCGAAAGGTTTATCCTTTTAGTACGTTCTCGATCCTAATCCCACAATCACACGGAGTTTACAACTGGATCAACGTCTAATGTACTTTCGCAATGGACAGTTCGTGATGTTGAATACAGAATGATCATGACAGGAGTGTTTCTAGACAGCGAAACTCTCAATAGAAATGAAAACATTATTAAAATAAACTCACTTTTAATCTCTGTTCTCGTTGTAGAGTAAGCAGATTTTATCGAACTAACTCTGTTTCAATATTTAATAATCCGCCGGTAACGAGGTCCGGACGTTCCGTATTTAGAAAAGTTTAAATTGTCTGCTGTTTACGATTCGCAACCTTTCAAATTTTATCCAATCCAATCAAAGTACTAAAGCAGCTTTCAACAAAATAGTGATTATAATTCGGTACATTTGTAATCAAAGTCGGAATATGTAAGTATCCTTAAAAATATATATGTATATGCATTTTAATTGCAGAGCTTAAGAATCCCCCTTGTTAGCATGGGTCAAGTAAATTTGACGAGAGCTTATTGTAACTGCCCGTTAGAATGGGCTGTTTGTCTTTTGTCTAATGGACGACCGACTCTTGCATATTATGTTTAATTAGTGTAGGATGCAAAATAAATTAAATATATCTATATTGCTGGTTTTAAAAATTGTGTCTTAAATATAGATTATATATGTTATTAATTTATTGATATCAAATATCACTGCATTCCAATGTCATAAACCGGCTCCCATCTGGCAGCAGAAACCAATTCCTTACTTCAAGACTTACTGCCCTATTACCTCCTTATTTTTATCCTTTTTACTAACAATGTGGGCAACAAACACAACTTGCATACCCAATTGCAATCCAACTTGCACACCGCATTGACTGCGTCAGATTTTGATGACTATCTACCATAAAAAAATGCTGTCCTTGACATAAAATAAACTTATTTGTAGTTACCCTACTTAAGAGCATTGCAGCACTTAGAATCTACGTAATTGTTGGTATCTTTTATATACGAAATTCAAAAATTGAACGCAAAAATTGTCCAATAAATAACAGCAAAGTATCGACAAGTGATTAGGAGCGCAGTCGCAGACAGAGGTCAGCAATAAAGTGACCGTCGTCAGACGCTGCGTCACGTCCAACCGCGAACGACAGCTGAGTAGATGCGGTGGGACCCTCGTTTTGTGTGCTACGAATCAGTTTTATTGACTCTTGCGGTCGCTCCTCGCCTGGTGACACTTTGTGTGATCGAAAGTGAAAACGAGAGGTTTCTTTTTTTATTGTTGATCTGTGGTCATGGTCAGCAGACACAAGCAGCCCATAATTAACAAATATTTTCTTTCTTATCTTATGTATTTACTTACTAACTATTAAACTAGCTCTCCCAATAAAACTAACATCATGCAACAAAATCGCATTTTTGAACCTTTAATTTATAATTGATTAATTTTATTAAATTAATAAAAGCTTCAGTTGAATAGATTATATTTATCAAATAAATACAATCGGACTGTAGACCGATATTCTGAAATTAAACTCTTACGGACCCTAATACGTTAGGAAGTTATAAATATCATTCATATTTCAAAGTCGCCTGCATCTGGACAGCCTATTAAGACCAAGGCTTAAATTTATTAATCGAGGGTCAAGTACATAGATGAGGACATTACTTACTTTGAATTAGTATATCAGTAAAATGATAGATCATAGATGCTGTCTACGTATAGGAGTTAATTGTGAAATTTGTATTAAAAAACAGACACAACAAGGGTGTAAAATTGTCACATTCCCTCAACGTTCCCTTTGCGACAGCCCATAAAACGCAAATTCGGCAATAAAAGAACACCCCGGCAAAACAACCTTCCTGGACACTGACTCAATACAATGCCCGCCATTCGAGTTTGGATTATTGTATTTTTCCAGTACTCGAAATATTTAAGAAAGGAATTAATGAATCTTAGTTGGGTAGCTGACTAATATTGAACCTTATACAATGAAACATTAGGTTGAAGGTGTCGAAAATTTGAATCTGCGGAAAGATTCGTTTAACAATGAAGGCTCTAATTAGCTGTCAAGGCTGCAGACTAGCGTGCGTCCGATTGTCTGTCCCAGAAATGGGAATTATTCAAAAGATGTCTCCAGTGATTTCTTCGTTTTGTTCACTGTTTAACCAGTGTATACCCCCAAAAAATCCAGAGGGACGCGGAACACAATCAATCTTTTCTTTCACACTTTGCAAATAATCCCTAAGAGATAATACAGACTGGATTTTTCTCTTGTTTTAAATAGAATTATTTTATATTTGTGTTTCACAGAAAATTCTAAAATAAATTTCGTGTGATGATAAATGTTTGTGGCAGTCAAAATGAATCATGAACAACAAACTAGTACGCATTCAAAAACAATTACGAGGGCGCGATTTTGGGTGGCTGCCTAATTGGTATGAGATTTGCAAGTGTTTCTAATTGCAACGAAATTTGCGAACCCAAGGCGATCAGTCACAGCGCCATCAGGTTAATTAAACCATTTGTCTACTAAGTTCCGTTTCGATGCTGATGTAAACGAAATGAATGTTCTCATTCTGAAAAAAATCATACATATTCGGATCATTTATTTTGTAACACGTTCTGTCTAATAAATTAAGCGATTTTTGTCAATATTTCAAAAAAATAGTTTTGCTCTACAATCTATTATTTAATTAATTAGTAATGTATGCATAGGTACTCCTATTAGCTTAATATCCGAATGAGAAGCAGGCTTTACCCATGTGCTTATCGGATGAAAAGTATTTTTTATAAAAATAAAATTTCTAAAGAAAAGCATCCAGTCCAGTAAGTAGATGGGTGAATCAGCTACACATATTTGTAATATTCAAAACCGTTTTTTCCTTGTCACGATTCACGATTCGCTTGTGAATACGTAGCATTTTTTCAAAAAGGTTCATTTTCATTAGCACCATCGGCTCACATATTTGTCATAACCTGACGCAGCCCTCGACCTCTTGTTACGGATTCTTATTTTTCACGCTTTTTTTATTTGCGTTATCGTCGTTTCGTTCATTATCACCATTAGGGCCTTTTTCACCAACTACAAGTGTTGATTAGTTACTTTTAGAAATATTTTTATGTTTTATTAAATTTTGCACTCGGTTTAGTGCATCCTTCGATAGGCGATTTTTTTTATTATTTTCTTTTTTATGTTTGGGACTTTTACCGTACAAACAAAGGTAAGTAAGTATATCAGCTAAAATATTCCCGGTGACAGGTGACTTTAAATGACGGTTAACCTACTTAACAGATGGTGTAAGAGGCCCTTAGCTGTACCATAAACATTTACAAAAGCTTTACAAGAGCGTCTGTTTTAGATCTTTAGATTAGATATTAAGGTTTATTTATCCAAAGAGAACAGCTGTAACAAAAAATAACAAATAACTAAACAATAAAATATAATAGGTAAGAATGTATAATATGCTTAGTGTATGAGAAACAAAGTAATTTATTACAACAGGAACTAAGGTACGAATAGAACGTCGGAATTGAAACGGTTTCACTATTTGGGTTCTCTTTACATAATCAAATATTCGTTCACTCGCTCGAGCGCGCTCGCCGCTCAATGAAGATTCATGCTTGCACTGCTGTGTCTAGACGGCACATATATAACTCTGCCAGACTCTTTAATGTGGAGCTTTACATATTTAAGGCTCCCGTAATAATCGTGATTGACTTTTCGAGCGATAGATAGCTCTAACAAATTTTCTACGGTCAATTGTTTAATGAAATCGCTCAAAGTAGCTTAATACGATCAACATTATTATGTACCGCGACGTAAACAACATCTTATTAAATTTGTTAACGATGCATCATTACAAAATACGGCTACATACTAAGGAAGCCTTCATGGAAATTGCTTTCAACCGAGCATAAATATCTATTAGGTATCCAGAGATTAATATTTTCCATTGAGGGTATAATAAATAAAACGTTCGAGGGTTTGTCTAAGAACAAACATGCAGGCTCCTCGACAAACAAGGGTTGTTAAGACGAGGTAGTTAACAGTAAAATGGAGATTTCAGACTATTTACATTTCTTTCTTCGATGAAAATATATTTACGACTAGCTGAACCCGGCTTCGCGTGCGCATTGCGATGGGACGCTCACGGTATAGGACATTGCTTATACTTACTCTATACTTTAATTTTTTTTAATTAAAAATATTTTATTTCATAATTTTAAAATAAAAATATTTCGTATTGTTATTTTTCTAAGTTACTTCTTGTAATATCAGCTATCTTCAATGTGGTTTCGAAAAATTAGCCGGAATAAACAAACAAAAATTTCGAAATTTTTGTTTGTTATCCCTTGATACATATTTAGTAAAAAGCAATTATTTCGACATTACAAACAGACACTTCAATTTTATTTATTATTAAGTAAGTATAGATGATGCTTTGTAAAACAATCGTAGGGAACATTTTTTTTTAAATTCCATAACGCATTTATTTTCGCTTCTCTCCCTCCGGCCCTAAGTGCAATAGGTGCGAAATGATATAGCTGCGGAGGTCCAATGTCAGACAATAGGTAGAATTCATACGGCTTGCGCGTTTTGAATGCAAACACCCTAATTATGGGATCGCCAAGATGGCGACTCGGCTTCCTTTTTCAAATTGTACTTTTAACTTCAGGTGTTCACGTTTCAATGGTTTCATTCAAACTTTTAATAGCGGAATACATGCAAACTTGCTTAGTTAGCTCATTTTAACTAATATTAATAATATTAATATATAAATGCGAAAGGGAATTTGTTTGTTACGCTTTCTATTCATCCTGAAATTTTGTATCTACTCTGTCGAAGGGATACAGAAAAGGACATAAGGTAGCTTTCATTCAGAAAAATAGTACTGTTCCCGAGGGATCATCTAAAAATAAAAATAAAATGTACTTACGTCTGACCTAAAAAAAGTTTCACGGACGAAGTCGCGGACAAAAGCTGTATATTGTCGCTTATATACCTTTTACCGGATGATAGTAAAGCAATGTATATAAACCCAAAGTGTGCCAATCGCCTACTAAGATTTTCTGACGGTGTCATGTCGAACCCAAGAAAATAATATGTGTGCGAGATGACTACTAAAAAATATATTTAAATTTAAAGTTGGCGCTTCGCGCTTTATTCGTACCGAAATAAAATCGTGCGAGATGACAACTAAACCGAAAAATTTCATTATGATCGGTTGAGTAGTGAGCCGTGTTACCGTAACAAACAAGCGAACACACAACAAGTAGTTGGTTCATTTAACAGTAATTTTAAAAATATTAAAACAACCAAACGCAAGATACTAAAATCGGAAAGATTTTTTTAAAGTTACTATATGGCCAGAGGCAAAATAATTCCGAATTAAAACGCGTTTTCCTTTGTAACTGCATCAATAAATTGTAAAGTTACATCTTTATCGCGAGAAGTAAGAAGGTAAATACTGGTTTCCCTAAACTTAAGCTTTGCTTCTTGGAAACTTAATGGCATTTCATTATATCGTTAGATAGGCTTAAGTCGGTCGGTACCGGCGCACGGTGAATTATGGTTATTTGAATTGTGCGAAACAAAATAAATTTAGTGAACGTGCTCTATACCGTTCTGCTCTTTGCATTTTTGAGTGCTTATTTCGAGTGGGATAAAAGTTTGCGTTATTTATGGGCCGCCTCTAAGATTTAATGTGAAGTCAAACAGCGATAATGTGACTCCCGACTGAATATTTTGCCAACTGAGACTTATTTATCTATTCACATTTGGTATTTGCACCTTTTCTATTTTTGAAAAGTATTTCCAAACAAATTATATTTTTGTGTTAATCATTTATAAACCTATGATTTATTTATTATATTATTTAATAAATAATAATGTAAGTAAATTACGAAAACCAAATTGTCCTTAATAATTTATAACAAGGCTCATTTCTCTAGTTCTAACCGTGAGCTCACCGTTCGTGTATTATTGCTTTATTATCCATAAGTAGACGAATTTCCGTATGTGACTGAGTAACTATAGACCCTCCCGGATTCCATCCTGTTACCCGAACCATTTAGTATAATGCGCGGTTTTGCCAGGATTGACAGCCGTATCGTTTCGCCCGTGTTCGCTACCCTAACTACTGTGGATTAACGAGAGTTTTAGTGTCCAATACGCGATTTAATAGCTCTAATGTCGAAGTTGACAATTAAATCTGTTTAGTTTTGTAAACTATACATAAGCATTATATGAATACATTTTATTTTACTTTATTTTATTATTTCAGAGACGCCATCAGCACAAATGCTATTTTTCCTTTTCAAAATCCAAGACGAACAGAAGAGCTGAGAAGCGGCGCAAACCGTCCACCGAGTGAGATCGGTGATCGGTTGAGCAGCAGACAGAGTTACTTTCACATTTATAATATTAGTATGTTACCCATATAAACCGAATATGAATATGAATACGAAGTACTATATATATACTATATCTCCTAGTACCTAAGTTGCATGCCCGACAGTGGTCTTTATATATTTCGGTCTTATAACACCTTTATAAATACATTATGATTTCTATAAATAATTGAATTGTATTGAAGTCATATGAATACATATATAAAATAAATTCGCTGTCCCTCTCTGTCTGTTTCTCACTTTTTCCAACGACTAATCCAACGAATAACGATTTATATTTATACTGTTTTACTAAAGTAAAGATCATAACACTAAAGCTATTCGACATTTACTTAATAAAAATATATAAGAAAATCAAATAACAAAAGAATGGCAAGAAGCCGATAATAAAATTATTAACACAAATTTTTGTTACCTAAGTATAAAATTTACAAATAAATTTATTTAAGTAGCCTAATTTATTAAGTTCATTAATTACATCGGATCATCGAATTAATTGTTATCATAACTCAGTTAAGCCGCTCCGTATAACCTATTTATTTGAGGATAATAACCTCATAACTGGTAGGAGAACAAGACATGTTAAGGGTTTCGAACGCTCGTGTAGCGAAAAGGGCGGATTAGGTCGACAGTAAAATTTGTTAAAGAGGTGGATACGGGTTCCTCGCGGCTATATACATGTCCAATATAACATGACCTTTGAAATTGGACAAACCCACGTCCCTTCATCAACAATAGTTAATAAAACGGGGAAGTGGGGTATGTCAAAATACAGTAGCTATATACGTAGGTGCCGCGGACGGGCCGGCAACTATCTTCCACTTGCAGACACGAACACTATAATCCCCGATAAAGCCCGCACATTTACATTCAATTCAAATTCAGGAACAACTACTACTCCGTTCTGATTGCCTGGTGCTTGTTAATGCTGATTAAAATGTCATTGTATATAAACATTTTCTCTCTAGTTACTTTTGGCTATGTGGTGATGTCATCACAATAACTATAGCATATTTTAAAAGGTTAATTATATCATAGACATTCTGAACGAGTCTGCCTTCGTCTGCCTTATTAATTCCCAATAAGAATAACAATTTCATTTATTGCTACCAAAAAATATAGATTGCTCTTTTTCTACTTTACTCACTCTTCGATACTGTGTTGCTAGGCCTCAGGCACTTAGGTGCTACCGTACTTAGCAAGCTCTAGTTAAAACCGTATCTATCAATAATACCCTATGGAAGGTTAAATTCGAGATACGAGGATATTCGAATGTCCACGTAGTATACACGATATTTTGTGTATATCTGATGTGTTTTTGTCTTTTTTTCTGAATCTCGATAAAAGTAGATATAATGCTGAATATAATTTTTTAAACAAATGTTAATTTTTAATTCAATCGATAGAAATAGTCACTGAATGTTATTTGGCAAGGCATAAAATTGTATGTAAATATTTAGATACGCTATTTAGTTGAAACTTTTTAATTGTAAAACTAGAAAAGCTATTTGAAAAGAAACGTGGAATACACAAAGTTAAATATTTCAAAGGCAAAGGGCACTTAATTGAGTTTGTTCAGGACAAAACAAAGAGTGTGAAACTTTTTAAATTGTGCCGGTGAAGTGTTGGCAACATGTTGATCTTGTCCAACTGTTCTAAGTAGGGGGTCGACAGTCGACTACCTGAAAGCCCAAGTTAATATTTTCTTTGCAAAGTACGTTGTCGCTGTACAGACATACCTTTTGCTGGCTCTTCAACTCTCAAATATACGAGTATGGTTTACTTACATATATTATAATATAATATATAATATAATATATATAACTTATAATAACCTTATAATAACTTATAATATAATTTTATTATTCTCTGATAATGTTGTGCTTTCCTGTAATTTAAATTCATACTTGTAATGGTCCTTTCTGTGTGTTGTATGTTGTGTTTGAGTATGTCTTTAGTTGGTAAGCCTTTTAAAATAAATAAATAAAATAAATAAATATTTTTTGTCTAATATGCATGCATAACTGCATGCAAACCAGTTAAAATTTCTTTTCTAACTGGTTTCCTTTTATATATATTCTACTAGCTGACCCTACAAAAGTTGTTGCCAAAAATAAAAAAATAAATTGGCTTGGACCACCCTTAATATTTAGGGGTATGAAAAATAGATGTTGGCCGATTCTCAGACCTACTCGATAAGCACATAAAATTTCATCAAAATCGGTCCAGCCGATTCGGAGGAGTTTGGCAACAAACACCGCGACACGAGAATTATAATTACTTTACTATATCATTTATTAGATATTAGATCATTTATTTATATATTAGATAGTAAAATAAATGAAAACAATATTGGAACAGTCTAAATTAAGACTAATGGACAAACACTAATTCTAATTAGAATTCTAATATATTCTCTGTTACAGTGCAATAGGCCAGTATCTCTAGATTTTTTTATTACATCATTCAACGTGTAATCTTGACGAAAAAAAAACTTTCAACATAACAATTCTGCGAAACTCCAACTTTTTTATTATCGTTTGATATTTCTATTTCACCTATGATAAAACGTTACGACCATGGCACAGGAACGGAGCAGAATATTTATTCGATTTTTCGTTATTTACAAACTTCGGTTATAGAGATGGTACATTACGATCAAACAAGGTATTGGTGGCTTCCACCCTTCAAATTTATAGATTGTAGTTTTGTTGTCACATCCCAGGTAGCAATAAAAAGGAGCTGAACTTACAGTTGGTTTGAGCGCATAACAAACACACATTTTAATAACATTATAACATGAAAATTTTATCTTTTATGTATATATGGCAAGCAATTCTAATTATTGTATGATTTTACAATGTGGCTACTTGTTACCTCTTGAATACACTTACCTAAGCTTAGAGCTATCTAGCTGCAAACTATCTTCATACTCAATTTAATCAAAGTTTGATTAGTAAATAACTGCGTTTGGTTGCTCTCATTTCTTTTTAAAAGTTAATATGGTAAAAAAATACAACTACATTTTGAAAAAAAAAAAATTTTTTTAATCACAACTTTTTTTTAAACTCGATTTGATGATTTGATTCATTTAAGTAAGTAAAATACTTAAATAAATCAAAAGCATTAAAAATAAATGCCAAAGTAGAAGTATCAATAACCATTGTTTCATGGCTGGAAGGGAAATCAACAATTTAATTAATTGATTAGCTGAAGCTTTCGCCTGAAACAAGCATCAAGTTGAGAAAAGTAGCAAGATTTATTTTACTTTTGGCAATAATTAACGTACAGAATGAAAAATCTTTCAAAACTTCCAGCAAATTTCTGTATCCGGCGCTTATTCCCTTTCTTTAAATTGGCAAATTTTTCTTACAAAAACTTTTTGATTCACCCTTTCTTTGGCAATCAAGCAATTCTTACGGCGCCCATGCGCCCACTGCGACACAGAGTAATTTAGTGGAGACTTTTTATATAATTTTTGTGATGTTACTGCTAATTTTTTTTTATTATTTACAAGTTTAATTGTATTACAATGTTTAAATTAAATTTTAAATTTTAGTCTTTCAAATGTTTGTGAAAAGTTTAAATCTAGTTTTCCACGAGAAAGAAATACTTATAAATTATTTTATTTTATTGTTCATTTCTTGTATATTATTATTTACATCATCGTTAATTTATATATTATTATTTTTAATCGTATTGGCTTTCAAATTGGTCTTGTATTTTTAATTTTAACCGTATTGATTTTCAAATTGTTCTTGTTTGCATTGCAAGTTAAATTTTATAGCGGGTACTCTGTATTGCAATATTACACTATACCACAAAATCTTACAAACACAATAGTAATGGGTGCCGCGGCAAATACAATTAGGTTAATTAATGAATTAAGACTCGCCGAGTTTCTTTATCTTGTTATTAATTTGTCTAAGCCGCGCTACCCAGACGTCTTACAAATGAGACTTGCTCAAATATTTGTTAAGACCGCACCGATTTACTTAATTTAAAGGGAATCTTGGAAATTCTAGATTGATTTACGCCAAATATGATTATAAAGTTTAATCAATTATAACAGTATAGTTTTATTGTCACATTTGCGTCAACACATTGGAGTTTAAAATGAATAGTAGAAGTTGGTCGTTACTACCTTTTACCATTGACGCTCGAAAGCAAGAGTCCGCCATGATTCTGTCAAAGGCGTTCTTTCTTTTGTAACGCAAATTCCATTGTATTATTTGATGGTCACATAAAAAAACTATATAAATTCAATGCAATAGCAATGGCGATGGCAATGGCGTTGGCGATGGCGATGGCGATGGCGATGGCGATGGCGATGGCGATGGCGATGGCGATGGCGATGGCGATGGCGATGGCAATGGCAATGGCAATGGCAATGGCAATGGCAATGGCAATGGCAATGGCAATGGGCAATGGTTACTGCCGCCCTGCGTGCCTGACTGGCTGGCCAAACTACTACTAAACGCAATGTCACTATACTTGAATCAATTACAAGTAGTCTCATCCCAAATAAAACATAATAATAATACTTTAAATAAAGGTGAATATTTTTTTTTTAATAAGGTGTCGAACTAAATCTTAAGACAACAATAAATGTCGTATAAAGAGCAGTATTAATCAGGTTCCGGATGCAGTATGATTTGAATATAAAGCATACACTCGCTCATGAGGTGTTTGGATGGGGTGTGTGAGCCCATCATTAGTCATAAGGAGAGAGGTTCAAACCCGAACGTGACCAGAAGGTTGATGGGACAAAACTCTTATCGTACTATACTACCTTAGAAAAGGAAAAACATTTCATTCAAGATATTTTTTTTTTTATTAATGGGCGAGTAATTTTATTTTAAATGAATTTAAATTACTAATAAATTCATTTATTATATTTATAGGTTTGTCCTGGCTGACTGTCAACGCAATCAAAACTACTAAATCTAGAAAGCTTAGGTTTCTAGGTTTATTTTATAACGTAAGACTGGATTTTTAAAATTCCAACTCCGGTTCGTGAACTAGTAGTGAACTAGTGAACCAACACCGGGTTGCTAGTATTTTATAAATTAAGTTATTAAAATTGTACATTCAAATCGATATCCAAAAATATTTTCAAAGTAATTTTTAAAATGTGATTAGTATTTGTTGTAGAACTAGTAATATATATTTAAATTTTAAGACCATAAAAAAATTCAAAAATATTTTAAATTATCCAGAGATGTAGTTAAATTGAATAATTAAAAGAAAATAACGATAACTCTCCCCTACAACGGATAATATAATATCTACTGAAAATTTAATAATAAAATAGGTAGGTAAGTATATGTATGCAATCAGCTATAACACTTTCCCCAGAGGGATTATGAAAGAAAACCCAGAAAGGATGACAATTGAAACATCGTGCGTCGTTTTGGAATGGACAAAATTTAAATATACTATTCCGAACCAGTGGTCAGTGGATTCGAGTGTTATTTAGATGAACATCAAATTTGTCCATTTCTTTTTCGGGGAAATCCCTTGACATTCAATTCAGAATGTTATACATAGTATGGAGAAGATTTTTAACTTTATCGTATGATAAGTTATATTATATTATATTTTTGATAAAATGTATTTTTCTTATTTTTACTGCTTTGCAATTTACTTATTTTTACTGCTTTGCAACATTATGTATATTTCTATAATGTAATATTATATATTGTTTGACAATAAGTTGTTAAACTTTTATATTGAAACAAAGCATTTGGTTATTTAATAATCTAATTATTTAATAATTAATTAATTATTAATTAATTATTTAATTATTTAATAGACCTTAGCAGTATCTATTACAAATATTTCTAGCGTGGAGTTTTAAACAAGATCTTGTGTGGCAAACTTAGCTACAGTAAATAAAATCACGAGATTAAGTTAGGAAAGTTAAACAAGTTGCACTTTGAGTGCCATAAGTTATGTGATCTGATGTCATTTTCATTAACTTTAATTTAGTAATATATGCTAGAATCTAATTTCTTTCACAAAAAATAAGTATAGGCTTATCCACAATAAATTAGAATCATAGGCGCATTGCAATTCGTCACGTGCGTTTTAGTCCGTAGAAGGAGTCGAATCAGTGCGGTGGTAAAAATCAAATTGAGTGGTCGATAAACAGTCCCCGACTGATGGGGTGAGATCGTTTCAAATTTTGATTACAGCGAAAAGTGTTACTTATTCTCAAATAAAAAATGCTTCGGGAAAATTTTTGCTGATGTCGATATTGTTATGGCGGGTTTATGTTGAAAATTGGGGGTACGGTTATTGCATGTCATTAGGAATTATGGGCTTCCGAGCCACGCAGGAGAAAAATTTGTCGGCGGTGAGATGGCGCAACCATTTTTCTCGATAATGTAATTATCGGAAATTTATACTGTACCCACATTTTTTACTGGAACTTTTTATTGAGAGTTTATAAATAAATATGTTTTATGACATCTTATTTTTTTATGATTGTCTTTAAATGTGTTATTTTTTTTTAAATTATCGACAAAGTTCAACTGAACATGTGCTGCCAAGAGTATCGTTACATGTGAAACAAACAACTGAAAAATTATGCCGCATACGTGCTTCCCATGTCCCATAAAAAGGCACCGGGACTTATTTCATATAGTTACGGGCCCATAAAGCATAAAAGGCATTCAAATGTGATGTTATTTTGCCGCCAACACGGGGTAATTTATTTCCGTGCGATTCATAATTTTCTTTTATTCACTTTATGTTGATTTTCCTTCTAGAATAAGTACTCGGTAACGATAATATTATTTCAACAGCCCCATGCGTCATGTGTGCTTAGGCCCGTTCCGATGTTTTATTTTCTTCTTATTTATTATGCGTACATGCATTTTCATCTTTTCATTTACCTACGGAATTCTTTTATGAATTGTGTGAACCTGTTCAATTACAATTTACATAACTAATTTTACTAATTTTATTTTATTTTAGTCCTTTAAAGGTCGCATTTCATCGTATCAGTATACCTCAAATATTTCATCTTATCGAGATAAAAAATAGTCATATCCATAATTATGGAGTATATATAATAGAGTTTGAAATGATTTTTTTCGACAAAGAATGCTGAATTATATATTTACAATTGAATTTCAGATTCAAATTGCTGATGTTACTTATATATAACTTATATAATATATAATTTTACAATCTCAATAATGCAGCCCGTTTGGCGACAGTTACCAACTTATTACAGAAAAACAGTGTTTCGGGGAACGAATAAGGGATGTTAGTGCTTATTTTCCTAAATCTTACTAATATTCCTTTTTCTTATCTAAGTTCTTTTTTAAATAATATTGTGTAGATGGCGCAATATCTCTAACACTTCAGAGATATTCTAAAATAAAAAAAAATACAACGTAAATATACCTAACGCATAACATAACGCATTCGTGTGACAATTCTGATTTTACTCCCATAAATTGTCATACCACGGGCTTATATTTATTCTTAAGGAATAAACTCCAAAAACCAAGTTGTTTCAGACTCGCTACTTAAGTTTTATAAAAGGCGTAAGTTTTAATAAATGCCTCCCTTCTTCTGATCTGTTTACACATGTATTCCACTAAAGTCGAAGTCGTTTAATATAAAGCGTTGTATGCGGAGCGGGGTTATGGGCGCGACCCACGCGCTAAGCCGAATATTATGAGACGATGGCCTACGCAGGTGCCGCTAAACATTCAACTTGCAAATCTAAGACTGTTATTCTACTTACAGTTGTCAGTCACGTCTTGGCAACATAAGGGCGAATTTCATATTTCCCTGTTTATACATAGGAAATTATATTTTCTGTGTGCAACTCAGTTTTGTATAATTTAACCCTATAATTGTGACTTGTCTGTTTTATTCTAAACTAGACCAATGCTCCTCGGCTTCGCTCGAGTACAATTTGGGAAGTTAGTATAAATGTGGAATAATATGCATTAATATGTTATATTATAAGTTAGCCAAAATTTTTTTTCTTACAGATAATTTTTTATATCTTACAATTTTCTAGTATATATTAGGTATATATTTTTTAAATAAAATTGCATGGTAGCTTAGAAATCAGATTATACGAAAAAAGTAGACAGAATCAATAATATTAGACTATTGGTTTTTGTTTTTATTATTTCTGGAGATTAAATATTTTATTTTAATTATAATAATTTAAAAATATCTTATAGGGGAAGCAGGGGGAATAACGCTCACTGGGTAATGGCGCTCACCACTGTAACTCTGTCAAAATAGAACGTAGCAACACGCCACGTCGCGTGAAGCGTGAGGGGAGAGGGCATCTAACAGATAGGGATGCAAACGGACAGTCGGCTCGCGTCATGTGACCGTGAAGTGCGTTTCTTCATTTGCGGCCGTACTGATCTAATTTTTGGTTGGGTGTTTTTTGTCGGTAAGTCTAAAATTTTAATGCTTATTTAATTATTAATTTTACTTTTCTAAAAAAAACTATTCTATTTTGTGATGATGCTATCAATTTTCCACAATTGTGTACGATTTTTTTTTAATTTCAAATTAATTACAAAACGACGGTTTGGGGTTATACCGCTCATCTGAGCGCCATTGCCCCTTACTGACTTATTTTTTTATTGTTGTAGATATGCTAAGAAATCGTCAAAGGACAACCGCTAAAGCGGCTTGGACCGAAGAAGACCTTCAATCTGCTAAAACTGCGATTGAAGGTTTGTCCAAAAGAAAGGCTGCAAAATAATATACCATTTACTTTAGAAAAATTAAAACATGAGCAATCCAAGACTAGTGGGTCAGAAGGCCGTTTTCATCCAACAGCAAGAAACTGAAATTGCTGAACAAGTTAAGTTACTGGGTTCTCTATATACTATGGACTCAATGTCGCAGATTTGCTTAAAATTGTTTATAAATATGCTGAGAAATTTACAAGATTATAATTTATTTTAGAAGAAAGTACTTCAGAGAACGAAGATGAAGAGCACCTTTGCGAAGATGACAGTGATGACGAAATGAATGTGGATGATGAAAATTATAACAAATGTATTATTTGCGAAGAATTTGGAAAAAATAACGGGTTGTGGTATCGCTGTACCATATGTGGACTGTAGGCTCATGCTATATGTTCAGAATGGTATTCGCCAGATGGATAGATCTGTGATTTATGTGTCCAAAAATAAAATATTACTATGTACATATTTCTACCTATAATAATAATTATTATTATTTTATATTATATAATAATAATTGAAGTTGATTTGACATCGAAGACTTTACTATATTTGTTAAATTGAAACAGGCAAATCTTACGTACAAATGGGGATAATTGATGCTAATTTGTGATTGTAGACTTTACTTTTATTGTATAAAGTTAATCTCATTAATATTTCTTTAATTAAAACGTATCTTACTCATTATATTCCAAAAAACATGTTTGAGCGTCATTACCCCGTACCCTGAGCGGCATTACCCAATGTCAGGGGGAATGCCGCTCAAACGCGTTTTTTTTTAAATGTTTTCCTACTACTAGTAGGACAAAGATATATGCTTTTCTTGTTGAATTGTTTATTACTCGATAGTTAAAGACTTCGTTGTTTTTCTTAATTTTGATTTATAATAAATAATTTAAAAAATACAACATGTTTTCCTTAAGTGAGCGCCATTCACCCTTCTTACCCTACATAAGTAATAGTAATTACACGAAAATTCTGTTTTCTTAAAAAAATAAATTTTAAGAAGTTTGTCTAGTGATCACTGAAGTCAAATGTAAACAATTGATTCAGAGGAGCGTGTACAAAGATAAAATTTATCTCCAAAGGTATGTTTGGTGTTCTGATTAAGGCATGACGTTTGTATCTCGCCCGGGTGGTCAGTTGACCGTGATAATTCGGCCGGGACTGAATGCGTTCACTGGTGCATAAAATATCTACCTCTGGCTCCCGGACTACAAACAGTCGGCGTGGAAAGCGCAAACTGGAAAACTCGTGCCATTACACTTCTCACCTGCTGGTCGCTTGTTTAAGGACTCGGGAAATAAGAAGAAAAGTTGATGTAAACAATTTGTACAAACACTGAATTCTAACTCATAAAATGCAAAAGTTTGTTTGTTTGTTTGTTACGCTTTCACGCCTTAACTAATAAACCGATCATCATGATTTTCATGATCATGACTCGTACACGTCACTGTCAGGGATAAGGAAAACTAAATAACCCTATTTAGTTTTCATCAAGGAAAAAGAATTGTTCTCGAGGGAACATCTAAAAATATAAAATAAAAATTCAGTGCCTATATGAGCACTAAAGATTGGATAAAATAATCTGTCTTTCATATTTAAATATAGTTTCTCTTAGAGGCGTATATTATTTGTGATACGTCTAGACAAGAAATGCATTTTCAGGGTTGAATTAATTATTAAAATTTTTAAGAACAGAAAAAATATGATAAAACATCTCCCCCGGAAACCTATTCATTTTCCATTTACGAACATACACAAAAAACGCGCCATCACACATTTCCGTTTCCTATTCTGGCGCGTCCGTTGATAGTTTTCCCATAAATGACCACCTCGGGCCTCGGTAATAAAACCGCCCACTATCTGCGACTTTTCCGATACACTGGCTACTGCGGACGCAGCTAACAATTATCTAAATAGCCATCTACATTCTTACCCCTTACATTTTATTATTACCGGTCAATTTATCCGAACCGCTCGGACGTTGTTCGCAAATCTCAGCGAATCGTCGGAATTCTGTTTCCCTAGATAAGAATGTTGGAAACTACCCGAAGATTATTAGACACGCGATCTTACTTTACCAGGTTTAGCGTTGACGTGTTATTCTTACGTAGAGCAGATAAAACATTCTCTTGGTATTAAAGTTTTATTTAGAGTACCTACCTTAACTTTTTCCGGACAAGATATTTTTTAGGATTCTTCTCGACTTGGATAAATTCACTTTTTATTTATCCAGATAAATCAAATAGATGTATTTGAAAAAATACCTATTTGTTAATAGTTTTGTATGTAATCACTTCATATTTTATTATAATACAAGCTTCGTAATGCACAAATAACAATATAAGTGTGGTTAGTCTTATTTCTTTAAATATTTTCTATGTGAATAAATAAACGCAATATCGACAAATATTTAAACTTTAAATTATTTAATTGTTAGTTAAATGAATTTGATTGAATGACTAGTATTGTTATTTATGCCACTGACACTGAATTTATTCCTTTCTGAGTTCCTAAGTTCCGTAAGGTCCCCAAGTTTCAATTTGAATTAGGATATTCATCACAAATCTTGGTGTGATAGAAGCAGTTTTCTCGGACACAATAGGTGGTGATTTTAAATAAAGACACCCCTCGATTGACAAACCTCCCTCTTGTGGTCTGTAGTTAATGTGCCGGACATTCCGAATTCAAACCTTGCTGCGTTACTTTTACAAGAAGATATAAGCAAAAAATAGAAGTGGCAATATACAATTTATTAAAAAAAATTTAAAAAAACTTTATTCTTTTGGTGTCCTTGCTACAGAGCTACGCTGCTACTGAGACTACTCCGGCACTCCATTATCCTGTATCCGCTCATGATCCAACCTTCGGTTAGCTGGTGCCACCCGGGTCTGGGATATAGTCTCGTGCCGAGCGGTGGAAAATCTTTACAAATCGTTACAAATAAATAAATAAATTCACACATTCCACACATCCATGACTCCGGTACAAAGGTAAAATGTTAATACATCAACATTTGCCCCTAGTGGGATTCAAATCCGCGACCGTTTGGTTAACAGCTAGGGTTACTAGCCATTAGACCAAACGTGTCGTAATAAACTTCTTCAAAGTTTTGCCTTCTAGTATCTTCTTAAGTGTATTTATCCAATAATACCGGGAGTCTGTCGATTGCTGACGCGCTAACGTCCTTCCTTACATTGTCTCGGCACCGATAGAGGGACTGCCCGAGCGAGACAAAAGAATCACATCACTCACCGCCTCCCACCCAGTATCGGACATCGGCACAATGATCATACACAACCGTTATTTGTCTTGTGGATTAACTTGCTTATCATGGATCTGGTCGACATCAACTTATTACACTTTTAAGTCTTTTTTATATGTTTATATATTTTACAGTTACTTTCATTGCTCTTTTAATGCTTTACAAGCAAGCTGACATCCATTATGCTGTCGATCCTGGTAGTGCCAGGAAACCAGGTCTGGAAAAATATCTAAATAATATTTACAAAGCAATAAATAAATTCTGTAATTGTCGTCTAATAAATAATTGCTAAACCTTGCATTCATCTGAAGTCAGTTGGCACAAAAACCATAGTCAATTAAGAGGTTAAATTATTCTGATGACAGGACCCAAGAGGGTTAGCTAATGTCCCTCTTAGCACTTTAATAGTGCGTGCGGTCCCTGAGCAGCGGTCAAGCTTCGTGGACAGCCCCAAGGCGTTCCTCGAACATTAATAGCGGCTCAGTACCTCCCCTTGTTTGTTACCACAAATTAGAACCGACTAAGGAAACTAATCTTAGATTAAAGCTCTTTCTATTTTTAATTTAACTCCACCTGAATTTTTTTAAATAATTTTTCAGTCGCTTCAATCGACTGATTATTTAACAACGCACACTCAAAACTACTAAGTCTAGAAAGCTAAAATTTAGGATATAGGTTTCTATAACGTAAGCATCCGCTAAGAAAGGATTTTTAAAAATTTCAACTCAATGCGATGCCGGAGGCGGATTGCTAGTATTATATACAAATATACATATAATAATAATAATACAAAATACACATTGAATACTAAATTAACATTGTAGGTACCTTTAGTAAACATTCAGCAAGACACCGGTTCGTAATACAATGTTTGCTTCCATGTAAGGGTCTTTCGATGAATCTTAATCTTCATGAGTCAGGTAACCCTAACCCGCATGTGTATAACTTAATCGGCGCCCCTGCCTCCCTCACTTGCCTCTAATTGTTTGCCCTCGATATTGTCGACGACCTCTGCATACATTTATGTATTCATAGGAATTGTGTTTGTTCTTTGTACCGTTAATATTCCAATAATACATTTTCATTAAATGTAATTAATTATTGTCAATAAAGATGCAAAAGTCTAATGAATCAGTACGACTCGGACATGACTGACAAAAGATGAGAACACAGTTAAAACTGGTGAAAAGATTATAAAAACGTCTTAGCCCACAAGGCTTTGAAACAAAGCCCTTCCAAGCTGTAAAAGACTGAAAATAGTATTACCTACTAATTTTATTAGATTTCATGGACCTTACAGGATTACAAAAGGACTAATATATAGATAGAGAGAAATGTAGCAGACTAAATAATAACAGTAAGACCAATTGGACTAGGTAAAATAAAGTGACTTGTTGTAGGCAAGGTTATAGCTATAGTGCTATTATAGCTATAGATAAGGTGTGTGCTTATGACGCCAGAATCTATTAGCTATTTCGCATCTTGTCGATTACTATGTATCCCATCAGAGTCGGCAGCGATTTTTGCATCATCTTTAGTGTGTTTTATGTTCGTACGAGATAGATTCATACAAGGGCGTAATTAACCATCATTAAAGGATTGTCAGCTTAACTATCGCTCATTGTTATAAAGATTTAAAATAAATTTAACAATTTTGTTCAATTTATCAGCCGTAATAAAAAATGAGATAAAGAACCATCTATTTAAATTTTAAATTTTTTTACTACATGTGTAATTACGCTCCATTTTCTTAGAATAATTTCGACCTCTTTTCGTCGGAACCGAATAACAAACAGAATATACTTACTTCTTATTGCGAAAAGGTGTTCTCATTAGAGTGCGACCCTCTCATGTGCTCAATTGTCGTGACGAATCGCACTCATAAACTCACATCTTACTTATACTCTCTGTTACGTGTTATTGCTGCATTTATAAACTTTTCCTTTAATTAAGCTCAGTGTGCACTCGCAAATTGTAAAGGAATTTTCAAATTAAAGCAGCCTCCTTTTTTATTGTTTCTTTGAATTTAATATTCTTATTTATTAACTAACTCTAACCACATAGTATTTTTAAAAAATAGGCTCAGAATAATATAGATTTAGCCTCGTGTGTTGAAAGAAACTAGATATTAGTAAATGTTGGAAAATACTTGATAGTTTTTATTTAATGTTAAGACCGCCAGACAGTATGACGGTCCACTTGATGGTAGGTGGCTACCGTCGCCTATAACACAAGCGACGCCAGACGGGCTGAACAATGACTTAATAATAGAAATGAAAAACTGATAACACGCAAATATCTTTTACATTTCAAGGAAGAGTATCAAAAAATTCAATTTAAAAATTGAAATCGAAAGCGAACACAATTGGTTTTAAGCGTTTACACCATTTGTGTCTGTTACGTTTGCAATTAAAAAACAAATACAATTTCCTACGGACCTAGAGTAAACACTGAGCACGTTCTGCATGTTATCCTTTAATTAGCATATCAGTGTTGTCTTGTACGGTTCGTTCGTTACATTTCCATATGGAAAAATGATATACCGTTCTAGAATGTTCCCTACACATATTGCGTGGGTTGTCGCAAGAAACGCCCCTCCATACGCGAAAATTATACGGATGTGGAACGCATTAATTTGCCATATTAATTTGGCCGTAAAACTCTGCTTGCGACAAGCCAACGGGGAATTTTGGAAGTTTTGCGTCCCAAGCGGCCGCTTGTTCACACAATGTTCAACAAGGAGCCTTTATGGGCCTACAGCTATTGAAGGAAATACCTCCGAGATGCGTTCTGCTACCTTATTGCTAATAACAGTGTTGTAAACCCCTTCATTTGTTATACAGGTATAGGCTCTTGTGTTAGAGCATTTGTCTTAAATTTAGATTAGAAGGTCTTATCCGTTTAGTTCATAGCTAATATTTTTTTATGCTGTTTTTAATTTAATTTACATTTTTTCTATTTTATTCTAATTAAATTTATAATTAAAAGTCAATAAAATGAAAATAACTCATAATTAAGCCTACTTATATAATATTATATATTACTATATAGTATACTTTACCACACACTTCGAGCCGCCGCCTCAATGGTTAGGATAGCCATAATGATAGCCAACCTCCGATAGGAAATGGCACTGGAAGAAGAAGAAGACACACTTAAACTGCCGGTTCACTGATAGTATGAAAAATAAGTGATGAAAACCGTATTAAAAACTTATAGGTTTAGAACAAGTCAGCAGAGAAACAAACAGAGGCCGACAGCGAGCTTATTTTATTGTACTATATGTATACGAGTAAACATTGAAACAATTTAAAATATTTTGTAAAACATTTTTTCGTTTGTACAAAACTTACATTTTTGCAAGAGGCATACCTACTTAACACAAATATATTTAACACGTTTGATCTTCTATATTTCAAGTGCATTGGAGTAATTGATTAGATCCGACAGTCGGGAGAGGTCCATTTTTAACGCCATTGTTGAAGTGTCCATCTTGGGCGATACCGATCCCGAACCCCAAGGTATTCGGTCACTTAATCGAACTATAATTTATGGTGTTCGAAATAGTAATTCATTTTACGGTTCTCTTATTATTGATATACATACAAGTCTCACTCATTTTGACTTATTTCCCTAAAAACTTAGTTTTTATTTCAGTGTTGCAAGTGAAGTATAAAAGACAATTAGAATTCTTTCAGTCAAATTTAATATAACGCAGTCATGAACTGGCATTATATAAATAAATACACATATAAGTGTATAATCACATATAAACAAATACATACAAATTAATTGGTTAACCTTTTTACAGTTGACAGCTGGCTGTGTTTGTTAGCCACAAATACTATATAGTACAGAATGTCATAGACGTATAAATTTTACAGCAAATACCGACATTAGTTCAACTAAAAGTTCGCAAATCACACAGCAATATGTTACACCATAATTCATCCCCGCATCCGTCTTAGGTACGAAGGCATCGGCACTTATCTAAGGCCCGTGATAAGCGATTTCTCATGACTTGCATATCCGAGAGATATTCGAGGGAGCGCGGCCACGCGTGACTACCAATCGACATGTTTATCGGTTTAATATAAAATAAAGGGAACGGGGTTAACGCAGGATATCGATAGATGAAAAACGTCCACATGCGACGGAGGAAAGGAAATTGCGAAATCTTTTTGTTGCATTTACTTTTTCAGTCTTGGAATTTATCGAGGCACGAATTCATTTTTGAAGACACCCGGGATGGGAACATACGGTCTCTCGTAACCGAATAATAGAACAATAGAATAGAATAATACAACGTTCTACTATGTACTATACTATTTCTTTACTTGAAGTAGTCATCACACGAAATGATCAAAAGCAGAAATGGACTTTTCCAGAACTGGGTGTAACTAGAGTGGTCAAATCCAGAAATGGTCACAGACCGCCTAAACTGCTTATTAAATTGGTAAGCAGAAGTAGAGGTAGTAGAGTACTCGTAGAACCGACATCCGTTTGAGAAGAAAAATTCTTGACTATCAGCCATGTAGAGAGACGCTACGGTGAATGGTCCCATACTTACTACATGACCCGACGGCACAGTCTAATTCGTGAACAGTAGATTCGGAGAACGGCTAATTTATACTCATTGTCGTACGAGTAGGTCCAGTACAAGTAACTTCAATTAAAAGTAACCTCAACCAATCTCTGAAGCCCTCCTTTACTGAAACTAGCTGCATTCTCTATATTATTAAAAGCAGAGAGCCTTTGTTGTATGAAACAATGATATTTTAAAGATCACTACGGTTGAATGCAGACCGAAAGCTTTATTGTCGAAAAACTATGAAAAATCATACTTGAAACGATTCGAAAACTCAGGTAGGAGTTATGCGAAGGAATTTTGTCATACAATTTTAAAGTTACAATTATTTAAGACGAAAATCTTTTTAACAATCAATTGAAACGTTGCATTCATATACTTATTTACTTAAATCACACACGAAGCAAAATTCAGGCCACGAATATGATCGCGTGGGGTGCGTTCTGAATAATTTTATTTGTTTATAATTTTAATAACTCCCCACGCGCGTCGTATATTACGACGAGCGGTACCACCGTGCAGGGGTGTGCATACATTTTTCACAACGGGGATACAATAAGGAATATTGTCACTTTAGAATTTGGTACACGGCGAAGTGTCGAGGGCGATATTTATAGATTATCCAGGATTTTCCTCTCGAAGTGTTTGATGTAACGCCATAAACATATTTTTTCTGAGCAATATTGCATATTAGGGAATTATGCTATATGCTGTATTCTGTAACAGCATGTATACTGTCGAGTTTCGGTGTGTGAAACCATTTGACTATCCCCTTCAAATTACTTATCCTTAATTCTACTTTGGTAGGCAAAAGCAGCAGTACCTACTTGCAGCAAAAGTGCCGTTGCTTCTATAGGCACAATATAGGTGACGGTAGCCACTTATCATTAAATGCCTGTCTGTAATGCCAGAAATCTTCCAACATCAACAAATCTAATAGGCAAGTTGGAACTATCTGCCTCAATAAATCTTCTAACATTAAAATAAAAACGTTTTCAAAATTTAATAATTATTATTTATGTTTAATTAGAATGCATGATTTTTGTAAATCTTGGTCACTGTCGACATGCCTATTATAAATGTCAAATATAAATACAAAATGCAAGAACAAGATAAAACCGCAGTGTTAATATTTTTCATCGAACCGAGAGCTACACGCGTCACCTCTCGAAGGTGGAAAAGTAAACGCGCGCGATTTGAATCCCAAATACAGACTAACGGTTATTTCCAATTCACCTTTCTGTTTTTCTTCATATTATTTGTCTTCTTCCTTTATTTTCTTACTGTCAGCTTCACGGACTTTATATTTGTTTATGCATATTCAATCCAAAAAAATCTCTGAAACTTCAGAAAGATTTTTAAATTGAATTATGAAAATATTGAAAATATGGTTTATTAAATTATGCACTTGATTTAGTGTATCCTTCGATAGGCGATTTTTTATTATTATTTTCTTTTTAATGTTTGGGACTTTTACCGTACAAACAAAGGCATATCAGCTAAATTATTTCCTGTGTCAGGTGACTTTAAATGACGGTTACCCTACTTGATAGATGGTGAAAGAGGGTATTATAAATTATAATTGTGTAAACTATTGCATAGTTAAAATTTTTTTTGAATTACTTAGAATTTTGTTATTGAAGTATTGAAAGTTAGATATTAATTATAAGTTACTTTCCATTAATATATTAAGAAACTTTGTCAATTTATACTTATTGAAGTGTTGAGTACAATAACATGTTCCCAAATTTTCTGCCTCCAAGGACCATCTCGAGTACCAGCCCCTCGTTGAGGAATGGGAGCGGTCGGCCCCCTGTTGTCTTAGTAAGCACTAAGCGCGGGTCAAGTAAACACCCATAATGGATTCAACTCCAGCCACTAAATTATCATCTTGCCGGATATTGAATATATTAGACCAATATTACGTCTGAGGACGCGAAGGACTGATGTACCTATTTGTGTAATTGCCAGTCTGAATTCTGTGGATCACCCATTGTTTTCATTATGCAAATGACGAACTATTATTATTTGACTTTGATTAAATTAATTTAGAGGACCTACGAGTAATTCAACGATGTCGCTTACTAAACTAAGCTTAAATAAATTAGCAGCATATTTAATAATTAAATGATTAAAGACACATATTATCCACTCATTAATCCTACTATCCTACTATCCTACTATATCCTACTAATATTATAAATGCGAAAGTTTGTTTGGATGTATGGACGTTTGTAACTCTTTCACGCAAAAACTGCTGAATGGATTTTAATGAAATTTTGCATACACGTTGTCAGGGACACCAGAAAGGACATAGAGTACCTTTCATCCAGAACGTGGACGAAGTCGTGGGCATCAGCTAGTCTAATATATAAAATTCTCGTGTTGCGGTGTTTGTTGCCAAACTTCAAAATCATTGCAAACTCCTCCGAAACGGCTGGACCGATTTTGATGAAATTTTATGTGCTTAACGGGTAGGTCTGAGAAACGGCCAACCTCTATTATTCATACCCCTAAAGTTAAGGGTGGTCCACCCCAAAAGTTTTATTTTTATTTTTTGTCAAAACAACGTTTGTCGGGTCAGCTAGTTATATATTAAATCTAATGTAAATCTTTCTATACCTACCTAGGTATATATTATGGATGAACTTTAATTTTTAATATAAAGGTAGTCAGATAGGCTGACGGTCCACTTGATATGACTGCGGTCGCCTATAACTTTTAAATTTGAGACATTTTTCATACCTATATCATAAATCTGTTATAAAACCACGCCGTCAATAAATATTAATTTATTGACAACAATGAAAATTTTTAAAATAAATAAGTATAGCAATAAATCTTATGATGACTCAGTAGCGGTGTAATTAGTTTCTGTAAGCATAATCAATGTGGTTAATAAGAAGGAGAGGCGTCCAAGCAATAATGGCGCAGGAGATGAACCAGACCGGCCGAGCCTTGAATATTAATCGACAGCGGGAAATGGATTAAAAATTCCATGTCTCCACAACTGCGGCCCCATCACGATCTCTTGTGTTTTCAAACAACTTTTTTTAAACATTTCGATCTCATTTGCATTATTTTTTTCCTTTTCCCTCGTGAATAATTTAATGAATCTTAAGAAATATTGCTTTCTTTACTTTGTAAGGGAAGTCGTCTGAAAATATTTACATATTGGCAATTCTTCGTGTAACCAGTTTACATGGAATATTTTTTTATTGTTTCCTTAAAAACGTAATACATATATGTAATGTCTTGATTATTAGGTATCACGTCACACTTGGTCTCGACATCTATGTCGAGAGTTTACCAGAGATCATAAATTATTTCTTATCTATCCAAGCTAGATTTACAGAAATGCTGATATAATTTATATTTCTTGAAAACGATCTATAAGTACTTCTTCTATTTTCAAACATTCTACCGTTACGAAGCAAAGATTAAAATGTATGTCAGATCTAACTGTTGTCACTCTTTTCTATTTCTATATCTATAAAATATATATTCAACTTATGATGAATTTCACTTCTCCTAAGTAGGAGCCCTGACTAACCATTTGGTTAAAAGTCGAGGTTTTGGAATGTTGCTTTTGGTAGATTTAAATTTATAATAAGAACAAATGTCGTTTCATAAACAAATTTAAAATTTAATATAAGTATTAAAACAGATCATAATTCTTTTTATAAATTTTTTACAAAATAAGTTTTTTTTTACAGTGGGTGGTTTGATAACAGACTAATTGAGTTATTCCGTTCTAATACCAAAAACTAATACCACTGGCACAAATAAGTATGTTGTGCCACTGGTATTTGTTTGAACTCATATACGAGATATATGTTTGCATATTTTATCCATATAAATAAAATTTAAAATAATAATAATTTAGGACTTATTAATACATAAACATAATTATGTATGTAGGAAACATATAAAATTGAAAATCTTTCAAGGCTCAAGTAATTCAAAATTTGAGACGCCAATTGAAAGAAGTTTCAATGAATTAAATTTATATTGTAGAAATCTTTAGGAAATTTCCTAAAAGGGTATTAGATACGTTTACCGTAACAAAATTTAACGGATATTAAAAAGTTTAACTCGTCGCCGGAGTTAATATTGACGGGCGTAGCAGATGGGAAGAAAGGGGTTTCTTCAAAAGAATTCAAAACGGTGACAAAAAGGCGTAAAGAATCACAGAGAGGAAGGGGTGAAGTAACTTATGCGGCGAAGAAAGAGCTCCGGGAATTAACAAAAATAAAAGGTGATGGCCGCAACGCTGTTTACGGGGTGGCGAGGGGCGACCCTTAATTAAAGGCTTTCTTGGACTTTTCGCGATGCAATTTGCCTAAAAGACAAGAATTATTTTTATTGAAGTCATCACTAATTTCGCAAGAATAGGAGGGTTGGGACGCTTCTTTTGTTTTGGACAAATGGCTTCTTGATTGCGAGGTTTTTGTGTTCAATTGTAATAATCGCCATTATTTTTTATAATTATTGATGATTTTTGTCACAGACATTTTTAAAAAATTAAGGTTGGGTAAATTGATTTTTTTTACTTCTAATAGTATTTTGATTCTTTATAACTTTTTTTCATTCAATTCGTGTAACGAATCGTAATCTTTCGAGTATTGAGTATGTAATATGTTTCTGTAAACATATTTACTTTTTAGAATAAATGTTATTAATGTTAAGAAAAGAACGCATCGTTTATACAGTCAAAATAATACTACTCTATTAACTTTTATAATAGGTTAGATATAGATCTGATAATTTAAAAAATTGATCTAAGTAGATCTAAAGTAAAATAACTTATTTCAGATCAAAATGCAATTAGAAAATCTACTCTTTCATAGAGTCGACAGCTTATAGTTCAAAAAATGTTACAAAATTTGTTTCTTATTAGATTCCATTTCGTTAATAAATAGCCAATTTTAAAATTCATTTACGATTTCTTCAGTATTTTTCTTTCTCAACACCTGCACTGCGAATACCGAAGAAAAGAAACGAAGTCTAATTAAGTTTGCTTAAACAAAATTTAAGTAGTATTAATTATCTTCCTCCTTTATTAATAAAAGTCACAAACTTCGAAAAAATCAGAGTGGAGACAGTTGTTCTCAAATCCAAGGTTCGCGGAGGGAGAGTAGAAATTAAAATCATAAGAAAATAATTAAAGTCCGTAAGGGGATTTATTGGACAGAGGCAACGTGATTAATTGGTTTTCTGCGATGCTTTTGGTAGTTCCAATGAAAATTGTAATCGGGAGGTAACGAATTCTACACGTTCATCGTTTGTTTGATCTTAATTAAGAATGTTTGGATCGTTTTAAAAGGAGCTTTATATTAAAAACTTATATATATAAAGCCAAAGATAATTGATTGGTCTCGCTGCGCTCGACTAGATAGAGCGCTATACAAAAGCAATAGCTCCGAAAATGTGGTAACTTTTTATTGTAGTGTGTGTAAAAAATCGTCACTTTTTATCACTTTTTACCCACTTTTATTATATTTTTACACAGTTTCACTACGCAAACTGGTATTTTATTATGCCTAAAATTTAATAAAATATTCGGCACGTACACATCACCGAAATCGGCGTACTATTTTATGCCGCATTTTACAAGTACGATAGCGGTATCTAGTCGAGCGCAGCAAGACCAATCATTTGTCTATGTATAGAGCATTCATATAATGCTCATATAATATTCAAACATAACAAGATAAAATTTTAAGTTAAAGCTAAAGGGTATAAAGTAAAAATAAAATTTAAATTAAGCAAAAACTCAAAGCTTAACTACGCTTTTAAATTTTCTAGAAACATTATAAACTCTCAATGGAAAAACATTCTATAAATATGTCAGAAATATATGTAACTGTATTGATAACACTTTTTTGTCTAATTTTTTAATTCGTATCTGTCTATGTACGAGTTCGGTTTTGTAGTTTTAAGTATAATAGTTTAAGGAACAGTCAATTTTTTAGAATTCCTAAATCTATATTTATAAAATCGGTCATCCTGGATGATTACTAAGTAGAACCAGAAAGTTTGGAACATAATTTTTATTTTATAACGTAAGCATCCGCTAAGAAAAGATTTTTGAAAATTTTAACTCCGTGTGAAGCCGTGGGCGGGTCGCTAGTATTCCATTAATGTTTTGTAATAAATAAATTTATTATTTACTAGCTGGTGCTCGCGACTTCGTGCGCGTTCTGTATGAAAGGTACCCTATGTCCTTTCTGGTGTCCCAGACAACGTGTATGCAAAATTTCATGGAGATCGATTCAGTAGTTTTTGCGTGAAAGAGTTACAAACATCCATACATCTATCCATCTATATCTATCCATCCATACTCCATACATACATACAAACTTTCGCAATTATAATATTAGTACGGATATTAAGTACGGATTAGATTTTAATTATGTTTTAATACTGTTTTATTTTTCGGTATCTACTTCATATCTTTGACCACTCTGTTGTCTGGTAAGAAAATGCCCTTTAATTCTAACTTTATAGCTTATCAGCTTATATAAATAAAAGCTAAAATTATTTAATGCCATAAATAATGTTATTAGCAACAATTTAATAATCCAACAATAGCAGTTCTGATTTGGGTTGTTGCGGTGGGGTTCAGCTCGACCTTTAATAAATTGCAATGATACTTCAAAGTTAACCCTCTCAGTGCCCGGCTCTTTCTTGAATGGGTGGTATCAGCCGTCACTTGTGCATAACATTTAATCTTAAGATAAGTCGTAGATTGATATTTGGTAAACATATTTTAATGTGAATATTTGAAGTAGTTATATTGTTTATTTATTATTATCTATACTAATATCACAGCATATTCCCGGGGGAGCCTTGAACCCCTATGGGAACGCGTCCCCAAGGTGGCGGATAGGGGAGTGCTCGCCTGGTTCTGCGTAAGTAGAACCAGGAGGGTAGGAGCGAAATAAAATAGCTCCCGCGGACCAAAAGGCCGCAGAAGGACACTGCGATATAAAACCCCTGCGGCGGGCTTCTTCGACATCATCGGAGCAGAGGCCGCAGCAGAGCTGTGAGTCTAGGCTGGGGCTCACAGAAGAGATGGCGGCGGAAGAACCCTTCGGGATCAACGGCGGCGCTCACACTCCGCAGCGGGTGACAGTCTTGGCGTCAGGTGGCAACCGGCCGTAAAAACAAAGCCAATCATCATAACTCCAAATCATGAAAGGTACAGATAATAGAAGGGCAAACAATGCTAGGGCGTCCCCCTCAAGCGACGGTAACGGTGATGGAAATGCAGCAAATGCTAGGGCGTCCCCCTCAAGCGACGGTAACAGTGATGAAAATGCTAGGGCGTACCCCCGAAGCGACGCAACTGTCATCAGAGCACCCGGGATATCACCCACGATGCGCATAGCGAGCTGGAACGTGGGCTCGATGACAGGACGCAGCTCAGAACTCAGCGAAGTACTACATCGAAGACGCATCAACATTTGTTGCATCCAGGAGACGAAGTGGAAGGGGTCCAAATCGCGTAATATCGGGTATAACTACAAGCTGATATATCATGGAACAAGGGCGCAGAATGGAGTCGGCATTGTAGTGGACAAACACTTTCAAGATCGCGTAGTTGAAGTAAACAGAGTAAGCGAAAGACTAATGTCAATCAAGCTAGCCCTGGACGATCAACCGTGCATGAACATCATAAGCGCATACGCCCCCCAGTCCGGAACACCAAGTTCGGAAAAGGAATCTTTCTGGGACGAAATTAACGATCTGCTGCAGTCTATACCAAACTGTGAGCCAAAGTACATCGGCGGTGACTTGAACGGTCACGTTGGTGAGAATACTACCACTTACCAGAGAGTACATGGCAACTTTGGATACGGTAAAATCAACCCGGAGGGAGAGAGCATCCTTCAAATGGCACTGGCACACGACCTCGCAATTATTAACACTTTCTTCACAAAACCTGTAGAACATCTGGTAACCTATAAAAGTGGCGGGGCATGCACTCAGATAGACTACATACTAGCTGATAGAAACCAATTAAAGACATGCAAAGACTGCAAAGTCATACCCGGAGAACCTCTTACCTCACAGCATAGAATACTGGTGGCAGAGTTCAAAATATCAAAAACATACAGAGTCAAGAAGGAGAAAATCATAAGAACACGGTGGCATAAATTGGAGGGTGAGGAGGGTCTTGGACTGTGTGAAGACGTCGCACGGCACCTTCGGGAGCAGCAGGATGATACAGCCGATGCAATGTGGAGAGATTTTCAATTATACTGCAATGAAAAGGCAAGACAATACTTGGGGGTATCTAAGGGTGCCTTCAATAATAATAACAGGGATACTAGTTGGTGGAATGAAGAGGTGAGAGAGAAATTGAAGACTAAGAAAGCACTTTTCAAACTATGGCAACAGACGAAAGACGATGCCGACCACCAGGCTTATAAAATTGCTAAGAAAAGCGCAAAACGAGCTGTCGCACAGGCCAGGGCAACCGCCAGGGATGATTTCTATGCTAAACTTGAAACGGCCCCAAATGATAAAGAAATCTTTAAGTTGGCTAAACGTAAACGCCAAAGTAGTAAGGATATTGCCACAAACAAATTTATCAAAAATGAACAGGGAAAACTACTAACATCAAACGAAGACATCACAGACCGCTGGAAGGAATACTACATAAAATTGCTAAATGAGGTATTCCCTAGTGAGGCACCACAAGATATCCCTGCTACAGAAGGTCCTGTCCCATGTATAACGCCTGAAGAGATAACTCTGGCAGTCAAACGAATGGCAAATAACAAAGCCTCTGGCCCTGACGATATCCCTGCTGAATTCTGGAGGCGAATGGGAGATGCCGGCGTACTGTTCCTGACGAAACTTTTCAACAGGATCCTGGCTGATGGAATCCCCGACGAATGGCGAAAGAGCTTTCTCATCCCTTTCTATAAAAATAAAGGTGATATAAGACTCTGCGGCAACTACAGAGCGATAAAGCTAATCTCACATTCCTTCAAAATATGGGAAAGAGTCATTAACAAAAGGCTACTTGAAATAACTAACGTCACTGAAAACCAATGCGGATTCGTCGCCGGTAGGTCCACGACTGATGCCATACACTCGGTCAGAACACTGATGGAAAAATACAGAGACAACAAAACAGACTTGCACATGGTATTCATCGACCTAGAAAAGGCTTTTGACCGGGTACCCAGAGAATTAATTTGGCACGCTCTAAGGGCCCAGAATGTCCCCGAGCATTACATCATGATTGTCAAAGATATGTACTACCAAGTATCAACAAAAGTGCGAAGTCTGGCCGGAACAAGCGATGAGTTTGATGTAAGGGTTGGTGTGCACCAGGGTTCCGCACTCAGTCCTCTGCTATTTAATATTGTAATGAACCATCTCACCTCAAATCTGCAACGACCGCCGCCATGGGACATCCTATATGCGGACGACGTCGTCATCATCAGTGAAGATGTGAACAACCTACAGCAGATCTTAGAAAGGTGGAGGGAAGCTCTGGAAACATCAGGCCTGCGAATAAGCAGAGAGAAAACCGAGTACATGCATTGCAACTTTAGTGGCATCAACGGCAAACGCACTGTCTGTCTGCAGAACATCCAGCTAAAGCAGGTGGACCATTTCAGGTACCTAGGGTCAGTCATCAGTAAAGATGGGTCAATAGACACTGATGTCACCCATCGCATAAATATCGGGTGGATGAAATGGAGAGAGCTATCCGGTGTGCTGTGTGACAGCCGAATGCCCGTACGCATAAAGGGACGAATATACAGAGCAGCCGTCCGACCGGCCATGACATATGGAGCCGAATGCTGGCCACTCAAAAAGCAGCACGAACATCAATTGCACTGCGCAGAGATGAAGATGCTCAGGTGGGCGGGTGGTGTGACTAGGCTGGATCACATCAGAAACACACACATAAGAGGCACATTCAAGGTGAGACCTATCCCAGATGGACTGCAGGAGAGCCGTCTGCGGTGGTATGGACACGTTATGAGGCGACCATCCGACCACATGACCAGAAAAGTGCTAGATATAGGCACTAAACCCCGAGGACGAGGAAGACCCCGAATCACATGGATGTCCGTTGTGAATAAGAACATCAAGGAAGCCCAAATCGACAAAGAGACGACCCAGGACCGAGCTGCCTGGAGACGCATGATACGGAGGGCCGACCCCAAATAAAGTGGGAAAGGGCCAGGCAAAGAAAGAATATCACAGCATACTTATCTAATATTATAAAGATTTGATTGTTTGTTTGTTTGTTTGCATTGAATAGGCTCCGAAACCACTAGACCGATTTGAAAAATTCTTATCAATACATTTTGGGTGTTAAAAATTGATATATAGGTATGTATCTGCTAAAAATCACTTTGTTTGAGTAAGTTTAATAGGTTGTTGTTGAAATCACTCTCAAAAGTAATCATAAGTATTACTATTTTTGTAATAGTCAACGATTTTCTTAGTAAAATGATTTTTTTTTTGTTTTGCATTAATTGCAATCTGAAAATATTTGACAGAAAATAGTTTGGGAAATTTCCTTATTTTGTAGAAACATGCATGCGAATAAGTGATGTAGAGTATTGATTTTCTAAAAAAAAAATCAAAATGCTGCGAAAATCTCGAAATCCGTGAGACTTTTACAAAGACAATTTTTGACATGTAATAGAGCGTGAATAGAGGTAACAGCAGTTTCAGTTTCAGTAAAGGCTTCCATCTGTATATTATAGATATATTTTGTGGATATATATATTGATATAAAATAATATATATTCACTGGGCACTTTCTCTAACGGCAATAGGATAGATAATATATTTAACAACATTACAATACAACGGACATTTACGCACTTAAAATCGCATAAAATATCGCCCGCCCTAACCTTTTTAATGGCCTTGGCTCACCCTTGTGGAAAACAAAGAGAGAGAAAAAGTTCGCAAAAAGTAGTGTTATACTTTGGATATTTATTATTATATTAAAAGCAGTCGGAATTTCGCCGGCGGCGAGCGGCAGGCGATTACTGCAGTGCGACCACGGAATTTATGGTCAAACTTCAGTGGGAAGGCGACGGAACCAGTTTTTATTATGATCAAACCAGTGGACCGTGAAAGCAAGTTGCCGCGGGGAGACGTAATTTCCATACCTCATGTCGGTTTCTGTCGCCTTGGTACTTTCTTCATAAAAGTTGTTGCATTTATTTTTAAATATAAATTAAAAAGGTGAGTTTATTTTTTTTAAAAAAAGTTTTTAGTTTCCATAAAACTATAAATTTTTATACGTGAATAAAAAAATTATAATTTTTGCATATCTTTTGTAAACTCTTGTATCTTTTGTAAACTTGACAAAATGACATAAATTGGGCCTGTGTTTTGATAGTATTGCGGTCAGTGAGAATGACCGCATTATTTAACGGTCATTATAAACTTATATTAAAAAGGTCATTGTACACAGTGAATTATAGCCAATTTTAATTTATTGGTTTAGAAAATTCTTTATATTAATTATTATCTAATTACGAATGCTTAGGTTCTAAAAGTGTTACCACTTAAGAAACTTCTAGGTAGTTTCATTTGCGGGAGTGAGTGATTTGCGGTATTGGATTCGAAGGCCTGTACTCCTCTATTTATTGTCGGAAATTTTCTTATTAGATATACATTTTTTTAAAAATTCATAAAAATATCAACAAGAACAGTCAATGGTTCATGTTGTTAATGAACAATTTCTATTTTATCTATGTAGTAGGTACTTATGTACCTACATGGATTATTATGTAGGTACAGACAGCATTAATACAAACAAGAAAAAGGAAAAATAAATTCACAAGAGCATTTTGTCTGGCTTGAGCAAGTATGAGTAAACAGAAGTATTTAAACCCCTCAGTCATTCAAGGAAAACTTTAAGTAAGACGTGAAAAATGGGAATATGAAAAGAAATAATTTTCCGCGCGACTCGTCTGTGCAAATGAGCTGAATGAAGTAGCTCAGGCGGATGATTGAGTGCTGCTGCGATGAAACAATATTCAACTTTACCTACATTGTCTAAGTTTGATTGCTCGGTATTATGTGCTATTTATAAAGATTACAACCTTCATTTCAAGCATGAAAGAATTTCAGAGTGAACTTGTTTTATTTAGTTCGTGATAATTCAGTAATGGCAGAGCACAACTGGGCGGGCAGACTGCATTACACATAAGACGTAAGACATAATAATGTGCACATAAGACTGCATAACACATGCGTGTGTATGTTGATTGCCAGCATGAAGACTGCTTTTTTACCAGACTTACTACGAGATTATGATTATAAAGGTATCAATTAGAAAGATTTGTTCATATTTTACTGGTAGCGACATCTATTAGCAAGTAGCACTAACTCTAACTCTTGTTTTTCTAATAGACATTTGAATACTGGGGGCGACATCTGTTAACAAGTAGTGCTAATTACTTCACTTCCATCCCATAAATAAAGAGACATCTAATTTAAGTCTACTACACTATTATCTCAGAAACTTCGTTTTGTCGTCACAGTAATAACAGACCGAACACAAAAAATATCTTTGTACTCATGTCCGCCTGGTGTTCAAGGAACAGTGATGGTTACGTTACGTCTAACATTGACACAATTGACTGACAGACGGTCAATTTTTGACATGATAAAGCTGAAGCGTGTCTAGCAACCTACTGCTCTGTTCTAATTCTAAAATTATTATTCAAGTATTTATTTTTCCATCTTAGATTTAATTTTTTTACAATATAAGTATGTACAATAAATATTCTACCGGCGGTTAGGGCTGCAGAGTGAGGAACCTCCTGACAATTCGTGCCGTGTCAAGAAGTAGGTACCTACCGCCTTCTGTATCTGTCCATGTATTTGGTAAGTTTGTCTTTCTCGGCTTTCACGAGGTTATCGTCATGTGGGGATAGATGGTATGTTAACAAGCAGAAGCATCGTCCGGCGTTGGGATCGATCAATAAAATTAAAAAGGAACAGAGAATATCGTAGGTATCATGGGTAAGTAATCTTGTTACATGTTAAATAATTAATTTTAACACATTTCATTTTAATGCCCAAAACACGATTGTGCTCAACACGCGAATAACAAAGCGACGCGACTATGCAAAGCGCTTCCAGCTGTGATGATCGTACGAGTTCTAGTTTTTTTAACAGATGGCGCTACTATTTGTCTATAAGAAGTAAGTTTGTGTATAATGTTCCGTTGGGCGTATCCACTTTGAAATCATTGGTGTTTACCACAGATTATAAAGTTATATGTCTAAAGTTTACCTATTATTAGGCGACAGAAGCCAACTTATTATCATGCACCAACACACTGTGACTTTTTGTATATACCTACCTACTAACTCTCATTTAGAATTATTACAGATCAGTCCATGTATTTATTAATAGAGATTTAGCAGATTATCCTTCTCCTAGCTTCATTATCAACAAGAGACTAGAAAATAAATAAATAAATTTCAATAATAAGCCCTATTACAAAAGATATGCTAAAAATATAACACTTGAGAAGTCTGAGAACATGTATGAGTATTACACCAGACATCTTCATCGCTGTGACGACGGTGGCACCCCACGGCATATGTTTATTTAATAAAAATAAAACACACCTGTAATAAGGATATAACTTTTTATATTTGTAACAAATATAGAACGACAAAATCGAATCATCATCAAATAATTGTAATTTTCAATTATAATATTTACAATCGAATATTATTATTAAAGCTATTATTAATTTAAATAATTATAAGTAACTTTTATCAACATGGGACCTATTTACACTTAATCAATAAGAATACGATGTAAAAAACCAGTCATTGAACAAAGGCAGTTGAATTGAACCTAACCACTTTAATATCACTACTTATAATGTACACATTATTGGACGTTAATGTTTAAATTCTTTTAATACTTTTCACTAATGTAACTATACAAAATAGTCATTGCAAGGCACGCGTTCTATAATACACAAACATTTTAGTATGAAGTAGAACTGCTGTCTGGTCTCAATTGCTTGGTCTGAACGTCATCATAAGCTATTGTGAATACGCTTTTCTTCTCCGTAATAGGTAACCTCTTTATGTTTCCAGTTTGCTGAACTAAAGTATTCATTGCGATGCCAGAATCGTTGTCATCTATTTTGGACACACTTCTCTGATTTACGTCAGGTACATTGTCCCCGCCAATATTTATTTTTGAAACGTGAACTTCAGGTGCACTGGAACGATCTTCGTCATAACTAGCAGAAATAGATATGCTGTGGGTTAAGGCACTTTCACATATTTCCTTTTTTACTTCTTTATTCTTGACGTCATCTTGGTTAACGTAAATGGGTTGTTGTTCGATAGACTGTCTTTTTGGTAACGCCGGAACATTTGATTGACTCCCTAAATATTTAGGTATGTGTGTTGGTTGTATGTAACATAGTGGATTTTGATTCTCATATTGATGTTCATAGCGATGTTCGGAATGTTGCAGTAGGGGATGAACATCAGGCAATGGTCCTTCAGGTACAGGTGTCACCTTTTCTTCTTTCAATAAACGGGGATGAATAAATTCACCTTCTTTTCCTTTGGAGTTTTTTTTAACCTCTGTTTCGACTTGATTTTCTTTAGTTTGTATTTTTCCATATCGACCTTGCTTTTCCTCTTTAAAATCTTTTTCAGTTACCGGCTTAGTTTTTGAGGGACGTTTTGGTTTACTGGGAACAACTTTATCAGATGTTGACGGTTTTGTAGCAGTGCCAGAGGTTTTCTTACTATACCACTGCATATATCTTGGTAAGCTTTTTTGTTTTATTTCCTCTGTTTTTGGTAAATCATTTTTGTCGTCGGTTTTTTTGCCACTTGATTCAGTCATACTATCTTTTTTAGGGGAAGATTCAATATCAGGTGATATATATTTATCTGTGGAAGTTTCGGCTAAATGACGAGCTTCTGTTGAAGACCCTTGTCTCGAAAAAACTAAATTGCGGTTTTCCTTAGAAGCTGTGCTGCTCCTGCTCTTACTGCTTTCCTGTTCAATAGCGTGTACCTTTTTGTCTAAGTCTAAATCATTGGACACAGGAAGTTGTCTTTGTAAACGTGATCTTCTTTCATTGAAATCGGAATCAATCTTTTCATCTAACGAATCAGATATTTCCATCAGGATGTCTTTTCTAAGTCCAGATTTTCTTTCATTATCAGAAACTTTAATTTGAGTTGAACTTACCGTTTCATTTCTCGATGTTGTGACCGTACTTTTCCTCAGGTCACCATATTTTTTAACGTGTTCTTCTCTTTCATTGGTTTTGCTTATTTTTACATGTTTTTCACTTTCCAGTGACGGAGATATTTCACTTTCCTCAATAATAGGGGTCTTTATTTTTCTCTTTAACTCATAAATTCGTATACTTCTTCGTGGATCCTTGTATTTGATTTTCTTTTTAGGTTTCTTTCTTTTCACCCATGCAACTTTCTTGGTATCATCTTCAACAACCATTTGTGATTCGTCTTCACTGTACGAGTCATTGTCACTTCTTGCTTTTCTACGTGTCGGTTTAAAATGTTGAGTTTCAGTCTGTGTGCCAATGTGACACTCGGTTTGTGTTGCAATCACCGAATGTCCTGGTAAGCTTTGAGTCTCTAATTTACTTTCAACTTGAGATGCCGTTTCTTGATTTTGTAGTAATCTCTCACGTTCCATGAGAATTTGATGTAACAGTTCATTTTGTTTTCTCAGGGATGATTCTAATAATTCTTGATGTATTGACGATTTATTTTGCATTTCTAAAAGAGCGGAATGTAAGAAATCCGATTTTAACGGAACTGCACCCGGAACATCAGGGAGTACATTGGAATAATCATGAAAATTACTGGGGTATTCACCCGCTTGTGATCTTTGACCGAAGCTCTTGCCATCTTTATCCACTGAAATATTATCCATTTCTGTGCCTTTGCCCATTCTCTCTCTAATATTTTTAGCTTCCTCCCCTTGCTCTCGTATGAACCTTTCCATTAATAGATCTTTTCCGCTATCAACTACAACGTATTGCGTATGAGGAATAAGCGTCATAGGTCTCTGTTGTTGAACTGGGAGGTTCACGTAGCGTTCTTCTTCATTTTTGCCTCTTGTTACAAGTCTTAAAATTTCAGTATTTCCTTCTTTGATAAAATACTGATCTCTGCCCTGAGCCGAAGGAGCGCGTGCTTTTTCTTGATATTCGTGTTTATTTTCAGCCTTTTCACGAAAACTTTTGTCCACATCAGACTTGAGGAAGACGCCCACTTCAGATCCACGGTCTATTTCATGTCTTCTTATTGAATCATTATCTTGTTCTCTTCGTTGATAATGAAGTGTAGCAATTCGATCATATCCATTTTCTAAGTCTTCTATGTATTCTTTATGCTTATTAGCAAAAGCTTCTTGAAGTTGCATTTCTTTTGTGTAGATTATTGTTGGACCATCTCTGAAAAGTAAAACAATTTGAGTTCATAAATTATTATTTCGGCAAAAAACTTTTCTCAAGCTATGAGTCGTTTTACATCATCTAAATTTTTACTTATTAAATATTTTTTGTTTACTATTAAGTTATTGTTAATAATATGCATAAATATTATAAAATATATAAGAGTTTAGGAGTTAAGCAGAGAATTTATAGATTAATTTATACATAATATATTGCATAAGGCAGGAAATTTGAGAATTGTAAATGTTACTTTTTCATAGATATAGCTACTAAATGTTACTTTCATGAATTTTATCTAACTATTAAATCTACGTTAATAAGAAAATATGTACGAACATTTTGATTAAGATAACAAGTAAAGGTAAACAGGTAAGTCAAAAAGGAACCAGTTTGGCATGGCAAGATAATGTGCATGATTTTTTAAACGCTGATTGAACCGCTGCTGACGGCATCGCTTGGTATTGTCACAGATTAAATAATAGTTACTATCGTAAGTATTGTGTACTGCTGTGAATATCACACTGGGTATCTGTTTAGATGAATTTAATTCATGAATACTCTGTCTGTGAAATTTACCTTAATCGAAATGATTGTCGGCCATCGTTGTATTTATAATCGTTATCAGCGGCAGTGTGAACAAAATCCTGACGCATGTCACCCGGAGTAGAAGCTGGTTTATTTGGATCTTTAGATCGGTAATTTCTTTTATTGAACTTCCATTGAGTGGGTTTCGTTCTCAAGTCTGCTTGTTCGGCGCTCCATGCTTCCCGCCTTCTCCAATCAGTAGCTTGTATCGATTTGTTTTCTAAATTTTGCGTCGACTTGTTTTCCCTCCCAAGACCCTTGTCTCGGACCACTAAATGCACGTCGTCCTCTGTGGAGTTGACACGGATCACTCTTTTCCTAGAATTTATTAATGCATATCTATGTACCTAACCGTTCTGTTATACCTTACGTAGGCTAAATAAAGATAAAGCGTTTAGAAAACTACTTGCAAGAATACATTTGCATTTACGAATACTACCCAATCTTATAACAACGAAATCTTATTGAATAAGAATGAAAATTCTTGTGTATAGTTACATTTTCTTGCAATTAGTTATCCAGTAGGTAGTAATTTATTTGTTTATAAAATTGTGCAATTATAATAATATCACTATTAAGAAAATATATATAATAAGTGATAATAATTACCTACGTTGTAGCAAAGCTGATGTGAAAACATGCAGATATTATTCGGTGCATTTTAGTCTGTTAATAGGAGAAAAGAAATATTAGTAAGAATACATACATTTATTGGAGGTGATGTTTAGCCATTTAGTGCAAGACCAAAGCAACATTGTGCTAAATTTTATAAATAATAAACATAGGTGTCATATATTTTAGAAATATTAGTAGATACTAACCTTGGTGGCATATAAAGAGGACATCCTTCGCAAATACAGCAACAAATGAGAAGTAGGAGAATTATTGCAACAATTATGGCCAGCAATATTAATAACCAGAATAATAAACGGCTTTCCGCTTTATAAATTCCCTGGAAATAAAAAAAAAAACAATGTATTCGAAACATGTACAGATATTTGTACAAATTCAACCGGGGACAAGTCTTATTACAACAACAAATAGTTTATATTATTACTGATGACAAAATTGTTAAAAATACTCACACTATCATTATCATTGGCAGATGTTTGTCCTATACCAGTTCCAGACGCAGCGCCATTGTTTTTACTGCCAACAGTACCAATACTGCCAGAGCCATCAGCGCCAGTTATAACACTTCCAGCATTATTAGCACTTCCAGGTACATTGGCAACACCACCGCCATTAACGGTCCCAGTGTTGCCACTATTACCCATTCCGCTGCCGGTTTCGTAGATTGTTTTACTTTTCGACAACTGCTCTTGTAATTTAGCAACATTGATGGCAGCGTTACCCGTCATCCTAACTAGTGCAATAACTTCGCTTCTGAAAAAAAAAAACGATTAATATTAAAAAATTATTCATATAATTTCCATTATTTCATTTTATGCTCAGTTGACTTACTTTTCTTGACTAGATTCCTGGCCGATTAGGTCGGTGGCGCCATTATCAGAGCCTCTATATGGTTTTATTTCAATAATAGTAACCTTGCCACCCGATAGGGTGCTAAGAACTTCTTCCAGCTTTCTTCTGTCGGGATTGGCTCCAGGAACTATGAATGACATTGTTCTGGTTTTGCTTTCAGGTGGATATATTTTTACAATAGTTGACGAATGCAACCGTGGCACACCAAGATCGTATGCTCTTATTGTAAGAATGATAACGTCACTTTCTTGTTGTGAATCATATTGGCGCTTTCGTCTGTGCGAATTCTGCTTCTTTGTCCTTTTTAATTCTTCTAGAAGATATAATTCGCCTGAAAATATACATTTGTGTTATTTTAAAACATTCGATTTTAAAGCTATAAAAAAACCTACATTATTTCCATTGTAATTTTAAAATAAGACGAGAAATAGTATAATTAGGGAGATAACGGATTGGGAATGTTACAGGCTATTTTGTAGTTATAAGTTAAACAGTAAAAATTTCAAGGTACATACCTGTTTCTTCATTAATAGCGAAATTTCCTTCAATATTGCCCTGTATTATTTCATATCTAACTACATTATTTGGTGGTTCAGCGTCTTTGTCAACTGCCTTAACAAACGCTGCCGAGGTGAAATTGTTCAGACTTGGTGACAGCACAAATTCGTATAACGATCTCTCGAATTCTGGTGGGTTATCATTTATATCTAATAACTTAATAATTAATGGCACTGTTACTCTTAAACCTACGCCTTCATTATCTCTAGCCTCTACTAAAAAATGCAAATCTGGCATCGCCTCACGATCGAAACCGTGATTATTGGTGGCAACACTTATAACACCTGACATTGGATCAAGGTGCAACGATGTGTTTAGATATCCTAATATGGCAGTGAATTGTATTTTTCCAAATGACCCTGTATCTACATCATCGGCTGCCACTTGTACAACTCTAGTTCCAGCGGTGACATTCTCTGGTAACTCCACGTCATACGACTGCGCTAAGAAAACCGGAGGGTTGTCGTTCGCATCGTTCATGTAAACGGTTACATTTGCTGTTGCAGATAAGTTGGTTGCAGGGCCGAGTTCTTGAGCCAATATCTGAAAAATAAATTACGGTCTATTAGTCAAGTAAATTACCAAGTAATCTTTACACAGTTGAATTATAGATAAGAAGTCCCCAAAATACAATTTTTTTAAAACAATATAAATTGAAAATTAAATTGGTGACAGTAAAACTGAAAATCAACAGCTGGTATTATAAGTTTATCTTTAAGTTATTGGCTGCTCCTATCAAGTCACGTGCCGACCAATCTTCGTTCCACCATTCAGTTTTTTGATTAAAGCGTTGTAATTATAATTAATAAATAGAATATAAAACAGAAAAACATAAAGAATTTGTACCACAACATATTTTTGATCTCATAAACTGAATAGTTTTTATACCTTCATTGTTTTCACATGTTATTTTTTACATGCACCTGTTATTTGTCAGATGCGTTTGCCAAATGTATAGCGACTATTGCTATCTTTCATTTTAAACATTCTCTCATTTGCGGAATAATTTGGGGGAATACTTGGAAGAATGACCACAACATCATTATCAAGCATTAGCAACGAGATCTGAGGTATTAGCAACTCTAAATGAATTTACTTGAAATCCAGTTCAATAAAGTTTCAATAGGAAAGGGATAATACTAATAAGAAGAAATAATAACTGGAAATACATGTTAAGCTGTTGATATTTTAAAATATATTAATAAATTTGTTAGTAGGTATATTAATAGTAGAGGGCAACAGATCTCTTACCTGAAATACAACAGATTTTCTCGCTTCGTAATCAAGCATGGTGTTGTCCCTAACTTTGATGATGAACTGTGCGTGCCTCTCAGCTACAGTTGGCGATATTTCGAAAGTTCCATTGTTTCCAACTAGTGACAGAGAGAATACGCCGTTCTTTCCTGCGTCATTGTCGTTCACTTGCGGGATATAGGGATCGTTAAATATCAATGCTGTTCCTTGAGGAGCGTTCTCATCGAGGTACGTATTATAGCTGAAACAAGAAGTGACACCGTTATTTAAAGACTTTAAATTTTTTGTCTATAGTCAGTGGATTGTAACTCGTCATAGTATTCTGAGTAAATCTAATTTGTTTCCGCGCATTAATTATTATATTAACATAATTATAAAAAAAACTTACAATTGATTTTCAAAATATGGTGGCGAATTTTCTCGTTCAGGCAGGATGAAAGCTAACTGGACAGTTGAAGACATGGCTTCGGGTTCTTCTCTGGTCAGTCTGACCTCCTCAGCTACCACAGTAAGTAAGATTGGTGCACCGGCGTGAGAAATGGCAGCTATTTCTTCAATAGGACGCTCTAAAGTCACTTCACCTAGAAAACAAATTTATTTTAAAAAGTTTATCAACTAGGATATTGAGAAAATGCGAAAACTTAACTTACAATAACAAAATACTTTAACTTTTTATAATACTTATATGACTACAGAATACTGGTTTTAAAATTGTACAATTAAATAAAAAAAATTATATAATTGAAGGTATTTCCTAATATAAGTACCTGTTTTCAAGCAACACATAAAAAATAACATTTGTTCGTATTTCATCTATATTTCATGCAATAAAAGATTTCTACAATAATAATTCCAATATAATTTCAATTTAAATTTTAATGGGATTCACTGGAACACAATGAAGTTTCAAAATTGGTCACAATAGAAATTAGGCACCGCAATTACTATATTGTATAATAATGATTATTACTTTCGCATTTTTAGTGTTTTATGACGACTATTATAAAAAAAAATGTTTGTTAATAAGCAAATATTCTCACTGCAAACAGCGTCATCTAGTAGAAGAGTTGTGTATTACAATCAAGTATTTTTTTTGGTTTATGGTCGGACGTCGACACATCATGTAGTTTTAAAATAATTTAACAGATGGCTCTACATTGCTCATGTTTTGGGAGCATAAATCTAGCATAAATATATTTGGTAGGTTGTACTTTTTTAGCGTACAGATCTAGTACGAAATAAGTATGCTGTGGATTTAGTGTCTTTTTTGGACGATATTAGAATAGAGATAATTTTGTGTGTTTCGGATTTTGCTGATTTGTGGAAATTAAAAAAAATAAAGTTTTATTTTTTATTATTTTTGGAACATAACTATTTTATACTTATAGGTAGATACATACTACCTAACAAAGATTAAACTTTATTATTAATATACCTACTTAAACGACAATTAAAACGTACATAATATAAGACGTGTGTTTGCACATGTAGTACCTACGAGTAGGTACCTACATCCATGCGCGTACAATAACATTGTTTGTAAATTGCTTTCCACGGCTGTATGTCTCCATACAGCCTTGTAGACATCATATTTATCTACATATTATATGTCAACGGAAAAAGTGACTCTAATTATCATACAAAAGTGAAGCCCTCCTTACGAGATCCTAAGATTAGATTTCCGACTTTCATTTAGTGATGACAGCGCGTAAATTATTATTCAATTTAAAATTAATTGTTAGACGTTTAATTATTATTCAACGAAAGTACATGAAACATGGTCTCTAACTATGGGCTTTGTAAGAAAGCTCAAGGTCGCTCAACGAGCTAAGGAGAGGGCTATGTTTGGGGTTAAACTGCGAGGTCGACTCAGAAATGAGAAGATCCGTGGACGTACGAAAGTTACCGACATAACTGCCGTTGAAAGTGGCAGAGGGCAGGACACATAGTACGGAGAGTCGACGGCTGCTAGGGCCGGAAGGCAAGCGCAGCGTAGGACGTCCACCCCACTAGAGACGGACAGACGACCTGATAAGGGCTGCAGGTCGACGCTGGATCCAGGCTGCTTTTGACCGGTATATTGGAAAATTATGGGGGAGGCCTACGGCCTGGACGTCCTACGGCTAAGAGGATGATGCCGATTTTGATGATGATTATTACTTATTATACAAACATCTGTTTGTAAATGAGATTGGTCTTTCATATATTCACAAAAATATAGTGATGAGACTACTACCTATATGAACTATGATTCGTAGATTAAGGCATCATCAAATGTCTATGAATCATAGTTCATACATAGAGATTTAATGATGCCTTGATTATCCATTAATTAAATATACACTTCAGTAATGTCTACATAAATAAGTGATTTGTATTCATTACATCGTTATAAAACTTAATGGCTTTTCAGTATACTCTATTCCTAACATAAACTCTGGAATAGTTCATCTAAAATTGAATTGATATTTTAATTTAAACCTCCATGTTAGATACGATCTGATTAATGCGACTTCTTAAATAGACATACGCGTACATGCACGGTTCGTGTTTAAAGTTTTAACGGTTCTTTGATCACTAGTTTGCGCAAGCGGGGATAGTTAGTGAGTTGATAATGTCGGAACTACTCCGGGCCATATTGTCAGCGCGTATCGGCTGCTGTGTACTATACGAACTGTTCAAAGGTAGTGGTCCTTTATTATGAAGTAAAGCGGGGCAGCTTTACAAACAATGGTCGCTCAGCCGATGCAGCGACGGCTATGGTCTAATGAGCCATTATGCGGCTCCGAGCCCAGAACGTAGACCGGCATTAGCAGCCCTGTTAAAGCGCACAAACTCTCTCGCTTTTACAACACTATTTATACAAAATAGATGCCGTGATACCTCGTTATTTTGATTTAGAAGTTGTTTTCAATTTGCAACATTATAATAACGAGAAAACAGAATTTAATGTCTCAAGCGCGCAGTTGTTAATGGTTTCACTAAATGACGAAACTTTGTCGACTGAAGTTGGTTCGTAAAATGCGAAGTTTCGCCGAAAATTGCTGCACACTAAATCTGATAGTGTATTAACAAAGCAAAGTGAGTCACGCAAGGCTAAATTCACGGGTCAGCAAGGTTGGGAGCGTTAGTCGACGATAAGGAAATAGGATATCCTACGGAAGCCGCCGGACGTTAGACCGATGATATCAAATATAAAAAATACCTAAACTACTTCACTGACCTAGTAAGTATCCGAGGAAAAACGAAAGGAATGTTACAAGTTGCGGTCATGACATGTTCTTAGTGGCAAAAACTGTGGCGGTTTATACATGAAAGTCTATAGTGGGTAAACTACACCATGTTTTCTAATGTAAATTACTCTTAGTCGGGTCAAAGCCATAAAACATGAAGGGTTGTTTACTACTTGAGTGTAGTTCGTAAATTCAAGACGGAAAAAAATAGTGGCCAGTCGTTAAAAAGTCACTGACCCTAAATGCCCGCACGTAATTGAAAATAACCTTTGTGGAAATTAACATCAATGGAAAAAGCAACTTTATAATTTCCGCTTAAGAGTCCGCAAATGTTTGCCCTTCATTATGTTTTAATGTAAATGCGACCGAGCACTCAGTTGCTAACATAATACGTTAAATGTACAGTACTCTTTAGTAATATTGAATAATTGAAACTCGTCAGTTTTGCCAAATATTAATAGCATACGGTATTTTTATAGCAGTGATGTACTTAGTGTGATCGGCAATTGTCACAAAGTAAAATTATAATTGGAAAAAAAATAATCCAACCATTTTAAGTCACGAACCTGTTGTTTCATTGATATTGAAGAAAGGCGTAAAAGGATTTCCTTCCGAGACTAGACCATATCTAATCTGTCTGGGAGCACCCTTGTCTCCATCTTCAGCCCGAACCTTTACGACCACGTCTCCAGGAGCAACTTGTCTTGGTAAATGAGTGATTGGTGGTGCTGAAGTAAATACTGGAGGCATATCTTGAACGTCTTGAACAACAACCACTATTTCTAAGCCAGCTATATTCCGCGTGTCTTTCCCAATCTCCACAAATGGATCCTGGAAATATTTACCGTTCATTGATCAGACGTAATTATTTGATATTAAATCGTGATTTTGTTGGAGGTATATAATATTTTCACGGATAAAATTACCATTAACTAGATGTAATAGGTCGCAGAAATATAATGTAATGTAATAGCATTCCTTACCACAGCCAAGAGCGTTAAATGGTACATAGACTGAGCCTCGAAGTCAAGTGGTCCGACTAAGAATATCGTGCCCTCAGTGTTTTCTGTCGATACACGCCGCTGTCGTATGGCGAAGAGAGGTGAACCCTTTGAAAAAAAGAATGTTTTAAAATGTGGATAATTGCGCTAAAAAGAAAAAATAAAATGGATGCCAGCCCACATAATAGACGATATGTTTTTAAATTACAGTACGTGTAAGGACACGTTCTCCATTATTATAGCATTTAAGTGGCCGATAAAACGACCTCAGGTTACGGGTGCCTAGCCATTCTCCACGGACTGTGAGAAATTTAACGCGCCTCAAGTCTTCTTAATGCCTGGTAATTGTGCAACATCATCGGGAGTCGCGAAATGCCCTGCCCAACCCATCTCATTGAGCCCCAACGGAATTCTGATTACACAATTCAAAGAAATGAACTTAATATTTTAAATTACCAACTGTAATGAGAACTACGCCATAGTTAGACTTTTGAGATATACTGAGAACACCACAGAAACTGTAACTTAAACTGAGTATAATAGAAATGGAAATATCTAACCATATACGCTTGTTAATTATGGATTATGTTATTATATATAGGATGTTAATTATTCTTCGAAGATTGAATTTGAAGAATATTTATAATCGATAATACTTATACAAGCTTTATAAGTGTAAGCGAACAGTAATTATGTGGTTATAGAAATATGCGTGTCGAATATGAAGCCGTGAAAACGTCATTAGAGAAGCCTAAACATCGCCAAGCATTATGTTGTTCAGAATACTAATGAATATTTAATTTCGCTTATGCGTGGGTGACTTGGTGTATTATTAAAGGATGGTACGTGTTTAGACTCTTTTTAAGATACTGGAAAAATTCTGACCCCATACTTTTCTTGGTCTTGTTTCATTTCTGATCATCATATCAAGCGCACAGAGCCTCCTGCTGGTGTTTGGGTATTGGTTATATCCACCTACCTTCAAATGAACTCTCAAAAATCAGACATACCGGTCGGTCGGTCTGTTAAAATACCTTGGTAGTTGGTCGATAGTCTTCCTACTAAGTTATAGTTTACAAACAAAAAACAAGAGTTTACTCGTAATCTGTAAAGAAACTTACCCAAAGCTCCAGTTCTAACGGTTTCGGTGACAACTGATTCTTTCTCGCAATCACTATTTCCAAATCGGCCCCTCTTTTCGCATCCTGCAAATTTAAACATGACCCTGAGTGCTTGACATTTAATAAAGCGTGAGTTAATTTTGATATATTTTCATATTCGCTCTGAAGAGCGGAGTGTATATGTTCGTCATCATCATCAATCATGGCACATCATGCGCCAGACGTCTGACGCCGGCTCATTTGTTGCCACACGTATGGGGACAGGTGCTTTTTACGTCGTTTAAATACCTCTAAATACTTCAATATTAAATGCAAGCTAGTGATCTTTTGTCTTACCTCAGGCACTAATATAATGCCAGGTTGGTGTGGAAATATGGTGTCTCGGGGAGTGGTAGCGTTGGTTCCTGTGATGGAGCAACCGATTCGAGTACTTCGCCCCCGGGTGTTACGGACAGACAGCCTGAAGTCGACGTAGCGACCTGGTTCTAGCCGCCGCAGTAGGATCACGTTTGCCTGGCACACGGAGTTGTAGCGCGTGCACGGTAGCGACTCTACACCGACGTCCAGACGTCCCATTTGACCTTTATAACAGTTCATTTTAGACCGACTTTATTTTAAAAATATCTAAGCTATAATTTTTTTTGATTTAGTTTTTAACAGTTAATTCCTTTTTTATACTAAAAACAGTGAAAGTCTAACGGATTTCAAGCCTGATGGACGAGTAATACCAAAAGAGGGAAAAAAATTAACTTATTTAGATTGAAAATCAAAATGGGTTTTGTTAGTATCAAAAGTACACAGTACACGTGTTAAATTTATTTAACACGTGTATTTAACAGGTTAGGTAATTTGATTCTAAGTAAGGAATTTAAATTTAAAAAAACCAACTTACCAATAAGCTCGAAGTGCAAAGGATAATCGAAGTCGGGATCGGAAGCGCGCACTCGGTAGATGACAGAACCCACGGGTGCATCTGCTGGTACCAACACCAGTCGCATCAGGGTACTGGGGTCGAATACAGGTTCCCCGCCGTACACACCAGATGTCAGGCATGCCAACACTAGCACCGTTGCAATCGTCATCCTGTAGACAACATAGATTTATGTATTTTATTTTACTTTTATGGACAAAACATAATTATTTATAATACACATTTAACAAAGAATACTTTATTGTTAAAGTAGTGATAAATTTTGTATAATAATTATGTATGTATTCAGAAAACAAAAGCTCAATTTCTTCTCGGATAAACTAACAGCCCTAAAATTGTTTGTATAAGTTTTATTATTGGGATTCCATTTATCAAGTTTCCTATCAGGTAATAATAATAATAAAGCATATTGGGATGTGATGAGGTTTAAAAATATATTCTCAATTCAAATGAAATTTTTTATTTCTCAAAAAAAAGGTAAAAGATCACTTTTTTAAAGTCGAAAAAACTACAACCGTTTCGGAAACAATAAGGCGTTCTGGAAAAGAAGCAATGGCTAAAGAAACTCTCCAGCAATTGCTCTTTTTAATACCATCTGTTTTATCTGCTAACTTTGATTGTTTAATACGGTTTTTAAAGAAGTTTCTGTTCTACAAATATTTTAATTGTTATTCACTTATTTCTTGAAATTTATTATAGAAACATAGCACATTGTCTCTTAAATGTCTCGCAAAATCTAACAGTAAAAGATGGACATTTGAAGCGCTTAATATTCTTACGTCCAGAATTAGGATATGGTGCTGTTTAGTCTTGATTGAATTATAAATTGCTCTCTCTCTTGAGATCACCGCAACCGCAGAACTTACGAAAGGGAAAATTGTGTTGCGAAACCATTTTGCCATTTCTGTGCTCAAACAGGAAATGCTAACAGTTTACAGCTTTGCTGGTTAACGAGTTATCTTCAATTTGATTTTTATATGATAGGAACTTGACAGAATTGACAGAACTGTAACTTGACTTGACAGAAGTGTAACTGATAAATTATTAGACAAACGGAACACAAGAACTTTTGATTAAACTATAGTTTTTAATTAAACTTGCATATTATTTAGTCCAGAGAGAAAACTGTTAGATATATATAAAATTTTCGTGTCACATGTTAGACGCCAATTAACTCTTAAACTACTGAACCGATTTTGATAAAACTTTGTATGTGTAAAAAAAATTTGATCCAACGTAAAAAAATAGTTTTTATTTTGAACCCGGGCGAAGTCGGGAGCGTGTAGTTATTAGTGTTATAAAAGTTTGAATGCTCATCATATTATAAGTCTAAACGGGATGAATTTTGTTGTTTATTTAGTCTTGGACTTAGTGTAGATCTAAGTCGTAATCTACATAAATAGCAAACTAACGGAAAATCGCTTGCAAAGTCTCACTTTGGTGTCTTATCTGCTTCGCTACAGTTGTATAAGAAACGACGACAATCTCCAAGTTCACTGGCACGAAAACATGGCACACGTTGTACAGGAACTTTTCAGACACATCTACCTACTTTCTTCAATTACTTAACCCATAAAACATGTTCTGACTTCCTTGTATCGAATCGAATCTTTCCCTGACTTGCTGCTATTCATTCTAAGAAGTCGTCAAAGCCATCTGCATAAACTCCTACAAAACGGTTAGTATTTCAAACAAAAGTAAATTAATTGGGTACACCGCTAACGTAATTGGCTATTCAAGAATCCATACAATAATCCGTAAATTGTGTAAAACGTTTCTCGGGGTTGAAACTGTCCATTCAGTGGTCCTGTTTATTGCCTGTCTATAGAGATCGAGAGCATTCAAGACACTCAGTTGAATGATAGAGGAATGTGGAAGGCTACTGGTCTGTATTAGCACAAACTATATTAAGCGCAGTATAGAATGTAGATTTTCGTATTATGTTAATGTTAAGGTATAGGGTAATTGATTTGAAAAACAGGCTCCGGGCTACTGTGTAATGAAATACTGTTATTGTTTGGTTTGTTATTCGTGTTTTAATGGGTAATATGTTCACTGCTAAGTCTAAATCGTGCTTGTGGGCTAATGTTCAGACACTAGCTAACGTCTCCTGTGTGGTGCTGGCGCCGACCACAAGGTGAAATATTTGTCTGACGCTCATGCTAGCCACCCGCCATACTAAATCTTGTCGCGTGTATGGTACAACTAGTGCTATCGACTAGGATACCGCGGTACAGGCAACTCAGATATCGACAACACCTCTGTACACGATCAGAATATTTTATATGAGAAACCAGATAGATTTAATATTAACTTAAACTTATATGGAGTTATTCAATGCGTGACAGGAAAGTCCGAAGTCGTTTCTGAATTGCTTAGTAAGTTGGTTTTAAATAGGCAGAAATGCAATTGCTGCCATTTATCCTTTTGAGTAGCAAGGACCTGCAATTAAGGAACCATTATCCTGAACGTCTGAAATAGAATCCCGCAATAAATCATTGTAGGTCATTCTTAATCCTTCGACATTAACGCTCGCCGTTACAAATGGAATGCACAATGGTGCATGTTCACTATTCTCCATAAATTAGAAATCGCGCCCGGACGTGTCCACTATACTTAAATCGTGAACTGGGTAAATGCTAAAACGTGCTAAAATGTATCGTATCACATCCCCATAAAAAGTAATGAGGCGCGAGGTGTAGTCTAGAAATGGTAACGACTACAACTTTGTGGAATATCATTTGTCATTGTTATTTATGAGGAGTGTTTTTCGAAGTGGGGAGTAGCGGGCTAGCCTCGGGGCAGCATGAGCTCGGAACAGCGGGAGATACGCGGCAAAAATGGCATCCGCACGATGTCGCCGAGCTGACCTCTTGGCCGCGGCACGTAATAAAGCTTTGTTCCCTTTTGGTCACGGCTCCCCATTATCATAACACTAAGTGTGTGAGGAACGGACGTGCACCGACACTAGCTGATAGTCGATAGTCCATTCGCCTCGCATATATCATAAATTCTAATATACCCACTATCGCACGGCATAACAACGCGAAGGTGCGTTTGCATTTGCCGATCAATTTGTAAAGATATCAGGTCATTTAGCCTGAAGCAGTTCTGTCCGCCTCATATGGACGAGAAGGTAATAAAATTTTATTGCTAATTTGCTTCAAGATAGTGAGAAGCAATAAAACTGTTTATTATACAAATACTGTCAATGGGATCAGCCTCAAGAACCAAAATTGTAGAAGTCACCGAAGCTCTTCTAATAGGATTTACCGGCTAATCTCATATTGGGTAGCTGATTACAAAATCCTCAGCTTAGTATAATAAGATTTCATTGTTGCTTTTCACTTCCTAACTAAACTTTTGACATTATTTACTTATTATTTGTTATTCTATAAGAACTAAATCTTGACCTTTAAAACAAACGATAATAGGATTATGTCTATGGTTATGTATAAAGCGAGACATGAAGCAATAATAATGGGAATAATTTCAATAGGTATATGCAGTTTTATACAGACTTCCTTGGACCTAATCCCAAAAATATTTACGTTACTGTGCTACCGGCAACTCGCCCCCGGCTTTGTACGGAGTTGAAATTTTCAAAAATCCTTTCCAGGGGATGATGACTGTATGTGATAGCACAGTATTATATACAGACCCAAAATATTTATCCCCACCATATCAAATCGTCAGCTCATTTGGACCTACCATATCAGTCTGCTTACCGACCCTTATAAATATTAAAAAAAAAAACATAAAGACCACCATGAAATTACAACAAGTACCGGAATAGGGGTAAGATACTGCAAGACAGGTTTATTTTAAAAAAGAAATATTTAATGTAAACGGTGTATTTGAACTATAAACGTCCATTGAGGACGTGGTGTGGGCGTTGGTCAATAATATTGATTTTTCGCTATTCAACATACAATTACGGACAATAAATCGATGACTCAAGCTGTAATGTTAAAACGTTCGTCGGGGACTAGGCGAATGTTCAATTGACACCAGGTTTATTGTGAACCTATCAGGTCTATTGTGATAATCCAGAGATACATATAAAGACTTCCAAGAATAATCAGATCTTGGTGCTAAAATAGATATAACCAATAACATTATAAACGTTACAACTTTATTGTCAGTATTTCACCAAGTAAATACTGACAATAAAGTCCCCTGATCCCTTGATAATCCCTTGATCTTTGGGATCCACATATTATGTGCTGAATATATAAAAACTAATTATAAAATAAATGGTAAAGTAAGTAACTCTGTCTGTCGGTCTGTTACCTTTTCACGCATTAACTACTCAACTTATCATCATAAATTTTGCATTTTGGTTACTTTTAATCCAGAAAGAAGTAAGTACTGCTCCCGAGGGATCACCTAAAATATGAAAATTGTGGCGGGGCCACAGTCGTCATCGTAATGTACATTTCGGGCGTTTATTACTAATATACTTAGTGTTACATTTTTATTAGCTAACGCGAGACGACAAAGTTCCGTACACTTCGACACTAGTAACATGTACATAGTAACTCAATAAATTCAAAATGTCTAACAATTGCTTACTTAACCGTAGACCTTTTCATTCTAGATAATATAGAAGATAAGAACTAAATAGAGTAACAGTTAGTGCGATTCGATCTTGAAGCAGAAGCTAACTTATTAGGGTTTATTAGCGTGGTATATTAACATCGTGACCCCTTATGTTGTGGTATCGCCGCACGGTAAATCTGGTCAAAAACGAAACGTTTATAGCAAGAATCACGCGAGGTGACCTTTTTGGCCCCATTACCTGTGGTCGCCCGACTTGTTTTGCTTCAGACTTAGAAGGCTGCCCATGACTCTGTTCAATAATACATAGATTATCAAAAAGGTCTGATCTATACCTACTATTAAAATAAATCGTGATACGCCAGGCATGAAAATTAACAATTTGAGATAATTTTCCTTATAATCACTTACATTCTTGACATATTCTAGAAAGTTCAACTAGTTGAACTGATTGGAAGAATTAGTTCGACTTATTTCAACTTTTTCAATTTTCATAATTAAAAAAAAATAGGAAATTGATAAGAACAATCTTATAACCCGACCAATTATCAAGGCACCCACCACAGACTATAACCCACTTAGGTTCAAACGCTTTTTTATTTGGCCAAATTATGAAGGCGCTAGTATAAGAATTACTGTCAAAGTTTCACTTATCTGTTGAAGACGTTGTTTGTTCTGTGTTAAGTATAATGGAATTTTATTATTTAGCATTATTCTTATAATTTTTAAATGAACAAGACACTCTTTTTTCTAATACTAAAAAGCTATAAATTATGCGAAAACCTGATAGTTTGTTAATAAATTCTATCTTCTCATGACGAATTTATTGCTTTCTAATGACATGTGTAATATAAATTATATTTGATTGTAAAAACAACTCTACTATTGACTTTAAAGTTTTATATTTTTAGTTTGATTGTTCTTTCAGTGTTCATGTATTGTTTGTTTTATGTGGTACAATAAAAATATTTTATTGTTACTTTAAAATCCATAACTTCAAACTCGTTTTGAACATGTTACAATATATTTTATTATCAATAAACATTATTGAGCAAGAAGAAGGCGTTGCATTTAACGAATACGTAATAAAAATACTCTAGATAAAATTACGTTTGATTCATGACCCTGTTCGATTCAATCGTGTATTTTATTTGGACAAGTGTAATTTGTCATGCATCAGATAAGATCATTGGACGCTGTAACATTTGTGTAACAGAATCTAATGTAAGGAAACGTCATCGTGTTTTTAATAAAAAAAAAAACTAACATCTGTCCAATATAGAAAGAGCGTTAGCGTTATTGTAAATACCGCAATCAATTTAGATGAAGTTGAAGAGGAAATCCTTTTAACACGTGGCTAGGCAACTTTTATGGTTATAGCAGGTCTATAGTGGCAAGATAAAAATGAATTTAAAAATAAAGTTGCCTTATTTGAAATCAAATAGAAATCGTATTCTATTGAGGGGCAGGAAAATTGTAAAATCCTTATCCTTATTGTAATTTTTTATATACCTGTTATATTGGATGGTAGTACAGCGAAGAGTGCGACTAGGATTACATAACGCTGAGGAAGGCTACCACATTACCGTATTGATAAATTCGCACTTCGTACCACTTTCGCTGGTCACGTTTTTGAATGCATCTAGTTATTATGGTTTTAACAAGAAGCTTGAAGCAACTGGTTAAATTGAATTAATGAAATATCTCATGATACCTATACTCGGATCACGACTCTAGTGTCGGGAGAGGTATGTCTACTTTTGTGTTGTGTCATTTGTAAATCGAACCGGAAATTTAGTTTCACTAACCCTAAATATATGAGTGACATAAGCTAAAGCTTTAAGAAGTACTTACTTATTTAAAACGAAGAAGTACCTATTGTAGAATTAAGAAATATAATTTTTGAAATTCTTTTAAAATAAAGCTTTAGTTTTGTAAGCTTATTTTTATTAGATTGATTTTTTTCTTGTTTTATATTGTCTGTTGGAGGCATCGGAAATATGCAGGATTCAAAATAATAAAAAGAGGCGGACAAGACTATGAAAGGCGAATCTCTAAAACACTCACGTAGGTACACAAACTAAACAAAAAGAAAATTAATCTATATTACTAATGTTGAGTGGAAGTTTAGTGACAAAACTGACGACTTCTTTATAGATTACCTACTTACCTAACATAATAACATAATGATGTAAATATGTTTCATACGTTTGAAAATGACTTTCGTCTCAATCAGTCACCGAGATACATTAATACAAATGATGGCTGGTGGTTCAATTTGAACCAATGGGCGACGAGAAATAGCAATTTTGCCGCCTTTATTTGAAATTAGAAAAAAAAAACTAAGACCATAGTGCAATAAACACGCCATAGACAACCGAAAGAAACACGAATGCTACTGCCGCTTATCGAAGCTATGCCACAGAGTAGCATATGGGTGACGAGAGAACACTATATCTATCTACCGGCTGTGCGACTGTGAATGAAAAACAATTAGTGGATAGGTACAAAAATTATATGTAACAATATTTAGCGCCGAAAAGCGACTTCATAAAGCTTTGTTAAAAAACTGGAATAAAGTCTCCTTGGTTGTCTTTGTTCTGTCACCAATGGTTATATGAAACAATATACAATATTTGCAGTAAAGCAAATAATGATATTTAAAGTAGGTTTCGTTAAAAGGCAGAATCCCGGTCGTTATACGCGAAATGTAAGTTTGTCATACCACGAATTCAAATAAATTTTCTCGATAATCCCATATACATTTCTCCGATCTTGTTAGCATAACCCGTGCTTTGAAAACCAGTAGGATCGAGGGCATCCAGTAGGTACTAAACACCCGTAGAAATAAAATAAACATAGGAATGACACGTTGTTAAATAAAAGCCCCGTTTGCTGTTGAATGTCGTCAGTATCAGTAATTCTCATGTGATCCATAGAATATAACGAATCAATATCTAACGAAATCAATCTAAATATAAATGATACGAGAAAAGAATTATTCGGAGGAAAAAAACTGAAGTTATTGAAACATCTATTAGAACAAGACTAGTTCATAAAAGTATAGACATGCGGTAATTTTTTTTCATAATTTCATAATTTAACGTAGCCACACAGAATTGAAAATGAAAAAAGAGAAGCCAAACTATTGTCAATAATATTTCAACCGGAATGTTTCTTTTTTATAGTAAAAAATTTTTAATTTTTAGCACTTCCACTTGACTATTCTCTTCTATTAAAGATAAAACTTTATGCTATTAAGAAATGTTACACAAATTCATTGATTTCCATTACATTAACAAAATCAAGAGTGTAATATGAAATCGTCCACTAATCAATCCAATTGTATCATGAAAGCTATTTGCAGCTTTGCACTTATTGAATGAAATGATATTGCATTTGCCCGAATTTCCTATTTTGCACAAAATAATGAATCAAGGACTATAATGAATAATTAATTCACGCATGATATAGGTGTATTATAAAGAATTATTGTGGTAGCAGGACACATTGCGCACCGAAGTCATAACTCTTAAGTAACATTTCAGATGAATTTTGTGATTCAGATAGTAATACTCGTATAGTAAGACAATGTTCAGATACCGATTTCAGATACCAATTTACTTAATAAAACTGTGGTTTCTTTAATTTTATTATTTTGAGGCCATTTTGAAGCCTAGAGACATATCACATGCCCTTACTTTCATTAATAAAATGAATAATACATCTACATACCAAATACAGACATATAGTAAGACAGATTAAGGCTCCCACCGTACACTTTGTAAGATAAATCCCTGTGACACCAATCGTGGGCTACCAGTCACGAAAGATCCGCGTGGCGAGAGAAAATCTCGAGGTGCTCTATGAAATTAACAGGTCGACGTGAACCGGTTCAATACGTGTTACTCAATCGTCTTACGAGACCATCTCACTAGTTACACAATATGAGCATTTTTGTTCAACACTACCCACACAAAGCTTTGTATTCTTCGATAAAAAGAAACAATGAAATCATTATGTTATATCAATGTTCACTTTCATGTTTTCCATTTACAGATGGCCACTAAAGATTTATGTTTGCTGGGCCACTTGTTAAACCGTTCTTATTGCTGTGCTAATTAGCTCGGTTTTTATGGGATACTAGCTGGTGCTCGCGACTTCGTCCGCGTGGTATTCCAAAATAACTATTGTTATTTCGAGAATCATTTGGGTATCTCGAACGGTTTTCGCAGCGCACGCAACGGAAGCCCTCAAAGATGAATAATTTTCCCCGTTTTTTCCACATTTCTTCGCTCCTATTAGTCGCAACGTGACGTTATATAGTCTAAAGCTTTCCTCGATAAATGATCTATCCAACACAAATTTTTCAATTCGAACCAGTAGTTCCTGAGATTAGCGCGTTCAAACAAACAAACAAACTCTTCAGTTTTATAATATTAGTATAGATTTATACAACCCATAAGCTTAGGCCAGTATAGGCCAGCCTTTTTAATAGAAGTGATGTACAGTACAGCGTATTTACCTTTCATCTACCTACTAGCATAATACTGGTATAACAATCTACTACTGCTGTTACTGGTACTGCATCTAGCACTGCGTAATGTTAGTAATCTCGTATAGAATAGTAGTGTATGGTAATGTATAAAATGTCCTATTGTGCGTAGTACAGTGTTAGTTATAGAAGACCACACGTCTAATGTGTTTCATTCTACTACTAGAGATGTTTATTTTATTTTTATTTTTATTTTTATTTTATTTTTTTTACTACATAGGAGACGGTGGCCACCTATAAGAACAAGTGCCTGCTAACAGTTAATTTAAAAATCACATTTATTTATACGATTTCCGTTAAAATTGTCGACTCAAATGCAACTAAAGAGAAAATTTAAAAATACATAGGTAAATCCAGGTTAATCTAAACACTTATGTATATGTGATATAATATATTATGTTAATAGAGAAGTGTATATAAGAACCTTACGGATGTTAAGTAAATATTTACATTTTTACTATTTATTTTACACGCTTGTCTCATCGGTTGCACATTTCGAACAGTGACGATCCAGTTCGCAGCTAACAGTTACTCTATTACGGACAACATTTTTTTATACTACATCAATACAGGACCGTTGACGTGTTCAATTACTGGCGCTAACGAGATGCTACCAATATACGACAACGCGTCTCTAATTATTTTCCTACAAACATATTCATGCTATTATAGTCTCAAAAATCAATATACTATGAGCTATAAAGGCGTACGACAGAAATGCGTGTTTAACGATGCGATACCTTGATTCTAAAGAAATAATTTGACTGACACCGTTAGATCACGTACTTTATAAAAAGTCTTATAAAATGTGTCAATGTCTCTACCAGTGATGTCGGGCTACGTTCATGGTACATCTGAATCTTCATCATTTGCTTAATAGGATTCAAAGAGCTTATTTAGCAGAGATTTTTTACCTCAACTTTATACAAAAGGCTATGTAATAAAAAGGCTTGTAGACACTTTACGTAAGATATATATCGGACGATCATTACGAGGTAGAATCTCGCTGCATTCTATAAGTGCTAGAAGTAATGAAAGGTTATGGATACTCTGTAAAGAACTTATAAACTTAAAATTAGCAAGTCATCTTGATGTTGTGTTATGAAACAATAGTTAATGATTAACGAAACACGTTTAAAACTGAAAGAAAAATAACAGGACATAGTGACATCCTTCTAGCTAGAGCCTTAAGATTTCTACCTTTTTTCAGAGAAGAAGCCACAATAATAATAATAATGATATAGTCGTAGATCATAGAGGGTGAGATAAAAATGAATGTTGTCAGTGAATGTGGTTTTTTAAAATTCAATTTCTATTGAAAAGGAAGAATGAAATTATTGGTTTACAAATAAATTGTGCCGAGATATTAAACTGTCTAAGAAATGTTAATTATAATATATTTAAATGAAATAATAGCAATTGAAAATTTTCCTATTTCTAATATCACAAAACAGCATAACAATTTTATACCATAGAAGTCTATCAAAACTAAGTATAAATCACTTTATCCAATTAAAAACTATGTATATAGCAAAACGTTGATTCATTTAATATAAGCTTTAACACTCCCATCGGCTCGTGGGAACTATACATTAATGGTTCTGAGCGACATTTTTCACTCGCTGACAGTTATTGGTTCCGGATAGATTACATAACCATTTAAAAATCCCATCTATTCGCTCTATTAGGCTTAGGCTGATACAAAATAAAGAAATCTATTGATTGTCTATTTCATGCCTAATTCAACGACAATGGAGTAGACATCTTCAAATTTAATTATTGATTGAAATTGGATCAAACGGTTATTTACAGTCGTGGATAAGATATAAAGTGGATCAAAGTTTTGTTTTTATAAAATAACATGATGTCTATCGCCTAAATTTTAGATATTCAAACTAGAAGAAGAACCTGTAATTTACGATACGAATTTTGTAGATCATGCAGATATGTATAAGGCTGATTTTACAGTTATTTACAGAATACGGAATATTATAGCAATAGCAATAGTACTAGAAATCTAGTTCTTCGAATTTGGATATGAGGCTGATTTTACAGTTATTTACAGAATACGGAATATTGTAGCATTAGCAATAGTACTAGAAATCTAGTTCTTCGAATTTGGACATGAGGTCTCGGAAGCTCTAATTGACATTAACATTCAAAATTTCTCAAATATATTATGTAGAATCTAACTCTAATTTGATTTCGAGTCCTTTGTTGTCATCCCACGCCCAACGAACAAAGGAATATTGTTCAGGTTTCCGGACGAGATTCAAAATAAAATTATAAATAATCTTAATAACGAGGCAGGGAGTGTGTTGTCATCGCATCACAATACACGGGGTGGCACCGGATGTTGAATATGATAAAGATTATCATAATTATATGGACGTAAGTGTTAAAGTTCTCTCTTAACCGATAATTAGAATTTTACATCACTAACTCCCCGTGAAGCGTCGAGGCGGTCTCTTTCAACTCAGCGCATTTAATGTTGTAATGATTGAGGTATTTTGTTTTTCCTAATTAAACAGTTTCGTCTTCAGTATTTTTTGCGTTCTTGTAAATATCGTTGGCAATAATTACGACATGTTCTGAAATTTTCATTTCCTCACCTAAGTAGGCATATCACATTTGAAATAACTGCAGGCATTATAAAGGCGAGGGATAGCAAGCATGTATCCAGAAGGATATTTAATGAGCGTGCACGAGTGGATCGTTATGTCCGACTCATGTGTATTATTAAGCCTAAGAAGGAATGCGCTGAACCGAGGTCACCGACAGAATTGTACCGGTAGCCATTCGCTCGCTGTAGACGAGCTACTACTTATACTGACCCATAGGCCAATAGTCTCAGGTCAAATATTTAACTAGCACAGAATTCAAGATTTTCATTCACTTATTATTATTCTTTTACAGTAAAGTTATAATAATTTAAATTGGTATTGAGATGGTAAAGATTACATCGACTATATCGAGAGAAATCTTTGACCCCTGCGCTGTTAATAGTCGTGTCGGCTCATCGTGTATTTGGTTGGAGGGAGTTTATTGTTGCTTTTTGTTATCGAAGTAATCGCCGGTACCTTTTTACAGTAAACCATCGATGACACCACAATTTTCTATGAAAGCGAGTTGCCTTATACAGCGATCTATTCGAAGCACGTTGCGTGGTGCCTGAGTTTGTTAGCGGATGTTGAACTTTAGGACAGGGCATCACAGACAAAGGATCATATCAGGGTTGAGGGCGGTAAATCAGCCTGTGCGGTTGCAATAAATACTTATTTGCGATAGCGTGAGCTTGTCATCGTAAGGTACAATCAGCGGACAAGAGGCGAGCTAGCCGCGGTCACAGCCGCCCGCCCCGGGGCATTGTTCCCACTCGAAGCTATATTTGCTTTCATCTCGGGACTGGGCCTATCTTGGGCCATGTTATAAATACGCCACATATGATAGTGAATTGCTGTTATTGGATGTGACTTTGATATATCCGAGCGTTTGAGTCTGAATGATAGAGTTTTATTACTATCGAAGACATGATTCGAATATTACGTATGCTGAACTCGGTACAAATATAAAGAGTGATTTGAATTTAGGACATAATGTGTTGGAAGGTCTGAGCTGAACGATCGTTCATTATCATTAGAGAAGGCACGCATACACGACGAGTTTTTAAATTATAATTTATGGCTTATTTGAGTGTCGAAAGAGCTGATTGCGTGGGCGGGACAAGTTGAGATTGCTTCGTATCTGTGTAATGTCGTTTTTGTGTGCATTGTTCGTCTCGGCTTCAGAAGCCACTGGTGATCACTAACCAGGCCGATTGATTTAAAATACAATAACAGATCATTTCGTAAAAACATATACATATTGCACCTAATACCAAATATCTGAAAATTATACTTATTGTTATAGTTTTCAACATTATATTATATTTACAAGTATATTATTAACTTATTTCTATTGCACGATTTAGTAGACACGCAAGAAGCAACAGATTCACGTAGTGCTGCAAATACAGAAACATGCGGGTAGCGTTTACACAAAGCAGGCGTTATTTTCTTTTATGTTAGGCGTCTTTTATTATTTTTTATATATAATGAAGACTGGCATGTAGGCTTGCGGTCTACTCGATAGTATACTCTCATTCATTCGAACTAAAGATTTTATGTAAACAGAAATAGGTATGTGAAAATATGTCTTATAACATAAGACAACACATGACGGTAAATATAAATTATATTACCGTCATGTGACGGTAATAGGGTGATAATAAATTTTATTGTTAATATTATTAGTTTTAAATTCAACTAAGTATTAAAATCAAGTATTGATTTCTTATAACCATTATATCATGTATCAAGGAAGTAAAATTTTATATCACGTATCAAGGAAGTAAAAAAAAAGTGTTTTTATAGATTTGATTGGGAATAAATGATTAGGAATAATGTAGATACATATGTACATATTATACAAATTACTTGACGTTTGCCATCGCCCGAACTGCTTCTTATTATATCACCTCGAGTTTATTATTACGGTATTGTTGTTCGACGTCTATTGATGTATTGGAATTTTTTTATGGTTACGTATAGATAGGTAGGTATATTTATCTAACAATGATGATCTCGTTGGTCACGATGTAGCCTTTTTCTTTTAACTAGACATGTTATTAATGAAGTATATATTTTTTTGTTTTCGAGCGAATTATGGCAATTAAATATTTTTCATATAACACTAGCTAAATGCCGCCGGCTTCGCACTGATGTTAATTTTATCCAATTATTTTCTTCATAAGAGCTTTTCCTTGGATTTCTTTTTAAGTTAAGGTCGATAGACATGCTGTCCCCTTGATGGTAGGTGTGGCTACCGTCGCCTATAACAAAACCAACGCCACAGGCGCTGATTAATATAATGGTCTCTATAATTAATATAACATAAAAGAAAATTAGCCGAATGTCAGCGATTAGATATAAATCTTGTCTCAGACAAGTTCGATAAAGATAATAAGGTCTTTTTGTAATCACGAAGATTTATAACCGAGATGGTATGCACCGACAGATGCACAACTGCATACATTTGAGCGTGCCGATCATGGCGCTTACATTTTCTATCACCATACGGCCTTAATTCAGAAATGGGAAGTAATATGTACTCGTATATGTAATATATTACAGTCTGACACTGTAATTCTTACCACTTAATACAAAAAAAAAAATCGAAGCACGTTGATATGTTAATATTATATGTTAATAGAACAAAACTACTACAGATATAATCATGGACACTTATATATAAGAGCAAGTTAATATGGTATGCCTAAAAGCTCTCAAATAGATTTCAATAAAAAAATGGTGAGCTCAGCCTCATGAGATTCAGAGTTGACAGTGACAAAATGAATTATGAAAATGTTCGTCACATTCATCTTGTATTAATATTATTTCCGACACTGCGACAGACCGTTTTTGTCGCGGGAACTGTTTGCCTTAAACGTGTTTACTTTAAAAAAATGCATAATTTCTTTTTTTAGAGAGTTGTCGGTAACACTCCTGATATCATTAAAAAATAATATCTAACTATAAACAGTCATATAACCAAGCAAGACATTATATAGATAAAGTAAATCTGCAAAAACGAATGATGCAAATAAAACTGTTGTCAGAAAACTAAATTTTCAACAAGGCTTCAATTCGAAGCGCTGATTGCAACGAGTAAAAAAAGCGAGCTATCGTAATTGGTTATCGATGAGATAAGCAGAGGCACCTGCCATTAAAGGTACGGTTAAAAAATAATACAAAAAGTTAACTGTTAAACTATTGTGATTACATTAGGAGAGAAGTCACGCTGATTCGTGGTCGCAGGTCTATTGGAGCCCGATCTGATAAGCGAAGATAAAAATATCGAGTCGATAGTTCGATGGCGCGATCTCTAGTCGTGATCGATAGAGAATCGAAGTGTCACGCGCGGGGTCGATGGCCTGGGGTCAGGGTCGGGGATGCTCGGTCGGACTTGCATTTATGCAACGCAAATATCATTTCCCCGACGGATATGTCGATACGTGGAATATTAGAGATGTAAACGCCTCATTGTTTATTCTTCAACCGCTGTTACATGACTGTATTACTTTATGTATTTATTATTTCAATAAAGCTTCACTACACTTTGAGCGGAATACTCAAATGTTTCTAAAAAAAATGGGCGTTACATTATTTTGTCGTACAATAATGTCACAAATAAATAAGAAATGCGAAAACAAGAATAGGTTAGAAAGGTTGTACACCCAAAAGAAAAATTTGTCTCTCTGTTTTATTTCATTTATTTTATATTATAATATGACATTTGTCTAATAAATACACATGAAAAATGTAAGGCACACTTAATTTTTTTTTACAAAAAAAATATTTCGAAGAATTATATTATTTAAGTTCAAAATAAACAACAAGTAGTATATTTAATTTAGGCTTATAAACAGATTTCTTCCCTGTCCAGTCTTATCGCTATCTCTAAGTTAACTGAAAGTTTAAATAGGCTATAATATATAACGTAAGAAACTTTGAAATATTTAGAGTTTCATAAACCGGTTCTATTTCAAAATTATCATATAAAGATAACATTCGTTATGAATCAGTTCTCCAGAGAATGAACGAGAGATTGGAAGTACTCAATACAACAAAGAAGAGGAAATTGCTATACTTTGGTCATATCATGCACAATGACTAGTATAAATTACTTGTATAATGTAAAGGAAAATTCAAGGAAGCTTTTATCCGGGTAGGCGACACGCCATACAGTAGAAAAGGTTGGTAGTGATTAATAGAATAAAGCCAGTAAAATTACCATAAATATAATGTCAACAAGGCATTTCTAAGCGGACACGACCTTCAGCAATGAATAAAACGACTTTATTTTATTTTATTTTATTTAAACACCAACAAAATTTGATTTGCTAATAAAATAAATATATGTACTTACCCTTAAAATTTATGACCAGCAGCCTACTGGCAGCGTATAGGTATATGTATATTGTAGGTGGGATGTATCAGGCTGGGTATCATATTCAGGAAGATTGTCTATTGAGTATGTATGGTATGGTTATAATTTATATCTATTTTATTCGTAAATTTATGCGAGTTTGTATCTGTTACTCTTTCGAGAAACTAAAATTGAATTTTGAGCGTACTGAACGAATGAATTATTTTGATGAAACTTTCACAGTATTTTATAGTTTATAAAGAATAACATATCGAAATCGAATAAATATCACGGACAAAAGTTAGTAATTTTTTTTAATGCTGAAGTTTGTTAGTATGATATTATGTTTGGATGCTCAGATTTTTTGAACTTTAACATCTTTACAGTACCTAGTAGGTATAGTTTTTGCATTAGAGTAAAAATAACTCTATAATTTATAAAGATATGCTAACGAAATCGGCGACAAAAGCTAGACAGATTAATTAAACAGATGTAAGAATGAATATATCATACTTTACGAAAACAAAAAAATTATGAGACTTTTTATATTACCTACATAATATGTAGAGATACGAATACACATTTATTATTCATGTAAGAACATTATGCAAGACATAAAAAGTTGAAAAGTGGCCGCAAAAATGTGACCTGCAAGTTTACAAGCACAATGCCTTCAATCTCATACCGAAACAGCACGAGGTCAGAGTGTAAGACGTACATCATTCCAAGAAGCAAACAGTTGTCCGTTATATCGTGCACTCCATATTAAGCCATAGCCGAGATAGGTTTATGGTGATTTGATACCATTCAAGGGGAAATTGGCGTTTAGCGCACAAGTGTAAGCTTGTATAGTTCCGGCTCCGAGCTATGGAACGAATGTTGCGTTTTATGAACTGTTATCATATTGTAACATCGTAATGCGTGTTGCATCATCTCTAATATCTTATTTTAGTTACTTAGAACATGTTAGTATCTTATTTGAATTTAATATCCTATATGAGTTAAAAATTTCGAACATTTTTTTTAAATATAGTAAATTCGTATTCGTATGTAGTTGAATTAACAAATCATTATAAAAATAATGACACATATATGCATATGTGTCATTATGTTTATCATTTCCCAAACAGAGCTAAATGAAAAAAAATGAAAGAGAAATATTATGTGTGGTTATTATGGATTTATGAAAAATTATGGAAATATGGAAAAGGAAATAGGTTATATCTTTCTAGTTACACCATCATAAAAAATTAATTAATTAAAATAGAAAATTAAATACCATAAATATGTGTATTTTATAAATTTATTACTCACGAAACAATCGCACTGCATGACAAAACCTAACGTTGTTCAATCAAGGAGCTTTATTCTTGTAAAAATGTAATCATGTGAGGTCACAAATGTAGGGTGAAGAGGTTAATCGAGTGCCCCCGCTAGGATGCGGAAGCGTTCAACTTTATGATGCTGCATCACAACACAATGTTACGATGGAACGACTCTGTTTATTGAAAATTGTTATCGTTATTCACATCGAAACGGCCAGCACTCAGTGCAAAGTTGTAGGCAAGGATAGAAGAAAAATATGAATAATCTATACTAATATTATAAATCTGAAGAGTTTGTTTGTTTGTTTGTTTGACCGCGCTAATCTCAGGAACTACTGATTCGAATTGAAAAATTCTTTTTGTGTTGGATAGATCATTTATCGAGGAAGGCTTTAGGCCATATAACATCACGTTGCGACTAATAAGAGCGAAGAAACAATCGAAAATGTGGAAAAAACGGGGAAAATTATTCATCTTTGAGGGCTTCCGTTGGGTGCGCTGCGAAAACCGTTCGATACCCAAATTATTCCCAAAATAACTATTCCACGCGGACGAAGTCGCGAGCACCAGCTAGTTTAACATACAAAACAAACAATAGATTATCATATAAAATATACACATTTTTTTATGAAAAAAAAAAAAGCAAAATAACACTAAATGCCTAGACCGAAATTATAGTTAGGTATACATAATAATTAACAGGGTTAATAAAAACTTCAGGTAACAAAACATGTTACCCGATACCCGATTATCCAATTTTTTGTTGGTTTAATTAATTAATAGTTTTTCTGAATCCGGATTTTAATAACAACATTGTTGCGATTGTTGAATATTTGGCTGTTATGAGTTAAAAATTAATTATTAATTTGAATTGATAATAGCAAAGGCATTCGACAATAACGCATTAAAAATTAATCCCAAAATGCATTGCTAAGCGCGAAACTTCTTCTTCAAATATTTATTGGAGTACGAGGAAGCCAGGGGCAGTCGCTTGTTCTAAATGAACAAGTACCTAACCCGTAGTAAGTTTCTCAATTAAACAATAAATGGAAAAGGTTTCATACAAACCAATGTTTCTAATTAATGAGTGATCCTCAGTCATTGGATAGCACGAACACATTCCCATATATACAACCGCGAGGGTGAATTACTCAAATGCCGATGTCATTATCGAAATTTTAATGATGTTATAAGTTAGCTTCGAATCGTCTCGCTTAATTCCAATGGAAGACAAATTGGAGGTGCACCCTAGGGCCGACACCGACAGCCGACAGTTAACAATACTCCAAGGAGCAAAGGGTCATTTTTTTTCCTCGCCCAAATAAACCGCCTTGAATGGACGCCTGATTTTATGATTTATAGGACCCTTTATCCGCTCTCTGGTTCTTCGTATTCTGTTTTGATTGAGGCTTCTTTTAGAATCCATAAGATTGATTGTTCTTTATGTTGTGGGAGAGTTTTTGTTGATTGCCTTTGAGTGTAAATGTTTTAGTTCTCTTTTTATTTTGTACAGAAAAATAGTGTCGGACCAGCTAACGTTGAACAAGTTTTCGCCTCGGATGCCTTTTATTTCTTACTATTGAAAGATCAATTATGTATATCTGGTACAGAAATAAATCTATTTACAGCTACAGTAATAAATCAAGCTTCAGTGTCGGCGTTGAGATATGAGTATTCTCAGCGGTATCGTTCGCAACATTCCCACTTCGTCGTGAAGCCTCCGAGAGACAATTGAGCAATCGCATTCACCTCCGGCTATGTTCCTAGATTGCTCCTTTAAGCCCTTACATGCCTTTATCCTCTTGAATGCAGACATATAAAGTAACAGATACTCCTTAACAAAAACACAGACGTAGGCGCTCTGAGATAACATCGCAGATTATGTACGTACGGTAAACAATTACATACGTGTTGGGCGAAATGAAATTACTTCCCGACTTCTTTAATATATCTGCTCGTGTACGTCGGGGCGAGTGTTGAGTTAAGGGCGAAGCGTTCGTTAGTCACGCGCCAGTTCTCACTAGATGGCATTTCTCATTAGGCAGCTCGTAAACAACGACCTTCGACGCTTACTAATGTCCTCACGTCACAGTTTTACGACTATTGGCCACAATTTTAAGATATGGTACAGCCTTAATGGACCGGTAATAAATTACCATTCACGGGAACACTGAGTGTCCTTTCGATCACCCATTAAAGCGATAATGTGACAGACGCGATGGGCACAAACGCCGCAATAAACGATCGAATCACAGATAGAACGCGACGATAAAGTCGTAGAAACATACAAGAGGAAATTTGATCCTGATTACGCTTCGATAAATTTATTCGTAGGGACAATTCTATTTCATACAAATATGTTTGCCCAGCGGGTAGGAGACTGCAATTGAAATGTCCCGCTAGTGGAGTGGGTGCTAGCCGTGTCCATTTCCGCAATTTCGAGACGTACAAGAGGCGATCGTGTACCGACAATGGACGCTATCGTGTGGCGTCTAATCACGCGGGCCGTTGTACTGTTAGGTCGCTATTTCGCCCGCAAGCGGTTCGGGGTGCCCTGGCCTGCGCGCCGGTAATATGCGTGCGAACGCGATCCGATCGACGCGATGCCTGCTACATCTCTAGGGGCACTATCTGCCAAAGCGGCAACAGCTAACAACCGTGCCCGAACCGAACTCAGTACTGCCAATTACAGAGACGCATGCACATCAACCTCAGCAAACGTTTACCGCGGAACTTAATGATTTATTAATTGCGGCTTAACATTGGACCCCCCAGATTTAGAATGTGATAGTGATCGGATAGCAATAATGTCGAATTATTTGACAGTTAATTAGAGCCTGCCATTCAAGTGGGCACAGCCTTGTTCAGAGCTTTGTTGCAAACTTGTCGTTACGAAATATTCTGTCCTATGTCCGCCCGCCGCAAAACAACTGCGCCTATGATTTATCGTTGTACAGCCGTTGCCTCAGATTAAACTCTTTGTACTCATTGACAAATTATGCGGCTACCATTTACTTTGTTACTACCAGACAAAATTAAAAAGAAAACTACCGGATATAACTTCATTTCTATGATTAATATTGCATCTGAACGATCTCTGTCTAAAATAAAATATCAATCTTTCTTAAAACATTATTCACAAAAAAGAAAGCGATACATATTTATTAAGTCAAGCAGAGGACTAATGCGATTATGCCGCATAAGGGATCGCAATAAATTTTTCACTCTGCATTCACATCTCTTGTAACAATACATTCACTTACGACAAACAACATTTATTAATGCTGGACAAAGGTAGAGCGCTGGGATGCCTCACTGCGCTGTTCTATGCCAGAAATAAACACTTATAAATCTCCACTAGGTTGTATTTAATCACTTGTGCCCTCTGAGCGCACGTTTGCGGGTGAAGTCTGAATTATTTTAATCCAACGCCTGGTGGTATCTGTTATTGTAGTCAGGAGTCGCTTTGTTGGGGCCCACTAAATCAGCTTAGTCGACGGATGGCACTGCTGCTATCTTCCTACTCTTGTATAGTGCAAATCTGTCATTATTTTCTTCTATTTTCACACGGCTCGCTCATACTATTTGTCGTAATATTTCAGTTGCCTGAATTTAATTTAAGTTTGAAATATGAACGTCGCGTCGTTTAAACAATTTTGTGATAGATATTTTATTCATTGTCTACCATTTTTATGTTATTTTTAAATTATGCTCAGGATTTAAAAATCTGCATGAGCTCATACTGCCTCCCCATTTCTTCCATCGGACATTCATATGTACAGCTAGTTATTATCCTCATCTTGTCAAAATCCCTTCTTTTTCGGAGTAAGCGCTGTAAAATATCCTTTATAATGCACACTACCAAGGTTTGAAACTCCCTTGGCGTCTGTTTCCGAGCTTAATAGCTTATATACCCAAATCTTTTCAAAGTTCGAGTGAATAGGCATCTTCTGGGTGAGCTCGCTCGATCATAGGCCTCATCTTCGCTACATAGCTAGATGCTGGCTAAGAGTCAACTCATCTTTAATAATAAAAAAATGCTTTTGCAGCTAAATTAAAATAACATTTTGTCTTTTCTAGGGCAAGTAAATCACCCGTTACTCAAAGTGGTTCCGCTGCCTGTCAGTAATGTCAGCCGACCCCATATTCTGCCATATTCAACTTGAGTAATTTGCACAGGCCGTCTCACACTGCACGACTAGGAAGGAGATTAGTAATAATGGTAAAATTCATATTATTTTATTCATCTGACCCTAAATTCTCTCACGCAACAAACAACTTAAGCATTGCCGGAGTGTTAAACTTTTGTTTAAGAAATAACCACAGTTAACTTACTGAAGTAAGTGGACCTTTAAGGCGTCTGTCTATCGGTGCAAAACTACGAATCAGAGTCGAAAAAAACCGTGCGCGTGGGGAGCACCTCCGCTGACATCCTGCGTTATAATACTCGTAATTTATCAATAGAATCTTGCTCTACTTATTGCTTTTAATATTTTACTAGAATTTTTAATTTTATGTTATTGAAAATACCCAATTTTCAACATTTCTAAATATATTATACATGCATTGTTATGCTATAATAGTTAATTTAATAAATAGATACAGTCGGCGCGCTAGCTCCAAGAAATTTTAGAAATGTTAGAAATTTTAGAATGTTAGAAATTTTAGAAATTTTAGAAAGAGACTTAGAAAGAGAAATTTTTTAATTTCATGTTATTGAAAATACCCAATTTTCAACATCTCTAAATATATTATACATGCATTGTTATGCTATAATAGTTAATCCAATAAATAGATACAGTCGGCGCGCTAGCTCCAAGAAATTTTAGAAATGTTAGAAATTTTAGAATGTTAGAAATTTTAGAAATTTTAGAAATTTTAGAAATTTTAGAAAGAGACTTAGAAAGAGAAATTTTTTAATTTCATGTTATTGAAAATACCCAATTTTCAACATTTCTAAATATATTATACATGCATTGTTATGCTATAATAGTTAATTTAATAAATAGATACAGTCGGCGCGCTAGCTCCAAGAAATTTTAGAAATGTTAGAAATTTTAGAATGTTAGAAATTTTAGAAATTTTAGAAATTTTAGAAGTTTTAGAAATTTTAGAAATTTTAGAAAGAGAAATTTTTTAATTTCATGTTATTGAAAATACCCAATTTTCAACATCTCTAAATATATTATACATGCATTGTTATGCTATAATAGTTAATCCAATAAATAGATACAGTCGGCGCGCTAGCTCCAAGAAATTTTAGAAATGTTAGAAATTTTAGAATGTTAGAAATGTTAGAAATTTTAGAATGTTAGAAATTTTAGAAATTTTAGAAATTTTAGAAAGAGACTTAGAAAGAGAAATTTTTTAATTTCATGTTATTGAAAATACCCAATTTTCAACATCTCTAAATATATTATACATGCATTGTTATGCTATAATAGTTAATCCAATAAATAGATACAGTCGGCGCGCTAGCTCCAAGAAATTTTAGAAATGTTAGAAATTTTAGAATGTTAGAAATTTTAGAAATTTTAGAAATTTTAGAAATTTTAGAAAGAGACTTAGAAAGAGAATTTTTTTAATTTCATGTTATTGAAAATACCCAATTTTCAACATTTCTAAATATATTATACATGCATTGTTATGCTATAATAGTTAATCCAATAAATAGATACAGTCGGCGCGCTAGCTCCAAGAAATTTTAGAAATGTTAGAAATTTTAGAATGTTAGAAATTTTAGAATGTTAGAAATGTAGAAATTTTAGAAGTTTTAGAAATTTTAGATATTTTAGAAATATTAGAAACAGACTTGTTTTTTAAAATTAGTTTTAGTTAATTTAGAATATAGAAGAGTTGCTAGCAGATTATCGATATTATTATTGTGAATAAGGTTGTGTTCATTTCATTATTAGAAATTGAGATGATATTACATGATTGAAGACTTTTTTTGAGCCTGTGCCAGGAGCCTTCACTCTTCCATAAAAGCTAGTAATAATATATATACCTAAATTTTTTATAATTATTATAACATATAATATAATATAATATAATATAATATAATATAATATAATATAATATAATATAATATAATATAATATAATATAATATAATATAATATAATATAATATAATATAATATAATATAACATATACGAATATAATATATAATGCTTATGATATTTGACTTGCATTTCCTTTTTTTAGACAAGCATATCTTTTTCCATTATGACCCAATAATAATATATATAACAAAAACAAAAACTAACTAACTACCAAAAAGTTCGAAAATAATGTTGAAAATAAATAAAGTAAAGCAACTTTCGATATGCTAACAGAAGCGCAAAATCTCTGAGAGTGAGCGAGACAAAGATATTTGTTCGATCGCAAAAAACATGTAAAAATTTAACACAGAGCACACGTCTGAACGCAACGACCGCTCACCGGTCACTGAGGAGTTTGATTGCCGGTATTTTCTTATCAATAAAATAATTACTTTTCTTAATTTTTATACAGAAACCATAGCTTTTTATTGTACCTAAACACTTGTCCTTTATGATAATAAATGTTAATTTCTAATTGTTGTTACGTAACTATGTTAAAAATGAAAAAAAAAATTAGTGAAAAATTTGATAAAAGACAATATTTAACGTTCTTACTTAAGAACATGAATTAGTTTTGCAAAAAAATAATCAGATGAATTTAAGGACGACCACATAAGAAAACTTCACATCTGAATAGATTTTCTAATTTATCATTAGTTGTTATGTCATTGGTCCGTGAACATAGCTCAACATACTGTAGGGCTTGGCAGAGCTGTGTTTAACTCCATTTTTACCTAATATATACCCTATAAACAAACGCTTAAAAAATACTTAACTATTAACCATATTATAAATTTTTCTTGGTTATAAAAATATTTCTAAGTTTTTTCCTAAATCAGTTTGAAAACAATGTTATAAGCAGCGCCAAAAATTCGATGAGAGTCAATTTTTAACGGTCCGCAGCCTTAATGGGTAAATAGCTATTAGAATACTAATTGCATTAGTATGAATTGACGAGTCTGTTTTTACGTTAAATTAGACAAAGGGACCGATGTCCTTTCGATTTTAGATGACTACTAACGTATATACTAACGTATACATAGAAATAGAATACCTATAGGTAGAATAAAGTGTCTACCTAGAATAGGATAAAGGTCCCTAGCTATCCATACTCTATTTGAACACACTAGCACAAGTAATGTGTTAGCACCATTTGAACACATTAGCACAAGCACAACCAATTGGGAAGTTTTTAACCCAGTTTTTAATATTCCCTGCTTCTCTCAAAATGTACACGAATCAACATACAATAATTAATTTGATTTAGAAGTTTGATTCGGTTTTAGAAGTTTTACAACTGTTTTAAGTTGGTAAGAAAGAAATAAAGCTTCTTGTACCAATTACAACCTTTTTAAATTTAAATTAATCACTACCACATTCTTTGAAATTAATATATTGATTTATTACTATTCTAAGATCATTTCTACATTCTAACATCATTTCTAGTCATAGGAGAAAATGACCACAGATTGTGCTTGAACTATAATGCTATAATGTGGTTTACACTACGTACTGTGGAATCTAATACCGAAATGGATTTGTGTTAGTTATTGCAATAACCTTTTTATTATTTTTATTTTATTAATAATAATAGTTGTAAGCAGTGTTGTTATAATACTAGTCATTAATATGCAAATGTGAATTCCAACTACTAGTTTATCAGCTGTTTCGCCCACGTTATGGTAGTGTTTGTAAAAGAAATTTTTATTGCTTAATTTTAAATAATTAGATACCATATTATAGTTTACAGCAGAATTAGGAATTAATTTATTGAAAATAAAGAATTGGAAAATGAAGTACAAGTTTTATGCTAAATCAAGTCATCAAGCCAGAATAGTGCAAAGCAAACAGCAAATATAAATAAAATTATTTATGATTTATAACTTAACATGATAATGTAATTTAGAATCGAGTTTGAAGACAAGAAATATGAATTTGAAGACAAGAAATATGAATTTGAAAACAAACAATAAAAGGAAAACCAAAATGAAACTTCTAAAAAAGCACTTACGTATCGGGAAAACCATGACGAAGAAATTACTTTATCCCAGAAAATCATCAAATATTTGAACAGAAACAATGTTATATTTATTATTGTGTCGATTTACTGACCCACTTTAAATATTAGGTAATCTGCGAACACAAAGGCGATCTCGGTTCAAACGATGAGAAGTCAATAACGCATAATAATTAATATCTTGAAAGTTTGGAGTTCAAAGACATTGCGACAGCCTCTTACGTAATTCGCTCATTCGCTCGAGGGAACAATAATGCTCACCGTCATTAACCATTGCCCGAGTTAAATGATTAGCTTCTGACGCAAATCGGCCAGAGCAAGGTTTGGATGCCTTGTTAGTGTAGATGAACAATGGCTCGTCGTTTGTCCACAGGTACTTTCCATCGAGATTAGGCAAACGGTTACGAGGGGCTTGTGGAAACGCTGAACTAAACGTCACGACCGCTCCAAATTAAAATTAAATGCCTTATCGAATCGACCCACTTTTGAAGACATCACTTACTCGTACATGCATTGTTCACTGTTTCTTTTCAATAATAGTTGTAGTTGAAGCGACACTTTATATTGATTCCGGTGCTTAAAGCGAAAAACTTAAACGCAGAATGTTTGAAACTATCCTAATTTACCACCAGATTAGTTAAATGTTACAATTTAACTAAACTACTTATAACTGATCACAGCTTCCAGAAAGTATATCTATAAATCTCCTGTCTTACGTTATTTGTCGCCAACAAGTGCTTTGTCTAAACGAAATTAAGTTTAACTATACTTTGTTCCTCGTATTTATTATGTCTCTAGTAAGTATCCCTGAGACCGTGTTGTCCGATTGATCGGACGACGCGGACTTTATCGACAAGTTAAAAAAGGTTCATAATTTCGAAAAAATTTTTAGAGGTGTTATCAATTTTTTTTGTTGTTATGGTACCTATATAGGTATAATACATAACTTCTTTTACTTTTAGCTTTATTCCTAGACCACAAAGAAAAGTAGACACAGCATAACATGCCTTCTTTAAGATGAAATAATATTACAACAACACGTAAAAGATGAGTTGAATGTAGATATCTAGCAATGTTTTAAAAAAATTACACTCGTGGGCATTATTTAGATGATTACTTAAATATATTTTTTCTATTGTAATAAATAGCTAAAAGTGTAACTTTAATCTGATTTCCATCGTTTAGCGGCTTTGTAAAAGGTCTTCGCTTAAGCTCCTTACGCCTCTGACCCTTGACCGCGATTGTGTGACACGGTAAAGTTAGTATTATTAGTGAGTTTGACACCAACTTAACTTCCTTTGGCTTCTTTACAGTCAAACCGATGATTTTAATCTCATATTACCTTAATTACCTTAACAGCTACGCGATACGTAACATCTATGTCATGTAAATGTATTTACATAAAATATTAATATACTTATATATAGTGAAGGTTTATCTGTCCTTTGTAATATCCAATTAAGCGGTCATACCACAAAACAAATATTTTTATGACTCCTATGCTCGGTGAGCTGACAATCCATTTGGTAGTAGGGTACCCGTGGCCTAGAAACACCAGAGGGTGCCAAAGGGGTGTAATATTTGTAAGAGTATCATAACTGTTTTTCGACGATTCTCATCTCTTTAACCAATGGTTCGAGATAATTCAGGACAGGACAATGAGATTTGCCATCAAATACTCAAATCTAAGAATTAAATTGCAAAAAATAATGTTCTTGAAAACAAATTTGCATTTCTAAACTGATAAAAAACTGTTATCAAAATGTTTTTCTATAATTGTTTTTTTTTTTTTTTTTTTTTTTTTTTTTTTTTTATTAGAAATGGGTTTGCTTTCAACCAGCCATGTGGCAAGGATGAGGCCTAAGATGGAGCGAGCTCACCCAGAAGATGCCTATTCACTCGTCTATTTAATGTTGAAAAAACAACTTTTCTCATGAACTGTTCCCTGGACCGTTAATCGGCTCGTAATAGGAAAACATGATTAAGTACATACGTAAATACGTAGTCCCTTAAGATATTATCAAAGCTAACATTTGATACTGGCCCAAAACATTTCTCCGATGTCAGGTTCTCCGAGACAGGTTTATGAAGAGAATTTGTCTAATGCCCAAATATGTTTACATTTTAAATGTAAAGATATCGTGACATACTCCATAATGATAATAAATAGTTTAATACGATACCTCTAAATGTGACTCCAAATTTATTTAATCCTCTCAATAATTTATTTGGATAGTAAATAGTAACACATTTGCTTTATTTGTCACAAACTCAGTCACACCACAGGCTTTAGCTGAAATCGGCTTAAGTGGAACCAGTATGACACACAAAGCTGCCAGTACGTAGCCAAGGGTATTAAATGTATATCAGCCGCTATGTGCTTTGATAATTCCTCAAACGAAAACACGTTCAAAATTGTGTCTAGAACATACAATGTGTGTATACCAAACATAGTTCCTAAGTAATGAATGTGTGCGACGGACAAATAATATCGATGTTTGTTTAACGTCAATCCCGACACGTGATATTTAGGTCTCACGGACTTTCATGTCGACAAGGAGATTCACGGCGCTGATATTTTGTTAAATGATAAATTACAACACAATTTGTATTCAGGTTTCCAGCCGGTTATAGCGGTGGCAACATTTTATTCAATTACACAATTCGGACACGCGTCATGTGGGTATGTTTGTGTGGGAATTAAACAACCAAGTGTCCGCAAACAATATGGAAACGAAAGAAATTTTTTGACATGTAAGTAAGTTCGTCTGATTAAAATGTGTTGATTACATACAGTTATATCAATGTAACTTTACAATTAAAGTTTTTATTAAAAAAATATATTTAGCAGATTCTAGCTCTTATTGGCAATTACTAAGGATTGCTTGTATACTAATCGACTATACTCAATATCTTAAGATATCTTAAGGTACAAGTAAAATCAATTCAATTATACAAATACTTTGAGATGAGAGAGCCACTATTTTTAAGAGTTCTCTTAAAAAGTTGATCGTGACAAAATCGCTTGTAGAGAATCATTTATTAAATCGTCGTATTACAAATTAATGTGACTGAAAATTTAAACTGACTATTAGGGACAAAAACAATTTTAAACGAAACACGCGCGTTTATAATAATGCCGTAAAGATAAAAACAGTCCTCGCTAAGGCCAGTATTATAAGAATAAGACATGATAATGCATAATGCCATTTTACAGGCGTCTCATTGAAATGCGAATAAATTAACATAAACGACGCGACGATGTTTCGTAGGGAGCGTTTACGGAACCAGCTAACGCAATAAATATATAAGAAAATGACGGAGAGGTAAGTTTCGTTCGGAGATGGTGCGATTTGCGAGCCGAAGACGCAAATAAAGATTTATTGTTGTTGTGGCTGCGACACCTCAGCCCGGTTCCTCGGGCGCCTCCATTACATCAGTACATTTTTGCCTATGAGTTATGGAGTGAATTTAACGCACCTGAACCGTAATGCAAACCCGATTGCCTAACGGAATTTCACAGTATGGTCGTTCCACTGAGCAATATTTTCTTTTTGTTGAATAAATCTAGCTATGCCGCATAGATCGGAATCTGGTTGTTCATGTAAAATCGTGACTAACGATTTGTTTGAAATTGATAAGTGGACACAAACAAGGTTGCCGGAAGCATTACGAAACTAGGCGTAAAAAGGAGATTTGAAGGAAGCCTCTGGCCTATGGGAAAAAATTATGGTATCTTAGTGGCAGAGTTTAAATCGTACGGTTATCGTCATTCGGTGTGCGTAGTCGGTGGAGCGCAGCCGGCGTATATCGGACTAATATCTCTGCGCGCAGTTGCGCCCGCGCATTGTTAGCTGCGTGGACAGAATAACAAGTCTATCGGAACTATTAGCAAATATGTAACTTTCAGTTCGGCCTTTATTTATAGTTAAATCAATAAATGTGGTAATAACGAAATAGGTTGTAATAATTGTAATGCGCCACAATGCTGGCTTGCTTATTAAGTTGTAGAATTGATAACAGCAATATTTCACTAAACCTATATTTTACTCTGAATACACTAACAATAGAGATGTTGATCTCAAACTATTGCTTCCGGTGATCTTTGACTTAAATTTCGAAACAGATAAACTAAAATATCATTAGTATAGTTTCATTGCGAAGGGGTTCCAATTCCAATCCAACAAGAGTAATGTGTGAAATTTCGATTTATCTTAGATGGTAATTGAAGTGGTTGCTTCACTGGTAGACAGTTGCACGATAGAGCAGAACATTGTATTAGTGAATTGGCATTCAAGTTGAATATGTATTAGATACACTTCACATGATTTTACTTATATTAGGTTCGCATCTTGTTAGTGAAGCTACCGGGAGCATCAAACAGGGGACTGTTTTGGTTCGGTCGCGTGAGAAACACGACCATCAGTTTGCTCGTTATTGCATTGCGTGCCTTAATGTGTATGGGTGAATTTAAAGATAGGAAGGAATGAGTTATTACACCTGATTCAGAGTGTTATTATCTGTGTATTTGCGAAGTCCCTCGAGGCGACTCGCGTGAGGTTCCGCGAGTTTATTTATGCGCTGGAAGAATGACCACCATAAACGCACTTCTTATCATAGGTCAGGTCTTAGTAAATCAAGAAAATAGAGAATAGCGCAAAGCGCTATGAGTAATTATTAGTTGTGTTCAGTTTTGATTAATTTCACAAAATATGTTTGTAATAATTCCTGATTTCAACTTGGTTTCAACCGATTTCGTCTATCAAGAGAACCGAGAGACAGTATACCTTTGATTCCACTGAACTATTGTAGGAGTAACCTTCCATGTTACTCCTATTATTGTGTATTTAGCCGTATAATATGTGAATTCCAGAATGTAATGATCACAACCATCCCGAAAAATCTTCTTTAGGTAGTTGGAATGGAAATACTGTTTTTTAAGGTATATGTTTTTTTCCTTTGTTTAAAAAATTACAATTAATATATTCGTTCGTATGATAAAAATAACAAGAGAGACATTGACAAGAGAGTTTTAAAAATTAACTTTTACTAAATATTATAACTGTTAATCTATCTGTTCATAATCCAATTAGATTTTGGTTGAAATCATAATGTAACATTCAAGAGAATTTCGCCTCTGGAAGGTAGAAATGCCGGTATGGAGGCAGAATAGTAATTCTCTGGGTCCAGACAGTGCCGACAAATGTTTAATTAATCGCTTTATTGTGCCACCTCCTATTTGGTGAGCTTCCAACTTATGTAAACATTTACTATTCAGCCTCTCGCAACACAATGCACCTTTTAAAGTTAACAAAAGAACGCCAGCTGTTTCAACTATTCCAGAAACGTTAGGAAATTTATCCTAATTACCTTTATTTGCAAACAACGCTTTCCAATCACACATTATGTGATGCTTTTAAAGCGATATTATTACAACATATAGCTAGTCGTTGTCAGAGTTTTCCGTTAAAGTAAGAAAAAAAGTTATCCAGAATATTTTACAGGAAGGTTTATTAAAAAAGTATTTTATTTTAAAATTAAGGTTGTTATACGAAAACTTACTTGTTTTTTGAACTTGATAATTTAAAAGTTTATTTATTATTTTGTTAATAGAGTAAATTGTGCACATAACAGATTCTTAGTTGCTGCACTTTAGAGTGGAGTATTTATTGGAACATAAGGTTATTACCATGAAAGTGTAAAATTTTATTAGGACTTGGTAAAAATAATGGCTATAAAACAAGTTGCAATACAAGGATATCCAACAATACAATATTTGCTATGGATTCTAGTAATATCCGATAACTAGGATTAAATTGATGATTTCAATCAAATTTATGATATGACGAGTTACAATTTGTCCGTATTCGTTACGACTCGATGAATCCATGTTTCCAGCAATTGGATTTGTTTGTTTCAAACCCAATTGTATTCCGTCGTCGATCTTACGCAATTTTATATCGGTTTATTGATTCGACGAATACCAATTGTTTACGATGTATAACCACAACCATTATTTACAATTACTCCCTTATCTCTGATTGTTTTATTTGTTGGCTATACAAAATATTGTGTCAGAGTGGCGTATTGAAATGAGCACAAGTTAGACCGGATAGTAAAACAATGTTGAAGGTGATTTTAGAGCAGCCCAACTTATATAATTGCCAGCTTATGATCCTAAGGTTGCTGACAGTTTGCACAATCGTACCGTTCGTTCGGTCAGTGAGGTGTTGTAACACAAAAGAGATTAGCTCTCAATTTATGTATTTATAATCTCAACGGCAAATGTAATTCTGCTTCCTGCTTACCATCGCTATTGTTTTAGCTTTTATATTATTATGTAAGTCAGCATTTTTTGTGTTATTTTTAGTATTGCATCTTAGATTATGTGCTTACAATAATTAATTACTAAATATCAGTACGATTAACTCCTAGGGTCAGACTGAAAATTTTCTTTTTGTGCTTCATTGGAGAATTAAACGTATGTCTACATATCTTTCTATACATTAATGTTTAAATGCATAAATAATGCTGTTTTTACAACATTATTTATGTTAATTAATAAGCCTTCCTCGTCCTTGATTTTCGCTTAATAAACGAGGCAAAACATTCCAAACAAATTAACGATTCTCTATGCATACCTTTTTTAGAAATAGTGTTTCCTGCGCATAATCCAACAAATTCCTTTCGCTAAGTTTTCGTAGTAATTAGACGTTCACCGGATGTTAGTGTTGCAACATAAAACTCACATGTTCAATACATTATTCTTATCGAATTGCTTTATGTGCAAGATTACAATTAGATTCTATTACCAAACTATACATATCGGCACACCAACGTGGCAACGCTTGTTACTATCTTGAATCGTGACGACTCAGCGCTCTCTTTTGAGACGTTAATTAATTTACTGAGATATAATATTATTTATATTTTATGTTTGCTACGTTTTAGTCACGAAGTGATATCCAGCTGTTCCATTTTTTATTATTCGATTTTTATTTTAGGTATTTATGATTGTTAACGCATTATTTTCTTCGTGATTTATTTATAAGTTATACAATGCTCTTCGTATTCGCAATTGTAATAATGCTTCGTTATCAAAAGTACTAACATAATATTCATTATAACAAACTGAAAAAAATATTTTCATACCAATCTAAATCTAAGAATCAACTTACCTATGTAAAAGTTGAACCAAGGTTAAAAAAGATATCTCAATGATTTATTTCAGTCCGTATAACTTTATAAAATATAGACTGTGATTACTCAATGATAATGTATCTTTTTATAGACGAAAGAATATTTAAAACCGGTCCAGTAGTTTTTGAGTTTATTTATTACAAACAAAAATACAAAATCTTCTCTCTTTATAATATTAGTATAGATCTATAGATTTGAAATAGTTTAAAAAAAAAAGAATTAAATTAATTTTAATTAGAAAAAATGTTTATGAAATAAGTATGTAAGTTATTAAAGCTACTTTTTTTTTATTTAATTTTAAATAAATCTATGCATCCAATATTCTCTCCTATTCATTATTCAATATTAGCCAATAAACACTGGCATGCAGTTAGTTGGGGTTAACTATAGTTTAACCCGCCTCACATACATATTATTTATGCGTGTACGAATGTATGTAAGAGTGATTAACTGGACGGACCATTATCTGGGATGACTTACCCGCGTTCAATAGCGGTCTAATTAACCCGTTCATGGACGTGTAATTACGTCAAGCTTAGTTTAAGCCTAACCCCAACTCATTCAACTCCTGGTCTCCTTTGTCCTACTAATAAGCTAATGAGAACTTTAAAATTGATAGGCATTAAATCATATAGAATAAGATTTAAGATTATTTTTATTTTTTTATAATTTTTAAGTCACTCACCAAAGACTACGGTATTCCGTAAGGGAGTGGTTACTGCCGCCAAAAAGGCTGTCCAAATGTGCCAGTGTGCCACTACTTTCCAGAATTTTGAAAAATTAATTTCCAAAGTTGGCCATGCAGGGTATCGAACCCGAGACCCACTTTATTGACTACACACACACTACACACGCTTTATTACCTAACTGCGTCCAATCAGAAATAAGCTTTTAGAAAGCTCCGATTATCGCGAATCAATTTCTCTCAATTTATTCTACTATTTAGTCAAAATAAAAAAAAATATTTGAGGTATTATATAAGGAATATCAGAAATACAGTGTTTTAAAACAATTTATTCTAGTTTTCTACGAAACATACTTATTTCACCAATTTTTCGTAGATTTAATGTATTTCAATATTACCTATGTAACATCAAATCACCATCTAATTACCTTAAAAAACTTGAACACAACCAACAGACGTGGAAAATACTTACTTCTACACGAAGTCCTTCCAGGGTCCTATTCTAATCTAAAATATTTGTAAAAATATTAATTTAAAATTAATTTTAAATATTTGTAAAATATTTTTATATGCAAACAAAAAGAGGAATGCATTAGCCGTTGAAAAAATATATAAGTGTAAGGAATTCTTACATGGTTAAATAATTCATAATAGATGGCTGTATTACGAACCATCGTTGAGTCTATATTAGAATTGATTTCCTGTTTAATACAGGAGGCATAGTTGACACCTGAGTCGTGTTGGAATGAGGTGATAGCAACATAACAAATTACAGTCGGGCAACTTTAAGAAGTCATATCAGAACCACAGAAATAAATCAATTCCACCATAAATAAAAAGATTATTAAAATGATTGTATGTCTTTAGCTTTTATTAATAAGCTTTCTTGGCTAAGCTATTAAAGCTTTTAATATATCCTTGATTATCTTTATGTAAAGACAGGTTTAGAGGACTTAAAGTTTTTTTATTGACGTCTTTGAGGATTATCGAAAGTTTGTTAAACGTTTTATAAATATCTACACTTAAAAGTTCTATTATTAAATAAAGTATACTATACACCTTTATTTAATAATAATATTAATTATTTATTTCGGATAATTATAGTCACTTAAGTAATATTGACAAAAACAAAGAAGTTTTATATTAAAAATTAAAATGAAATTCTAATATATATATTATTACGGACATGTCGATTCCAACAGAAAGCAGTGAATCCAAGTTTTTATAAAATTTAATGAATTACCAACCTTGAGGTATAGAAAGTTCTTTTAAGCCTTTTTATTATTTAAGTTCGTTTAGCGAGAGGGAACTAAAAATATACATTAAAAATATGAGAGACAATTGCAATGAATGAGAAAAAATACAAGAAGCAAAACATTTAATAAGCAAAACTATGAAGGAGCTATTTTAATATGAAACTTGTACCAAAAGTAGGTCGCATTTTAAACGAATATTTTATCTTAACGTTTGTACATAAATGATGAATAAATGCTACTTATATTCTAAGTACGGATGGAATCCATATTTTATAATCACGCATATTTCACGCTAATTAATTTATCAATGCACTTCTAGTCATCTAGGTATACTATGTGAACAGTCTGCATAAAACTAGTTAAAATAGATTATTTAATAAAATTATTTGAAATTGTTATACTAGCCTCGCTGAATATTGCGTCTTTGTCAAATTTGTATGCCAAACGGTTTGTGCTTGACTTATGCATGAGAGACCATAAAATACCTAAGCGTATACTGTTTTACTGTGTACTTTATACTTTATAGGGCATCAGTACTAATATTATAAATGCGAAAGTACGTATGTATGTATTGATGTTTGTAACCCTTTCACGCAAAAACTACAGAACCAATCACCATCAAATTTTGCATACACGTTGTCTGGGCCACCAGAAAGGACATGGGTGCCTTTCATCCAGAACGCGGACGAAGTCGCGGGCAGCAGATAGTAATTTATATATAGGGTGTAAGATAGAGTAAAGATAATAGGTGTAGGTGTACCATTTCCTTATCTATTCCCATTTCGACATTCACTATGGTCGACAGCGCATTTTCAGCACCTGTGGCGTTGCTTATGTTATTGGCAACGGTAGCCACCTCTACCATCAAGTAAAACGTCAGCTTGTACGTACTATAACAAATCATAGTAAAAAGATATTTTAGAATCACACGAAATTAATTTTATAAAAAATTCTAAATTTGTACAATATTTAACATATTACATATCCCGCTGCCACTACTTAAGTATGTGTCTACAAAATAACGGTAACCTGACTTTCTTTTCCCTTGTAAAATGTTGGGTAATTTGCGATAATATTGGATACAGTCCATTTAAGTACCTCAACAATTTATAAAACTGTTTATCGTGTTTCACTTCAAAATTTGCGTTACGCAATTAATGTACATACGTAGGCTGTGTCTACTTGAAACCAATTTGTCGGCATTGTTCAACTGAGTATATGGCTATCAACAATAATACATCTATCAATTTGTCTTGCTAAACTTTCGCTTGTATTTTTCGACTCGTTTTACTCTTAAACTCTAACATGTGTTAACTCACATTGGGAAACATGATAACTTAATTTTTGATTTTTTTTTATTAATAAAATTATTTTTGTAAGTACTTTTTATAACGTTCAGTAGGTACTGCAAAAATACATTATTATTTATTATTATAAAAATTATTCAAGTGAACTAATAAAAGTTAAAAATTATGTAATTTTGAAATTAATCACTTCCCTTAAAGTCCCTAAAGTTTTATATTTACAGCTTCAACGATTTGATCATCTTCATTAAAATGAAATAAAAAAAAAACTAAATTTATCTTAGTGTTTTTATTTAGTTAAAATTTAATAAGTGCCTTATCGTTCAAACCGGTCGTTTTTAGCTAAAATGATTGATGTAATACACCTAAAGCAATTTAAATATTGTAGAAGGCTCGGTTATTTATATACGTAATCTCGTGTAAAACTATTTGTTTGCACATTAGTTAGAGAGTGCCGACGAAGTGGAATCAAGTGATACGCTGCGGTTCGGTGGAGTGCATCAGCTACTTTGCAAGGAAGCGACGGTTTCTATCGTGCGACGAATTCAAACCAAATCGATGTGACAATCGCGTCTTACGTTCTTGAGTACGCTTAATCATTCCATTCATGTTAATTACACCGTTGGTGGTCTATGAAACTTAGTGTAGTCAGTAGCTTTGACAGTATCCGTCAGTATGTATGATATTTAGCTTCGGATCTGTCACTAGATTAGCCTTCTAGAGGACAATTTGAATTTGCTATAAAATAGATATTAGGTAATATTACAAATGCAAAATTAAACAGTAATATTTAACCAGTAGAAAAAATAGTTTACAACTGTAAATTCCAGTATTTTATAAGCTAATCCGAAGTATTTTTATAGATTTTATTTCTGTATGTGAATAAAGCTTGAAAAATACATCATTTTCAACGGACACTTAACAATCTTTGGTTATTTGTGTAAATGGTGCAACCGAAGCTTTGATAATTGCAAATGTCCAGAAACCTGTTGAGGATCCCAGGGAAGGATGTTGACGATTAACAGGCATCATTACAACATCTAGTTGGATGTCTCGAATGTCGTTGTACAGAGATCGGATCTATTTATTGTTAAACCGTGGTTAAATCGTAGCCAGCCAGTCATTAATTGCTCGACGCCCGAAGGAACTACTTTGAACAAAAAAAAACATAACTAATAACAGCGTTCAGAAATCGCGATTTATTACAAAACACGCGATTGGCACGTCGAAGGATTTATGGGCATTGGCAAATCCTTTATGTTTCGATATCGATTTATTACTGCGTAAAAATTTTTTTTTTCTTAATTAAAAATAAAAAGAAAGTTTGAAAAAAGATTTTCAATCTCGAGACGGATAAATAGGTACTCAAAATTTTAGTATTAAGAAACTAGAAATTAAATAATTAATTTAGTAGTGTCATAAAATGTCGGTGGTAACAACTACCTTACAGAAGACCACCGTGAAATCATGCTGTTCTGTTGTTTCGATGAGGGAATTCCCTAATAAAGTCATTGTTTATTATTATTTATCCTACTAAGGTCCATAGCGTATTCTTGCAGCACCTATGATTTTTCTTGTGTAGGCGACGATAGCCTCCTACCAACAAATGAACCGCCAGCATGTCTGCTGACCTGTATATAAAAAATACCCTCGTAGAAGAAACTTCTTATATGGGCTAACTGAAATTCTGACGATGCCAAGACTTGAAATAATGATAACAGAGGGATTCACAAAGGCGAATGACATTGACGATTTGACCTTCACCGATATGACCTTTAGAATGTTTATATATATCATACTAATTCCGCACGAAAAACACAAACGTAATCCACACCTCAATGCAGTCACTGAGACACTGTAGCTCCATATATTTAGAGTTCCGAGGCGGCGGAAACAATTCAACAGGCCTGATAAAAGTGGTTTTTTGTACTTTTCATTAAAACTACATTAAAAAAAAATAAAAAAATCAATACATTTTTTTAAATGATATTGACTTATTATTCGGTGTAGGAATCATTTGCGCGCAATAAACCGTTTTCGCAACAAATTTCAATATAAGTCAAATTCTTCTTATGTTATAACTTTTATTGTGGGGTTTCTACTACTTCGATGGAAATTCTAAACAATACAATTTGTTCTTCACATGTTTAAGTATAACATATATTTTTTTCAAACCAATTGCATTGATAGTTTCTTCTAACATATTTTTTAAAAAACGCAAATTTTTAGGATTGGCGTGTGTTTACACCTCACCTCTAGTGGACGTAAGCATGTTCGAATCCAGAACGAGCCCTCTCTGAGATGATACCAACAGTTCTAGCACAATTAAATTCTTATTAAAAATGTATGCTTTAGCCAACTTAAATAATTCAAAGCACAGAGCACAATCCGTTTTCTGGCTTATTCCCAAATGTACAGATCAAAAGACGGAGATTAAACCATTTTGTGTTTCTGTCTAATTAAACCGTTACAATTGAATTGGATTAAATTCCACGCACATTGTGACAATATAATAAATAACGTCGAAAATTAAACTGGAGCACGCTTGCGTTGCAAGTCTGAGTTGTATGCTAACGAAATGACTCACAACTCACTCACAATTCGCTAAAGTCACTCACAATCACACTCGCATCCAGGTTTATAATTCACTCAAAGTTACCGACATAGTTATTGTGTTCGAGCCAGCGTAGACGATGTACGGTCACATTGATAGCGGGAAATATGTCGGATTAAATAGCGATTAAATCATAGAAATAATACTCATTTTAGTTGGCTGCTTTTAATAACATTAAAAATTAGGAGTTCGTATTATTTAAAATATGACCTGTTGAATTGTACGATGCTATATCATAATAAGATATATATTATATAATAATATAATATTTAGGAAAAAAGAGTTAGAATACTTCTAGTTATACAACTATTGCTGTGTAAAACAACCAAAACTTCCAAAAAAAAAATAAACTATAAATTTGTTTTATCAATGTTGTGTGACTTTCTGAAAAAGATTATATAGTAGCGGTTGTTGAAATGTTATTACCAACATTATTTAGCAACTTCAGGTTTTAGTTACACCACGCCTTCATTGACACCACACCTCGACAACTTGAGAAGGAATATATTCAATTGATTAAAGCCAACAGAAATTATCGTTTGTTACCGGATTTACTTTAAACGTAAATAATAATAGTTACTTACCTACACATTCAGTCATTCATTAGCGTTAAATATTAAAATGTTAGCATTTATTTCGCGAGATTAGTTTGATATGTCATTTGGTATGATTACTTATTTTGTAATAATTATTATAAACAAATTTGTAATAATTCTTTTTATATTATTTTATTCTCATTTATATGTGTAGTATTATTTCTTTTTGTCATCTTTTTGTATTGTGTTATATTTATGAAAAAAAAAAGCTTTTTCTTCTTCTTTTATTTTGCAACAGTTATATAAATTTGTTTACAAATGTGATCATAGATATTAATAATTTAACTGAAAACGAAATTAAATACACGTCAAAAATCATAACATATAGAGATATATAAAATAAAGATGTAAGACGGGTGTAAGTTATAAATACGAGAGTTGAATTTAATTTTGTAAAAAGCCTCTTTTCCTACTATACCTACTACATTTATATTAAATGAGCTTCTGGAAAATTTGCATCAAATGAAAAAGCTATTCCAAAAAGTTATTCGTTTTTCGGCTGCATCGCGTAGGGGAGCGATGACACAATTTTCCGAGAAATTGGCTTCGCTGGCTGAACGTCGCCGCTGCGAGTACGTCCGACACTCTTCTATATATTGTTGATTCAACAAGCGACGAACATTTCTCAGGCATGCAAATGTCACTGTAGCACGTGTACATTTCGCGCGAACGAAGTAATTTGTCGGTTATTTATCGCCGCACTCGACTAGATGTATTTCGAAAGGCGGGACATTTAAATCGTGAAATTATACGTTTGTGTGCGTGGGTGTCGTATGACAATGTGCAAATGTGCGTCGTGCGTGCGTGCCTCGCTTCATACGTATTTGTGTTTTGACGAATGTACGAGATGGTAATGTCACTTCGCACTTATCCCTTAAACACGGTCTGTTAATTAAACATAACAGGATTTTGCGACATACAACAAAAACATGACTATATTCCCCGAGACTGTCTTAAGTATACTTGATGTATGTTTGCAGTTGTTAATAATTTTGTTCTGTATTTTAAGGCGAGTACTTAGCAGAAAAGAGTTATTTTCGTCGTCTAATTTTACTTTTAATAAGTAAAATTAAAAATGAGATTAAAATACAATGCAAAATTTACAAAATGTTCCAATTTCAAATGTGGTTCGGTCGTCTCACGGTTGTCACGGAAAAGCTACAAAATTGTTTAGTGAAATATTGCACCTTAATCCGTAATTAATAAGTTATAAGTTTCGAACTGAAAACATACTCTCATAGAACACAATGAAGCTTTTGTTACTAACAGATAGTGTAACTTTCTGTCAGAGAAAGTTTTATAGTAGCTTCATAATAAGCCATTGTCTATGAAATTATAGAACTAAAAGTTGTTGGTTTGTATGTTTATAATGTTAATAAAAATGAACTAACAAATAAAATTTGTCTTTCTCTAATATTGGTGTCGATGTGGATTTAAAAAAGAATTTATAATGATAAGGCATAATATTAAAGCCCAAAATCCTAAGCAACAACAGTAATATTTATGAAAGCAAAAGTGAAAATGATACCAACCTGTTGGCTTCAACGTATCCGGGCCAAAGCAGCGTTCCCGACATCGTTGCTTACTCTTCATCCTTTGGGAAGCACTTTACAATACAACCACGTATTCCATATATCTGTAACAAAAGCATTGTTCATTTAAAGCCACGTGTATGTAATTTTTGAACATCGCTAACTATACTTCAATTAAGTTCAATTAGTATGGGTGAAATTCATTCAACTTCCCGGTTTCGAATGGTTCTTCAATTAGCACATAGTCCGAGAAGTAGAACAGCGTTCCTCATTAGGAGAGCAGAGTGTGGTAAGAGCTAGATTTTAGATAACGCCTTACGCATGCGGGCCATTGTCTTCGCGGCCAGATGCCTAGATAATGCGGCGAAAGCTCGGCCCTATAATATGCATAGCTTTCAGATATTGCGTCGACATATCTGACTCATAATAATAGCATAACGTGGTCGCAGATGGCAAAAAAGAAAACTTAAAGTATCTAAGTAAGTAAGCACTTTTTCAATTTATTGCTTTTGAATGAAGAATCCATAAATTCCTATAGAAAAACGGTAGAAATGATCACGCTTCAAAAAGTAGAATAATTGCACTTCGACCTCACTTTACATTCTTATCTTTTTTTCTTGGTGCTAAGTATTAATTTTTCTTTGTAATAATGAAGTAGTAGATATAGATAGCATACTTTATGAAAAAGTAATCTATGTTTTCTTTGAATAACTTCGACAGGCTGGCTGCCGAACAAAAGCCATCCCTACAGACCCTGGAAGAATGCAGGATAATGTAGTAGGAAAAGGGAATAGAGCATCACTTAATAATGCTCTATCAAACAGCATAGGTTATGTTATTTCAAGGTGTTTAAGAAACTATCGTTCCATTATGGATTTTGTTCTTAAAAACTAAACATTATACACACAATAAAAACACTCTTTGTCTCTTTGACGCAAACTATTTTATGCTTTGTACATTCCAAAGCATTTGATACTTTCGTTCGAACCGTGTTAGTACTGTGTAAGGTGCAGTGTATTTTTTTTTAATTTTCAACATATCGTATACCAAAAATTCTTAACTGTTTTTGATTGTTGTTTGTCAACACACAGCTTTGGTTATCTATATCCTTCATTGATTAATTCCGACACCTTTTCACAAAATTCGCACTTTTTAAGTGTTTTTGATAAATGTTTATATTGCTAAATTAAGAAAAGCCTCTACCAATTCCAGCCATACCACGGCGATTCCAGAGCTTGCCCTGCCTTGCCTTGAACAAATTAGCCGTGCCATACAACGAGGTAATGCAGCCAGCATGCTTGGGTCCCTGCCCAGGGGACCGAAGCTTAATATTATACACAATTTGTAAAAATATATAACTTAGTTTTGGATATAGATTAGTTGTTAATCTACCAATTAATATCTTCATGTTTTGTCTAATATATGACGAAAACGGAACGTGTTGTTTGTTTGAGCGTCGTATGGAAGATATCATAAAAATAACAATTTGTATTATACACTTGTTACTATTCTCGTAATGCCTTGCCCTAGTGGGTTGGGTTAAGGTGGGGCCCGAGAGACAATATTTTCTGCTACAGTTCCTGTATCTCGCCTGCATATCGTTCCACTTTTATGTCATAATTCCGCATGTTCCGTGTAATTGTGAGTGCTAAACTGTTAATGCTAAGTAAAGCGCACGTGCCTGGCGGGCTACGAGTACGTTCGTATATACTTCCAGGCCGACAGGCTGGCCTGTACTTGTCGACAGAGAGATAAGTAGCAATATTATTTATGCATACCTTATTAAAGTTTCTATTAGATGTTGCGAAACTTTTTACAATGAACTGATTGCTGAAATATGGCTGCATATACTGTTGAGATATTTTTGAATTTATTATCTAGTAAAGCTAAAGTAAAGGAGATTTTTACTTTTTATACTAGCTGGTGCCCGCGTCTTTTTACGCGCTGTAGTTCGTTTTTTGAAAATCACAGGAAGTTAACATTTTTCCAGGTTAAAAACCACCTTTCATCCAAAAGAAAAGTACTGATCCCGATGGAAAATCTAAAAATAAAATTAATAAAAAATCAACTCCTGATAAAAATATATAAGAAATATAGATTTAATAAAAAAGGCTATGGACACAAATGTCTGAAATAAAGTTATTATTATTATTATTATTATTATTATAAATCTTTTAACACCTAAGAAAATAAGACGAGGATTAATTACTCTTATCAAGATTTTGAGAATTCAAAATATTATTCAAAAATACTATAGTACCTACTTACATAAATGTCTTTATACAATGTTGTGCTAATATTGGACCTGTATCAGCTTGAGATTGTATCCGTGTAGGATTAAGTCGTACTGAGATTGTGTCAAAGCGGCACTAAACCCTGTGATTAAGTGACGGCTCGTCAGTTGAGTTGAGACAATGAAACGATATGCGGATCTCATCAAACATCCATTGAGAATTGATATTAAAGAATTCCGTGTTTCGATCGCCTCAAAGACAATAAGAATGTTAGCTACGTTGGTATTTTATTTGAAGAATTGTAATCTGTGCACTGTTTCTAATAACTTTTTTAAAGACTGATCTAATTTATTTCTTTATCAATGTACAAATTAAAAATACCTTAATGTTTTCTTATGTTACCTACCTTGTGGTCTCTTGAACAAGAAAAATTAGGCGCTATTATTATGCTTTATAATTAGACATTTATTAAAATTATTAATAATAAATAAATTTTCAGGTACGTGGAGGACGCCAAGAGGTTTAGTCGGTAGGTCTTCCCCAATACCATCTCGGGGCAGGAGTCCGACATAACCCACCGGTCTGTCCCCAGGCCGGTGGGTATCCATGATGGATTCCTCTTGTAAAAAAAAAAAAAAAAGGTAGGTACTCTAAAAACGCACCCTATGTTATATCAGTAAGAACCTCAAGAAAAATTATATGGTTTTTAGTTTATAAGTAGTTGACACCTTAAATGTTAATTTTATTGTCATTTCTAGTTGAATTCATATCGCGATATCTTTATTTTACTTGTATGATGGTGCAATGGTCACTTCGAGACTAACACAAATAATGACCTTTATATTTCCAGTCATTGTTCTCAGTGTGGCGGATGTAATATTTACCCAACATAGCCAAACATGGCCAAATATAACGGCTTGTATACTAACGAAGCGTGTCTTATCTCCAGCACTAAATAGTTGCTTAGCGAAATAAACTGTAGAGATTACGCAAAGTTTTTTCTTTGTAAAAGTTTGGGTGTGTTCTGGCTCGTTGTTTGTTTAAGGTCATTCTTCATCATGTTTCATTTTGTTATTTATATTTATTGTTCATTACGGATCCCCGCCCTGGCTTCGCACTATTCTATTTATTCAAACCAATTTGAATGTGTTTTATTGTTAACGACTATAATAATTAACTTTTTTTTATTTTAGCATAGTTTTCGGGTATTGTGTGACTTTTTGCTGTTCTTTTTTAATTTTAAATTCTTGTCAAAATGCAACAAATTCATTTTATATCCTATCCAAATTTCCTAACTGACAAATCAAATATAGGTACGTATTCACATACTGACCCAACAGCGTCGTTGAATGAAATATGACAGAACGATAAAGAGTAAGACAAAGAAGAGTAAAGTCTTAGTATTATTTGAATATACAAATTGTATTGTATACGTAAAAGCTCCCCACAAAATGCTTATGTGGATCAGAGAAATCCCTACCAATTTGTTGGCTCATTGAGCCAGCCCGAAGAGCACATAAACCTTTTAAAGCGGATCTATGTAATCGATCAATTTGTCACGGTACGAATCAGCGACGAGTAATTACCATGCGCGCGATTTCGCAACTCTCGCCTTTCGTCTAGAAATCGAATTCTAAATGCTCACCCGTTTTGTTTACTATAACATTGCAACCATTGTTGTTGGCCAGTAGCGAATTTACGTTCTAGCTCTTAGGCAACTGATAACCAGTTTTTGTGGTCGTTCCGATGAAGATATGGTAGGGCGCGTGCTGCGTTCGGTGGCTATTTCCCAATACACGTACCTCTAGTAATTAAGTCGTGATCAGATACACACAGGTACTCGTATCATTCTCTCTCCATCTGACACCTGAGATTATGGCATGCTACAATTGCTCAATTAAAATTAATTATCTACTGGAAGGAATAAATAAAATGAACGATCGCTTGGGCCCGTTTTATTGCTTTATTGACATGATATAACAATTATTACATTGTATAAAGAAAAGTGCTGCGCATTCAACCGGTAGCGTTCTTTTATTGGTCGGCCATATTGTGTGGCTGTTTAACATTTCAGAGATGTTATAAATACTAGAGGGGGAGATATTAAAAATGCCGGCGCGGGATGCAACGAACTCTCGCGGATGCGGCCTTGGTCCGCGCGGAGGAGGCAAAAACAACGAGCGGAATATTTGAGATTGAGTTTCGTTTCGTTCAGAAATCGAACGCAGCCGGCCAGTGAAGGTAAGCAGCTTTCCGAGTCCATAAGCCGGTGTTACGAGTACGACACAAGCATAAGAACCACTTTTACGATTCGGATCGTCGGCAACAAATGTGGGCGGGATTCACCGCGCGCACCCGACTTGCCATTGTTTTGCACTTACTTATTACATACCAACAAAAGTCACAAAGTCGCTGATTTATTTATTCAATGTATTCTCGCAATACTATTTATCATCGTGCTTTATTGTCCAGCGAACGTTTTCTACCTACTGTTTTAGTAATAACAGTGTGAATTACACATAATGCAAAAAAAAAATACTTATATATCAGTGAAAGTCAAAGACTATATAAGTATAATTGGGAGTATAGACACGGCGTAGCCCACAAAAAATGGTAGTAGTAAAATTCGTCCACTCGAGCCGAAGTGGACGAATTCGCACATAGTCGCTCGCTAGTCGTAAGCTAGTCAATATCGTTGTGAAGTATACATTGATGCGTTAGTACAGAAGACTTTTAACTAGTTTCTTTTTACAAAAGCAATATTCATTTGGAATTGCGTGTCAATCTCTCAGTAAGTTCGTAAGTATGATTTTAATACTACCACAGATTTCGGGGCTTTTTGCTTGCTACGCCGCATCTATAGTTTAGATCAATGAGTGAAAGTATGTTAATTTTTATGATCTGGATCTGGAAATTTTCAAACTAAAACTAAAGTCACTATTATATTTAAAATAAATATGTTATCCTTATGATTGATTTTACAAAGATAGAGATATGTAAAATTTTTAAGAATTTCTAAAGTCGATTTTTAGATAGAAGTAGATATTATATTCAAAATAGCTTCAAAATATGTAGGTTCAAAATGTTCAAAACAAAGGCACAATCCTACAGTTTGACTTCTACTGTACAAGGTACATACCTCTAGGTAATACATTGAAAAAGTAATGAGCAATATAGTGGCTATAAAAAACAAAAATGATTTATAAATCCGTATCCATTTGCCAAAATTGAATTCAAAAAGTACTCTCAGGAGCCTTTATTGCATTGTGTCCCTTGGGATTATTATATGCTTAAAATTTCTTCCTATGTAACACAATAAATAATAATATCTTATCTAAAAAGCTTTTAGTTTCTTCTCATATTGGCATAAGCTCAACATGTATTGGCCATAATCATGATTCATAAAATAATTATGATGCTAATAAAACTAATGGGAGGTAATTGAAATGACAGACACAATAATTAGAAATACGTACTCTTGGATTGCATTCGTTCCTTCAAGCCCTGTAATTACCTCTAAACTATTTTATTGTGACGTTTATGAGTGAGATCAGAGTTAATGGATAATTTGGTTGAACTAGAACAAGAATTTCGACTCCATAGTAGGCAACTTTGACTTGGTTGTGTGAAGAGAGAGCTAAGGAAAATGTCTGTTCTACTAATTACAGAGGTAATTTTAGCAAAAGACGAGCAATAGGTAAATAGTTTGTCAAACAAACATTCCAGTAGCAGTTAGCGGTGATATGAGATGACAAACCAAACTAAAAGAGTCTACCTTGCTAATTAGGTACTAAAATATGTGAGACATGGGTACCTATGTGTCACACATCATATCTATATATTAATCTTAAACAAGATTAGTCATAGAGTCAACGTACAATTATTTTGATTACTTATACAGTTTATACGTATGTATACTTAAGTTTTCAGTACTAAAATATAATGACAATCGAAATATAATATATTGTGTATAAGATAAAAATCTTTTGAGATTTATGTACTAGTATTAATTACGCATTAGTAACACGTGGTTACTATGAATTTGTTTCATGGTATTTCGAAACAAGTTATCTAAAGTTAAATCTCAGTATTAGTCACAAGGGCGCACAGCGTTCAGGAGTCAGGAGTCATAAACCAGGCAGCCATCTTGCCGTTTCGGTGTTTTGTTTAGGCGCTGCTGGTTGGTGATGCCAACGCTTTTTCTATTGTCCTCACCATTGCTATTGCCCTTAAGTCAAGCAGAAACGAAGCTATAATATGATTTAATATATTATAGCAACGTATTTTACTATATATAGTATTTTTTGAGCGACCACACGCGCAAAAATAAATATATTTTTTTACTGCATCACGGCCTATACTGAAACATATAGATATTTATATTATAGCAACGCGAAACTATAGTATAATCGTAGTGATGCGAAGGCAAAATATATCTTATACCGTGTGTGATGGTACATTAGTATAATATTTGAGCATTTTAATGTATGTATATTTTAATGTACCTATGCCTTTGCTGGGCCGTTCTTACCCTACCAGCAATTAAGGGCAGTATGGTGTTACCTGTGTTCCTAAAAGTTACAGGAGCTACTTACAATTTTCCCAAAATATACATGTACATTACCAAAACGCTGATTTCCTTTGAATATCAAAAAATTCAATTGCACGAAACCAAACTTATCGAACAGACGTTTATGGAATACGATTTCAATAATAACTTTTATTACTGTTAAACTAACTTAACTAATTATAAGGAATACATAACTCATTATGAAAATTGTTATCTAATTACAAAATAACGGTTTCACACCTCCATATACTATTGAGAACTAAAGTGGGTGGGCAATGAGGAAGTGAAACAGCACAGTAGCTGCAGTTAATGTGGAGATACTACTAAATGTTGAAATGGTACATGTTGCTTCTTGTCAATTCAACAAGTCAGTCAGTTGGATCTGAAGCTAATAAATTTTCCCTAAGATTCAATCACAAAATAAGTTTCTATATTGAATTTAATTGGATTCTTCAAATGGCTATGAACAGATGCTAGCACGTTTGGCAATACTCTTGTAGGTACTTGTAACGCTACGTTTAAAAAGTACTTTATTTGAAAACCAGCTTTTGCCGATTTCTACGTTTGCGATACATTTTTGCCTTGCTTATTCTGAAATTCCGATATTGTTGAAATATTTTTTAAGTAGAATTATTTTAGTTCAGCAGGCAACTTTTTGCATATAAAGTTAATAATAATATTAGCCACATTATATATATTAAAATCAATTTTAATAATAACATTAGTAACTATTGAAGATAATTATGAAGATTCAATGTATAGGAATTGATTGATTATGTTAAGGTCCTCAAACAGGCCGACTGTCCACTTGACCGTCAGTATTAGACTGCACAAGTGCACAATATTGTCTCAAGGAGCAAGTGTCATCGACATTTTCTTTACTGATAAACGATCAAGCCACAGACCAAAGTTAGAAGCAAAACTGCTCGTAATTGCTCGTCACACACCGCCTATAAATTCTAACTTTTTTTAAAGCAAAGAAAGTTTACATGAAATCCGCTACAATGTTACATAAATATATACGTCGTCCTTTTAAGGCGTAGCAACGCAAGAGGTACCGCGTACGGACCTTTAAGGTAGCTTAGCCGCTTATGAAATATGTACCTATATAGTACAGACGTATCTTATAACTTTTCTCATCGAATAACGCAACCATAGACTAACACGTGCTTGCGTTCTTTCTTATCTTTATATTGGGTATTTTCATTTCATTTTATGTAGACAATTAACTAATATATATCCTAACTTAACAAATAACTTGACTTAAATAGCGACGCTTAGTCTATTATTTTGATATTTAGGAAGTAATGACTAGATCACTGAGTAGAAGAAATAGTAAAAAAAAATTCATGTTGAAATTACTTTCGCCTTTATAGGCGCCGCCGTCACAGATGTGCTGCAAAGGATAGGAAAATGGACTCTGTTTTAAGTCATAAACTAGGCAGACAGTTTTTACGTTTTACAGAATTCCACCGTCAAATTAAAGCACCTACTCGTATGTATGCTTGCATCCCATACACTATTAATGTCGGAAGTGTAACCGTTTTACACTAAATTTTGAACGTTTTTGAAGATGTACGCTCATTTATGCAAGTACTTTTTTTATGCAAGTAATGCGTTACTTGTCATTTACAACACTTCATTTGTGAACTTACTATAGAATTTGTCCTATATTTATTTAGGTGTATAGGTAGTGGTATTAATTGTATCATCACTAGGTACCGCTCACGGTCACGGCAGCTTGATACCGTAGACACAGCATACTTATTTTAGATATGTCGTCGGCACATCGTAGAATTGGGTATATCATAATATTCCTGGGCAGATCATATTTCTGTTAAAACTGAGAGGGTCGCTTCACTCCGCTCCGCTTCGCTCGGCTCCGCAAATTTATTTCCATGTAAACCTAACACGCTCCTCATCGCTTTGCTTCGCTCCGCTCCTCGTCGCACCTATTTTTCACTTTTAGTGAAAGATTTTTGATTTCATAGTTTACGATCTGCCCAATTCTACGATCTGTTCACGACAGATATATAACACGAGAGTTCGTTAGAAAGGTAAGTAGTGCGTTTATTTTTACAAGGGCATTCGATCAAGAATTTTATTAAGTATAATTATTAAGGAGTTTTATTGAGGATAACAATTTATTAAGGTCAAGAATTTCATTATAGTATCTATCGTATTTTAAGTATACAAGTCGGGGAATCAGAGTTAGTGCCGCATACTGTAACAGTATAACTAAAATGTTAAATTTACAATTTGATTATATTTTTCTATACCTAACTCTATTTGTATCTGGCTATTATTCAAGTCTAGTATCATAAAATAAGATAAGTGCCACCAACAAAAGTGCTTTATTGTGTTCCTTAAAAAAGCGGATGCAGGAAACATAAAGTCCATATAAAAGCTTAATGGATTTTCTGACTAACACGATATTAAAAATTTAAATATTTTTAACTCATCATACTAACAAATACTATCTAATATTAAATAAATGTAAGTATAATGCTGTATGTATACTATATTTCTCAATGATACAAAATGCATAGCAAATAAATATTTGTTCAATTTAAGGTCAATAGGCATGAGCGACATACTACTTCCTTCCTGGTATGTTTTAACAATGATAAACGTATTAACAGTTGACATTTTATTATTTGGAATTGAATTTTATTTTACACCAACAAAACAAGACAATAAAGTTCAATGACACTTTGAACATATAGTATCCGTATTTCAATGGTCAAACAACGACTTTGTGTGCTTTTGTTGGAGTATGATTTGTAATACTTAATATTTGATACAAATACTTAAAACTATCTGTGATCGAAACTGCGTGCTCGCAGTAGGTAGTTCGTTTTTTGAAAATCCCACAGGATCATCTAACAATTTTTTTAGGTTTAAAAGTATCCTAGGTTTAAATCAGAATATCAAACAAAAAATGTTGTTGAGAGTATCCACTATAAGTGGTTAGTATAAAACATCGGATAATGTAAGTAGAAGATAAATTTATGGTTCTGTTTCCAAATGGGAGAAAGATTTAGTTCGATAGACGGCAATGTTGGTTTGAATCCTGATCGGTCCTACAAATTTTTTCTCGTATGTTTTCTGTCTTAGAAAAGATAAATAATGATTCAATGGAGATGAAGAACATCGTAATTTCACAGTATCTTTGTGAAGGTTTTGCTGGTTTGTTATTGATATACCTACCTACTTAGAATTTAAAGCGATACTAAATATGTAATACATATCATAATAACAAATAAGATAAAAATTATAAATATAAATTAATTTGTGCTAATGACAATCTACTAAAAATTGGAGTTTTTTTTAATTTACGAATAACTAGCTGTGTCACGTGGTTTCACTCCCCTAGGTTACTAAGCGACATTGTTATGATAAATTAATAGATGATAACCTTCCTCAAATCCGTCTTTTAGAATTCAATCAAACAAGCAAATAAAATTCAGTTACGTTATCTCTGAACCTTCATAAATTTATTGTGTATCGGTACCATATCGCTACGACCAATAATTAAAAATCAAATCATGGAAATACCTACGTAACATGCAGTCGGTAAGCGGCTCCCGTAATCAAGTGAGCTCTTAACGCTCTAGACAATATAAAGGAATGTGTTAACCTTAAAAGATGATTGTAATCCTATGAGAACCTTCAAACAACAGTCCGAGATCACAAACGGTTAGCACTTTCAATGCACTAGTTTACATTTAACGTAGAAAGCAGCCCGCCGGGCGACAGGAAATAACCTTTTGCGACCGACCTATAGCCAGTTATTGCTGTGATATGACCCCGGCAGTATAAGATACGAATTTCGTTACCATTTCTAATATGATAGCGTTTGGATAACCCACGACGCGGCTGTGTGAGTAGGCGTGAGCATCGGTCACGTATTAGCTCTGAGTTATAACCCGGCAAAGAAATAAATCTGGCTTAGCAATAGACTAGTGCTTCGCGCAGTACACAAATCGCCCACGTCTTAAATTTACATACGTAATACGCTAACTGCCGCTTCGTCAATCCAGGCGTGAATGTGCCAATGATTCAACGGATCCTTTGTTCCGACTCACTATTTACATTTTAAATTAAAATTTACCTTATTATACGAACATAGCGTTAACTTTGCAATAGCTTTTCCCCTCTCAAGGCAGTCTGGCAAACAAATTTCCTAATACAAATCTATTGATTCGATCCGGAGTAAAAGACTTCGCGGTCACAATGTCGCTAAGTTTTATAATAGAATTGGTTCGTGCGTACAAGTTGTAAGAGAAGCATAAGTAATTTTACTTAGCATTAAAAATAAAAAATAAATACATAATTATAATGTTAAAAATGAAGAAATAAATTTGTGACAAATAAAGCTGACGACGAAAGCTTTAATATAGTTTTTGGGTTTTTTAGCCTATATTTAGGTATCTATTTACAAAGGGGAGACTGAGCATGTGGGTGTGCATGTGATGATAAGTGACCAAAGCCATCTACCATATCAAGTCTGTCAGCCAGTCTGACAACATTTACATAAAAGAAAAACTTTTAATGCAAGTCTTAAAAACCTCTTTTTTATGAAGGATGCACTTAAAAGCGCCAATTGTAACACAATTACGTCTGTTCGAATGGAACGGATGACATGTGGTTGTAGTTGCGTAAACGGTTTTTATTCTCGTAAAACTTGTAACGAAAAAGGCAGGGAAATTTATCACGCATTGGAAAGGCATGAGTACATTTACGTATGTAACCGAGTTGGTCATAAAAACGTATGACGTGAAGCCCGCCTCTGAGACCTCGCAAGTTTACGATAGTTGGGAGTCGTAGTAAACACGCACCAAGAGCACTTAAAATAATTAATGACGTACAACGTGTTAGGTAATGTTATTTAATTTTGGTAATAACTATCAAATCTCTCGAAGAATCTCCTCACATTCCTCTATTCGCCAGTATTATGTTCGTTGGTGGTCGATTTCTCGTTTTATTTTTCTTTTAAAGATCGACTTAGGAGTGTCACGATTACGTCATGTGGGTTTTGCCACACCCCAATGCAAGCGAAGGTATAATGCATTCCGTTGCAAATTTTTGGGTTTTATAGTTTTTACATTCCGAGTATATTTAACGATCTTTTGACCGCGATACGTCTGCGTATCTTTATAAATTATAGCCTATGTGATTTATTGATATATCTCTATATATCAAAAAATTTCGTGTCCCATGTTTGACTCCTTATCTACTGAACCGATTTTCGTAAAACTTCGTAACTATGTATAATTTAGTCCAACTTAAAAAAAGGTTAGTTTTTATTATGAACCGCCCGGGTTCATAAGCCGGGAGCATGTCTAGTAAACTATATAATTTAAAAATTCACAACAGCCAATTCACAATAACTTAATAGTTTATGCGTAAAAGAATAACAAACATCCTTATATCTATACATCCATACTTAAATACTTTCGCATTTATAATATTATAGTATTTTTTTTTTCAATTTATAACTTTCCGAGTCATACGTGCACTAGTACAACCTCTTTTTATTAGTTTATACTCGTATTTAATCGTCATCTCTTCAACATGAGTTATCTTATGACTTGCTGCAACGGCTTTGTGCAAAGTCATCATTAATTGCCTCTCTGTGCTGACGAAAACAATACCGCAATATATTTTTCTATAATTTATATTTTAGGACGTACCTGTGTGTTATCAAATATAACTGAAATTTAATTGCCACTCCATCAAGCAACAAAATAATTGCTTCTATTGTATACAGTTTAAGATGAATATTAAAATGATATAATTTAACAAAGTTCTCTGTATCTTAAAGTCGTGGTAACAAAGATTCTGAGACTTGACTCAGTTGAGCAACTGTCCAGTTTGCTCTTGACAGAAAAAAGTTAGAGAGTTGACGGCCCTCCTTCAAAACTGAAGCAACACTGAGAGCAGAAGAGAAGAAGTGTTTATGTAGACAAGTTGATGAGTTGCCTCCACCGTTATTCCAAATGTGACTCTTCTAAGGAGCTGAGAATGATTTTTTTCGTAGTCGACAGTGGTTTAGCATCTTTTCTATATCCTTTGCTGCTCTTAGCTAATAAAGTATTCTTTGTATATGTTGGTTTGCACTATCACATAAAATTTATAATGTTTCAAGCTTTGTTTTATAGTTAGCTAAACGTTTAAAGCAAATGAAAGATACTTGCGAAGATATATAAAAGAAAACTTTGTAACATCCCGGAGTGTTGGTAATACCGCTATTCGCCGGGATATCAAGATGCGAAAACCGTCGAAAGAATGTAGTAAGTAATTGTTAAAGTATGCAAATTAGACTGTGTTAGCCAAGAGCCTTCGCAGATTTAAAGTTTCACGTTTTACACCCCTACAGATAACACTGCATGTTAATTAACAAACCTGTGGTGTTAAACAAAGGTAAGATATCGATTTATTGCTGCAAATATTTCGAGGTAAAGTTTTTCCGATTGCAAATTCACGACTCCCGACAGTGCACAGTGGTGTGGCGGCCGTAACATTGTACTGAAAACGAACTGGATATACAAGTTGGCTAGGAATTTTTGTTCGTGCCTAGATTGGTTCCGCAACGAAATACCCTTTCAATCACATTTTGCTACTATCGTCAGGTACCATACTTATCGAAGTAAAATAAAAAAAAACTTCGATATTAGTATCTAAAACTCAATGATTTTAAGTATTATAATATAATATCATTGCTAAAACTGACTAAAGGACGGAAAGCAACGAAAAGACGCTGGACGAGACAATCGCTACTTATTCTTTCTTAAGTAGATTCAATTTATTTGGATTATTCTAATTATCACTAAAATGCAACAAGCAATATTAAAAAAAGAAAGCTTCAAAAAATATAAAAACACAAGACTTTCTCACAAACATAACATATTAATTATTATATTAAAATACAACCAAATTTCATTATAACCGACACAATATTTTTTAAACTATTAGTTATTTTATTCAATACGAGGGTATTATATTAACAATTAGTTTCGAAGCCTGATCTAAGCGGTCTAAGAAATAAGTGCAAAAATAGACTCTTATTTCTGTAACGTTAAATCAGTGAACGGATATTTTCATTGTTACATAAAACCTAAAAACCTAAGAAATATCTTTTCCTTAATTTAAACAACTTACAACAACTAAACAACTCTTGATTACTTAATTTTAGAAAATGAGGCTGTCTTGTCGACCTCCTTTTAAATTAATCGTTAAAAATAAAACTGGATATTATGTTAACACTTTAAGGAAACTGTGGCACGAGTAATTAGTGAATAATTACCTTGGTTAAATTTTCTATTTCGTCAAGATAACGAGAGCTTAGTATTATTAGTACTCGTAAGAATAAGAATTCAGTAAAATATCTCAATTCATATGTAGTCTTAATAACAAATTGATAGGTATCCTAAATTAGATCATCACAAAAGAGAAGAGGTTGAGTAACTACTCGACTTGCCCTCAGAATGTGTTTAACAAAGTAACTATTGAAATGAACTTTTAAAGGAGTCATTAATATGTCACATATTCAGTTATTCAGGAATGGTATTATCTTCTCCATCATTTCAACTTGATCACGGTAAAGTAAATAATATATTATTGTGAATACAGTTTAATTTGGTAATCTAAAAACACTAATGTGCACTACTTTATTAATTACTTTTTGAAATGAGGAAACATCATTGATATAAACAAACTGACTAAGAATTTTGTTTATAATTATAAAACTCGTAATTACTATGAGTCATCGTAATAGCTTCAAGCAATACAAATGTATATTCTAATATATAAAATTCTCGTGTCGCAGTGTTTGTTGCCAAACTCCTCCGAAACGGCTGGACCGATTTTGATGAAATTTTGTGTGCTTATCGGGTAGGTCTGCCAAAATCGGCCAACATCTATTTTTCATACCCCTAAATGTTAAGGGTAGGCCACCCCAAAAAAAATATTATATAGCAAAACAACGTTTGCCAGGTCAGCTAGTCTTTCGATACAAAATATAAAATTGAAAAATTATAAAACTCCGCTAACTTCTAAACTACCAATAGATTTTGATACGGTTTTCACTAATGAAAAAAGCGATAAACGAGGAAGGTTTGCAGTAAAAAAAAATTGCATCCATGCGAAGAAGGGGTCGGATCGCTAGTCTATACTAAGATTTGTTTGTTTGTTTGAATTGAATAGGCTCCGAAACTACTGGACCGATTTGAAAAATTCTTTCACTATTGGGAAGCTACATTGTCAGAGAGTAACACAGAGGCTATATTTTATAAAGTTACACGGACGAAGTCGCGTGCAACAGCTAGTATATAATAAAACCTAACAAAATAAATTCAGTAGTTCAGTAATGTAAAATTAATGTTACATAAATTATAACATAACGAATACAGTAAACCTTGAAACTGTGTCGTATAGAGTTATTAAATAATCGATATTAAGAATCGATGCACAATAAAGCTTGCCCTTGTTTTTGAGTTTTAAGTTTAGAGCCAAGAGGTATTATTATTATTTATTATATTGGGTTAAATCAGCCAATTAAATTATGAATATTTTTTATATAAATAAAGATAATATTGGCCAAATAGGTTAACTATCAATTGAATGGTATATTCCGACTATAATTAGTCGGAATAACACGGTTTGGTGAAGACCAACCGGTTGAGACCTGCGCACATAGTTGGCCAACTATGTGTGCCTGCACAAGGTCCATCGTTTGGGGCTTGCCTTGGTGTCTCCGGGCAATCCTCCATTGGCGTTAGCCTAGTCAGCAATGGCTAGGCAACCCTGGGGTGGATCGAAGTTGTTGCCTAGGATAGCCCGATCCATCCCGCACAAAGGGCGAGGAGGCACCGGGGAGTTTTAGTGGGTATAGCGCGGTGCGCCGGATGACCCCCACACACCCCTACCGCCTGGTCAGCGGTAGGAAGTCTGTAAATGGATTTCTCCTCCTAAAAAAAGGGCTAAATAACCGGAGCAATTATTTAGGGCTAATCATAAGTAAGTGAGGTTGTTCCTTGTTATGGTTACTACAGAATTATGAACATAGAACGTGGTGTGGTAAAATAAAACTAATAAATTTCAATAAAATAGCGTATTAATTATTCTCTTAAGGCTGTATGTATACCGTTAAAATACTCTCGCGACCGGATCAAATTCATACTTCCGAGCAAAACGTTCATTTCACTCTCGTTTCATTTAAAAAATATACAACAATAAAAAAAACGTTATTTTATTCCCCTACTACTCAGTCAACGCGACCCACTTTAACAGTATTAAACACGTACACCACCGTTTCGATTTTTCAACCACAAATCTGTTAAACAAACTACGTGACAAATATATTTACAACACAAACCCGTATTTGCGTGTGTACGTATTTAATTAGTCACTGTGGCCTAAAAACTTAGTTCTAATATTTTTATTATGAAAGTGTTATTTTTCATTGCGTGATTTTGTCACACTTTAAACAATTTAACCCAACACTTAATAACAGAAATTTCGTAATATTATGTTATTTTTAGGCTAATTGAATTTTTGGGTAATTAATTAAATACGCCGCTGTAATTAATCTCTCTTTGAGTTAGGCACACCGAAATGACATATAATATAAAATGTAGGTATATTGTGTTAATTGACTGCAAATGACTGAGCCAGAAAACATTTATATAATTTTAAGCCCAGTCTTATGTGATAGTGTGTTTTTAGATTTTTATACAATAAACTAAGTACCTATTACCTGCGATAATATTTGTCATGCGTATTATAAAAAAATATATAATTTGTCGTGTACACACTGTGTGTACACTGTGTCCCTGTTCCACAGCAAAATCCTATGTAAGATAGTAAAAATAATCCAAAAAGATATGTAGTTTGTAGCATTATTTTTTACATAAATTTATTGATTTCTACTCATTAGGACATTTTCAATTATTTTACTGGTCATTTCAGCATACAATAGCGGTGGATTTGTTTTGTTTGATCTTACTTTTTCTTTGTATTATAATTATAAAATTGATCTGAAAGTTTACCGAGCAATTAAAATATATTTTGTCGATTAATTATTCGGCAAATAAACTGTGCGGATATTGCATGAACGCACACTCATATGTTACATTACAAATGACCATTGCTAATTAGTTCTAAAAGAGCCAACGTATTTATTTCATTTAAATTGCAACCTATAAGGGTAACGGTACACTAGCGACATTTAGATACGTGTGCCTTCAGCGGCGCCGTCTTGAGCCGTAACAATTAGTCGAGACCATCAGTTAAGGCGATTCTACATACCGTCGCCATAGCAACGAAGGACCACACACGACCACCAACAAAGCTGGACCCTGTAGACGTATGCAAATTGAACCCCTCGGTTATTCAAGCATGAATATTTTACGGGTTTTGTTCTGCAAGATTAATTCAATTCGCGACGAGTATCAATTACTACCGTGAGAGAGTTATTGGTGTTTATTTTCATCTTGCTTAACTTTAGCCAGTAGGAAGTTACGTTGCAACACCGAGGTCATTTTCTGAACTTAAAATACAAATACATACTATTATTTTATTTAGATTATTAATTCTTTCTGATAAATAATCAGGTAAATTTGTGTTTCTATCATTTCCATAACTGTACCTAACAACAATTAATATCATAATATAAATTCGTGGGTGCCGAGATGGGAATAAACCAAAATTTCAATGCAATATTCTAATTATAATATAAGTGTCCACACAGCACACCCCCTCCGTTATAGTATTTTTTGTGTTTACTATAATATCGATAGGTATAAACTTTTCAAATAAACTTTTCAAAGTTGACTCTAGTCTGGATTTGAAAAGTTTGCCTACATCGCAATATGACTACCATGTAAAATACCTAATTCATATATTGACTACAAATATAACTTGTATTCAAGTTCCCTGGTCAAAGCCCATTCCCTACTACTATGGATAATCCATATCCTACTATGGTCAGCAGCACATTTACAGTAGGTAGGAATACCTACATACGACGTTGCTTATGTTATAGGCGACATAAAAAAATAGTATCTATTTTAAATTTCAATGTTAAAACTGTTTTAAAAATATAATACCCGAATATGCATGTTCAAAATTTGTTTAGTTTGCAAAGCAACAAATTAGGGATGTTTATATTTATTTAGTAAGTGTATTTGCGCTCTGTCTTGATGGCTTCATAGCTGCAACTAGCTCTTCGCCTTTAGGCGATGCTCGCGTTTACTCGGACAATCACGTGTTCACAATATTTATAGCGAATATATATGTTAATGGAAGCTGGTCTTTACGTATGCAAATATTCACTTAAAGCCATTAGAAGAACAAGTTCACTCAATCTAACATTGTAATTTATTATGTCTTTAGGGCTGTTGTTAACTAGTAGGTACTTTAATGTTTACATCACTCAAAAAGATTTATTTTAAACTAGCTGGAGACCGCAGCTTCGTACGAACTGTTGTTTGTTTTTTGAAAATGCCACAGGTACCTAAAATTTTTTCAGAATAAAAAGTATCCTACAGTTTAATCCAGATAATCATTAAGACATTAGTGAAGATCACATTTAAATCGGTTAAGCCCTTTTATGCGATTAGCGTGCACAAACGCACAGACAAACAAACGTACAATAATTCTGAAAACTAATTAATTTACAGACATGTCCCGTTTTTGCGTCGGGCGTCGGGCGTTAAAAATGTTAGCATGGGGCTGCAATCTGCGATTTGCAGTCAGTCTGTCTAGCGGCGGTAAGCATCCTTTAAAGAAGACTACCAAGAAATAAGAGCATGTGCAATGTTGTAGTATTTCAGTAAGGAATGCCAAATTATAATTTCCTATCCTTGCATTATACTATAAAAATAGGCAGTACATTTGCGACCCCTTAGGTTTTTGTATGTGTGGTGAGTAGATCATCAGGTTTTCCGTATGCCTGTCCTGCACCTCTATATTTATAAAAAAAATATCTATATATGGTCTGCAATAAAACAGTAACTCAAAAATGTTAAGGTATCGTTCTAAATATACCGCAAATTGTGTCTTACAAAATTGTCAACAAAAAGAAAGGTAAATGATACGACAGCGTGGCCAACACTTCAGAGGAACGAACCCACGATCTACTTCCAGCTAAAGGTAAGACAATTACCTCCAACATTGGTGATAAATCCCTTCACAAGACACTGGCCGTTATTGCCACCGGCCTTATATCTGATCAATTATCATGTAAGTTGACATATTGCCTCCTATTTTGTAGATAACACAATTTCTCATTACATGATAGATATATATAGCATTAATTTGCTTTCTGTTACAGCTAATGCTAGTAGACGAGCCTGGGTTAAATTTAATTATTATTAGAATTAATTAAAATTAATTTAAAATTGAGGTTTTATGAGTAGACATTAAAAATTTATTTTTCAATTTATTACTTTTTAGTAAATGTGTCCATTTGATTTGCTATAATATAACAAAAATTAAAAAAATTATAATTCATGAATACTAAACTAAACTGTAAAAGTACACTAAATTATGGAAACCCTTACTTGATCGTATTTCTTAATTTGAGTAGGATAAAAAATTTTACGCCACATTTTTAAATACTGTTATATCCTGTTATAATTATGTTTGTAAATCAGCATTTAGATTTAATCTTCAGAACTAATGATAGAAAAACTATTATACGTTAAAATTGAATCATAAGAAGGAGTAATTAATAAAGTATGTGAATTCCTGTTCTCAATTCATGTTACGAAGAGAATACGGATGCGGTATTAAGTGGTAGGGCTACACGTAGAGTTTGCATATCAAATGTGATTCGGAATATCTTTGCTGCAGATTAATGTTATTGCTAGCAGCCCTACATAGGTAACTCGATAACCAGTCACGAGTGTGATTGTATAGCTTTGTCTTGCGTATCTCGAATGTTTCTCATTCGCTTCCTGCCAGCAATATCGAACTTGCACTACAAAGGAAAAAGGTGTTCCCAATAAAATATAATAATACTAACCGGTGCCCGCGATTTCGTCCGCGTTCTGGATGAAATGTACCCTATGTTCTTTCTGGTGTCCCAGATAACGTGTATGAAAAACATGGTGATCGGTTCAGTAGTTTTCGCGTGAAAGCGTAACAAACAAAAAAACTCACATTTATAATATTAGTAAGTAAGGATATGTTATACAGAAATTTATCTAAGTCACCCAGAAATTAATTTGTATTAGTTTAAATATAAGTTTGTGAAGATATTTGGATGTTTGTCTCCCGTAAAGGATCATAATTATATAGGTAATGAATATTTTTTATAAAAAATAAAAGTAAAAAAGTAGTAAGCATTAATAGTTTCCGAATTCCTTTCATTACGTTAGATATGAAGAGTCATTCGGAAGTCATTTTAGAAAAATCATTCAGCCGTTTCCAAAACTTGGTGTGTTTTGAAAATGCTATGTAATGGTGTGGTATGTTTTTGGATACTCCACTCGATAGCTTTCTAAAAAATTTTTGTAGCGGATATCCACCCAAGTCTAAAATGCTTACTAATTGTAAGACTCATATTAAACTTTCCTGAAAAAATCTCCATACACCTATTTCCCCACAGGACTACAGTCAGGTCCTGGATCAACAGTCGAATTTATATTTTTTTAAATAGAAGACCGCCGTAAAAAGCAGCTCCTGACTTATGCTTAAAACAGCTTATCTTAAATCCTAAAAATATCTCTAAAACATTTGCGCAAACATTAAAGTAGCTTAATTGCTGCCGATAAATCGCAATCAGTGTTCACTAATAAAGGCTAAATGGATTCTTCCAGTTAACGAATAGTCTAATACAATATATTAACATGGCTTAAGAAAATCCAATCTAAGTTAAAAAATAATAAAATAATATAAACTTGCTTCTTAATGACTGTATTTTAATATTATTTTATTAGTTTTTATAAATCATACAATTAACTCCGTTTTTTTACAGATTACGAGTTTTCTCTTGGCCAGCACTGCTTTTAGCCGTGTAGCGAGGTCTATGATGGAGCGAGCTTGTAACGTATAAAAAATAGATATAATGAAATATTACCATAATAAATAATTGTAATTGGGAAATAAGTATTATTTAGTTCCATCTAGCGTATCTTACGGGAATGATCTGATCCCCGTAATCTACACTAGCGTACTCTATTGTGGAGGGGAAACATTAGTAGTGGTGCGACCCGTGATCTATGGATATCTATAAAATTAGTCTATGGAATCAATTGAAAGCGACATCTAGATAGTAAAAGACAACAGTGAGAACGGTTGTCAAAATAGCTAATTTTCGCATCCGTAGACAAACAAAAGAAAGTGTCGGTAACAGAAAATGATATCGCTCTCTTGGTCAGCAGATCTGAAGCCGAACGGTCGCATAAAAAAAGGAAATAGAGATTTTCAGACAGATTGTCAGAGCCCTATAGCTGCGTAGCATTTTAAATTGATTTTTACTTGAGCTGAGCCAGCATCGTTTGCAGCGGTTGGTGTTGGTGACGAATTCCGTCTCCAACAAATCGCTATCCATAAGCAACGACATTTTGACGATCACGTAAGTGATCAGTGAGCAGCTTGCCAGCAGTCTACAGTAGCTACGCGAAGTCCTGAAGGTCGACGGTGTGGTTGATGGCATTGGATGGTGAGGCACCCTATTGAGTCCACTCTCCGCACCGCATAACTTCGACGGCGTCAGCGACGGCCACCTTTTGCAGAAGGTACCCTCTTAATTATTATTTTTTGACTACACACTTAGGTGTGTAAGCAATAGTGCATTGTGGTAAAGAACCATCGTGTCTGTTATCTTATACTGAGCATCCAGAAGAAAGGAAGCGTATAAACTGAACTCCCACCTGATTTGTATATATATATAGTCATAGAATAAGAGTAAGTTAAGGTTAGAATTAGGAATCTGTCTGTTGTATATTTTGTGTATTATTTATAATAAATGTATGTAGTTTCCAACCAGCTTTTCATTAGATAGATCCCTGATCGGTAGGACTCTTACGTGGTTGGCGCCCTGGGTAAAAGAGTGAGAAAGAAAGAGAAAACTCCATCTATCTCCTTTCTCAATCTCATGCTCTGCTGACTGTTTCTACGTCGGTGGGTAAGGTGTTGCAGTCAGCCCGACTGTACCCGTTACAAGCTCACCCAAAAGATGCCTATTCACTCGAATTTACAGATATAGATAATAACACTTCTTAACACTTGCTATGGTTAAATAAGCCAAACAAAAAATAGGTATATATTCGTCTCCAATCACAAGGTTTATTCATTTGGAATTACATCTAGTTTTTCACTAGGAGACAAGCGCATGAGTTATTTATCTGATACATGATTATCTCGATAGGTCAGCACGTAACCAACGTGCTGTCAATAAATACGCTGTCTGCAACTTTGGAGTACGTACGTGGAAGACTTGCCGCTACATACGCTTAATCCCGGTAGCTAATTGAACCGAACATCGGTGGCTATCCGAGCACACGAAGTTATAAATTATGTACAGTCGGCATTAAGTATTTAGGAACATTTTACATAGCTCATGTACGCTACAATAACATCGCAATCAGAGAGGGAGTTTCATGTAATGAAAATGAAGCCTTATTTTCATTAATTTAAATATGTACATAATATGCATCTATACCATTGCTTCTTGCTTTTAACTTTTAAATGAGAGACTTAATTAAAAAGACTTTAACAGTCAAAACGTTTTTTATATATATTTTTTATCTACTTAAACAAATGAATATACTATGCTATTAACCAACTGTACTGTATTAACTTCACAATTATTATTACAGAGATTCATTTTATTTTAATCAATTCTTATATTATTCTATCAATAACTACAATATATTTTTTTATTGTGACTAGAATTTTTCTATATTAAGTAATTCCGAATGCTCAAAATCCGTAAATATCGGCTATTAAGAAGTAGACTGTACTATTTACAATCTATACGGAAACTGTGTTCGGCGCCGGCGCCGCGTGCACGTAGAATGCCATCAATATTACATGCGGGAACTTAAACGTATGATATGATGTAAGAATGACCCAGTTATTGCAAACTACTATAAAATATTTACGGTAAATAATACGTTATCAATACATTAAACTGCTATTTATAATATGTTTATGGTAGTCGATATTTATTGTATGTTATGGGAGTATTATATAATGATTGATTTGTTATATTATGTCATGCTTGCAACTTAATTACACTAGTCGACGAACCAAATAAGGGCATCCTGAAGGCGACAGCAATCCGTGGCTAGATCAAAGAGACTATACCGTCATATGTCCAGTTTACTCGTGATCTATGTAGGTATGTACTGGCGCCAAAGGTAAATGTTGTGGGAATAGAGCAAGCAGTGTAATAACAGCTTGCAATACAATACAATGCATGTTTGTAAATTAAATTTTAATAGGGAACTGTAGCACGAGCTGACATGTAACTATCTATTTTGGGTGAATGAATACTAGCAGTTTCGGCACAAGGGCTTTTACTGGGATTCCTTAAATATTTAGGTGACCTTTTAAGTCGACCGCCATCAGACAAGTTTATAATAAAAATTTAAAAATAAACAATTGTTGTCGTACAGATCTACACCGACTACAACAGATGATTCATAATTCAGAAAATTCAAAGACAGTAAAGCTGGTCAAGATCTACATGTAAATATAATTTGATTTAAATTGAGAATAAATATTTCAAAGATTGTATTTAATAAATTCATTAATGTATTTATAACCTCCTAGAGGTTTTTCATCTGCATCTTGTGAGGTTTTATTTATTTAGTTATTTAGTATTATCTACATCTTATTTTAAAATGTATCTACTTTTGACTTTGTAACAGCTTTTGCAAGCTATATACATCGATTTAAAATTTGAAATATATTGAGACATATTAATTTATGATCGATCAATCATCGGTCGATAATCATCGCCGTTCGATGGTCAGTCGACATTTTATAGACCAGTACCTGACGTGGCCGTGGCCAGTACCTAAACTTGAGCAATACGTATCATTTTTAGTCTTTTTGGCATCAGAGTATCGCAAAGACAGTGGAATACGCTTTGATATCTCTTGCATGCAACGAAAGTTGAACACCTGTCATCTAGCATAGGTATAGAAAAATTTTAATCAAAGAGAACAGTAGCTAAAAATTTTTATCGTAAAGTGAAAATAACGTCAGAAATCTATATCAAAAACGCCATCTGTTGGTAAAATTGTTTTTTAGAGTCACGAACACAATTGCGCAATAAAACTTTATTTAGCTCTAACAAATAGTTAATCTAGGCATCTTGGTGAATTTCTAAAGGTCAGTTCCATTATTCAAAATGACGTATATCTTGACGTTCTGATTCAGCTATTTAATGACCGAAGGTTCCGAGAAAGCGTTAGGTGGCGACTTTTATTTATTATATCACGCACTTGACCATTTCATAAATGATAAGATCGTACATAAAGTGTTTTTTACATTTTTTACATTTACATTACGTTTACATTTTTGTAATTTTTACAATGTAGCTGGAATTTTATTACGCAAAGTCCATGTTTAAATGCGGAAACCTGAAACGAAATAGTAATTTTTTTTTTTTTATTTCTTATCGGATCTACCGAGACTTGTGGAACTTCTTGTAGACGTATCGGTTCTTGGAAAGATAAAGTTTTCAAATCGTCTAGATAGGGGGCTATAAATAAGATAAAATTCAATTTTCCGCATTTTAGATAATATAATTTACTTTTGTTACATATTCAAATCATTACCTGATCTTGGGTTCTTGTATAATGTCTCAAACAAATTAAATCTAAATACAAAGTGGGACTGTGAAAGAGCAGGAAGACTGTTCTCTCGTGCTGTGATAAGGTTATCTCGCAGTGCATAAGAAATGCGGTAGGAAACCTAAAATAACTTAAGTGAAAAATGTTAAGTTTTTACATTAATTTTAAGTAATTGTTTTCTGCTGTAGCTATGTAGCTAGTGTTTTTTTGTGTATATCGACGACATATTTTTTTAACAATCAAAATTAAGCTTTAATTTTGGTATTTTCACTTACTAAGTACTTTATCTTCATTTCAACTCCATTAGTTATATTATTTTTTGTAATATTTTACGAGTAATTTATGGTAACTGCCATGTACGGTTATAAAGAACTTATTGTTCATTAGCGTGTAATCACAAACAAATCAATTATTTTTTAGAACATTTTAGCCACAGCTGTGCCGCTCTTTCAGACAACTAAAGCTTTATCTTGTACTATGCTGAATTATCTTGTACTATCTTGTGCTATCACATCGCCATCTAGTGTAAAATTCAGCCTACATTTTAATTCAATACACATAATGCACATAATTCTACTACATAATGCATTTAGTGAACCTACAACTGTTTTATTTTATCTTTTAAATCCTTTCTATTTTTATTTCTAGCTGTTTTGGTAGACCATTAGAAGGTGCCGTACTGTTGTTATTGTTAACTGCGGTAGAGTCGTGCCTTAAGGGCTTGACGGCGGGCGTCGCGTGATATGGAACAGTCAGCGTTTGTGGAGCGAAGGTTATACGTATCGCCGATGCTATCGGCGCCGACGACCAATAAGATTCGAATTGAAATTGTGTCGTTCTATCGCGTTGAACTAACCTTGAATGGCACTATGCCACTATACTTTAACTTGAGCATTTACACTATCTTTATTACAATATCACTTTGTAAACTCTAATTTATTGCTTGTCCCGTGTTAACTTTTATTTGGGATGCATTGAACTCAAATACCTATTTTTCTTCTAATATAAATAAAATATTTTTTGACTAATTAATTACCTATGTGATGTGTTTCCTTGTTTGTACATAATGTATGAAAAGGTAGTGAGATTAATTACTTATTTTAGTAATGGAGGCTTTATTTTAATAAGAACAAGTCCAAATGTCACTCACAACTATTTAGCAATAACCTTCGATTCGGAATGCACATTCTAAGAGGATAAATACGAGCACAAAGCTTTACAAGCACTAGAAACACATTAAGTAAAATATTATGTTCATCTATCATTCCAAGCATATCCATCACTGAAGAAATCATTACATGAGTGATAGCTTTTTCTATGTAATTTTTCAAGTTTTTTTGGTTTATAATTATAATGGTAAAGACTTGGGACATTTTTGAAGGAGCATAATTATGCTTTGACATATAAAACATTTGGGTACCATATTGATTATGATGCCTTGTGTTGTAAATCATTTAAAGAAAAAAGATTTGTAATTTTGTTTGTAATGAATAAACTCAAAAGCTACTGGATCGATTTTTAAATTCTTTTACCTAATAGAAAGCTACATTATCAGCGAGTATAGTCTATAATTTAAAAAGCTACGCGGACGAAGTCGCGTGCAACAGCTGGTATATTATAAAACATATAATAAAAAGTTTTTTTTTATAGATATCCCAATCATAATATTTTTTTCTAAGCATATTTTTGTCGGTTAGGAATAGACGATTTATTTAAGTAGAAAGTGAATAAAAAAAAACAATAGTCAAAAACCTTTTTACACTATTGAATGTTACTCGTTATAATAATATTGACAGGCTACTTCTGTAAATGTATTGTTTATTGGGTATAGTTAAGATATTAGATATTATAAAACAATGAACTATAACAATTCGAAATATGAACATTAGATTGAATGTACTGTATAGTAAGATTGAAGGAAATACGCTACAGATATTAACATACCGTTGCGTGAAAAGGCAATAAATAATAAGGTATCCGAATAAGAAACCAGTCCTTGAAATTGTTGGAAACGTGTACTTTTAAAGGTACGAACACTTTACGAGAACATAGTGAGTAATGGACTGTATTTTGCATACGAATTATTAAATACATTTAGTTAGACTGTATTTAAATAAATTACAAACGATAGTAGATAACTGAGGAATCTTCAGATGTATCCTCTGTCTTTAATGTTTATTTACACAAGATATTAAGGTGCCTGGGAGACTGTTTGGAAATGCTTCGTAAAAAAGTCCTTAAGAGAACTAAAATCATTAATAATCTCAACAAGTGACAGGTCACATAATAGGCACAACGATAACCACTGAGATAAAACATATAGGGATATGCTTGATATTCGATAAGGTATTATAAAAAAGTAAGACAATGCAGACATGTGCCAATAAAATATAAGTAGTCCGGTCAACCGAACTAGTGGGAATGGACCAGAGAAAAAATGGTCTCACTATTTCGGTTGATTTGTTCGACCGAACTACTGGGAAAAAAAGTCTCACTAGTTCGGTCAACCGAACTGTTAACCGAACTACTGGGAATACACCAGTTTAATTAACTTTGGTAGGTTTAAATTGCAAAGATATTTTTTTTAGAAAAAAAAATAAAGAGTTATTAAATTCATAGGGGCCAGTAGGCATATACTTAGGTCACAAATTTTCACTGTAAACTGTTAGAACTGTTATTAACGACTTTATACAATTTTGATTAAGTAACTTTAACTTGTATAGTTGATTAATAAATGTTTATTAATTTGCCAACTGCATAAATTTAACATAGTCGTGAGATTTTAAATATTGCGTATAATTTACTTTCTAAGTTCAATATTGTTAAATATTAATTCATATGTTGTATTTAAATTAATATTTAACTTGATCACATTTTTGTATAAATCTTCAGTCAGGCTGACTGTCCATTGGATGGTAGAAGGAGGCTGCTGTCGTCGCCTTAGTTATAACACAAGCAATTAGGTGCTGCAGATCGATGCGCTGCACGAAAAACAAATATTTTTATGGCAAAACATAAATCCCTTATAAAATTCCCTTAGGAACTTATATTTTAATGGAGCTTTACTTAGTGTATTCACCTTTACTTAGTAAAATTATAATATTTTATAAATATTATATAAATATTATACTTGTTTTATAAATATTATATTTATTTTATAATTTTAAATGTTTTTCTGTTAAATAAAAATTAGTTTCCGTGTAAATGTGGTGTTCGCTTAAAATACTTAGAACCAGTAATTAACATAATTAAATTAATAGAAGGAGATTTGGTAAGGTAAGTAATGATATTTTTAGAAATTTTGTTAAAACACATTGTCCTTGTATAAACAAGAACATGACATTGACAATTATTTGTACAGACGGATCAATAATGACACGTTACATGTCAAAAATATTACATATCATGGAATCGCATTAGTAATGAAATTCGTCGAATCGTTAGCAATTAGGTAATTGTTATGTGCCCTTAACGAGGCCTACCTTGAACTCGGTACTGAAAAGACTAATTTTTTTTTTTAAAAAACGAAATAATATAGGATTAATATTAAAATTAAGTGATACTAGTGTAGTGTATTTGTAATTCTTTTAGATAGGTTTACCTAATGCGTGATCCTATCTAAATCTAAATCTTAATCTAAATCTAAGACTTAATCGCCTTATGACTGAATTTCATATGAAGTTTAATTATTGCAATTTTTATAACAAATGTAAAAATATCTGGACTATCGTCATTCTTTTCCCAAGTTTAGACTTTTGTATCATTGCTTCTCTTTCACATCTCATATCACCTTATATTATAAGTTCTACAAATTTACACAAACTAAATAGCTGTGTCCTGCTGTTTCATCTGCCGTTTAAGACAATAAAGTATACGAAACAATGTGTCATATTTTCCGAATTCGAATTAAAACATGTATTATTGTGTAAAATTATAATTGTTAATACGTTTCCTTGTGATACACGGATCTCATTTTTTTATAACTCAAACCAAGATTAACACCTTATCGAAACGTTTGGTCGACATAACCGGCGATTCTAAATCTGGCTATTACCTCGGTCAACAGATAAGTATTGCTATACAACGAGGTAATGCAGCCAGCATGCTTGGGACCCTGCCAAAGGGACCGATGCTTTATAATATATAATGTGTAAATATATATACATAATTTAGAATTAGATTTTATTGTAAATAAGCTTATTTTTAGATTGTATTATGTGGTATGAATACATAAGATTGTAAAATAAAAAAAAAATAAAAAAAAAAAAAAAAAAGATAAATTCGGTATAAAATTTGATTGCTTGCAATTGAACTACACTTGAATTGCAGATAAGATTAATATCTACGAGAATTTAAATGTCAGAGTAAACGGATACACAAAAAATGAATACATAATCCTTCAGAAATAATAATCCAATAGTAAGTAGCACTTAATGAGAACCGGTTAAATGCAAACAGGTCATTACTTACACGCGGCAAGTTCTGCGCCTTTCATTAAACCATTATTATGTAGTTTATGGTTGAAAAGTGAATGAAAATGAATAAAAAGGGACACCGTGTTTACGTAATGAACGTTGAAATGTTTATAATTTGATGTGAATTCAACAGAATTTTGCCGTCTTAGCTCAGTATCAAGAGGAAGACTCAAATGTCGTGTAACAGACCGCACTCGAATCCGTTTTGGGCCATAATCCGCTTGTTGAAACACATTTTGCTTAGCAATTCGCGGAATATATCGGACAGGCTGACTTTCTTCTTGAAGATAGGTGGATACCATCGCCTATAACACAAGCAACGCTACGGGTATTGAAAATGCGCTGCTATCATATTAGGATAAAGGATTAGGGATTAAGAAAGATTAGAGAAATAGACTCTGGCATCCCTTACTCTCTCACTGAAACAAAACAGCACTGCTCCAAGACGGTCTGACCAGAGCCCAGTATGAAAAGTTTATTTTGCAAAGCTGGCCCTGCCGGAAATCGAACCCTTGAACCCTGAAACAGAGAGTTAAAGCAAGTACCTTAACCACACCACCAAGGGTCGTTTTTGAATTAAACATTTTGGATGAATCGCTAATATACATGTAACGCTCACATACTTACCTACCTAAAATTAAATGTTATAAATTTACCTATATATTTTTTAAATTGTGATTACTATTTAAAAAATTCTCTATTCTACAGACATTAATAAATAACATAAAAGAATATTTGTGACATGTATTTTGAATACTTTTAAAAAATCATGTAACTAATATTTACTGATTTCATCGTGACTCGCTACGAAGCAAACACTATTAATACTACTTAGCTTACAATAATCACGACATTAATCATACCTTAATCATTTAAAAATACGCTCTTATAACATAAGTTATTGCTCTCTGAATTAACGATGTAACAAATTAATCTGGCAGTTTTTAAATCGATGAGGACATCTATTGTAATAATCGTATGCGATAACAATCTGTTGGCGCGATATTGATTAATTAAAATTCCGATAACTCATTGTGTCTAAAGATCACATTAAAGTGGTTTTAAAATTATAATCTATGGAATTAATTAATTGGACCCTCTCTTTTATGTAATGAAAATGAAAGGTTTAATAAATCCGAATTTTGTTAGACAGGCAGACATGTTGTGTTAGTCATGTAAAATTAATTTTGAGTCGCAACAAAGGAGTCGATAAGATAAATGATTAGTATTCTACATACTTGGACACCGAGCACGTTCTTTTATTTGTTATTCTGAAACTTCGTTGTTACTGCCGAAACATACGATTGAATTTATAAATAAATTAGTTATTATTTAAGAAGTTTGCAATAAAATGTTCAAAAACATTCTACCACTACCGCATACTATCTTAGCATAGAATTTAGCAATTATTATATTATTTATTTTTAATAAATATTTGGTAGTTATATATTGTGCATTCGAATTAATGTACAAATTGTATCACGATGAAGCTAGCTTTTTCTTTAAATTAGGATTAATCTCAATTTCAATATGAAGCTTTCAAATTACACTAAAACCAATAATATTATATTTTCCGTACTTTGGAAATTATAATTACCATAAATTAATGTGGTATCTCGCACCTATGGCGTCATTACGTTACGGAGGCGAAGAGGTTTCGATTTTCAATTTTGTATTTTCTCATCCATTCTTATCTGGTTGCACTCGTCTTCTTACATTGTTGCCGTGAAATACTATTATAGGGAGTAATGGCGACATGTAGCCCCACACATTTATTGTCTCTCAGAGTCTAGACTAATGTATCCTATTGCAACATTGTTATTTATTAACATGACCTTAAAGGTGGAGCAATAAAATATTGATTTCACTAAAGATATTGTCATATACAAAGCAATCGTAGGAGTAAAGAAATAATTGTAAATTATATAAGGAGCGGAGGAGCAAGTAAAGTATATACTATTACTATAAAGTTTGTATGTTTGTTTGTATGTAGGAGGTATATGTAGTAGTTTCAGAGTGTACTGAACAATTAGTTTAAATAGAATTTCAGGATAGACATGGGCTAAATATTCGGTTTACAAAATATGGCCTATCATGTTTTACTCACTGAAAATGTAGTTCTATAGGTGAAAGAATTTTTAAAATCAATCCAGTAGTTTTGAGTTTATTCATTACAAACATAAATACAAAAATAAAAATTTTTGCTCTTCATAAAATATTAGCATAGACAGATTTTTAGATTACTAAAAAATATTAAGAGAGAGATTTAAGAGCTTCTAATTCTGGTACGATGGTCATTACATCTATTATGTATTTTTAAAGAGTCATCAAAATTCTTAAGTTCAGTGCTTAGAACTTAATACATTTCATAGTGAAGAACTTTAATGGATATCAGTGTCAAAGTTGGACGGCATTGACACTTCGCGATATCGGTTAATGAAGATTAGTGTCATCGTTGTGCATCATGTATAATGCAAGCGATTTAATATAATTACACATCGCCTCTACATTGCTCATAATATTCATGCTTATAATGACCGGTTTTAGTAGCAAAATATCAGACTATATAAGGGCTATTAACTGCCTTCGTGAACATATAATTTATTGATGCTTATACAGTTATTAAAAAGGCAATTCGGATCTTGCTAAAGTATACTATTATGAAATATTTTGCTTACATTTTAAGGGGTACGGTTGAGTGTTTAATAACACAAATAAGAAAATATATAGATGTAAGGAAATCGTTTAGAGAACTGTATCTGCTTATTGTGAATATAATAGAACTCGCTACTCGCCTTCTTAAACCAATATAAATCGTTCGCTATTACGGTATTACATCATTACAATATTCCATATTTAACTGGGTATCTTTAGATGTAATGAAATATATATAATTTAATATGGTTTGAAATGTAGGGCGATTTCATTAGAGTGTTTATAATACAAAAACAACTGCGATCTAAAAACTGATCATCAATAGTATGAACTGAATTAGTTTGAATTTCTTATAACAAAATTATATTATTATTTGCAATAAAATCATTCAAAAAATATGTTAAAATATATGTCGTTTTTTCTAAAAAAAAACAATAGTTGTTTTATGTTTTATTTTCCCTTTGCTTATTTTTTTTATTAAGTATTTATTTATTTGCATTTATACAGATGACTGTACAAATTTTGTAGTACTTCGATGAACTTTAACTCATTCTCGGATTATCAACGTACGAAGCGATTCCGTTAGTCTAATTAATAGGAACAGGAACTACGAGTAACCCTTGCGTTCCAATTAACACTGTTGTCAACAAATCTCAGCAATTGACCACTTGAACTGGACGAATTTCTCTAATGAGTCACCTAAGCTAACGATTTTCCGTCAACGGAACAAGCGGTCATGAATAATGGAACGCGTTCACGAGTTGTTAAACTTAGTGCGCACTAACTCAACTTAAATCACGAGTATATGTTGCAATCACACAAAAACTGTAAACTGTCCTATTTACCTGTATAATGTAAAAAAAAAAAATTTTGTTTGTAATGAATAAACTCAATTACTGGTACTGCTTTTAATACTCTGTCATTTATAGAATAGGCTACTTTATCAGCGAGTAACTTTAGGCTACATTTTATAAAGTTACGCGGACGATGTGGCACATAATAACTAGTTATTTATACATCTATATATTAATATAGATCACAATCACAGCTTGTAATCGCTAAATGTGTTGCTAGGCGCAAAACTCAAGAATGGCTAGCTAGAACAATTCGGCTAATTTTTTGTTTCAAATATTGGTTAAAGCCCGAGGAAGGTTCTTGTAAAGAGAAAAATTGGCAAAACTGACCTGATTTCTTATTAATTACACAACAGCTTGACATTTTGACATTTTGACAGAACGACGGCAGACTGGTTAGTTAGTATCTTCTAAAAAAATATATTATGTACCTAATCTTTACAATTTATTGAAGAAGAAAAAAGGAATGAAATTTCTACTTTATAACAACTTATCAACTTAATTAGTAATAATTTAAAACTACTTTGAATATTAACTCACAAAAAAAAATCTCAAGTACAAGTACATAAAAGCTATCAGCTCTCAATATTGCTTGCGCACACCACAAGAAGACTGGGGCCGTACTATCACCTCTTAAAGCGATGCAAAGACGATTGAGTGAGGGAGATGTCGCCTTACATCATGTATTGCGCCATCTCGTTTACTCACTCGTTTTTGCATCGTTTTAAGAGGTGATAGTAGGCCCTCTGTTAAGATTAGTCTCTGTTACTCTGTAAAGAAACACGAAAAAAATTACTTGTTTTATTACTGTTTATAACGTCAATTAGAAGTACTAAAATAAAATGGAATTGAAGTAAATTATCAACATTATGTGAAGTAAAATTTGACCTAAATCTCGATTAGTAGTGGCATTATTAACCAGTATTTACTAACTAACTATTTAATAGAGTTAAAAATTGGGGCAATAAGGTTAATTCACAATCTACAAAATCTTTATTACGTAATACACGTTTTCGTTTAAATTCCCTAAAAGTGGGACGGTAAGCGTCAATTGAGGGCAAACGTAATCCTATACATATATGTGCTTACAAATAATTAAGGTTATAATATTATTACGGAATGCTACCAAAGCATTTCTGAAGTTTTAAGATGCTATGCTGCTATGCCTGCAATTTCGTATACGCTTGGTAATTCGGTATTAAGTATAACTTTTTTGTTTGTAAATCGATTGAAATGAAACAAACACTATATGTTACGGGAAGTTTGCTACAATACATAAGTGAAAACCGCATTCAAAGCGGTTAAGTTCTGAGTCTAGCTTCACAAAAGCACAAAGAAACAAAAATACTAAAAACTATTTTTTTTAAATATTTAATTTACAGACCCGGTTAGTTTAAGATTTTATTAATATACAATTGTACAGTCGGAGTAAGAAAAGGTTCGTTACCTTAAAGTCGACATTTGCTTGCACCAGAGTAATTTTAACAGTAGTGCCAATTAATTTCCTTTAATTAAATTTCCTGCTTAATGCTTTAGTTTTAAAAGGCACTAAGAGTCTACGACATGATAAAGGAGTGAATTTGAAAACTGTCGAAGGTTTCCGTACCTTGACTGTACTTATCTATATACGTAATATGCTTTAAATGTAAGCAACTGTGTATTCTATCTAAATTTACACAATTTTGTTTGTAGGCACCCGGTCACTTAAAACCATAAGTACTATTTACTCTACACTTAAAACACTTCGTAAGTAGGTACTTAAAACTCAGCATGCTATCAACGTAACTTCTAAATAGTGTTGTAGTGTATTTATTATAAGGGAGTCGTGACTTCAATGAAAGCCTTTTAGCAACATTTTAGATAGATAATGTAAACAAAGTACCAGATATCGTCCTATTACAGGAAAGTTATGGGACTAGTTAAGCCAATTACAATAGGGTATTGCTGCTTAAGCGGCACGCTAAGCATTTATACTTAATTGCTAATTTAGCTGCTTCTTTAAAAAGGACAGAGTTCAATCTGGTTTAAAGTAATGCACTTATCTGCTTAATTGTGAAATAATTATTCCCTCCCTCCTCTTGGCTCCCACGTCTAGGATCCCATAGGATCTTAGGATATTTTTTTGGATTTCAATCCTATTGTCATTAGATAGGATTCAAAGATAATTATTTTATTACCGTGGCTCCCATAAGATTTTTTTTTTGAAATCCATTAATTTAATTAAAAAATACTTCAAGTAACATTAATAACTTTATATTTTGCATTTTTATTTAATTGGGTATATATACATGAAAATCATAAAATCGTGAAATTGTGCACTGGCTCGCGAGGAGTTGGCGTTGAATAAATACTCTATGGTGGACATATACTAAAAATAGTATATAATGTATCTCTAAATCAATATAGTGATATAAAAAACTGATAATCTTCTATATATTTACATACACAAATATTACAGTTAATAGCATAGCGTTTATTAAGTAACAAGTGACCCGCTACAGGATTCGCAGGGGTGCAATTTTTTTATGCAAATTAACTATAATTATACAAAAACTTTCCTCGTTTAATCCTCTTTCCATTAGTGAAAACTGCATGAAAAAAAGTTTAGTAGTTTTTGAAATCATCTGGAACATAACATACATTCATAGAAACAGAGGCGGCCAGGGACTTTGTTTAATAATATGTAAGGCTTATTTACTAATAATTTTTCTAATACTTAAATTCTATTTTTATTTCACAGCTACATTACATTACATTTACCTACATTTAGTAAGTCTTCCATCTTTATGGTGGTTCGCTTTACAAGCGTTTAAAACTAGTAATTATTACTAACGAACAAGCAGACATTCTAATTTATATTAAGTGATGCGGATATTAGTTTACGTCAGACTCGTTGCGCTTTATCTTGAAACTTTATCAGCCGTATCACAAGCTCTGCTGCGCGTGCGACGCTAATATTCCGTAATAAAAGATTTCAACGCTCGCAAGCGCAATGCCAGTTCCTAGTCTAACACAGAGCTTGTGCACTCTAAAGACATTAAATCAGCCAGATTTTTATTACGGTAAGTAATAATCGAGAAATATTTTTTTTCTTCAACGTGTAGTTAAGATATTAGTTAAGACAGTATATCGAAATAATAATACTATATTACTCATAATATGTAAATATGTATACGAGTATAGCTAAAAATTAAATTGGAGTGTCTGTTAGTGATTTCAAAATAACTACTTTTTACTAATATATATCAAAGTATAACAAGATATATTTTTTTGTCTGTTTGTTCTGACTAATCTCGGAAACCTCTAAACCGATTGTAACGGGACTTTCCCTGGAAGATAGATGATGTTATAGGAAGCAATTTAGGCTACTTTTATTTTAGAAAAAAATCTAAGTCCAGTAGTGCGCACGCCCCACGCGCACTCCGCAGCGAAGAGTGGCAGGTTTCAGCCAAGTTTTTAATAATAAACCAATAAAATGTAATCAATAATGCTCATGAAGAATTTGATTAAACTCTTCATTAAACACAGTTTTATTGGAAATTATTTCAATATATTTCCTTGTAACTTGTTTGTTTAAAATGTTTTCGGTTAATTTCAAGGTCTGTTCTGAAAAGCTTTCAATAAATACTTTATCAACTATTGTTGTTGACTGGCCGAAGAGAATGTTGGGATGAATTTCAGTGTATCGTTGGAAACGAGGAACAAATATTTGGCGAGGGCTTCTTTATAAATGCATTATGTTAATGACACGATTCCAGAAGTGAGACCACGACGCCATTAGGGAGTTAGCAGTCAGGGAGTGTCGCGTCAGTCCTAACGAGGTTCGGCTGAGACGGGCCCATTGTAGTGATAAGTAGTTACAGATGAGTCGTTTAGATACACCGCGTGTTCGGCACGATCTCATCTTAAGCCAAATTACTTAGATTGAAAAACTCAATGGGTTTGTTGACTTTCTTCTCCAAATGGTACCTTATCGATGTAGCTTTTTTAATTACGATCGTGATAACAAAAATAAGTCTCAGATAAATTCTCTTTAATACTTTTTGGGTCAACATATTTAAGATTGTAGTTATAAATTTATTAATAAATTGATATATTAATGTTTGTATTTATATTATAATCTTTAGTCCGTTATAATTTTAAAACAAAGATTTTTAACTCTTCAAAGAACAAACGTTAGACTAGTTAATTCAAGTGTTTGATTCGGAGAATACTTTATTCTTTAATTTAATAATACTCATTGTCTTCAATACATTTTAACTACTTCTAGTAACAACTTTTATGATATTGACTTTATTGAGAATAGAACCCGAGACCCGCAAAGGCCTCCACTCAGCCCCTCTCTACTAAACGCCAACAAAATATAAATTCAACTAAGAAAACTTAATTCATTACATTTCATTTTCGTTTTAATTTTTTTTACAATGTTTACTATAGGTACTTTCTATCCAAATACAATATTTGAATGGAAAGTCCATTAATTAATTGTAATTAAGTTTATTGATTTACCACAACTTGATGTAAGTTGTATCTATGTATGTAGTCATACATACGTACATAGATGCTTGTACTTAGGATTAGGTACATACATCTTACTTGTGGTAGATTTAATCAACCTAATTAAAATTATAGCTTAAAAATAATCTACATTTATTTAGAATTTGCAACTCATGCTTCAAAAATATCGAAATTAAAAAAAAAACTACTTTGTCATAATCTACCTAAATCATACAGATACAAAATATAAACAAAGTAAATTTAACCATAATATCTAATATCGTACAAAATAAGATACAGGAAATGAATGTATATAGGAAAACGAAACCGGTTCAAAGTAAATCAAAACAATTTCCAACAAATACTCACTGTTATCACGCAACAATTACAAAAGCTCTCGTAGTTATCAGTGATTATGTAAAGCGAGGCGCCCGCGCCTCCTGTCCGCGCACTTTCCCTTCGCTACTTAGGCCAAAACTCCCGCCAAAACTGAACCGCCTATGTAAACACAAGTAATTAGTTCACACAACTATACAGAAACGCATACACTGAAGTCCACTAAAAAAGTTTGTTAGTGTGCGCGCGCAGTATGGGGTCGGATTGTGGCGGCGAGCGTCCGCTGCGTAGCTGGGCCCGTGCCGTACTAGACTAGACGTCGGTCGCCAAGTCCGCCGAGTGCCGACCGGCCACGGCTACTGACTTGTGAGCTTGTGACTCGCTCGCTCGAGAGACCAAAACCCGCCGGTCAACCCAACACGCTCACCTAGCCAGACCTTATAGATTCATATATGAAAACTTATAGCTAAGCCATTCTTATTGCACGTTTTATAACCGACAAGGGTCGACTTTTTGTAATGGCAGGATTATGTGCCTTTAAAAACGCTGGAGTGGCCCTTATTCTGGACGCCCGCGACATTAATGGCAAAGCTCCGCGAATATAAACATTACCACACAAAGAGCTTCAAATAAACATAAGCGTTCTTGTGAGTTTTTATTTATTTTTATTGAGGAGAGACTAAAATGTTTTTTTTTTTTATGTAAGCACGCAAGCGAACTAATGAAAACACTTAAAGAAGCTCTATGGAACTCATATATTTATAAATATGATTTTCCTGACTTTTTCAACGCGCAGCCAAAACTACTAAGTTTAGAAAGCTGAAATTCGGAACATATGTTTGTTTATAACGTAAGCATCCGTTAGGGTATGTAAGGGTTTTTAAAAAAAGAGAAAAATGTATTTTGGTATTTTTGTTTGTAATGAATAAACTCAAAAACTACTTAAAAATTCTTACACCTATAAGAAGTTACATTATCAGAGAGTAACATAGGCTATTTTTTATAAAGATACGCGGACGAAGTCGCGCGCAATAGCTAGTATGAAATAAATATTCCCCTTGTAATATTTGATTTTGAATTGAACTCATGGACACGGTGTTGCAAAAGGTTTATATCGCGTGATGTGGATGGGGTATACCCTCCACGCGCCGGCCACCAACTTGCATGTAATTACCAACAAAAGGAAGTTGGTTACCTTTTTCGGGGCCAACGCGTGACTTAAAGACTCACCCTCCAGCTTAAAAGTAAAATTAGATGGTAATAAAAGGGTGCGTCAATATTGGAAATTCCTCAAAACTAAATCGCTTACTTGTCGTTCAATATTTTAAACATTGAAATGAAATGTTTATTTTTTCAAAACTTTTAAATAATAATATTATGCATGAGTTTGGAGAACAACAATAAATTTAAATTAGTAGTACTAAATTAGATTTTGGAATGCGAACAAATGAGATGAGTAAAAAAATATCCGGTCCAATGCGAGCAGAACTCGCGCTTTGAATGTTCCGAACAAACTTAATTAATAATTATGTAGGTGATTAGTTATTTCAGCTTTTCTGGGAATCGAGATTTTCGCTCTACAAAATTTTGAATGGTTTTCATATTCGAATTAAAGGACAAAGTTTATATTCAACGTCAAATAACAGTAAAACTAAGTCGATGACTCGAGTCACTAATACCGGTGAGGGTAACATCATTAATTTTCAACTTTTTTTTTTTATTCTATTAAAAATATGTAAACAATAAAAAGGTTGGGGTGATTGGGTGAACAATTCATTTGATGTAATAACCAAAATTGACTATTGCAATGTTTTATTTACTTGTGGCATGAAACGTTGTTACATGTAAGCTCCCTTGAATTTTTTATTACCTTAAAAGTATATTTAACAACTTAAAACAGGACACACAACAGTCAAAGTCAGTTTAAATATAATATGGACAACAAAAATATCCGCTTCTTAATCTTTTATAGTGGTAGACAAAATAGAACTGTTTATGAATAAATTATGCAAATGATGTTACGCTATTTTAAGATCAAAGAGAGACCGCAGGTCGATTTGCGACTCCACCGCTCATCTGCTCGACAATGCTTAATCAAAAGGCCGTATCTGATTCGGTGAGACCTTGCAGAGTCCCGACATTACGTTATTTCGTTTTCATTTGCGTGCTCGTGCCGATGGTTTTTTAACTCTTGCTGCGTCCGTGGCACGGCGCGCCTTCAGAGGTCATGCCTTGATCCCGGTGCCTTTGTTATTCCCGGAGAAATATGAAGGGAAACCATCAGCCACTGCGGTCGAATAAATAGAATTCTTTTGAAGTATATTTAAATATCTGTACGCGATGCCGAGAAATTGAGAAGATTAATTCTCGAATGATGAATGGTCGATGGTAAATCTTGTTTGTAATTTACTCCTTGTTAGCTTTAGCCTTTGTTTTGGTTTAGATGGTATTTATCTTGATTTTATGATTAAAATTTTGAATTTGTTGCATAAGGAGTTTATTTATATTTGAAATTTAGAATTTCACGTCATCTTATATTGTTCTCAGAGACCGTTAGGTACCTATATATTTTTTGTAAGCGTGAAGTAGAGCCGAGTGTAAAGTGGATTTACTTTTTTTTTCTTTATAAAAAGCGATTACGAGTCACGAATCTCGTGGCCGTTGGAGCGGGTGCATGGCGAGATTAATTGAATTCTTAGGTGTGAAGAGATGATGCGAGAGGGGCGGCGCGAACACTTTTTTTAGTTTTGTAAACGTTTGTAGACTTATAATAGAAGAGACAGCGGAATATTAACAATTTTTTTTTTCTCAATGTGCACTTAATAGATTTTAAGCATACAACTGCTTTGAGTATCAGAAAGAATGTTTTAATGGTTTAGTAGTGGTTTCGCACATTTTTGTTTCGTACGAATTGCGCGAAGAAGTGACTTTAAAATTAAATATATTTTTAGTCATTGTTTCGCACAAATATTATTTTCATAAAAAAACTTGAACCAAAAGTACAGTACCGTACCAAAGTGATATTACATAGGCTTCCAAAGAGGACACTCGTAAGTTTATTGTGAAATTGTAGCAAAACGAAGTAATCTAGATATAATAAACAAGTTTGTAAGTCTTAACTTAATAAGTTGTTTAAACTATAGACGTCCATTGACAACCCTTTGTGCATTAACTTAAGCAGAAGAAGTTGTAAGGTTTCAGATCTAGTACCTACCAACAAAATTTACAAGAAATACCTATACCTTAGAATACTTAGTTTTATTTTTTATAGCATTTCATAAGTTCACAATTTAAAAAAAAAATGTGAATGCAGGGGATGATGGAGATGATATACCTTTGTTTTCATGGTAAAAGTCCCAAAGATTAAAAAGAAAATAATTAAAAACAATCGCCTATCGAAGGATGCACCAAACCGAGTGCATAATTTAATAAAACATAAAATTATTTCTAAAAGTAACTAATCAACACTTGTAGTTGGTGAAAGAGGCCCTTAGTCTGTTTTACCTATTTACTTTTACCAACTTTGGCCTACTAATCAAAATACTTTTTTTCTCTAGAATTGAAAATTCAATTGAACGACTTGTTATTCAGGACCAGTTTGAAGGCTGCAGCCCAAGAGGTAGTGAGCCTAACCGCTTCATAAACTTAAAAAGATCCACAACTTGATCGGCTTGCTACAGTGTTACAGTGAGCTTTCGACATTACCAATCTTCAAAAGTGAAGAAGGATCACAAGAGATCCAGACCTACCTACTTTCTGCAATTGCACTATTTGCAATTTTAAATATTCAATTGAGTACTTAAATCAGCAAAACACTGTCTAGTTAATAGAATATAATAATTACATTATATTATTATTTGGACCATCCTTATCAACCAGTTCCTAAAAGGTCCATCATCACCTTCCATCTGAGATACGCCCGCCGCAACGCTCGACGAGTCTCATAAATATCTTTATACGCATTAGTTAAGTGCTCCATAACCCACAACAACATATATATTTATATATTTGTTGTACATAAATCTTTGGGAAAAAATCTCAGCAGATGTGATATATGAGCGATGAGGGTTTGATACGATCATTTCTTAAAGCATTTCATTCATCTTAATCCTGAAAATATTAAAAATGAGTTTGTATGTTAGTTACTCAATCACGCAAAAACAGTTAGACTCATTTAAATGAAATTTGGCACGCGGATAATATATTACCTGGACTAAGTTATAAAATACTTTTTATCCTGAAAGAATATTAGATTCCTGAGAAATTTTCAAAAAACTAACTACATCGCGTATAAAGTCACGGGCGCGGCTAGTTTTACATATTATATTTGCAAGTGATAAAAGAAACAATATATTATTGTATTTATTTCATTACATAGTTACATTCCTGTGCCGTTAGGCAATAAAAATAAACTCGTGGCGAATAATCGTTTATGTTGTAATATATTCGTATTAGCATAAAATTTGTTCTTATATATTTTTATTTTATTTTATTAGAGATGTATTTACTCTTGGCCAACAACCAGCTGTGTAGCAAGGATGAGGCCTATTATATGATGGAGCGAGCTCATCCAGAAGATGCCTATTCACTCGAACTTTGAAAAGATTAGGATTATTTTAAATTTATTAACGTATTGTATAAAATATGTGTGTGTGTGTGTGCATGAGTTTTAAAGATATCCATTATTATGGACAAGTATTTCTTATGGTTAAAGAAAAAAATACTAATAATAAATATTCAATATAATTCAACATTTATGTCAGCAAGATAGATTTTTCTACGTTATAGCAAACAATTTTCTTTTGATATTCAATTTTAGTTATAGATATATAATTATTTATAACTTCGATAGCCATATTAAAATAACTCACTTTACTTAGTAGCATAAACAATGTCGTCAAAATAATGTGTAACCTCTTAAAGTAATGTAACCTCTTTTTTTTTGGAAACATTTTTTATCAAAAGAAAATTGTTTACTAACACCTACTATAACGTACCAATCTATCTTTCTGACATAAATGTGGATTCTGTTTTATTTATTAGTAATAGGCAATTTTTGATAATGGAAGATTTATTTGAAAAGAGCAAGTAGGCATATTGGGTCAATGTTTCCATACCAGTGGAATCAGCTTTTCTAAAAGCTATTAACAAAATCTTGGAAAATTTTCTAAGAGCTTTAAGGTATATTTTTAACCTTTAATGCTTAAATCAAAATTTTATATTGTGTAAACTATAATCCGTCAGTAATATAAATTATTATGCATCCTTAATTTATACGGTAAAATTGACTTTGAAAACCAGCTGTGAAAGAACACATATTTGCACACGAGTCAGCGATTCCTAGTTGGTATCCCGTTGGGAATAGCCCATAACGACGTGTATAAAGACACACAATTTTATGTCATAATGATCGCGATGCTAGTCCAGGTAGTTGTTTGAGTTTAAACTATATGGAACCCCTACCAATGAAGCTAAGTAAGAATTACTTTCATTTTTTTAATTACAAGTGCATTTTATGATCTAATCAAATAAATATTTTAAAAAAGAGCATACCCTATCTATGTAAATATAGTCAGATAGACTGATCGCCATCTGGATGGTAGGTGGCTACCATCGGTACCGACACAAGCAAATCTTCAGGTGCTTGAAATACGCTGCCGACTACAGTAGAGTTAAGGATAAAAAGGTATTAGAAAGTAACGAAGAAAGGTGTCAAATACATTGTTAAAATGTTCTATCATTTGCTGTGTTTCTTAAAATCAAAAACAAAGGAGATTCATCCTGACTATGAACTTAGCAAAAACAAAAACGTAAAAAAATGAATACTTGTGGTAGGGGTACTTACTTACTGCTTCAATACAAGTACGACTAGTGTATGTAAATATTACAATTTATGGTCAGTTACACAACGAGGTACTTACAATATTCGCGATTGGTTTGATTAGTTTTATGAGAATTTTATTGCTTATAAAATTTTAAAGTTATGTGATGTCGTCAACGTTTCTATGTTTTAATAATTCGCTACATTTGTAGCGCATATCGTTGTTTAATAAGACTATTGCTTATAGTTTATAAACATGTGTTGTTTTATTAATAAGCGTGGGAGGATACATTGTATACTGTCAATATATTAATGACACAATGTGTTGCTGATCGACGTCATAGAAAACTATTTCCTGATATACGGTTAGCATATGATTCGGCTTAGACTTGTTACAAACAATACAATACAATATACAATACAACAACAAACAAACACGTATAAAACACGTGTAATACATACATGACATAAATTGTCATAACCACAAAAAATTACAATATTATTTAGTAAAAAAAAAATATTATAAATATTTATTCATTCCTCTTTTTAATAATAATCCTTATTATTATTTAAAAATTTGTAGAATACGTAACGGAAGTGTACGAATAGAATAAAATGTAAAATATTGCATGTACGAAGCTCTACCTTTCAATAAGTTTAAATATCTAATGAAACCAATATTCCCTGTCTCTTGTCTATCATAGAGCGGACAATTTACTCTTTACTTAACTTAAAATAGCAAGCATAAAAGGACTGGTACTTTAAAAGATAGTAATCATATCTTCTAAGTTCAAGCAAAAGCTAACTTTAACAGTTTTCAACTAAAAAGTTAACCGATGAATATCACCGATGCAGAAAATCAGTGGCTGCATGGTTCACGGTTCGTTACAAGGGCAAACGTAAGCGTGCAAATTTTGAATCAGTATCAAATATTAAACCGTTCCATCCGTAAATCAAATTAATGCGGGTTAGGGAAGTCGTGGTTCAAACACTAATTCAATTGGACACACATAAGCACTACTTCTCAGCAAGCGATCACTTGCTTCAACGAGATGGGTGATATGCGTAAAAGATGCATAGATCGCATAGGTACATCTAATATTCTCGTGTTTGTTGCCAAACTCCTCCGAAACGGCTGGACCGATTTTGATGAAATTTTGTGTGCTTATCGGGTAGGTTTGAGAATCGGCCAACATCTATTTTTTATACCCCTAAATGTTAAAAGGTGTTGGTCTACCCCAAAAAATATTTTTTTTATTTTTTCGCAAAACAACGTTAGCCTTTGCCGTGTCAGCTAGTATATTTATAAAATTTATGTTGAACTCAAATTATTGTTTTTTATGGAACACTGTGACCTTAGTGTAATCATTTACTGTGAAACATTTCAAAATTATTAAAACCCAATAACCTCGGAATAAGAAATTAATTACCCCATTTATAATCAGTGATATTTTAGTATTTAAGTATTGGCAGGAATTCGTACCGCATGCTTAACGCATGTATAGATTGTATAGGCATAGCATTCTGCAGTCTAGCAGGTAGCAAACGTTTTAAAAATGAAATAAAGGCATATGTGCCGTAAGTTTAGCAAATGATTTAGATGTACAGTTTGGCAAATGTTTATGTGTTAACATTTACCTTTATAGCTGAGTCATGGATGTTTGTATTTATAATATGTATGTATTTACAAAAAAAAGTAATATATGTAGTACCTATATCAACTGTATGGTATTAATAATACAAGCATTAGTTGCTTAGTGTGGAACTAGATGGTGCTGTGTGGAATGTGTGAAGATATTTATTTAATTTATATTGACATATTGCTTTGCAATCGAAACCCACCCCAATACAGGCCTTGTATATTTAGGCCGCGTGAAAAAGGAATGTATCTTATCCTTATCATGACTGTATACTAATATGATAATATCCTTCTTTATATGCGACACAAATAATATGCACAATTGTAATGGAACTATATTTGTTATTGTCTTATTTTGTCTGTACCTAATTAAATGAAATATATAAAAAAATATTTAATAATAAACCATTGACTGTAAATAGAGAAGAAAAGAAAAGTAAGAATCTCTAAATGTAGAGATTTTTTTATGCTTGAAATAAGTATCATCATACACTACACTTTTTACTTAAACGAAGCTTTAAAAATACGAAGCAAGTGAATAACAAATTTCGCTTTGCATTTATATGTATTCACTTGACTAAACGTGAGACATAAATATTTGTGCAATAATTTTCTTAATATCTACATTTTATTACCGAATAAAACAATAATAAGCATTGATCGAAACAATAACACTAACGCTTTACTGAGCCACTAATAAATTTGCAGATTAATAATCGCGTTTTAGATTTGCAAACATCGACTAAACTGCAGAACAAATAAACGTTATCCTGCATTTCTCACGCAAAGTGTTTGAATTAATTTTAGTTTATTTAATGTTTTTATTTGTGTCACTTGTTAGCCGTGGTATACCACAGATCCTTACTGATTTACCGCCTACTTCAAAGGTGGACAGTTAAAGATATCGTACTCCACTGATCGAATTCAAGGAACAAATTTACGACTCGACGAGATCCCACCATTAAAAAATCAGGAATTTGAATATTTATTGGTTCTAAATAGCTTCGTCTGCGAGGTACGATTGTAGATTCTATACACACAAAGTGGCTGGCGGCTAAACTTTTAGTTTAAATTAATTATATAGCTTTGGGAGTTGGTAGTTTGATGATAATAGTTAAAGGTGTAAATCTTATTTTTTTTTTCTAATATTATTTTCGCTTTTTATGTGAAACCTATATTCAGTAAGGGAAACATATATTTAGGTGGTATTTAATAGAATTGTTAAACTATTTTTTTAATACAAGTAAAAAAAAATGACAACGTGAAATAAAATAGAACCCTTATTCATTCGCAGAATATGTTTTGTTATTTCTTTGAAGGAAGAAATTCGTTTATGATGAAAGAACACAGTATGCTGTGCAATTCTAACTTTTCATTTGCTACTTAAATTTGTTACAATTACAACTCAACAATACAAACTCAACAGTAGTCTACTGTTTAAAATTAAAATTTAATTTTAAGATTAACGAGAGCTGGGTTTTAATCCTGCTTTTATTGTCTACCTGCATGGTTGTATTTTAATCTCTGTGAGCGCAACAGTATTAAAGCGCTTTTACGCTGATTGGATGCAGCATAACTTTTCTCTTAGTTTTTTGATGCCCAAAGCGACATGGGATCCATTAAGTATCCATTGGTAAACGGATATTCTTTTAAAATCTTTTTGTTACATTCCCATTTGAAATGAATTCGACAAGAATATTTCTTAACTACTTTTCGGACTTCATTTTAAAAGCTTACTCAATAAGGTTTAAGTTTTATAATATATTATTTTATTATGTAGCTTAATTAAACGGTCGAATTTTAAAAAATGGAATCAGGATACAATTAAAATTCTTTTTGAATCATTCTATTGCCATTATTTTATTTTGTTCATTTTTTAAGGGAGAATGGTTACAAAATTGTTATTTTTTTATGTGATAGTCAGCAGACTAACAATTCATTTGAAGGTAAATATAGGCTATTACCTATTAACTCAAGCAACGCTAGATACCTCTACCTTGCTACCGCAAGTGAGCTGCTGATATTTATGGTATTATTGGTTTATTGAAAAAAAAAAAAAAAAAAAAACTTCTGCAAGACCATTGGACTTTTGTACAAAATTATTCTCAGTTCTATTTTTATCTATTGGTATATTTAAACATATACCTAAGTCATTTTAAGGTTAACCGCCAAATTTAATGAATTATAAATTTATAGACATTTTGGGGAAATGTTAGTTCGAAATGGTTTCGAAGTATCTACTTAAAATTACTGTACTTAAAATACCTATAAAGGTCAATACCTATAAAGTTCAATATAACGCTACTATACTATACCGATTAGGTTCCGTGTAGTTAAACAAATTGTGACTGTCTAAAATTAAATAATATTCACCTTCAAACTGCAGTTAACAGTAAATGTATTACGTACTCTAAGGCATTTTATCTACCACTTGAGCGAGGCGCGTTGGTTTCTTAATTTTAATTTCGAAAAGCCTCTCGGCTTAGAGTCGTTTTTATCGCTTGAACCATTGTAGCATAAAAACTTTGTCAATAACCATTACGGACAACATTATACCGTTTTAACGCTTTTGACAATTTAAAATCTGACTACAAAGACCCATTACAGCCTTTTCGATATCTTTCACTTGAGTTCAAACTAATTTCAACAAGCGCTTCATAATTCCCTTTCTTTAAAAGACTTAGGGCCTCTTTCACCAACTACAAGTAAAGTGTTGATTAGTTACTTTTAAAAATAATTTTATGTTTTATTAAATTCTGCACTCGGCTTAGTGCATCATTCGCATCGGGCGATTTTTTTTAATTATTTTCTTTTTAATGTATGGGACTTTTACCGTACAAAAAAAGGTATATCAGCTAAATTATTCCCGGTGACAGGTGACTTTAAATGACGGTTAGCCTACTTGACAGATGGTGAAAGAGGCCCTAACATTTAAGGTAAATGTTAACACATAAACATTTGTTTGCCCCTATAGCGGAATACGTAATTTTTATATATATAAGGATTTAGCTTAATAACTAAGCATTTTGTAGATATAATTAAATTGTGTTTTTTTTATTAAATAATAAGAATCCAAAATATTTCAACACATAAATTTAAACAATATAATTAATAACTTCAATAATTTGCTCATAAGCGCATGAAACCTTTCGCGAGAAACACGGTCATTGAAATGAATAATAAATATGAATTATACATTTTTTTTTAATAATATTTCCGTCATATTTTCGCGAGCGAAAAATATGTTTATTTTGCTTAATATTTTCCGAATAAATATTATTAAATTTTATCTTTGTATGTTTATTAAGCCCAATGGATGCTCGATGAGGGAAAGCATTATCAAAATATCTAATCAAAAAAGTACTATTTGCCCGCAACTTCGTATGCAAAATCTAACATTTTATTTTGATAATAAGTATCCTAAGTATATGTTAATCCAGGTAATAAACTATCTGTGTGCCAAATTTCATCCAAATCCATTCAGCCGTCTAGCGAGATTGAGTAACCAACATTCAAACATACAACATTAATAGGGTTGGATTGTATTAAAAACCAAACAATGTGAATAAACATATAATTTTTAGAGCTAACGAACACCTGATAGTAGGTGGCTACTGTCACTTAAACGAGCTGTTGGTTGTGTTGATAGGTGCTGCAAATGGGCTACGGCAAATGGCTACCTTAGTAGGATAAAATATAAGAAACTAAGAGAGGATAGGAAAAATAATTAATCACTGAAACACAACCAGTACACATAATAATTTTATTATTATTATTCATTAATAATAATAATTTTATTATTATTATTTCACACTGGTCTTCTGTAACGGAGTGGTTGGTTAATGCCGCCAGACGGGTTTCCCAATTTGTGATTGCGAAATGCACTGTGCCCTGCTACCACTATAATTTCTTATCGATATTTCTTCTAAAGTTTTCTTTTAAATTCTTATAACAACTACAATACACGTTAACATAAAGTAACAATTTTTAGTAATAAACCTCCATTTTATTTGTTCATTTTTCAAATTTACGATCGAACCGGCGTCATTACCTTCTGATATGTAAGGTGCATCAGGCACCACATTAAAGCAATTGTATGAGTTTTACGACTTAAAATGTATTATGAGCGGTGTTAAAAGCTTTTTGTCCCTTTTATTATTTTGACGAACGAATTGAGGTGAATAACTCAATTTGCGGCTGTGAAAATAAGATGGTTAACCACAGCTTTACGATGCGACAAACAGAACGTAACTGATCGGTTGAATATAATTATAATGCTAATAATAATAAAACTTAGGAGTTTCTTTGTTTGCAAGATAAACTTTGGAACTACCATTTTTGGGATTTTTGAGGAAGCTTTTACGATATTGATCATATTTCTAATAGTCTAATATCCCAAACATCTAAGTAAATTTTGATTATAATGTTTATTTGGTGGTATTAATGACTCTTTAGAATAAGCACTCTAACTGAACTACTTATATTGTGGCTTCATATTTAGGACATTAAATTAAAAACGTGAACAAGGGCAGAGTTATCTGTAGTAGGTAATTTGATTTCTAGTATGTAGTATTTTTTTAAATCTCTAGTAATTAAAAAAACTTATCATTAGGACGGCTTTATCCCAGATCGTGTAAAACATTTCATAAATAATAGTTACAAATACTGTATAGTCGCGCAAATGAGCCTGAAAATCGCAGACAATCGGTTTAATTAAACAAATGAACGTATCCCTAGTCCCTTGTCCGTGCTATCTTAGAAACGGATAGTCGCTAGCTCTTACAAATGTGAGGAGTCACGCAACGCAACGGGAGCGATGTTGTTAATGCGGTACAGATTTTGAACGCAATGGATGTTAATTTATGGCTGGGAGCCGGGGGCATCGTCAAATGGGCCTCTGACTTTACTACTAGGGCTGCCACTTGCGTAGAAATAAAAAAGAACACTCATACTTAAATGTCTCGGAGACGATTAAATACGAGAATTAGAATAGACCATCTTTAAATTCTAAATATTGCAAAATCTGATAACCAGCAGTGAGATTGCGTGGTGAACTGTAATTATGTTCGAAGACACCAAGACCATACCAAGACTCACCAAGACATAAATGTACCTGCTGATTTGAAAGCCAAAGATTTTATATATACCTAATTAAAATTATCTTCACACAGAATATCAGCCATATTAGGGGTATGTAGGTAAATTCTCGCTAAATCTAAATAACACTAACCATAATTTTTAGTTGTACCTAATTGTAATTTGATAGTTTTTTTTTAATGTTAAGCTCGACAGACAGGCACTTGATAACAGGTTGCTACCGTCTATAAAATAGAAGGACCAAGGATTTAGAAGGAACCATAGAAGGATTTTCGTAAAACAAAAGCACACATATCACGGTAGTAATGGGTGTACGAAAGTTACCGATATAAGTCGGCGGGTCAGTAAGTTGAAGTGGCAGTGAGCAGGGCATATAGTATACAGAGAGCCGACGGCCGCTGAGGCCGGAAGGTTCTCGAGTGGAGGCCACGAACCAGCAAGCGCAGCGTAAGACCTCCACCTACAAGGTGGACAGACGACCTAATAAAGGCCGCAGGTCAAAGGTGGATCCAGGCTGCTTCTGACGGGTCCTATTGGAAAATTACTGGAAATTTAAGTGGACGTCCTGCAGCTGAGATGATGATGATGAATGGGGTGGTTACTGTCGCCAGACGGGCTGTCCAAATGACTGAGAAATGAAGCCAGCCCAGACTCTAATTTACAATATATATTTTATGTTAAGCGAGTGTACTCTGGTGCCAAGACTTAATAAGACTCTGCTGCTTATTGTGACTTGGGGTTTTGTTGAAGTAGTAAGTTCTGAAAATAATGTTGTTAACCCTACCGTCCATGAAATGCGTCTTATACCTTCCGACAAGCTGCCTCGCTCAAACGCGCACAATTAAACAGGGCACAACTATCGCCTTACGCCCCTTGTTTGTTCACAAACTTGTCAAACACTAAACCATTTGCTGCAGACGCGTCTGACAGTTTCGGGGCAGCAGTAATTAGTGTATTATTTTAAAGGGGTATGTGAAGTAATCTAATGTATGGATAGTTTTAGTTTTAAATAACTATTTGAAACAATCGAACAGAGTTAATGAGCTTTGTGAAATAGAAAACGTTTCTACAATATTAAATGTGGGCCCTGAAGAAATAAGAATCCACAATAAATTTAAAGTTGGCTTTTCGCATATTTCGTACGAAATAAAATCGTGCGAGATGGCAACTAAACAAATATTGCAAATATTCATGCAATATTTGATTAATCAGTTGTTGCTTTTTTTAGGATGTCTCTATAATTTGTTGTGGTTTGTGTTCTTGCGTTAAAAGACATTCAGCCGTCTACCATCAAGTAGAACGGTCACCCTGACTGCTATAAAAAAAAAATTTTAGACCTAATAAAATTACATAAAACATTGTAGTAGGTAAGTATCTGTTATTAGAAATGTTATTAGGAATTACCTAAATAAAAACTGCGAAGGACTGTTTGTTTGACTGTATGGGAACAGCGTTTGTTATTATTACTATTATTTTCTCTCAAATAATTATACTAAGTAACTATTTGCATGTTAAGTGTAAATGGTAGAAAATTACCACGAACATCCTGCTTTAAGTTTAGCTTACAAACGCTAGTAGAAGGAATCGCTAATGAAGTAAATTTATACTAGGAAAACATAATGAGCGGTGACATATACTCGCTTTATTCAAGTAATTTATATACAGCCAATTGTATATGTATTGTATAAGATTGTATACAATACAAAGCGCACAGAATCAATTAGCTATATATAAATCAAACAGCCGAGTTATCTGGGATGCAAGTGGGTGTATGGGAAGATGGCAAGCATACAAACGTACTTACCAATGCTACCGCGAAATTTCTTTGAATGTTTTAAAGCTTCGGCATATATCCGACCGGGTGGGAGGACGTGGTAACGTCAATTGTCGTGGTTAGTTGAGGTGTACATACACAGAGATGAGATGTAACGTCAGCCTATAAAACACGTCTCGGGATTACATCACCCAATACAAGGCTGGTGCGGAGCAAAGTGTGCCCTATCCTGTGTGTACAACACAACTAAGTACCAGCGAGTCATCAATGATGCATGGCGGTCCCGCCCCGTCAAATATGTGTCTAACCCTTATTCCATTGTCTATGTAGAGGTCAGAGTCTGACTTGTAGAGAAGTCGTGGTAAGTCCGTCGGTTCGCTGATGTTTGTGCAATTGTTTTATATTTTTGTACTATACTTTATGAGATGTATACAAGGTGCGTGTTCAAGGAAAATCACAATTGTGAATGCAATATGAACCGAACTCAATCGTGGCGCTTCACGTATAAGTCTGATTTTCGTTTGAAGTGTTACTGTGTAGATACGTTCTTTGATTTCGCATAGGATGCATTTGGATCCATCGTAGCGCTGGCTCTCCGTGGGCGGTGCGGTACTGGACATGCAATATGAATTGTACGTACGCTAGTGCGGCCCCACCACAAAACTAAAATGTCGATGTAAATAATCCACCAACTGTTATAAAACGTTGTTTACTTAGTGTGGGAATCGAGCGAGCATAGGTCAGCGAAGCTTCTCATTTCAATCAAGTTTAATAACGAGATGCAAGCAAAGATATGCGAGTACATTCAGAAAACGACAATGCTCAAAAACTATCGCCAGATCAGTTAACGCTATTGTATCTCAATAGCAACATCCCTAGGGCGTATAGCTGTGATATTAAAGCTCCATGATAATGGTTTTGTCTCGACGGTTGGCGCCTAACTCTGTTAAAGCTATTTATTAGGTCACAGTGCCTTACTCTTGGCATAGCCTTGAATTGTGAATTTGAATTTATTTAACGACGCATTTAATGCGCCCGTTGACATGATTTAAGCTATTTGTTGGAAACGCGATACTTTATACTACAAAATTCTATTGTGTTTCTGTCTGTCGTAAGAGAATGTCTCATACATATGTAAATTGCTTGCAAATAATGTTAGTTAGAGGTGGGTTTTGGGTTCCAGAAATTGGCTAATATGAGACTACTGTCTCGTTTGATTTGCAATGCAACTACCAACCTCAGTACATCTGTACACCATTAGTGACTCAGTTATTAATATTATGAGTGTCTACTGGTACTTATTGAATATATTATGGTTTCTACTTAGGTGAGAATTCGATGTAAATATCGATTTACAATTCAATATGAACAGAAGCGAGTGTTTTGTGTTAAAATCGACGGACAGGTTGACGGTCCACTTGGTAGTAGGTGGCTACCGTCACCTATAACATAAGCATCGCTACAATCCAAGAAACGCAGGAAAAGCAACGGATTAAGGATACGGAATAGTGCAATGGGCTCTTGCATGCCTTACTCACTAACTGAAACACTACAGCACACATGATATTATTTTACAAACTGTACCTATGTGTGTTACGAAACGCATGTGCTTAAACCTACTACTACTTTCGAGGTTCAGACCAGAGCAACTTTGAAAAGTTTATTTCCAAAGTTGACCCTGCCGATTCGAACCCGGGAGCCTTGACACAAAGCGTTAAGACAAACACGCTTAATCATTCATCCAATGGGTTAGTCAAATCCAAGTAATCCAGTAGCGAGTTAGGGGATCGACTAGTTAAGAATAAAGGATTTATAAGGTAACCTTTTCACATTTGCATAGATTTCCTTTTGGAGTATTATATTTTCTAAATCGAACAATGTTAGTAGAATAAGGGGCCAATATATTTCCTAACTACCAAATGTTTGCCATTTAACTATTATATACTAAGATTCACATAAGATACCAGCCAAAATTTTGGTCCCACACTTTCTTGAAATGTCAAACAAAAATAATGATAGTCCAATTTGCATCATCTATCTAAACATGCGTTACCTTTGAGTGGGTAAAATGTTGAATGAATATGTCAAAAGCCCACGATTCCGTGTAGAATATATCATTTGTACTCCTGTTACCGAATGGTGGAGAGGTCACGCTTTTGTTCCGGGTTAGATACTCGTACGTTACAAATGACAATCGATAGAAAATTCTCTCAACGTCTATCAATACTTTCAGATTTGCTTACTTGCAAAACGCTTAAAAAACGTCTGAAGCCATTATTGCTAATCATTGCTATTGAGAATAAAACTAATTATTGCTAGTGACCGACTCACTCCCAGCTTCGAAAAATTTTCGAGAAAGCACGTACAATTTTCGAATTTTCATCTTCATAAAAATCTGAGGTAGATTACAAGGAATTTATGAAATAAAAAAATAAAATAAAATAGATGAATATTTAAAATCAAATACCTACGCTTTTTAAAGAGCACTTACAGCATAGTTGTCTGTATAGCAGAATTGAATAGTGTTAAGTCTATTACTCCACACGAGAGAGATGAATGACCCATTGCGCAGACTTCCTGCATCGCTGTCTGTTTCTAACAAGCCCTTAATAAATATTCGGTGTGGGATCCAAGAATGATAGTACAGACGGTTTAGGTGCTTATCCATCTTGGCACGTCACTACAGGCGCCACTCGGAGCCACGGATAACAACAAACTAATGCTATTGAAACGACAACACTTGACGCCGTATTTGGTTTTGACTGCCTCGCTCAGTTACAAGTACAAATCTAGGTAGAAATACGAGAGTATATATGAATGTTGACATGAGCAAAGATCGTGACAAACGACACACGGCTTGTGTGAAACGACGAATAAGATTACGTGTGGCGTATTTTCTTATTTCAAATGCAAAGTGAATTCGGATTCAGAGTATAAGGTGGATTGTTGAGAAAATAATTTCTTTTTTGATACCTACCTACTTTTTTGATTCTATGAGAATGAAACATGAATGTGTTTTATCTAAATATTTAAAGTTCGTTTTTTGAAAATCCCACATGAATCCAATATTTTTCAGGATAAAGGGTACCCTATATATTAATGCAGGTAATGAACTATCTGTGTGCCAAATTTCATGCAAATCCAGTTAAGCAATTTTTGAGATTAATGTGCACAGACAAACAGACAAAAATTCTAAAAACTATTTTTTAACCTCAGTAAGCATAACCATAAGCATAAGCGAACCGTGAATGCAATGTTTTTTTTTAATATTTAATGTCCAGGCGCGAGTCGTTTACGATTTTATTATAACATTTTTAGTAAAATTACATCAATAAAATACAATATGCCGCGAAACAATAACAAGCGATAAACGCTTATTGTTTCGTGGCACATTACAAGTAAAAGCTTTGCAAAAGCTTCAAGTCGCTTCGTTTTAAAGTCATTTTAGACTTTTAGATTAAATATTCAAGTCAGCTTTGAAAATATGGGAGTATAAAAGCAAGATTTTCCGTTAAATTTTACCAAATTTTGTTTTGTTTGATGAAAATATTCATCAAACAAAATTGTATTTTGTTGTTAGTACATCCTTTATTATTGTTTCAACATCACTCTTATTCGTAATCTTAAAATTACTTCTTATTAGGTATTAAGTAGTAGGTATATAAGTAACAAGTTATTCATTAAGTTATTTATTTTATGAAGTTAATTCGCAGTTAATTAGTAGTGACATTAATGAAATTAATTAGCAGTGATAGTAAGCTTAGCGGTGACAGGGCAAAATGCCAGTAATGGCGTGATTACTGCCGCCAAACAGTAACCACCAAATTTCTGGCATGTATTTTTGCGTTTTGCAGTGAGCAAGAAAGGGATGCCAGATCTCATTTCCCAATCCCTTGTCCTTAATCCTACTATAGTCCACATTTGTAGCACCTGTGGCGTTGCTTGTGTTGCAGGCGACGGTTCCCACCTACCATCAAAGTGTACCGTCAGCCTGTCTTGTGTACTTTAACATAAAAAAATTGGGAACTAAATTTCATACCAGCATAAGATACATTACATTATGAAATACTACCTGGTGCCCGCGACTTCGTCCGCGTTCTGGATGAAAGGTACCCTATGTCCTTTCTGGTGTCCCAGACAACGTGTATGCAAAATTTTTGCGTGAAGGAGTTACAAACATCTATACATCCATACAAACTTTCGCATTTATAATACTAGCTGATGCCCGCGACTTCGTCCGCGCTCTGGATGAAGGGTACCCTATGTCCTTTCTGGTATCCCAGACAACGTGTATGCAAAATTGCGCTCTGTTACAGTAGTACTACCTCATGTTGATCGGTTCAGTAGTTGTTGCGTGAAAGAGTTACAAAAATCCATACATACATCCATACATCCATACAAACTTTCGCATTTATAATATTAATAGGATATAAAATATAATATAATAAAATAATAATAGTAGGATAGGATAGTACGGATTATTGCATTAATTTCATGTATTTGCTTACAAACGATTCTAGTATATTATAATTACCTACTGGCTACACTGCTTACGGGAAACCGCTTAACTAGCGTTCACCCGCTAATTTGAGTCCATTAGACCGTGTGAATAAAATTAATCGCCAATGTAAATATGGTTTTTCTCCGGAGCATTGCTTTCTCACGCGTATAAAAACAATGTAGGGATCAGAGGAGTGAGTTAATGGATTCCCTGTCTGTGTCAATTCGCCTGTCAGAGAGGGCAGCTTTCCGGCATCGCGTACAGTATTATAGTTTGGCCGAAATGAATATGAACCTTATTACGTGCCGCATAATAGTTAGTTTTGTAGGTTGGGTTTATTTAGAACTTTTATCAAGAATGTCCCCGCTTCAGAATATAGCTTCGGGGCACTTCGGGAATGTCGCAGTGTTATTGCGAATTCGATCTTTATGAGAAACTGATTCGGTTATTGAGGTCAAATGTAGGTAAATAGTTATTTTTTAATGTAATTATATATTATTCATTGTAAATATATATTAACAATTGAATGCCATTTTTGATTTTTTGTTTCCTTTGATTTTTTTCGATTTTCTTTTCTTTTCCACGATGTGTAATTTTCTTTGATGCGTGAAAAGTCTGAAGTATAAGAAGCTTTGGCATGCCATATTTACCTTAAGGTAAATAATAAAATATTATATTGTTTTTTTACAAAGAAACAGTGATAGATCAAAAGTTTTTAACATTGGACTGCTGAAATGACTGAAACAGATTCGAATGCCTTTAGAGATTTTGATTTCAGGTACGGATAATAAATTAAAAAGTATTTGATGATTTTTTACTATCCAAACTTTATCATTATTAGACTAGCAAAAGAAGGAATGAGAGTTATGTAAACGTGTTAAACGAAGTAAGAAATTATTGCATTACAATTAAGTCGCACACAATAATTAACAGGATAGCTAAGGAAGTGTTTGCCATAAGTTCGCCATAACTATGTGTAGTCGATCTGCTAATAACCATTGAATATAATGATTAGGGCTACCGAGAGTGTCGGGAGGGAGGGCCTACCTCACGCCGAGACGATTTTCGTGCGGTCCCGAAACGATTTCCTTATTGCACAGGGATCGGTTCCCAGAGCTCGTTCCGATGCGAAAAGGAGCCATCTTTGTTGTCTCACGCAATCCCATCTACCTTACGAGCAGGACGTTTCCGGGAGACAAATTGTGAATAATGATTCTATTGCTCTCATCCAGGAAGCAATGAAAGGAACAATGCAATATCTAACGTATTTATAGACAAAATTTCAATTTTATTAAGTCAAAATGTCTCTAAACTACTGTAATCTTTTGTCTTTGATAATGTTACGGAAAGCTTGCTATAAAACATCAGTGAAAACCACATTCATATAGGTGAAGCCATTTCCGGAATTAGAGCTCACAAACCCACAGCCAAACAACTATTTTACTATATGCATGATGATAATACTTTAGTGTACCGCTGGAATTATTAATTTCTTATATCTTCTCTATATCAAGAAATGATACTGCTCCTAAGCACTTTTTTGGAAAACGTGGAAAAATTGGAAATTGCTTTTTTATTAACGATCTAAAACTTATACCATATGACCATATTGTTAAGCTGTTCATGCTTCGTCAAATTTAAAATATGATGCTTGAATTCTGCATTAAAATCCGTTACGTAGTTTAAAAGTTACATACATACTTACATACAGAGGGATAGACGGCGGGAAGCGACTTTATTTGTACTAATGTAAAGATGTGACATACAAGAAACATTGTAATAAACCAACAAAAATCCAAAATTCATTCGTGTGTGAACATGCTTTACTTTGCCTAATTTTTTTGAAACGATACAACACCACCTCAAGTCTAAAAATTTAATCGATTGCCATTTGCACAATAATATAGTCTCTAGGTGAAGAATTCGGACGTACTCGATCGGTTGTTGGATTGTTCATGGAACAATTTCAGTAGTTGCGAGCAGATGTTTACTAATTGCCGTTCATAATGGCCTCCGTTAATTGCGAGCGAGTTTGCTTTCGCTTTCACGCTCGACGGTCTGAAGCCGACAAATGAATGCCGACGTCCGAGTTGACACACGACTCACTGATTTTTACCTATATGAAATGAGAAGACGTGTCCTACCTTATCTCTAATAGTCACAAATGAATCTAGCAATAAATAATCACTAGTAATAGTCCAAGTGGCGACCGTAAAAAAGGCTGGTTATCCAGAATAAGTACAAAAATGGACTTTATGACATCTTAGTTTTTTGTTTTTTTATCCCTCCTTTGAATAGAATTGGTCTGGCAATATTAATACTTGACAATTTTTTTTTGACCAACAAAACGGTCACCGCTTGGACTATAAAGTAAAATGATCAAAAATAAATTATACGAAGAAATACAATAGCAATTTAGTTTCTAAAGACTAAAATTTTTCTTACATTAAAAAAAAAAACAAAAGAAACTTAAGCATAAACTGCAAAAATTTAATTAAATTACAACTCATGAAACACACGATACAGGCTTGCATGCCTAGTGTGTGTTTTCATAGTCAATAAACTAAATATATTATATATCCTGTAATTAAATAAATAAATAAATAAATAAAAATAAATTTAAATAGCTAGGAGTATGTCAATCGATTTTATGCGGTTGCCAGGACCTACTGGCATGGACTGGCCCTCACGTCACTTCACCACTACCTGGTAATTGGCACGCTGTTACTCCATTCTTGTTACGCCCTAATAAGGCGATTATTTATAGACCACAGGACTTTGATAGTAGATTTTAATTCTTTCGCTTTCGTGTCGAGATAATTATTAGTGTTTCAATTTTATCTGACGTAATACTTGCTATACTGTGTGTATTAGTTTTCAAAAGCACAGGGTTCGGTATTCACAGTAATTAGGATGACGAGCTAATTAGCGAAGGCTCTGAAACGTAATATCTGTCTATAAGAGAGATATTTGCTTGTACAAAGAGCAGTATATTTGGACTTTGTCCCTACAGATAGAAAATTCGTTTTTTCATTTTATGATTTTCAATTTCAAAGGTATGCTTCTTGAGCCCTCGAAAGTAAATGAAGCGATACAAATAGATTTCCATTCAAATGATTTATTAAATAACATATTTAAAATAATTTGTATATCTTTGTAATTATAATAATAAATATTTCGCATTATATAAAAAAATTGTATTTCGCACAACAATTTTTTTTCCAGTCAGTAGGTAGCCAACCTACCATAGCCTAGTCTACACAAGCAAAGCCATAGCAGTTACAAATGCGTTACAGGACTTGATAACATAAAGGATAAGGAGGGAAGAAGGTGGTTTCATTTACTCATTCATTGTAACATTACAAAACATAAGCTTTTCTTACATTCTGATCTTTTGTGAGAGGTTTCTGCTGCAACTAATAAATTGTTTGTTATTAACTAATTAGAACTTACTTTTGCTTAAATAGCAAATCAATTGAAATAAATATGATTCATCATCATCATCATCATCTCCAATACTGGATGTAGGTTTTCTGTCGTAATTATGTCAGTCATAGTAATTATGCCGAGTGACTGTTCACCTTTTTTATTTTGAGGATAAAAAACAGTTTTTACCTACGAAAAGTATTGTCACGAGAACAAACACTGGCCATTTTCCTTAATTAATTAATTAATTCATTTAATTTATTTTCTTAATATCAATCTAATATATAAAATTCTCGTGTCGCAGTGTTTGTTGCCAAACTGCTCCGAAACGGCTAACATCTATTTTTCATACCCCTAAATGTTAAGGGTGGTCCAACTGGTCCACCTCAAAAAAAAATTGTATTACAAAACAACGTTTGCTGGGTCAGCTAGTAATATTATATTAGTGAAACTTGTAACTCGTTATTTTATTTTGTCGTTCATATTGTAACTGATTCTCGGTACTTAGTATTACCTGGTTTAATTTAACTAAATTATCCTATGCAATAACAAGATCATTATAAAATGTCAGCCAGAACCAGTCCTCTGTAAACAAGACTTACAATTTATTAGGTTCATTTATTAAAACAATGAAAAGTTATTACCTTCTTGGTATTTACAATTTTCATATTATGTTATACATAATTATAATTATTAGTTGATCTGTACTAATATTATAAAGAGAGGTAATTTGTATTTCTGTGTATTTGTAATAAATAAACTCAAAAATTACTGGACCTATTTTGAAAATTCTTTTGCCCATAGAAAGCTACATTATCAGCGAGTAATATAGGCTATTATAAACTTACGCGGGTGAAGTCGTGTGCAACTAGTAATAAATAAAATTAAAAAAATCTGAACACATTAAATAAATTAAAAATATATATTATAGAAAATATATATATTGAAATCAATATCTCAGATTGAATACGTAAAATTTCAATTTAAGACTATGATAGAATTTACTTAGGCCGTTCTTTAAAAATTTAAATACTTAAGTAAATACTTTGTAACTATTTTTCTTACTTAAAACATTGATTTAAATGACTCCAATATTGTTTGAAATGAATGTTACGAAAATTCAAAGTTAAATCATTTTCGCAATATTCAATTTAGTTTTAGATCTCAAATTCAAAGTTACCTTGATTGATAGCGACACATCGCTCTCGCTGTTGCAACAGATTATCGCAGCCAGTTATTTGTAAACATTACCTGAGTTTCACTTGCTGGCTTCGAAGTAGGGCGAGAAATCATTTATGGAAAGTTAATCATACTGTACGGGACCATTTAATATGTACAGTATGATTAATTTTTCATTCTGTTCTGTTTAATTTGCTTTCTTTAAGGGAAACTAGCGATACTGATACGTATTAAAAAACTATATATATTATAAGGTTCTATTAGTGACTATCTTCAAAGTTCTCCATTAAGACCCCTCAAGAAAATCAAAGTATATGTGCATTAATTACTACTTAAGTATAAGTGCATAACTTAGTGCATTAAGTATATTATATACTAATACACTTTACTTTTTCTGTCGGTAATTTTTAATTATAAAAAACTTTAAAGATCCATGTGCGAAATTTGTCACTACACAATATACGAGACTTGTTAATTATCTATAAAATTTATGAGTGTATGTAATGTTGTTTCAGAAGACAGTTACTTTATATGACCACCATAAACACATGTTCAACGTTAATCATTATTGAATAATAAATTTATAAATGAAATGATTAGGGAGTTCCGAAGATGTTTTGTAGACTAAAAGATTAGTGACTATTTATTTTTTATTTTTTAGTACAGATGGGTTTGCTCTTGGCCAGAAGCATCCATGATGATGATGATGATGGATTTATTTTTATTTTTATAAGAGATGGGTTAGCTCTTGGCCAACAACCAGCCAGCAAGGATGAGGCCTTAGATGGAGCGAGCTCACCCAGAAGATGCCTATTCACTCGAACCTTGAAAAGATTAGGGTTATACTCGTATGTGCTCGGAAACACAGACGCCGGCAGGGAGAGGCAGGGAGGCCAGAAGATGCCTATTCACTCGAGTTTTGAAAAGATTTGGGTTATACTCGTATGAGTTTGGAACGCCGGACAAGCAGTTCCAAACCTTGGCAGTGTGCATTATAAAGGGATTTCGACAAGATGAGGATGGTAACCATCCTTACGTCTGAATGTCCGATTGAAGAATAATATTTACGTACTTCAAATCCTTCATTGCTTTCCATAACCCATATTAATACAAAAAAATTGGAAGACATTAGGTATAATGTCTACCTAAAAAGTTGAAAACAATAGGTAGTTACTGACATTATTGTGTTAAGATTACCTATGCCATGCTGATTTAATTATTATTGCAACCCTATTTATGTTAAATAAATTGAACACGACATAAATAAACATGGACTCTGTTACATGGTTCTAAATTACTTTGTTAATTCTGGAGTTCAAATCCGCTTTAAACTAATTTAGTGTTAACGGTCGCGCCAAAAACACTTTGTTGGAAAGTTTAACACTTCACTACGAAATGTCAATTTCAATTCAGTTAGACACCTATTAAACTGTTTAATTATTAGAGATTTGTTTGAAGAACATAATTTAATATGATTTATAGTGTTTTCCTAATACGGGAAATTAGCCCACAATTATTTCTAAAATAATGATCTTAGACTGTACCAACCTACAATCTGAGGTTACGATCTTTACGGAGTGATGCAAGTATTATGTTGGAAATGGAGCGCAAACTGCTTTTAATGTAAACAGTTTTCCTATATCTTCTTACTCAATCTACACTACACGAATCTCTCAATGTATTTCTTTATTAAAAAAAAATCGCTTTTATTAAAACAAAGTGTCCAATCAGTAAAGATCTGAAGTCACTGAAGGTCGTTAATAACAATTTTTCAAACAAAGAATTTAGGTATAAATAATCGAAGTCATATGGGATACGATTGATCCACATAAAGATATAATTATAATGTAAGAGATATTTATTTTAATTTCAAGCACGTTAAGTCTCATAATCACATCAACTCCGCCCACACTTTTATAGATCTCTTCCATAGTCCGCATTTTCTACCAAGCAAAAATGTAATAAATTTACTATGTGAAAATAAGTTTACTTTATTTTTATTATTACATTTTTATATTTCAGAGAAATTAAAGTAAATTCTAAGTCCTAAATCAATCCAGATCAAAATTAGACGCCTTTTTAAAAATACTTATTGAACCAATATATATGCATTTAACTGATAACAATATAATATGTTTCATAATTCTTATATATTTTTTAAATGTTATCTGTGTTACATAATAAGATAAAGCCACTAAACCATCCCTTAATTCGTGAAAATGAAGTCGTGTAAAGGATGACAGCAGTAAGGTTCAGTAGCAGGCCGATAAAAACGGGATTGGTTGGACATATTAAACACCTTATAAATCCTATAATCGGGAGCGAAACGAAGATGAGGCAAGGCTAAGATTCCAATGACTATAGATAAAAGCGATGTGGCATAAATTATAGTAAAGGTTTTTGCACATAAGATTTCAGATTAATAGTTTTACTATGTAGGTAGAAAAAACGCAATATCGCAAAACGCAAAAAAGAAGCAATATCTTAATTTAAGTTAAATAAGTTTTGTGACATCTGAGTCTTATGTTTTTTTTTCTTTAAGTTAACAAACGTGCAAATGTCTATATGAAGTGGCAGCTCTGCGGTGTTTTCAAATCATCAAATGTTTATATGAAGTGGCAAGTCTGCGGTGCCTATGTCCGCCATCATCCCCCTTGATCGGTAGTCTTAGGTCTTAAACGGTCCTTCACCGAGGTTCCCTCCTATCGTTATGACGATAATAAATAATAAATAAATATGACTATGACGTAGCCTACAAAACACAAATTAGAATAGTGATACAAAGCATGATTTATTTCATTGACATTTAATCTAACGCAATTTGTATGAATGACCTTAATCCATAGTTAGTAACGCTATTTTGTTATATCGCATCCGAAATTCGAAATCTCTTATGTATCCCGTGATTACTTTAAACGACAGAACTGGATGAAACGTTGGGATCTAACTTTTTTGTTGCAGGAAGGTTTAATTTACATGGGAGGGCATCCAGGCCTGCTCTTACCGGATTGTTCACACCACTCAATGTGACGGCCATGACCGGCACCTATTGTTATACGATTCCTTCAAATCGGAATCAATCGGTTTTAAAAAAACTTTGATAAAAACTTCGAGAGTCGTTCAACCTCTACTGTTTAGGTGACAGACAACACGTAGGTAATCAACTATGCAATTCTACTTTATTATGACTTGATATTGTTGAGCAATGTATTTTATAATGCAGCAACGTAAGTGGTTTTTTTTGAGATGGGTTTGCTCTTGGCCAGCATCTAGCCGTGTAGCGAAGATGAGACCTATGATGGAACGAGCTCACCCAGAAGATGGCTATTCACTCGAACTTTCAAAAGATTTGGGTTAGTACATGGTAGTTGAATACATTAATTAAAATTGATTATATATGATAACATAGAATAGGGAGATGATTTTAGTAGTAGCAATGCTTTCGCAGTGATAATTCTAATCACTCAGCCACGCTAGTTCTTGTCCATTTTGAGAAACTGTCAAGTTATATTGTTTATGTTCCATTTATATTATCTATTTATTTATATATATTTACAGCCCATCTTTTTAAAAAATCAATCTATAACTTGACACAATTTCGGCGGTGTGAAATAATGATATTTGAATCAAGATTAAAGAAGATTCGAGCAAAGTATGTTATTACTTAGAAATACATTAGTTGCTACTTTAACTATCACAAAACTTTTATGGTGTACGCAAATATAATACTTTTTTATCTGATGTGTCTTAAGTATGATTTTACCATCTATTTCTAATGTATACGTGTGAACCAAATATGTCAAATAGTATTTGACATACTACCAAATATGTCAAATAAAATTGCATTTGATTTAATCATCGACAAGCTTATTAATCTATTTGTTTTTATCATTAAAAGCTCAATAAAGATAATCATATTCTAACTATAATGTTTTTATAACATTTTAGTGAGACAGTAATTGTTTTAGTATGATCTCTACTGTATCAAGTATCAAATGAAACAGTCGTTCTATTGAAATTCTTCCACGTATCGCCCGATGTCTGAACAAGCCCTCTCTGTCCTCGAAATTGGTTGGGGTGAATACTAAAAAAAAACTTTCACAAAAAACAACCCAAATTAATTCACGTAACTAGAACTACAACATAACAATTTAGTGCATTTTCAAGTAAACACCAAAGACTATATAAGTATAATTAGTAGTAGTAAACACGCTGTGTTTTGCAACCACAGACTCTTAATTAGCTAGGCGAAGACAGAAAGAGTAGGAGGATTACCTTAGAAAGAAACCAAGGATGTTTATCCCAGGAGTTTTAAGAATGAAACAAAAACTCTTTATAAAAATATAAACTTAAAATAATAGACGACTGATAGACATTGGATACATACTTTAGATCCAAAATAATTTTAAAATAAAATATATAATAATTTCTATAAAATAGTTTTAATTAAATTCCTTTTTTTGTTATTATATTAATAATAATTAGTTATTATCATTAATTTGTATAAATTTTCATTTCTATGTTACAATTAGATTGGGAATTAAGAATAAATAATCAATAACAGATATCACTAGTGAATATTGTTCGGGTGTAGTGGAAAAACATATCTAAAATTCCCCCTAAATTAAGTCAAACTAAAACATTTTTGAAATTCGATTTAGCCATTACCAATCACATTAAGGAATTTCACTACACAAGACCTCAAACCGAAATTGATTGTTTTGACATTAAGCATGCTTGACCCGCACCTGTCATAAACTGAATCATATTTTATAAACAGCAATTTGAGTCCCGTCTTATACGCTGATCGTGATCATTGCCAGCTTTCACTCTCATTGCGCGTACGCAATAGCCACGCCTTCTTATTAAAGTGATGTCAACATTAACTCCTTATTAACTCAATGAGTCGCCTCACTAAGTTAACCACGCAATATCTTGCTCTTTGAAGTTTCAACTCTTCATGGTGATGCTTACATTTCGCTTGATATAAAGGTGATGCATTTCATCAACATTTCATAGATAATTTAGCTTTAAAGATATATTGTGGAACAATAATTAACTCTTTTATATACTTAACCTTAATAATATCTTTTTAAGATGTTATTTAGCAATAATCTGTACAAATATTTTTTTTAAAATATTCCTTAAAGACCAATAAAGGTTATTGGTGTAGAGAAAAATTAGAAAAACAGCCGATTTTTTTATATATTAATATTAAGTTATACATAAGCTACCACAGTGCAATAAATTCGGTCGTATTCGGATCCAGTCTATTTGGTATACAGAGTTGTGTTCACGTATCAGGCATTAGGTTATATTGTTCCGAATGCCTTTTGACGTATATCGGATCAGCTAGTTACTTATAAATATTAAGTCCATAGTTTATTAGGGATAATTGTTTATACATTATTAAGCAACAAGACCGATAAATGCTGGAGAATTAATTTAAATTTTTAATATTCAAATATGTTATTTCAAATGCTTTTTTAAGCTTCTCAGCAATATAACATTTTCCCAACACTATTCATCTAATTGTTATATAATATCAGTCTTGACGTATTGTAATAAATTTGAAAGTCGTAAAGCACACATGACACAAGTAAACCACACAATTTATCATAAGAAGGAATCTCCCCGCATGACCGAAACACAGTAGAATATTACAATAGTTTACGCGAAGCTAATCTTTCAATTTAACCTGTTCTCGGTTACGTAAACAACTTAGATATGGGTCACTTAAAGGTCGCTAAGACTTGCCCCGATCTTATATTAACCGTTTAATTTAAAATGTAGATTCAGTGGACGCAGCTTACACGACTTTGTTAACGGATATTTATAATTATCTCACATAAGTACACATCTTAACCAGGTTCCAGGTATTCAACCATTTACTTTTTAAAAAACTTAATTATCTTAACATGAATTTATTTTCATAGTGAAACTATTGAGAGTACAGTTCAGTCTTCAGTTCTTTAGTTCGTCCCGTGAACACGAAAGGTTTCTTTTAGATTTTTAGATTGAATCACACACCATTTGGGTCGTAGTAGAGCTATCGTTAATCTAAAAGAACACTGATGATGATGAAAAAGCTCATGGAAAATTATAAGAAAATGGGCACATTCATCTCATATATCTTGACTTAACGAACACCACGAAACCAGCGTCCTAACAACTCATTAGGACGCCCCTGTATTTATGAAACATTCACTCAATAAACTGTTATCAAAATCTCGTATCAAAGGACCAAGAAAAATAAAATTGTGCTATCAAAGCAATAGACTTGAACTTATTGCAGCTGCATTATTTCTCCCGAAGCCGCTTAATTCCAACAGTTAAGTGATGCTGTTAAAAAATAAATGTACCTGTTAATCAACACTTGTATGACATTTATTAGAGCTTGCCAAGCACTGATAACTACACAATAATCAAAATAAGTAGTATGCAATCTAAAAAAAAAATAAGCAAGAATAACAAATAACAAATAGAATTTTAACCTGAAATTCACTAAGAAACGAATCGAAAGAAATTCTTTGATCGCAATGTGACAGTTTATTCTTGCGAAACTTACTGGATAAGCCCAATTAGTTTTACTATTAGTTCGAAATAGAACGAAGTTGGTTTAGTTGGAATGCATACTACATTTCGCAGTCATTTGGGCAGACCATCTGGCGACTGTAATAACTCCTTTACAGGAGACCAGGAGTACTGTTGTGCTTTAGTGATTGAGTAAGGGATGCCAGAGTCCATTTTCCCTATTCCTTCCCAATCCTTTATCCTTAATCCTACTATGATCGGCAGTGAATTTGCAGACATGTTGCGCTACTTGTGTTATAGTAGGCGACGGTAGCCTCAAGTGAACTGGTAGCCTGTTAAGCCTTTTTATGTTTTTTTTAAATTTGACATTTAAAAAAAACATAAAAAGGTTACATTAGATAAAAATGCTATTATCCATTTTTGATGGCATGTCGTCTGTGGAGCTTTGTAATACACAGTTGAAGGATGAAATCCAAAAAAAAAATAATACGATGAAAGTAATGGATACATCGAATGTAAGGAGAAAAGGCTAGCCTTTTAGTAGGAGTATACCTTTTAATTTTTAGTTTTACATTTTAGTGAGTAATATAATTTAGTAACGACCGAAACAGATAAATATTGCTGTAATTTAACAGTAGGTAAGTATTATTAAGTATTATACAATTTAAAATACTGACCAAAGCAGTTACACAACTTTCTTAGTTACTTACTGTTCTTTCCTGTAATGTGATGTTAAGGATTACCCAGAATCGGACTCGAGAGCTTCATGTGTGAGAAATGTCACTACATGTCGTTCATTACACAAACATCTCGACATCTTCGCACTTCATAGAAGTATAGCACGCTTGGTTTTATGGTATTTTATCTGATTATCACAGATTAAAAAAAAATGAATTCGACATTTTTCGGCAAGGCGTAAACTCGTTTTAGACAGTGGAGAATTATGGTTTCTTAATTATATTAATAAATTACATAAGCCTTGAAAATTGTGTTTTATTGATTGCGGCTAAGAAGAAACTCTTCACAATTATCTACTTATTGATATTTATCTACTGCTTTCGGTCATGTTTAGTTTAACCACATCGCTTTCTCTTTAATAACGAGTCTTCAGCAATATCTAGTTCATCATTTTTATATATTACCCAAATATTACACTACTACCTTACTTACGCGCAAACTACAGAATAAACAACTATATAAACCTTATATCTTCCTCGACAAAAATTTTAGATACCTACCTAACGTGTTTCCCTTGCTTATTTCACAAAATGAGAAAGGTTCAACAACGCATTACGCTTATTAAAGAAAGATAATCTTGTTTTCATATAAGCTCACCTTTTTTGTTTATATTCAGAACAAATAATACTAATGAGCTCGTTTTTTTTTTTGAAAGATAGCCTTCCAATGTAATTTTCTCTGAATAAGAATATGAAAATTAGGGACTTATTGCGTACGACAGGTAAAAACTGATTATCATGTCTGGTACCAGTAACATCCTTCTTACAAAAAGCTACTGAAGTAAAAATACGTGTGCTCATATTTTACGATATATTACACACTTTTAGACTTTAAAATTGTCTAGAAGACAAATGTAACTAATATTTAAATATCCGAGGGAAATAAGGTTTAGCCAACATTAGTAATGTCGGACATTGGCTAACGAAACATTTAAATCTCCAACGAAGACACATTAGGTAATTCTCTCACTTTGTGTCAATATTAAAGTCGAAATATTATATATTTATGCTTATCCTATTTATTTTAGACTTTTTTAAAGTAATGGTCGACATGCAGTCGATGGTAGAGCTACCGTCACCTATTGAGACACAAGCAACGCCATATGGGCTGCCGATCTTGGTACATATTATAAAGAACTATAGCTGGTGCACGCAATTTCGTCCGCGTTTTAAAATACATATATAAGCAATATAACGCTTGACCTCTTGTTGCTATAACACTTTGGTCCAGGGCTTAGATTTTTTATTTTATTTTACTTGATCCCACAGGAACAGTCCTTTTTTGTGGATGAAAGGTACTGTTCCTGTTCTGTATAACTGAGAACGTGTATACAAAATTTCAGACAGACGGAGTAACTTTCACAATTATAATAATATTACTGTATAGATATTTATTATGATTCTCGCCTCTAGATTGCTGGAGACTCGTGCTGACTTTGGTCCCAATCGAACAATGAAATTATCTATTTTCATAATTGCCATTGTCACTATTTGCCTCTGATTTATTGCTACTAGTGATTAATTGCTAATATTTGTACATTGTTCAGTAGTCGGAGTGTTATAGTAATTTTTGTTATTGGATAAGGTTTCATTTAAATTTATCTCGAAATTAATATAGGTAGATAAGATACCTAATATTATAGTTCTTTTGTCATCTTTTTTCTTTATATAAATGTTAAGTTAGTTTATATAAAAATTTTAGAAAGAGGAATAAACGGGGAAGATTATAAATATAAAAATTGCACCTCGGGGTGAAGCCAGGAATGGATCAGTGAAATTTTTTTTCAAATCGGTAAAAGAATTCGCTTGTTCTCTTTATAAAATTAATATACCTAGATGGTATGTGATAAAAGTTGCTCTAAAATTGGTTCCAATTTAAGTTTGAAATTTCCTGAACTTCCATTCCATGCCATTTTATCTTTAACGTCAATCTTCATCGCGTTATATTGCTACGTGTTATATAATTTTTATTGAAGCAAATTGCAAGTAGAAATTCCTGTTAAATATTCAAATGGAATCCAGTAATAGTTGTAACTTCATATGCACAAGCCAAACACGTACTCGTAAAAGATATCAAGAAATATTTATTCAAACCGGACTGCCCTAAAAGTCAGTAGTTGGCATTCATTACAAGTAATTACTGAGGCCGTGAGACGTCTGCTCAAATCTCAGACGGCACTGTCCTGTCACAACGCTTATATGTTTTCTCGAATAAGATAGGTCTACTACGTGCAATCTACATGATTAAAATGACAGTGCTAAGGACAAGTATGTACACAAAGTTTTGTATTGAAATAAAAATGTGTACGTGCGTGTGTGTGCGTGCGTGTGCGTGTGCGTGCGCGCGCGTGTGTGTGTGTGTGTGTGTGTGATATAAAAATGATGAGTATTGCATTTGGGCAAATTTAGTTTTTACTTTTACCATTTTAATTACTTTATCTCTTCTTCTTCGTGAAACTATCCTAGGATCAAAGATGAGTTAAGATGAGTTAAGATGAGTTAAAATAGTTTAAGATGTATAATTTTCTGACTTTATAGGATATGACTGCTTATAAAGGTATCTGTGGAAAATATCCTCTTCTTAAAATACATAATTTTAATCAGCAAACGTTGTGCTCTTTCTAGATCAAGGAAACGGGTCTTTGCTGCTCCTCTCCACACCGCAATACAGTAAATTATACCGCCCAACGGATTTCGAATGTGCAGCAGTATCTGATGTGTAGACTGTCGAGCGTTAGAGACAATACTTCTTTAATAAAATAAATTTGTGTCCGAATATATTTTGATAAAAAATAAGGGAAATATTGATAAACTTGTTTAAAAGAAAATTAATTATATTTTAAAGGTACTTACCATTTTCTTTGAGTACGGAGCACATATTTTACAAGTTTTTTATTCGGTACAAGTACCGAATACAAGTATTCGGTGTAGAAAAGGGTTATCAATTTCCTTTCTCGACCCTGCTTAGAAAAACTTAGATTTATAAGCTCTGTACCAAGAGGGGTTAAGTTAAATCAATTCAATATCATATAGGTACACAGATAGCTTAATTGAATAACAAACTTGCAAGTTATATAGTGCTGTGGAGGTGCAGGTGTGGTTAACAATATTAAGATTAAGGTTTAGTACGCGCTTGTAATACCTACTAAATTCGAACTAGTTCTACTTAGTGATTAGTTTGTTCAAATTGTTATTATAAAATTACTAATAAATTTAATAGTAATATTGTAAATTAATATTACAATGTTAACTTCAGTGTTTAGAGGATTAACCTAAATAAATTCCTGCTTGTAATTTTGTTTCGAAATTATAAATATTTAGACAAGTTTTTCTGTCGTGCGTTCCATTTGAACCCAACTTGGAAATCTCCAGAGGGATCATTATAGCATTTAGGCCACAGACCTTCTCTCCCACAAATGGAGGTCTAACAAAATATGTATGAAAACATTCATTTTGTTTTGAATCTCTGTTTCTATATGATTTTGAAAATTATTTCACCCATAGAAAGCTACATTATCAGCGAGTAACATAGACTATATTTTATATGTGAAATAAACTAATTGAGAGGGGAAGGTCTGTTTCACTTGTACATGAACTTAGAAACTCCCCAGTATATCAACTTATCATTTGGACTCCACTTTTCTATCTGATGATCAAACCAACTTATAAACACATTCATTTTGTTTTCAAAGCAAATAAGAGAAGAAAAAAGAATTTTTATTTTACGGAGCTATAAACACCAAAATTATATCAAAAGTTAACAACAATCATAGTAGTTTTTTTTCTTACTTTGTGATAACTATTAAATACAAACGTGAACTGCACTTACATAGTTATTTAGTTGGCTTTCAAATTGTGTTATCCCGGGGCACTTGCTTAGTAATTTTCCAATTGAAACTATCAATTTTATTAAAGGCTCTATCTGTGAGATCTTGTTTTTGTTTTATAAACAAACATTCCAGTTTTAAAATATATCTGCGTTTACGCTTTGAAACTGTCTTACTTATATAAGCAATATACATACTTTTTCTGGTTAAAATATTTACTTCATCTACTAGATTTATTCCTGTCTCGTTTAGGGTTATGCACGAAGGATTACGAAGATTTACAGTCCTGTTCATTCGTCTTGAGTCTACACGTCTGTTTGTAAATTAATGTGGCATTTTAACATGAATTGAATATGTCTAGATTTTGACGTTGAAAATTCTGTAGAAAATTGTACACTTGATTACTTGGAGTTTACACTTTAAGAGTCGATTTGCATATATAAGCCCGTGGTATAAAAATTTATGGGAGTAAAAACAAAATTGTTACACGAATGCGTTATAGTTTGGGGGGTATGCGTAGTTAGTTTTGGGGGGCAAAGTTACTCGCGTCCATGGGCTTTGACTCTAGATACCCCATACGTGTCCCCCGGGTAGTGCTAAATGAGTGACATCTTCTCCGGTGGTAGGCTTAGGCCGTGGCTGGTCACCACCCTTCAGGCTAAGTCAAGCCGCCAAATGGTCATTGTACCGTGTTCCGGCTTGGAGCTTGGAGAAGCCACCGAGGAAAAGGGTCTGAGCAGTTGCGTTGCGCATTTATAACGAGTTACATCAATCCATATCTGCTGCTTCTGGTGGCTGAACTTGGAGGGTAGCGGGATCCGTGGCACGGTTTTCCGCTGGCCGACCGCAGGCAGTAGGGGGCCCTTACCCCCGGCCCATTCGAGCCCCCATCTATGGAGCCTCCGGAACCTGCGGAGGCTGCGCTGCAGGGCCCTCCCGTCTCTGACGTAGAGTTTGAGGCGGTGAGGGAGCGGATCGGGAGGAAGAAGACGGCCCCGGGACCAGATGGGGTCCCGGCCAAGGCCCTGGCGATAGCGCTGGGGCCTTTGGAGGAGAGGTTCCGGGCGGTACTCGATGCGTGTATCGCCCGGAGCAAATTTCCGGCGAGGTGGAAGGTGGGGCGACTCTGCCTTCTCCGTAAGGAGGGCCGCCCTGCCGACTCACCGGCGGGGTACCGACCGGTGGTCCTGCTCGACGACTCCGGCAAGGCTATGGAAAGAATCATAGTCCGCCGGATAGTCGAGCACCTAGAGACTGAGGGGCCGAACTTGGACGAGCACCAGTTCGGCTTCCGAACCGGTCGGTCCACAATGGACGCAGTGGGCCTCCTCAAGCGGTGGACTGAGGAGGCCACGGGCAGGGGGGAGGCTGTTGTTGCGGTGTCGCTCGACATCCGCAACGCTTTCAACAGCCTCCCTCATGAATGCATAAGGGCGGCACTTAAATTCCACAGGGTGCCGCCCTACCTCCGCGCCCTCGTCTTCGACTACCTTTCTGATCGGGTAGTGTTGTACGAGGGCGCAGACGGATGCGTCCGTCGACGCCCAATGGCGGCTGGTGTACCCCAGGGAGCCGTCCTCGGCCCATTATTGTGGAACCTGGGGTACAACTGGGTCCTGCGAGGCAACCTCCTTCCCAAGATGGAGGTTGTCTGCTTCGCCGATGACACTCTAGTCGCGGCGAGAGCGCAGACGTGGGAGGACGCAGTGCGGTTAGCGTCGGTCGGCACCTCTTTGGTCGTCCGGCGCATCCACCTGCTAGGATTGGAGGTGGCCCTAGATAAAACTAGGGCCATGGGCTTCCATCCCCCACGCCGCAGGATCCCTCCGGGGCTCCATGTCCGAGTGGAGGGGGTCCGGATTCCGGTCGGGATGCACATCAAGTATCTCGGCCTAACACTGGATCCCCGATGGAGTTTCGAGGAGCATTTCAAGCTCCTCGCTCCACGGCTGACAGCAGCCGCAGCCGCACTCGGACGGCTCCTCCCGAACCTGGGAGGACCAAATTCGGCGTGCCGTCGACTTTACCACGGGGTGGTAAGGTCGATGGCACTTTACGGAGCCCCGGTCTGGGCGGAGTGTCTCACTCCCCGCACCCGGGCCCTCCTGAGGAGGCCTCAAAGGGTCATGGCGATCCGGGCCGTGCGGGCTTACCGCACGGTCAGCCACGGGGCCGCCTGCGTGCTGGCAGGCACGCTACCGTGGGATGTCGATGCCCTGGTTCTGTCTCAGGTGCATCGGCATCGGGTCGCCGCAAGGGCCCTTGGAGAAAGACCCGTTGCCGAGGACGTGCAGCGGGTCCGTGCAGAGGCACAAGAGAGGGCCATGGATGATTGGGGTGAGGCACTCCTCAACCCCACCGCTGGTCACCGGACGATCCTCGCGGTTCGTCCGGTGCTGGAGGAATGGGTGAGGCGCCGACGAGGTGGCCTCACCTTCCACGTGGTGCAGATAATGACCGGACACGGGTGCTTTGGTCATTATCTGCACCGTATAAAAAGGGAGGAGTCGCCGCGGTGCCACCACTGCGGCGACCCTGACGACACGGCCGAGCACACACTCCAAGTGTGCCCGGCCTGGAGTCCCCAGCGCCGGGAGGGCTGGGTGGTGGAGACGTCTCACTGCCAAGCATGGTTGAAGCCATGATTGACAGTGAGACCACCTGGAAAGCGGTGGCCTCCTTCTGCGAATCTGTAATGTCGCAGAAGGAGGCAGCTGAGAGGGAGCGAGAGGAAGAGGCAGGTCTCGCTTCCCTCAGACGCAGGCGGCCGGGCAGGAGAAGGCGGGCATATCTAGCCCGTTTTCAAATGTCCTAGGGGACCTGCGCACATGGTTGGCCAACTGTGTGTGCCTGCACAAGGTCCCACCGTCTGGGGATTGCCTGGGTGTCTCCGGGCAATCCTCCGTTGGCGTTAGTCTAGCCAGCAATGGCTAGGCTGCTCTGGGGTGGATCGGAGTTGGTGCCTTGGCAGAGCCCGGTTCACCCCGCTCACAGGGCAAGGAGGCACCGGGGAGTTTTAGTGGGTATTCCCAGTGCCGCTATGATCAGGTGCTGGGCGACCCCCACATATCCCTTCCGTCTAGCCAGCGGTAGGGAATCTGTAAGCGGATTACTCCTCGTCAAAAAAAAAAAAAAAAAAGGCAGTAGGGGGCCCAAGTAGTAGACTAGCCATCTATGAAAGGCTGCCCCGCCACCTCGCGAAAAATCCCAGGTTGCTCCATCGTGCCGGTTGGCGCCCGGAAGAAAGGACCCGATGGCCATCCTGGGGGGGGCACGGGCGTCCCCGCGCGCTCCATTTCAGCCTCCTCATGTTGCAGTGGTGCTGTTTCGCTGTGGGTTAACTTGTGTAACGCCTCGCTCAACTGCCTAATCCTCGCCCATTCCCCCTTTTTATTTTAACATGGTGAGGCACAAATATGGAAGAAACGTTCTACAGCGGAAGCACGTCCTTTCACTAAAAGTGCACCTCGCTAATATCCGAGGTCTGCACTCCAATCTCGTCCCAGTCCATCAACACCTGGAGACTGAGAAGCCTCACCTGCTCATGCTTACGGAGACTCAAATCAAGAGTCCAGCGGACACAGCGTACCTTCATTACCCAGGTTATATCCTGGAGCACAAATTTAAACCGCGTTCTGGGGTTTGTGTGTACGCCCGCGATGACCTCTGCTGCCGCCGTCTCCGTAACCTTGAGGACCCCAATCTTTCGGTACTCTGGATGATCGTCGACACTGGCCTTGAAAAAATTATCTATGCATGTGTCTATAGATCCCACAGTGGGGATGTGGAGACAACCAGGCTGTTTAACCACCTGACGGACGCTGCAATGGAGGCTCAGCAGCGGCATCCAACGGCGCAGCTTGTCCTTCTGGGGGACTTTAATGCCCACCACCAAGAGTGGTTGTTCCCATACCAGAAGACGGACCACGCTGGGAGAGAGGCGCGGACATGTGCTCTGTCGTTAAATCTCTCTCAGCTTGTTAACTGTGCCACTCGGATTCCTGATGCTGACGAACACACTCCAAACTGTTTGGACCTTCTGCTGACGACTGAACCAGACCGTTACCAAGTGGTAGTGACAGCACCGTTAGGGTCATCTGACCACTGTTTGGTTAAATCTGTATCAGTCTACTCTCCACCAGACTCTTGTCCAAAAGGCACGCGGAGGGTATGGCGATACAAGTCAGCAGATTGGGATGAGATGCGGCATTTCTTTGCATCCTATCCTTGGCGGCAAGTGTGCTTTGCTTCTGCGAATCCGTCGAACTGTGCGAATGCCATATCTGAGGTGATTGTTCAAGCTATGGATTACTTTGTTCCGCACACTGAACTTTCGCCCGATAACAAAGCTCGCCCCTGGTTCAACGCCGAATGCGCTAATGCCGAAGCGTTGAAGCGTTCCGCTTATACCGAATGGGCTGACGCTCGATCTCGCAAATCTCCGGAATCAGGGATCCTAAAGAAAGCCTTTAATCAAGCTGCCAAGTTCAGTAAGAAAGTATTGCGCAGGGCCCGCTTCAACCACATTGGCCGTATTGGTGCCAAATTGGCTTCTTATCCATCGGGAAGCAAATCCTTTTGGACACTTGCCAAGTCTGTGGAAGCGAACTTCTGCCGTCCGTCGCTTCCGCCACTGCTAAAACCAGACGGGTCTCTCGCCCATTCCGCCAAGGAGAAGGCTGATCTTTTTGCCTCCTTGTTTGCGAGAAATTCACGTCTAGATTCCTCCGGTCATACGCCACCATCTTTACCTCATTGCGAATACACAATGCCGGAGATATCTATTCGCCAGTCCGAGGTACTCAGGACCTTAAGATCTCTGGACGTGAACAAGGCTAGTGGCCCTGATGGAATTCCGGCAATAGTACTGCGGACATGTGCACCTGAACTGTCTCCTATCCTTACGCGCCTCTTTCGCTTGTCTCTGAGTGAGGGTATTGTGCCTAAATCTTGGAAGCTTGCCAACGTGCAACCTGTACCCAAAAAAGGAAGTCGTGCTGACCCTAATAACTACCGCCCTATTGCAATCACCTCCATAATCTGTAAGACTATGGAGCGAGTTTTGAACAAACGACTCCTTGCGTATCTTGAGGATAATGACCTCCTAAATGATCGCCAGTTTGGATTCCGCCAGAGAAGGTCTACTGGTGATCTCCTCATATACGCCACGCACTTATGGAGTGAGGCCATTGAGAGGCACGGCGAGGCACTTGCTGTGTCTCTCGACATCTCGAAGGCCTTCGACAGGGTTTGGCACGACGGACTTGTAGGCAAGCTTCCTTCCTACGGCATCCCTCCTGGCCTCTGCAAATGGATATCGGACTTCCTGGGGGAAAGATCAATACGAGTGGTTATCGATGGATGCTCGTCTGATCTTTTGGGTGTCAATGCCGGTGTCCCCCAGGGATCCGTACTCTCAGCCACTGTTTTTTTGCTGCATATAAATGACCTGTTGGCAATGCCTGGTACTTTTGGATATGCCGACGACAGCACAGTGGTTGAGAGGTACATTTCCGACGCACGAGCCAGCACTCAAGACATAAGCTCCCGGAGGGTAGACATGGTCTGCAGATTGGACCAGACCCTGAAAATTGTCTCCGACTGGGGTGACGCAAACTTGGTCAGATTCAATGAATCGAAGACTCAAGCGTGTCTTTTTTCTGCGAAACGGAGTCCATTTGACCTGAACCCGTCATTCCGGGGAGTGTCTGTTCCAATCACAGACCACATGCAACTTCTTGGTGTAGACCTTAATTCCGATCTGAACTTTGGTAGGCATATCGAGTCCATTGCCAAAACGGCTGCCCGAAAATTGGGCATCCTTTCCAAGGTTAGGCGGTACTTCACTACGAGACAGCTCCTTAACTTACATAAAGCACAAGTCCGATCCTGCATGGAGTACTGCTGCCACCTCTGGGATGGGTCTGCCCGATATCAGTTGGCTGCACTGGACTCGATTGAAAGGCGAGCTAAGAAACTCATTGGCGACGACTCCCTTGTGGAGTCTCAACTTCAAAGCCTACAGCATCGCCGAAAAGTAGCATGTCTATCAATTTTCTATCGTCTGCACCATGGAGAGTGTGCGTCCATTCTCTTCGATTTGATCCAACCGGAACCGTTCCACTTGCGAAACACGAGGCGCGGGCGGGGGTTTCATCCCTTCGTGGTTGAAGTTCCTCGGTCACGCACGAAGCGTTACAGTTCCACCTTCCTTGTCCGAACTGCTAAGGAGTGGAACTCACTGCCTGCGTCTGTGTTTCCCCAAAATTACAATCTCGGGGTCTTCAAACGTAGGGTAAATGGGCATCTACTAGGTAAGCGTGGTCCACCTTCGGCCGCATCTGCACCTAACATCAAGTGAGATCGCGGCCAAGCGCTGCCTTGACTTATATAAAAAAAAAAAAAAAAAAAATAGTTAGATACATTCTATTTTTTTGAATATTTTAGAATATCTGAAGTTTCAGAGACATTGAGCCATTCGCCCGCATTTATCTCACCTCTACACAATCATATAAATGAACAATGTTCTTTCGGCGTGTTCGAATTATGAAATTTTAAATTTTATAATCGTACGTAAGGAGTACTCCAATCGTGTGTCGGAGCTGACACACACAAATTATTTATTAATTACAAATTGGCAAACAGGGTCGATGGTTCACATTCACAACGACATAAAGAGTTGTTTTCCACCAGACGAGCTGACCGATTTATCACTAGTCAAATTCTAGTCTAGTCAAAGCCTTAATAAATACTCGTAGATACCTTACGAAATTCAATAATGGAAACTATAGTAATATACAATGGCAAGGCAACTAATTTTCGCTCTACTTAAAATAAGAAGCAATGTGCTTCGGCATGGCCAGGCTAACAAAGGAGGGTAGCGTGTCTAATTCCAAAGATCATGTAGCTGTAAGTTACACAGGCCCAATCTCCGGACATCGCGTTGTAGTCCTTGTACGGAGACGCACACCGCGGGGGCTAGCAACTCTGGCAACCATTAACGAACTCTAAATGCATTAATATTTAACAAGCGATCTCTTGACGCCGTATTTAGATTGGATGATTATTGATGATTTAAAGGATACATGCACCGATAGACACTATTGGTCAATTATGGTGTGAACGTGTGCAGAATTGTCATCAATGTTAACTTTTTCATGTATAATATTGACTGTTATCTATTCCGAACTGTTGGTTGATTTATTACGATGTTTGGGTACTGGCCTCACCGTCAAAATAGTTAGCTGCGAGAAAATTGGTTTGTGTAAACAACGACAAAAAATGTTTTTTTCTCATGATACAGTAAAATAATAATAATTATTTTATAGTTAGATCAGAACTATTTCTACTTCCCTAATTTTCCTAATTTTCAGTGACGAAATATTGACATAAGGAATTAATTGAAATAATTTAGGCAAATTTAGGCAAATGCAGTTTATTTTCTCATTTTTTGTCTCAATAGACACACTATCTTAAGTTTATAATATAAACCTTATTATAATAACTATTAAAAATTTCGTGTAAATCTTTAGTACCTACTTTATTCATTAAGTATTTATTAATTAAATTAATCCTTAATTAATTTCAATGTTGTTTCTTTTCTACTCGTATACAGCAAACTTGTGCTACGTAGTGCGATGTAAACGAAATTTTATTTCAAAAAGCTATGATATTTTTTTCAATTATTATCTTCGCTTCGCACAAGGAACAAACGTTTTTCCGTTTGCGATAAAATAGCTTATCGCAATCTATCGTACAAATTCTCGAGACGAGTATGAACTTCATTCGCTTGTTCCGCAGCTTTTTGTTTGTCTTCAATCGCTTTGACATCTCTTGTATCGCTGACAACGTTTTATCCTTCGTTAGTTTTTTCTTTAACTTGTGTATGTTATGTACATTTACATGTTCCTCGTGTTTTTCCCATTAAAGGATATCTTTCATCTTTCAACATTTGTTTCGGCAACGTATTTCTGACAAGACGAGAAATAAAGAAATAACTTTTGACTATAGAATATCATTATTATTATTATTTACACATATTTATTTCCTTTCTTATTTCTAAATTTTTTTACAATATATACTATATAAAAAACAATAAATATTATAAAAAAAACTTACAACTAGTCGTCCGCAGGTAGCGGAGCAAGGCCCAAGCTACCGGCGGTTAGGGCTGCAGAGTGAGGAACCTCCTGACAATTCGTGCCGTGTCAGGAAGTACCGCCTTCTGTATCTTATTTATTATTATTATTTTTATTTATTTTTGCAACGATTACTTTTATATTATAAAATCTTAATAGTTGGCAAACTGGACAACTGTCAATCTCTGTGACTTTAAATTTATTTATAACATAAATTAAGAGTTTTATCGAATTATGTTTTATACGGATAACACATAAAGGGTTGGGCTGGGATAGTAAACAGCTAATATACCAGCTAACTAGTAAAATTAACCAGACGCGGAGGTGTTGGGAGTCAAGGTAATAAAGCTCTCGACTTCCTAATGCGAAACTTGTTTTGCACACAATATACGTAATGACTATAAAATAGATGAAGGTAATGCTGAAAACTTGACTGGTTTAGTTATAGCTCAGTGATTATTTTATTTCTTTGCAGGGTTATAATAAAACAGTTGCGTAAGTATAATTTAACTTTTACTAAACGCACTAGTTATTTCACATCAGTTAATTTGATAAGCTAATGATTTTTGTTATTCGTAATTTAACATAAAAAAATGAATGAGTGTATACATGTAATATACTTTTTTCTATTCTTCTATGTTCTATTTTTCTATAGGTATGTTAAAATTAAAAGAGCTTTTAAAACACTTCGCTGTAGGTAGACATGTATTTGAAAATTGTCTAACAAAAATAATAGAGGTGCCAGTTCTCCACTGTAGGTAATAAATTCGTCTAGTCCGGAGCAGATTTTGCAGAAATAGTTTCAACGTGATCAGACTAGATTGTTCAAAAGGTCATCTATTTCGGAAAATTCCACTAAACCCTCTCTTTCGTCGATGCTTGAGCAAAATAACAAGTAACTTCGTTATTTTCTGTTTATCCAGTCTTTGTTGTTCAATCCAATTAGTTTCAGGGGCACGAGTGGATAGTGCTTTATTTTACATAGTCCTCTTACAGAAGTCGCCGTCACTAGATCATTTCTTTAATTACAACTTACTTAACTTCAGTACAATCCAATCTAATGTCTACGGTTTCTATTCGACGTGGTCCTCGTTATAATAGATAATTAACTAGCTGACCCGACAACACCATATGAAAATACATATTGTCCTCATTTCCGACAAATTACGAAAACAACAATAAAAATGTGCGAAGTCATTCTACTGATCACTTCAATTAAAAACATAAATTTAGTCGAACCTAAACAGTTCGAATTCCGCTTATAACAAAGGTCTTATACTTAAGTCTAGAATTTTAATTTGTAAGGAAAGAGAATTATTTATAGTACTACGCGACTAAAAGCCTAGCTCCTGTGTATCGGGACCTGTGAGATGAGAGCTTAATGCCAACTTTATCAAAGACGCAACTAGCGAGACGAGAGGTATCTGTGCATTAGAGCCGGGCAAATGGACCCCTTACATCAAGCCCAACAGCAAGGCATTTGTTACAAAGAAAGCTCTTGGTTGCGTAATATTACAGAGAAAGGGATCATGTTATTTTATTATAGATAAAGCCACAATTTATTATATAGATACGTTAAATAGTGCAAACGATTTATAGCGTTCACAATAGAAATTCCATAATTGCTTGTTATTTTGTAATTTATGTAATTCATATGGTAAATTCACAAATGATTTGAAATTGCATGGATTTTATCTTTGATATAAATTAAATTTATACAGAAATATTGTATGCCCATTGCCCATCGAAAAAAAGAAATTAATTATTTCTTATTACACTTCAAGAATCTTTAATATAAAATATCTGAACTAAACTTTGATAAATCAGTCATCTAATAAACCAATCGCTAAGTGAAAGTTCTATTATAAAGAAATGAAACCTTAAATGAAATCAAAAAATGGAATCACGTAGTTAATATTGATTTCACTGATATTAACGGTGTATATTTAGCAAAGTGTGCCTTCAAAAATTTTAGAGCATGAAAAATATTAACGTAATCAGACCGTTAATACTGCCTACCTGCAGCCTACCTGACGCGTTATAGAAAGCAGTATTTATACTTTGTGACCTATTTGCCCTAGCTTTACGCGAACAAATCTAATTATTCTTTTGGCCTTTATCCTCTTCTCGTAAGGCTGCTGTACAATTATCGGTTTCGAAGCAAAAGAGTTTTCCTTGTAGCACATTTTCTCGAAATTATTAGTATGAATGAAGGTTACAGTGAACATATTATGAATATCAGTAGTCTACTTTTATAATTTCAAAATGTAATACAAAAAAATTAAAAAAAAAATTAACTCTTCATACTAATCCCATCTAGTTGAAGATGGGATTAGAGAAAACTTGGCATAAAAATATTAACTAATCGCAAAATTTGTTTTATTGTTGGAATGCAGTACAAATAGACAAAAACACATGACATGAAGAATTTGGCTCATTGTCGTTTTGCCATACTCGTTTTTTTGGCATACAAAAAAATATGTGTTGCTTACTACACAAATGCGTCTTACTGAGTAAATTACACGCCATGAAATAACAGTAATATGAGTTTCATTGCATAAGTTAAAGATTATCCTGTCTAGTGCTATTATGTGTAGACGACGGTAGCCATTGACCATCAAGTAGCTTGGCTGCCGATTATACATAATAATTTTAGGAAGTAAAATTAATCTAGGTTTTGAGGCAGTACTTTACTTACGTGTAAAATAAACTATTTGTAGTACTATCTAAATGTATTTTTACATGTTTAAATAAAAAAATTGTATGTATTATACATATGACTGTTACTTACATACATAGGTACATGTTTAAAAGAAAAAGTTATATAACGATACTGTACATTATTACAATAGTAATGAAAGAGTGATTGAAACTCTATTGTCTCAATTAGAAATCATATTTATCTAAGTAACGTTTATCAAGTTGAGATTAGTTATAAATTATAGCCAACATGAGAACAATGTGTGTTGAATAAAACATCCCATTATGATTGAAGAATTTCATTTCATAATACACATATACAGAGCTGAGTGTAGTATTATTGTACTAGAGAAGTTTTTGACTTACCTACTAGAAGAGTATCTAAGTCTCTCTGTTTCTCTGCTAACTGCATCTAAACCGCCCTACGTATTTCATTTGTATGAAGAGGGATAATCGAGGTAGGTTTAGGTCCATAAATAATTTCATCCCGGGAAAATCAGGGAGTGGGTCGCTTAAGTGTTATTTATACTTCTGTACTAATATTATAAAGAAAATATTTTTCTTTTGTAATAAATAAAGTTAAAAACTACTGCATAGGTTTTAAAAATTCTTGCACCTATAGAAGGCTACATATACCTAAGCTTTATTTTATACAAACATACAAAAATACAAATCTTCTCTTTTTATAATATTAGAATATATATAGATAATGTGTAATTATTTGTTAAACTAATAATCACACTCTCAGTCTTTTTACAGTTTAGATTAAATAGCCAATTCTTTAGTTTGTATTTTAACTCAAACTTTTTTTAATTTCAGAATAATACAGTCATAGTTAATCTTATTGTAGACTTGAGCGCGTAAAGAAGTGCATTATTGGCAATAATCGGGTTGCTGTTATAAGTTCCGCATACAGAGAGACCTAAGTCTCTCCCCTGTCCCGTCTGTCGATTCCCTTAATCGCCTTTTACGACACACGTGAGAGAAGAGGGAGTAGTCCAATCTTTAAGCCGGTATCACAATATTCTACCTCAAAATCGAATTCAATTTCTTTTAAAGTGAACTTTGAATCGTATTTTATTGTAGCATTCCAATAAAATACATTTTCCATTCATTACAATAATAATATGTAAAATTCAATATTTTTTAATATTAGAAGGTCAAAAATGTATTAGAGTTTTTATTGCATATTTTCTATCAAATCATTGGAGTACACCTAAACATGGTAATTTATAAAAGATTTAGGTATTAATCAATGTAACAATATTAAAATAGGTCAAATTGAAGTACCTAACTAAATTATTTAATCAAATCTCGGCGAATTCTGCCATTTTTATAAGAATTGGATTGAAGAACAATCAAATCGTAGTTCAAACAATGTTCTTTTATAGATTAGTCTGTAACATTGGCGGAGCTTTAATTGAAAAATAGGATATAAGCTTGGAAATTTTAATTATTTTAATTAATTATTTAATTTTTTTAATTTTTTTTTTAATTATTGTACGCTTGGACTTAGCAGCGACCGCTGAAAAACGTGAGTATTATAAGTCACAAAATATACTTATCTGTTTTCTGGCTATATAATAAACCAACCGGTCTGGCGATTTGTAACTTGTCCAAAACTTTTATTAATTAATTTTGTAAAAATAATTAAGTGTAATAAATTATTATTACTTTATTGATAGCTTATGATCAGTAGAATATAAAAATTTAATTTTAGCGTCCCCCTCTATACATGAATTTGACTGGGCAACGTATGACGGGTCAGCTATATAGTTATAACAATCTTGTACAATAAATACTGTAACAAATTTTTGTGTAATATAAACTCTAATGTCTTCTACCATCTTTCTTGCTATCATTCCAGGTTTATAATGTACAACTTCCCACACAATCCGTGTCCATTATTAGGTAAGTACGGATATTATTTAATCCGTCACACTCGCCATCGCACTCTGGAGGATACAAGGTTTCATCACACAACGCGGTGCCCGATAGATTGCCCTCGAACAATTTTGATGGGAGAACGAACGCCGTCCACCATTATTTCCCCGTCAAAGTGATTAAATAAATAGTCCCGTTCGTTGTACAGGTACGGAGTTATTTTGTAATTACGAAGCTTTATTGCCTATACGGGGCACGGGAATGTTTTAGCGAACACACCTTGTATAGGCATAATGCTTGGCCGAGGTTACAGGACAGCTTGTAAGTCAAACGGTAAGCGATACCAACAAAATACTACATTCGCGAATTCCGTAATATTACAGTAGTCTCATTTGTGTGCATTCGGGTAGATTGCTGGTATTATACATTTTCTTTCTTTCGAAGTTCTTTCGTGGTCCTCCTTGTTTTCTTTAGTTTCAGGTAAAAAAAAAACCAGAGTTGGAGGCTGGAGGCTCTGGAGGCTTTTTGATTACCTAGACGACGGCAGCCTAAGTCCTTTATACCATCAAGCGTAACGTGAACCTCTCTGACGTCTCTTATCTTAAAACAAGAGTCAACAAACATATCTACCACAATGAATAACTTATTTCAAATTAAAATAGTTGAAATAAGTGGAATATTAGTTTAGTTTAACTAATTGAACTTCAAGTTAAATTTTCTGAAATAGATCCTTATTGATTAATATAAGCTCACCATATTATTTTAAACACAAAAATAGAACTTACTTACATAATATGTAGCCTTAGTTTAGAATAGGTACATGAAAGTAATTTAATGTAAAAAAATCAATTTCTTTGACCTGTATAACATAAATATGTACAACATATACAAATAGGATTTTTGTAAAAAATATTTAATGTATAGATACGGCTCGTTTACGATTTTATTATAATGTAGGTATTATAGGTATGTATGTGCCTTTATACTCGTTACGTATCATGACCCCAGTAAACATTAGATAGGCATGTGCACAGGCTTTTAGGTTATTCGTGGTGTTTACTTTTTAATTAACGCCGTGCACCGACGTCGCTTCCACACTGTGAGCACAATACGACGCACCCTATTGTATTCGTCGTAGTATATTTTATTTTAAAAACATTTTAACATGCGCTCCGAATAATATTTTACTTACGTTAATATCTTCATTTAATTTAATTTCAATTATTTTTGGTTGTAAAAATTTTACAAAAATGGGAGCGTATTGTACGATCGACCAATTTGAATTTTGATCTATTTTGAAGTTTCGATCTTTCTTTTGTTCTAATAAATTCTTAGTAGGTATATTTACAATGATTTATTGAATGTTACTCTTTGTAATTTTGCCCATAATATTCAAAATTGGTATTAGTACAAGATTAACGTAAGTCATGCCACCGGAAAGTGTTGTGTAAATGTCGATATTTTACACATCGATGACAATAATTTAATACACTTAATCTTGTTAAAGTTTATATAAACTATTTTCAATATAAATGGTAAATTAACTTAAAAAAAAACATATCTTTTGAATTATGTAATGTAATTTCTAAATATATAAAAAAAATCTTTCATAATTTTCACTGACTTGTTAGTTTTTCGTTTGTAACTTTATTACATAACCTACATTATGACTGAAACTCATTAATCTTGATAGAAACATTCCTAAATACACCATAAACTTTTCTGCACTATCATGCTAACCTGCCAAGTTAGCATTTTTTGGTTAGCTCCAGTACTTCTATTAATATTACTGTCAAGTGTCAATTCGTTCAATAGAATAGGTTAAACCTGCATCTACTCTCTGATGCAGGTTTTAAAGGCAGTTTTGAAGGGAAGTGTTCGGGATGCTCAGAGACATCTTGTCGAAAAAGCCTCAGTGCCTTTTCAATATCAATATCAATTTATCAATACATACGTATTGATAAAAAGTACGCTTGGAGCTACTCTGCGTTTATATAAAAAATCTGGTATTCCGTGCTTCGCTAGTAAGCGTATATATTTTATCATATGAATAAATACATGTTATGTACTGTACCTAAATGTCAATATATGTTTAATCAATTTATATCAAACGCCGCAACTTCAGTTAAAATAACGGTTAGGTTAGGTTAGGTTAGTTTTAGGCCGAAAATGAGTTGCACCAGTTAACCAGTTATGATTATTTGTTAACAGGTGCAACTCATTTTAGGCCGAAAATGAGTGCGAATTAATTGAAGTTGCGACGTTTGTTATTGTTAAAGTAAAATGGTGCAACCCAGCCTGAGTCAATCTAAGTATTGTGTATCAATCGCTCTCCTTTTCCCTCAGCTTCATTTATTTATTAAATCTTGAGAAGTATTCAAATGCTTACGTTTCTCTGTTATAGGTTATCGATATCGACAACTCATTTACAATTGGCCGAACAACAATGGCGTCATTGCATAGCATAAACGAAGCAGGGGTCACCGGTCGGCGGTCACCCGGCTGCCCGCCATGTTAGATCCGTATCTTTGGCGCCATAACTCCCAGCCATTCGCCGATTTGCACAGATTGCGTTTGAATTGCTCTTGCTATTTAGTTAATTAATACCGACACGCGACTATTAGAAATTCCTTAGGAATTTTGTTGCTTATGCATGAAATATTAAAGTTGACATTGTAATGTTTACCGTGTTAATAATATGATTTAAGATCACATTCTTAATTATAATTTTGTTCAATAAAACATTAATTAAATTGGATACTTAGGGCTCAGCTAGATATCAAATTTATTATAACAGGATTTGATCGAACAATTTTTAGATTAATAAAAGAAGAACAATCTTTCGCCAAATTCAGACTTAGCTTATGAGAAATCAGGCATTACGAAGTATTGTTTGCACTGGACAGAAAGAAAATTATTTAGTTAATTAAGTAAGACATCTGTATTACACTTAGCACACCAAGTACCTAAGTTTTTATATTTTAAAAACTACAAAGTGTCACTCTTTTTAAAAGATACTATATAACTATAATTTCTACATAAGAGTTTGTTTTTTAGATATTATTGGGGTGTACGTACATAACACACTTTAATACAACATACCTAACGTGTAGTATTAAATATATATTAGTAAACAGTATAGAGTACATTTCTGCTCACCTTAAATGTAATATTCTGAACTATGAATGATGAATATCAGAACATGTAGACTTTTTTATAAATAAGTTTTCTAATTAATATCTAATTTGACTCCATTGAATTCAGTTTAAGAAAAGTCTAGTTATTTCCACCTAGATACCTAATTACGTGAATGCCATTTTAATCTTTAAATTATTTTTACCTCGTATTAAATGTCACCGCCTACGTTACCCCAATCGTACAATTTTAAAAAATAGTTAAAATCCTTTTAGATTTTTTTTCAATCCATTTGAATCGTAATACTTAGCTAAATAGTTTTCCACAAATTAGAGGGTTTTTTCCCTTTCAAAATCTTATTATTTTTTATTTCGTCCTTAGAAAATAACGCAATTGAAAGTATCCAAATTTACTACTACAAAGCTACTAATGAAGAAGGATCTTACGAATTGTATGCTAGTTATGCGAGTGTAAGGAAGCGTTTTCAACCACGAAAGAAGACTCAAATGATTTTTCCACACAACTTCTCGCCCTTGAATGTCAACGTGTCATGGCTGACAAGCCTTCGCTTTTATCTAGTCTGACCTATTGTTTTATCCACCTTCGTCGGCCGACACCGAGAGACCGGTACATCACTTCCATGTAAGTGCCAACCTTTGAGGCCTCTTTTCTTTTAGTTTTTTACAGACTTTCTTTGTTTTTTGTTCACTCTAAGTAATCCACTAAGCTCCCTGGATTAACACTATCTATTATAACTTTAGGTTGATCAAAATTATATTCATAATACAATGTTATGGTGTGTTTAGTCGGTAAATGTAAAGAAAAAATGGTACAGGTGGAAAAATTGAAAAATTAGGTACAGCATTTATCAAAAAAGTTTTAGATAAACTCATGTTAATTTATTCTATTTTAAGTTTTTACACAAAAATGTTACTCAGCAAACTTTTAATTAAACTTGAGACTCTCCAAAAAGCTGTCTCATATATTATTACTCGTTTTTACTTAAATAATAGCTGATTTATTACCATTCTTTAGAAGTTAATCCACTTTGAATAACTTGAGCGCCTGCTATTTTCGTGAAGCAAAGTTTTGTTAGAACTGTAGTTAGTAACAACTTATTTTAAGGTACATCTAAGTCCTATTACCCAAGAAGTCATTATTCCTTAGTTTTCTGTTGAATTAATCATACATAATTAATGTAGCACTTTCAATTATTATTTATAGAAAGGACATTAAGTAATTTGGTGTTTATTTTTGAACCTAACATTTTTTCAGGATAAAAATTATGCTAAATGTTAATGTGCCAAATTTCATCTAAATCAGGTAAGCTGTTTTTGCGTGAAAGAGTAACAAATATCCATCCTCACACACTTTTGCATTTGTTACATTAGTAGGATTTATATTAGTTACTATATTAGTTACTAAGTGGTTGTGACTATATGGACCTCTTTCACAATCTGTCAAGTAGGCTCAGGTCAGGTGACTTTAACCGTCATTTAAAGTCACCTGACACCGGGAATAATTTAGCTGATATACCTTTGTTTGTACTGTATATTAACTACCAAACATTAAAAAGAAAATAATAATAAAAAAAATAATAATAAAAGAAATCGCCTATCGAAGGATGCACTAAACTGAGTGCATAATTTAAAAAAAACATAAAAATATTTGTAAAAGTAACTAATAATAATAATAATAATTATATATTATATTAAGGGCCTTTTTCACCAAATACAAGTAAAGTGTTGACTTTACTTGTATTTGGTGAAAGAGGCCCTTAATATAATGTCATAGACGCTGAGACTAAAAATAAGTCATTCAGAGGAATTCAAAATATTTCACCAAGCAAAGCCAATGCGAGTACGTAAGCAATAAAATAAAACTAGTCATTTTGGGGGTAACAGTAGTAAGTGTGGTCCCTAACCTCGGGTCACGTGCACCCAAGGAATCTTCTCATTAGGCCGCATACCTTCCAGGTACGCAGGCAATATGATGCCTTTAAAATTTAAATGAAAATATTTGAGCAGATTTATGATCATGTTCATTAAAAGGGAGCTGCATTTCACGCGAACGCGCTTGAATCGTCAAGGGGCTCGCATTAAAAAAAATGCTTCAACATTTCTTTTAAACTACTGTGCAAAATATTCTATATTTTATGTTGATTGTAGTTGTAGAATAATAAGTATAGTCGATATGTAATTTTAGATAAACATAATTATGATCTTGATTATCTCCATTTGATTAGTGGTGCCCTTATGCAGGGTGTAAGAAATGTTCCGTTTCCGCAAGCCAAAGGGTTCGCATGCGATAATCGATTTCAGTGGTTGAAAGGCCTTACATGTGGGGCGTAGGAAATTAGCATTTGCCCTAGCGCAATGTCAATTTAGTGTAGAAATACTCATGAACTAAGTTTTGTGAGTTCTTGCAGCCCGGATAATGTAATTTTGACAGATTATCGACCTTGTATCGATCTTGTATGTAAAGATACTTTCATTAATCCACGCATCTGTAAATATCACGACTTATCGACCAATGAAAATTAGCCTCATGGGTACCCGTTATTTTTTATTATTTAAACACCACTTTAACTGATTTTCCCAACTAAAGTTGTAATGAAGTTGTCTCAACAGCAAATTTCTGTGAAAAGTAATATATTTGAAAACAATATGGAGCCTAAATGTCAAAAGTTTGGTAAGATAACGTTTACCATGTTGATATCACAGAACTGAACTGTAACAAAGAAAGTGACAACTCTAACATGGCTCTGCATTGTTGATGGAAATAAATGTCAATCATTCCATTCAACCTGAGGTGTTTCATATCTTACGAGAAGTATTGTTGATATAATGTAACATACCAGCATTTTATGTGACAATGTCCTTTTGAAATTAGAGACATGGTAAGTAGGTCTGAGGAAATTAGATCAAAGCCGAGTTTTGTTAGGGTTTAGTAATATTCGTGACCAGCTTTAAGCCAAAACAAGTAAGTAATTTAGGACAAAGGAGATTAAGATCACAGAAATTAGGTCAAAGGAAGGTTTGTGTCTGTATCGACAAGTATATTATATCCAATTCCGTATAATATTTCGGATTTTGTAAAATTCGAAAAATTTTATCATCTATGAGCGTCGAACAATTTTCGAATTTTATCCCCGTCTAAAAAATCCGAAATATTTACAGGAAATTACAAACATTAAGAAAAACTTTTATTACCTAATTCTCCAAAATGTAAGTTAAAAAAAACAATGGTCTGATTTTGAACAATGTCCTTTGAATGTGACACCTCTAATGGGGCTAAACCGTATAAGCATACAAGTTGTCCTAGATGTCAACGTCATTAAGGACATAAATTAAATTTACAAAACAATGGACGTGAAGTGACAGAAAGTGTGTGACGCATATTATATAGATTAATTACAACTGCTTCATACAAGGGAATGGGGTAACAAGCCAATGACATTTACTTGCCCACATTATGATTTATGTGGCAGTAAAAAGCTTTTGTCTGAGTTGCGAAGACGGACAGAGAAATGGGTGACCGAAGAAAATTTCGCAATGCTTACGATACGTAACAAATGGATTGTTATGTCAAATAATATTATTTATTTTTAGTCATTTTTTGCATTCTTTACAAATAAATTTTTAGAATACTCATTTCTTTAAGGTCCTCTTTCACCAACTACAAGTAAAGTAAAGTAAGGTAAGTAAACCTTTTAAGTAAACCTGACTATTACTTAAAAGAATATACCCAATTTCCTCTTTCTTATTGAAATGTATTCATCAAATAACATTAAATTTTGTTTTATTTATCTGCAAGTAAATTTATTCCTGCTTATCTACATTTAGGTAACTCCTCGCTACCTTTGAGCCTGTCAATATTTACTTAACAAATAATGCCGTCATGTCAAAGTGTATAAAACGTACAATTTCATTGTCTACTGTACACATTTCAACGTATTTCCATGACGCAAAACTTGAAGTGTTATGTAAATAGAAATGTACACTGTCGTAAGGTGGCTTTAACAGTCATCTGACCCACTTTCCGCTATAAAGACGGGTAAGGAATTGCTAATAAAGATTTGATAGTGAGGGAGAAAAGGCTCGAGAATATAAAAGCATGAAAAGGACACGACGCAACAAGTGCCGACAAAGACACCGCCTTCATTAGATGGCCCTTTTCCCAATGAATTTCACAGACAGTATGTCAATGTAGTGCATTTTAAAATATTTAAAAAAATACTGTAGCTTCATTTATAGTAAGTATACCATGATATTTATCAATTTTTTTTATAAAAACTTGAATAAAAATAGTAAATAAAAGCACCTTTGTGTGTCGATGAGCGATGTTATAGAAATCCCTAATCTCCGATGTCCAATCTGCAACCCATAATTTCTATAATATAAATTACGGTTAGTTTATTAATTAAAACTCAACCTTACTTCTTTATTTTAAAAAATACTTTATTATACTTATCTCGAATAATATTACTTGATACAGAAAATAATTATCTTGATACAGACAAGGCAGATAAAGTTGTTCGATTATTATAGACAGACGATCAGTAACCAATAATTTTAACACAGAGATATCCGATCCTTCTATAGGTATAAAAATATTTATATATATGAAATAGCTATACTATACGCATATTTATGTATTTTTCATTGAAAAGATTTTCATAAAGAAATGCTGCATATTTCAAGACAGGTGAAGCCCGGGGTATAGCAAGTCTTACAAGAGATTGGTACCTATAAAAGGGTAGAAGAAAACAGATATATGGTATAAAAAAGTATAGCTGAAATAATACCGGATGACAAATAGTTACTAGCCAAAAAAACTATGATATACCTATATGCTTTGAAAACTAATATCTAAAAGTAAGGTAGGTAATCTATCGGGAGCCTCGAGGTTACTACGAAAACATGCTACAGGAAATTTGAAACCACTTCTAATAATGTACCTAATAGCTTTTATCGACTTAGTAAGCGAAACTTGATTCCAACGAAACGGAAAATTATGAAGCAATTTAATTCAATTTTAAAAATACTTATTTCACTCAAATGACTTAACTAAATTGAAATGGCCACAAATGTAATAAAATATGATTTCTTTCAATAATTTCAATGTCAGAAATAAATGTGAAAGTTATGTAAAAATATTTTCTTTGGATTTTTTCCATTGAATACTGTTAGATGTCACTCGGTGTAGAAATAAGTTATATAATACTCGGCTTATATAATACTAGGCGTTGCACGCGACTTCGTTCGCGTAAATTTATAAAATATAGCCTTGTCTTGTCTTGTTCATTTTCAAGGTTTTTTTATACCGGTCCGTTTTCTGATGTTTCTGAGCCAAGAGATTTTCCTTCTCTGACCTTCCCTTTTCCTGTACTTTACTCATCATGATGGTACGTAACAATTGGTATATATCAAGGAGTATAATAGCACACGACTCAAATATCCAACCTTACGCTGCTTGATGGTTCGCACAAGCTCCTTCTTCCTGCCAAAGAATATTTATTTTTTAAGATTTAGGACCTCTGCGTTACTATGTCGTGCGTGATGCGTGAAATACGAACATTAAACTTTATAACACTTCATGCGATAAATTTTATTACTAAAAATAATAACAAAATATAATAAAGTATAGGTTGACTGTTAGGAAAATAAATTTGTAACCGACCAACCAGGTGGACAGCGTGGTTTGTCGGTTAGGAATAGACGTTGTTAAATACTAGTAGAAATGGCACAATATGATTTTCCTTCTAAACGAAAGCTCTCATTAACAATCATCTATTTACAGTACCAAGTGCTACCATTACATGAAACTCTACGAATAATCAAGTCGGTTTTCAGATTCATATAATCACGTTAATTAAGTTAACGACAAAAGAAGACGGGTAATTAACGGCGTCGTACTTGTAAGTCGAAATCGTGTACGTTTCAGCATAAAAGCAGCTCAAGAGTGAATAGGCTACGCTGCCTATTAAGACAGTAATAAATTTCAAGTTTAGTACTCACAGATCTCATTTAAAGATCTCGTTTTGAAATTTACTTTACACCTACACGCGTCTCAAATTAGTGAATGTATTTTTTAAACCAATTGGATTATATCCCAAATCCCAATGAGCAAAAACAGAGATTTAGAAAAAATATTAAATGAGATGTGAATCAAGGTGGAAGAAGAATAAATAGTACGTACTCTCGTCCATATAAAAAGGGAAAATGTTTTTCCACTTCTAAATATTTTTCAATCTCCATGATTTTTTGTATGTTATTGACACAATGAAAGACTAGCTTTATAGGTTTTCATTTTTCAAAATCATTAGCTTATATTTTGAACTATACTTAAATATGTTGAAATAAAAAATGGAGTTATTGTGCATACTACGTGTGACAAAATTTCTTAAAACCTGTTTTTCTTTACATGAATATGCCGCTAATAAGCGAACGATATATATAAAAGAAAAATTGAATGGTTACATACCTACATAAATATCAAAACTTTTCATTTAGTACGAGAGTTGCTTGAGAAGTATTTGCGGACTAGATAGTCAAAGTAATTGATGCCCTCGGTGAGCGTAACGGATATTGTTTTCGCCCACGCGATTTCAAAATACTTGGGAAACCTTGTCTTGTATGTAGTGCGGAAATTAAGAAAGAGTATATTTTAGTTACGAACGAAATATATATTGTATGTAATTATATATGTATATTATAAGCATTACCAGCAGGGCACACTGAGTTTCGGAGTCACAATATAAGCAACCCGTATGGCGGCTGTAACCACATAATTTTTGTTATAATACCTATACCTATATGTAATACTAGTGATACAAACAGCTTCAAACGGAGTTTTTAAATTTGGGGATTTAGGGGCTAGGGTAACGCATGCTGTCTTCTGTAAGAGAATGGTTACTGCCACAAGACGCAAGACTACCCAAATGACTACGAAACACAGTGTGCCATCCACTACTCAAACTAATACTTTTATAGACTAACTTCTATTAAGTGTTAACTTATTACTTAAGAGACTAATTTTTAAACTTGATAATAGCTTTGAGTCTCAAGACTCAAAACTATTATTGATAGCCAGTCAAGACAAACGATTTTATTTAATATTTACCTCAGAATTATTTAGTTATAAAACAATAGTTTCAAAATAAAAAGAAATAACTCAGCAAAGATGACGCCTCAGCAGTGAGGCACTAAAACTTAGATTTCTCTTTTTGTAATGTCAAACGCAGTGTGACCGGGCGTTGCGAGTTTGTTGGAAAATGAGTAGGGCGGGCGGGCGGCTAAGTGAGGGCGCGGGGTATTCGGCAGTTTGCCGCCCGACGCCGGCCGGCACGCACACACGGCCGACCCGACCACCGCGGTAACAACCCGCTCGCAACTTAGCGACCGGCGAACGATGGATCGCTGCCCGCTACCGGAAAAGCGCGAATATCTAATTAGTGAGTGCGTATAACATTTGACGTGTTCAGAGGTAACTAGTCCCTCTTTTTTTAATTTATTTAATTAACAAGGGTAGGTGCAGTGTAACTTAATAGAAAATTCAATTAGCGTCTACCTTTTAATTAATATTAATTTATTGAGTTACGTACAGAGATTGTTTTCAGTTATTTGAAATTTTAATATTAGTATAAATATAAATGAAGCGAATTTTAATATATTATGTAATGTAATTTTTATTTAGTAGGTACTTGATTTTTTCTAATGCTTAGTCTGCGTGAAAGATTTCAAATAGCCTGTGTCCTCTCTTGGGCCTTAAGCTATCTCTATTTCAAACTCCATCAATCGGTGAAAATGTAACACAGTTTTGCGTTTATTATATTATTATCGAGTTTTAGATTATAAAAATAATTACATTTCAAATGTTAAAAAATATTTTTTTTTAATTTTAAACACTTAACAAATTTTGCAGTGTCGGCAGCCCAATTGTTTTTGCTTGTGCCACTAGGCGACGGTAGCCACCTACCATCAAGTGGATCGTCAGTCCACCTGCCACACTTAATAATATACGTATGAAAAATGTTTTAAATTAATAGGGGAGACATTTTACTTGTAAGTTTCTTAAAGGGTTACCATATTTAGAATATTGAATTTTGATTTTCACTAACCATTTCCCTACTAACACTTACATACAAACTTTGTATAGTTAGACTCGTACCTATTATTGGCCATTATGTACATACGCGAATTATGTCATAATTGGGCCGACTCAAAGCCGTGTAGGCAATCAGCAATCTAACACAGAAATCGCGACCATTCATCTATAGATCATGAATATAAGATGTGGATTAATTGAATACTCGGTTTGTTATTAAGACCCCATTATCTTGAAGACTATTGTGAACCAATAGTTGTAAACTATAGAAATTTAATTTAACCTATGAATACATTGAATTGAACCTAGAATACCCTTAGTCTCATAAATATTCTTGTAATATGTTAGTCTATAACGACTCGCTCCCCGGCTTCGTACGGTTGCAATTTTTTTCTGGAAATCTATATCTAAACTAATATTATAAAGATTTTTGTATGTTTGTAATGAATACTCTTAAAATCTACTGGAGCGATTTTAAAAATTATTTCACCTATAGAAAGGGTCTTATTCTATAGCTCGGGGACTTTATTTTATAATATGTAAGGATGTGCCGAGGATGTTCAGTGTAATTTGTTAAAAAAAAATACATCATAAATACAATCGTTCTTAAATACAAAGGCAAGTCTTTCATAAGAAATTTAGTATGATGTTAATAATGAAGTAAGTAAATAAATACACAAAATTCAGTTTAAATTGATTCCTATAATACGTTCAAGTAGTTCAAGGAACCAATATATTGTTTTACCTTCTATTGGCAAACAACAAATTTTGTATAGTACTTATTATAAATTTGAAAGAACCCCCCACGAAATTCGAATTTTAAATTTTCGCATGACTAACTAATCTTCGCGAACCGATCGAGTATTTTAATAAACGTCCGTTATTAAAGATTCTCGGATAAAAGATACGCTCAAAGGCGTGTCTTCGCGACACCTTCGATTATTAAGGGGGTACCGAGCTTCTTCCGCGTTTTGATTTTAGGTAGTGTATGTGTGCGTGAGGCACAACGCAGGAGCGGGAGAGCGGTGCGCCGAGTGGCTAGAGTCGTGCGCCAATCGCCTACTAATATTTACAAAATAAAACAATAGAAACGGTCTCAAAAACTTTTATTAAATTAAAAATATTATACGGTTGGAAACTTCACAGATTTCACACATTTATTTTTTATAACTTACTGTGCATAGGTGGGTAGGTTGGTATATGTTTTACGAGCGTAATTGAATAAAAACTTTTATCGATAAACACGACTCGTAAGATCATGTATTAACTTATATATTTATAAATTATATGTGTACATATAATATCGACATATATACATATTATAATAAATTAATTCGTTTAAAAATCGGCGATTTAAAAATATTTTAATTTATTAAAGTAAGTAGTTTATATAAAGTAAGTAAATTTCTTAAACTCGTCAAATAAGTAGGTAATTAAACTTAAAATTAATTAATTGATTTGAAATGTATAGATGTATGTCTCTAATAGTAATCCAGTAACTTTAGACGAATAATGGGCATGACTTCGGAAAAACTCCAAGCAAGCTGAAAATTTGTATACATAAACTTAATATCACCGTTTTTCTAGAGAATTTTCCATTCTTTCTTTTTTATAAGTATACCTCATAGCGGTAAGATCGAAAGGAACGAAGATATAGGCAAAATCTGAAAAAAAGGTAACACCTGTGGCGTTGCTTGTGTTATAGGCGACAATAGTTACTTACCATCAAGTGGACTGTCAGCCTGTCCGTAGAGATCTCCTTATTTTCATATAATCATCCTATTAGATTGTTAGAATCAGTTTTTTCTAAACAGTAATAATAAATACCTATACTGGGCACCAAAGAAAGCGGGCCGGTTATAAAAACAAAATATTGAGCACCATAAAGTCTTATGTAACAGAAATATGTTTTTTTCTTGTCATTCACTTTTTTTTACTTTTGAACTGGGGACAGCCAACGAAATATCTCTGCGTATAGTATATCTCTGCGAGCTGGGGACAGCCTTGAGCTTTTAGTAGCCAGCAAGTAGGTAGGCAAGTATGAGTATACTTATGAAGCAACAGGAGTATTCTCTTTGTCTTCAAAATTCGCGGCCAGTATTCATCTTGCTCTAGAAAGATAAATTTATTTTGTATTACAATTAATTTTTTGTTGTATTGATTTTTTTATAATAAACATTGTGGCGACCTCCTTCATCAAACAAATAAGAAACGCAAAAACAGAGACAGAGTATACACATCTGTCATTCTGCTGCAGAAATCTTGTATGTAAAGCAGACAAGAAAATAGTCCATTGAAATATTAAATTTTTTTGGCTTTAGAGTGCGTTTGTCAGAGGATGCAATTTTATTTTTTAGATATGAAGGGGGGGTTATTGTAAAGTTAAATCCGAGGTTTTGGGGTTGCAACCCTTGCCCCCACAACCTCGACCGCCATCTTGGAAAAAGGGGTTAAATGGTTTTTACGGTTTATCTGCTAAGCTATGTCTTACAAAAAAAAATATAACATTTTTTGTTGCAAATAAAATTATCTACAACTTTTGTTTAGTAACTTTTAGTTGTAGAACTGTAAATAAAAATGTTATAAGCGAAAATCCATAAAAGTTTGAGTTTCTATATGTCGATATAACTTTTTTTCTAATCATTTTACAAAAAAATGATATCAAACCATTTTTATAGATGGTGTTTTAAGGATCAATGATTTGCCATAATTTTTAATCATCGTTATTTTTTTAAGATAATCTTTTTAATTATTGATAATGCAATATTGTTATTCTACCTCAGACTCTACCTCGTAGAACGTGGGGAAAAGAGTCAATAATTAAGTAATAACAATATTGCATTATCAATAATTAAAAAGATTACCATAAAAAAAATAACAATGATTAAAAATTATGGCAAATCATTAATACTTATGGGTGAATATACAAAAATTGGGTAACTCAATGTCATCAGCCAATAGATACGAAGTATTATTATATGTTATTGTTATTACATTTTATTTTAAAATAATTAAAAGTCCCTTATTTGGTCACCCAATTTCAGCTCTTTATTTTAAATACAAGTTAGTAAAAAAACACAATAAATGTTTAAAAAGTCAGTCCTTTGGCATGTCACAATCCCGAAAACCAGCAGTCAAGTGACTGTCTGTTAAACATTATCATCGATTTAAGAAAACTTATTAATTCACTACAATCTGTGAAGTACATAGTAATGTATACTACAACTTTCATAATGTAATATTCTCCACTTTATTTTTAAAAAAATAAGAAACTTTGTGTTTAGTTTTTTTCGTCAGTCCGTTGTGTGTTGTTTAAACTTGAAATTCTCGCCAAATATCACCAACTCAAGGTGAAATCCCTGTTAGAATTTTAAAGTTAGTAATGAAGTTAGCTGCGGACCGCACCATTTTATGGCTGTTATTGCTGTACCAGTGCTAGAGTTGTGTTTACCTTGTAATACACGTGCTGATCCAGTCAAAATATCAGTCTCTTGGTGAGTCGTTATTTTCTTGTTAACCTGAGGTTTATTTTGATTTATACATAGTTAACTATGTTTTGTCAAATTGTAGCTTGTTGATACTCGAAATTACCAAAAGAAACATTAGTTCTAATTATAACATCAAATTTATGTATTTTTGTCAGTCCGTTGGCGTCAGTCCGTTGTCAGTTATACTGATGTTTTATTTGTTTTAGAGCACTTTTATGTTAATTGCTACCGTGTATAAGCATTTCTATTTCATATTTCAGTTTAAAACATCATGCGGCATGCTAAAAAAATTGACCAGGATTATATTAAAAAAAAGAGCCGAAAAGTGACTGGCCCGATTTGGAACAATATATTCATTAGATCAGCTATCCTAAACACCCGAATTTGTAGAAATTTGATTCAATAACTACAGTAAACAAAATATGGTCAAAAGTTACCCAACTTTTGTAGAATCACCCTTATGTATAGTTAATAATAGTTATGAATACTGAAGAATAGTATTCGTTTCGCAGCGCTGTAAAACTTAACTTATGAATAAATTTAAAAATGTTTATGATGAAAATTGTTCCTTAAAACACCATCCATAAAAATGGTCTGATATAATTTTTTTGTAAAATGATTAGAAAAAATGTTATATCGACAAATAGAAACTCAAATTTTTATAGATTTTCGCTTATAACTTTTTTATTTACGGTTTTACGACTAAAAGTTACTAAACAAAAGTTGTAGATAATTTTATTTGCAACAAAAAATTTTGAACAATTTTTTTTGTGAGACCTATAGCTTGGCAGATAAACCGTAAAAACCATTTAACCCCTTTTTCCAAGATGGCGGTCGAGGTTGTGGGGGCAAGGGTTGCAACCCCAAAACCTCGGATTTAACTTTACAATAACCCCCCCTTCATATCTAAAAAATAAAATTGCATCCTCTGACAAACGCACTCTAAAGCCAAAAAAATTTAATATTTCAATGGACTAAAAGTGCTTTATCAGTTTCGATTAGAAATTCCATTCATTTCAAAATTCGCTGGCTTAGATTTGAAAAAAGTATTGATTACTGATTGACATAATTTGTCATCGCTAATAAAGATAGCAATAGAAATTGTCACTTTGAATTTTCAAAGGAAAACAGACCTTATCATTCTACAACATACAAAGAATGTTCAATCCATAGATGAATGATTGGTCTCGCTGCGCTCGACTAGATATCGCCGTCGTACTTAAACTTAATACTTAATAAAATGCGACATAATTATTCGATATATATCCTATCTATATTCAGTAGTAAAATTCGGCCAATTCTAATTTCTTCCACCGATTTTTCGAAACTTAGCATCCCTTTTATGAGCAGATGCCATGGGGCTTACTAAAACTAATACCATAGATGAATGATTGGTCTCGCCGAGCTCGACTAGATACCGCCGTCGTACTTGTAAAATGCTGTATAAAATAGTATGTACGCCGAATTCGGCGTACCCGAGCCAGTCACACTGTAAACTGTCTGTGACGTGTACGTGCCGAATGTTTTATAAAATTTTAGACATAATAAAATACCAGTTTGCGTAGTAAAACTATGTAAAAATATAATAAAACTTTGTAAAAAGTGATAAAAAGTGACTATTTTTTACACCCACTACAATAAAATGTTGCCACATTTTCGGAGCTATTGTTTTTGTATAGCGCTCTGTCTAGTCGAGCGCAGCGAGACCAATCAATTATCTTTGGTTCAATCTTAGGATGATAACGCACTTTATTTGTCGAGTTTACATACTGCACGTGTAATTATTATATTTTTTTAGCAATTGTAAATCTTCTCTGTAAATATATCGTGTAAATAGAAATATGTGGAGTTATTACTACTCGCCCTACAACATAATAATATTTATTTTATTTATATAAGCCTAACAGCATATAATAATTCACTAATTCATAAAATAAATATATATATATATGAATTTAATTGTAAAATGTATGTAAAATATATAATGTAAAATTAAATGTAAAAATTTAAAAATAAATATAAAATTTATATAAAATATATTATAATTTATATGTACAAAAAGAATTAAAAAATAATAACAATATACCTACATACATATACATTATGTAATATGTAATATACATATACTATACATTTTAGTATTAATTTAAATTTCATAGAAGAAAAAATAATAGTTATTGTATAGGTACGAGTTTTACTTACTTTATTTCTTCTTGCAAGCGTTTACCATTGTTTTTTTGCCAACCCCTTCTTTTCTTTGATTTGTTTACTTTATTCCCCATAGTAAATTAACACTTACGAAGCGCTTACGTTTTAAAAATATGCGTTAGCACAAGCGACACAACCTCCCCGTCCGACGGCCGAAGCAATACTAAAGCGGATAGGGGGGAAGCTTGGCGGCTCTAGCTAATATAGGCCGAATGCACGGGAATTTAGGTATTTCCTTCGTATTAAAAAACAAATATACATTTTGAAAATGTGAAGAGTGTACGTTATAGAAAACATGTTGTTTTGTTATTATTCACAAACTGATAACCTTACGTGAAGTATTTATGCCGTACTAACGGTTTATTTATTTTTTTAGAGGTAACTTTGGATTTTTTTTCTATCGAGAAAATTATAAGTAATCGTGTTTCTAAAGAGTGTGATTTATAGAATGTATCCTTAAATATCTTACATACTAATTGCATAATTAAAACTTTAGTAATAACGATACAGCAAGGGATCAAATAAACGCAATTATTTCACATTTTCACGACTCAGGCTTAAGAAATACAAAGTAATTTGTTTCTTCTATTTACAAAAACATTACAGAATAAGTTTGTAAGTTTGAAGTTTAAATTCATAGTTAAGACTTAAAATGTCAATAAATAATGTCAAAGATTCTTATTTTATATTTAAAAATCGAGTCTCAAAAAACCTAAAGAATGGTTAGACCGATTTTAATTCGGTTGCCACTTATGGAAAGAAGGATAAACGGGGATGGTTTGTATAATATATCAAACTTGCACCCCGGGCGAAGCTGGGAGCGGATCACTAGTATTCAAATAAATTTATTAAATATTTGAAAATTTCAACTACGTGTGCTAGTGTAAGGTAAAAAATATAGGTATTCAGATAAGCGTATCTCCGTAATCAAGGCGCTCGGTCATTGTTGTTGTAAATTGTTGAAATTACATTTCCATTGTTGAAAGATACAAAAATGTACAGTGACATACAAATTTCACATTTTAATTCGCATGATTTTTGTCTGCAAAAAACAGTCCACATTTCGTTTAAAAAACCTAACCGCATTTAGTAACTGTTACATAAATAAATAAATAATCACTATACAATTACTTCAATTGCTTATTCTCAAATTAAGCACTAGATACATTAGGCTTTTATCGTGGAAACAACACTAATGACGAAACTTAGGGCACCTAGGCATCTTGACGAGCAGGCCTGTCGGCAGTTTTACGCGTGATTGAGTTATATTAACATTGTCACTATGTTGTACATTTTTCATATAATAAAAAAAAAATTGATGATGGATTGAACCTATTAAAACATGTGAACATATTTGTCATAAAAAAAAACATTAATAAACGCCTCATTGTTTGTGTATGTACGACGTACGTACACCCTATAAATGTGGCTCGATACCCAACAAAATTGGTATAGTGAGTGCCTATGTGATAGAAAAGTTTCGCATCAGCCCTGTATAGAGACGTCGCAGGCCAGTACCGACGTAATTTACAACACCCTTTAAAAGCCTGCAAAGTGTTCACAGCCTTATTTTGTGTGAGTACGTTCACGAAGTAATAACGTATAGGTCACGAACACTCAGTGAAAAAAAAATTAAAAGAGGTACGTACTGTAATTTTGTATTTCTGTTATCAGTAGGTACATAGGTTTTGTTAAAATACTATTTTATTGGTTCTTAAATAACTATATGTGTTGAATTATACAGACCATCTTAGATCTTTGGTTCTGGAAAGATTCGTGATGCATTAACAGATTTTCTTTTAACGAGATTATTTTCGTTTTCCTTTTTGAACCTGTGTCTAAAATGTCTATTTTAATTTATTCTAAAATGTTGTTCTCAAAATATATAATATATTTTTATAGCTCTTCGACATTTTCACCAAAATTATTCTAAAGTATCATTAGAATTAGATTCATGAAAATGAAATAAGATCACATTTCAATTAAAAGCCTAAAACGTTTATTTTCAAAAAAAAAATTCCCAAAAAGATTTACTTTTTAAATCAACAAAGAAAACAAACTAGAGAAAGCGTATCGTAACTAATTACTAATTCTAATGAGAGACGTCTCGGCAAAGATTCCAAAGCGCACTACGACAGACCAACTCGTAGCAAGTTGGTTTGAGCTGTTTATTTTCTTGCTAAGTTGCTTGTGAAACACAATATACACGAAGACAACATTAGGTCTTGTTAAAACATATATAACTAAACTGATACAACACAGCTCAGTCTATCTAAATGTTATATAGCTGAAATTTTCATCAAAATAAATTGCTGTTTTCATATAAACATTATATAATATATGTGTTTGTGTAATCTGTGAGTAAATTATGCTAAAACCTTGCTTGTATATATAATTATGGTACCTTTATTCTAACAAGTTGACCGTCAGCCTAGCTTGCGCTTTCTAGGGTACAAACGCATAACCAACTTAGTGACAAAATAACAATATATTATTATGTATTTTATTTATCTTTGGTTCTTGAGTTTTGTTTGGCGCCCATAACTCAATTTCTAATAATAAAATGAACACAACCTTATTCACAATAATAATATCGATAACCTGCTAGCAAAAATAAAACTAATTCTAAAAAACAAGTCTCTACGTCAACATTTCTAAAATTTTGGAGCTAGCGCACCGACTGTATTTATTTATTGGATTAACTATTATATTCTTATGAAGTAAACATCCGTGCGAAGCTGGGGTAGTTTCGTTAGTTTAAAATAAATCATGACTCAGTACCGTAAGGAACTTTTGTGGTGTAACAAAACAATTTAATCCTAAATTATGAAGATCTTTACTCAACCTACGCATAAAAGTAAAGGTCAAAATAAATCATCCTGATATTAAGGTAAAGCTTCCTATTTCTAAGGTAAATATTAACATTAAAACAATTTGATACAACATTATATATATGTATGTATTCCTAGTTTACTAACAAGTTCAATTAGTGTGAAATTTGGTATACTGTTATTTGGGCGGTATTCCATGACATGGTACGCTTCAGCATCAAGTAGTTTGCGGGATACCCAACTCCTCAGCACCTTACAGTAGATATGAACACACGATACAGGCTTGCATGCCTAGTGTGTGTTTTCATAGGAAATAAACTAAATATAGGTATATGTTCTTGTAATTAAATAAATAAAATAAATAAAAAATATAATCGCTATAAATTGCAAGATTAATTAAGAAATTATTCTCTAAAAAAGGTAAGAACGAGGAAGTTCCATAATACACTAACGGTTTTTCTTATCCCATTTATTTAAGATTAGAACACTCTGTTAGAACATGGAACCTCAATTGAGAAAAACACGTAAAAATTGACACAAAAGAAACATCTAGATGATATAATAAAATGGATTTCTAAAAGCTTTTTGTTCTTGCCGTAAAATATGGGTCGAGTAAATGATACGACACTTCAATATCGGGTGAACAAGAAATGCTAATGTCGAGTCCTATTTGGAAAACACTAGACGATTTCTCTATTTAGTAGCTATTATGTCTATTAATGTCTTTGGCACGATCACTACTGAAGCAGTGATAGACAAGTGGGTCGAATCTCCGGCTTCCGAATCAATAGACACTGGTTCAATCACGGTAGATCCTGCACGTCTACTGGGTTTTTTATATTTTTTATTTAATATGCATATTACAACTATCATGATCAAGTTCCCTAAGAATTATGTTAATATTCGGTGCAGAACGTTTCGAGTTTTTAAAGGTCACACAAACCAACTTAACATTTTTATATATAAAAAAATTATTAACTCATTTTTTGTTTCGCTTCCCTTGTTTCTTAATTTCTAAAAAAGATCCTAATTTTTGCATGTTTTTTAAATTACTTCTAATAACGTTGCTACACGATAAACACGTATAGGCAGTTCTACTGTCTGATAGCATAATATTACACTCTACACTAAGATTCCTCAAATAAGGAAACTCAATCGTCGTCAAAACTCTCACTGTTGCCTCTTCAGACGAAACGTATTAAAACTCCGTCCAGAACACGTGCCACATATTAAATAAACCTACATTTTGAACAAATAAATTGAGCTTAGTAAAGCGTACTTAATTAAATAAGATTCTATTCTACTGTTTACCCATCTAGCCAATTTTCGCAACCTACGCAATCATCTGAAAAAGATAAAAAATTATGTTCATGAGAAAAACTATCATTTCTCGCCCTATGTAAAGGAAATTGATCAATATCATTTGTTTGCTGCTGCGCTCATTCTATCAATTTAATACACACAAGCTGGCTAGCGACTTCGTCCGCGTTGAAAAATTAAAAATAGGTGTTAGAAAATATATGACAAATTATATAGTTATTTTAAGAAATTTTGGAAGTACCGAAAAAAACCTTATATATAAATTCATGGGATAATTTGAGTTCATTTATAAATTTATCGCTAATATTTTCTCAATCATAACAGCTCTTCTTTGAACGCGATTGTTTTAAAAAGGCAAAAGTTATAAATACTTCCTTACATACGGTTCGATGTATAATAAAAAAATAGATTTTTTTGTCGAAAGAAATCTTCAAATAAACGATATTACTTTTATGTGGCTTAAAGTATATAATATAAAATCAATTGTATAAAATAAACTTAGCAGTTTAATAAAATTCCGAAAAGTATTAGAATCAGTTTGCGGCTTAACGTCCTCAAATAGGTTTAGTCATGTTATCAAAAACCGATCATAAAAAGAAGCGTCCCGCCCTTATAATCTCTGGATAAAGGCTTTTACTACGAGACTATTTCCGTAATAAATACTGACGCGTATTTTGGGGTTGGTTTGGGTATTCATAGGAGTTGCGCTGAGTCAGAGGCGGGTAGGCGGTTTCTATATTGTGATAAATTGCCCATCGACTGTCATCCAATCGGCTTAGTCATTAACTACAATTTGTATAAACTTGCCGCAATCCTAGACACGGATAAAATATAAATATCAAACGGTAACAGTAATGCTGAATAATATTACCAGAACATCGCTGAAACGATCGACATGAAAATCAAAGTGATTTTTTAAGATTTAGTGGAAACTGAATCTACTCATTCGGAGGTTTTTACCTCAAATAAACGAAAAGTATATTTAATGGCATTGGCTTAAGCTTTCACTACTTTTTATTATTTAATTAATAATATCTGTGTAATATTACTTAATTTATTTTTTTTTACTTTTTTTTTTTTATTATTATTATTTTTTTATTTAAGAAAAACAATTATACTACATAAAAAGATAAAACACACATATATATATCTATTAAACATTATTATTATTATTGTAATAAAAAGGTAACAGTGTCATCACTGTTACCTAATACAGTGTAATCTTCCACGAATTAGTAAACTAATATTAAACAGATAAAACCTTATACATATTTATTTATATATAAGGTACACCAAATTACAAAAAGAAGATACAAACAATACCAAATAACTACAAGGTATCAATATTTATTTTTATACTTTTTGTGAGCTGGTTGAATTTAGATCAACACGTTTAAATAAATAATTTATACCTACTTGTGCATAATAATGCGACGTAAAGGTGCACGTTAACTAGCGTTTGGTCTTGCAGTGCTCCGGCTTAAATAGTTTGTTATTATTACCTATTAACATTGTCATTCCTGCTCACTGCTGCTCGCTTCGTTAGTTTGCCATGTGAAATGTCGCAATCTGTGATAATAATTGTAATTTATTTGTTTTCCAGACAATTAGTCCATAGTAATTGCATAATTGGTTAACATAATTAAACAAACTAAACTAAACTTAACTATTACACATTTATATTATATTGTGTTACAGTAATGTTATATTATATTATGTTACATTATACTGTATTGTAATGCATTTATATTTATAAACACACGTATATAAATATACATTAGACTAATGGAAAGGTTGCGTGTACTATATCAAAACGTAAGGGGCCTTCGTACTAAGACAACTGACTTTTACAGCAGTGTTGTATCTTCAGATTATGATATAATACTTATTACCGAATCTTGGCTGTGCGAGGGGATACTTGATTCTGAATTAACGAACAGTAAGTACAATGTGTTCAGGCGGGATCGTGGCTCGCGTAGCGCTGGTGGCGGTCTTTTGCTGCTGTGTAGCGAACGTCTGGCCGCTCGTGCACGACCCGAATGGCAGCGTGACGACCTTGACGTGGAATGTCTGTGGCTCACAATCGATGGACGTTCTCTAGGCACTCGCTGCGAGCTTCATATTGGATTGGCTTATGTGCCGCCTGATAAAAGGTTGGCACAGCGCCTTGACAGGCTTGGCTCGTGGGTCTCTGATGTGGTCGGTTCGAGCGAGGGTGACGACTTTCTGATTGCCGGAGATTTCAACCTGAGTTGTTTGGACTGGCGTGCGGATGAACCAATTTTTCTAAAAAAGGGCAGTCTTGACGTACAGTGCTCGGCTTTCGATCTTGTTAACGCGTTCAATCTTCTGGGTTTTACTCAGCATAATAGGCTTGCTAACGTGGCTGGGAACACATTAGACCTAATTTTTTCCACTTTTGCCTTAAGTGTCACAGCTTGTCTTGATCCCTTGGTTAAGGAGGATCCTGCTCACACAACTTTAAATATTGATGCTACGGATATTTTCGCCGTACCCCTCGCGAGGCCGCCGCGGCTTAAATACCTCTTCCGGAAAGCAAATTACACAGAAATTAATAAAACACTTGGAGCCGTCGATTGGGATCGTACTCTGGACACGAAAACGCTGGACGACGCGGTGGACGCTTTTTATGGCGTCCTGTACGCAGTTATAGACAAATACGTTCCACAAATAACGGTCAATCATTCCACACGTTTTCCCTTGTGGTACAGTCGCGCTCTGATTGCCGTCATCAAGGAGAAGAAAAAGGTCCATACTTTATGGAAAAAATACAAGAACCCCATGGACTACGACACCTTTGCACTCCTCAGATCTCGTCAAAAGCTGTTACAGAAGCGTTGTCGGGCTGCTTTTTTGTCTAGATCTCAGGAACTTATAAAGAAGAATCCAAAATATTTGTGGTCCTACATTGCTGCTAAACGTAAATGTCGTGCCGGGTATCCGAGTACTATGTTTGCCGAAACGCTCAAGCTTCAGAGTGAAGGGGAGATATGCGACGCGTTTAACAACTATTTCCACAACATGTTCTCAAAACCCGCTAAAAGCTACCCATCCGTGAGGTTGAAAAACAATTATGCTGATGGCATGCACACCCTTTCATTCAGTACGGGCGGGGTACTTGCGTCGCTCAGGAAGTTGGACGTTGACAAAGGAGCAGGTTGTGACAGAGTTCCTCCCTTGTTCATATCTCACTGCGCTAAACTACTGGCCGTGCCCTTAACATCAATCTTTAACCGATCCCTGCTGGAAGGTGTTTTTCCTAAGGCTTGGAAGGATGCCTTGGTTGTGCCCATTCATAAGAAAGGTGACAAAACTCAAATTAAAAATTACAGACCAATATCGCTTTTGTCTACTTTCAGTAAGGTTCTGGAGCGTTCTGTTTATGGCTACATTTATCAGATCATTATGCAAGGCGTGCCTCTGGAGCAACACGGATTCGTTAGGGGGAGATCCACCACAACCAATCTCGCTGAGTTCGTTGGTGATGTTCTTCGTGGCATGGCTGAGAGCGGACAAGTGGACGTGATTTATACCGACTTTGAAAAGGCATTTGATCGAGTGGACCATGTTATCTTGCTTCGTAAGCTGAACGAACTAGGCATCCACGGTGACTTGCTAAGATGGGTTGAGTCCTACCTGACTAATCGAAGGCAGGCGGTGGTGCTTGGTGGTCATAGGTCCGACTTCATAGGCGTGCCTTCGGGAGTGCCTCAGGGATCTTTGCTGGGACCCCTCCTGTATATAGCCTTTATTTACGACATAAAGAGCTGCTTCATGCACTCTAAGTTTCTCTTATATGCAGACGATAAAAAGATTTATCGCAACATTGATAATCTCGGAGACGCTCTTGGGTTGCAGGAGGACCTCGACAGACTTCAGGAGTACTACATTGCTAACAGAATTAATGTCAACGTATCAAAGTGTACGCATATCACCTTCACAAGGAAGCATAAGCCCCATGATCACACATATAAAATAGGCAACACATGCATTCCTAGAGATAGCGTGGTAAGGGACCTTGGCATAACACTGGATGCAAAACTCACTTTTAATTTTCACCTAGATAACATTATGAGCAGAGCTTTTAGAAATCTGGGCTTCGTGTTCCGAGTCAGTAAAGATCTGACTGACTTGTCTTGCGTGAGGTTATTATACAATGCCTATGTGCGTAGTGTCCTTGAATTTGGTAGTCCGATTTGGAACCCGCAGTATGTCACGAAAAGTAATCAAATAGAGCGTATACAAAGAAGGTTCGTGAGATGGCTCAACCTCCGCTCGCACCACACTTCCCTAAGCTACGCCGACTCTTGCAAGCGTCACGACTTGATGACTTTGGAGGACAGACGCACAGTCTCTGATATGTCGCTCCTCCACGACATCTGTTCTGGGGCGCTCAACTGTCCGGCACTCCTATCTCAAATGTTGCGGCTTCGGGCCGGGCCCAAGCGTGGTAGAAGGAGAAAACTGTTCCACGTTCCGCTATCACGAACAAATTACGACCTTGGCTCTGTATACCATAGATTGCCCTCAACTTATAACGATAAGTTCACGCACCTAGATATTTTCCACCTCCCCAAAACATCTTTCAAGCGCAGCGTCGCGAATACACTTAAAGATAATTAAATGGAACTACACACAAACACACACACACACACACACACACACACACACACACGCACGCACGCACGCATCCCTTCCCCGTTGTTTAGAATTATTAATTAGGTTAGGCTTAGGTAATATAACTGTAATTTTCTCTTTTTTTTTTTACGTCTTACACAGTAGAGCCCTGTAACTGGCAATGAAGCAGTAATATGATATCTATTGTATATTATTTTGTTTTGCTGTAGGGTTGTTGTTCAGAATAAAAATAAAAATAAATAAAAAATAAATATTTCAAAATTAAGTTTATAGCTCTCTTACTGTTTATCCAATAGGGTGTAGCTATAAATTGGTGTAAGGTAGGACCCTGTTCCCAAATTAATATAACTTTGCGATGTGCTCGAGACGTTTATTTAATTACAGATTTGTGCTAAGCTTTACTAACAACGGTTTAACCAAACTTTGTTTCAAGAAGTTTACTTTACGCCTGACCACTAATAAATTTTGTATGCAGCATCGTAGTCATGATTTTAATACATAAGTTTCAAAGTTCTGATCCATTGCCTTGTGTCCCTTCACAATTATCATAATAAATAAAACGAATATTTGATCATTGATTTTCTATGTGTACATAGTATAAGTTGAAGTGGAAATCCGTAACTCCTCTTAAACTATGCAACTAATTTTGGTTGCATAGTTAACCAACTGCGGTTTCCACCATCAGTTGGACAATTTCTCACAGATTTTGTTAATATAACCCCTAATAATGTGTGGGGCGAAGAGAAATAACTCCCACATATTTATTTACAACATTTATATATTAACAATTAAACTTATTGACATAGTCACAATTATTTACAAATGGAGAGTGGCGTGCTTTCGTAAGCCGAGTTGAACGCCGACTGACTGATTTCCGCGCCTTCTTCTTTTAAATGAAAAATGACACGGAAACAGACGGAAATTCCAAATAGTTTACATTTGAAGGAGGTCGCCACAAATGTTTTTCTCAGGCGAAACCGGGAGGCAGTCGCTAGTATAGTATAATTTGAGGTCACTTTCCGGGTATGTCTGTCTGTCGCTAATTCTTCTGAAACCTTACACTATATATCTCATGATGGTGAGCCCTTTCAATATAATTATGTCATGATGTTTAGTTTTCATTGACCACATTGTCCATTTGAGGAAGTAAAAAAAGTAAAAGTTTCTATAGACCCTTCTCCACTTTATTGTTGACACTGAAAGGCAATACCAGACTGTAGACGCATGTAAATACCTTGTTAAGGGATAAAACATGCTGTTGGATAATCCGCCTCAAATAGAAGGAAATAAAGCGTTTCCTATGAGTTTATTTATACGAGAAAGCGTCAACTTTGTGTGTTACGAGACTGTCAAGAATGTTGTCGTATCTCTAGCAATCATCTACAATAAATCTTCAGGTATTTTGAACAATTTCATAACAGTTCTAATTTCTAATAAATAAGGCGGTTTATACGAAACCGGTACTTTTATTATACAAGTTAACTAATTAATGGACTTATTTATTTCAAATTATTTAAATTTAAAAAATAAAAATAAAATACTTGCCTTATGAATGGAAGGTTATAGAAATTTTTTATAGGAATTAAGGTTATAGGAAATCCGAGTAACAATTTTCTCCCGGAAATAGTCACTGGCAGTCTACATTTCGATTTTCGGGATTCGCACCTTGTGTAATCCGCATCTTGACTTTGACGATGAATTTTCATTTATAGAATAACTCGTTTACACTGTTATTTAATTGGAGCTGCCACTAGGCTTAGGCTAGGCATTAGGCTCCTGTGAGTGTCTATTTAATCTAGATCTACCTAGATTTCATGTCTATTTTTACTTATGGCATACAAATGATTAAAATATACATTTAACAAAAATAAATCTCTGAAAAGCAATAAAAGAATCTCAGTATAAAAAATACAATGCTTCCTAAAAATATGTCAGTAAATAAAAGCTTGGAATCGCCTGCCTTGACGCCTTTCAAACTGTCGATTCACTTGACGGGTCTCGCCTCGAATTCTTAAATCAACATTTATCAGCCAACAACTCCGACAAAATAGAATTCCTGAAACATTTCTTAGGAATACAATATCTAAAATAAAGGTCTCTGAGCTTTTCGTTGCGTTAGACAATGGAGCACAGTCTATGACGGATATTAACGTATATCGGCTCCGAAGTAGGATATTAACTTTTTTTACAATATATAAACAAATATATAGAGAATATAAATCTATATTGTATGTTAATACTAGCTGGTGCTCGCGACTTCGTCCGCGTTGAAAAAGCAATATATCGCTAATTTTAGATAATCCCTCGGAAGCAGTACTTTTTTTCTGGATGAAATGTACCCTATGTCCTTTCTGGTGTCCCAAACGACGTGTATGCAAAATTTCATGGTGATCGGTTCAGTAGTTTTTGCATGAAACAGTTACAAACATCCATACAAACTTTCACATTTATAATATTAGTAGGACTAGTAGGATAAAAATTGTTCAAAATCACAGTTTAAAATCTTTAGTAGGTATTTTCATCGTTAAAAATCCTCAGACTAACCGCAGCATGCATACTTTTCTTTCGATTTTTCTATTCTTCTTAACGTGCCATTTCTCTACGAAGGTTGACGACCATCATGACTATTCTAACTTTGGAAGCTTCTGGGCGAAAGAGCTTAGGGAGCGAGTGCTCTCAAATTCTTCAGGCAGGATTTTTACTTTGTCCTTAAAAGAACGTAATTAAAAAAAAAACATGTTTCCCTTTATTTTAATAACACCGATCAGCTATTATTTTACCAAAGCTTAAATAATCCCGACCTTTACTTGTTAATTGGCGAGGTATAAAGAGGAATCCCTAACAAAGTAAGGCTTTTTTAAATCAATTTATTAACAAGGAAAATTTTTACATTAAAATAATTTTAAACAATGTTTTGTTCGTTTTTTATTTAACTTATATTTAGTATTTATTTACAAATATCTTTCATTTTCGAAGAGAAAAAAGAATGAGATAGTCAATTCGCTTTCGAAATATGGGATATAAATCACCAGATTACGGATTATGCCAAATAAATGGAATAAATTTGGGAGCGTACCAGTTTGTTATTCGACCAGCTAATATACAGAGCATTTCTAAAATCTGCAAATTAATTTTCATCGTGAATTTGGAATCATCAATGAACGATGAAGCTACAGATAAGGTTCATTTTACTCATCTTTGAATATTTAATAAAAAAATGCCAAAACCCTTGTTTCCTTGAAAACTTCTCGGTTTTTCTATCGCTTTAACATTTTTCTTCTTTGCAGGTACACCGGCATCTCAAAATCTTCCTGTGGACGACTACACCGTTACCAGTTTCTAATGACTTTTTGAATGTGAAGTGATTGTTACTGTACCACAAATGACTGAAGCCCCTCTGAGAATCTACAGAAGGCACATAATGTGACGAGAGTCAGAAGTGGCGTGATGCAACTAGTAATGCTGAACTTCCTAATAATGTTTGACGTGGTGTTCATATTTTTTCTGTTCCTCATTGCTGTGACGTGTGTCATGAATTACATGCCCGGGAGAAGTAAACGCCGGGAGGCGACAGAGGAAGAGGTCGACGATGACGTTATACCACCTCCGCCGCTGTTCGCTGGAGATGACGACTTACCGTCGAACAGTCGGGACACGTATGTCGTTATACCTCCCCCTCTAGAGACTGTCAGAGCTAAAGACGGGTGCCCGATACACGTGGTGTAGTATAAGCATTGATATCTTAATGTGAGTATATAAAAAAAATGATTAAAATATCAGTATCAATTTTTCTAAATTAACCTTTCATAGTTGGCTCAGAGTAGGCTCTGAGGGCCTAGTGCGAGTTTTACTCTATCAAACTCATCGAACGCGTAAACGTCAACTTGTATGGGACTGAAGCAGTGCTACACATTAGCCACCAGGTAGCGCCTCTGGCGTTTGGGAAGCCCGTCTGGCGGCAGTGAAAACCCTCTTAACCACACCGCATGTGTGCTGTTGTGTTTTGGCAACTAAGAGATGTCAGTCGGGCTGCCCAGTATTTGAGTGATGCTCTACACTACTGAAACTAAACAATTTCAAATACTCAACCTTTTTATTACAACGTCAATTAATATTAGGGCCTCTTTCACCATCTGTCAAGTAGGCTAACCGTCATTTAAAGTCACCTGTCACCGGAAATAATTTAGCTGATATACCTTTGTTTGTACGGTAAAAGGCCCAAACAATAAAAGGAAAATAATGAAAAAAAATCGCCCATCGAAGGATGCACCGAGTGCATAATTTAATAAAACATAAAAATATTTCTAAAAGTAATTAATTCACACTTTACATGTAGTTGGTGAAAGAGGCCCTTAATGTAACATAATTGATTACATTAGCACGAAAGGTACAAAAAAATGATGCCAGACATGGCATAAGTCTGGCAACTTCATTTGAATGCCAAATTTGAACCAAGTTTAAGCAGTTCAAGCATGATAGACTAACAAACAATCTTTCATCTTTACTGGGTCTTTACTTCTATATTACATTCCCATTTTTCATATTCAGTTTCATATTCACTTTAAAAATCAAATCATTTGCACTGATTGATGTTTCACAAACAGATACCTTATACAGTACAGAATTTCTGATAGAATTACAATCAATTATTCAAATCATGTTTTTGTTTCAGATCAACGTAGGAGTTTATTACGAAGAAGCCTTATGAGAATGTAGGTGTCGATGTAACAAAATGTAGAAACGTTTTTTACCAATTAGTCAAATTTAAATAAATTTCTTGTTAATGACTCTATGGTCGGTATATGGGACTCAAGGCAAACATACGATGGATGAGAAAACACGCTAAGCGAATTAGTTATTGGTACAGTAAACATATTGAAAATATTTTCCTCGGTAAGTAGTCCTTCATTGAAGAAGTGCGGATTTGTTAGGGACTTGATATAAAAATATATTTTATAAGTAGACACATTAATCGCAAAAGGTATCCACCATTTGCGAGAGACCATCCCGTCTCTGTTGAATATTTAACATTATTATTCGCTTAATGAAATATTTCCATTAAAAATATATTAGTCAATCTTGGATCAAATATTAACATTATTTCTTAATTTATCTCATATATGCTCTCCTTAAATATTATAAAAGGCAAAAACATTTTCACGCTTTCAGCCTTTGTGTCGGAAATGTATAATAAAACATTTATTCTTTGTGCAAAATTTAATTAAATGTCGCCCACTAAACGACCACAGCGATCAACAATGTAAAGGACGTAATACTTTCAGGAATATTTTGAGGCCGACACGATAATATTTATTGCCAATACTTTCTGCTCTGCCATAAAGGCAGGAATGGAGGCTTGAACTTATACATACATTACTACATGAAGTTGCTTTCGATTTTTTCTTCCAATAGATAGTTAAGTACTGCATAATTATAATTATTTTTTAATAAAAGTGTTCAACTGTTGCGTCGGTAATTTTGCAAGTCAGTGCTTGTTAAGATGAATGTGACTGAATAATAGATTAATATAGTCAATAGATCGAGTAAAAGTTAATCAATACTTAGGTGTATTATTCTACTAAAGGCTTATTACTTTGTATAATATTCGAACATTTCATACTGCGTATATCGCTAACTATACTGCGTAACTCACGTTAGAGATCGTCTTCTAAAATCAGCGTATACACTCTCACTGCTATTTTTGAGGGACTATAGAACATTTCCATGCTGCTGAGTAGACCTTTATGTGTTTATTATTGTTTACTTATATGCTTCAATGCTTTTATCTGCTTATAATTTCATTAAGATCAGGGGATTTATATTTGAACTCTAAATTAATACTTATTTAATTATTATTAAATCAATGAGATTATAGTAAGACAAAAGTTCTCAAAATTAAAAAAGAAATCAAAATCTTCTTTATTTTTACTGCACGGAACCTAATCTCGTAAAATACTAGAACCATGAATCCATATGTGACGATAGACGTTACGACACGTCAAAAACTTTCAAAACACGTCCAAACGTCAAGGTTAATAAAATAATTTCCTGTAACATTATGTAATTAAGTCCCCAGTAGTAAAAATAATGAAAAAAAAACTTATTTATTTCCATCATTAATTAAGTTAGGTACAGTTATTTTCAAGAAAATTATAACTTAAAAATAACTTACCTATGCATACTGTATACTCTTGTGACCGTGTTCATTAAAAAGTAACATGTCATTAATTCCGTTTTTAGTTTTAGGTCAGTGTATCAAATAACGAGGCAAAGTTTGACGTCATTATTTCTATACTGTAATAATAACATACTTATACATTAGCACACTTTATTATTAGCACACTCTCCAATCCAAGGTATACTTTAAAGTCACAAGTACAATTAGAAAGGGAGTTTTAACTGACGATCTCTAACATAACTTAGAAGTACCCGCTCACAGTCGTATACGGAATATACATGAAATGAACTAAGAAAAATTTCGCTTGCAATCTGCATCATATTCATTTTTGTGAAAGCCCAAATAACAGCTTATAATTCAGTTTTCTTCACTACTCTGAAAATTCTACATAACCATTAAGTGCTTATTGTTAGAAGTATGTAGGTATATGTAGTCTAATATGGCTATTAATTCCGTTACAAAATCGTTTTTACAAATGCATCATTATTATTATTTTATTTATGCATGCATTATTTAACATACTTTTATTGCAATATAATAATATCAAAAATACCATTTCAAAAATTTGTCAAAAATTTTCTAATTTTCAAGAAATTTAAATTTAAATTTTCTCAGAAAAAAACGTATTTTGCCACATTTTATTCTATTGTCATATTATCATAGTGACATTTTGCTTACCATAGCGTTTGAAAGCTTGCCACATCCTTTAAGCATAGCATATCCCTTAAACTAGCGTGACTAACACCAAGCAGATGGAATTATTATAATGACTGGACGAGAAAGACAATAACTTACAAACTCAAATGTTGTACGCTTTTTTGTAACAAATTTTTGTTCCACTTGCCTATATGATATATAAGTACATATTTCTAACACGGTTTTTAATTTAGCTACTTAATTAATTTCTTCGTCCAAATTAGGACACGAAAGGGTTTTGTGTTTGTCTTCGTTACAAATGGTTACGTATTGTAATAAATTGCCTTTCAAGTAATGTTAACTTTGTTAAGTATTATTTGCTTTAGTGCAAACGGAAAATACTGAAACAATTGATCGAATTACAAATTATAAATTATTGTGTCTGCTTAGTGCTTTCGTTTCAAAAAGTACTAAAAGTCTACGGCTTGATAAAGGAATGAATTTGAAACAAACGAATTTTTTCGTACCCCGACTGTACCTCGTATGCATACTCGTTTTAAAAATATCATTATAGGTGGGCCACCTAGATTGCTGTAAATTTTAAATTGATGATATGCGGTATTTGTAACCATAATTAACACATAATACCATATTTGATGGAAAAGTGTAACTAAATAATAGGTAGGTACTTAATTATTGAGTTTATTATGATCCAAGATTTGTTTTAACTAAATAAATCAAGCTATACATAAAACATATTGAAATTGAACACCAATAACATATTTCTTTGTTATATTTACTTGTATGATTATTTACAAAAATTAAAGTAAATGTCACATTTTACATTTTACAGTCTGTGATAGAAAAACAGCAAAAAAACATTTTAAAAAAATAAGTGAAACCAGAAACTTTAATTTCATTTTCAAATCTAATTCTTACGTAGAAATTGGTTAACATTTTTTGTATATATTTAATTATAAGCAGACTGTGTATAATGTGTTTTAATTTTATCAGAACAGTATGAAATAAAATATAGTAGAACTAAAACAAATTTATAAAGTTTACCGATCTACTTACATAAGTTACATTTAGGGTTAAGATCTAAATATGTAATAATAAAAAGACAATACGTGTATTACGAAAGTTTTCTCATATCATTCTTTTTAAATATAATGAAAATGTATGTTTTTTTTTAATAGAAATTATTGAATAAATTGGTCATGACTGATTAAAAAGTTGAATGTTGCGAATTGATTTTAATATTTGTATTAATAGAAATTAATTTATAATGTGAAGATTAAATGATAGGCCTAATTTCAATAGCTGATACCTGTAAAAAAAATATTATTATTATATAACTTTTTCAAGGGAACACTCAGAGTATTTTAAATCTTCTTTATATAATTATAAAAATTGTGTTAAGTTGTTTTGTGTACGCTTCGAAAACTCGAGAATAGATAGATCGATTTGAATTGGGTATTTACATATTGAAAGAGGCTTAAACGGGGAAGATTTTTATACATATGGATATTTTTAGTTGTCCTATAGGAGCCTATAAACGAAGCCTTAAACAAGCTCTCGAAAATTAAGTTGTATAGTCGTCTTTTTGTAACGGCCAGTTTATTTATTTATTTTGTATGTTATATGTTATTTTTTAATTGGTTTATTTATTTGTTTTTCTCTTTGTATGTTTTCTCCCAGCTAAATTCTGAAGTAACTTGTAATTTATAATATGTTTTAGTAATTTAGTGGAAACGTATGATTTATATGTGTATGTAATACACATACATACAAGAAAAGCGACATACACATGTAGCGAGATAGTATGTTTCCCTAATATAAACAAAACAAAATAAAATACATAAAAATTGCAGCCCTGGCAAAGCCAGGAGCGGGTCGCTAGTTTATTTTAAAATTGTGTAAAAGAAGTAAAAAAATATAAAGAAATAAGATCAAAAGATGGTTTCGAGCTGAAGTCTTTATAGAAAACTGGAGTCCAATTTCCTGCGGCGAGGTAGTGCGCCTTGAAGTAAGTTCTTAACTTTTTAGTCAAGTATTGTTCAAAATATGTTTTGTTTTCAAAAAAGACCTTTTCTAACAACCTTCGACTACTAAAATATTTATCTTATCTTATCTAAATAAATTACTTAGTTCACAATACAAATTCTGTTAAAAAGTTGTAAATGTAATTTACCTTAATTTTTTTTAATTCTTTACTAAAATCCTCATGCGGTGTTCTTTTTGGAAAAGTTATCTGATGTGAATTATAAATTTAAAATAAGAAAAGGACGTTATTTCTTTCTGATAGTTTTTATCATAAAAAAGGGTTAATTATTGTAGACGAAAACAGAAAGGGCAAGATACAATCTTATTTAATGTAATGCTGTAATTAGTTCCAACGAACTGAATTTCATTTAATATATAAAATAATAGTTTCTTACCTTTTAAAATTTAATAAGTAATAAATTAATAAATGCGAACAAAAAAACAAATTTGGGCATACTTTTCTATCATGCTTTATATAGATATCTTTTTTATCTTCCATTATCATTTACATCTACATATCATTTACATCTTAAATTACTTAAATGTTATCTACATAAATCTTGTGCATGAAGAACTCCAATTATTAGAATGAAAGTAAAAACGTATCTTCCGCTTATGTTTCATAATAAGAAAAATCGATAGAATGCTGAAGTTGAATGCTAAAAAAAGATACCTACAGTACATAAAATTGAATAGTATGTAATAATCAATAAATTCGAAATAACATATATACTATGTGATATATACACAATTTTTAAAGAAGTAGCTATAGAAATAAATGATATTGTTTCGATTGTTATACGAGTGTCGTCAGAGAGGCTCATAATTATGTAATTAATAAAGTGCACTGGCAGTGTCGTCATATCATATTTGTTGTTTTATTTTATGATAACAATTTTATTAATATATAAATCAAGGTAATTTAGTTAATAAATCAAGGCAAAAGTGGTAAGGTAAAAGTGGTATTCTTGCTAAAAATTACTACAATTTTTTGGTATAATTTAATATTTATGGGAGGAGACACCGAAAAACAAAAGCACACGTGCTGGTATTTCATAGTATATAGTAGTCCTATAAAGGGTGGTTACTGTCGCAAGACTGTCAATAGACAGCGAAACAGAGTGTAGTCTGTCACTATTTTTTAGACATAGACCAGAGCTAACTCTGAAAGTTCATTTCCAAAGTTAAACCTTCTGGCAATCGAACCTGGGAACCTCGAGGCAAGCACCCTAACCGGTCTAACCACTCACCAAACTTCAAAGGCTCGTCAAAAATATTTCAACTGAGCCGTAATTTAGAGACATTTCATTTCTCTTTTATTATGTTGTTACAACTTACAAGTAAGTTCGAATGTCATTCGAACATCCTTTCAAAAAAAAATCATTACAGTTTTTACAAGTTTTTGTCATCCACGAGAAATTTCCTAATGTAGTCTAAGTGCTAAACCAGCATATTGAATAACAATTATGTCCACATGAAGAATGCCCGTAATATTCTGAAAAGTTAAAACCACAATTGTGGCTTGCGGCCTTAATGCTAATCTTTTAGAACCAACGAATGGAATGTCGACCAGATACTTAGCATTGGTTGCAGTTGTTTTTTTTTAAATGTAAATGTCGTTGGATACGCTTGCGGTCCACTTAATGGTAGAAGTCGTTGCAAGTGCGTAGTTAACTTTAGTGGGATTAAGGATATGGAGTAGGAAGGGAAAGGTAAATAGACTCTGGCATGTCGGACTATCAAAAAGCCTGCTAAGTAGAAGTTTTCAAGTTGTAGTTTGGGATGAGATGTTGAATGAGAAAATATGGCAAAAGTAATGCAGTCTGAGAAATAAGATAATTGACTAAAACCGCTAGCTTGGTCGTTCGGCTCCTTTTTAAGATCCCGGGAGGTATGGTGGTTGGTATCTCGTCGATACTCTGTAGAAGCATATTCTTCATCAATGAAGAATACGAAAAAGAAGGGATGAAAAATGACTATAGTAATCTTTTTAGAAACACAATTTTACCTCCAAAAAATAATTCATTAAATTTTATCGTTTTATTAGTCCGACTTACTCGTATACTCGACGGAAAAATATTACCGCAAGGGGAAGGAAAATTAATTACTCCTTTTATAAAGAATTTTATTAACGGCAAACATTTCCTTGATATTTTACACCATAGCAGTCACTTCTCCGAATTTTTTTCGCTATTCTAGTGCGAAAACAAAATTCTTTTCTTTTGAAAAATTCTTTTCTTAGTTATTTGCTTGTCTAAATTTGTCTCTTTTATCTGAGTGAATATTTTAAAATCAAAATGTCACTGGTCACTGATAAATCACTGGTCAGGCAGACAGTCCATAATTATGATGGTATGATGTTAATGGGATGCCATCGATTATAAACACATTATCAATGGCATACCATTATAGTTACATGCCATTTTGTTTTTTTTTTTTTAAATACTTTCATACCTATCAGATCTTCACCCACCCCAAAAAGTTCATTTTCTGATATATTTCTAAAAATATTTGATGAAAATTTAGATTAAAAAATAAAAGCATTGAAAGAGAAGTTTATACATGCACATAAGCATTGAAAATGCAAAGTTAAAAATGAAAAAAAAAATCTTTACTATAATTATAACATTACAATTTGCGTCGGTTTAAACCTCCGTGATCCATTAGCTACCGTTCGTGACAACCAGATTGAATACGACGCTAATAAAATATATTATAAGACATTTCATTAACACAATCAACGGCTGCGCCAATAAAATGGCGAGATAATTTTAGGTCTGTGCCAAACCCACCTGCGGCAACCGTTCGACGGCAAATCGATAACACAACAAACAAAGGAAAATACTTCGAAGTAAGTATATTGATACTGTCTTTTATATTCGACTTAATAATCAATGGCCGTAGGAGTCAAATTGAATGTGCAAAAATTTAAATTTTCAATAATAGATAAGTTAATTTTTGAATAATATTATTATTGCAACAGTTTCTAGATATCATTTTAAAATATCAATCAGTTAAATAAATATCAGTTAAATACATCGTTTACATACGTTTTATAAGGTATGTTCATGATTAAATTTAAATGACTCACATATGCGATTGTAATATCAATATAACAAAACTGTAAACAATAACATAAGATGAAATTATAATAACATAAAATTATGTTCTAATAACATAAGAAATTATTAGAAATCAAATTTTTACTAACTTATGTGGAATCAAACCAGATCATGTACTGAAATACAATAAATAGTTGGCAGTAATGTTTATCATTAAATAATGATAAACATTACTGCCAATCACTACTTTACAAGTTATTCCAAGTATAATTATAACATATCGAGTAGTAATATAAAAGTGCTTCCATTTTCTTCTTTTCGTTATTCGTAACTCCCGGCAACCAACTCCTTCCGCCTGCGCACACTCCATGGCGCGACCGGTGTTGCCAATACTTACTAAGCTCATTTAATCTTTTATCATGCAACAATTATGTTATATATATTATATATATATATACAATTATTTTATAGCCACAATGATAATTTTATAATTTTATAGCCACACCACAGCCCAATGACTAATTTTATCCAAAATTGGGTGTATTCCCAGTAGTTCGGTTGACAGTTCGGTTGACCGAACTAGTGAGACTTTTTTTTCCAGTACTTCGGTCGAACAAATCAACTGCAGAATCGTAAATTCATACTTGTTACATCGGGTCTGATAGCATAGAAATTATTTGTAGATTTTTCAGCAAATATTGTGAATGCGCTACAGAATAGTACGGACAGCTGACAGAATCACCCTTGCTATTCACTATGTAAGGGTGATATCATGGTGATATACATATATATTACAGTCAAATGTTTGTTGTAATAATACAATAATTGTTGTAATACTATAATATAATTCAACTAGCTGCTGCACGCGACTTCGCCCGTGTAACTTTATAAAATATAGCCTAAAGCCGTTCTCGATAAATTGACTATCCAACACACAAAAAAATTTTCAATTCGGACCAGTAGTTTCTGAGATTAACGCGTTCAACCAAACAAATAAATTCTTCAGTTAGAATCGATTTATAGAATAGTATATATGTCGTCGACACATCGTAGAATTGGGCATATTATGATATTCCTGGGCAGATCATATTTTTGTTAAAACTGAGGCTCCCCTAATTTGTTTCCATGTAAACCTCCTCCTCGCTTTGCTTCGCTCCGCTCCACGTCGCACCTATTTTTGACTTTAGGTGAAAATTTTTGATTTCATACTTTACGATCTGCCCAATTCTACGATCTGCCCACGATCTGCCCACGAATATAGATTACATTATATTGTAATCTATATTCAGTCTAACTGTTTTAGTATGAAAATAAATATTAATGAAATAACCGAAATACTCCTTTACGTTTCGATGGGCTACACGTGGGTACATTTAATAGTCTCATCAATCTTACGCTCAAGCAGACTTCAAATGTCAGTTGCATTGTTTTATCTTCCGCGCGGTTGGAGCTTGAAGTCTGACCAGTCCGTAATAAATGGTACGTGCTAACTGCTTTGTTATTTTCTGCAAACGCAATAAAAATCTGGTTGCATGCATGTAAATTGCTTAACATGTTTGTAATCAGTAAAAATCCTTAAAAGTATTTTGTTAATAAAACAATATCTTCTTTACAATACAGACGGCGGGAAGCAACTTTCTTTTATAATACTATAATAGTTTTATAATAGTAATAGCCTCTCTGTCTGTCTGTCTGTCTGTTCACTATAAACTCTAAAACTACTGCACCGATTCTGTTTTCACCAATGGATATTGGATAGAGTGGTTCTCGAGGAAGGTTTTAGTATATAATTTACAAAGTTACGCGGGCGAAGGCGCGGGCAGCAGCTAGTGATATATAGAAACCTTCCTCCTTTAACGCTCTTTCCGTTAGTGAAAACCACATTAGAAGCCCTTCGCAGTTTAAAAGATTTGAACGTTCATACAGACGGACAGACAGCGGGAAGCAACTTTCTTTTATAATAGTATAAAGGATAAGGATATGCAAAATATTCCTTGCGAAGCCGGTATCGCTAGTTACAAATATAATAAAAATTAATGTGTTGTCTATTTATACTATACTAATTATATAACTAATCATGTGAACCAAACCAAACTACTATCCAATACTAAACCAAAAATTTTAAATGTGAATGTGAAGTCATGTGAAATAATAATAATAAAACGTTCTCTATAAAACATTATTTTTTTTGGCACATTATGTTAAATGAGGTATTATCGTAATATCTTTCAATGCCTTAACGTGAGTCTGCAGTAAATATCAGTAATCTACGAATAGGTATAAAATAAATTTATCCATATTGATATTTTAGTCACATGTGGAAGCTCTCTAGGAGGCTAAACGGTATTAACTTGACTTCCACAGTTGTTTATTGTTTGCATTGATTAAATTTCCGGTGGAAATTCATAAAGTTTAAGAGAATCAGGCTATCAAAACAGGCCAACATTGTTACCGAAGTTAGAGCATTCGCTAATATCAACATCCAATCACAATAAACTTGGCAATGTCCTAAATACTTTCCAAAACGAGGAAATTTTTGGAATGTGGGACAAAATATCGGGACGTACAACGCATAAATCGAATTTTATTTTACTTTTAGCAAAAAAACACTTAACTATTGTTTTTTTTTTGCTTCATTAATATAGAGAAATCGGGTATTTTTAGAAAAAAAAATGTAGTATGATGTTTCAATTTAAAATACTTGATAGTAGATGACCATTTAAAGGTACTGCTCTCATAGACGAGTACTCATACTTTTTGGTAATAAAGAAAGTAATTCGGTCGACTTTAGGTTTCGTAGTGGATACATATTAGAAACACAAGCTACCCTAACTAACCCCCGACCAACTATTGAGCCCAAGCATGTTCTATCTGCTGTGATATTACTTACTCATACCTACTTGTGATTGATGATTTTTATATTGGATAGTTGAATAGTTTAAAGGGACTCGTATTATCTTGAGATTTGTATGAAAACAGTGTTAATGTCGCCCATTGTATTGAAATAATAGAAGGTTATCATTTCAAACGTTTCATTTTAATTATTACAACGCGAGTGAGAGAGCATCAGCGTAAAAGCAAAAGTTATTGTATTTTAGAAGCGGGCGTCAATAATACCGAAGTGCCCATTAATGGTAGTATCTACTCGCATTACGAGCGGATTGTAAATCGACTGCCATAAAATGTTGCTTGGGGGTGAGTTGGCGACAGGGCATCAACTTTATTTAGACAGACCAATAAAAACCTTACAGCGAATGAGTAAAATTTCTCTCGTGCGGATATTAAAACTGTCGCATATGTAAATCAAATTATGTAGGATTCGATAAAAGTACATTATTTATTTTTTTATATTGAACTGTATATTTTCATACAGGCAGACAGTAAGGGAATATCTACAGACCTTTGTAACACCAAGGAGGCCGCATGATTCATAAAGAATAAAAGATAATATGGGGATATAAAATACAAAATCTGGCATCAAGGCATGAAACAAAAATAAATACATGAGTCGCACTATGACTTTGGCAGGGTACAGACATGTTTACACGGTTTAGTTGTCGTCTCGCACGATTTTATGTCGTACGAAATGTGCGAAATGCCAACTTTAAAATTAAATATATTTTTGTAGACATCTCGCACATATATTATGTTCTTGCGTGCGACATGACATCTTCGAAAAGTCAGAGTAGGCGATTGGTCTCCTTTTTGATGTGTATGTAAAGTGCTTTATCAGTTTCGATTACAAATTCCATTCATTTCAAAATTCGCTAAGGCTTAGATTTGAAATAGGTATTGATTAGATTTGAAAAGAGAGCATTAGAAATTGTCACTTTGACATTCTACAACTTGCAAAGAATGTTCAATCTTAGGGTGATAAAGCACTTTATTTGTCGAGTTTACCTCGCTACAATAATAGGCATCTTCAAGAGCGCTGTAAATAAATATCTACAGGATCGGTAGAGTACCTGTGCCATCAGATTGCAGTCAGATTGTTGTTCGCACCCAATAACAAGTCTGCAGTAACTTTTCCACCACTTCACGAACTCACTAAGAAAACATGAAAACATCTTATCGCCTCGACGATGACGCCTGGTCCGGTGGAGATACGAGATGTTCCCGCAAGTTCCCGCAAGTATCGCCTTGATATTGTAGAAAGCAGCAATAATTTCCTCCAAATAAAATAGTAAACAATCAACACCAATAATTTGAATTTGTTAATTATATTCTATATTAGTAAGGTTTTGCAGGTTTCCGTATTTAATGGAAGTGAGCGCTCACTTGAAACCATTTTTATCTCAACGTTCAGGTACGAGAATCGTACCAATCTAGCATTACTATTCGGCTGAAAACTCTATGTTCGCAGATTTTTTCCGTTCTTATTTTCAATGCCAATTTGACTTTTGAAGCAAAACCATTCATTTCAAGCAAAAGTTTTTTTTTTTTTTTTTTTTTTTTTCATTTTCATTGCAACTGTAATTGTTTACGGGAAAATGATATTTTTTTCTTTCCCTCGTATTTATTTATTTCATTATTTAGTTGTAACAGACTTTTCCAGGTCATTTGTGCAGCCCGTCTGGCGGCAGTAACCTACCCCTTACAGAAAACCACCGTGAAAAAATAGCACTTGTGCTGTTGCAGTTCATTAATTGAGTAAGGGATGACAAAGTCCATTTCCCAGTGACAACTATATTAAAGACAAGGTGGGAATTTTGTCTTTTGTAACCTTGACTCCTGCACCGAAATAGGACGGCACTTTGCGACCGAATACTTTGCGGTAGTAATTGCCGCTTTCTTGACTGCTTACTGCAATTACGAAAACGGACTAAACGCTTTATGTTGAAAGAGACTATAATAAATACATAACTTAGGTATATAATTGGATGTCTTATATTTATTTTAACAAATATAACACATCTTATATTTGTTTATTTTTTGTCTTTATATTGTCTTTACACATAACAAAACATTTTTTTAGAAAAAAATTCAGCATTCTGAATAAATTATAATTACATTATAAAAACAAACTTAACATTAAACCTAAAATACCAAATAATTATAAAAAGAATACCCCGTCTAACAGGTCTTCCTGCGGCATGGCCCCTATTATGCTGGCAACGGTACCAAACCAACGAAAAAATTAAATTAAATTATAATTAATTATTAATGTATTACATGAATAAATTATAATGAAATTATACTTACATAAGTAAAATAAATATAAATAGAAAATAATCTTTCAGTGACAACAGCACAAAGAAAATTTTGATTATTTAAAATCTCCATTACTCAATACAATACAATGAAGCGGGTTCTTGAGTAAGAAAATTCAAACCGAAACGCTGAGAAAGATTTTACATTTCTATTCTATTTCTTCGAATAATAAATTTATTCATTTCTCAGTATTCAACTTTCGGAAGAATTAAATTTTTACTGTAGGAAAAGCTGCATCTTTGTGATGGATTTAAAAATTTCTCTATAGAATTCTTTCACAATCTTGTTCGCTACTTGGAAGCAAGCAAAATATACAAAAAGGCCATGAATTGGGGGAAAATAGTAAGACTTGAATGCCATTAAAATAATCGAAATAATATGAAACAATATTGCTTTGTTTGGTTAGTTTCATTAAGTTCCAAAATTAAACAGAGAAAATATATTTGATTGAAGTTCTATTGAATATTGTCTGTAACAAAGCGCCCGCTGGAAGCGGCTAAAGATGTTATCTTATTATGTTCGCGCCATTTTGCCGCTTGTATATTGATTAGTATAGAATTGTCTCTGATTGGTCATCTCATTTGCTCGGGCCAATGAGAGAACCCGCTAGCCGGCCGCCATCTTATTACTGTTAAGTGTCGAGTTTCAGCAACGCAAGAGTGCGTACGCTTTGTTTAATTGCTTGAATATAAAATACCGCTTTTCCGCATAAATTGTGTTCAATAATTCGTGCCGCTAACATCTACAAGTAATATTAATCCGTTTGCTTAAATCCGCTATTGCTTATACACCCGCTAACGCCTATTTTCTCGTGCTGAACTGTGTGATTCGTGTCGTGAGTGAAATTGAAAAGAAGAACCAAGGCCTTGGAAGAAGACCTGCAAGAAGACTCCGCGGATCACTCAGGTAAGTCCGTAGAATAGGTTGTTCTCCCGCATATATAGTCCACTTCCGCTTTGTATTGCCGAAATTAGTAAAACCGATTACTAATTTCGGCAGCCCTTACATATTACATTTTCACTATCTTAGATATGCAGTATGTTAAGATATTATCCTTCACAATCGGTATTCATTTTTCCTATATGATAATTTATAATTACTTCTAATCAATAGGTGCAAATCCGGCAGAGATTCGAACTTGCGTTTGCAATTCTTTTGGCCGTTCATTCCACTGAGCTATCACTGCTTACACATTACACGTTTATGGCTCACGTGGACGTAATTTTGAGATTTTTATGGTAATTTCAATGTTATACGACAAACGACGCAACCTCTCACTTGTGGTGCGGACAATGGTCCGAAAGCGGGCACCATGCCAAATTGCTTCAAGCTGGAATTCACAAATGGAGGAATGCAACCGACTGCTTGTTTGTCTGAACAATGCTTTACTGAAAACTCATTCGTTTAAGCGACAATAGGAGCGCCTGTGTAATGTGTTAGTGATCATAAAGGTGGGCGCTTTAAATAAAAAGTATGTTTTTTTTTTAGCTTCAATCTGTAAAAGCAACAAAAAAAATTTTATTATAGTTTTTCTTTATAATAAAGTTAGGAAAATAAATAATTTTTAATAGAAGATTACTCACTGGTGAAATTTATTTATTTTATTTATTTTATTTATTACTATCCAACACATATTTAAACACAAGATGATAACATCTTTTGTCTAGATATTTTTTTTACTAACTATACTAATATTATAAAAAGGAAAGATTTCTTTGTTTGTTTGCATTGAATAAGCACCGAAACTACTGGACCGATCTGAAAACTTTTTTACTGTTGAGAAGCTTCTTATATTATCAGTGATTAACATACCTAGGCTATATTTTATAGAGTTACGCGGACGATGTCACGTGCAACAGCTAGTAAATTATAAAGTGAGCAGCCCATCTAGCCAAATTAATAGTCAAAAATAAATTCCGTTTATCCACCCAGGCTAGGGTAGATTCTCTGATATTCCTTTCCGAGTATCCCCCTTTAGGGTGGATTTTTTGGGGTGGATAAACAGAATATCCGGAATTTAGCACTCCCTTTTACAGAAAACTATAATAAAATAACAGCTCATGTACGAGTACTGTTGTATTACAGTAACTAGTAATATTCCCCATCCTCTTCTTATTTCTTATTCTTTAACCAAAAGGGTCTGCAGCATTGACATAGCGTTGCTTGAATTTATAGGCGATCTATCATTAGGTTACATAATTGGAAATCAATTACACAAAAAATGCAAATCAGGGCATATATAAAAGGGCTAGACTTTTACTTCTACTAGTACACAAGTACTGAATGTAAAAGGCGTGATTCTTAAAAATAAAAAATCAAGTATTTCAGCAAGTTACTGTGTGATAGAAGATTCGTTTTCAGAGCATATAACAAATATGACACAAATGGAATTACGCAATATAACAGCAGGCTTTACAGTGGCTCTTCAAAACTGACATGTTGTTCCTGCTCCACTCGGCGCCACCTGCAAATACAGGCACTACATGAGTTGAATGGAAAGTTTAAACGAAACGTACAGAACAAAAAATATTTATATTCAATCCACTCAATCACTCTTGTCGGTTGGCTTTTACAAAATAATGAATATTTTAAGTCGGCTAAGCAATTTACAGTGGATTAAGGCGTCATTTTTTGTTAAAATATTTAACATAATATTTCTAATGTTTTTCTTACGCGTTCACGCCTTAACTACTCAACCGATCATCATGTTTCGCATATACGTTGTCAGGGAGGGATATAGGACCGGACTGCATTCCTGTAGGAAAGTCAAGTAGGAATCTTAGTAAGTATTTTAGTCTTGGGTGGATATGTGCTACCTGCTATATTTTCCAGTTATGACGTCATCAATTTATTGTATGAAACCTATCGAGTACCGGGTACTCAATGAAATAGCTCGATGATATAAAAGGGTTCCATGAGATGATTAGAAAAGCATAATACACCATTAGATTTCAGTTTACACTACGGACAGAACTATGCTTTGGGTTACACTCTGCAAGATCAAATCGGGAATGAGGAGATCCATAGACAAACGAAAAGAAAGTAAGTTGAAGGGACAATGGGCAGGACACATAAGTATGGATAGCCAACGGCTGCTTGTGCCGGAAGGTTGTCGAGTGGAGAATACGAAACGGTATGTGTAATATAGGATATCCGCCCACGAAATGTACTGACGACCTAATAAGGGCTGCGAATTGAAGCAGATCGGTACTGGAAAAGTATAGCGGAATCCTATTTCCAGCGATACCTAAACATCTCGGGAAAGAAAATTACATTTTTGTTTTAAATTATTTTTAAGTGAATTTATACTTGTATATTTATCACATGAAGTTTATACACAATGGATAAGAATGGATGGACGAGAAGTCTCCACAATGGATAATGGACCGTCCATTTATTTAGCCAATAACATATCCGCTTTTCCACCTCCAATCCTAATAAATATCTCGCTTAATTAAATTGATTGCCCTCACACTTGCCCTTAGGAAGGCTCTTACTTTCATCTGCAATTACGTAAGTAATAAAAACAGTACATGTAAAAGGTTTTAGTGATACTTGAGATGGAATATGTACTTCGCTTATGTCGTTATTTCGGCTTCATTCAGGTGATTACCAAATACCTTAATAAAAGGTTCCGAATTTCCACATCCGAGTTTTCCGAATTGTACAGGTTTCTAATTTTTTCAATGTTAAATGCGGCAGACAGGTTGGCAGTCCACTTGATTGTAGGTGGCTACCACGTGACTACCGTCGCTTATAACTCAAGCAACGCCACAGGTGCTACAAGTGCGCTGCTGACAACAGTAGGATTAAGGGTGAGCGAAAGGAAAGGTATAGAGAAAGTGTGTTCTGGCATCCCTTACTCACTCACCGAAACATAAAAGCACACTTGCTGTGGTTACTGTCGCCACACAGACTGCCAAATGACTGCGAAAAACATAGGGTACCTTTCATCCAGAACGCGGACGAAGTCGCGGGCACCAGCTAGTATTTATATAAAACTAATGTCATTTTTGAAAATCCACACCTTTTAATCTTTTGTAGTTCAGTCATTTGGTAATAATTTAAATACACTCTGGTGCAATGAAATCGCACATGTAAAGATTTTTTGAAAAGTATTGTTTATTTTTTTTATTTGAAAAGACATATATATATATTTTAAGTGGGATGAAAGGCTATTTCAATACCTATTCAATGATACCATATAAGCGGTAATAAGTTTACCTTACTGCCGAAAAGAGAAGCAAAAACAACAAATACATTTTTATCAGCGGATTTTTGCTTAACTAAAAAGTTCGAAAATTGGGGATTATTAAAAAAAATCACAAAATGTAGTGAAAAAACATTTATTAATAAGAAGTGTTACCCCCTCTTGCCCGAATAACCGCTTGACACCGGTTTTCCATAGACTCTATTAAGTGTTTGACAAAGTCTTGTGCTATGGCTTCCCATTCCTCCTTTAGCGCATTTTGTAGCTCCAGAAGATTGGCTGGAGCAATATTTCTGCCTCTTATTTTTCTTTTTAACTCGTCCCATAAGTGCTCGATCGGATTAAGGTCCGGGCTTCGAGCTGGCCACTCCATCACGGGGATATTTACCTCTTGCAAGTATTGTTGTACTATAGCAGCTGTATGGGGTCTTGCATTGTCATGCATAAAGAGAAAGTTCTCTCCAACAAAACCGCTAAATGGTACGACATGTTCCTGGAGAACTTCCTCAATGTACCGCTGAGATGTCAATCCTCTTGTTTGTCGCCTGATATTGGCCCCCGTGATGAAGACAAGCTCCGTTTTCGCTTCGAGTGAAATGCCTCCCCAGAACATACACGAACCACCGCCGTATGCCACACGTTCTGTGATGCAACACTGGGAGAATCTCTCTGTAGGCCTTCTATAGACCCTTCCTCGACCATCATTGCCGTGAAGACACATCCTGGACTCATCTGAGAACAGGACTGCTCTCCATTGGTCGAGTGTCCAGTGCACATGTTCTTGTGCAAATTGAAGACGGTCGCGGCGGTGAGCTGGTGTTAGATTAGGAGCATTTACTGACCTACGCGCAGTCAGGCCACCTTCGGCAAGTCTTCTTCTAACTGTCCACCGGCTGACTTCCACTTCACGTACCTCTTGAAGGTGTTGTGCAAGATCAACGGCAGTCAGTCGTCGATTTCGCAATGACGTCGTTACGAGAAATCGGTTGTCCCGTTGAGTTGTAGCTCTGGCGCGACCAGATCCTCGTCGCCGTTCATAGCCACCAGTCTCCCGATAGCGCTGGTATACACGACGAACTGAATATCGGCTGATATTCAGCTGTCTAGCTACTGCACTCTGGTTCTGGCCTGCTTCAATTAGAGCAACGACTTGAGCGGCTTTTTCCGGAGTAGTATCCATTTTCTTCAGAATGTTGCAACTGTAGTCACTAGGCGTCCTTTCACGTAGAGCGTTGAAATGCAAATGATGACGTTTTACTCAAAACAGGCCTTTTTATACCTGCAATTGCTATCGCAAACTGCAGTGCGCTAAGTAAGCAATTTTGGGGTTTGTTGTTTTTGCTTTCCTTTTCGGCAGTAAAGTAAACTTATCACCGCTTATATGGTATCATTGAATAGGTATTGAAATAACCTTTCATCCTATTGTAAAAAATATGTGACTTTTTAAATAAAAAAAAAATAACACCATATTTTTCAAAAAAATGTTTACATGTGCGATTTCATTGCACCAGAGTGTATTATAGATAAAAATAATCATTATTTTCCAAACGCAACTGATTCAAAATCTTTGATTTAATGAAGTTTTTGTTATGTACTTATAATAAAAAATAAAATGTCTTTGAAGAGGGACAAGGACAGAGGTTCGAATTACTAACATGCATGACCTTACAAACATTCCTAATATATTTGCACACCCACGGTTCTTTGAGAATTTAATATTACTTGGCGTATCTCACCCCAAATATTTTGTGGGTCAGCAGCGTCTTTAACAAGTCCTACAATTTTTACCCTTGTACAAACACGCCCGGCTCTGAAGTTGGACTCATTGCAAATAATAAGTGAAAAATGCTCTTTAAATATTAATAGGCCAGCTTTATTGATGACTCTTTTACTTGGACTTCGTCTGAGTTTACTTAACATTTCACATCTTAGCAATAAAATGTACCAAACTATAAGATAGAATACATACTTGATATAGATAATGATTAAAAAAATAATAACCAAATATTACTAAAATACTAACTAAAAATTTATGTTAACACGATCAGTGTTATCAGTATATAGCCTAAATTACTTAGGAACACCGTAGATTTAATTGATTTTCTCAATCATAGCAGTGAAGTCATAAGTCAAAATATACACATAAATAAACTTTTTTCTCTTTATAATCTTCGTAAAAGTACCTATTAGTTTTCCTTCAAATATGTTTAGTATTAACCGTGAGAAAGGGCCGGCAATAAGTGGTAAACGGTATTCCCTCTCATGCTTGGTGGACCCTTCGAAATAATCAATGATGGACGCGTGTGAGATTTCATGGAGCACTCCCAATGCTCACAGATTAATGGCGGAGGTCTCGGGCCCATAACTACTCGTCCAATTGTTCCCTCGTAAGTGAGTTCAGTTCAGTAACATTTCAATCACACCCAGGCGTACGCTGTCAACATTTATATTCACGAGGTGTTCAAGTAATGTGTCACCTTTTGTGTATGCTGTCCAATCACAGACGCGACAGACGTGTAATGAAATTTTACAGCGAAAACAACAAACGTTTGTTCTGCGGCTGGCGTAGAATTTTCATGTTAAAGTAATGACACATTCAATATTTTATGTCCCTCCTACTTTGCACATTAATTTAATGTGGCTTTTTGTCACACATATTTCACAGAATTCTTAAACAATGAAAAAGAAACGGAGCGAAGAGATATCAACAATGAAATATGTCAACATTTTCTTACCTACCTACTCGTAGTTAAATTTAAAAAAAATCTGGATTAAAACAAGTGAAATCATAATAGAGTGTCATCGTGCTATTCTCAACCTTTCAGCCGCTTTCAGCTCACTGCCACTTTACTTACTGATCTGTCGGGTTATGTCGGTAACTTTCGATTGTCAACTTATTTGTATCTGTATCTGATTCTATATTGTAGAGTAACTACGAGCATTAGCACTGTCCATAGCTCGTTGAGCGACGTTTATATGAGGTCCACAGTTAAAGACCACGATCCAGCACCATCCGTACTACAATAATATTATAAATGCGAAAGTTTGTGTGGATGTATGGGTGTTTGTAACTCTTTCACGCAAAAACTACTGAACCGATCACCATGAAATTTTGCATACACATTGTCTGGGACACCATGGGGACACCAGAAAGGACATAGGGTGCCTTTCATCCAGAACGCGGACGAAGTCGCGGGCATCAGCTAGTAATATTATGTCATCATTGGCAACACACATTGGTCCAAAAACTTTTGTAAATAGGAAGGTGGCAAGGTATTTATTTGTTAACAGGTAATTGAAAAGACCTATATAGGGTCTCGGTCACATTAATAAGGAATTCATACTAATTTTGTAACAAAAAACTGAAATCATTGTTAAACATAAAGGAGTCTACACCGTGTTTTGTGCTCTACGTTAATCGGAATCCCGGCAACCCTATGAGTAAACAATATTAACGCGTCACCATGATTAAGCCGGTAATGGACCAGTCCATCGAAATTAAACAGTAATTTATCATTTTCACTGAGTATTTGGCGGAATGTCATTACTCATCCCGATAGGTACTTGAAGCCATAGAGCACAGTCTCAATGATCAATGATTTATTGAATTTATCACCTTGAAATTTTGACAAAGTGTTAAATTGGTCAAAAAGTTCTTGCGGTATCAAAAAATATCAGGCTTAAATCAAGTTTGTGATGGGAAAGAAATATAATTATATAATTCATTAACTACAACAAAAAGAGAAATAGTAATAAATTTCATCCCTTATTTTACCCCGTTGAGATTTAATTTTGAACTAATTTGGACTATTCTGAAGATTGTCTAAAAGTTTCATCAAAATCGGTTCACCAGTTTTGCAGTCTATAGGAGACATACATACACACATCGACTTTTATATAAGTATTAAGATTTCATTGTGATTTAGGGGATGAAAAGTTTTCAGACTGAAATGGTTTTTAGACCATTTCTAACACGTATTAGAATAGATATCCTAATACGTGTTACAGGGTGATTAAGACACTCAAAATTCAATATGACTATGTCAGGAAAGTTGCTGAACTAAGTTATGAACTCAATTACATACCAGCGCAGGATAGAGTAAAATATACTTCGTGCACTATTTCAACCACTCAACAGCATCCACACCTAAATTACTTTGATTGTTTGTTGAATCTTTCTCTTTGTTATAAATATGAAAGTTGGTTATAATGTTTGTTTACTCATGAGCGTAACACATAGAACAGGTTAAGAGTGACTTTTCTATACAAAAGTAGGCAGGCAGGCTGACGGTCTATTTAATTGGTATGCACTTATGTCTAAGTTACACGTTATTGTTATTTTATATGTACATTCCAAAATGGGATAATAATCACACATAAATAAAAATCGTGTTGATATTAAACATTTAGTCAACATTTATATTAGTAAAAAAATAGAAAGTCTTACCTATAACATATATCTATTAATATAAATTATAGCAATGCATATTACGATATATATTTCTATACAAATACACATATTTGTGACGGGCTTTAGTCCAATTGGTATAACAGCCCTAATAGAGAATTACAACTTTGTTCAATTCACTAAGACTTTTGTTTGAAGATTTTAATAGCAAGATACCGAGTTTAGAACTCACGACAATATTATCAGGTTTCGTTTGAAGGGAGGTAATAAAATTTGCAGAATCGCCATCGCCCGCCATCTGACTCATCCATAACTGAAATAATTAATTTAAACGACTTCCAAAAACCCAACAAAGTTCGAGTAACCCATTTGTTCCACTTGGCGTCTATGAATATTTAAGAATGATGTCAATGCTACGCACCTGAGGACTGAGGATGCACAGCTCTGGAAGAAGTGGAAAAGTAAAAAAAATACAATCGCTTGTTTATTTTTCAAGCTCGACATTACTTAACGTATTTTCATCTGGTAAATTTCAGGCTGAAGTATTAACACTCGCCAGTAGAAAGCACAAATATTAAAAAATGTGAATGTTGGAAGCCTTAAGGGAGATAGATTATTTTCTAGCAACCTTTATAAAAAATAGATTTATACATTTTTAATGCTCATGTATTTCTTTTGAGTTTATATTTTTTTTTTTCATTTCTTAGATGATCTCTCCTTTTTTTTGGATGAAAGTTTCCCTATGTTTTCTGTATCTCAGGCAACGTGTGTTTAAAAATTAATGTTGATCGGTTGTGTATTTAAGGCGCGAAATCTTATCAAACAAACAAGAAAAACAAAAGAATAACATATTTTTACAAGCGCAATGTAAAAAAAAACAGTTTTTAAACTGTCATTCGGTCATGCCGGTTATACCTAATAAATTATAAACATAATTAAACTTAAACGTGTTTGTAAAGCGCAAACTCTCACCTCGTAATACACAAATCACGATCACAGCTCAACCCGGTGAAGTTAGTAAGTTTCCGAAGTATACATAAACCCCCGCATTATCGAATATCTCCGACAGAATTCTATTTTCCGAGGGTTTAGATGTTCTGCAAATTGGGTTCTCTCCATTGCTTTCCAATCAATATGGCCATATTGTAAGGTGAAATACTTTTCCGGGTCTGCCCTTTTTCGTATCCAAAAATAGGCTTAGCTGAGTAGACAAAATTCATTACTTATATTCAAGTTATGAAAATGTTACTAAAACTAGTTTTGATAACAAACAGGTTTCCAGGTTCATTTTCAGCATACAAATAGTTGTGAAATACAAGAAAATGTGAAAATTCTACGAACTTTTTTTACAACGTAGTAAATTATTTATCGAGGAAAAGATAAGGAAAACAATAAAATCGAGGAGTATAATATATTTGTCAAGTTACCACATTTTAGATAAAGCAATAATAAAATCAACCGAATATTCGACGTGCTAATATAAATTGTTTGGTGAAATTTATTAATGAAATGAAATAATAAAAGTTAAGTTAACATGACCTATATAACCTTAGATAATCTGAGTCTTATTACTTTCAACGAGAGTTTTAACCGCTCAAGCGAATCTCTGTAAATTGGATTGCGAATAGATGGTTAATTTAGTAATATTTTTTATACTTAGTTTCTGTCAAAAGATTTCATTTATATTAAGGGTTGGTTCATCGAGTAACTCTTGGTATGTAAAAAACAAAAGCCACCCTGATTTATAGCAGCTCTTTAGTACCACTATATGTTGCCACTCGTATCCTCAACTATTTAAATGAACGAATATTTTGATATTTTGACAGTTCTAAAACATTTATCAGTATAACTGATTTTTTTTTTGGAACTACGGAATTTAATGAAAAAAAGTTTATAACCTGAAAATTGTACAGAATTTTAAAACGACGTGTGATTTGGAATAGTAAGTTGTTATAAAAATAAAAATCTTCCTTTTATTTGCTAGGCAAAAAAATTGTTGATACTCGTAACATTAAAAGAACCTTTAAATAAGTCTGTTAATAAGTTTTCTGATACAACCTTAAAAAAAGGTATAAAGCATGTACATAAATTTGAGTAAATCCTAGAATATTAAGTGGAGACATTTTGAATAAGTGTCCTTAGCCTATTAATAACAGTCAGAAAGAGAGCGAAATAACATAATATTGCGGTGGACAACGGTTTAGAACAATAGGTCTCTGTCAGCCCGACGGAGACAAATCGTCGGCGTAACACGAAGGAACGCTGATCTTGGGCCGGGCGCAATAAAAGTTCCTTTTTTTAACCTTTTCAAAAAAGTAAAATGTTACGGAGAAAGGGTAAATTCAAATTTGCCCTTTCTCTGTATTCTAAACATAGAACAAAAAATGAAGAAATGTAATATTCACTTACATTATTAAATTTCAGAGCACTTCCAAGTGCAATATCAAAGAGCAATTGGTACTGGGTGTGGAAATTTCGAGCAAGCAATTTTGGGGTCATTAATTTGGAAGATAAAGCTATTGTAGCTTCAAAAATATTGGCGTGTTAAATGCGAAAGTTTATATGGATGTATGGATGTTTGTAACTCTTTCACGCAAAAACTACTTCGTCCGCGTACTGGATGAAAGGTACCCTATGTTCTTTCTGGTGTCCCAGACAACGTGTATGCAAAATTTCATGGTGATCGGTTCAGTAGTTTTTGCGTGAAAGTGGTACAAACATCCATACATCCATACAAACTTTCGCATTTATAATATTAGTACTGATACTGATAGTACTCATTTTATATTGGGTATAATTATGTGAATTAATTAGTTATAAGTATGCTTATGTATTTGTAGTAGACTACCACGATACAAGCACAGCTTAGTGTGGGGGTCAACGATAACTTATGGTCATTGTAATTTAATCGTTTGGAAATAAATTATTATAAAAAAATGTAGGTAAAGCCTTTTTCAGAAATAATGAGTAGGTAATGAGATTAGATTTTATTGAGATTAAGTCTCAACTGCTCGGAAGCTAATAGACTGTGTGAACTGGGTAAATAATACCCGAATGGTTTCATGGCGATACCTGCTCGTATGTATATTTGCAGTCATTAGTCCCTATAAAACGTTACTGTTTACTCGCAACCTACTTCCGTCAGCGCAGGTAGCGAAGGTAAATATTTGTACGATATTGCCTTGCATCCAGGCTGTGTACGTGCCGCTGGTGCCGGCGGACGAGAGCTTCACAATCACACAGCAAATATAAATTAGCAGTCGCGACTTTGTTTCATATGAAAAAAAGTGTTTTACTTTTAACCCCGACGATATAGATATAGATATAGATATAGATATAGATATAGATATAGATATAGATATAGATATAGATATAGATATAGATATAGATATAGATATAGATATAGATATAGATATAGATATAGATATAGATATAGATATAGAAAGTAGTTCTAAACTAACTTTCAGATTCAGACAGAATACCTTGTTGAAGGTTTTATTCCAATAAAATTTATAAAATGTATGAACGTATAGCATCGTAGGGTTAATAAAATTCATCATAGAAAAATTTTCAAGCCCTGAAAAGGTTAACCTCTAATTCCTTTTGATGTACGAGTAGACTAATAAGCTAGTTATTAAAGTTAATTATTAAAATTATTTTGTCAATTAAAAAGATATATAATGTTTTTTTAATACTAATCAAAAAAGAATGTAAAAAATGTAAGTAGGTACTAAATAAAAATACAATCATAAGTAATAATTATGTGTTTTAATATCTTTTGTGCACTCCTTATACTGTGTTTTAATATAAGATCCATATGAAAATGCCGCAAGCATTCGAAGTTGTTGTTGATTTATATTGAAAATTATTTATAACTCCAAATCTGAATATATTGATTTATGGATGAAACATTTTTAATATACGATTGTAACGCTATAGTTAAGAATTACATTGCTATAAGTTGTGTTAGTGTTTAATTGAAAACTATGTGCCAACTCTGTTGAATGAATCCACCGACTTGAATAGTCAGTACAAATGGTTTACATATAGGCTCACGTAATAACAATGATAGCAGCTCTGTAGCGTTACGTAAGCATCCCGTAACTACAGTCTTCGGTTGGTATTGTTTTCCAAGACACCTGTGGCTTATTCATGTAGCACATGTAATAATGTGTCGTCTTTTTATTTATATATCTAATAATTCATCCTATTGCATTACTTCTACAATATTTTTTCTATTATTCTATTCTATTCTATTCTATTCTATTCTATTTACCAATTTAATTTTTGTAGTATGCATCCAGAAAAGGTCAGACAATTCTCATACAATAATATTCTTCAGACGATTAAAATTCAATTGCATTAAATTGATTTTAGTTCTTTAAATCTGCTTCAGTATTAAATAGTGGGCAAATGTGTGCCTTCTGTACAAGAAAGTAAGACCTATAATCGATAATCTTGATCGCTCAAGCCCAATGCGGATTGGTTGGACGTGTCTGAAAATTTTGACGAGCCCGTTGGATAAGTCTGTCTTAGTGTCTTAGTGCACGCTCTGTCTTAGTGCAGCACCTGTGACGTTGCTGGTCATATAGGCGACGGTTGCCACCTACCAATAAGTAGACCGTCAGCCTATCTGTCGACCTTACTCACTCGCTGAAGCACAATAACAATAACATCAAATAATATTTCATGGTGGTTTTTTGTCAGAGGGTGGATACTGCTGCCAGATGCAGTGTGTCTACCGCTACTTTCCAGATTCAGACCAGCTTGAAGTGAGCTGAGCTAACTTTGAAAGTTCATTCCCAAATTGTACCCTATCAGGTACGGAACCCAGGAACTTTGGAACAGAGCTTTAAGGCAAGCACCCTAACCACTCATCCAACTAACTCGTCTACTAATTGCAAATATATTCTTACGAATTATAAATCCTATATGCAAAATTAAATGTAATCATTTAATCCATTGTCATTAAACGGAATCGGCTTGGCAACGCTACAACTGTAGGACTAGACATTAATGAAGTTAGCCCGACGCATGATGGAGGCGATTGCTCCCACTCTCCGTAATCCAATAAAACACCCGACGGACGCTAATTGAACGTTATCCAACGTCAACACGTGAATATCTATTAACATCGATTTATTCACAACACAGATTTTAAACACTCCGGTCACCCTTTAAGCTTCACATGTTTAATTACAAATTTAGTTGTCAAAGATTTTTTGAAAAATAATCACTAAAAATTAATCTACTTCTATACAAATTCTTTTTATATTGAACCAATGGTCTATTTTTTCATAGTTTATTAAAGGTTTATTACAGGCTGATATTGTACTTTAACAGAATAGAGAAGATATGGGAGGAAAGACACATTATAATTCCATAGATATTTTTAAGCAGTCACTGTGGAAAGGTTGCTAAAAAATTCCGTTCTACGTATCTAGATGGAAAAAGGATATTTTTAGAATAAAGAAATATAAATATATGTCGGTCAAACCAAGTTTTTTCCGGATTCTTCTTGAGAGAATCGTCTTAAAAAATTAAAATGTTATTTTTATCCTATAAACCATATTGTTCGTTACTGTGCGTTACGGAGAGTTTGTTAGCATTTAAAACTGCATTTTTTTTCACTGCCCATAATCCTAAAAATATACGCATACATTGTCAACAGTTAATGATATTTGAAAAACCTTTTTACATACTGTTCTGAAGTCAAGTAAAAAAGAAGATTAATATAACGAGCAAGTGGGATAATGCGATTTTTCATTCTGAAGTTGCTCGAGACGGCGACAATGGCGCGCTTTCGAGTGGAAACCCATTGATATTAGGAATTATCTCGGACTGCAGTTCGCAATGTTCGCAGAGCGCACCGCAGTGCTACCAGTCACTTGCAGATGATCTCGGTATATTATTAGTTACAATAGACATTCATATTACATTGCCTTTAGTGTTAAAATAATAATTTAAATTATTTATAAAATTTATAAAGAAATTTAATTTAATTTAAGAAATTAATATGGTATTACCTGTGGTAAGAAATAAGAAAATTCTAGTTTAGAAATTCGTTTAATATCTCTATGTAACGGACTGTACATTATGCTAGCGGGCTAGTTGTCTATAAAAATAATAGGTAAAAAACATGACAATTCGCCGGGCGAGATAAATTCGGGCGATTTGTCCATTAACTCGATGAAATTCTTGGTTGCCGGTAGCCCAGACGCAGTTTCGTTACATACTCTTTTAAGCCTGCACATAAATGACTATTTTTCATGTCATTTAAGGAATTGATATAATGATAATTGCTTAGAAAACAGAGCGAGAAAACCCACAATGGTGAGAAGACAAAAAATTTCCAAAACATATAGAGTCCTGCCAATCCGCTTTAGATTATCTCGGTACCTACACAAAAAGTATTCACATAGAAAAGATGCCTGCCAGCAGTGGGACGTTATCGCTATCCAATTCAAGCGGAATAGGAAATCTAGTGGAATCGTATCCATAGGGGTAACGGATTAGACCGGTATTATAGGAAATCAAATCCATCGATAGATCTGTAACATTATATTTTTTACCATTAAATATTAGGCAATATGTACCTTAAAAATTGGAGAAGTGCCAACATTAGGTCATGTTACCTTATATAGAAACAAAAAAACAAATTCTAATGAAGAAATATTTTCACTGTCGATATTAATTTACTTGTTTTATCCACTTAATTCTAAACATTCTAATTAAACTTATAATACAAGTCAAGTCACCAAAAAAACTTATTTTTTTCGTTTTTCTGGTTTTTCTTGTTTCAATACAAATAAATCATTTTTAAAGTTACTTAAGTTACTATTACTGACAAGCAATTATTTGTACATTAATAACCCAATACTCTAATATTAGGAGAATCATATAATATAAAAAGGACATGTTAACATGCTGTGTAGACATACATAAATCGCTTTGTGTGATACTCGATAAAATAAATGTGGAATAGAACATACTCATATTTGAGTATAACAAACAGTAGGTGTGCGGCGTGAAATTGACGAGGGTTGCAAACCAGTGATACTGAATCATCCGTACAAAACACTCCTTCAGAACGGGCCCGAGGATAAGCTCGGATATACAGATGTACTCACCTAACTCCTCTCTTTTACACCCTCTTCTCGCCAATTTGAAATAATAAACACACATGTATTTTGTCGTGAAGCAAAACCGCTCTTATTATTGGAAATTCATACAACATAATCCAAGTGCAAAATTGTCGAATTAACGAAGGGTAAAATTGAAAAGGCATTTTTAGTTTAACAATAAAAAATTCAGTAAAGCCCAGAAGTCACCTAAGTACACCTCAAGTTTTTTTTTTATATAAGTCAAGGCAGCGCTTGGCCGCGATCTCACTTGATGTAGTTTTTTAGATTTAATTTGTAAATTTGAAATTATTATTACTTGGTCTGCCGTTGAAGGAAAACGTATTTAAATTCGAAAAGAATTTGTAGCGCCCCGCCTCTACATTGCGTTTCACAATCATCTATTGGGTAGCTCATCTGGCGGCAGTAACCATCCCCTTACAGAAGATAACTGCAATAATTTGTTACGGGAGTGCCAGATCCTATTTCCCTATCACCTCTAATCCCTACTGTCAGCTTTTTTTATTAGGGATGGGTTTGTTCTGGCCAACAACCAGCCATGTGGTAAGGATGAGGCCTAAGATGGAGCGAGCTCACCCAGATGTCTATTCACTCAAACCTTGAAAAGATTAGGGTTATATGTGCTCGGAAATACAGAAGCTGCAGCACCTACTGCGTAAAAAAGAATTTCAAAATAGCAGTAAGCTATAAATCCTAATACTACAAAAGAGTATGTGCATTAATTTAATATATCTCTAAGTATTCATATATTAAAAATCCTATTTAATATTTCATTCAAGAAAGTCTTTGCATATTGTCACTTTTACTTGTACCTTTTTTTACAGACGTCCTAGTTGCTTTTACGAATGGCAAAAGAACTTTTCCTGTGACTTTTCTTCAGTCGGTGTAGCGCACATCTTTTAGGGACATTTCGCTTGCACATTTACTGCAGGAATTTATGGGTGTACGGGAAAGAGGTCATACTGCCTCGCACAGTAATGCAGTAAGCTCTCATGTTAATGAACGTCTTTTCTCTTTTCTGTGTTCGTGTCGTGTGGCTAGCGACAATTTCTTTAATATCTACAATGTTAATGCCTTGGCGAAAGCTATGATTAAGAAAAAGGATTTATAACGTGCTTTATATTTTTTGAGGGACAGAGACCGCGTGTCTTTTATATATACTCATACTTATGTATTTACAAAAATCGCTGTATGTTTCCTATGGACTCCAAAAACGCTCAAGCAATTTTCAGGAAATCTTTAAATTAACCCAGCGGGTGCTCATAATTCTATGTCTTATTTTCCACACAAAATAATACAAAATTAGTCTTTTCCTATGTTTAAAAAAATTAAATATTGAATATCTGCCAAAAATTCTTTAAAAAGGTGCGGACGAAGTTTGGGAAAAAGCTAATTTTAAACTTTACATTTATATTATTCTGCACATGTAAAAAATGTTTTTGTGCACCTAATTATTGTTATGATTTTTTTTAAGAAAGCGTCCAAGAGTAACAATAAAATAGTAACAGTTCATTGGGAAATCATTATTAAATTAAGTCAAGTAAACAAAAACATGCAGTTTCATTAGCGAACAAAAAAAAATATATAAATAAACAGAGAATCAACAAAGTTTTCACAAGAAATGAACAGGTTCTAAATAAGTAGACCATTTTCCTCGTTCTTCCGCCTAATCAAATAAAACCAACATGAAATTAATAGACATTACATTGTACACGTGATAATTATTTTCTAATGATGTTTGCAATTTAATACTAGGAAAGAGTGTTATCAAGTTGTATGACCAATGACCATGTTGACCATATTAACCATTTATTATAATAGTTACCCCTTGTTTTATAATTTCTCACTAGTCTTCCTATTTAATTTTTATTCGTCCTGATCGACACCGTTGTCACTTTGTGTCTAAAACTTGTTTGACTTTTTGTTTATTTTTCAATATTTGGTGCAGATTATCTGCACTCAGATTCGCACAAGCAGTCCGAGCTGGATACCTTCTTGATTCTGTGCAGATAATCTGCAAACCCACCATGACCCGTAAACACCTGTACCAGGATTGGTGACAGCTGTAGTTTACATAACATCCCATACGCGGCCTCCGCATCCGTAGTTCTTGTTGTTCTTAAATAAATTGATAAATTCTTAATAAATTGTTCTTAAATTATCTATGTGAGACATGGTTTATCTATATACTTAATATTGGTTACACAAATCAAAGCGCCGCCGCCTCCTCTTGCGGCTAATAGAATCGGAAAACCATCAACGGATGCGCCTCCGGCAGATTAAAGGTTGTGTTAACAAAGTTATTGCCGATTTATGGTAAAAGAGGTTCTATTAATTTATTACTGAAAGCACATTTTTGTGTGGTTATTATAATTTTGATACAATAATGGATATGATTATTCTATCAGCAACAGATGCGTATGTAGTCATTATAAGAAATTAATTCTATACAAATTAATGTTCCTACCGCATCCGCATCCGCAAATGCGAAACTTCCGCATACATCCGAAGTCATATCCGCATCCGCAATAATTAATGCGAATATTTTGCGGATGCGGGTATGGAGCTAGATAATCTCTCCAGGATGATTTCCCCAGGATCAAAATGTTTCAGTTTTATATTATTATTTTTTTCCACTAAAATATTCATTAATTGCTAAATTTATTAAAATGATCAATTTTTATTCAATAACTACTGCTGCTACTGCTAACCTGGGCGAAGTATAATTAGGTATATACCTACCTACGACCGAAACTATATGTTTATATCATAATATACTATACTACACAGTTTTTATGCCTATGAATATTATATTGTTGAAAAAGAGTGGCAGATCAATTTTTAATACGAAAAATATACAATTCAATAAGTCAGAAACACGTTATGATATTAGTAAAGTAACTCGACCCGATTTCTAAATAAACACATTCACGGCTTACAATGGCTATACAAACTCGAGCCCAAGTATCGTCGTCTGTCAGCGGCACCAGGTTCTCATAACTCAAGCGCTGTGTGCACCCGAATTACGAATGTGGGGCTGAGGAGAAATGTAGTTATGGATTAGTATAAAATTCTCAGGCAAAAACTAATATATCTATGTACGAGTATTTTAATCAATTTTTTTTAGTCATACTTTATTTGACTTCGTCGTTCAGGACGTTCCGGATGAGGACTCGAGACCCTTGACTTCATAGAGGTCAAAGCATCGATTCTTGGCATGAAAAGGAATGGATTCATGCCACCATTTTGGAACGTCAAGAGAAATCTGAGGTTGTCGGTTCTATACAACCTATATGAGCTACTTCAACTTCCTTATTCTGTAAGGACTTAATGACTTTATTTCTCATACGATTTTATTATTAATAAAATTAATAGGATTTTATAAATAAATATCCGAATTTGATTAGCATATACAAATGAATCACTCTTATTATTATTATTATTATAAAAGTCACATTTTTTATTTAAACAATTTAAGTTTCCTTACTTTGCTTAGCTATGACATACAAATAAATATGGCCGTGTGGAAATCCACACCCGGAGAAACGCATATCCTCGATAAAATGTTAACGTTTACAACCGCCGTAAAGCTTTTTGTGGTTACAATATTCTGTTACAACGTACCAGCGTCCGACTGAAACCCAAAAATTTTATTTCGAATTCCATTTTGTGATTCGATTTGGCATTAAATTCTCTGTGCTTCATAAAACAAAAACAAATCACGTTTTGTAACAGGTCACTTTGTATTAAAGAGAAGTATATTTTTTACGGGATTTTTAGGACTTTAAAATTTTCCCTAGATCACATACTTAAGTTCATAAAGTGTGTAAAGGCCAGACTAAACTAGGACGCTTCATACTGTTGCCAGCTCACCAGGTGCAAAGATGTAGGAGGAATGTACTTAGAATCCGAGAGCTGAGATAGTAACAAAAGTCTTGAGAAAGTTAACTCATGCGGGATCTCTCGAGGGATACGTCAGCCGTCAGTAAGTATACCTACTTGTACTGTGATAAGTTCTATGTACCTAATTTTAGTTTTATTAGTTGTACTTTACAATAAGTCAATAAAGCTTGTCGGAGCTGATGGTTCAACAAAAAGCGAATATACAAAGTTGTCGATCGTTGGCAACATGGCTCGTTCGTTTACGTTTTTGCCTGCTTCTAAACTATGAAACTGAACTTAAGACAAATAAAGTAAAGCACAGAACGTGCACAGAACAGCGTTGCTTGGTAATCGATCACAACAACATATTTTTTGTAATAAACGTTGCCATGTACGCGGACAGTCCATTTGATGACAGATGGTTTCAGTATTTTAAAAAAAACCGTAATACCAGAAGCGATGCAAGCAGTACGCTAACAGGTAAAAGACAAGATGAGAAAGAAGAAATAGGAATTGGCTTCCATTATTCATGCATTGAAACGTAGCAACGTGATGTCACAATGAACTTCTGTTTGCCTGCAAAGGCGCCGCCTAATTTATGATACAAAGTTCAGTGCTATGTTTTTAGTACATAATAGCCTCCTTCATAAATTGCCAGTAGGACCGTCGCCCCTTAAAATATCCCTCTATCTCCTCAACCTGTGGGTGCAGTAGAAATCAACTACGAGAAAAACCGTCAGATGGTAAGCAACAGCGCCCTCTGAGAACGTGTCGTGCGTATCACGAGCTCATATCGTGGCTATTATTGGCCCATAGTTTTTATACCTTGTAGTTAGTTTTTAGTTTTCTTTGTACCTGAGTCATATGGATGTTTTGTATTTATAATATGTATGTATTTACAAAAAAAAAAGTATTGTATGTAGTATATCAACTGTCTGGTATCCATAATACAAGCATTAAGTTGCTTACTTTGGAACTAGATGGTGCTGTGTGGAATGAGTGAATATTTAAAAAAAAATAAAAAAAAAATATATTATCCTCGAATGCCAAGACTATTTATTATATGTTATAAAGGGTATGTAATAGGTAGGCTCACCGCCTACTATTTGATGGTAGGTGGCTACTGTCGCGTAAAGACATGTAGGGTTATATATTGTATTAGTGTGTGTGTCGCGCATATGTGGGTGTTGCGTGCGAGCACACCAGTCTCGCCGCGGGAGTGCAACCGGTCACTCGCCGTGCCTGTAATCGGTGGTGCTGAATAAATACAAGTAATTAAGTAACATCTTTCATTTATAGTCATCATAACACGCGAACTATAAATTAGGGTTTATACATAGTAAAGACTCAATGAATATAATCTCCAAAGTGGTGACCACCCGACGTGATTTTAAACAAGTATAACCGACGTGATTTAAAAACGATAATGTTTAGTGCAGTGCCACCGACTCAATCTCCAGCAATGCAACCAACACAAGCAGTGATAAAAGGCACAACGTCTGCCGATCAGGACAACATGGCCCTAGCGTCTATCACAGTGTCGGCAAAGCTACCAGATTTTTGGGTAGACATGCCACGATTATGGTTTGCACAATTTGAGGCGGTCATGGCACCGCAGAAACAAGGAGATGACACAAAATTTAATTTGGTTATTTCCAAATTAGGCAGAGACTCCATCCAGCAGGTAAGCGATTTGCTTACAACACCACCCGAAGGCAATAAGTATAACGCGCTGAAGGACAGACTGTTACAAGTATACGAAGAGAGCGCCGAACGGCAGTTTCAAAAACTCGTTTCGGAGTTAGAGTTAGGTTCTCAGAAGCCAACGCAGCTCCTACGCAGAATGAGAGATTTGGGTCGTACAACGCAAGTATCTGAACAAACTTTAAAGAGCCTGTGGTTGTCGAGAATGCCATCCGCCGTTAGAGCTGTCATCACAGTGTGTCAGGAGCAAAACCTCGACGATTTGGCTATCATCGCTGACAAAATTGTCGAGAACAGCAAGTCCTACGAGATTTCAGCAGTAACGAGCAGCACCAGCCACGCATCTATAGAACCTCTGGTTGCGCTAGTGAACAAACTAACGCTGGAAGTAGCATCGCTCCGTAACGAAATCTACAGCCGTGGACGTTCGAGAGGCAGAAGTCAACCAGGTCGCGGGAGCAGGTCAGTGTCGCGGAAAAGGAGATCACCTGAAGACCCGAACTGGTTGTGCAAGTTTCATTACCGCTACAAGGGCAAGGCAAGGCGCTGCGAACAGCCGTGTGCCTGGTCTTCGGAGGATAAGGAAAACTAAAGACGGTATATTCGAGATCGGTGGACGAATGTACCCAAAACCAGGTAGCTAAAAACCATCGATTGTTAATTAAGGACAGTTTCTCTAAACTTACCTTTTTGATAGATACCGGAGCTAATATCTCAGTTATTCCAAGGAGATATGCACAAAAGTATACGATAGAGCCTTGTGATTTTAAATTGTATGCAGCTAACGATACTGAGATAAAAACACATGGTATATGTAATTTAGAATTAACTTTTGGACTTAGAAGAGTATTTAAATGGCCTTTTATAGTGTGTGCGGTAAAGCAACCTATAATCGGAGCTGATTTTTTAAGAAATTTTAGGTTAACAGTAGATTTATACAATAATAGACTTTTAGATTTAGTAACTAATATGTACGTTTGTGGATCGAAATGCGCATATTTTGAGGGAACGGTTAAATGTATTAACAGCAATCATCCGTACGCGGAATTACTAGAATCATTCCCAGAAATCACACGTCCACCTAATTTTAAAGATATTCCAGAGCACTCTGTGTACCATCATATTGAAACTACCGGAACCCCTGTCTACGCGCGCGCTAGACGTTTGCCGCCGAATAGGTATGACAAGGTTAAAAAAGAATTTCAGTTGATGCAAGAGCTAGGAATTTGTAGACCTTCTAAAAGCGCATGGGCAAGTCCATTGCATGTAGTCCCAAAAAAGAATGGCGATATACGTCCTTGCGGCGACTACAGGATGCTTAACGCGATTACAAAACCAGATCGTTATCCAATCCCGAGAGTTCAAGATTTTACTTACGGATTATACGGTAGGAAAGTTTTTACCAAAATAGATATTTGTAGGGCGTATCATTTTATTAGAATTAGGCCAGAAGACATAGAGAAAACGGCTATAATAACTCCATTTGGTCTCTACGAATTTCCTAGAATGACGTTTGGACTGCGTAATGCAGCGCAAACATTCCAAAGATTTATAAATAATACAATTTTATCAGGTATAGAAAGATTGAATTACTCGAACGACAAAGCAGACGATGCAAATTATCACAGCGGTATTACAGGACAGTCATTTGTATTCGGATTTCTTGATGACGTCATAATAGCTTCAGATAACAATGTCATTCACAAGGAACATTTACGATTGTTATTCGAACGGTTTAGTAAATATAAAATATCAATTAATTTAGCAAAATGCATCTTTGGTCAGCAAAAGATAGATTTTTTAGGCTATGAAGTTTCGGAAAAAGGTATCAGTCCTTTAAATGACAAGGTACGAGCTATCGATACGTACCCAAAACCGGAAAATATCGAACAGCTTCGTAGATTTTTAGGAATGCTGAATTTCTATAGGAATCACATACCTCACGCAGCAAAAGTGCAGGGAATTTTAGACAAATATTTACATGGCGCCAAAAAGAAAGATAAGCGTAAAATAATATGGACAGACGAGGCATCCAGGGCATTTGTACTATGTAAAGAAAATTTGAAAAATGCTGCCACGTTATCACATCCTATTCCAGACGCTCAAATTGCCTTAACGACAGACGCGTCAGATTGTAGTATAGGAGCGGTATTACAGCAGAGAGAAAATAGCGCATGGAGACCCCTTGGCTATTTTTCTAAAAGGCTTACGGAATCCCAAAAGAAGTACTGTACATATGATAAGGAACTTTTGGCGATTTATTCTAGTATAATCTATTTTAGGGATTTATTGGAAGGTAGGAACTTTACGATATTTACGGATCATAAACCACTGACATATGCATTTACGAAGTTAAGTTCAAATAAAGAATTACCTAGGAGAGCGCGCCAATTATTATTCATTAGCGAATTTACTAATGACATTCGACACGTGCAAGGGGACAATAACCCCGTTGCTGACGCATTATCGAGAATCGAAGCGATAGCATGTCCGGCGCCGGTGCAACACGCTGACATTGCGCAAGCGCAAGCCGTAGACAACGAGTTGGCAAGTTTGTTGAAATCTGCCGCGAACAGCAAAATACAATTGAAACATATGAATTTTAACGATACTGATGACATGATTTATTGCGAAACATCTACCAATCGTATTAGACCTTACATTCCAGTTCAATTTAGGAAAACGATGTTCGAAAACTTACATGGCCTAACGCATCCCGGAATTAGGGCAACACGGGCATTAATATGTAAGAAAGTTTTTTGGCCTGGGATGAACAAAGACATAGGTAGATGGGCAAAAACATGTATAAAATGCCAAAAAAGCAAAATAATGCGGCATACTATATCTAAACTTGCCAGTTTCGGCGAAAGCGACAGGTTCGCGCACTTACATGTAGATCTAATAGGACCGTTACCATAATAATAATAATAATAATAATAATAATTTTATTTGTATAAGAATGTGAGTACAATGATAGACAAATACATACGCCGTTCCTAACACACTCTGCCGTAATTACGACGTACAAATCTTTTTTTTTTTCCGTTATTCTAAATTTCTTCATTCTTTAGATGTATAATAATAATAATAATCAATAAAACTTGTTTTCTATGTCATGTCATCATGTGCAAAATAAGTGTCAAGACAGCAAATAATATAAAATAAACAAAAGTGAGTGGGTCAAAATGTCAATAAAAGAAAAATGATAAATAAAAAACTTAAAAAAAGAAAAGAAAAGAAAAACCAAAGTTAACTACACATGTCCGTTTACATAATAAGTCTCATCTAATTCGTCATCAAAATATTCTTTCACTGAATAATAACATTTATTTAATAAAATTTTGAATAATTTAGTTTTAAACACAGCGACGTTACACTCTTTGAGGTTGTCGGGCAGTTTGTTATATATTTTTATTGACATACAATACGCATTCTTGGTGTAAACTACTAGTCTTTGTCGTGGCAGGTATAGTTTATTGCCACGTTTATTCCTGCCTTTTACGCTCATATATACATCCTTATTTCTTTTAAACAAAGACAAATTTTTCTGCACAAATACACACGTCTCATAGATATACAGACTGGGCAGTGGAAGAATACCGTTTTTTTTAAAAATAGGTCTACAACTTTGTAAGTAATCGATACCAAACATTGAACGTATGCACTTCTTTTGAGACTTGAATACAGTTTCAACATCCACAGAGTTACCCCAAACAATGATCCCGTATCTCAGTATTGAAGAGACGTATCCATGGTAAGCCAATAAAACCGACTCTTTAGTTGCAGTTAGTCTCAATCTATTTAAGACGTAAACGAATCTGTTCACCTTATTATTAATATTTTCAATTTGAGCTTTCCAATTGCAAAATTTGTCGATTTTCAAACCCAAAAACGCTATAGTATTTACTTGTTCGATAGGAATGTCTTTACATTTAATGTCTAAATTTAAGGAGTTACTATTGTAGGTTTGAAACGATACGAGTTTTGTCTTTGTTAAATTAATTTTGAGATTATTTTTAGTCAGCCAGTCTGTTACAGAATTTAAGACATCTTTAATTTCGGAGGTTATATTAGCTTTGTCATTACATTTTACAATTACTGTTGTGTCATCTGCAAATTGTATTGATTCATGTTGGACCGCATCCGGCATGTCATTAACATAGATTAGAAACATAAGTGGTCCTAGGACGCTTCCCTGGGGAACGCCATATCTATTTTGTTTCAGTGTCGATGTGTAGCTGTTTTCGTGATGAGAGTTTAGTTTTTTTAATTCGACATATTGTTTTCGATTTGTGATGTAACTTTCTAGCCATTTTAAGGCACATCCTCTTATTCCTAATGCTTCTAGCTTATAAAGCAGTATATCATGACAGACAAAATCAAAGGCCTTGGTCATATCCAGAAATATAGAAATAGGTATAGTTTTTTGATCTAAGCATTCCGTTACAGTTTTAACTAAGTGAAAAATTGCATTAGTTGTGCTGCTATTTTTTCTAAATCCATATTGGTTTGATTTGAGTAAATCATATTTATCTAAAAAGCAGTTTAGTTTATTACACATATCCTTTTCCAAGACCTTGGACAAAACAGGTATCAATGTGATAGGACGATAATTATTCATATCATTTTTATCACCTTTTTTAAACCAGGGTTTAACTACGGATGTTTTTAAACGAGAAGGGAAAACACCTTGTAAATATGATAGGTTTATAATATGACAGAGAGGTCCTGATATCAAATGCGCACATTCTTTTAATGTTGCAGTACTAATGCTGTCGTATCCCGTGGATTTTGTATTTTTTAATTGTTTAATTATTTTATAAATGTCTAGAGGGTGAGTGGGACTTAAAAATATAGTGTTATCACTTGTAACTGTTCTTAAGTTAGTATTTATACTTGTGTTTACGGGTTTCTCAGATAGACCAATGAAGTAGTTGTTGAAGCTTTCTGCTATTTTTTCCGGATCATTCAGAGCAGTGTTATTCAAAAGTATAGTGTTTATCTCGCTACTGGAACTTTTATTAGCGAAGTTGTTATTAATAACCTGCCAAGAAGCCTTACATTTGTTTATAGAATTACGAATAAATTTAGTATTGTTAAGAGATTGAGATTTGAGTATACATCTACGTAGTATTGTTGAATATTTAATATATATTTTTTTTTTAATCTTTTTGTTCGCAGGGGAAAGTCTATAATTTAAATATAAATGTCTTTTCTTTACGCAAGCTTTCTTAAGGCCTCTAGTAAGCCACAAATTTTTTCGCTTACCTAGAATTTTTACCCAAATTGACGGGAAGCACAAGTTATAAAATAATACGAATGTGTCATGAAAAACATTAAAAGCTCTGTCTGTGTCGGTTTCACTATATACGTCTCTGAAAGACAGGGCCGAAATACATTGCATGAATTTGGCTCTGTTCTCTTCAGACATGTCCCTTTTTTTTGTAAACCATGGTATTTATGGAGGGAATTTTAGTTATGCAGTATTCAAAATCACATGGTAGGGCTTTTATACTATTAGTAATATTTGGTAGTGGTTTATGGTCGAGATAGTTTTTGACTAAAATACATGAACCTCCTCCACGTTTAGTACGGGAAAAATATGAAGCTAGTTTATAGTCTTTTAATTTTAAATTAGTTTCAGCTCCCTTCTTTAGAAATGTGACGGACGGGGACGGAACAAGGATTCCGATACTGTGTGACGATGATAGACAGGCGAACTCGCTGGCCTGAGATATGTCCAGTCGCGGATATGACGGCCGAGACAGTTGCAAAGGCAGTCTATGAAGGTTGGATTTGCAGATTTGGTTGTCCGAAGGAAATAACCACGGATCAAGGCAGGCAATTCGAAAGTGAATTATTTACGGACTTAGTTAAATTGCTAGGTATACACAAGACGCGAACCACTCCATATCACCCGCAATGTAACGGAAAAATCGAAAGATGGCATAGGTCGTTAAAGACCGCATTAATTGCTAGGCTAAGAGATAATTCGGAATGGCTAGTAGAATTACCTACAGTTATGTTAGGACTAAGAGCCGCGTGTCAGGTGGATAGCGCGTTCACAAGTCCAGCAGAATTCACTTTAGGGCATTGTCTACGTCTACCTGGTGAATTTTGTTGGGAAAAGTGTTCCAAAATAGACAATCCACAAGCATACATAATTAGGCTAAGAGATATTTTAAGTAAGATTAGACCTAGTAGTAGAAATTTCAGTAATAATAAGATGTTTGTACATGCTGATTTAAATTCCTGTTCACACGTATTCCTCAGAATAGACGCGGTACGGAAACCTTTAACACCTCCGTACAGCGGACCTTATAAAGTTATGGAAAGGAATGGAAAAATTTTTAAAATATTAATTAACGATAAATTATGTAATGTTTCAATAGATAGACTCAAACCAGCATACATGCTGCAAGAAAGCAACATTACGTTGTCCAGTAGCTTAGATCAGCATAAGCAGGACAATGACACCGAAAACACACCGTTGAAAATAACGCGGGCTGGCAGAATAGTAAAGAGACCCGTCAGGTTTGATTGTTAAGAAATTAGTGTCATTAACCTGAACATATATTTTTGTCAGTAAATGTAGAGTTGGCAAGTTGAAGTTTGAACTGAAGTTACGCAAAGTTAAGTATATAAGTTTAGATATTTTATAATTATGTGTTAAATATTTTGATTATATAAAAATTTTTTTTAGAAAGGGGTGTATGTAGGGTTATATATTGTATTAGTGTGTGTGTCGCGCATATGTGGGTGTTGCGTGCGAGCACACCAGTCTCGCCGCGGGAGTGCAACCGGTCACTCGCCGTGCCTGTAATCGGTGGTGCTGAATAAATACAAGTAATTAAGTAACATCTTTCATTTATAGTCATCATAACACGCGAACTATAAATTAGGGTTTATACATAGTAAAGACTCAATGAATATAATCTCCAAAGTAACATCTAAAACACAAGTAAGAGAATGTAGGAAGTCCGCCCGTCCTGCAGGAAATGATTAATACGCCTTCAATCGCCGGTGGATTAGTTGTTAATAAGACATAATTATATTTCTCCCCCAGGTCGAAAATAGAGACATCCTCTCTAGAAACAGCTATATTAACTTGGACAAAAATAATTCCATAGCGACATATTCCCAAATTATTCGAATTGTTTCAATTCTGAGTCGTTACACTGCTAAGAAAATGTACAGAAATACCAGACAAAGTTTTGTCGTTTATTAAAATTAACGATCGCAAGGTGACAAAACTTTGGAGTTCGTTCAACGTCACAACTCTTAACATCGACATTGTATAAATGTTAGGTTGTATTAACTTTAAAATAGAACGGTAAATTTAGAACTTACTCTTACTGCCAACATTTTCATGAAGCCATGCTTCGAATTTTTCACATAATATACTGAATTCGGAAGTGAAAAAGAGCTTTCAAGTAAGATGTCTCTTTCTATAGTTAAGTCTCTTAGAACATGAAAAATACATTACTCAATATACAGGAAAACATTATTTGGTCATACTAAAGTTGTGGCTATTACCAACAATCTGTTTTCCTTGCTAGTAAGCTCCCTTGGGGATTTCCCAAAATTCATAATATTCCTTGTCTCCTAATTTTCCCTTTTTTGCTTCCCATTTAGACATTAGGATAATTGTAGGATATTTCATTCATTTCTTAACTGAACAAATAAATTAATGAATAGAGATACAGGAATCACTACATATTATAAAACAAAGTCCTCCGCCGCGTCGGTCTGACTGTCTATCCCCCTATATATGCTTAGATCTTTAAAACTACGCAACGGATTTTAATGCGATTTTCACTAATGGATAGAGTGGTTCTCGAGGAAGGTTTTACTATATAATTTACAAAGTAACGAGGGCGAAGTCGCGGGCAGCAGCTAGTATATTATAATAATATGTCCAGTAAGTGCTCACACTGATACAAAATTCAGTAATTCACAGCGCTAAGTAGCAATCAATCTCGCAATCATTTGGTGATGACACATAGTGGCAACTCTCATCATAATCGCTAAATTATTATTACTCAAGTATACAACGAGTGAGGATTTCATTAAGATAATTTATGTTTGTTATTTGGCCTTTTTTACATTATATATTTTACTAAGAATCAATATAATATGGTCTTACAAATTATAAGGGGATATTTTATATTTTAAAGATGACAAAAAGATTAGTAGCCGATATCCTGAGTTTCTTTCGGGGTTTCTTCTCAGGATCGTCATCTTGGCTTTTTTTTTTCGAAACCCTGGTAAATTTAAATGTATAATGACGATCATAAGAGTTTGTTGTAGAAACCCAATTCATAAATAAATATTTTGATTTTGATTTTGCTTAAAGTCGTCACCTATTTTCTTAACCCTTTTAACTATAAAGTTGCTGTGAGAGATGCCGGTATCCACATACCATCAATTGGACCACATTCCACACAACACCATCATATTATTTCAATGGCACCATCTAGTTCCAAAGTAAGCAACTTAATTCTTGTATTATGGATATCAATCTTCTCCAAAATCTAACGATAATATTATAAGAAGTATTCTATTTGGGACTTCATTATATTGTAAAAGAAATGTTCGTTAAATAAAATGAAGTAACAATCACAATAAAAGGCGGAATTTCACGAACGCGTCAAAACATCGTTGTGATGCGCATTGATTTTTTATTCCCGTTTGTAACTCATATGTTCAATGTGTGTAGACGTTGAAGAGCGTCCATATCCGGCAGTATCGACGGGCTTGTTTCATATGGTTGGGACATGTAAAGAGGAAAATATTTCAAAATAAAATAGACGAGGAATTAGACATTTAAATCATGCCATCCAAAATACATGGCATTTCCAATTGCATGCATACCTTCACTTCTCGAAGTGCATTGACCCTTCAAAGCTAGGATCCACTACAGTAACAATCAAATTAGACAAGCGATTTGTCATACTTTGAAAAAAAACTTTATATCTTTACGCAGTGGGTGATTGATTGGTGTATTCCCAGTAGTTCGGTTAACAGTTCGGTTGACCGAACTAGTGAGACTTTTTTTTTTCCAATAGTTCGACCGAACAAATCAACCGAAATAGTGAGGTTGGAAGATATTAATTTTCGACCTCATCTAGATAGACTTTTCAAGACATTTTTGTTTTACTACTCATTATTAATTCAGATTCTTCGTAGTAATGACAATTGACTGAAACTTCGTCCTATGCCACAAATGGTAATAATCGATGCTCTTACTATACTTATATTCTTAACACTTCTATACTAATATTAGAAAGAGAGAAGATTTGTATGTTTGTAATGAATAAACTCAAAAACTACTGGGCCGATTTTCAAATTCTTTCGGCATTTAGAAAGCTACATTATCAGCGAGTAGCATAGGTTATATTTCATAAACTTACGTCGGTGAAGTCGCGTGCAACAGCTAGTTAACTATATAGTAATGAAGCACGTTCATGTTACTGCTTCAATACAAGGTCATTAGGTGATCAAAAAATTTTTAGTCCAATAACATATGAAACGTTTCACATCACTAGAATCCTTCGCTCGGGGAATTCGATTAAAACAACGAGTTTAACTTTAAAACCCGGCCATTTCACACCAGGCACATGCTCCGCAATAAATGTAATTGAAAAATAACACTAGACCGACAGACGAGCATTCGTTGTCTATGTAGTGTATTGTATAGTCAGTCTATGTGTGTTGAGATTCTAGATTTTAATCTGTCTTTTCTGTGAAAGCATCGATCAGTTTCAATTAATCTGGGTAACTTAATGAGGAAACCTTATAAGAGAGTCTACATATTTTAAAAATCAACTTGGATTTAATTAAACAGAACAGTTAAATCACCACCTAAATAAGATCTAAATAAAACAATGAAATATAAGTAGCAAGCAATCTTTACCTCAACATTTATTGAGAACTAATTTGTGCCCGCGACTTCGTCCGCGTCCGATCGCTACCAAACGTCACAGGATTACCCGCTGGTCTAATCTGAATATAGTCTGAAAATTTCATCAAAATCGGTTCAGTGGTTTTAGAGTCCATAGGGAACATACATACATACACAGATTGCCTTTTATATAAGTATATTTTAGATATCGCTTTCCGGTGGCGCTTCAACAATTTCTGTATATTTTTGATACTTAATTTGCCAACTTTCTCCCTTACTCCCCGTAGTGTCAACTGTCAACCTCACCTGCACGCGCCGGATGGCGGCGGAGTGGCGTGTTACACCTCCGTGGTGCTCCTTGGTAGTCTAGCTCTCTGGCGGCTCTGGAGTAAATGGCGGGATAACCATTCATCTGCCTGGGCAACCGGTTGGAAGAGGCTAAAACGGCCTTGGCTAAGTAGGCAAGGGGGAACCACTGCATATATTTTTTCCCATGAAAGTCATCATGATGGTTACCTGAAATGATGACCACGACCTCTCTGTCAAGGGTGCAGAGACGAAGAAGAAGAATTTGCCAATATTTGGTGAATTCTGTACATAAATATAAATAAGAATAAAATTTTATATAAGTATATTTTATATTGAAACGTGAATTTTCAAACGGATTCATTATTTATAATACAACCCATGAATATTTTAACACTGGTTTCCAAGTATTAATCGTTTTTAAATTGCGCCGCATGACACGACAAACCTTTTATATTCCTCCGGCCGTTTTCTGCTTGTTAGATAAAACTTCAATTTTGAAAGTTTGAGGGAAATCTTCTTACTAAAGTTCGCTTCAAATTTCCCTTTTGTGTAAGACGGATGTATACTGAAAAGCCTTCCTAGTAAATGTAACTCTTCATTCCGAATTTCCTATGTTTATAACGAGTTTTAAGTTGTTTTTATTTTTTGTGATCGTTTTACGAAGCAATAAAGAAGATGAATTTTCGCACCGGATTATTAGCATTATCATTAGAAATAGTTTTAGAAGAGAAATGGCAATCCCAGCCGGTGGCAATTAGATTAATTATATAATACTAGCGACCCGCTCCCGGCTTCGCCCGGAGTGCAATATTTATACATACAAACTTTCCCCCTTTATTCCTCTTTCCATATGTGAAAACCGAATTAAAATCAGTCTAACCACAAGAACGCCAAACGGGTTGAAACAACGCAGTCTGCCGTGCCACTCTTAACAAGAGAATTATAAAAAATATTCTTTTACTACAGTAATGAATTATTACACTTTTTTATGCACTTTACGTTAAACCAGGAGACACTAATTAGTTTCATAGGACGTCCTTTTTTTTTTAATAATATGAACTTCGCAGACCGTTTCAGCTCTTTTAGAGCAGACTGCTTCAAATGAGATTTGTCTGCTTTCATTCATCTACGTTCATTTATCTGTTGAGCAGAAAAATACCTGCTACCTTCCCGCTTAAATTCCCGAGGATGCGTTGATGCCTTATAATTTTATAATATAAAATGTATCATATCGACCAGTCAGTGAGATAATGCTCATTACGCTTCAGGCTGATTTTTCAAATCTTTTGCGAAATACATTAATAACCTCAGTTATGTAGATTTTCTACACTTTTTGTTATGTACCTACTCGTAGATGTAATTGTGAAAATTATGTAGATCGCTCAGAGTTCTTATACATTTCAGAAACCCGACTCTTATTAGTATCTACAACTGTCAAAATATGTACAAACTCCAATTTAATTACATTTATTCCCGAACGGTGGAGAGCGTCCCAAAGCTCATTTACTCCAAATATGGCTAACAATTTAAGCGGTGCAATGTATATGTTGTTTGTGGCAACCAGTCATTTCGCCAAAGTTAACAAACCATTGTTATTGTGGACAATGGCAAAACATAAAAGGAAATAGTCAAAATCATTTTCTATATTATTTTTATTTTATATTTTAGTGATGGCAAGATACACTACCTGCGGTACAGGGTTTGGCAAGGTTGGCAAGGCAAGGCGCACTTGTAGAACTTACAATGCTAGCAACCTACTCTCAACTCTCAAGAGGGGCCCACGGTCCTTATCAAGCGTCTGTCCACCTTTTGCGTGGACGTCCTACGCTGGGCTTGCCGGTCCGTGCCCTCCACTCGAAAATCTTCCAGCGCCACTTCAACTTACTGAGTCACCAGCCTATAACGATAACTTTCGTTCATCTATAGATCTCCTCCTCATTCCTGGTTTGATCTCACATCCTAGATCCTTACTAGTGACTAAATCACACTTCTTTACTATTATTCTCCAATGGTCTATGAATTTTTTATATTATTGTAATCAAATCAAAAATTAACTATCTAGACTCAGCTAGTAGTATTAAGTAATTATATCTATGATAATAGTAATAATATTTCATTATGTAAAATTTATTATCTATGATAAATATGACAGTATTAATATTGTATAAAATGTAAAATTATAATATTGTTTGTATTTACATTCAATAGATGAATGCTTGTATACTTGCAAACAAGACAGAAACCATTTCACAATTCATGTTTGTTACTAAACTAGATGTCGTCCGACCGTGTCTAATAGATTTCCAATTTGACAATGTATGAATATCAGACACCGGTCGTGGAAGCAATATACATCAACATCAATTTTAGTATTGCAATATCAATTCATGTACTTACTCAGAATCGAATCCGAGTCGGTTCAGTGTTATCCACTCAGCTTTTTCTCTACGCCAAACCAAACCCTGATTTTTTTCTTTTTGTTTATTTTTCACATAAAGAAAATAAATAATTATTTTTGTTTACATAAAGAAATGCCTTAGTACCGCTAGACCCTACTCTTTTTTTATATATTTTACACGAAGAAAAACCTTCGTGTCAGGAGACCCAAGTCTTTCTTTTTTATGTTTTACGCAAAGTAGTACTACGAAACCCAACGTTATATCTATTTTGAGCTGGAACCAAAACGTGTTTGAAATATTTTTGTCTTCAGAGAGGATGTAAACAGTTTATTTAATATAAATATGTTTGCAGTTTAGTAGTATGTAATATGCTAACAAAAAAGGGTTGCCGTTGTACAACATGTGTACTAACTACATTAATGCGTCGTTATCAGTGATATAATGTTCTTGTTTAACATATCACTGGTCGTTATAGTATTTAGCTTCCGTGGTACAACCACAGAAAGTTACGGATTTTAATATTTACAATGAGATATGGTTATGCAATTATGAGTGTATGTTTTCTTATGCTGGGACTTTTTTAAACCTATCTCTAATAAAAAAAAACATTACAGTAAAAGATCGCGAGTTCCCTTTCCATTCCCATTTTCACTTCAAAAATTTAAAAAAATGTCTGTCTAAACTCCTCCTAAACCACGCAACGGATTTTCTTGGGCGAAGCCGGGTGCGATTCGCTACTAAACATGATTTAGTATCCCACCATAGTGAAAGTGCATAATACAAACTGATATAATATAAGTACCTACCTATAATATTGGAAAAACAGATGCGTCGAGCCGTACGTCGTGACATCGCCCGTCGAATTTAATTAATTTTAATACAGCCGAATTGAATGAAAAATATATGTAGCAGTAGGTCTTGTGTTTACAAACACCGCTAGCACATCACATTTCAGGCGCATAAACAAAAAGGGTTTATGTGCGTTAAATTAAAATTCTTGGAAATTTTGACATAAAATGCTTGTTTTTAAAAGCAGAAAACATTTACCATGGCCTAATAAAAAAAGAATGAGAAATATTTTTGTCATTTATTAGAGAGCAGCACACTCTTTACTAACAATTTCGTTTTGAAATAACTTTTTCTAAATAAATGGACTACAGTTTATATACTTATCAACCAAAAAATATAACAGACTAGCTGGCGCCCGCGACTACGTCCGCGTTGAAAACCGCGCAACCTTCACATAAAAAATACCTAAAGGCATCACAATTGTTAACTAAAGTACATGTTAATCTCTGTTAAACTACATTTAAGATATAACGCAATCAGGTAGACCGAAAATCTCCCGACCTTAACAAAAAGAAAATAATATACAGCACGAATTGAAATTTGCAGAGATTTTTTATTCTTATTCACAGATTTTTAATTTTATCGCGTGCTAAGCCGCAGTGTAAATCTAGTACATAAATAGTCATTGTTCTAATAGCCTAGAAAAACACGTGCTGCTATACAGTGTTCCTTATTGTTGTAGCCGACGATGCCTAATGAGTTCCTCACCTGACGGTGTGAAGCATCTTTGCGTACTGCAATGCCTACTAGCATATTGAGCTCTCCACAAAAAGTGGAAAGAAAAGGTTTTCCTATTTCAGCGATGCATCAGCAGTTTCTTTGTGTTGCAAATGAAGACTACGCCGCCTATTTTCCGCCAGGTGAGGCTTCTGCTTGAATATTAAAAAAGAATAAACGCTTATATCAAACTTTTACATAATCACTTCATGAAGTGTAAAGTCTTTTCATTGCGCTATCGGTGTCCGCTTCGGTAAACAATTGTGCTTTGTAATTTTTTTTTCTATTAAAGATATTTCAATATCGAGTATATCACATAAAAAGCTGCAATACAATTGTTATAGAAGAAAATGTCGAGTAGCAAAACTTATTGGTATCAACTTTTCGTGTTTTCTTTTATATTTGTGACTCAATTACTTAAAAAGTTATTCTTGCAATAAGCTTCAAAAATAAGTTGGATGTCACTATTGTAATATTTTTTTGCATTTTATAACAAAGTCCTCAGCCGCGTCTATCTGTCCGTATGTTCGCGATAATCTCACAAACTACTGATCGGATTTTCATGCGGTTTTCACTATTAGAAAGAGCGTTAAACGAGGAACGTTTTTAAAAAAAAATTAACGCGTGCGAATCCGAGAGAGGATCGCTAGTCATTAATAAAATTGATACAGTATATTGCAATAGCAATAATAATAAAAAATCGTTGAACCAAGTTTCGTTTCACACATATTAATATTTTTACTCACCTCGATACGTAGTTTCATGTAGTTACGTAGGTATCTTTTATTGCAGGCACCAAAGTACTACTCCATTCGCTGTTCATTCGAAGCGCTCGCCGTTACAAAATGAATTAAGGTCAATTAATCAATTACTCTGAAAACGCTGAAGCATCTATTACAGGAACAAGGAGTCGGATTTTTATTTGTTTAGTCTTCGTCTGTATGGAATGTTAAAGTTTTATACATTTATAATAGTAATTAATCATATAATTTTATCGTAAACGAATCGTGTCTGTATTAAATATTTTTTCAAAAAAAAAATTGTACACTAATCTCAGAAACGGATTTTCAATTGAAACTCAATTTTATACTTTGGTCTGCATTTGAAAAGTAGCTGCAGGGAACGCTGAATTTTGCAATCATCTGAGAAGCCGGTTTCGCGGCAGTTACCACCGAAGAACACCGTGAAATAATAGCATTTGTGCTATTGTGTTGCGGTCAAGGAGTAAGCTATGCTAGAGCCCTAATTCCATACTATGGTCGCCAGCGCATTTGCAACATCGTTATAGGCACAGAGCACTAAACCATTGGATTTATTGTCATTGGTCATTGGATTTATACCATCAAGTGAACAGACAGCTTGTCTGTCGAGTTAATGGACAGTTTTTCTGTATCTTCTTCCTTCGGCTTCTTAATATTAACCTAGTTTATACAAATTTAAAATTATAACCTTATTTCAAACAGCTTAATTCGTTTGAAACTATTCTCATTAATACCACCACCACCAGCTTGGGTAATTGTACTGACCAAGAGTGCAATCGCGATGTAAATTATAAGCAAACAGTCGCCATAGCAACGAAGTCGAAACATTCCAAGCAAGTAGGTCACAAAGCCTGTGCACTATCCGGAAAATTAATGCCAAATAACTGATTTAGCCCGAATTGGCATGCTAACTACGTAGACCTGATTGGTTCTTGGTATTCATAAAATAATCTAAGAAAACCTACATTGATCATACAAAAAAGTTTTAAAACAAAATAAAGTGAACAGTGCACAAAAAAAACGATATTCTAATACATAATAAAAGATAAAAAAATACATACAAGTATTTTTTAAATAAACTCATGCTTTACCTATTATTTCGCTTTTGACCGCGCCCTGTTGGAGTGGAGTCAATGTTTAACTATCATTTATTTCCGGTATGAATATTGCATTTTAATCAAGCGACTTACCTTACTTCCAATCGAATGGATTAACTTATTTTATCACGCTTTCATTCAATTTTCTTTATATAAACTTACATTAGTTTTATATCGGTTTGTATTTAAAACCACCAGAAATATACCTATAGTAAAAGATCTGGTTAAATCTATAATATCTATAAGTAATATTATAAAGAGAGAAGATTTATATGTTTGTAATGAATAAATTTATACATTATGGTTTCGCAATAAATAATTGAATTGAATTGAAAAAAAAAACTCAAAAATTACTGAGCCAATTTTAAAAATTCCTTAACCTATATCAACGAGTAAAATAGGCTGTATTTTATAAAATTACGCGGGCGAAGTCGCGTACAACAGCTAGTTTTATAATAATGAGATCAAGGTGGGACCTTTCCTTGGTGAGACCAAAGAAAGATGTAATCTTGAAAAACGGTCCATATACTAATAACACATCACTTAAAATTTACATATGTGTGAATATGGGAATACATACCTCGTACCATGTCCGAGTCTAATCGCGACACGGATGGTAACATTACAACAACTTCTAAGCTCTGCCAAATCGCTTCGAGTTATTGCTGGACTTCGGCCCATATCACTTCACCTTGAGCGATGAATCAAGACTTATTAGTCAACTGTCAGACAGTAATGTTATAATGACAATAATTGAAATACTGTGCATGAAGCAAACGAACAGAAGCTTTGAAATGATTATTAAAAATATATATCACGTCGAAAATATTTTCTTTTTAACATTTTATTTTTTCTCTTCATAGGAACGACTTCAACTTAAAATGGCTAAATATCTCGAGCCATCTATTTTCGAGTTTTGCGTTTAGCAAAGCAAAGCAGCAAGCAAAAAAGTAACAGACAGAGAGACAGATTAACCTTCATATTTATAATATTAGTAATTTGTAATTTCATACTGCAATAAATTGTTAAGTATATAAGTAGTTAGGGGTTAGAGAACGAAATCTGAGGAGAAACTCGAGAGAATTGTTCTAAAAATAGGCACCCATAAGTTGTAGGAGGCAGTTTTGTAAAACGTTCCACTACGTGGAAGCATTGAGAGTTCGTTCAGCGGTTGTTATCTAATTCTAGAGACACTAAAAGCTTGAGTTCACCGTCTCCTTTGAAACATTTTTTTATATTATTTAGTTTTTCATTAAACATGGCCAATGGCATTCTTAAAACAAAAACGACTTAACAAATGTTATTTTGTCTTTGTTCTTTTTAAAAATAATAGGTTCCTATTTTTTTATGTAAAGGTAATCAGAAAGGCTGCAAATGTGCTGGCAACCATAGAAGAGTTATTTAAAGATAATAGTAGAATTAGGAAGGGATAGACACTATCCTTAAGTAGTATACGGACTAGGGATTCCACTCACCACAACACAACAGAGGGCCTAGTGCGAGTTTTACTGTATCAAACTCATCGAACGCGTAAACGTAGATTTGTATGGGACTGAAGCAGTGCTACACATTAGCCACCAGGTAGCGCTGCTTCATTCCCATACAAATTGACATTTAAGCGTTCGACGCGTTTGATAGAGTAAAACTCGCACTAGGCCTTCAGCACACGTGCTGTTATTTCAAGGTGCTCTCCGTAAGAGGGTAGTTATGCCACCAGGTGGGCTTTGTTTTCTTGTTAAACCCTAGTTTGCTTTTTTTTTTTCAGTTTTAAAAAGATTTTTGTAAGAGTCATCGACGATTTCACCGTGAGAATTTGAAGTGGAACTCAATAAAAAAACTAAAAAAAAACTACTAGCAAAACGTTCTGCATATTGATCACAAGCACTAAACTAGATGATGAGGCTGGTTATTTAACATGCACCAGAGTTGCATTTAGTAGATATATCTTCGATAATTAGGTAAACTATTATCTAAAGTTATAAATCTGAACACAATAACTAACTTCAGACCGATTTTTACCAAAATGAGCGCAAACTAGTATGATTGTTGTAGCTTCTCGGAGATAACCGAACAGATTCCGAAAATTGGAAGGATTACTTAAAGTTAAAAATTTAACGTCTGACAAAAAATTATGAGCATTAAAGATTGAATAGATGTTTTAACTCCCAAGAAAAGGGGTGCGGACGAAGCCGCGGTCAAAAACTAGTTGTGAATATTTGTTGAAGTTTTGTATATTACAGCAGTTATGTTATTAGGTAACTGTTGGTTAAATCATGTGATTCCATGGTCATGGCTCGCTTTGTCACTCGTTTACAGACAGAAAATAACAAACAAACGCTTCCTACTTGAGCCGCAGCCAAAATATCGTTGAAACGAATTTTTGTCATTCAAAACAGCAAATTAGAAAATTAATTTGGTTTCATTTTAAAAATACGCATTAATTGCTTATTTATAAGTCTAAAACAAATCTGCTTTTACTTATGCTTTTTTGATGCATAAGCTAGTTTTAGACAGTGATTTGATATGGCGTCTAAAAACGAGTCATCTAGGAGTGATCGACTGAAGTAAGAATAAAGCTAGTTTACACGAGTTAACTAATTGTCGAGTTAAGTACCAGACAAGTACTAAGCATTAGTTACTAGGCTCGTGTAAACTAGCCTTTATAACTTACCTATTCTATAACTATTTTCTATTCTATAACTGTTTTCTACAAACACATTATATTGGTATTATTCCCAAAGTATGATCTGGAGGCTCGTAATCGTATCGTTATTTAAAAACAGGGAAATTGTATGTTAGAACTCAACCCGAGGCGACTGGTTATGCAAATACGATTGTGAAGAAAATTGGCCTAAATAAAGTCGGGAATTTCGCGCTCACGCGCGCACTGTCTCATCCATAAACAAGGGTTATAAACTGACGAATGGATGCCATAAAATGTACTCGGGCTACCCCAAACATTTTTCCGTTCACCTGAGGTGTAAAGAAAATTAAAAATCTCAACCTATTTACATAGACTGAGTCATCACAAAATTATCGTTATACGATTTACATAATTTTGCTGAATTTTATATATATAAATAATTATATATATGCAATAAATAACGACAATGAAATCAATGACAATAAATTAATTTTCATGTATATATATATATATGTATATTAATATGCCCAATGTATGTGTGTAGCTTCGTGATATATTTTGTGTTTTTCAGCCACAACTCTATCTAGAGTCAAAGCAGTTTACGAACTTGAGAAACTTGAGTGAAAATCGTTTGGAAACGTATTCATTTATAGAACCGTATATGCGTTGTCAATCAATTACTAGCTCTGGGAATAGGTCAAGAACTTAGGCGTTGACCTATCTACCAACTACTCAGCAAATCGAAGGAGACGTAACTTTTAAAATTATATAACTATTTTAACCTAAATATAGTTATAGCTATATTAGCATCGAAGTGAAACTTTTATCGAGTGCTGAGTATTAGTCCTGTCGGTGAAATTACAACTTAAGTTAATCTGCATTTACAACCTTTTCAAGTTAAATTAAGTTTCTAGTTTGTTAAAATTAAATTTAAAGTAATGTTATCTGCTTTCATATTTGGCCAGTATAAATTGATAAATAATATAAATTACTTCTCACAGTACCGAGCCTCTAATGAGAGCATGAAGAGGTTCCCCTTTGACCGGAACCGTAGTAAGGTCTCACAAGATGGCCGGCGTACCTTCAAGATAATGAAAAAAAATGGCCCGGAATTGCGGGGGTGATATCTGTGGTGTTAAAGTAAAAGGGGATAAGTCCTAAAAATGGCAAATGCGTTTTTTGCACCTATCAGCTCAATATAACAATATCTAACACGGCATGAAGGAGATAAGTGATAAAATCTATTACTTTTCTTTTAATGTCTAAAAAACATATTGAGTTAATTCACAAAATATAAATAGTTAATTTAGAGATATGTTAATAATTTTATTAAGTAACAGTTTTATTGTTATTTTATTCAAAGAAATTAAACCCTCGCTACTTAAATATGTTATTCTTAACATTAAATTGTGTGCATGTTTTTTTATTAATATATAAATAACCGATTTCTAAAAAAAACAAATACTTAAGTGATTTCATTCTTTTCTCTCTACTGAAAAGTTTGATTTTGAGACTTATCCCCTTTTACCTTAACACCACAGATATAATAACCTACTTATTACGCTTAATCTAAAAATAATTATTACATTATATATGTAATACTTATTACATAGATATAATTGTAGTTAAAAGGAATTAATAGATACATCTCCGATATGAGACAATGTCTCATGTTCATGTCGTGCGAAATAACAACTCAATTATTTCGGTTTAGTTGTCATGTCGCACGATTTTATTTCTCACTTTTTATAGAAAGGTCTGCACAGGGCGTAAAAATCATAAGCTATAATTTATTAGGAAACATCCATGAAGTCGCAGATCCTGGGCTAGTTTAAATCACAAAAGCTTATTACTTCATTACATAAAAGAATTAATTTTTTCTCCATTACCGAAAAATTAAATATCTAATTGTTATTCAAATTGCTTTAATTATATTGTCAAACGAAGGTACAGAAAGTAACCACCTTTTCCTCAAAGATTTTCTTTCGCTTAAAAAGGTAATTTTGATTACGATTAGGAGGGATTTTTGTTGCGTCATTTTGACTTAGTCCTATTATCTAAAATTTGTACAAGTTGTACTTAAGATAACGAGGACTAACGAGGTATAAAAATAGTTTTGAGAATTTTTGTCTGTTTGTAAGTGCGTTTGTGTACGCTTAAAAAATTTGCATGAAATTTTGCACACAGATTAACATTTATAGGATTCTCTTTATCCTGGAAAAAATGTTAGGTATGAAGTCGTGGGCGCAGCTAGAATATCAATATTTTAGGCATTGTTTTCGTTTCTAGGCGACGGCTACCACACAAAAACTATAAAAAAAAATTCTAAAAAAGTACGAAAAATCTTTAATAAAATTATTAAATCAAAATGAAACATTAGGGTAAGTAACACCTAATACAAAATTTAAATATATTTAAATGATTATTATTTTAACGTTTCGAACTCCTCGTGGATGATCACACATGATCTATATTCATGAATTACTCAACAAAACAAATATTCAACAAAACGTATGAATAACAATTTCAGGGAAATCGGGGAACTGTCAAAACTATCAACACTAATATATAGCGAAATATATTCACACAACATATAAACAGACTTCGCCCAATAAAATTGGGCGTGGCTAATCTTTTACGTGGCTACAATAACAGCTAGTAGGTACTTAGTCGAAGCGAGACCCATAAATATGTTGGCTTACTTGTTCGTGTCATAAAATCTGATACCGATGTCACAGTAAATGCAATAGAAATATTAAATATTATGAAAATATTTCACTTTTTTTTATATAAAAGTCAAGGCAGCGCTTGGCCGCGATCTCACTTGATGTGAGGTGCAGATGCGGCCGAAGGTGAACCAAGCTTACCTAGTAGATGCCCATTTACCCTACGTTTGAAGACCCCGAGGTTGTAATTTTGGTGAAACACAGACGCAGGCAATGAGTTCCACTCCTTAGCAGTTCGGCAGTGGAACTGTAACGCTTCGTGCGTAACTTGAAAATATTTAAGTATATGTGATCAGGGAGATAATTTAGACTTTTAGAGTAATCATTAAGGGGTTTAATTAGACAAAACAATATTTTAGAAGTGAATAAAAATACTCTAGTTGCTTAAACAATATCCCTTTGTTGACTATTAACTAAGTATATATTGTCGATTGTCGACAAAACATATTAGAAAAGCGCTTTAAAACATCCTTTATAATGCGCACAGCCAAGGTTTGGAACTCCCTCTCTGCCGGCGTCTGTATTTTCCAGCTACAAATCTTTTCAAAGTTCGAGTGAATAGGCATCTACATGCTGGCGGAGTGCCCAAGTTGGGTCAATGAGAGGGCAGCTCTGACGGCAGTCGTGGGACAAGATTTGTCCTTACCCGCTGTCGTCAGGGCAATAATTGAAAGTCTCGACGGCTGGAATGCCGTCAAGACGTTTTGTGAAGCGGCCCTGAGTGGAAAAGAGGCCAATGAGCGGGCCCGCGAGGGATAGTGCGTAAATGTCATTTCCCCTCCTCAACAAAAAAAAAAGGCCTTTACCTGTGAAATTGCCGTTTTGTACGAAAAAATAAGTTAAAGTAAGTACATTTTTTATTTCTATTCTTCACAATGTAGTGGCAGTTTATCGATGCCCTTCTTAAAAAAAACAACTGGACGGGAGGCAACAAACTCTTCAAAGGCATTTTGTATTGCCTTTCGGGTATTGAATTTTTCCCGCCAAAAATTTATCCTAATTTTGGAAAGTATTGTGCAGCACATTATTATTATTACTGCCGACTCTAGTAGTAGACGATTCTATTTTCTATGATCGGAATACACCTGGCAACAAGGCGAACTGTTTTTTCCCAGTGATCTGTAAAAATAAAATTTGTACTTAATAGGTATTCATGTTTCAAATATAAGCGGAAAGCCATTGAAAGCTACAATAAATATTATATTTCGTACAATATCCACTGTAGTTAAATATACTGAGGAAGATGACAGTGAACAAATTGTTGCAATTTTGTAGCGTGCAACTTCCATGGCTCGGCAGTTACTGCTAAAATTGATTGGTTTGTTAGTTTGTTAGTAGTTCAAATGAGATTTTTATATCTTTGTTTACATGATGTAATAATCCAATTCTGGGCAATTATTTTAAATGAAACATTGACAAACAAAATTAGAAGAGGAAATTATGATTTTATGAATTTATATAAATTAGATAATTTATCAGCTGTTGTTAAGTCACAATAAATATTCATGAAAATGTATTTAGATAATCAATCTCGTGAATAAGTACTACCTACTCCATTTCACTATTTTGTTAAATGTTGACAGGAAGGCTTGAAAAACACTTGATGGTAAAAGGCTACCGTCGCCTTAAACTAGCAACGAGCAGCAGTATCTCGTACTCACTCACTAAAACACAAAAGGTGGTTTTTGACAATCAGCCTGAATCCTTCCGCAGGGGTCTAGTAGAGGTTCATAGTTAATTATATAAAAAAAAAAATTATGCTTACACACCACAAATATTTTTAGTAAGCCAAAAATAGTACCAATGCTAAGAGAAGATTAAAAGAAAACACAGAAGATAATGGAAACTAAACAAAATTTAATGGTATTATGATCTCGGTATAGCTAGATATCTAAAAAAACAATCATTCTTTTTTTTATCATAATTTTTTTTTCATTGTTGTGTTTATGTTACTGGCAATCTGTATAATTCAGCTATTCTATACTAGGTAATGTGTAGAACACCATCGCCATAAAAAAATGGAAAATGAATCAATTATTAAATGAGCTTAATGATATTTTGGTCGAAAAAAAAATTATTATAATAATATAAGAAGAACTACAGACAGTGAAATAAGTCGAACGAAGCCTCATCCCTTCGTTTATCTTCGTTATTAGTATTCAACCTACATAGCACTCATTTGGCAAGTTATCTCCGGTTGTATGTCGACATTGAGACAATTTCCTTGTTGCAGATTAGTACAGATAACAACATTCCGACTATGCTTTTATATATATAGCTCCTGACCACATCTTATACCTACAGTAAAATGTCAGCCTTATATAGCCTAAAGGAAGGCTACGATCTACAAGGCCATGCCATTATGGGATTAACAGACTTAATAGTGGTGAGTTTAGATATTATTAATTTCCTCCGGCACTCAGAAGCCCCTGCAAAGTGTGATGCAATGTAACACTATAAAGGACTCAGGATACAAGAGGGATGCAAGACCGGTCGGAATTTAATAACACGACACCGACTTCAGAGAACGATCGTTCTAACAAGTTAGTTGAAATACTGTAGTAGGTATATAAGAACTTTAATTAATTAATTTGTAATAAATTAATTATTGTCTTTTTTATAATTAACTAAAGGCCAGCCCAGGCTTCATACGAAAGCAACGGACTTATTGGCAATGAAAATTTTAGCACTCAGTATTATCGTTTTTATTAAACTATATATATATATATGTAATTTATTTATTTTTAATTTATTTTATTTATTTATTAAAATTGGTCAGAACTTCTGTTTTTACAGAAGACTACCGTGAAATAATGTCACGTGTACTGCTCGTGTTTAGAGGCATTTAGTGCTGCTTATAGACCTTATAGACTCTTTATAGCTACCTACTATAATGAGGGCCGTTAGCCTGCTTGCATACATTTAGATAAAAAAGACCTTATCCATTTAAGGGTCCGGTATCATATAGCATAGCATCTTCTGTCATATATATATATATTGTGTATGATATTATTGTCATAATAAAATTATATTGTGTATGACAGTACAAGCAAGCACCTTCCATCAAACTGCCTGCCTACTATTACATAAAAATAATAATAATATAAAATAATTATTATTATTAAAAAGTAGGTACAATTAGTTACTAATAATTGCATTTTATTATAAATATTGATCCACACACGAAATAAAGAAATTTTGTTAAATTCATTTTATCTATATTAATTTTTTTTTTTCAAAGTTTAATAGCGATAATATCTTAATTATGTTTTATATTTGTTTAAATAACTAAATCATGTGTGATTCTGTTTAATTTAGTACTTGGATAACATTGCGTCTAATCCGGAGACCATACGTAGTAGCCAATAACTATTATTGCCATTGGCTTCACTGATCCGTGTGAGACCTTCTGTAAGCACCACTATTAATAATACCAGATACCACAGACACGACCGCAAGCCGCATCTCCCATTATTGTGGCTAGATATGTCATTCATCTATTATCTGATATCAACATCTCTAAATAGCATAAAATGTATGTCTTATTCCTTACTAACGTAACGACCCGCACCCCGGATACGCAGGGAAGCAATATGTTTCTGCAAATTACGAATTTCCTCGTTTATCGTTCTTTCCACTAGTGAAAACCGTATCAAAATTCGTTGGCTGATTTAGAAGTTCCAGAGGAACAGATAAAAAAGAACAATGTTGTTCTTTCGGCGTGTTCGAATTGTGAAAATTTAATTCGTAAGGATCGTTCGTAAGGAGTAAACTTCAGTCGTATTAACATTTTTTTTATATAAAATCAAAATCAATGAAGAAACGCTCATTACATTACCACAGATTAAATAATAGTTACTATCGTAAACATTGCCGGAACTTTTGTAATTTTCGTGCTATACTTAGTCTACATTCTACAATGTTTATACATCTTTGCTGTTAGACAGACTTGACTTCACAAGGATAAGTTAGTACATAATTTAAAGTAATTAGGTAGTTATTAGCAGCACGACATTACCTCATACTATTAGTCTGCGAGTAAATGCATATTGGCAGACATCAACGCTCATTGTAGTAACGCTCGCTTTTCTAGTAGGTGCCGGCTTCCTAATGAAGTTTTCATTGACCTGTTACTTTACTTTTTCATATTAAGGTAGATAAAGGTAGTTTGCAACGAGCATCTGATATTAGTCACGGTGGTGGCATATGGTCGCGCCGGTATGTTGTCAGATAGAAAAGTGTGTCAGTGCGAACAGTTGTTGTTTGTGACGTCACACTGTTACGCTATGTTACGCGCGTACTACGAGGTTCAAGGAGAGCTGGCCAGACTTTACTCTATTTATAGGCTCTCGCATCTATTCAGCGGTTTTCTGTCAGTGCAGAAATGTCCGGAGTCGCGAACGAGCAAGACTTGATGGCCTCCCGTAGAGCGGGTCGGAGGAAAAGCGCTCGGGAGAGGGTTACCGCGTTATATGAACGGGAAAAGCTGCATCCAACTTTTGCTGTTGGAAAGCAAACAATACAGCCGTTTACCCGCAAGTGCGAATTAAATCCATCGATGTAAACTCATTAGACGCTACTATTGCGCGCCATCGACACGCGAATATTATGCAATACTTTACAACACCAACGGCTCGTTAGAGTGATGTTCAGTCATCTTTTTACAGTGAGAGAATGTGATCGGGTGAATGTACATGTTGGTTGTAAAAGTGTAATTTTAGCGAAGGAATTTGTTATCAGTGCCTATTTTCAGTTGAAAAACAATGTTGACATTGGTGTTATTTTCGCATAAATATCATAGAGAATTGTTATGTTTGGCGGAATGCCAGTGTGCGTTGAACAGCTGACTGTAAACAAACAAATCGGTAGTGTGATTATAAGGGTTGAATAAAATTGTTTGAAAAAATTAAATGTTCTATAAATACCAATGAAACATTTTAAATATAAGTACAAATGATGATGGAAAAAGACGATTTGTGCGACGATAGCGACAGCCCGATAATCGAGGACAATGTAATACGAATACAACTGAGAAAGCCGTGTCACAGAAAATGGGAGCTGCGAACACGAAATCTATCCCCGGGGATAAAATTTCCGACTATACAACTTTTTGATTGTGAAGGAAATCTTCTAGTTGAAACAAACGACGAGAACTTATCTATAAAGAGCTCTGACTACAACGACCACATACTTAGAAATAGTCAATCGTTACGAGAAAAAGATTACAAGCATATTATCGATAAAAGAGCAATTAGGAAAAACAACACGATTTCAGGCGATCGTATATACACACGTATATATCGGACCTCTGTACTAATTGACGATGATAATGAAATAAATAATGGCAGATATGTTATACGAGATAGTAGCGGCGTAACAAACATTCCAAGTAAACTGACATTAAACAAGAACTTTCTTAATTTGCAAACAAATAGTCTTGAAACCACCCCGTTTCAGTCCGACGGACTTAGTGAGATAAGCAGTTACAAAAGTTCTGACAATGAAAGTTACGGAGACCTTAAACAAAACGTTTATAATAAAAATGTACAAAAAAACACTTCGAATGCAAACGATACTCGACAAAGTTTTTTGTCTTCATCCATCATTTCTAACGAAAACAACCTATCAGTTAATTCGATCTTTTCCCAAAGGGAAAATGAGGGATTACATAAATCCAAATCGTTCGACGACTCCAGTGCACTTAGGGGAACAGGGAATGAGCGCAAATGTAATACCCTGCCACGTTCGAAGTCTGGAGTTGTATACAATCTCCCACACAACAAAGTACCATTCCTTAACACGTACTTAAAAAGCTTACCCACTCGAACGAGCTCTAATCCGGATTGGTTTACTTTACCCCGACGCAGAACAATTGATACCCCACAGCATTCAACAGAGGCTGAGTTGGGATGGAAATCTCCTAAATTTCGTACGGAAAAATCGTTGTGCTCCCATGAAATTGGCGAAGGTTCGTCGGAAACCGAATTCATTAATATTCCAACTGACGAAGCAGCCAAATGCGAAATGAAAAAACGGCTAAAAATATATAGACGTGGCCTATCGGAAATCGGAATACAAAATAACCGAAATATTAATGTGTTTCCAAAAAAACGAAGACATTCTATGACAAGTATGGGCTCGTCTCATATCATTAACACTTCGTCGTCCGAAAGTGTAGATGAGGCGGATTTGGTGTTAAATCGACTTAAGAGAAGAATACTTAGAAATAAGTTAAGAGAGAAGAAGAGAGATCTTGGAGAGAAATTCTTGTATGGTAAGTATTTAATTTGTATAATTTATCTCAAAACCAGTAAAATAAATGTGTACAGGGTTGCAGGTTATATCAACAGAAAATATTTGCGATGTTTTTTTCTTCAGGAAATATGTTAAAAAATTCTATTACTCGAACCCTATATTTATCAATTTCTTGGTCACCTTTACATTGCATTATTATTCAGGAAAATGTCCATATGCTTACCGTCACATGGGCAGTTCAATTTTGAACCTTACTGCCAATGTTGAAAGAGTGGAAAGTGAGGATTTGTAATATTCGCAAAGGTCCAAACACAAAATATGCTAATGTAATACTACTCGCCATTATCTAGTGATTTATGAAAAGCGGTGTGCGTTTCTATTTTCTGTTAAGACAATTTGGTGTTACTTATACGATTTTTCTTCTGAAACATTCTTTCACAAAATACGAATAAAAAAAATAGACGTATATACTTAATTAATTAAAATTGGGGTGAATCAGTCACTTGAAAAAAAATTCTAACTGTTTCCAAAATACTTATTGAGATACTAGCTAGTGCGCGCGGACGAAGCTGTTGACGCGTTGAAAATATAACACCAGAGAGTTATAACATAACGCCTGACATCTTTATGGTTGTAAAATTTTATGTACTAACGAGTACCTTCTAGCTACAATCTAAATCCATCGCTTAAAAGCACGTTCTTATTATGTAGCTGTTTAAACTTTATGCAAGTTCCGTTGAAGTTTTATTAATTTGTTGATATAAAGTCTACTTACTTGGTTGGCTCATTTTCAAAATAATAATTTTTGTTAAAATAATATTGTCTTGTCACTTAACTCAACATATATTTAAATATTTATGTCGAGGTAAGTTAACTAAAATAGGTAGATTACCTAGACGATTTTATGTTTAAAACTTAAAGCGATTTCCTCTGATTTCTCTGATACCTACATGAGACGGTTTGTTTAAAAGCAAATACCTATATCTAATTCTATTACCCTTATTTACCCCTTACACATTTATCCTTGTTCGATGACGTCAGCAGGACCATGAGGTTTCACAGGTCTTGAAGTTGACGGCTTGTCGCGCCATCTGTACAAATTTTCGTGAAATTCTTAACATTAGAGTTAGTTTGAACCTAGTTTGGACCAAACGCTTCAAAAAGGTTCAATATGGAAACTAGTGGCGCCCTCTGACGGAACCCGTTTAACTTCAAATGGTTAGCCTTTTGTGGGTGATGACAATGAAAGCTTCGAATCAGTTCTAGTGCTCTCACTTTGTTTAAGTGCTTGTGAATTCACAAAGGTTGGCGCATTTTGTTCGAATTAATAATATGTAGATCTCACTCGTGCTCTTTTTTTTTCTTTTTTTACAAAAGATTTGAAGTCTGGATACGTACCTACCTAGTATATTAAGTTTCAGTTATATTTTATTACTCAATGCCCTCTTTTATTATTAGTAAAAATAAAAAAAAAAACATAAAACCTGCAAATTCTAATAATTTTACCTTTACATCATGAAAAAAAAAATTAAATAACTTCCAAAAAAAATTCAGCGACTATATTACATTTGTTTTTAAACTTATTCAGTAACTTTAGTTATTAATTTCTGAAGTTTAATTGACTACTATTTTTAGTATTTATGAAAAACCTTCCAATTTTAAAAATATTCGGTAATCTCCGAGAAGCTTTTAAGATTTGTTGTGCAATACTTATTGCATTTAAATTCTTATAGATTCCGCTCATTTTGTCAGTTTGTGCGTAAAAATTGTTCTGAGCTCAGTTAACATCATAAACAGTTTGATAAAACGAAAAGGAAAATGCCAAAAAAAATAGATAGGTACCCTTAATTTCCCAAAAAATAATATCCAGCGGTAGCATCGACTCGACTTTTTGCCTTTGACTCCATAAATCTAAGTAATGACTTCCTTTCTTTTTCTTCGTTGTCGTCGCGGACGAAGCCCGAAGAAAAAGTGACATTCGCGCGAAAACTCCCAGAATTCTGGCCGTACGCCAACATTTTAAGCCATAACTCTGCACACGGTTTCAGAATTGTCTGTGCATCTTACAGGACCACTCGCCGAGATACCTACTCGTACATTTAAAAGGAAACAGAATTGCCGATGCATAACATTTATTGTAACTAAATATTCGTTAAGAGTTGCTGTTAAAACCAATAATTGCTCATAAAATACATACTTATTGTTAGTCTAAGTATTAGTTTTCTAGGGGTCAAGGTCAGCAAAAACAGGTCTATTTCAGCGCCTAGCGCCTAAGGAAGAGAGTATAAGTGGGTACTTTTTATTTTTTTAATAGTAAGTATAGCGAAAATTTTGATTCTGGTCGTGATGGTAATAAATTTCTTTTGCCACATCGGAACAGCTTAAAAACAGAAACACATGGTTCAGTGCATGCGCACTGGTATCACCGCAAGTCAATATCCCCTCTCCCTCCTCCCATGCGCCCTCCGCCCGACGCGCCGCGCCGCCATGACACTACTCCTTTTTGAGGCCTAATGGAAAAACTTGATAAAACCAATTTTGGAAGTTTATGTTCCACTGAAAGAAAGTAATGTTTATTGTTGTATATTTATTTATGTCTACGTCTTTGATAACGGTTTTATTGACAGAAACCATCACTCTTTTCACTGTAAATATCTTTAATGTGCAACTTCTTAAATAGTATTTTTATTTTATAAAATAAAGTGAGTGAAAAGAAACAGAAATACTGGAGCTTATTGGAGAGCTTGACTTGAGCTGATAAAATAATAAACAAACCAAAATATCATACGGCCTTATACCTAGTTTCTAATTAATTAAAACATGTGTATTAATAAAATTTGATTTATATAAGATAAATCATATCTAACATGAATATTATTAAAATATTTATACTTTACTTTATTTGAATTTAAGCATTAAAAATTGCTCTGGTGTTTTGAACTACTTTTATATTAAGAAAAATATTATTATTAATTAGGTACTTTATAAAATTTTACACTTATAGGTGGCTACATAATTTTCTGATCTTTCAAGTGTGAAATTATCTCTAAAAAGATAAGCGTTGAGTGTTGAGTGAGTTTTTTCATTGTTATACTAGTGACCTTCTCCCGGCTTCGTCCGGGATGCAATTTTTATACATAATACCTTCTTCGTTTATCCCTTTTCCCTTGAACAGAATGAATACCCTACAGTAATAATTATAAATAACGAGATTTTTTGGAAATTTCAAGTTATACAGATTTGTTATTAAGCAATGAGTTAGTTTACAGGTTCCGCCGCTAGAGTGGCGGAGATTCCGTACCAGCTGGCTGGTTTGACAGTACTTAACTCACTTGGCAGATCGGCGCGACGCGCTGCGTTGTGTATGTGTATTCGTTTCGTTGATCGTTGTTGGTTGCCGGCAAGCCACCGACGCATGCATTCCTGCCTCACGTGTTTCGGGATACTTAATTGTTCATTTTTAACAAACTAACCAACCTACCTAGTGAAACTCCATTATGCATTGCGAAATGAGCAATTGAAATAACTCCGTTAGTTTTTGTTCAGATTTATATTTTGTGTTTTAAATAAATGCCAAGTTCAATATTGTGTTGTGAATTAAGCCGTATTGTGAGCGTACAAGAACGTTGTGATATTTTGGTTTGTTTCATTTTGGTTTTGTTTTGTCGGGCTTCTGACTGGATTCCACATACCTACATCAATAGATTTCTTACAATTAAAGTGAGTACTTATTATTAGAACTTTGTTGTTATTTAATTATTTAATGATAGTTATATTTTTAATTTGTTTGAAAGTCTTCTCTTTGTGCTTCTTTAGCATAAATAATTAAATTAAGTAAGTAGATGAGTACTTATAGCTTAAGTTGAATGAATATGGCTACTTAAGTTAGTTCAATGTGAATTAAGTGGAATATATTTTTAAATTGTTAGGGACATACTTGGTGCAGTCCTACTCCACAGCCTCAGAAGCCTGGATAATTTGTGGAAATAAACGGGTGTCTAATCCTTTTATATTTACATCAGTAAAATAGCCTATTGATTTCGGTTGAAATGTTGTTTTTTTTTTATATAGGGTAAGTAAAGGATGGGAAGTAAGCTGGCGATCAACTTGGTGGTAGGACTCAAAATGAACTAATCTCCTAATAAATACCTACATAAAGGATTTCTTTTCTAGTAAATTGTTGATGAAATACCTACGCACAAGGGCGTCACGTCTTATTTGCGCATAACAAATTAGGAAGTAGGGGAAACTACCCAAATAATTGGCACTTTAAGCAATATGATACAAAAAAAACTCATATAAATTTTATATAGGTATCCTTTAGATAATGTTGATTATGCATTCGGGTTAATTATTATATCGTCCGCATCATATAGAATATAATGTTTCCAGCCATAAATGAATGATTGGTCTCGCTGCGCTCGAATAGATACCGCCGTTGTACTTGTAAGATTCGGCAAAAAATACTACGCCGAATTCGGCGTACCCGAGCCAATCACACTGCAAACTGTCTGTGATGTGTACGTGCCGAATGTTTTATTAAATTTTGAGCATAATAAAAAATACGAGTTTGCGTAGTGAAACTGTGTAAAAATATCATAAAACTGCGAAAAAAGTGACGATGTTTTACACCACTTTTACACACACTACAGTAAAAAGTTGTCGCATTCACGGAGCTATCGCTTTTGTATAGCGCTCTATACAAAATGTCTCTATCGCAGCGCGACCAATCAATTATCTTTGGTGTTTTAGCAGTATTAGGCAATTACACTCGTTTTTCTTTCAATAGACCCTTCTTTCAATTGACCATCTTTCGACCTTTAACAGACGCAAACAAAGATTTCAAAGCAGAATCTCCAAATCATTGAGCGTAATCCAGATGAATTTTATCGCCGCTTTGTAACAAACAATAGACGAAACATAGGACCATCATTTTGATCCGGAAACGAAAAAACCAAAGTAGGTAGGACCTATGTCCTGGAAACGGCCATCTTCACCACCAGTAAAGAAATTTCGGTTTAGTCAGACAGCTGGTACCTAGTAGTAAGTCCTCTGTTTTTTTGGGATATACCTACCTATGTAAAACGATTAGTTACTGGCACTTATTACAACCAATATTGATCCCAAAAGTGCGTCATGCAATTACAGAATAACGTCGAGGAAAATTCCACTCTTCCACCTCATCTCACTCTATCATTCTGCTCATCGCTCTCAATTGGCCCTTACAGTAATCCACCAAGTATCTGTTCAGGCGTTTTAAGATCATCGGCAAATTTCCTAGTCGACGAAGGGATCTCACTAAAGGTCATACTGCAACCTGTCTGCGTGTATACGTGCCGAATGTTTCATTAAATTTTGGGCACAATAAAATGTGTTGTAGCGCGTAGTGAAACTGTGTAAAAATAGGTAGGTATAATGAAACTGTGTAAAAAGTGACGATGTCTCACACACTACAATAATGAGTTGCCGCATTCACGGAGCTATTGTTTTTAGACAGCGCGGTATCTAGTCGAGCGCAGCGAGACCAATCATTAATCTAACAGCCTGTGTATATGCTGTCGTATGAACGTCTGCCACAATATACACAAGTCCAAAGTCCATCTTTATGTAGGTACCTACTATCTACGGTGAGGCATCACGATCTCTCACAATTGCCCTTTTAATCTGAAATTCAAATTACTTTCACTGCCTTTCAACGTTACCGGCTTTGTACAAAAATACTCACGTTTTTTCATTCGAATGCTAATTTGGCACACGGGTAGTTAATTAAAGAATTTTTTCGTCGAGCGAGCAGTAAACATTTCATTTTGAACGTTCAACATACCTATTTATTGATTTGAAACGTGCAAGGTTTATAAAAAAATATTCGTAGTTATAAAAAAAATATAAAAAAATATAAGTAGATTGACGTGCCCCTGCTTCGTTTATTAGTATAGGTACCTACACATCAATATGACATTCCCTATGTTCATTTCAAATAAATGTAGGTACCTACTTACCCAAAAAATAATGAAAGATCAGCACACTTCCAGCACCTGTGGGGTTATTCAATCATCGCGTAGGCGATATAAAGTCTACCGTCGGCCTGTCTGTTAAATTTAACATTAAAAAATATATAATACCTAGTAAAAATGTCAACTTACGATACTGCGTGAGCATACAGCACAATCAAATACATAGTGAAGGCTCAGAATTGGCTCAGAAGAAGTTACTGAAGCAAAGCGACTTTATTTTTTAATAATAATTATATTGTTATAGAATAGAAATATTTTAAGACAGATTAGATATTTATTTTATTAGATATAAATATACAATGACACCGATTATAACAAGCGCATTGTTGGTTTATTCCCATCTCGGCACCTTCCCATCTCGGCACCCACGAATTATTTGTTAGGTACAGTTAACAGTAATGAGTTGTCAATAAAAATAGCACTTATTTTCCATAATTCTAATTTCTTGTTTTGAATATAAATGAATTGAAGAAAGCGCTTTTAATACACATTATACTCCTTAACTCGCTGGTCATACTCTATTGTTGTAAAGTAAACGTGATGAGCTCGCTAGGCTCAGATCTCGGAATAATTTACATTCCATTATAACTGTTGTTTCATCTAAAGGAAACGTTTTCATGCTATTCAAACAAACGGTATTTATCAAACTGTCTCACAGTTTCCTATTGAGTTATTATTGTTTAACTAAGTGTGTTAAACGAATTTGTTTAAAGGTACCTATAGTGTAGGGAAAAGAGGAGAGCAATGCAACACCAAATACATACGAGATAGACAGAGCAAACGAAAAGACTTCTCATGTAGTGATCTTCCTAGTGGAAGCCACGTTAAGTTCATATGTTCTTATCGACCATATCTTGAAGACCAAATCGGAGAAGAAAAGCTTTAGATTATATATATACATATATTTATACGTACGTAGATAAACTAGCTAATATTATACTTAATGCGACAGTGAGTTTGTTTGTTTTACGTTTTAACATTTTAACAACTCAGCTGTTAATAGGTATTGAAATTTTTCTACACGTTGTCATGGATACAAAAAAATGCATAAGGTACATTCATCCAGAAAAAAGTAATATTCCCGAAAGACCATTTAAAAATATAAATTTATTGTTCGTATTTTTGTCAGGCGTTGATTTTTTTATTTTTCGACGCTTAATAAAAAGGGGCGCGGACGAAGTCGCGGGCAAAAGCTATTAGACACTAGATACCTATATAGATATTGGTGCTATAAATACATATTTTCTGGTCAGAATGAATGATTATATTGATATTTTTTAACACGATAATACACCCCCTTAAAATGTTCATAAAGTCTCCTAATGGAGAAACTGGATCAAAAGGCACTTGCACTAGAAGAATCCAATGGATATATATGGGATTAAACGAATCGCAACTTCAGTCGCGACTCGAGGTGAATTGAAAATGCTCAATGCGGAGTGCCATTCGAAAGAGTTCAAAAGTAAGGAAGACAAAAAGAATTCTTATTGAAGATATATATTCTTTAAAAATTTAAAAGCGATGGGTATGTACCTACCTATTTCAAATTCTAAGTATTTTTGCGATTTTAAATTCAGTTATTTTTTTCGCATTCATGTACTTAGTAGTTTTTGTAGACAAGAAAAAAAAATTAACAATATTATTCTTAATTACAGCCAATTCAAAAAAAAATTAAATAGTACATGACAATGTTATATTTAGCGTTAGAACAATTCAATACAATAATATTGTTGTATTTATTTACTAAGGCCTCCTACATCGTATTTCATCGACTGTATTGTAACTTGAAACGGATAGTGTTTCAAGGCTTTATTAAAATGGAGTACAGGGTATCAACTAGCATTGTTAACTACGACTGTTAAGTAGGTATAAGAAAAAACCTTTTTACATAATAATTATGTGTTACTTGTGTTACCCAAGTAACTTAAGCAATAATGTAATCGCTATATTCACGTCTATGTTACTACTTCTAAACTTTTGCGGTGGCAGGTAAATCTGTCCGGCAGTAGTAACAGGCCTTACAGAAAAGGAATTTTCTATTTCAAGGGCCCTAGACAAAGTAACAATTTAAAACGATAACGAAACGATAACGAAGTTCGAAAACTATAAAATGTATCGGATTAACATAACATACCGTCGCTAATCCCACTTGATTGTAAGCGACATTGTTGCCTATGCCTATAAACCTAGCGGCACATAGGAGATGCAACGGCGCTGATAGGATTAGGTTAGGAACAAGATAGTTACTATCGTGCTATTATTTCACTCTGGTCTTTATCTGGGTAACGCGGCTAGACAGGCTGCCTACAATTTATAACTGCGATACGCAGTTAATGCCACTATTTAACTAAGATTTTCCTCTCTAACGTAATTGTAATTATGAGAATCTGTAGCCACTTATAAGTAAATGGACCGGCCCAGCCTTATAGGTATCATAAAATTAAAAAATATGCAAAGAATTCAAAAATATAGCTACATTATTGTCTATGCCTATTATAATATATAACGTTCGTTTATTTGTCTGGTTGAACGCGTGAAACTCTGGAACTAGCAGTCAAATTTAAAGATTACCTACATGCATCGAAATTCGAAACACAAAAGCAAGCAAGTTCTCAAGGAGTCTTCTCAGGTGCAGACTGCAAATTACGTAGTACCATCGAAATGATATTAGTTATGAATTAGTTATATTATATCTTTGTCTAGTACCTACCTTTTTTTTTTTTTAACGAGGAGTAATCCGCTTACAGATTCCCTACCGCTGGCTAGACGGTAAGGATATGTGGGGGTCGCCCAGCACCTGATCATAGTGGCACTGGGAATACGCCACTAAAACTCCCCGGTGCCTCCTTGCCCACGATAGGGATGAACCGGGCTCTGCGGGGGCATCTTACACCGGTCCACTCCCAGGGCAGCCCGGCCATTGCTGACCAGGCTAACTCCAACGTGAAGATTGTCCCGAGACACTAGTACAATCTCCATACGGAGGGACCTTGTGCAGGCACACACAGCTAGCCGACCATGTGCGCAAGGTCCCCCTAGACCATCTACAGAAGACGGGCCTACAGGCTCGCCTTCCCTAGACAGCCTCACCAAAAGTCCGCACTCAAAGAGTGCGGAAAACTCCACGGTGAGAGGTAGCCCGACGAGGGTTTCCCTCTCGTGAGCGTTCGCTGCAGGCCTCCGCTCGGAAGCCCGCTTTGTAACGCTCACAACACCAACAGCGCTCTGCTACAGGCCCCCGCTCGGGAGCCCGTTTGGAACGCTCAGTCTCGCCTAAGAGGCGTGGGTGGTTTCCGATAACTCAAAGTTATTTTGAGCGTTCGCCCTCTGTTATTACAATAACAGAGATTGAACATCATTCGGATAAACAATAACATGCCGTCGCTCCTACAGGCCACCGCTTGGCAGCCCGCTTGGAACTTCGGTTGAGCGCTCCTGCGGGACGCTCTTGGTAGCCCGCTCAGAACGCTCGTACGCCTTCTTGGTCCCCGAGGCGGCTCGCCAAGGGTAAGCCCCCCCACCTCGACAAGGTTATGGCGTACATAGGGGGGGTGTCTAGTACCTACCTAACGTTTTCAACATCAAGCTCACAAATCAATATTTTGTCCATATTATTAATCCATATCCATTATTCCATACAGAAATAATAACTGAAATGAATCATGTGAAACAAAGAAATGGTTCATTTTATTTTAGCGAGAAGGGAACGCTTTGTGCCGGGGCGTATCAAGCACGATTCTAGGATATCCAAATATAACATGTGCTACCTACTAGCCTGGTACCGTTATTGCAATAATTATACACTTTTTTATTTATAAAAGCAATTTTGTTTTTGATGTAGATAGCTGACTTGACTTTGATAATACTATTGTTGAAAAATTAAATTTGGTACACATAAAGTTTATATTGAGAAAGCCAATACATTTTTTAATATTATATGCATTAGAAAACTTGAGTTTTGAGAGACAATTCAATAAATTAACCTTCAAAATTTTAGAAAAATAATACTTAATAATATATAAATAAGAAATAGTTTTTCTAAGTTTTATATGAGTAAGAAAAGCTAAATTCGAAATCAATTCAAAAAAGCATAACTAATAGTAGTCAATAGAAAATAGACATAATTAGGGCCCCTATCCCTTCCTACTATCGTCGGCGGCTCACTTGCAGCAAGTGGACCTTCAAATGGACAGCCTGTAGTGAAACCTATATCAGTACAAATATTGTATGACATTGACAGAAAAAATCAGGGATAACTACGGAAACATTCTAAACACAAACCCGAATTTTTAAAGTAAAAAGTACAAAAAATAGGACGAGTTTTCTAATTTTTATATTTTCCAAAAAGAAACTACAATCTATCCTCTTTGTATCCATACATCCATACAAACTTTCACATTTATAATATTTTTATATTATATAGATTAATTAACTTACATAAATATGAATAGGCTACTTTTTATCCTGAAAAAATGTGTCCCGAGGGATCGTCTAAAAAATAAATAAAAATTGGCAACAGTGATAACGATGTCAGGAGTTATTCAGATTGTGTCATTTTTCAACGCGGACAAAGTCGCGGGCACATACGAGTAGGTATAGTAAACTAATAAGTGTAAGTGTTGCACAAAGGAACAAGAGGGGATAAGTGTAGACGGTTTGAGTGTAACACGAGCGGTGTTGAAGTACCGGCGCAACGGGATGAGTGAGTAATGAACTTGACAGTGCGCTGTGGTGATATTATTGCCGGGGGGAGGTGGGCGATGTGCATTCCACTGGTGCTCGGCTATAAATATATATCACTACCACAACAAAGGCAAAAAACAGTGGGCGAACTATATTTAATTAACTGAACATTTTCTTCGTTTTCCAACTAAAAGTATGCGTCAATTTATTCAAGTTAATTGTGTTATACATGCCTGTCATTTTAGAAATTAAGGTATATTTTAAGCTCGTATAAAGTACAATATATTATGGAAATAAGGTTCCATTGGTGTTCAGTTTAGACTGAATGAATGTAGATTTTTTTCTGTTTAAATAGCAATTTAGATAGAAAAATTGAATTGCTGATTATTCAAACTAAAACGAAACAATAACTATCAAAATATTTATGTCTCTTCCTACGGTCTCTTCCGCTCTTCAAATCTTTTTAACTTTCATACCAGGGCTGATCAAAAATATCAGATATATTGGAGTTGGTACACGTGTCATACACGTGTAGGAGTAGGTTGATACACGTGTCATTAATTTATATTTAATTTTTTAGCAATTCTCAAGCAACGTCACAAGTCCTGCAAGTGCGCTACCGACTACGGATAAGGATTAGGGATTCACTAAACGAAACGCAAAAGCAACTAATTTTCAGCGCCTCTTGAACTGGTCTCAGCATTATTTCACGGTGGTCTTCTATAAGGGGGTAGTTACCACCGCCAGACGGACTGTCCAAATGAATTGAATTTACCTGCCGGTAAAATTGAACCCAGGAAACTTGCTTGAACAGAGCATCTAATATATAAAATTTTCGTGTCGCGGTGTTTGTTGCCAAACTCCTCCGAAACGGCTGGACCGATTTTGATGAAATTTTGTGTGCTTATCGGGTAGGTCTGAGAATCGGCCAATATCTATTTTTTATACCCCTAAATGCTAAGGGTGGTCCACCCCAAAAATTTATTTATTATTTTTTCCCAAAACAACGTTTGCCGGGTCAGCAGCTAGTATTACAATAAAAACGATCTACGAAGTCTTACCACCGAGATATGGTCAATAAAAATGTTACTTAGAAACTTAACATCCAAAAAAGACAAATGACTTAGAAATCGATCACGGGAGGGAAAACAATTCGTTTAAGTTGCAAAACGATAATCCTCCTTCGTGACTTATTCGTGATTTTTTGATGAAAAAGCAGAGCATTGATGTTTCAGCCACATTTCTCGTCGGACTTAGCCCCGTACGACTTTTTCCTGTTCCCAAAGAGCAAAAAAAACACAAAGACCTTTCGCGGCCATAGACGAGATAAATACTGAATCATTAAAGAAATAATGCTTGAAAGATTAGTAAAGACATCGGCAGAAGTGTATTATATCCGACGGTGATTACTTTGAGGGAGACAATATGAACAATGAAGATCAAATATATATCTTTAAAATACTTATATATATTTTATATATTTTTTGATCAACCAGTGTGCATATTTATTTGTATATTAATTCTTCTCCAAGTCTTGAATGACTTAGATTGCCTTTTAGATATACATCCTTTTAGAATATTGCGATATTTGCAAAACTCTCAATGGCCAAAACACAAACATTACAACAATACAAATTTATTCCTTTCCCAGAAGTAGACCTTTTCGAAATATTTTTTAATTAATTATTAGGACATACTCCTAACTTCTGATCAATGCTCCCAAAGAAAATAGGTTCTGCGGTTAAGTACTGGTACCTATTTTCACATTTTGAAAGCAAATTAACTATTGAGATAGCTATATTTAAATTTCGTCTTCTTACAATCGTTAGTAGGTAATTGAATTTAGATAATTTCGTAACAACGAGGCCAAGGGAATAAAATATTAAATTGAGACCACGAAATTATTACCTCCGTGATTCAGACATATTGTATAGTTCTTTAGTCACAAACTGGCCTAATGTAATGTAGCAGTTGCTTACTATACATCGTGATATTGTTGCGAGCCGAACCGACCTACTTTAACGCCCGCCACCCCGCGCTCACACCTCCGCAAAGTTACGTAGTCAGTCCCCAACTTAAGAACAACATCCTTATCGAAATCGGATAGTATAAAGTAACGGATTCCTTGAAACACAAAGACCATCTAACGGTGTTAAGATAGATGTTTCCTGTTATACTTATTTATTGACTAAGTATTTTACTTCTATCTTGTTAATAGATATCCATTACATACCTTTTACATAATATTTACAGATTTACACACACGTTAGCTATTAGTCCCGAGCTCGATTCCCGGCAAAGTTCAGAATTTCAGAAATGGCATAAACTTCAAAAATGAACTTGGCTCTGTTCTGGATTTGAAAATTAGTGGCACATTGCGTTTCGCAGTAATTTGGGCAGCCCGTATGGCAACAGTAGCCACCTCCTTACGGAAGACCACAGTGAAATAAGGTTTCTGTGTAAGGGATGCCAAAGTCCATTTCCCTATCCCTACCCAGTCCCTTATCCTTAATCCTACTGTCGTGTACACTTTGCTTGTGTCAAGGCGACGTAACCTACACTACCACAATCTCGCCCAGACCAATAATAATAGGGTTGTCACAAACTCAGAAGTACGGTACTATATGATATATACGACACACTGTAAATTATTAAGTTTAACATATTGCTGGTTGAGTATAATTAATCGTTTACACTCCGTCTTCATTATGTTACAATTACGTCAGATGATAATGATAGTTTACGTTATCTGTATAATAATATAAATAGGTGTCAGGTGTGAAGTGGCGTATTAAAATACTTGAACAGAACAAATATTGATGTTGGCTATCACATTTTCCTCAGGAAGGAATGCATTAACTCGAGCGTCGTCGCTTATCATCGTCGCTTGCAATCGGAATACCTCACACTCCTGCCATGAGTTCACTGCTTGTGTTTATACTTTCATTTCATTAATAACTAGCTGTTTCACGCGACTACGTCCGCTTCACTTTATAAAATATAGCCCATGTTACTCCCTGATAATGTAGCTTTCTATAGGTGAAAAAAATTTTGAAATCGCTAATGGACCGATTACAAAAATTCTTTTGTAAATGTTTGGGTTTATTCATTACAAACACACAAAAATATAAATCTTTTCTCTTTATAATATTAGTATAGACTAGTTGTTGCACGCGATCTTGTCCACGTAACTTTATAAAAATTGTCTATCGGTATTTTTTTTTTAAATCGGTCCAGTAGTTTTTGGGTTTATTTGTTACAAACAAAAAATACAAATATATATTACTTAGTTTATATTGCAACTGAGTTGTATTAGGTCTACTATAAGTAATATAAAATATAATAAATAAGAGTACCTATTTATTAACTCTCCTGCCATCATTCAGCCGGATTTACTTTACGATTGTCATAAACTGAGTGCGTTAGGGTTAGGCATTCATTTGTAATGAAACTCCAATAGATCACAAGGAATGCTTTTAACCCTTCTTGCTTTAAGAGCATCCCAAAATTGAACTTATTAAATGAAGGTTTAGAATATTTTTCTACAGTTAGAAGTAATTATATAGTTTATGTCTAGTATAAATATTTATTATGCTTCGGCAAGATTGAAATCACAGCCATCCGTAGGTAGAACTAAGTATAAGTAAATTTTAAACATGTTGCTGAGAAAAGCAATCCTGAGAATTTTTTTTTTTTTTTTTTTTTCAAAATTTTATCATATTTTCGCAGAGAATCTTTTCGTAATTAAATCGTTGCGCGAAACAAAAGAAGTGCTCGTCACTCCACCTCCATAATTTAGTAAAAAATATTTTTATCGAGAATAATGATAAACCTAAAAGCGGGAAACCGTTCCGTGGCCGTCTCATTTGCGTCAGCTCTTAATTGTCTTCGCGAGATTTCATTGTAACTTGAATTGGGGTTGAAATCGCGGCGCTGCGAATAAAGCCTCACCCGGACAGACGCTACTTCTGTATCTGTGTTAGCCTTGTCTGTCATGTATTATGCTATAATTATAGGTCTAAATCTATGTATATCTACACATATCCTTACATAGTATACTGGACGCATTTTTTTCTGGACATATTAGTATAAAAATTAATGGTAAAAACCGCATCAAAAACCGTTGAGCTAGCGGCTGTACAGACGGACGCGGAAAGTGACTTCAAATTATATAATACTATGTAAAGATATAAAAATAGATTAGTATTATGGCGGCTGTAAGTAGAATCAGAAGCGATCTCGTGTAAAATATACTTACCATTGTTACTAACTACTCGAGAGAAAAGATCGCTGAGATTCGCGGTTCGACAAAGTCCGCGAGTGTTAAATCTGAAAAACTTTTCCACGTGAATTGCGGCTCCCAGGCCGAACTAGGAACCGATAAGAATTTATTTTGCTACGCCTTCAATTCTAAAGGAGCACTCAACTCTGAAAGAACTTGTTAGGCCGATACTAAAATTTCGGAGCTTCAGACGGATAGATAGAAATAATTTCTAAGAAATCTAATATTTTACACAACCTTTCAGTTGAGAATACTACGATTGTAGAGCTAGTTGTTTGTAAGGTTTCTTATATAATATAATATAATATTATATTATATTATATTATATTATATTACATATTATACTTTCATAAAGTTAAAATTCATAAAAGTCTTCAAAACAGAAACAGGAAAGTAAACTATCATTTGGCGCTCTTTCTTTTTTTTTCTTATTTTTTCGAAAGAAACGTAATACCTACATAGGTATAATACATGCGTACGTTTCATATTGTTATTATAACACTTCATTGTCGAACACAATAGCACACAAAATATGTGCACGATGGTTTTCTGTAAAGGTAAGTAGTTATTAAGACAGTGCCCGTTTTTTTTTTTAGTTTCTCCCCAGGGGTTACGCAACTCCCGCGGGACGTATATTTTCAATTAATAAAGATTACAACAAGTAATGAATTAATTAATTACAATTACATCAATTATATAATATAAATAATAACAATTAACAATGACATTTTTTTTACTTAGGTATATTAGAACAACAATAATAACAATTAATTAGATTTATTTAACAATACTTTTGGGGGTTTGGGTGTGATGATGAGCAGAATATCAATCACATTACGACGCCGTCTTGTATATGACTGTTTAAATTTTTCTCTGTGACGTAACAATAATAACAAAAGTGTCTTGCATAATTTACGCAATGTTTTGAATATCTGATGTGAAATGTGTATAGTGTTATGTGAAATAACAATTTCTAAGGTAAACAAAGAGGTTCTGGTCAATGCTGAGCAACACAAAAACACAATTTGCTATGGATCATTACTCAATAACCCAACGATCTTTGAGAAAATTCACTTAACCAAGACGAACAAAGACGAGCCCACGTTTTTATATTTAGAAAGATTGCTTTATTGTTTGCTGTCAGTGTTTTTGGGCCTTTTGCTGTTTTGCATTTATAATTTTCATTATATTACACCTCATTTAAATGAAATTCCGGACACCCTTTACCTTAGTGCAGTAATTAAAACAAATTTTTATTTAGAAATGCTAATATGTATTTGTAAGGACAATTAAGTTATTAATAAAAATAAAAATAAATCCAACATAATAATTGTACATGTGAGCTAAACGAGGGATAAAATTAGGATTCCGAGGAACAGATCTTTACCCCACCTCTTTGAATATATTATCAACCTAAACTAAACCTCTAAGCTTTAAGGTCTTTTAAGGGTCAATGAGGAGTTTGGATCGTATTACTTCACCAGACGAATAAGCAAAACTAATAGAATATTTAGTGTAAATTTTTTAATAAACATAGTTTCAAATTACAAAAAGGTAAATAAAAAATATAAAAATTTTTTAGACATTTGTTTAATTTTGTTTTATTTACTCGTATACTTAAAAATTTAATAACACAAAAAGCAATTAAGAACAATATTAAGAAACCCACAGCCACAGTACCTACATAAAAACTGTTATTATTTTTAGAAAGAATGCCTTCTGCTAACCTTTCAGGAGTTATTTTTACGCGTTTGTTTGTCCGAGGAAGACACAAATAGAAATAATCCAATAACGGTATTACCTACCCTACCTACAACCATTCGCACTGAGTAGGATTGGGAATCTGAACGACAAACATACAGATTTGATACTTTCTTCTAAAGGGTTGTTCCAATAGTGTAATAAAATACCTATGCCCAGGATTAAATAAATTGCCTAAACTATGTACTAGACAACACTTTTTTTTATAAAATCAAACCTTGATATTGTTTGTTTTCTACATTATTCATTTAATTAAACATTTTGCTTAAATGCTGCTTTTTACGTAATCCTTTTGGGAATAACGAGAAAAATACTTACAAGCATATATTTTGTGTCAACGTTATTTAGATTTCATCAAAATTGATTTTTTATTTCACTCAACAGACAGTTATTTTTTACATTCATATTACTAACTTGTTAGCAGAAAAATTAAAAAAATAACACTTGAGAAAACACCAACGGGTGCATTTTTTCAGGATAATAGGTATCCTATATGTTAATCCAGGCAAAAACCTGTATTTTATTGTCAATAACTAAATTTATCCGTTTTTTTGTGAAAGAGTAACAAACATCCATCATCCAATACATCCATCCATTAATCCTCACAAATCTCATTTATAATATTAGTATGGATTACATAGTCGTGGCAATGACATGCAATGATGAGGCATTTGAGGAAATTTTACTAGGTAATAAAAATGTATATTTAGTATATACATCCTCACAAACTTTCGCATTAGTGTGATTGATTCTTCGCCTTATGAAATTTTAAATTCTATTCCATTTATCTATAAAGTTCTCAACTCCCATCATAATTCAGAGATAATTGAGGTAGCACATTTTTTGTTTACAGCCTCATGGGAAATTTTCTATTTTTGCCTGCGGAAAGGTTTTTTATTCTGAGCAAACAATGTGTGTTTAATGTACCTTTTCTATTTGTAAAGTATTGTGTTTAATGAAAGATCGAACGTTTAGGAAGTGCTGTTGCATACGTTATTGTTGGGGAGCGCATTGTTACTATGTCTTTCATGTTTTTGTGTAGAATGAAATCAAACGGGCGTAAAATATTATCATGGTTGCATGCAGTGATATGGTTGCAAGTACCAATGTACGGTTTGAAGTATTTTTATTGAACTTTATTTATTTACTAACCTCTAGTAAAATAATAAGTAGTCGCAGGGCACACTGCGTTGCGGGAAGAGGATCCCCTCTCCTAGACAATCCGCCGGAGAAGGCTCGGGCGCAGGTGGGTGGCCTATATCCGCCGCCTTCCATCCTGACCGGGATCCGGCCGGTGGTCTTAGGGGAGACTGCCGCCCGTCGAAAGGTCCCCCGAATAGGCCGTCGTACCTCCACTTTCGGGTACGCCGAGGATCTGACAGGGAGCACAGGTCTCCCCTCGTGGGAAAGCCGTGGTGGGGCACCGAAGTCGTGTAATAACGTCCCCACGACCTCGCCCATCAACGGCCGCCATAGAAAGAAAGTCGCTGGGTTTTAGCCGGTAGGAATCCGGCATAACCCCGCAGTGTCCCCTTCACTGGCGGGTATCTAAGGGTAAAAAAAAGGCACACTGCGTTCCGCAGTCATTTGGGCAGCACGTCTGGCAGCAGTAACCACCCCCTTACAGAAGACCACCGTGAAATTACAACATATGTGCTAATAGTGTTTCAGTGAGTGAGTAAGGGATGCCAGAGTCCATTACCTCATCCCTTTCTTATCCTTAATCCTTCTATAGTCTGAAGTGCACTTACAGCACCTGTGGCGTGTCTGTCGACTTTAATATTAGATTTTTTTTTAATCTGCTTTCCTCATTCACAAAATTATTATCTAATACCTAATACAGAAGGCCACTAAGATCTAACAACATAAAATCATTTGTTTTTAGAGAGGTATATCAGGTCAGCAGCGCATCGAATTGGCGGCCAACTTAGTATGCCTAGATAAGTGACGGTAACGACATCAATATAATTACACCTACATTAGCAAATAAGGACATAAGATGTGTAACTTACAATAAGCCCTTTTTGTATACTGAATACATTATTTCCCTACGCTAATCTATTATTATTATTTCTAATACAGTAGTATCATATCATGTTTACAAAGTAGCTCCAACAGCTCCATATTTCACTGTTAACTATGAACATTATCCTTAAATCTTCAGTGTCGCTATTTGGTTTGGTTGTTCCTTGTGCAAATATTTTACGTCCTTGCAAAGTTTAAGGGTTGGTCCCGTTTGGATTAATTCAACAACTATTTATAGCGGCAAGCTTAAAACAGACTTAGCGGTCTTGAATTTATTCACGTACTTATTGAGTCTACCAATTCATAATTATATGAATTGTTTTTTTTTCCAGATAATGTTATTGTTTGTGATTCTAAATAATCCATAGGATTTTAATATATAAAAACAGGTTTAAGGTCCCGACTTATCGGTACATTACTATTTCGTTGCTCTTTCCTAATTAGGAATATCCTACTAACATCCTACTACATATTTTATGGGCCGTCTGACGATTTTTACATAAAAGAAAATACACGGCGTACTGTGACTGAATATCAATTGGCCTTGGTATAAAATTATACGCTAAGGTATTAGATTATACGCTATAGTAACTATATTCCATAAAAATATGCATATATTTAAAAGGTGGAGTGGGCCTTCTTAGAATTTCCCTCAGCAGTATGCTAATTTTCGAATTTTGTGTACGCTTATTGCTTACTCTTAACGTATCTACTTTGTCATTCTAAATCTGCTGACAGTTCATAATACGTGAACGCTTTCGGTTTCCAGTAAACAATTTATTACAATATAAATGTATACATTATAAAATACACATCGCGTTATAAAGCGTTAATGAAGTTGCGTTGAGCGCGAGATTCATTAATCTTCGAAAGTGCGTCACTTGTAAACCCTTTGCAATTAATGTACATTATTTTTAATTAAAAGTTTTCTTAAATTCTTTCACTTAACAGGTTGCGTTTTAATTTAAATTTAATTAAGCATTTAAACTCGTATATTATAATGATTCTTTAAATATTACAAAAAAAAAATTGACTTTATACATATTTAAACTATTATAATATATGAATTATATTAAAATACATGTAAATGTACGGATGTGTTTTTTACATTTTCAAAATGCAAAAATCTTCTTCGTTTCATTAGTGAAAACCGTATCATTATCCGTTAGACGGTTTGAAAAATAGATAGAAGCTAATTAGCGACTAGAAACAACAAGAACTTTGTGTATATGTTTAAATAACTTAATATGTGTTGATATAGATATATATTATAAAAACTTGAAACTGTTATTAAAAGTAACCAAGGACATTAAAATTATTATTTTTTTACATTATTTTTATAATAACTAATTTCAGTTTTTTAGACTTAGGAGTTTTTGCTTTGTGTTCATAGTCAGTCATAGCAAACGTTTTTATAAGCATACCTAGATAACGTAGCCAAATGTATTGTTCATTTGAATTCTAAATTTAAAATTCTACAAACTGTAAATTGCTTCAAAATTGTACAGTAATAAGTTCACATAGCTGTTCACTTTAAGCGAATCAATATTTGCTTAGACATTAGCTGAACATACGGTACTTTAATCTGTCATGGCGCGTTCGTTCGTAAATAAGTTGATTTTAGCTTATAAATAAGTGAATTCCAGATATTCGCAGAGAGTTAGAAAGTAAAGACCTCGTCTCATCGGAATATCAAGCTCTTAATTTTAAGTTTTCAAACCATATAATTATTAAACATTTCCCGTAATGCAGTGTTTCGAATTTTCTAATGGTTTTCTTTCAACCTCTCTGCGGTAGTTTTCAAAGAAAGCTAGCCGCATTGAACAGAACATCGGCGAGGCTAACAGAGTTCTGCATCGCCTGCAATCTCTATAGCTGCAAGGGTCCTTAGAATTTGATATATTTTCTTTAAAACTGGCAACACCAAATATAAGCTACAACACTCGTTCTACTTTATTTTAAACTAGCATCGTGCCTCGATAAAAAATTCTGATTTCAATTATTATTTATTATGTTATGTTTCTTAAGCGCTAGTTTAGACACGGCGGGAACCGCGCGGTTTACGCGCGGAAATCGCGCGGTTCCCACCGTGTCTGAACTAGCGCTAAATATTATTTATTATCATGTACACTACTACTAATAAACTGTAAATTTTCGTGGCACTTAACTAAAAAAAATAAAACTAATTTGTGTGCCTGTCCCTGTGCTGTGTACACAATGTAATATTCCGTAATAACAACGCAGCGACATTGTATTGTTAGAGCTCGCTTGTTGCCTAATTAATCGGACAAGCGTCTTTAATAGCTGGAACTATTTCAATTGTCTATTAACGAATTATGGTATTTCAGGTTTTAGGAGACCTCAGAGAACTATTCAGGTATAGGTACTAAAGAGGTGGTAATATAATTCAATTGAGTACAATATTAATATGGTATTAATTTTTAAGTATGTAGATGCTAAACATGTAGATTAAAAATAGCACAAGCAAAAGACTGTAAAAGGCGTAAGATTTTATGTGTATGAAATGAAAACTTAATTTTTTTTATGTCTAGGTCGAGAGACAGTCTGACGGTTCACTTAGTAGTAGGATGTTAAATACAGGAAAATTACAACTTTAACATTAGGGTTTGAAATTCTGCTCGGCTTCTGTCGATTTGGTTAATCTCCGATTATAACGCCATTAGTACTTCCAAGTTATTGTTTATAAATCCAACTTCTCACTTAATCCGGCACATTGTTGGGATGTTCGCATTTATTTTAGTCTGAGCTTCAAATCTGTATAGTTAGTGGCTTTTTGATTTTTGTTGGGTTTTATAACTTAATTTAACATACGTGTACTTATTACTTAATTATCAAAAGAGTTGTAGTTACGTAGTAAAATAATAAGAAGTCGCAGGGCACACTGCTGCGTTACGCAGTCATTTGGGCAACACGTCTAGCGGTGGGGGTGGCCCTTACAGAAGACCACCGCAGTGTAGTTTAGAATCAAACAAACGTGAATAACTATCTAATAGTTATTATACTAACATTATTTAGCGATGTTTTATCAGCTGTTAGTGTACATTCAAAGTTTACACAATGGCCTGGTTTCAACAGCGTTTCAGATCGATAACGCCATGTTGGTATTAAAAGCAAATTTGTTTTGTCCACAGAGCAACACAACTGCAGGCGAAACAGCAAGCGGTGTGAGTCGGAAGGGTGGCGCGATGCGGGCGGCAGGGCGGGGTGTGCCCGCGTGAACCGTCGCGGAATGGGCTCCAACATCAGCCAACATTCCGCCAAGGGGCTGAAGGGCCGGCGTGCCAGATCCAGCGGCGACCTTTGCAATGGCGACACCAAGAGCCAAACCGAATCGTCCGTTTGCGGGTCGGTCGTCGGCGAAGTCATGGGATGGAATCGCTCCTTGCCCAATCATCTGGACGGCAACCGACACTTGGCGGACTACAGCCGCGTGAACAACAATTATGGAGAATTCGGAACTTACCATCATCGGTATCATCAAAAAGGCGGACGTGGTCTGCGCTACAGAGTCTCCAAATCCGGTAAGCGCTCTTGTTTTACATAAAAACCGTTTTTTACTGATTACATCGATTTAGGTCCCGTTCGCCCGCAAGATTTACCCAAATTATTTTTTCCCAACTGACCCTAAAAAGTATGTCACATTCACCCGAATATTAAATTGTTAACCAATTTTCCCTACTCACCCGAATTAATAGGAATTAATAACAATAAGTGCTAAACGCCGATTTAAACCAAGCTCGTTTATGAAGTCTTTTGATGTGCAATAGTTTACCGATAGTAAAACATAGTATCTTTGGTATCTTTGACCATCAGACCCAAACAGAAATTGCCGTATTTGAAGCCTTCATAAAATGCTAATGACATCCAATAACTGATGAATGTGACAAATATTACCCTTATAAGAAGTTTAAAAGTAAATCACTGTTTAAAAAATGGCTCGCTAAATGAGATGGATAAGTACTTTGGCTGAATAATGGATGGCCTCTATCGATCTTCCCTAACATAAAAACTTTAGGCCATTACCGCAAGAGTAAAAACGGTTTAATATAAAAAAAGTCAATAATATCTCCAAGGAACCAAACTTTTTATTAAGATAATTAGTTCCATTAAAGCAAGTCTTGTAGATAATTAGCCGCTTAAAAAATATAACTAAGGTAATACTGAAAGTACTAGAAGCCGAGAAAGTGGTAAAGTTAGGTATAGGTATTTTATATTTCATGATCAATTTATTGATATGAGTTCATTCAATTTTCAATATTTCGCATGACATGTGACATAGGATTATCATTAAAAAAATTAATGAATTATTAATTTAAAATTGATAGAGCTCATTTTGATGATCCTTCAGGAACCGTACTTTTTTCTGGGGAAAAAGTACCCTATATAATTTTATGTATTCCGGACAACGTGTCATGCAAAATTTTGTGTAGATAAGGCGAAAAAGCGTAACAAACAAACAAACTCACAATATTAGGATAGCTATAAGTATATAAATTTGTATATAGAAATCGAGTGGTCCAGATCCACTCGATTTGGATCTCAACTTCTCAAGGGACATAAAAACACGTAATGCCTGTGACGCGCGTATACATCGATCATCTTCGGTTCTCCTTGGGGATTGTTCGCCACGGGCTGCCTTTCGACGTTAATGGGACCTCGCTAACTTTACACGCATCCCCGGATTTACGGATTTCATCTCGGAATATTATTTTGACAGTTCTACTTTGAAGAATGTCTTTTTGGTTAAATTTAAAACGACAACACCATAGCTAGAAAAAAGTTGTATAATTCAATCTGCTACATTAGGTTTATTAAATGCGATTTAGGGTAGAAATATTTTTTGTTCATTTTATGAAGTGTATAAGTAATTGTTTTATGTATTTTAAGTTATTATTATTGAAGTATATAATTCGTTTATTTCGAAATTAATAAATAAGTGATTTTCAAAATTCATACACACAATACTTACTTAGATTACATAAAGAAACACGTAAAGAACTTATTCGCCACTTATTGACAATTAAATTAAGATTGCTGTGTTCGTAATAAAATTTTCCGGACAAAGTTTCTATAAAAGGAAATTTTTAGAAAAGTCGCAAATTTGATTAGAATTTTTAAATGATTTTCTTTTCGTTTCCGTTAGGACTTTGAAATAAAAAGTGTATAAAAACATTCTTCTATTGAAATTAGAAATGCAAATAAATAAGTTTAAAGATTGACAAGGCCACGACTGGTCAGCTAGTGAAATATAAATATGAAAAATACCTACTTCTTTTGCATAGGTACCTAACTCTTTCTACGTAGAATTCTTATTTTAAAAACAGTAAGTAGGTGTTAAGTGTTTATAAAACACTAGTTCGCCAGGAGAGCGTGGAGATTGTTGGAGGGCACAAAGGGGCAAGCTTAGGCAAACCCGTAGTGAATGACGTCACGCACTGCGCCTCGAGCCGAGCACGGGCGCGCCGGGTCAAGGACGCCCGTGGAGGGTTCCATGTTCACTGGTGCCCAAAATAAACATAGTCGGAGGTTCTTTATTGCTTTACAATCCGAGATATTGGTTACATACATCCACTTTCGTTTACAGAACACTCTTTCGTTTTGCAATCGGTCCTTCTTCTATTTGTGCTTCCACGTAAAATCGAGTGAAGAATAGGGATATTGACTATTTTTGGGAAAGTGTTTAAAATCACGTAATAAGAAGCTAATATAGGCAAAGTCCAAAATATTTAATATTGTTTTTGATACTTACAACTATATACTTATTTTAAAATCCGTTTAAAACGCATCAAAACGCAAACGTTACATGACCGTTGTGACGTCACTTGTTCCTAAATGAAATAATGTTAAACGACGTAGTCTTTGACAGCGGTGATATTTGAGAACAAGTGACGTCATTCACTTTGGTTAGATGTTCGTTGTCACGTGACTTGAGAGTGATCTAATTACATTTTGATAATGAAATAAGAAATTAATTCCTTATAGATAAAGATTGGGTTTTATCTATTCTATTATGGAATCTACCGTTCCGCGGTAAAATTAACTTTTATTTGAATACAGTCAACATCCTTATTGTTCTTGCCTTATTAATTTAAATTAGTAAGAAATTTCCTTAGTCTAAGGACTCCATAGCAAGATTCTTAGCAACCTCTGTTTCGGATTTCTAATTAAACGCGGTCGCTAGGGGCCGGAAAGTTCTTAAATGGAGACGACGGACGGACCGGCAAGCGCAGCGTAGGACGTCCACCCACAAGATGGACAGACTGCCTAATAAGGGACGTCCTATTCCTATGGCTGAGATGATTGTTACATAATAATAACACTCTTCCTTCCTACATAGCTGGTTGTTAGCCAAGAGCAAACCCATCTCTAATAAAAATAATAATAGGTAATAATCCATAAAAAATATAAACAAAATCATTTACCTGCATATAACATACAACAAAATAATATACAAACATAAATAAAAACTAAAAACTAATTGCAGATTAAACTACTTTATAAAAAAGAAATTCTGTACTATCTATTACAGATAGGTACTTTCTGTAACTATCTATAATTATTGACTGATGCATGCAACAACCCAACAACCAATAAAATATTATAAAAAAATTAAGAAACCTTAATTTATTTCTTCAATCTTATTTATAAATTAGCTGACAAATGATGACAAAGTTGCTAAGAACACTTAAGAGTTGCAGTGTTGACCTTCTTTTAAAGCCACGGATCGATGAAATACCTACTGTTGGAAATAACACAACACAAGTTGCTGTTGAAAAGTTTAGATAGATTTCTTTGAAAATTTTTAGAGATCATAAAAGAAGATTCTTACATTAGAGTTCTATATCATACCACTCAACAAACGCTAATCAGATGTTGTTATATTTTAGATAATGTTCTTAAACCATAATATTAGATATTAGCATGATATTTAAAAAGTTAATTTATTTTCATTTATTTAGAGTTATTAAATATCTCACTAGGTAAGTAGGTATAGCTTGTGCCCGCGTGGAATATTCAGCCCATGTCCATCTTGAAATTCTATTCTAACTATTGACACAGTTATTGGTGAAAGATTTTCAAATTAGATGAGTAGTTTCGAAGATTACCTCCTACATACAGGGTGGTTCAAAAATCCTGGATCAAACGAAGCAGGGACGTAGAGGCGGTTATTTGCAATAAAAAAATCTCTGGTCCTACCCTAACTTGATCCTATTAAAAGTTATGCCTAACTCGATCCTATTAAAGTAATATACTGGATATTACAAACAAGAAAACATACAAACTTTACCTCTTTATAATTTTAGTATAGATATCATATACATACGATCTAACTATCTAGCATATCGTCCATCGGCATTTTAGTCATTTTTTTATATAAAATTTAATTCTAAATTTTACATCAATAGGTTTTAGCATATTTTTATTGAACATAAAATTCGCTACATGCTTTACTATCTTTGTATAAGTAAAGCATGTAATAAACTATGTTCATTCCGACTTAACTGCAAATTAAGGCGGAATGAACTTAGTTTATTATTAGGTAGTAATAGCGTTCTTCGGTCGTGTTTTACGTATTCCTAGATTCCCATGAAAAAAAAATAACAAATTTCAATACAATTATCCAACGGAAGAAAATTTTCCCATGAAAAGAGGTTTGAGTTCATTTCCGTTTCACAAAATGCAGCTCGAAAGCAATTTCAAATTACCTGAGTCATTCAGCAACCGTGTTGTAATAAAGTTACAAAATAAACACATATGGGTGCTTACTTAAGCCACCTTAAGCTGTAATTATTTCCATATAATTACGCATTCAATATCATATCATGAGTGCATGGCATAAACCATTTCGCGTTATGTCCTCAATATGAACTTTGCTAATATTAAATACTTGCTGTTGCACGCGACTTCGTCCGTATAACCGTGAAATAATTTTTAAAAACGGTCCAGTAATTTTTGAGTTCGTCAACTAGGAAATAAGTAGATGATCTTAACAAATATGGCAAAACGACAATAAGCCCTTCAAACCGTGAACAGACTTTTATAAATTTTATAGGTACGAACAATGGCGAACGATCCCGATCACGTAAGCTTCCAAAAAAACTCGATTATCAGTTGACCCTTTTGGGAGCTACGATGCTACAGACAGACACACAGATATACGGACTCGCACGTCAAAATTATAACACCCCGTTTTTGCGTCGGGCGTCGGTTGTCGTAACTAAACTCACGTTCAGCGTAACTAAACAGCGTTCCGTTTAATTATTTATAATCGCTAATTTCTTATTCATTAATAGAAATATCAATAAACGATGAAGGTTTGGAGGAAAAGAGGAAAAAAATAATTGAACCCGTGCAAAGACGGGGCGGGGCGCTAGTAAAGAATAAATTCTAATTTTAGTATTCTCATTAACAAAACTCGTTAATACATTCACCGCTTCCCCTGATCTATACCAATTTATCTTCTCACCTAATCAATAAATAAATGTGGAGGCATTCTTTCTTTGTAAGACCGCTATTAATCCCAATTTGCCGTGGCGTTCAAATCAGATTCCTCGTCCGACCTTGATGTATGACTAATAAACGCTATAAGAAATTTAAACAAACATGTAAGTATTACAAGACTGTTAAAAAAAGGCAATGAGGTAAGTGTGTTCATTTGTGAAAAGTCTGTAACTGTCACAGTATGTCAACTGATTTTCGAAGTTTGTTAGTGGATAACCGAAAATTGATATTACTAATTTTTACATATTTTCGCAATTCAATTATATATCTTTTATTTTTCAACACGGGCGAAGTCGCGGGAATGAGCTAGTAATACAATATATAGTTACATCATCATGATGATGATGATTATGATTAGTTACATCATCTCAGCCGTAGGACGTCCACTGCTGGACATAGGCCTCCCCCATAATTTTCCAACTCTTAGTACATAATTACGTACTCTTTTGATAATTTCCAGCAGTTTTAGTATTGAAAATCAAACCAAATAACTTAAACATTCCTCGTATCGAGAAAAGCTGGGTTATTTATAATATCGATTTTCACATGAAAAGTAGAATTGCAGTGAATTTCCTTTGAAGGAGCAAGGAAGGAATACATTATTCCATTGTATCCCCTGCCCCGGGCAATCGCCTTACATTGTAACAAAGTTATTGAACAATATTATTTTAAAGGCTATACAAATAGTTTTTCAGATAAAGATTCAATTCAAATACATTGTATGTATTTGTTATTACACTTAGGGCCTCTTTCACCATCTGTCAAGTAGGCTAACCGTCATTTAAAGTCACCTGTTACCGGGAATAATTTAGCTGATATACCTTTGTTTGTACGATAAAATTCCCAAACATTAAAAAGAAAATAATGAAAAAAATTCGCTTATGCACTAAACCCAGTCCATAATTTAATAAAACATAAAATTATTTCTAAAAGTAACTAATTAACACTTTACTTGTAGTTAGTGAAAGAGGCCCTTAATAAAATAGGTTAAAAATATATTTTTATCCTCCCACTTCAAATGCCAAATTTAAATAATAGGACTAGGACAAATAGATCAATATATTATTAATATAATATATTATTGTTAATTGTTCATATATAATTATTATATATTTCTTTCTAAACCTATAATTATTATATCAATAACGACTCATAGACCAACAAGTAAATTTACCTATATACTTGTGTTGAGCACTGGAGGAGGCTTTTATTTGATTTTATACCTTTTATAAAAGCACATATATTATACATAGAATTTTTTTTAGCATATTTTTTAACTTACCATCACTATCTCAGCCGGAGGTCACGTACACAAGGCCTTCCCCATAATTTGCCAAAAAGACCGGTCAGAAGCAGTCTTTCTTTTTGAACTACTATTTTATATTTATTTTAGAAAATTATAATATATAATTAAACCGTATATTTTATTGAATGTTATACTTTAAAAATATAGAAGGCAACTACTAAATTAAGTAGTACCTTACAAAGTACCTTTGTAACAGTAAAATGCTGTATACTAAATAGCTACGAACACTTATACCAGTAAGTTATTTTAAGTTGGCCACTGTTTTCTCTCAACATAAAGGAACAAGCATTGCATTGCGTTTTTAAAACTCCTTTTAACTGCTTTTTTGCATTGAAATTTTCCTTTCAAACTTTTATTCATGTTGAAAGTCGCGAACGCAAATTCGCTATTCAAACTTTTACTTAAAACAAACATCAAAGATCTTTGTTCGTACCGTTCAACTGTTGGCAATTTTAAATGAACTCAAAATGTTTTAATGCTGATTTAACATTTCGTTATAGAAATTGTTGACATGTGAATTGTATTGATGAGAAGAAATGCTTTAAAGTATCGTACTACTGCGTACAGAATTTGACTGACAACTCCATGTTGTGAATATATACATATATACGTATACATCTATACTTTACTAATAATATAAAGAGGTTAAAATGAATAGAACTTCAAGATGGGTATAGACTAATATTCCACGTGGGTAAATAGTAGTACGCACTTAATTGGGTTGAAGCATCGAGGTTGAAGATAGTATACTTGAAGGAAATGCGTCTAATCTATTCGAAGAAGGTACAAGAAAAGTACGCCTTATTTACCTGCAAAAATGCTTAGTCGAATCAAAAGCACATGCGCCTAATCGACTTGCATAAAACACCTCTATTTTACTTGGAGAAAGCGCGCCTATGTATTCCATTTATTAAAACAATGCAAATATAATATTGTTCATTTTTTATTTATAAATGTACAAATTAACATTATGAACCCACTGCTGCTGCTTGAATAAAATAGCATTCATAAAGTCTTGAGTGAGACGCAAAAGGGGAACGTCATTTAAATTCAATTTCATGTAAATAACGTCTTATTTTCAAGAGAAATTCTTTAGAAACGCGACGTGGCACGGTCCTTTTACTACTACACCCTTTAATACCTTCGCCCGAGCTCTTTCTACTAGGTAACTTACTTTATAAATATACTTTTAATTATTTTTCGCTGCGTTTCATAAGCTAAATTAACCTTCTACGATTTTTTACCCTGAATTTTATCACTCAAGTCATTGTACGAGACACGCATTTTTGTTTCTAAAAAGCGGTGGTTACTACAGCCAAACTTATTGATGCCTGCGGAACTCAGTGTTTCCTGTGCCATTACGATGGCGTTTAAGTTTTTACGGTAAATTAATTATGCTGTTAAATATCAAAACGGGTAAAGCTGTAGGACACAACTAATCCTACTAATATTAAAAACGCGAAATTTTGTGAGAGGATGCATGAATGTTTGTTACTCTTTCACGCAAAAACGGCTTAACGGATTCGGATGAAATTTGGCACACAGATCCTAGTTTATAATATAGGATACCTTTTTATTGTTAGGTTCTCGAGGGATCGTCTAAAAATATAAATAAATTGGCGCACCCGTCGTCACAGCGATAAAGGTGTCAGACATTTTTCAGGTATTATATTTTTCTGGCATCAACTAGTTTAATATTATGAAAAAGTCGTCAAAACAACATTAGCATCTAAGGAAATTAGTTTATTGTTTAAATATGACCACAAAAGGCCTTCGGCGTTTTTGTGTATCTATTAAAATGGCCGTAGGCGGAATGTACAAGAGACGGAGGCGTTACGGGTGGGTTCCTATTGTCATCTCTTATCGACATCTCAACGCTTCAGTTGAAAACACTTTTATTATCCCCTCTATTTAATATAACTTAGGGAACTTCTGCTTTCGTTTACATTCTCATTACTCCTTAAACTCGTGTAATTTAGACGTGAAAATGTTTTGCTTTGAGAACTTCACCGTCAAGTTCTGACCAACTTTTTCTAAGAACGTGTGGGTGATTTTATATTCGTATTAGATTTGATATTTTTAAACTTAGGTTTAAATATCACTTGATCATATTAAAAATATTACTTAATTATGACATTAATTTATTGGTTTTTTTTTTCTGGAATTTAATAGTTTTTAAGTGATGGAATCTATGATTTTTTAAGTAAAGATAACCCATCTCCATATAGCACGTCTTTAAAAAATGTTCCGCTTTGTACATACCTACTTATCTGTATACTCCTATATACTTATTACCTACGTGAGATATATTAGTAAGCGTGACAGGTGATACAGAACGTATGATACGGAAAGAGATAGCTGTCTGTAAAGAGTTGCGTTTGAAGTACGCTAGCGAGACGCTAGCCAAACAAAGCTGAGCGATGCAAACAGAAGCGTCACATCATTGATATTAGAGTCTGTGCGGAAAGAGAATGGACGTAATAATTGAGGGCGCCACTGCGTATTTCTTATTTTGAAAACTCTGTTACGTTATTATAGTTCGACTGTAAACATCTTGATACTTTTATAAATTAGTTAAATTTTTTACTATTCTAAAACTTATTGGTAAAATTATTTATATAATAAAAATAATAAAGTCATTATGGTAGTTCCCTTATACGCCGCGTCATTTCTCTTTCCGCACAGACTCTATAAACAACATAATTGGGGTGGCATTAAATAAAACAACTTATTTGCCAATTTTTTTAATTTTTTTATTATTGGAATTTTAATGAAGTTTTTATAGTATATATATATATATTTTATAGTATATAGGTATATATAGAATATTATATTATATTACAATATAATATTTATATAATGGAACTCTAATATATTATATATTATATTATATTAGAATTACAATATAATATAATATAATATTTATATAATGGAATAGTATTTCATATAATTCGAAATGAAATCGCCCATCACCAGTTTATAGTTACAGAGCGCGGTAAATTGTGCCTACGGTTTCGCTTCTGACTGTTAATCTATGACGCACGGTATCTGTCCCTATTGCACTGGATCGCCCAATTTTGTATAAAATTTATGTGATTTTTATGTACTTACGTGTGGTATGTAACTCCTTTATCCTTTCTTACTTTGGAACCATAGTTTTTACACTTTCGGAATACACAACTCGGCATTTTAGACTGTCTTTTAATAATTATGACACAGAGTCAACACAGAGCAGCACACGTGTTCTTTCACTCGCTGTTATTAAGCGACTAAATCAAATTACAACAATTGTCTTAATTTGAACGCCTCCGTTCCAGGGCACTAGTCCCATATCTACCTCGTTTTATATATTAATATCATTGGATGGAATAACTTTTTTTTTATATAAGTCAAGGCAGCGCTTGGCCGCGATCTCACTTGATGTTAGGTGCTGATGCGGCTGAAGGTGGACCACGCTTACCCAGTAGATGCCCATTTACCCTACGTTTGAAGACCCCGAGGTTGTAATTTTGGGGAAACACAGACGCAGGAAACTAACTAAAATACCTCACAAACTTTCGCATTTAATAATATTAATAAGACTAGTAGGTTTATCTTTTATAATACTTACATTCTATAGCTAACCTTGTATACGATTGTATATGAAACAATAAAGTAAGCAAAATCTTGTTTACTGCAGCTCCACGTTTCATTGTTCACACAAAATGTTCATTTAAAAAGTTGATCTCTTTCGCATCCGGATTATACGAAGCTAAGCAAAAATGTAATATCTCGCTGCTCCATTATTCAACATTCACGAACGTTCTATAGGTGTAAATCAAGTAAAAGCTAGACGGCACGATCATTAAGATAAGCCGACATATTTGTGAATTATTTCTAAAACATACCACAGACGCACACTTTGTAGGTTTCCCGGGGCAATTTTTGTACGCCTCGCATTGGCCTCGCATTTGTTATGTTATGTATCTCCGGGGGACGATTCGGATCACTTTGTAGCTAATGAGGCGATGTTACTACTGTATCGTGTTCTGGATTAATCAATGTGAGGCGTACATAACAGATGAGGTGATTATTCTAACGCTTCGAGCAGAAATGTTGAATAAGATATGCGCATTAAATCTGAAATGTATTGAGATATTATATTTTTTGTTAATATGTAGATCCAAAATAATTCTGAAATGACTACATATTTTTTCAAATAATCCGAAATAATTGATTTCAATATATGGTTTTAATTCTTGAAGTTGAGTTATATCCTAACAAGTAGATAAATGCAGTTAGCCAATAATATTACCATCTTGAAATAACAGCATACGTGATGCTGTTTTATTTTGCTGAGTGACTTACTCATGAATGCCTCAGACCATTTTATTAAGAGGTCAGGACGCCACTCGCAGCAACTGAGGCATTGCTTAGGTTAATAGATATGGCAGCCATCTACAATCAAGTTTAGTGAACTGTCAGCCTGCCTGCCAACTTCTACAATTAAAACTTATCAACAAATTATCATATCTAGCATTGAGTCTTTTAGGCAGGGTTCCAAGCATGTTGGCTGCCATTACCTCGTTGTATTACATACCAAGGCTATAGGTATGTAATCAAACAAAACATAAAATCTATATAAATTGATATTCAGAGTATTACTGAGAATAAAATTATATTTTTAAAGAAATGAAATGGTTTGACTAAATTCTATATTTTTGATATTTATTCCTTTTGTTTTTCTTAGAAATAATTGTGAATAAGTTAGCAACATGTTGTGTTTATTTTATTAATTATAACTATCGCTTTAAATTACATCACAAACATTTTTAGAATTGTACATGCTAAAAGTATTTTTTAAAAACTTTTAAAAACGAATGGATTTATCGTCATTGTATTTAGTTCTTATTAAAAATCCTTAGTAAGATAAAAATGGCTTTGGAAGACACAACTATAAATAATTAACGATACCATATTATTAGGAAACGAAACAAAGGCTGGTTGTTTCTTATCTATTCATAAATTATCTATTATGAATTATCTACTATGTTGTTTCCCTTTGTAAATTGTAAACTGAACATAGAAAAACATGAGGTTTAATACCTACCACACATTACAGTTTAATACGATAATTCAAAATGGAAATAGGATTCGCATATTACGTTGTATAGTGTAATTAACATCCAGCCCAGTACATAAATCAATGGTAAAGACGCAGTATTCGAAGAATCGGCTAACTAAACCGTAGCACGCAAGCCGATACTTTACTAAGCGTTTCATTATAGTGCAAATAGGGTATGAAAAATAGGGCAGGGGTTGATAAAGGAACTCACATTGCGACGTGATTTTTTAATAGAAAACTATTCTGACCTTATTTGAAACATAACAATTGTTTTTTTTAGCAGTGGCTACCTACAGGGTTCCTTTTTCCCTTTTCTCACAGGTCGAGTATCCTCCCCTCCCCAACTAGCCTTGTGGAGCACCGATCTTGTGTCATAACATCCCCGCGACCCCGCCCATCAATAGCAGCGCTAGAAAGTCTAGGTTTTAGCCAGTATGAATCCGGCATAACCCCGCAGTGTCCCCTACACTGCCGAATATCCAAGAGGATTAACCAACTTTAAAAAAAAGAGTACACTGCCACGTCATGAATTGGGCTGATGTGTGGCGTCAGTAAATTTAAAAGAAAACTAAGCTCAAAATATTTTCAGTGAATTAGAGTGGAATTGAAAGCGGAGCCTAATACATTAATGGATTAAACCGGAATCAATAGCGCAATACAATCTATGTATGAATTTAATGATGGATTAGAGTGCAGTGGAAAACCAAGGTGAAATAACAGCAGGTGTACTCAATTTTGCTGTGCTCAATTTTTTTTTCTTTTATGTGGATTTGCAAACTATAACAATAGCTAGTTGCGGAATAACAGGACTCCACGTGTCTTCAAAGATTGCCACCGTCCTCTCCAGGGGGCCTAGACAAGTTGCATTCGCTCCGGAGCGATTCGATTCGAAAGAATAAAATGTATGGGATGTGTCACGTGATTTACCGACGGCATATGTCAATCCAATACATTTTTTTGTTAACGAACTTCGTTATCGTTTTTACAATGTCACTTTGTCTAGGCCCCCAGGTCTCCTCATAATGATTACTCAACCATCAATGCCGTAGTCTAATTAATGTCACAGTGTATAGAGACTACAGAAAAAAAGTAAACATCAAATTTTCAAGTTCCGAGATGAATGAAGGACAATCTACATTATAGTTAAATATGCACAGCCCTTGGGGCCGCGAATTCTACTCGTATACAAACTTTTTTTTTTTCATTATAATTGTGGTACTCACCGAAATTTAAACGTTTTATACTATTCGCACGAAGTAGATAAGCATTTATGGACCCAAACGATTGAAGGACCTTCTCTTTGTTGACAGGATCAGATGCAGAACCAGTATGGAAGCTCCAAGATCAAGGCTTCGATCAGGGTTATGGGTCGGAACGATCTCCAGAGGACGACTTCGTGCCTCCCGTAGTTCCTCCCATCTCGTTAGAACAATATGAAGCTGAGCTGCGTACTGTTTATCAATTTATAAATGACGGTAAGTTATATTTTATATTTAATTAATTAAATCTGGAATTGATAGAAACATAGTTATTACAAGTTTATTTACAATTCAATAAAATAAATAAATTTATTTAACATTTAACATGTCAAACTACAAAACATAAAAGAATTCACTTATTTCCTTTAAAATAAAGTATGAAAACAATATGGTAGGAATGGTACCTACCATTGTTTTCTTAATTTCAATGGTAGGAAATTATTTAAACATTTATTCATAGGTTGAAAAAGATTTTTGTTTTTAAAGAAATACATTTTTTTCATTAAGAACATATGTCTCATGTGTTTTAATTTTCCATTTAAACGATGATTCACCAGTGAAATGTAATGCTTTCGTAAAAGTGAACCGAGTTTGTGACCTTTTTAAAGTTATTTATAATACCTATTAAAAAAATGCTTATTAAATATTAAACAATTGACTCATTCATAATAAAAATTTCTCCAAAGAACTTTAATAAGGTCCAGCGCACATGTGGCGAAGCGCAGCGCGGAGTATATTTCAACTGTGAAATTGTTATGGATTAGCTGTTGCACGCGACTTCGTCCGCGTACTCGCTGATAATATTAGCTTCCCAACAGTGGAAAAGAATTTTTCATATCGTCCAGTAGTTTCGGAGCCTTATACCCATAGTTCAACAGTAGAAAATTATTAGCCTAACTATAAGACTACGTTTTATCAATTTGTTTGAACTAACATGTCTCAATATTCTAAAGTCACAACTGAATAATATTTGCTCCGCGAGCCATAAGTTTTGGATCAAAAACTTCATCTATTTTCATTTCAACAATAAGTTTGCGAAGTTTGAAACAATAGATTCTTAGCGAGTTGAATTGTAGACGGTGTATTTGCAAAGTTGAACAACTTTAACTTATTTTTGTTGAAAATGCACGCGCGAAGCGGCGCGTGTAGTGGCTTATATTTGTATTTTACACACTCGGAGGTCGTTGCTGTTTGAACACAATAAATATCTACACACTTACTATAAATATGTTATATTTACTAACATATAGGTGTGCATGCCTACCCACTTTTAAAGAATTTATGTAAGTAACATTTTTTTAGTTACATATGTTTAACAAAAATATTTAATGATATTTATTATAATCATGACGATAATGTTTATCACATAAGGATGTAATGTAACCTATTAAGCTATAATCAAAATTCGAAACTAACCCTCGACTTAATATTGAACTCAAACATGCTTTTATCTGCTGTCCCGCAGGCTACTTGATAATGCAGTATCAGTTCAAGGTTACCATTTCATGGAACTACCACGAAGTAAAGTAAAGTAAGGGTCCTCTCGTGTATTTTTAAAATGTTTGTCTTTCTAATTTCCAATCATTATTAGCTTACGGAAATCAAAACGCTACATTTAGCCACGCCTGGTAGTAGCCTATTTGGATGGAGCAAAAGTCTGAATGAATGAAAAAATGTTATAAGCAACAATGAGAATAGGATCTTGCTTTTGCTCTTGCAATTTACAAGGTGCATATACCGGGTAGGTAATAGGTTTTATGTAAGTCTATATCTCTTAGAATTTACACACACTAACAAATTCAAACACGCAAGATATCGGAGCTCCACACACTCTCCACGTCTTGTTAGATTCTCACAAATTGGCTTGCAGACGCCAAGAACTTTGTCACTGGGAATAGTTTAAGCCCCCTATTGTTTGCCCTCGTTAGACATAGTACTTAATTAACAAAGTCATTAACGCGATAGAGAATAAACCATTCTTCACGCACATTTACTATAGGTATAACAAGTCATATAATTATGCAAGAAATGTAATGAATAGAGAAAGTCTTTGAGTAAAGCTAAGTTTGTTATTTTCTTCATTGATCATAATAATTTAAGAAATAATTACTGGAAACACTTCATTATCGTCATCATCATCCCTCAGGACTGATCGGAAACAGTCGGAAAAGCGACCTGTAGCTCTTATTACCGTGTCGTCTGTCCATCTTATTTATGTGGACGTCCTTTTTTGCGTGGGAAAATCTGCGAATCAGATCAGTAGCAACTTGTTTTATATAAATTTGTCGTGTGTTTGATTTTTATGCTATCAGTACACATGGTTTAATGTACCTGTGACCAATTTACACATTAGGAATGTCGACTATCGACTATAAATACTTATTTATTATGACGAACTAGCTGGTGCTCGCGACTTCGTCCGCGTGGAATAGTTATTTTGGGAATCATTTGGGTATCTCGAACGGTTTTCGCAGCGCACGCAACGGAAGCCCTCAAAGATGAATAATTTTCCCCGTTTTTTCCACATTTTCGACTGTTTCTTCGCTCCTATTAGTCGCAACGTGATGTTATATAGCCTAAAGCCTTCCTCGATAAATGATCTATCCAACACAAAAAGAATTTTTCAATTCGAACCAGTAGTTCCTGAGATTAATGCGTTCAAACAAACAAACAAACAAACTCTTCAGCTTTATAATATTAGTAGGTATAGATTTACGTTTTTGTGTGGAGATTAAAAAATGCAAAAAATTTGATAGTAAATGAAGTATAGTAATTATTTCAAACAAGTGAACTCGATAAAAGTAACACGAAAGACCAATTTCTGTGACCACACAATGTTCTTGTAGAAAAATCCAAATAATTCAAAGACAAAAAATCAAGACCTTGCCGCGATCAAAACCGCGATCCGCGAGAGCCTACCAAAGGCTTCAATTCAAGCACTCGACCGAACGCTTCGTAAAATAAATAAATAAATTGCTCTGCCCACATCAAGCTCTTGACATCGACATGTAATTCGACTGTATATTCGGCAACAGTCCAACGGAATAGGTGCAAATAGGAGCCCCCTTGTAATCGGCCTTATTGTCACTGGACCGTACTCAGAGTAGCTTTCAGTAAACCCATATCAAAAGTTTTATCTCAGGTGACAAGCCTTGTTAAGGTAAACACGATCTGACTTGGTTGAATGAAACATTCAATATGGGTTGCCTTCAGTATACACTTAATGGGAATTTGAAATATTATAAACTGGCGACCCGCCCTGGTTTTCAATGGATGAAGTTGACTTAAAGGTTATTTTAGTCTACATTAAATGGCCAAGGTAAAGTTTAGCCAACGTTTATAATTGAATAAATTGATATGGAACTTTTATACAGAACATGGCAGAGTACATTTTATGCAGAAAAAGTTCTGTTCTCGAGAGATCATAAATAAACAAAAAAAGTCTATAATATGAGCGAATATACTACTTTTAAATGGATTTTTATTTTATTAATTAATTGAAACGAGTTGATTTATTTGCACTTTCAATTTGCATAATAAAGTAAATAAAAGCTTTTCATTCTATCACTGGAAATAACTTTTTCATGTGCAAATCGTTCAGTACGTAAAACGTCAGTTTCACCAACATTCTATTGTACTTAACAACTCACTGTATATCAACCTGTTATTGTAGCGTGAAAAACATTTCACAAGTATATGTATAAAATTTTAGTTTTCAGCTAAAATATGTAAACCACTTTTATATGGTAACAAGCTGACCCGGCGAACTTTGTTCCGCTTTAGAGGCAATAAATGAGCAGACTTTTGATTTTATCATGGTCAATCTTTTATTTGCATAATTAATGTAAATTAAAAAAGCAAGTATTTAATTTACGGGAACATGACGTGGGACGTAACATAAAACGTGGTATAACAAAACGCAACTGAAAGCAATTTATCAGTAAAAAAACAGTCTCTCCGTTCATTTGTTAAAAATGGTATAACAAAACAAAACGCAACTGTCAGCTAAACGTTATGTAAATAAAAAAAAAATAAAAAGAAAAAACCAAAAAGATAAATAAAAAAAAGCTTAATAAAAAGTATCCTATGTCCTTCTCCTGGTTCTAAGGTGGTATAACAAAACGCAACTGTCAGCTAAACGTTAATGTAAATTATGTAAATAAAAATTAAAAAATAAAATAAAAAATAAATAAATAAAAAGTATCCTATGTCCTTCTCCTGGCTCTAAACTACCTCCCTGCCAATTTTCAGCTAAATCGGTTCAGCCGTTCTTGAGTTATAAGTGAAGTAACTAACACGACTTTCTTTTATATATATAATATAGATATAGATGAAAAAGAAAATGTAGGAAACGTTTTCGCTATCCAGCGAATGCAGCACTTCGTTAGCATTTATATAGTGAAGTATATTTGCTTTACTTTCATTGTTTGGTATCGAATATTGATCCATAAACTGAATGGTCATTTGCGAGCTGCGAGAGGGCAAAGTTAATTAAAAAACCTTTTCTATGGACCCGTTTCACGCACGTTCCAAGCAATATCGTGTTGATACAGTGCACGGTCATCAGCCTATAATTATGTTTTGATATGGAAGAGAACGAATATAAATTCAGAATATTGCTTTGCATTTATTGTGTACTTTAAGCGTATCTAATACAAGCGCGGCCAAGCGCGGATTTAAATCTTAAATCTTACAGAATCAGCACTGCACCTGCATCCATGGTGGTGCTTGTGTTTTATAGGCGAAGATAACCAACTATTATCGAGTGGAGCGTCGGCCTGCCTGCTATACTTTTTAACTCTGGAGGGTTGACGCAAAAACGGGGTGTTATAAAGCTTGACGTGTGTGTCTGTGTATCTGCCTGTATAACCGTAGCTCCCAAACGGATGGACCGATTTTGATCCGGTTTTTTTCACGATTGACATACCTTTCATTCAGAAAAAAGTACTGTTCCCGAGGGATCATCTAAAATTAGAAAAAAAAAAAAAAATACGATGCAATAATGATGTCATATTTACTCAAATGTTATATTTTTTATTTTTCAACGCGAACAAAGTTGCGGGCACCAGTTAGTATTTTTATATGTGTAAATTAAATTTTCACGATAATATGATCAGTTGATGCATGTGTCTGTCTATAGATACTTTTATTCAGTTACGCTTAATTGGAAATCGTACATAAATGATGCATCGGTTTTCCTATGAGTAATGTATTTCGCATTATAATTAGTGACAATGACAGCTAGATTAATTTATCACATATTCATTAGAGTTGATGAATTCGTGTCCCAAGTGCCCTTTATAATTGATGAGTTCGATAGAATTGGTAATAGTAATGAATGTTTTGGTTTTCGGTGTTACGCCTTTGCGTCTAGGTCATTAGTTGCTTTAATACTAAAATTTTAATACATTTTATAATTTAAAAATTCTTTAATTAGGTAGTTAGTTAGTTGTTGTTTTTTTTTTCTTTATAATAATAGAATCTATTTATTAGAAAATCAATGTACATACATTTATGCTGGCCCTTTGATGCACAAGCGTAGTCACATCTTAGGAAGCCACACAATGGCTTGTGAAGATGTGAGGAATGCCTCTATCAAAAAAGTACTACAGTTTCTTGACGTGGTAGGTATTGGTAGAGAGCTTTAGTTTACGTGGCGATCACAATATTTCAGCAATGGACGAAATGATACTGGTACTCTAGAAGACAGAAATAGCCACTAATCAGATAATAATATTAATACATTGATGCTATATTTGAAATTTACGTCACATTTCATTTTACACATAATATTTCATAACTAAAGGCCGCGCACGTAGAAGGTTTTTAATGTCCAAGCGGTCGATCAATCCACCGCGTGACGCAAGTCCCTACCCCACAGACAAATTCGCGAGCGGGAGTGGTTAAAGTTACACAATTTCTGATTCAAATCACGTGACAGGATCTCACCTAACTTTTAGGATATCCCGAATATCATCCACGCTTCTATCTGAACTTTAGTTTGATTAAAATTGGTGGTTATACGTATAATATATATATTATGTGTGTTAAATTTACACCTTCAGATCAATGTTTGTAATCTATACTAATACTAGCTGCTGCCCGCGACTTCACCCGCGTAACTTTGTAAATTATATACTAAAACCTTCTTCGAAAACCACTCTATTCATTAGTAAAAACTGCATTAAAATCCGTATCGTAGTTTTAAAGATCTAAGCATACATAGGGACAGACAGACAGCGGGAAGCGACTTTGTTTTATACTATGTAGTGATAATTTCGTGTAAGAAATGTCCATTATTGCTCCGACTAGGAGGTACATAAATTATGAATAAACTGAGAAAATATGAATATCTTATTGCGAATAGAACTATGAAGACGATGTCGCTTAAGATTGTTATAAATAACGAAGCCACTCAACTCAACACGAACTCTGATTTGCAAGTTTAATTGTCTTTCTTTCTTGCTTTGTTCACAATGCAAATCTCTCGGTCCGATGTTCTAGGGAAACTTGATGAATAACCTCAAACGATCGACAAATATTTGCTTATAATTGACGTCAAAAGTTCAACATTTATATCTGTTAATAAATTAATACTCAAATGAAAAACTTTGCCAAGCTGTGGAATTAAGGGGCGAAATAAATGGTGAATTTTGAAATGGAAATACGCCATCGCTTTCGGTGTAAAGTAAACGCTGAAACCGTAATTAAATTTTCACAAATACCTCGAAACAGCGAAGCGAAGGTTTTCACTGATACAACATTGGATTATTGAGCAACAGTATTCACAAAAGATTACTGAGTCATTTTACTCGACACAACTGGTGTAGTGTAAGGTCTAAGTGTAAATATTTTATTTAAGGTTATACCTACAGTATGTACCTAAGAAAATATTTAAAAATAAAACTCAAAATAGGTGTAAGTTACGACTAATATTTTTTTTGAGGGTTTTTGATGCAACGATTTAATTCATATATGTATCCAAGGATTTTTTAACAAAAAGCAAATAAGTAATCATTGTTGTTAAAAATGCAAGAATAATACAAGTACATTTTATTCTTAATATTGTTACTTTTAATAAAATTATTCATTGTTGTTAATAATTAGATATTAATAACAATGAATATAATAGTAAAATTTCTTCTATAGTCTTTTTTTCTTGACAATAGATCTAAGTAGCCACAGAGGAGTTGTTGGCATTAATAAAACTAGCGCTAGATGTTTAATTAAGAAACCGTAAGCATCTAACAAGTTGCTGCTTTCAATGAGAAAAGCTGAATGCACTTTAAACTTTTAAAAAGAAGATTTGTCTGAAAGGAACTTGCTTTATAGACCGTGATCATTACTGAATAACTCGTAACTTATTATGTACGAGTAAATACCTCAAGTCAATGATGGGTCTTTGGCAAATATAAAAAGATCACAATTCTGAGATGTTTTCAAATCAATTCAACATATCAGATCCAAGGTATTTAAAATTAACCGTTAAATTCGCCAGTCAGCGAATTTGCCGTGTAATACAATGAAGTCCTATTTAACTATGGTGCGGGTGACATACGAAGGCTGATCAAAAATGACCTGAATATTGGATAATATTCGAATTCAGATCAGTCATTGTAATTAGTCTATCATGCATGAACTAACATTGCCATATAAAATATCTTCATTTTCGGTTTACAGTAATTAGTAGGTTAAAAAGTCTAATTGTGAACGATTTGTTTATACTTTTTACAGAAAATTTTTTTTTATAGATGTCTCAGCCACCTAATCTTACAAAAATTACGAATATAACGACCAAATTGATTTAAAAATTTGATATCTATTCCAAAATGTGTGTCCCAGTTATTAATCGAAAATTGCAGACATTTTATTGACAACAGTGATTACTTTCTGCCCGATATACACCATCTTTACATAGTATAAAACAAAGTCGCTTTTTCTGTCCCTATGTCCCTTTGTATGCTTAGATCTTTAAAACTACGCAACGGATTTTAATGCGGTTTTCACTAATGGGTAGAGTGGTTCTCGAGGAAGGTTTGTAAGTACATAATTTACTAAGTTACGCGGGCGAAGTCGCGGGCAGCAGCTAGTTTATACATATTTTATGATCAGCCAGTGTACTCGCCTCAAGCAAAAGTATTTCCAATGCAAAGGTAGTAAGACTAATGGCGGTGAATGCCCTCAGAAAAAAACACGTGTGCTGTTATGTTTCGCTGTATGAGTCCAGAAACGTTTCCCTCTCACCTTTTTGAATGAGCTATGGTGTCACGGAGAGTTTATGGTGGTATGCAATCTTCTTATTCTTCTTCTTCTTCTTCTTCTTCTTAACGTACCGCTTCTCACAAAAGTTGGCGACCGTCGTGGCTATCTTGTCTTTGGAGCCTGTGCTGTGCAAAAGAGGGAGCGAGTTCTTAAACCAAACCACTCTCTCAAATTCTTCAACCAGTATGTATTTCTCCTGCCTCTGCTACGCTTTTCCTGTCATACCTAGAGCTGAAGAAGACGGTATCTCTCGCCCCTCATCACGTGCCCGAAATACTGCAGCTTCCTCTCCTCGTTCTCAGCTCTATTCCTTTTCTTATTCGACGCAAAACTGCAACATTCGTTACTCTCTGCATCCCTGATATCCATGGTTTAAAATGTGAGTGTATAAACAGACATCCCTTCTACCGATTCGTCACTTTTTATAAAATAAATCAAACGAAACAAGTTTATATAATAGGCTTTGAAACAAACACGTGGCTCTCCAACAAAATGAGAAATAAATGAAAGAAAAAACACAAGAGCCTTTTGAAAACTCAGACCGCAGAGAATTGCTTTTATTGAAATTGAACGAACAATTCAATTACATTCGATTTTCTAAAAGCCAGTAAAAGCTCTGTATCTAACATTTCTCTATTTGCCATGCTATAAATGACGGGGGCCGAGACGTAGCCAGGGGAGCTTTAGGCCTTGCATACAAATGGAACGCGTAAATGAGATAACATCCCCTGTTCACTCTCACAACATCAACCGACCACATCGTTACATAATACCAACACAATACGAACGGATAGTTTGTCGTGACAATACTTCTATCCTGCGTACTTTTGTTTTTGAAACTTAATGGCCTGAAAATTCACCACTATGCCATTTCGAAAGTTAGAAGTCTAAAGATTTCCACCAAAGTCCAATAAGTAATGAAACATGCTGTGATTAAAAAGTACAAAAAAAAAAGAAAATTTTTATAGCCATCTGGATATTGTTCTTAGAATTTTTTTTGTTTTATTGAGAAATAAATGTCCCAGGAAGGGAACACAAAACATTTCATTTCGTTAAATCTACGCGCGACGTAAAAACAGTCGTAAATTTTTATACGAACATCAAATGTTTTAACATTCGATGAGAACATGCAAAATCTGTAAATCCAAGTAAGTTAGTTGACTACGGGTAAAATGTTTATACGTACTTAGTAATTATTTGTTACAATAATTACAATTTCTCGTTCAATATATCCTGCATAGTGTGAGGTGGTAATGAACAATATCGAAATTTTTTAAAGGTATAGTTTGCATTTAGGAAACCACTCATTTTATTTTAAAATTTATTTCACCAATATTTGGAAAGAACCTTCAGATTTATTAAGAACTAGCGACCTGCTCCTGGCTTCGTACAAATTTTCAGATATTTTTTCCAATTTTTCCTTTTAAATATACCTTCCTCGAATTAAACCTAATATTTGAATTAAAAGAGTGTTCCAACTGTATTTTTTTTAAATTCTAAACATTTGTGATATTGGAACATCCAAAACGCAAAATGATGTATCGATCTACACAAAAACGTTCGTTATCACACAAACGTGGTAAACCAAACAAATAGATTCATTCTTAACCCATCCTTTATTCCTTTTAAATAAAAGTGTATTTAATATTAACGTATTAAAAAAATAACGTAACTGCGTTAAAAATGGACAGTCATTAATGTGCATCGTTAATATTATGTCGACGTAATCTCGTAAAACATTTATTGTAAGTAATTCTTTAAGTTCATCTAAGCAATATTTTTTATTGGGTTATTCACGTAATTTCTATGTAATAAACAGTAGAGCATAAATACATAATGATGCTTCTTTCTAATGAACGTAATATAATTCCTATTCAAATTAGAAGCAAAAAAATTCCATTTCGTTTACAAACTTTACAAAATACTGTTTACAAAATCTTTGTCCGCAATTTTCTATTTTTATGTAGTTACTACCTCGACTAGTTGTTGTTTAATTTATAGGTACTTTTTTAAATGTAAAGTTTATCCTATATTTACAAACTAGCTGTTGCACGCGACTTCGTCCGCGTAACTTTATAAAATATAGCCTATGTTACTCGCTGATAACATAGCTTTCTTCACTTCTTGTGAAGTGAAACAGATTTATTTTGATTTATTCTAACATCAGAAAATCGCTTATCGAAGATATGTCTCAGGACTGTAGAATAGCAATAGTTCTATCATCGATAGTTGACATTCAACAAAATATTGCCTTACTTATTGGGTAAAGAAAATTTATAGCAACAACGAAAATATGTTACTGACTTTTGAAAATCCGTTTCAAAACAAACGCATATTTTTATGATTTGGTTCAATACACTTGCGTTGACAAGTCCTTGCGTTGCGTGACACAGGTAACAATCACAATGGCACAAATGCGAAATACAGTGTGCCCTGCCTCTACTTGCCAGATTCAGACCAGAACCAACTATGAAAAGTTCATTTCCAAAGTTTGACGACACGTTAAAGCAAGCACCTTAACTTCTCGACCAAGGGGCTTGTCAAACATTGACAAGGACGTAGGGACGTTGAGAGGTGCTACACACATGAGAACCATCCAAGCATTACACTCCTCGTATCTACGCTTGGCTGACGGTGACACTACAGCATATTTGCTCGAGTAGAATATAATAATTTCATCATTTCTGTTGCCAAATCTTATAACTTCCATACCTACTAGTAGAAAATAACGCGAGAGTTATAGTTATATATTTCTGTCTTTTAAAACCAAATGAAACATTTTTGGTAAACTTTTGTATCATGTTACCTTGAACTTTGCAGAAGCTTTTTAGCTATAACTTGTGTGAAGCCGCAGTGCAGTATTAATAAAGTATTAAATAAGGCTAGTATTAATAATATATTTAGCCATGATATAAATGCTTACATTATCCTTGTAGGTCTTTTATTATTGTCTTTTATTATTCTTGAATCTAACAGATATTATTACTACTGGGATTCTAATTGGAGCTAAACACTATGTTAAAGAAAATTATATTCAAGTAACATTTTTTTCCCTTGAAGCTTAACTTGTTAAGTATTTTTTATTTAGTTTTCAAATTAAGTCTTGTCTGTTATTTGTTGATATCGTCAGTATGGCAAATGCCGAACATGTCACCTATTTTAAAAAGTCTCAAAAATTGTCTAAAAATCTCTACTCGTCCGCTACTTACTGGAAATCTCTCGATACGCATTTTCCCCAAATTTTTTTATACTTATAACAAATACCTACCTTTTATCCCAAATTCGTTCAGATTCTTCACTCAGAAATTCTCAAAATAAGTTTGTAATTTAACACTTTACACACAATACGATGATAGAATGCCATAATAGTGTGTAACTGAGTAATATTTTTTTCATGAACAGTATGTACCTTTTTCTTGTATATAAATACTAATATCATAAAGTTGTTATTGCGTATAGTGTACCTAATTTTTATAACTAGACTGAATTTGTAATGATTAAGCGTAAAGTCGTAATCTCCATATATCCGGGTTTAACAATAGATGCTGCGCGCGGTCACGGGTCCCCCTGCGGTAGCGCACGAGTTCAATGATCGACCCCAGCACGTTGGGTAGGTGCCTTTGAAAGCGACTAACGAAAAACAGTGTGGTGGCGCTTAATGAAATTCTTGTAAAACTTCCAAGATATGTTCAAGATTAAAACATTATAAAAAATATTAAATTTAATGCGTTTTTTAAAACATCGAAGACTGGAAATTATCTTATATATTTATTTATTCAAATCTAATCAATATATAGATTTGAATATATTCTATATTGATTAGAATCTTTATCATTAATTATTTAATAGTAACGAAGAATTTCTTCTATTGTTGCTTTTAGCAATTCATTTGTGATCTGGTCTTCACCCGGTGCTTTACCCTCTTTTAGAAACTGCACCCAAATTAACGGAGATATTCAATGACATTCTAGATTCAGAGATTATACCAACGGATTGGACGAAATCAACAATAATATTATTGCATAAAAAAGGAGACAAAACAGATATCGGAAATTATAGACCAATAAGCCTAATGACAAACTTATATAAGATATTTGCAAAAATACTACTATTAAGAATAACAAATACTTTAGACGAGAATCAACCGAAAGAACAAGCCGGATTTAGAAGCAAATTCTCAACCTTGGATCACATTCATGTTGTAAAACAAATACTTCAAAAGTACAATGAGTATAAAATGAAATATTACATTGGCTTTGTGGAATATAACAAAGCTTTTGATTCTTTAGATCATAAAGCTATATGGAAGGCATTGGAACAACAAGGAGTACAAGGAAAAGTCATCCGTATTCTGCAAAAAATATACTCGAATAGCACTGCAGTTATAAAATTAGATAAAGTTAGCAAAGAGTTTCCTATTCTAAGGGGTGTCAGACAAGGGGATCCGATCTCCCCAAAATTATTTTCCGCTGTACTAGAGATGGTATTCCGCAATCTGGATTGGGAGAATCATGGTCTGAAAATTAATGGAGAAGCTCTAAACCATCTTCGATTTGCTGATGATCTGGTGATATTTTCCGAAACCAGTAAAGATTTAGAAAAAATGCTTCAACAATTATCAGATGCAAGTATGAGGGTTGGACTCTATGAATGCCAAAAAGACCAAAATAATGACTAATTCAGAAAAAAATAATATATATGTCAATGATGTGTCGATAGAGTATGTTGAAGAATACATATATTTGGGACAAATAATTGCTACGAAGGAATCCATGCACAAGGAAATAGATAGGAGAGTGAACAACTCTTGGAAAAGATATTGGTCGCTGAGAGAAGTGATGAAAAATAAAGATTTACCGCTGAAGGACAAAAAGAAAGTATTTGATATTTGTATTTTGCCATGCTTAACATATGGGTGCCAAACATGGGCTCTTACAGAGAATCTAATGAGAAAACTGAAAGTATGCCAAAACTCAATGGAACGAAGTGTTATTGGAATTAAACTAAAAGATAAGGTAAAGTTGCAGGATATTAAAGACAAAACAAAATTTAAAGACTTAGAAAAAACCATAAGAACTCTTAAATGGAGATGGGCGGGCCACATGATCAGAGAACAATTACCTAAATGGACAAAGATTATTACAGAATGGTACCCCAGAGACCAAAAAAGGAACAAGGGAAGACAAAATATGAGATGGGACGGTGAACTAAAACAGACGGCAGGAAAACTATGGATAAAAGTGGCAACAAACAGAAAAGAGTGGAAAGTCTTGGAGGAGGCCTTTGTCGAAAGACAAATTGTTAACAAAAAAAAAAAAGGGAAAAACAATAAATTAAATAGGAAGATAAGATTTTGACGTTACTGCGAAATGAGTTAAGAAAATATAAGTAAATATAAATGTAAAATATTGTTAACAGTAATAAAGGCTTTTATTATTATTATTATTATTATTCACACATATTAATTAGGTTAGGCTTAGGTAATATAACTGTAATTTTCTCTTTTTTTTTTTACGTCTTACACAGTAGAGCCCTGTGTTGGAGCCAGTCGACTTATTTACTTCTTGGGTGATGATTTTGGTAGTTCGAAATAAAACTGTAGACTTTTGGTAAACGACGTGATATATTGTTAAAATTTACAATGCGAATCGTATGGCGAATAAAATATAAGTAATTATGTGAGGTAGAAGGGGGTCACATATGGTATTAAAAGATTATGTGGGGTAGCCGATACACGCGTTGCCTCGGTCCGTCAATAGATGTCGCTGTAGGGCTCGAACATGCCCCCGGCCTTGAAAGATCTGACTTTCAAAAGGAGTTGTTGTCTTCGGTGCCAGTAGAACCGTCTCGCTGTCACACCACGGGACAGGTTTTCGTGTATGCGCGTCTCACGATGCCGGATGCAGTCTGAAAGTCCGCTACTCTTGAAACGCCATCTTTTCTGGGAATCGCGTCTGGAGCTCGGAAATGTACTCTTTAGTCCAGCGTTCCTAAAAATGTCTTGTTTTCTCAACCATCTAGTACTGGTTAAGTCGATGTGCAGGCGTCTGCTGAAGATCTTCTGAGGCAGGCGACGTCAGAGCACGGCTGACCAGGAAGTGTCCAAGTGTCAGAGGTAGATAATCGTGCGGATCAGCTGACATCGGGGACAAAGGGCGTGAATTTAGAAGCCCTTCAATTTGCGTTAGCACTTGTGCTAAATTCTTCAAATGTGAGATGAGCGTTTCCCACAACACGGCGTAGGTGAAACTTACATGATTTTACCCTAGCTTCTCAAATAGAACCAAAATGGGGTGCAGGTATGAAACAAAATTTAATGTTCTCACTAATCGCGTGATTGATAATGTATTTACTACGTCTTGCTAGGAAATTGGCAAACTCAAGCATTAGACCCACAAAGTTCTTCCCGTTGTCAGAGAAAATCTCTGCTGGCTATAAAGCGTTTAAGAGCAAGAAGGTAGGCGCTAGTAGATAGATCGCTCACGAGCTCCAAATGAATGGCCCGTGTGACAAAAAAAACGAATAAACAAATTTTGCGGTTTAATATGATGACGAGGTTGGCGTAATCTACGCCACAAGTAAAGAAGGGAAATGTAGGCGTAATTCTCTCCTCCGGTAGGTTACCGATCAGAGGAGTTAGGGTTTTCCCTCTCAATCGTTTACAAAGCACACAATCATAAAACCTTTCGTGCGAGATTCCTACCATCTATAGGCCACCAAGTGTTACGTAATTCGAACAGTAAAGCTTGTGGTGTGGTATGTATAAGTTTTTTATGAAGTATAGCGAAATATAAAAGCGTGAAATACTAGTTATTAAAATCGGATGTTTTTTTATTAAATGAAAATTCTTGCGAGTAACCAATGCGATCGCCTACTCGCATGACGCGGTGTTAAATTAAACTAATAACTAAATATTAATAATTAATGAATTTATAAATAAATAGCGATAAATAAATTTAGCTTACTAAAATTGTGTTTAGATTTAAGTGTGTGTGTGTGTGTGTGTTGATTCCAACTAAGTCAGCCTGGTTAATAACTTGGTTGATTCTCCCAGTTCCTCGCAATCTATATACCCGTCCGCTTGCTGTTTTTTATTGCGCGTATAATGTATAAATTTTCAAAAACATAACAATACAAGCGGCGCGCACCATGCGCGAGATCTGTGAGAATCTTTCGAATGGGAAAGTGTTATAGGTTCACTGCTAGCGGTATTGATAAAGATTTTAAAGGCGACACTTTTGCCTTTGAACATAACAAGTGCGATTATGATAGCTGTAACTTATAATTAATTATGCGAATATAAATACAAGTGCCGTATGCTACCTGTGACGCGTAGGTAAATTATATGCAATTCTATGCGCGTTTATATAGTTGCTAATAATAATTACGTAACGCGGCACACGTATTGCACCTAAACTAGCGGTAACGACTCGGCGCACTTAGTTTAGGCGCGGGTGACGTCAGAAGGGACTTCGTTGTCCCAGCTGAGTAACCACAGACGTTGCAGTAAGACCCTTGTCTGCGTTGTTGTTGGACTGAAAAAATGAATTGAATTGGATTGAATACTTGTGACACATGAGATAAGATGCTGCGTTTAAGTTACCTTTTCATTGTTATTTATTAAATTTAAATTATATTGCGAATTAAAATAAAAATGATCTGAATAAAATTAAAATGATGCGAAATGTTTTCGAATAGCAGTTTTATCTAACGTACGAAGCGTCTGCGCATTCTATAGCTAATTGTTTTAAACAACGAACACTTAAGAAGGGCACCGACGCTGTGCCATAAGTAACTAGATTTAAACGATAAATACTGATCGGCAGGTCGGGGCTATCGCGCCAAAGAATTAATTGAAGGTCACGTTGCTGTTCAGCTATTAGGACGTGGCGGTACATCATGGCCACATCCGCACAGGCTACGTATCGATGCTGCTTAAAACGTAAAAGAATAGATAACAAGTCACCTTGAATAGCGAACCCTACCATCTGAAGGTCATTAAGTGACGTGCCAGATGCAGACGCTGCGCTGCCATCGAAAACAACGCGAAGTTTCGTGGTGGTGCTATGCTCGCGAGATACACTATGACGGGGCAATATAAAATGTTGTGAGTCGTATGATGAAATTTCACTCATGTGTCCTAAGTCTTCATACTCGTGAATAAAATCCGTGTACATTTTTTTTTTTTTATAATTTTCTGAACACTGTAACCGTTTTTCCAGCGACAGAAAACGCCGTTCAGCTTGAGGATACGTTTCTCCCAATACCTCGGCTGACTGCTTGAGTGGCATGCTGATGCTGAACCTTCCGTCGCTATTGCGCGTAGTGTTGCGTACGAAGTGCTCCTCGCAAGCCTTCTTCTCGTCAGTCATTACGTTCCGAGCCGTGGGCAACTCCTCAATCTCCCAGAACCGCCGTAACAATGAATCTGTTGTTTGTGTTAAATTACACTGGATGTGGTCCTCAATGCGTGCGTTTATATTGATAGGACCCGAAACTATCCAGCCTAATTTCGTATTTAGCAAGTAAGGTCCGTTATGTAACCTTATCTTACCCTGCGTAAGTAGATCCCAAAACTTATCGGCACCAATTAAAATGTCGATGTCTTGGAAATCAAGAAATTGCGGATCGGCCAACTGTATATTTTCTGGAATACAGAAACTTGCGCGATTTTCATATAGAGTTGGCATAGTCGCTGTTATTTTTGGTAAAACAAAACAACGTAAATTAGTTGTGTAGGTATTAATGTGCGATTTTATCTGTACATCACAGTGTTGCGTACACTGTGTCACAGAATTACCTACACCGCGTATTTCGTGAGTGGACTGTACTAATGGCGCGCATAATAAATTAGCTAATGATTTTGTTACAAAGCATCTTTGACTCCCATTGTCAAGTAGTGCGCGCGCAGTGTGATAATTATTTTTATTATCTGCAACTTCAACAAGGACCGTCGATAACAAAACCGGTTTTATAAGCGATCGTTGTGTGCGTTGCGATGCACACGCCGATAGTGTGTGCGTGTGCGTGTGCTGACAGTGCGCATTGATTGACACGGCTGAGCTAGACATCGCGGGGCGTGAGGTATTCCGCGGGGTGGAGCGAATGCAATCGTCGCCTGGTGGATGAAGAATAGAATTGTGTTTACTAGTGCACTTGCGGCATGGTCCGAACAAACATGAATCTATAGTATGACCTGCACGTAAACAATTCTCACATAAATTATTAATTTTAATGAAATTTAATTTAGATTCATAGTCTAACTCAAGAAACTTAATACAAGAATAAAGTGGATGATTCGTTTTACACATTGGACATGCAAATCTCGATACGCGTTGTGATTTATTTCGTTTATTATTGGTGGAAACATTACAGTGTACTTTGTTGTTGCTATAAGAAGCATTGACATGTTTTTTGTTTACTTCATATTTATCGCGGAAACTCGTAGTGTGCGACGCCTGTAATGTTTCTAGCATGTCAGCACGGTTTTTTAGAAATTTCAGCAAATCATCCAATTTAATTCTGACTTCAGAATCGCTGCTAGTAAGACTACTTTTATATTGCTCCCACTCTCGTTCGGTAGTCCTATCCAGCTTCGAAACTAAAATATAAATAATTAAAGTGTCCCAATATGAAACAGGTTCACCTAGAATTTTTAAAGCGCGTATATTTTTAAGTGTAGTGTCAATTAATTTTCTAATAAATATGTGAGATTCTTTAGGCAAAGATTGCATTGAAAATAGTGCTTTTATATGATTGTGCGTCAATAACCTATTGTTGTTGTAACGATTGAGAAGGAGCTCCCATGCCACTGAGTAGTTACTTGTTGTTAATTCGAGCGCATCTATAACCAACAATGCACTCCCACTAATGAAGACTTGAGGTAGTGGAACTTTTGAATGTCACAGAGGTCTTTTGACTTATGAACAAGTGACAAATAAGTGTCCCTGAATGCAAGCCAGTCATCATATGAACCGTCAAAAGTAGGCAACGATATTGTAGGCAATTTAATCGTGTTTACTGTATTTTGCAAACACGAAGGGCTCTGAGCGATCTCGCCACTGCTGAGTATGGACTCGGCCAGAGCCAGTGCACCGTAGTAACCATCCTCAAACTGATCTCGCTGGCATAACTGATCATCGAGATTTGATTCAAAGACATTTGTTTCAATTTGCGTCTGAAGATCATTAAATTCGATGCACAGGCTCTTTACTCCCTGTACGCGTAACCTTAACTGAATTAAAGAGCAAGCAGTTAATGCGTTTAAATTATCGTTACAATTTTGTAGGTAGCTTGTGAACTTTGTAAGTCTAGCTTTAACTATTCCGCGTTTTTTAATTAATTGATTAACAAATGGCTCATTTTCTTCGTCACAAATGGGCCTAGCTGGAGATCTACTGCGCGATTTATTCTCAACTACGGTATCTAGCCCCATTTTAGTTATATAGAAAAAGCCAAGGTACTCACGTGCGTCTTCCAGCCATGAAGCGAATACAGCTCGTGCTAGCGTATATTCTTCACTGTCCCACGCTTATCACGGTCGTTCCTTTCGTCCAAGAAGAAATGTCGATGTGCGCTTTGTCTTCTCTAAAGTTGCGGTAGTATTTTCCAAAGGTGCTGCTCCTCGGAAATATTGTTCGGCGAAGAAGAATCAATATGATATTTGGCTCTGAAGGACCAATATGTTGGAGCCAGTCGACTTATTTACTTCTTGGGTGATGATTTTGGTAGTTCGAAATAAAACTGTAGACTTTTGGTAAACGACGTGATATATTGTTAAAATTTACAATGCGAATCGTATGGCGAATAAAATATAAGTAATTATGTGAGGTAGAAGGGGGTCACATATGGTATTAAAAGATTATGTGGGGTAGCCGATACACGCGTTGCCTCGGTCCGTCAATAGATGTCGCTGTAGGGCTCGAACACCCTGTAACTGGCAATGAAGCAGTAATATGATATCTATTGTATATTATTTTGTTTTGCTGTAGGGTTGTTGTTCAGAATAAAAATAAAATAAAAATAAAATAAATAAATTTATTTTTTCTCTTAATCCTAAATTTTTTTACAATATATATTATATAAAAAACAATAAATATTATAAAAAAACTTAAAACTAGATTGTCGCAGATAGCGGGGCAAGGCCCAAGCTACCGGTGGTTAGGGCTGCAGAGTGAGGAACCTCCTGACAATTCGTGCCGTGTCAAGAAGTACCGCCTTCTGTATCTGACCCTTGACCCAGCCATCTAGTGAGAGCCTCTTGAGGTGTTGGTCGAGGCTCTTCGCTATAAGACCGTTCGCCGATACGACTATCGGGACGATGATGGTCGAATCAACATCCCACATGGCGGTTACCTCGTGAGCCAAGTCTAAATATTTACTTAGTTTATCTTTTTCGGCTTTCACGAGGTTTTCGTCATGCGGGATAGTGATGTCAACAAGCATCGTCCGGCGTTGAGATCGATCGATAACCACGATGTCAGGCTTATTGGCGACAATAGTCCTGTCCGTGATTATGGATCGATCCCAATAGAGCGTGGCATGACCATTTTCTAGAACGGGCACAGGCATATATTTGTAATATGGTACCTCAAATTCAACAAGGTGATATTGAAGAGCAAGTTGTTGGTGAATAATCCTGGCTACTTGGTTATGTCTGTGCAAATACTCGCCGTTAGCAAGATGAGAACAACCGGAAATTTATTATTATTATTATTATTATTAACGAAGAATTAATACATTGTTATCCTTAGATACTGTAATTTGAAGTTGTTTTCCTCGTCTGTGTCTGTCTGATATATCCGCTGACTCCTCCTAAACAACGCAAGAGGTTCTCCATCATTTGTAGGTATACATTTTCATGAAAAGTTATAATAAAACCTATTAAGTAAAAATAAACCAATACTTTGCAACCACACGTCGCCTATACTATCCAAGTCTGTTCTAAGTCACTCTTTTCTCTACCAACTGCTTCTAATCCACCCAAAGGATTTGGATACGTTTTTGAGAAATGGGAATAGGGATAAACGAAGATGGTTTGTGTTTATAAAAAAATTGCATCCCAGACGAAGCATGTTATATAATATTTAAGATCTTAACAAAAATGTCAATTTCATAATCACTGACGAGCGTACAATTTTCGTCGCTGTAACTGTGGCCACGGCTTTCCGTATGTTTGCTGTGAAAGCAATAACGCCACAGTTTAATTCACAATACTGCGAACTACATACTCTTACATGAAGCTTTTCATAACGATACTGGCACAATACCTCAGTTTATTATCTGGCTCATAGAACATTATTGACAGACAATAAAATTGCACCAAAGGTAGTTTTCAAAATCTTATGTTCGGAACATTATGAAATCTAGGTATAAATATTAGCCGTTCAGGCTTATGTTTTTTATATAATGCAACATAAAACATGTGTATTATATTACTATTAAACTAAGTAATAACTTAATTACTTTTCATACTGCCACATTTTGTACTTTAAAGAACCTTTTAATATTTTTGAAGAAAATACAAACAAGTGGAATGTTCAAGAGTCTGTCAAGCGAAACAGGAACCAACTGACGGTTTCTCGGTTCTGTGATATTCGAAATTTCGAGAATACAGCTACAAAGTTATACAAAATTCTTTAAAATGTAGGTACCTACTCTTTGATTATAACAGTTCATGTGTTTTAAATATACCTATTAAAATGGTGTCAACCAAATATTTCGGAGAATGTTTAAAAATTATCGTTTTATGGGAGTATGGAACGCATTATCTAAGAAGAGCCATGCGCGTGACGGGCAATAAAACAGCAGCGTTGAGTGGGAGAGAAAACGAAAGAAAACTCTTATCATAAAATAAAAGAGCTATAAAAAATCCTACTTGCCTTAAACAAATACATACTTATCTAAATATATAGGTACTAATGTTATAAAGCGATAAATTTTGTATATTGGAGATAATCTTTGAAACTACTCATCCGATTCAAAAAAATATTTCACCAATAGTTACAACGGAATTTCACAATGGACATATGCTTATTCCACGAGGGCGAAGCCGCAGGCACCAGCTAGTTTTTGTTATTTTTGTATTAGTTTTTTTGGTAATTAATCTAATACCTGATGACACTTGCCTATGGGGTAGCACAAACACATCACCAGTTAAATTCAAATAAATGCTAAAAAGACAAATATAGGTATAAGGAAATGGGCTCTAACATGTATTACAATTACGCAGCCCTACACAATATGTGTACTATTATTTCTCAGTGGATTTCTTTAATAAGGTTTGATAGGCTACCCAGTGTTACTCGTAAGACAGTAGGGAATAAGAGTGTGCCCCTACGCACGAGTCAGCATAATGATGAATCAAAACATTCATCATCTTGCTGTCTCCTATTAATCACCTATATATTCCATCATAAGGTAATGTGTAAAAGTTTCCAGAATGCGTGTTCCTAATAGGTTCGTTTTAATAACCCATTAATGATACTAATAGTATCGCTCAAACTCAAACCAGTCGTATACGCAGTAATGCGAATAATTATTCAGGCCGCAGATGCTTAGTTAGGAGTGGTTAGGAGACGTTCAGAAATTCCAAAATGTTATTTCTCGACTGTCAATCTAATAACTTCTCAAAGACCCTTAAAAGTTCTGAAAGGGAGTATTTACTTAATATTTACTAATATTTTAAATTAAATAAAATTTATTTTAAACATGATTAATTTTATTAATTAATAATGTTTTAATTTCTACTATTAAAAAAAATCATAAATAGGCCACATGCAATCATAAAATAAAGCATGTTTAATGTTTATACATAACTAGCTGGTGCCCGCGACTTTGTCCGCATGAAAAATAAAAAAATAAAGCCTGATAAAATATATTTATAAGCAATATAAAACCTGAAGCTTTCATTGCAAATATAAATTTTCCATGCGTTTAGATTCTTATCCCTCGGGTGTGGTATACTTAGTATGGTTATTGTGATTGACACTCAGTTTATTGTGATTATTTTTGAATATTCCCATTAAAGCTACATTCCTTTGCTTGAATTTCGAATCTTACTCACTAAAACTTAAGGGACATTTTTATTTGTACAACATTAGATTCTGGAGTCTCTCAGGCGCGCTCGGAATGCAATCATCATGCAAATAGCACAAGTACCATTGCGTTTAACATACGTAATATGCGTTAGCACAATGTCATTAAATGTAGTTTGGTCGCGTTCGTGACCGGTCAACTTAGCCAATATCGAAATGTGGCACAACTAATACTGGTGTCCTTTCACAAACTAAAACAAAGCTAGTTGGGATAAACCCCTTCCGTGGCTTATAAAATGACATCGTGTAGAGAATGTAATAACGTACCCAATTTAATGTTAAAGTTTGAACAGAGAGGAAGGCCGAGATGAAACATTTCGCTAAAGGCAGAAACACACCGATTTACATTAAGGTGTAAACACACGCCAATCCTAAAAATTTACATTTTTAAAAAAATATGTTAGAAGAAACTATCAATGCAATTGGTTTGAAAAAAATATATGTTATACTTAAACATGTGAAGAACAAATTGTTTTGTTTAGAATTTCCATCGAAGTAGTAGAAACCCCACAATAAAAGTTATAACATAAGAAGAATTTGACTTATATTGAAATTTGTTGCAATGTTTGTTTTGCACTAATGATGTATGCATTCTATCCATTAAAAAAAATTATTGATTTTTTTATTTTTTTTAATGTAGTTTTAATGAAAAGTACAAAAAACCACATTTATCAGGCCTGTTGAATTGTTTCCGCCGCCTCGAAACTCTAAATATCTCAAGCTACAGTGTCTCAGTGACTGCGTTGAGGTGTGGATTACGTTTGTGTTTTTCGTGCGGAATTAGTATGAGATATATAAACATTCTAAAGGTCATATCGGTGAAGGTAAAATCGTCAATGTCATTCGCCTTTGTGAATCCCTTAAATACGAATCGGTGAGACAGAGCGAATAGAATCGGAGTTTGAACCAGAAAACAATGTCTTCGGTTGCCTAATTTTCAGTTTAGATTTGTCTAAAGAAATACCGGTCTACAATAAAATATATATTAATATCTATATGTACTTATAAATTTTGGCCTGGCTGGCTATCAATAAGTCTTAGAAGGCTTTCTTCTATTTCAATTCACAAGTTTTGAGCCTTTTTGTGATCATTAAATTATTATAGCGGTGTCTGCGAGAACATAATTATGAGGAGTCGGTCTATGGGATAACCAACTCGTTTGAGTGTTTGGGTTCAATTATGTTAGAGTTAATTTATAATTATAACTTGTATTATAAGGGGTCATAGTGTGATGAATGATACATATCCTCAAGTACTATTAAATGCAAAAAGATATGTATATTAATAATTGTGTATTATTATGGTTAGATATATATAAATCTCTTATAATATTAAGATATAATTTACACATCGATAGGTCGGCAGCGAATTTGTTACCCTTGTGGCATTCCCTTCTACCATCAAATTTAGGCTGCCTGCCGCGATCTTTATATAGAAAACTAGCTGGTGCCCGCGACTTCGTCCGCGTTCTGGATGAAAGGTACCCTATGTCCTTTTTGGAGTCCCAGACAACGTGTATGCAAAATTTACAACGCCATCTAGGGAATTCTGTTTGAAGCAATGTAGTACTCTAATTCATCTAATCTCACTTCGAATAATGGAAAAAGTCTGTTAACAGATGGCACTACGTGTTAGTTATAGTTTATAAAATTACGTGTTAATAAAATTAAAGCTGCTGCCCGCGACTTCGCCCGCGTAACTTAGTAAATTATGTACTTAAACCTTCCTCGAGAACCACTCTACCCATTAGTGAAAACCGCATTAAAATCCGTTGCGTAGTTTTAAAGATCTAAGCATACAAAGGGACATAGGGACAGAAAAAGCGACTTTGTTTTATACTATGTAGTGATAGTGATGATGTAGTGATAGTGATGAAGTCGCGTCGAGTTTGAACTACATGTTCTTGTCCTAAAACTGCCGCTGTTTCAGTTCATCATAATAATTGAGATCCGTCTGTGGAGAGTAAAGAGAAAACTTGAACGTCTTGAGTTTTGTTTGTTTTCAGATATTCAAATTTTAATTTCAACCAAGTCGCTTTTTATAAATAAAACTAGAAACAATAAACAGTCATGAATATACGAGTATTATCTCTGGAGCCAATATTGAATTTATAAAGATGCAATAAAATCCTTTAACATGCAACTTCTGAGAAATAAATCGCTTATACTACCTATTACTTGTATTTGAATTTCATAAAGTTAGTAAAAAATTTTAATGAATGAATTTTCATTAAATATTTTTTACTAACTTTTATTTAACAATCTTAATCTACATTAAAAACCCTATCTAAATATGGTTTAACTAGAATTCCATGTAAGTCTTAAAATCCCTTTTTTTATTAGTTTATAATACTGTAAAGAGTTTTCTAAATTATAGCAATGGTTACGCGCGTTTTGTATCCCTCGCCCCTCTCCCTTTCCTACCCCCTCGGCACACGCGGAGAAAGGCAATTACCTACACACGACCACAGTCCACTATAAATCGCACAAGTGCACGCAACACGCTTTTTGAGACGTCTCACTTTAATCCGCTACGAAGGACATAATCGCAGTTTTAATATCGCGAGTGAAGTGAACAACAGTGTAGGCACCAGCCAAGGACTGGAAGGTCAAAGTATCGCAGTTCCGCAGTGAGTTTTGATTTTGATTCCTTTCCATTTACCCCCCATCTATCCGGTCCATCCGCACCGGGTGGTATTTTGCGCCACCATCTTTCTGGTCCAATCGAGCCGGATGGTTACCAGCTACCATCCTTCTTGTCACTTAATTATTCTAACGGAATCATACTATTAGCTCAGACGTCCTATAGGACATAACCGACCTTCCGCCCTTATAAGAGTTGCCTTACAATAGTTATATAGGTATTTTTATTTTTATCGCTGTTATTAACGTTATTATCGCTGTAAAAAAAAAAAATCATTCAAAATATTGTAAAATTATATATATATATACATAGTTTTTAAATTCATAGTACGCCGTAATCGCATTAAATTCAGTTAAAATATTGTTAAGTTAAATTCGCAGTATATAATAAAATAATATTTATTTTATTATAATATAATAAAAATAATATATGTGGGTACCTTACTTACTTCTTAGAATAATTTACATATCTACATACCGCAGTTGTTTCGCGAATGAATGAGTTACCCTCATGCTTAAAATATTGTAACTAGCTGTATAGGTATTTCATGGTTATTCAATTATTTAGCCAAACATACCTACATATTGTAAATAATTGTATATTGGTTCTATTGTATAAGTTATCTGATTTAGTTTTTAATAAATATGTCTCAACAAGGAGATGCGTCGGACGATAGTGCAAAGGTCAAACGCGAAATAAGAAGATTAGAAGCAAAACGAAATATCCTATTTGAACGGGTGCAAACTAGCTATCAATACGCAACAAAGGCTCATCAGGACGATGAGGCAAAACATAAATTTCTTAGATCGCTAGCTACTATTGATGAAACCCGCTCGAGTTTTCAAAATATTTTAGACGAATGGGTTGATAAACAACTCACTATCGACCCGAACGCAGCTCCTAATTATCAATCTTTAAATTCAATGGACGAACTCATTTGTCATATCAAAAGTGTGCAATCTGAACTGTCAATCCAAAAACCAATGGTGGAAACCGCATCAAAAAGGGTCGTCACTTTGCCTCCGATAGAAATAATGTCATTCGATGGAGACATACGAAACTGGTCCTTATTCTATTCTAGTTTTAAGTCTATAGTTCATGACAACCCATCGCTGACAGATTCAGAGAAGCTTTATTATCTTCTTGGTAAGCTCTCCTCTAGGGCTCAAGCAGTCTTCGCAGGTATTACGCCATCCGCTGATAATTATAAAATTATAATAGACTCATTAATCGATAGATATCAAGATACGCGCTCGCTCGCATCTACATACCTAGATCAGATATTAAACTTTAAATCTCAAGGTCCAGCTTCTTCGCTAAAGTTCCAATTATTTATTGACAATTTCATAACCGCTGCAAACGGTCTTCGAAATCTTAAACTTAATAATCTGGAAGATTTTATTCTGTTGCATATTGGATTAAAGAAGTTAGACGAAGAGACCATTCGCGCATTTGAAGCGCATTCGCGAGATGTAAAAATTCCCGCTTTCCAAAATCTCATTGATTTCATTAAAGGTCAGAGTAGAATATATAAAAGCACGCAATCAAGTAGTGATAACAATATTTACAATAGACCGAAGAAACCGGTTAGTGGTCGCATCCCTCCCTTCCCGAACGCTTATGTTGCTAATACATCGCCGTACAAAACGTCTCGTAAATGCCTCTGTGATAACGCTTATCATATGCATCTATTTAAGTGCACTTCGTTTCATAACTTATCGCCTGCTGATCGATTTAACTGTGTAAAGAATAGAAACGGGTGTATTAATTGTCTCAGCCTAGAACATAAGACACAATTCTGTAATTCTAAAGGGAGTTGTCGTATATGTAATAACAAGCATCATAGTTTGTTGCATTTCGATAAACCAATTAAATATAATCGGGATGCACGTGAGTCGCAAGATCCACAAGTATCTTCCGTCCCTGTCACGCAAACAGAGACACCGCTGTGTACAATATCGCTTGCGTCCTCACGTTCACTTCAAACGAAACGCGACTTTAATTATATGAATAATAGTACCGTTCTGCTTTCAACTGCACAAGTTATAGTTTTTGATATGAAAGGAAAACAACACATTGTACGTTGTTTGTTGGATAGCGCATCTCAAACTAATTTTATTACTGCCGCATGCAGCAAACGTTTAGGTTTAATTAGCAATAAGAATACGCATTTAGTAGTTAAGGGCATTGGAGGTGCAGAAAAGAAAAGCACCGGTTTAGTAAATTTTCGCTTTTATTCTAGATTTAATTTAAATATATTTTTCGACGTGTCGTCGTTAGTCGTCGATCGCATAACGGACAACTTGCCATCCGCTCCAGTCGACTTGTCCGCTCTTTCGCATGTACATAATTTGCCGTTAGCTGATAGTGAATTTTATACGCCTGGTCTTATAGACATATTATTAGGCGCTTCGATATTCCCGCATTTATTATTACCTAATATGGTACATAGCAACAATATTAATATACCGCCCGCTGTACAAACTATTTTAGGCTATGTTATCATGGGAGATGTGCCCGCACTCCCGCGCGCTCGCAGTAGTAATAATATCGCCTGCTGCTCAGCAGTAGTAGACGATTCTGTAAACGACCTTCTTAAACGCTTTTGGGAGCTCGAAGAAGTCTCCGCCCCGCTCGCCCACACTCAAGAAGACAATGAGTGTGAGAACCACTTTCGCGCCACCACTGTTCGGGAGGACAGTGGTAGGTATACTGTGGCGTTACCGTTTCGTAAAGACGTCTGTTCTTTAGGAGACTCCTATAATGTCGCACACAGACGTTTCCTGTGTTTAGAACGTAAGCTACAAGCGTCGCCCAATATGCGTGTAGCTTATAACGCTGTTATTCGCGAGTATGTCGACCAGAGCTACTTGTCTCCAGTCACATATACTGACGCTGTAGATACTCCCACTTACCATATCCCGCATCACGGCGTCATCCGCGAGGATAAGTCCTCAACAAAACTCCGCGTTGTTCTCGACGCAAGCTGTAAGACCAGTACGGGTCTTTCGCTAAATGACATCCTACATACAGGACCCAATCTACAGGGTGATCTTTTTAATATAATTTTAAACTTTAGATTATTCGCTACCGCTGTATCCGCCGATTGCCGCCAAATGTTTCTTCAAATCGGCATGCGTAAAGAAGACCGCAGATTTCAACGCATATTGTATAGATTCCATCCGCAAGAACCAATTCGTGTCTACGAATTTAATCGCGTTTGTTTCGGACTACGGTCAAGTCCTTATCACGCGCTCCGCGTTGTACAACAACTTATCACAGATGAAGGACTTAAGTATCCAGCTGCTGCTACAGTCGCTTCCGCAATTTATATGGATGACATTGTATTCAGCATCATGGATGAGAGTCATGCTATCATCACTTGCAAAGAGTTAATTGCGCTGTTTAAATCTGGACAACTCGAGCTAGTAAAGTGGACCAGTAACTCGACAAAGGTCCTATCCGCCATTCCCGCTTCTGATCGCGCTGCCCCCGACATCGAATTCGATAAAACCATACCGCAGAAGATCTTGGGATTACGATGGGATATATCTAGGGATTGTTTCTACTTTCAAGTTTCTATCTCTAATGAAACTTGTTCTAAGCGTCTTATGCTTTCTACAGTAGCACGCCTGTGGGACATGATGGGCTTTGTGGCTCCCACCATTTTGTACGCTAAACTTCTTATCAAAGAACTTTGGCTGCTAAAGTGTGACTGGGATGACACACCCCCATCGCATATAGTCGAGAGCTGGAACAAGCTGTGCTGCGAACTCCCTAAGCTTAACTCCATTCGCATACCGCGTCACCTGGGTGTAGTGCAAGGTAGTATTGTCAACCTTCTAGGTTTCGCTGACGCCAGTGAGCGTGCCTATGGAGGCGTCGTCTATTTACACGTTAGTAACGAGAGCAGTAGCCTAGTCCGGTTGGTGTGCGCCAAGTCAAAGGTCTCGCCGGTGAAACCTCTTTCTATAGCGAGACTGGAGTTATGTGCTACCGTGCTACTCTCTAAGTTGCTTCGTTTAGTATACGACAACTATTCCGTTCGCTGTAAAATTAATAAGACTTACGCCTTCACTGACTCCAAAGTAGCGCTTTGTTGGATTCGCGGCTCTCCAACTCGTTGGCAAACATTTGTCGCAAATCGCGTTGTCAAAATAACTGACAACATACCAGCCACCTGTTTCCATCACGTGGCAGGTGTCGATAATCCCGCTGACTGTTTATCGCGAGGCTTAACCCCAAATAAACTAGTCGATCATCCTCTTTGGTTTCATGGACCACCATGGGCATCGCTCAGTTCCGCAGAATGGCCTATCGAAGAATTCGATCATCACTCGTATATTGACGTCCCTGAACAGAAGGTTTTCGCGCACCCCGTGTGCACGCCTGTAAGGCATTGCGCCTTATATGAGCTTGCTCTCCGCACCTCCTCATGGAGTAGGCTTCTACGAATCACTACATACGTATATAAGTTCGCAAAATTATTGCCTCGCCGCAGCACTATTACAGTGACCGCCGATGATATTCAGTTCGCTGAAAATAATATGCTGCGCGCTCTGCAAAGCCAGCACTTTGCAGAAGAATGTCACAAAATTAAAAATAATGAACCGTGCTCGCCAGTCTTTAACCGTTTGAGGCTTTTCGTTGACAACGGACTGATCCGCGTAGGCGTAGGCTTCGTCAACTCCGCGCTGTACTATTCACACATGCATCCAGCTATTTTACCGCGCAGTGATCATGTAGTGAACATGATCATTGATTACTATCACGTAAAATACCTACATGCCGGGCCAGAACTATTAATGTCACTACTGATTCAAAGGTTCTGGATCTTATCCGCACGCCGCATTGTGTGACAAATGTGTAAGTCCACATGTGTAATAGAAATAAGTTAGTTTATAAGGTAATCTATTTTTAAGTTTGATTATAAGTTAGATTATAAGTTAGATCATAAGTTTCATGTATATTCTCTTTTCGCAACTATCGCATTATTCATTTTTCGCAGTTAATATATGTCAATATAAGTTAATGTGTAGGTCGCTGTATCTCGCTGATTTCCGCGCTAGGGGATATCATTTGTTAAAGGCAACCCTTTAAGGCCGGGAGGATGGTTACGCGCGTTTTGTATCCCTCGCCCCTCTCCCTTTCCTACCCCCTCGGCACACGCGGAGAAAGGCAATTACCTACACACGACCACAGTCCACTATAAATCGCACAAGTGCACGCAACACGCTTTTTGAGACGTCTCACTTTAATCCGCTACGAAGGACATAATCGCAGTTTTAATATCGCGAGTGAAGTGAACAACAGTGTAGGCACCAGCCAAGGACTGGAAGGTCAAAGTATCGCAGTTCCGCAGTGAGTTTTGATTTTGATTCCTTTCCATTTACCCCCCATCTATCCGGTCCATCCGCACCGGGTGGTATTTTGCGCCACCAAGCAATTTAGGAGAACTAATGGCAGTAATCTACTGATGCTGTTAGTGACTTTGTTTCATACTATTTAGATATAACAGCATACATTAAAATAAAAAAACAAAATAAAATCATATATATACGTATATACATTAAAATAAAATAAAATAAAAAAATCGTATAGGTATATATATATACGTTACAAACTCGTACAAGCTACAAGCTTCTATAGTTTAAGGTTCTGACCTTAGCCTTCTTATTAAAGAACCTAGGTTCGATACCCGACAAGACCAGCTCTACTGTGAAACTTTTCAAGATTAAATCTGGAGTCTGATGAAGGAAAATTAACTGTCTTTGTGCGATGTTTATTTTATACAGACGTATTAGTGCTTCAATTGTTAATTACTTTACCTACAACTATTATATATACCTACTACAAATGAAAAGGAATTTGTTATTTGTATGTGTCATTTTCTACAGTTTTAATTAAATTTCAATTGCATTCGTAAAGCGTGAAATTAAAACAGTGATCAAATAATGAGAAAAGCTATAAAAAAATTCACATAAGAGTGTGCAAACAAAAATCACAATTCCACCACACAAGTCTGCATTGAATAAAAAAAATCACGTAATTTTCTCTCGCTTATTGTTGCAGCTCCCTCGCTCGTGGGTACAATAGGAATTGGATGAAATCATTTTCAATCTGTTTCTGTGGACTTCCTCAATGTTTAATTCATGACTCTACCTCCCTTCGTTTTACTATTCCAATAGAGATTTTGGTCACTTAACAGACAATATTAGCACTGCCTTCAGTCGATGTTGGACTTAATGCGAGTGTCTGAAATTGTTAGAAATTGAAAGAAACTTGACTTCTTAACATTTCTAAGAAATACATATTTAAAAAAAAATATTTATTATGTAGGAGCCATAGAGAGGAAAAAGTAGGTAAACAAGACAATTTATTGTGATATATTTTTCACATGTGTTTTCATTCATTGTTTGTTTGTATATCTACTTGTACATATTATAAAATAAAGTAGCTGTTTTTTTGTGCTTGACGCGACTTCGCCCGCGTAACTTTATAAAATATACCCTATGTCCTGTGTCCCAGAAAACGTGTATGCAAAATTTCATTGATATCCATTCAGTAGTTTTTGCGTGAAAGAGTTACAAACATACATCCATACATACATACAAACTTTCGCATTTATAATATTAAGTACGGATTTAAATAATTTATTTAATTTTATTGTAACGTTAACTTTGACACGAATAGGTAAAAATTAAGCGAGTAAAATGGATTTTAATATTCACAGTACAATTTACAATTCGTTTCGTATGCTTTTTTAATAAAATTCCTTTTCCACGGAACGCAAATGCAACCGACAATGAAATATATTGCTTACTTACAATGTGCTTACAAAACATTAACAGACCAACCTTTTAAAAATTAACAAGTCGTGAACAACTTTTAAGAAGACGACAATACATGTTATGACTAGGACGCTGTTATATTTCGCTGCGTGACTAAGAAATGCCAAACCCTATTCCTCTATCCCAACTTTTCGGCAGGCAACAATAACAAGCCACATACCAACCAGTGGACCGTCAGTCTGTCTGCGTAATAAATAAATATGATGTGTCAAGACTCAGCTCAGCTCAGAGCGGCTTCAAAATCAAAAAAGAAATACAGAGCGATGGCTAAAGAACAGGGATATTAAATAATTACAAAACAGATAAGTGCGGTACCCTACGAATAAGTAATGCGGTACCATGTTAAATTAAGTATTCGGTGATACAAGGAAAGGAACAATATACACTTAACTGTTCTTGCCTGCCCAGCCGCCATAATGTCCATTAAGGTGGATTCCCATAGTCCTCAAAATATCCAAGGTCTATAACCAGTGTGTATTATTTTTGTTTTAACATACCAAAGCGGACGTGGACGCTGACTAAATGTCTCGTGCACAAATTGTCAGTCACTCAGCGAACTATGCGGAGGGTAATCCTCGATATTTCTTCTGGAGGATATGATTTGAAATTCATTGATCCGTCAAAGACTTAAATTGATGGAGCCAATATAATCAATTAACTGTAATGGGAATGAGTTGGGTTAGTGGTCATTGGACGAAACGCCTAGACTGACCGCCTAGATTACCTCAAGAGACCCTTCCTCGGAATTCCGTTCTCGAATTTTGCCCTTTGCATAATTATTTATATAGATTGTAATATGAATAGATAAATATATATTTGTATGAGTTTTGTCCACATAAAAATGAACTCAAACTTCAGCTAAATTTGTTACAGTTGCGCTGAAGTTATAATGGACTTGAAGGCAAAAATGCCGTCGGCGACTCTCACTTCTGAAATAAAATCCAATTTTAAATTGTTCAATTTGTTGAGGTCTCTTTCAACTCTGCAATAATTATTTTCTTCAAATATAAACGATATTAAATTACTTTTGCGAAGACCATTAAACTCTTTTATACAAATCGAAAACATTGATTACATTCAATTTTCTGTTGAAATTGTTTTGAGATGTTAACTTTTCAGTGAGAGTACCTACTATTATATACCTACACATATTGTATAATTATGTAGATATTTTTATACCTTTAAATACCTATAAAAGTATAAATTTTTCTTCACATGCTTGGAATATGAAAATTGACTGCATGGTTCTTAAAGTAAATGCTTAATGCTAATGTTGACTATCATTGAATTCATTGAGCGCAATTGAAATGCTTCGTCCGCAGTCCGCACCCCTGTTTCTTAAGCGTTGAAAAATGGAAAAATCAACATCTCACTAATACATAATATATGAGCAATAACTTTTAATTTTAATTTATTTTAAGCAATTAATTATGTGACTCAATTTATTGTTCACACTATTTACATTAGTTACTTATATTGGAAATGAAAAAGTTCTCTAGAAGTAGAAAAAATAAATAAAATCTGTTTACCCCCATCGGTGGAGATGTCTTACTAGGCAAAGTTGAAATTGGATATATAAATGAAATGTATGAGATTTGATTTAATGTATTTACTATTTATTTATAATATTAAAAAAGCTAAAAATTATGTTACTCTATTAAGCACAAGGCTTACTAGTAAAAATAAATTTACTATATGTAATGATGTCTTAAAAGACAAGACTGTTTATGATGCAGTAGCGGAATATACAGTTAAAGCTGATCCCACGTAACTTCAAGAGGGCTGTACAAACAATGTTAGTAATGGGCCAACACACAACACTTACCTGTCGTTTGCTCTGTGAAAACACCTGGACCGTGTAGGTTGCCGGAAGGCCGGACTAATCCATATATTAAATATTTGATATACACGCTCCACCGTGTACCCTTCCTGCCATAAATACTACTAAGCTCAGAGATAAATTATATTCTTTTTGAGTGAGTCTTTGACCATCAAATTATCTGTAACTAACTTTTTTACGCGACTTCTTCAACGCCCCATTTTCTTAGGTGTTAAAACATTCATTCATTCTTTATTGCTCATATCTGTTTTTTTCTGCGTTGAAATTTGAGAACTTTTATCTATATGGAAAGCACCCTATGTTCTTTTATATAGGTAAACCTGCCGAAGTCGCGTTCAAAATCTAATTCTAAAATAATAGCATATTTTGTCATGTGCATCACATAATGTGCTATAATTCACCTAAAAAAATATCATTGATTAAAATGTATTTTCATAAATATTTACTAAACATATATTCCGCATATCCTCAAATATCCTGCTCGTGTGTTAACTGCATTTCCATGGAAGTGAACTCATGCAAAGCACTACACTGTACTTCATCTAAAAGCCACCGCAGACCGCAACATTACCGCAACAATGTTAGACAGTATACATCCTCTCAACTATAGATATTGAGCAACGTGCCTCTACATTGTCGTCACTCCAAAATTAGACATTGTCTCCGAACCACTATTATTGTTATTTGAATATCTATCGATATCTAATATCTAAGAGGCTGTTGTTTGTATGTTGTTAGCGTCCCTGATTAGCCTCACACTATTATTTTTTTAAAAGGATATTTTAAAAATTGGTCTATGCTTCAAACTTTTAATTGTGCTTGGTTTTACTCCCAGTTCATTGTATTGTTTCCATAATAAAATAGACCTAGTACTTCATTAGGAACAAAATCAATACTAATAATAAATCTGGAAGTGTAGGTATTGTATGTATGTATGTATGTTCCTCCATAACTCTTAAAGGAATTAACTGATTTTCATCAGACGTACGGGACACAAGATAAGCTACTTTTTTCACTCGGATACGAAGTCGCGGGCTAGTAATTTAATAAATTATGGTCTAATGTCTTATAACATTGGTCAAAATTTTACTTTCCTTTCAAAACAAACTTAAATCCATAATTTCCGCTGATTTAAAAGTTATTTGAAGATGGTGTGGAATTTTTGTGACTCACGCCAATTTGATTTTAGTATACATCTAGACGAGTGAGTCATTAGAAAAATGACATAATATTGCCTTGCACAGTCATAAAAGGGCAATAAAGACTTAAGTGATAATAAAATTATTCTCACGAAATTGATATGCTATACACCATTAGTGAGAGAGAAAAGATGTCAAAGAATTCTTTAGTAAGTTATTGGTTAACACGCGACTGCGCGTGATTCGCCATACTTGTTGTTTCCCGGCACATTTTTTGCTCACAGAGGCACAAATGAAAGCCACCTTTGAACAGGATATAACGGTAATATTCAATAGTAGTCAGTTAGAAAAACATAAAAAAATATCCGATACAAGTAATTAAAAAGATCACATTTTTTTCATTTTCTATTTCTTTAAAAATGATAAATTACTTAATATTCTCAATTTGTCGTCTTAATAATAATTGCCCACATAAATGATAAGACAGATGTTATACAAGTTCAATAGAGTTCCTTGTAATCAGTTTCCAAGAATCCGACAAGTGTATTAACTCGCTAATGAAGAACCCTTTCTTTGGAAACCTACATTATAAAGTGTTACGTAATTAAGGTTTAACATAGAAGTATTAATTGTTATTAGTTAAATTTATATGTTTAAATTTGTAGAATTTTTTTTTTGACAATTAATATTACTTTTACTTTTTATGATATTGAACAGCAGCATAAAAAAAATACATAGGCGATAGAAAGTTGATTAACTTATTTACCGCTTCGAATATCAAGATTCAAACTTGAATCCTCTGTCTATCAAACAAAACAAATATAGTATAGAGTATTATTTTTTTAAATTTTATTCCTGTCATTGTCTCCAGATAATACTTTCACCGTGGTAGTAGAAAAGGATGGAAGAGGATTGGGTATGTCAGTGTGTGGCGGTGGAGGACTTGTTAGAATACGAAGACTATATCCACCACAACCTGCATGGCGGACTGGACAGCTCGCACCTAAGGACTTACTTCTGTCGGCGAATGGAGTTCCACTAGCAGGCCTAAGTACATATGTGGGTAATTTTGCCTACTACAAATTTTACATAGTATATTTTTAAAGTAAAATACACATTTATTGCTTCTCTTTGTTAATTAGTATTGATTTATTTAAAGAAAATATAATAACATAACATTATACCTATCTATATACAAATAAAACATTAAAAACAAACTTAACATTAAACCTAAAATATCAAACAATTTATAAAAAGAATACCCCGTCTAACAGGTCCTCCTGCGGCATGGACCCCATTATGCTGGCGACGTTACCCCTCTGTACTGCCAGAGCGATACGTTGACAGAAATACGTGCCAGCCCTGGGATCCCCTGTAGACTCGACCAGTCGTGACGACAGTGCCCTTACAATTTTTTTCATATCTGCTGACCAGGGGCCCAGTGTCTCTATTGCGAGCGCCGCAAACTCGTAGTCCTTGAGTAAGGATGAGTATTTGCGGAGCTTGAGAATTTGGGCCTGATCAGCAGCAGCGCCGGCCTGTGTGCAGGTCGCTTTGATGTGGGACTGTGCGAAGGTGTCTACGCATGTTGCGTCCCACACCAGAGCTTTTCCTAGATTCCATGGCACTAATGTGGCTCCGTCGGGACGTTTGCCATCGTCCCTCGCCATTCCCACGGGTTCAAGGATCGCAGGCACAGAGACGGTGGCAAGCGAGCGACGGACCAAATCATTATTGTTCTCTTTGTTATGAGCCTAAATAAAAATTTTAAACCAACGTTACATTCTCTCTATCGTGCACACTTTAGAAAGAAGAAACAGCTGCGCAATAACTACATACACGATACTTTAAAAAGTAACATTTAAAACAACTTGAAATCCACACACATTTATATGCAGGCATCAGAACTGCAATTGTGCTGTACCATGTTGAAATAAGAAGCGTTGTTTAAAAATAACTTTACGCGCGTAAAAAATACTGGGGCAAGTATAGGTACATTTTTTCCACACCATACCTATATATCTTTTTATATAAGTATAAAAACTTGATCTGAAGTAGGTAATGTAATGTACCTTTCAAATAGGTGCAATGATTACTCTCAAAATCCAAAATAAACTTCAAATAATGCTCCACTAATTCGCGCTTGCGTAATTTCGCTAACTCATACGGTCTTACTACAAAAGATTCAGTAAGCACTGTTTAAACACATGCTTAGTTAGACAAGCATTAAGCATTTAAGCATTGGTCAGCGAGCGTTTAAAATGTCCCTACCACAAAACCTTATTTAGCGCTTGTTTCTGTAGACAGTGTTAAAGTACGTGAATGTTATTGAATTATGGCAACCTTGGCAAACATTCATTCAGTCACTCGCCCTGCATTCATGTCGTTTTCATTTTACGCAGATCTGATAGGCGTATAATGATGAATTTTGGTTTTCACAAGCTATTATTACGGACTATATTAATGATATCAGCAAATTATAAGATTGGAATAAGTAATAAATTACAACAAATACGTTAGATTATTTATAAAATTTCGTAATAACAAAAAATATTGTGCATAATGGAACGTAACTAACACTGACGTAATTGTCAAATGTGGTCAAATGTAAAGTTTGATTTGTTAAATCACATGGTAGATCATCCTTTATTAAATAAATAATCTTGTTACCAAAGTTATATATTCGAATGGATTAATTCTCTCACGATGTATTCTATCTCAAAAATTATCCATGTAATCCATATCCTCCATGTCAATTAAATTTAAAATATCCATACTCATTTATAAAATCAAAAGAAAATTTTAATATTAACTATTAAGTATACGCAAAACGAAATTTGACACAATACGTCAGAGGAAGAGAGGCCGTTAACTAGATAGACACTCGTTAAACTAGCATATGGCGGTGGTTAAATTTAAATAATGCTCAAGCATTGTTAAACCCTAAACAATGCCTAGACACTCTTTTGTAGTAAAGTTTTTTTTAAACACGTGTTTTAAGCCTGATTAAAGTGTGTTTAATGTTTTTGTGGTAAGACCGTTCGTGTTTTGTAGTTACCCCCACGTTCAAGTCAGGACTGTAGTAAGTAGTTTAGTCGTAAAATGTTACACACTGACAAAACTACTATCGCATTAATTGTATTATAGCGATAGCCTACTAAAATATGCTGCAGGGTCACCGGTTCTTAAGCTAAGCCGATATGTACATGTCTACGCTTGACGGACTTCAGTACATACTGAAATTTATAAAAAGCATACTTATTTCGTACAGTAGGCCGACGGAGACGTCTAGACAGGGCAATCGTGCGGGGCGTGAGGGGTGAGGCGCGAGTGGGACGTGCCCAAGCTGCATACTTCGTCGTTCTTGGGATAAATATTCTAGGGCTATCGCGTCTTTCAGATTTTAATTTATTATATAAATCATAATGGTGCATACGGCATGTGCTGTAAGTGCGTGCAAATCTCTCGCATCTCGCATAAATAAAGAACTAAGCTTTCATCAATTTCCGCACAATGAAGAAAGGTACTTAAGCACATTTTATATTACTTAATTCGTGTCAACCCTTCCGTAATTTTTAAATACCTACACAGGCGGCGGTATCGCCCAACATCAAAGGCGTCGGCTTACTGTAGGAAATAAGTATGCTGTGATATTAGTTTGACATACATATAAATTAGTGCTGGATTACGATTTGATTTTAAACACTTTTTACATTGAACTAAAAACATTGTCATAATAAAAGCTATTTGCTTCCGTAACGACTCTTCTACTCCGCCAGTCAGAGGATATAAATATAAAAGGATATACAATCATAAAGATTATCAAGCCTACGACTCCTCGCGTCACTGGTGGTGGCGGGTGTGTGGGGGAGGCGGGAAACGGGCGACAAGGCTCGGTACAAAACGTAATAAACTGTGAAATGTTCTCCGCAAAGTTATGTAAAATTGTGTGTTGTTTTTACACACCTTTTTAAAAGGTTTCCCCGGTACAGTGCCAGCGTTGAGCGAAACAAATTAAACTTAATATTTCTTTAGAACAACTACAACAGTACCCACGCAGTTTTAAAAATATTACATTCTCTTGACGTATGTTATAGTTGCCTATACATAAATGTTTATTTTTACATTTATGACCTTCTCCTACCTATCTTATCTTTTCATAGTCTTTTTTTTTGTGTAAAGGTGACGGTCCACTTGATGATAGATGGCTACCGTAGTCTATAACACAAGCAACGCCATAGGTGCTGCAAATGTGCTGCCCACCATAGTAGGGATAGGAATTAGGAAGGGATAGGGAAATGGACTCTACCTTAAGTAAAATAGTAAAGATTAAGGAAAATGTTTAGGATCGTATGCAGTCACCCGCTGTATACTTATTTATGATTTCTATGTCTTAGGAGGCCCTGGAAGTACTCCGTACCGCATCGGCACGAGTGGAGCTACGTGTTTGCCGACCTCCCCTGGACGTTCTGGAAAGCGTCACTCCACCTGACCCGCCGACGCCTCCTGCGCGTACCCCTCATCCGCCGCACGTGCCCTTGGATCCACTCAACTGCCATCCGCTGCATGCTAGGTAGACTTTTTTATAAAGCTTACTGCATCACGTGGCCAAATCATCGCGTAGATTTCTCACATTGAACACAGATGATGACTCTTCGCTCCGCTGGGTTTAACAGTCATCCTTACGTGATATTTTATTAGTCGAAAAATGCAGCTAATCTTCCTTTTTATTTAGACTAAATATTTTCTTAAAATCGGTCCAGTAGTTTTTGAGTTTATTCATTACAAACAAAAATACAAATCTTTTCTCTTTATAATAATTGGTATAGATGAGTTGCTTTATAAATATAAAAATTATAATAATTGTTTTTAAGGAGCAAATAAAATATTTCTATAAGTAAACATAATACGTAGATTATCACAAACTACGAGCAGTGCTACCACATCGTCATCTGAAGGACGAGGTCGTCGCGAACCAAGTCCTGAGCCGGAGCATCGCAACCTTCGACTCCCGGACCTCGATCAAACTTTACCCGTCTACGACATACAATACGGGGTAAGTTGGCTATTTTGTCAAATGTATTGGAATTGAGCTGCTAATTTTGACGACTGTTAATACAATACACTTTGCGTAACAAACTTATTTTCCAAAGCTTTTTGCTGCTAACGTATACCATATCAATTTCTATCTAACTAAATGTTAGGTTACAATAGCCACTATTCTAATTCTAAGTAGCGCTTTAAGTCTCAATATAGATCTCAAGATGCTTTTATATCCTTCAACGTAGGCCTAACAAACGTTCGCCTGTTGAGATTGAATACAGAAAGTTAGAAAAACAAAAAGCACTTTTTTATATTTAACAAAATTAATATACTTTATCAAAATAAATTATTGTTTAATTATTTTATTTGTTTATCGAAATAATTTTATTATTATTATTTGATTCATTTGTATTGAACACCAAGTGAAACCTAGTGAAACCTATGATTGGATTAGTTAGACCCTCTAATTTTAAGTTTCAGTTTACAATGTTTTTTTTTTAAATATCTATTGAATTCTTGGTGGTGGTGTCACAAATATTTGAACCCGAATCCGTTAAGAATCATCATATTAAAAAAAAAAAAAATTTATAATTATTTAATTTTCTTGCGACACTCAAAAGTTTGAGTGTCCTAAAGTTTAAATGATTTATTTTATTTTTTGAAATCTGTTTCAAGTGAAGTCAAGCACTAAAACGTTGTGGACTGAAACATTACAAACCATTTGAACGTAATTTTTCACCGCTAATAGTTCTCTTTCAATTAATAAAGCTTTTTTTGTTAACGCTCCACAGGATGATGGATCGTTGGTAAGTACATTATCTCGATAGCTTTACGAGGGGCAACGTACAGTTGAGTATTAAATTGTTCATAATATATTTTATTTGCGTTCACATTTTTATCTCAATAAAAATTTTCGCTATTAATTGAACTATAGTAGGAACAAAATCTCGCTGCAGGCGCGGCAATAAAACGTGTGAGTAGAGCGAAGAACAGGCGGGCTCCCTTACTCTTATAGGCTTTATGGGAACGTAGTATTATTTTAACTACTGTTTTGGACTCCGACCAATTCATCGATAACTTTTGCCTGCACGTGCACATTACTATGCAAAAAATAATTTATGACTCGACCTGCAGCGAGATTTTGTCCCTACTATAGGTAGTATGACTTAACACTTTTTACAAAAAAAAACTCAACGTTAATTCTTCAAATTAATAATTTAAATATTATTGGCTTACATAATATTCTTGAGTATTTCAAGACACCGATTGATGATTAATTAAACATTAAATTTCAGGAATTTGACATAGTTATGTCAAAGGTGAATGGATCTCTAGGTTTTACTCTGCGCAAAGAAGACCACAGCGCGCTGGGCCACTACGTGCGTGCTCTTGTTAGAGAACCAGCGCTCAGCGATGGCAGAATACAGCCCGGCGACAGGATTGTAGCTGTAAGTATTATTCAAGTTTTTTTTATAATTACAATTCGGCAGGTAAACTGACGGCGCACTAGATAGGAAACTATCGCCCTAGGACACAAATAACATTAACTTGAATTGCCCCTGTCAACTGCCTTACATTTTTTTGTAATTATAAGTATAAGCACAGTATGCAGCGGCTCCCTGCTCTAGTAGTAGGTGCAAGCATACTGCACAGGTGACTGGTCCTAATTGGGCAGTATGTTTGGCGGCAGTAACCATTCTCTTAAACCATTCTTAAAGACTACCTTTCGCACCCCTTGCAGAAGACCATCGTAAATTAACAGCATGTGTGCTTTTGTGTTTCGATGAATGAGTGACGGATGTCAGAGCTCATTACCCTTTCCATTCTAATTCTCTAACCTAGGTTTGTTTAATTTGTGACAAAATTTTATATTTTTACATTCATTGTCGAAATTTAAGTATGTAAGTAATTTTTTTTAAACTTACATATAGGAAATAAGAGCAAAATTTGTTTGAAATTTCTTGTTAGAGGTTAATTTAGGATTTAATTATATCGAGTGAAGTAATAAATCGTGTATATAAAAACTTTTCGTAACGTATTTTTATTAGCGAAAATAATGTAACATTTTTTCCATAGGCGAAAACCGCATTAAAATTCGTTTTGTAGTTTAAAAGATCTAAGCACACATACATATAGAGGGACAGAGACGGCGCAAGAAATTTAGTTAGTGTATTTTTTATTGCTGTCTCCAAAAATCCAATAACGTATGCGTGAAATGATTCTCCTTTTAGGTCAACGACACGCCCATGTCGAACATGTCGCATGCAGAAGCAGTGGCTTTCCTTCGCGCGTGCGGCTCCGAAGTGAGACTTCGTTTGTACCGCGACCACGCAGCGACTCCCTTGTCACCAATGTCTCCGAAAGAAGAAGGTCCTACTGATTCAGACACGCCGTTGATTAGGCCGAAACCTCCGCTAAGGTGAGCCAGGTTCTCTCTTCGACAAAGGCATCCAGATTTATAATAAATGACTGTCACAAACGACGATGATTAGACTCAAAACTTACTAACAAACTAATACTTATTTCATATTAAAAAAGTAATATAAAAGAAAGAACATACCGTATCTATTAATTTATTCCATCTACGGTTCGAAATGTAAATTTTTTTAGTTCATAAAAGTGACTATTTGTTAGAAGGCAATACACGAAATTTTTAGTACTTTTAAGACTAAGCAATTGGTGAGGCATTAGCCATCAAATCCTCACTCGGTAATCTGAGCTAGTTTTTGATTCTTACCTTTATTAATGACAAGACAGTGTCAGATTAATAACAGATTTAATTGTACTATTAAATTATTTTCCAGGCCAGAAGCGGTGTCAATGCTATGCGATCTAGCCGCACGGCGACTCACCCCCGACGCGGCTGACGGTTCACGTTCCCCTTGCCTTTCGCCTCGCAAATTCAGAAAACTTACCAAGGACAATAATCACTACGAAACACCTAACGGTACGAATGACAATCATTAGTTTGGCTAACATACAAATGATGGAAGCTATACTTTTAGATGTTATAATAATATATATACTAAGCGTGATTATTCTGTACATACTCATTAGCTAATTGGATTTAATATTGTATATTCTACCGCGACACAAGCACGTTTCAAGCTAATATGGTTATTTACACGAATTGTTTCACCGCTTCGAAGAAACTTGTTCTGAATACTAACATATGCAATGCACGAGAGACAAGTATTGCGACTTAATCAATCAGTCAACCTCATTTTGTATTATTACATATTATCCGTACAAAAACTGAAAAACTAAAAGTTCAGTACCAAAACACAAATCATGTATTTTATTTGCTTTGCATAGAGAAAAAAAAATGTGGCATGTTTTACTAACAAATTTAGATAAGAAAAAATTTACACAATTCATAATTTAATAGTAATTAATTAATAACGAAATCAGAAATTGAAATAATCTATTATTGGTTTTAATTTCGATTCTTCATTCACATATTCGTCCGATTCCGATATTTTTTTTAGTGACATAATTATTCTGTTTTATTCTGAGGTCACAACAATCTCTTTATAAAATATACAGTCTAGAGAAAATATACAATCTCGAGATTGTAGATAACTATAATCTCGAGCAGGAATTTTAAGAATGACAGATGATGGGACAGGTTTCAAATGTGGTCGAAGAAAACAAATGATTTTTTTCAATTCGTCAGCAATCCATAAATCAAGAGCTTGCAAACAGCACATTACACTGAAAATCACTATCACTAAGTTGCTAGGGTGTTTCGGACAGATGTTCCAAGTTCGGATACGGTAGCCAAAAGTAAGGAAAATATGGAAGTAAGGAAGCCTCAGCGTGCGCAAACAGTTTCTTTGGCCAGCCCGACAGCACCGCCTTCTTGTAGAAAGCAAAAGTTAAGCTTGACAGGTGAGACGATGTCGGCCAACGATATCTCTTCACCGTACACCATTTTTCACCAACACGCGCCTCACCTATGCAATCCGTAGCAACTTGACGGTCTCACGGATACCGAACCATAGTACTAACACTATGCGTTTCACTGTACTACTTCCAGCAACCCTATGTCACTGCTCGCTATGCAAGACGCTGACTCCATCACCTGTATTTAAAATGTTCATAAATATATATTAAAACTCAAACAGCCTAGCAATGAATGCTTCAGCCAAATAACTTTAAGACGCAAACCTTTGAATAACTATTTCAGTAGACTAGATCCTAGCTTAAGTATTTTTTATGAGTATCAATGTGATCTATTTAATTAATGTAATCGGTGATGGAAATCTTAATTTAGTTTAATAAGTGCAAAAATTAAAACATTTTTTAAAAATAATTTTACTACAATTTACAATTATCATTTGGCTTTAGAAATTTGAAATATTGAAGTAGTCTCGCTTGTGAAAAGTTTGTCAAAATTTTATATTTTTTACTTTTTTACGGATATTTTATATTTGCATTTAAACGAAAAGGTTTAAAAGAAACTATAAACATTTAAAACCCTGTACACTAAAGTATACTATCAAAAATGTTATAATTTTTTTAAAACTGCTGCTTTATTTTCCTTTCAAAATTTGAACCATTCAAGCTATTTCCGCTCATATTACTTACTTTTGCTGTAACCATTACATCGATTTTGTATAGTAATCGATTGAAATTTTAAGATATTTCCTGATGCACCTTTTAGGTAATGTCAGTGGATAATGTGCATAAATTGAGATTTCCACCCTACTCAGAATGTTACGCAATACAATGCAGAAGTTCATAGTAGACAAGATATTTTTAGCAATGGGAAACGCCGACCCTACAAAACATGCTTCACTTTTACTATTATCGGCTTTCGAGGCGAGCCACAAATATGCAAACCTACTTCCTTCCTAAAGCAAAACACCAACTTATAATTGGATATCCGCCTTCAGTTAAATTTGGATGATCGCTTTATTAGTCAAAAACACCAGCAACTACTGGTTGGCTTACTAAACGTCAAATCGCCTGCTAAAAGTATCTATGTCTTAAATGTGAGAAAAATAAAAACGTATTAGTTAAAGCAAATTGGTTCGACAGTGCCACCGCAAGGGTATGAGTTAAATAACCTGGACAACGAAGCACTGGATGCGCCGAACGTGTACCAGGAAGACATGAGGCGGTTCCCAGCTGACTCGGACGAGCCCGTCTCTATGCCCGTTGCCTTCTCAAGCGACGAGGGGCGCTTCAAGCACGCGAGCCCAGCCTACCAGAGTGCGGTGCTACACACTTCTTCCGTTGACACCGCTAACGAGGCCCACAAAGACGACAGTTAGTATAATAAAACAGCAAATTTCAAATTCTCAAATTGTGAAATTGATCATGTATTATAATAACATCTGTGAAAGCAATAGTATGCGAATAAATTATTTTATAAGCATACTAATTTTCAGATACTGATCCAAATGGGTTAGTCCAACTAGCTCTACTATTAATTCTACAATAGAACAGTTTGGAAAAAAAAATCTAAGTAGTTCTACTGCAGAGTAAGACAGATTGGACTCGAATAATTTGATACAGATTCCAATTATTCATTTTTTTTTATTATTTTGATGTGTGAAACCTAGAAACATATTAAAAAGTATCACGAACACTTGTAGATAACATTCTTTAGTGACTTTCATTATTATATATGTTTAATAAAGATCTCGAGCGTTTTCCTCGCTTGTTTAATGTTGAAAATATTACAGACGTATTAAAGAAATGGAAAGGAGTCGCTTTATCGCCGGACAACGAACGCAAAGTAAAAATAGTTGATCCACCACCAAAACAGCCAGAAATTAAACCTGAAGAAGTCCAGAAAGAGAATGTTAAACCTCCGCCGCCTAAAAGCGGCACAAATACTGAACCTACTGTGAGTAGATTTATGTTACATGACACATCCTATATTAAGGGCCTCTTTCACCAACTACAAGTAAAGTGTTGATAGTTACTTTTAGAAATAATTTTATGTTTTATTAAATTATGCACTCGGTTTAGTGTATCCTTCGATAGACTTTTTTTTTTAATTTTTTTCTTTTTAATGTTTGGGACTTTTACTGTACAGACAAAGGTATATTAGCTAAATTATTCCCGGTGACATGTGACTTTAAATGACAGGTGGTGAAAGAGGCACTAATATTCTTAATTAATTTGTGTTGGTGGTTTTCTTGAGAGTGTGGTCGCGATTTGCAGATAGTGACAGTGGAACTGAACCGCGGGTGGAACAGTCGACTCGGGTTCAGTGTGCAGAGCCATCCCGACTCCGGCCAGAGCTACATCTCGGCCGTTTACAGCGATAGCGTCGCCGCCAGGGACGGCCGGTTGCGCCGCGGTGACGTCATACTGCAGGTATGACTTTCATTCATCCCATATAAAGGAATCCGTGGCTTAGGCCCCCAGTGGTCGACGCACCTGTGGTCGATGCCCCCGAATCTAATAAAAGAAACTTAAAAAAATATTGTGCTTTTGCACTTAGTACAGAGTAAACGACAATTTAAACGTTAATGGTATACTTACTTTTGTTTAAAAACTTAGTTATTAAGGTTAAATAAAAAAGGTTTATTATTTTTTGCTTTTCAGTTTTTTCTTGGGTTTAATTTTTTAAGCCCCTTCAGAGTTTTGTAATTGAGAAAAAAACTATGTCCTTCCCCAGAGCTCAAGTTTCATTATAAATATTTCAGCTGTTAAGGCCTTAATTAAGCATATTAAATAGGGATTTATTTATTAACAAACACTCATATTCTGCTGACATGTCCACTGACTTACAAGTTCAGACTTTGACTTTGAATTCACATCAAGAAAGCAAACTGTTAAACTTTTATAATTTTTTTTTGGTCTTAAATAAAGTCGATGTTATCGGGTTCCAGGTGAATGATGAAAACGTGACGTCAATGAAAACGCCGGAGGTGATAGATCTCCTGCGCATCCTCCGAGGCTCCATCTGCATAACGGTTCTGCGGCCTCCGAACCCACCATGAGAAAAGCCTACTGTGCGTTTCGCGACTTAAATCCCTCGCCGAGAGAACTGTTGGCTGGCTAAGGTTATGACGGATAAATACGTCGTGTAGAGGTGGCTAAATATATAAACTAAGAATGCTCATACATAAATATTTTATAAAAAAAAATCGGGTAACAAGAAATTCATAATCAAAGTGTAACGAATTGTTTTGCCTCTGTTAAAGTAGTTGTTAAAATATTTTTGGCTTCAATCGATTATTATATTATTATGTTTGCTTCTTAAAGGTAACATCTAATTAAATTATTTAAAATTGTTGTAAATAATCAAATGCACACCGCATGCTTTTAACTTTTTACTCGTATTGACACCGGTGTTTTAACTTTTTAACATTGTCTTGTCCCTCGAAGTTTTTTTTTATTGAAAAAATATTTTTCTCCCATTCCGGAGGTAAACTGTAATAAATAGCTTATACAGTTCAACAAATGTTGGACGTTTAACGCACATCGGTGAAAAGCAAACATAACCTGACCTCTAAACTTTTAAATTTTCCCTTCCTCTGATCATAAATAAAAAGTTATCTAACATCTTCATTTGTCGAGGTAGAATAAAATGATCTCATAAGCTCTAAGTAAATTACCTAATATCTAATGAAGGTACCTAATCTCAAAAAAAAATTATTTACAATCCTAATATTTATTGTATTGGATGAAATTTTTAGAAATTGTAATGTAGTTAATAATAAAAAATTAGACACAAACTCTTGCAATAAGCGAATAGCACTTGGCTTTTTATTACACTTGCAATCACTGACCAAAATTATAATTTTCACTTCATTACATAATTGTCATGAAATTAAATTTGTATAAATTCAACGCTACCAGGAATGAAAAAGGAAAATGGGTTATAACTCTCGAAACGCACAGTACTATTTTGTAAACCAGTGATTTGTTATGCGAATTAATGTATTAATTAAATATAAAATTATTTATAAAAGTTCCTACTCAGTGACTCCTTGAAATGTTCTAAATGTGCCCAGTGTTCTATAATAAATATGAAACAAGAATCTCTGTTTCTAAGTTTTATATTTTTACTAGTTCGGTCTCGCTAAAGTAATTGATTGATCTCTGTATAAATCTCTAGTAGACAATTAGCTATGCACTAACTTTTGAAAATTACAACTATTTTACATATTTACGAAAATAATATAAAAAATGCAACTCAATTGTAAAATACGTATTAAATACATAAAACATTTTTTTAATATTTAAACATAAACATCCCTTATTTTCTCGCCACCAAACAAGATAGCATTCACCCTGATCGCCCGGTCACAATAGTAAGACTAAAGCCACACTATAGCCCAAGCTTAGAGCTAACCTAGGCTCGTGTACAAAATACAAATGGTCACAATATAAGGCTCTTGTAAAATACAAGATAACAAGATATAAGATAAGGTCAAGATACAATAAGGCTCTTAGCTTTATGACACACAAATTTTGCGTCGTTTTTTGTTTTGAAACAAATATGTCACTCTCTAAGAAATTACTATTAATTAAGAACTCCAAACAGCAGCAATTAGAACTGTATTCCAATCTTAATTTTAGTCACTAGGAGACTTTACTAAGGCGACTCATTAGACGCTTGGTGACTTAGAAGTAGTCACCTAAGTTCTACCTTGGAACGTCGCTTGCAATGTCGCTGTCGTGGGCAGATCGTAGAATTGGGCAGATCGTGAAGTATGAAATCAAAAATCTTTCACTAAAAGTCAAAAATAGGTGCGACGAGGAGCGGAGCGAAGCAAAGCGAGGAGGAGCGTGTTAGGTTTACATGGAAATAAATTTGGGGAGCCGAGCGAAGCGGAGCGGAGTGAGGCGACCCTCTCAGTTTTAACAGAAATATGATCTGCCCAGGAATATCATGATAGCCCAATTCTACGATGTGCCGACGACATGGCCAACGCGATAGTATCCAATACGTCTGCTCGCTTTGCTGTTAGCTTAAGTACCATGGAGAATAAAGGTAAGAAGCACCTTGGGTGAAAAACTGAAAAACTGGCAAGCTAAAAGAATTAGTGCTACCTTTAGTTCGGAATCACAAGTTGCTTAAGTTTGATGTTACTTCATAATTAAAGGATGTGTGATTATTAAATTATAATAAACGACTCAATCACTTAGATACCACGACCAAACTAACGCAACGAAATAATTAACATTTATATATTACAAGTACAATTTGTTATAATTTATTAAATGCCCAAAGATAATTGATTGGTCTCGTTGCGCTCGACTAGATAGATCACTATACAAAAGCAATAGCTCCGAAAATGTGGCAACTTTTTATTGTAGTGTGTGTAAAAAATCGTCACTTTTTATCACTTTTTACCCAGTTTTATTATATTTTTACACAGTTTCACTACGCAAACTGGTATTTTATTATGCCTAAAATTTAATAAAACATTCGGCACGTACACTACACAGACAGTTTGCAGTGTGACTGGCTCGGGTACTATTTTATGTCGCATTTTACAAGTACGACGACGGTATCTAGTCGAGCCCAGCGAGACCAATCATTTATCTATGTAAATGCCATTATATCACAGACTCAACCTTATCTTCTACTGTTTAATATCAGTGTTGAAAGTATCATTCCACGATGTAAATAAATGTAAAATAAAAGACAATGTAGCGGATATTCATTGTAATATGTCAAAGTAGCGAATGAATTAACTCTTAAGTATTGTAATCTTGTTTAATTAATGTAAAGGATAAACAATTTAAAAAGTATTTTTTTCTCAGTACTGACCATTAATCTAGTCAAGTTTCATTTGAAATAGGGCTATAACGTTCTAGTAATTTTATAAAGCCAGTAATATTTTTTTAAAATTTTTAGCTGGTCCTTTCAGAGGTTGCAAGTGGTAGCCCTAATTTAAAATGAAACTACATAATTAAAAGCTCTTTAAAAAAGTAAGCTGTTGATATACTATAGTGTAATATGTACTAATGATATTGTATTTGTAATGATACTTATATCCTAGTTATATTCAATTTGAATTTTTAATGAGTACCTTCTACTACAAAAGAGTTACTATACTTTTGATTAAATAATGGTTGACACCTTAAAGATTTTATGGACAAATCTACTTGCGTACATATGTAAGTCTATTTTATTATAAATACTATTTACCATAATGAATTAATTAAGTAAATATGTTAATGGCGTAGTTGTTTTTTTTTTAAGTAGAAGTAGGAGCCGCCTACTATTTAAAATTTTAAATCGGTCCAATTTTTTTTTTTTCAAAAATAATATAATCAACATATTAAAGAAAGTGTATATCAGGCAGATAAAAATAGGATCCATTTCGGCCGTAAATATTATATGGGAAATTTCTAAAAATAAATCAAAACTATTTTATCTTTTAAATCAAATCAAATTTTCAATATGAACCTTCATGGTTAATAAACAATTTTGAAATAAATATATTTGCAACCCAAAAAGGAGACGAATTGTAATAAGTATGTATACAAAAAATTTATCAAATCAAAATTTTCATTTCCGTAACAATTTATACAATAGTTAAAATAATTTTTAAAAACTTTTATTATTATTTCAAAAGAGCTGTAAAATATGTAGTCTACGCACTGTTAGTTGAAAATACTGAAATATTAAAAACCTTACACATATTTAATAAATAATCAGAACGAATGATACAACTGATATTCTAAAATTATTGTGATGGATTTGTGTTAGAGTTAACTTCTAGAAGTGGTTAAATGTAATAAAGCTATTTAATGTATGTATGTACGGTACGATTAAGTATACAAAATAATATTAATTAAATAAATTTAAAGGAAATTAAAAGTTAAATTAACAAAAAATTAGAACTCCAATTTGATGAGTGTCAGCAAATTGAACTTTGATATAAAATGTGCTATGTAATCAAATTGTGAGTGATCAAAAACTTGACATTTTCATCATTCGAATAAATGTATCTTCTACAAAGTCTAAAAAGTTACTTAAGTTTAATGAGTAATAAATTTTACTTATTACACTTATTAAATAAAAAAAATATTATTAACTGTTTGCATAAATTGATGTAGAAATATCTATTTTGATGTTTTTATAACTATGTGCATGATTTTTTTTCGTTAATGAAACATACCATAAATTGCTGTAAAACAAAAAAATATATACAAAAATATTTCTTTCGAAAGGTAATCCAATGTAAATGAGAGATGCTATCGATACTCTATCCATCAACGTGATCAATATATGTATTAAATTTGTTTCAATTTGTCAGTACATTTATACCGACAAGTTAATTAGATTGAAAGTAGATTTACTAGTGAAAAATATATTAAATGAAATTTATTAATTCTAAAGCAGGCCTTACATGTAATGCGTGCGATTTCGGCATTTCTTTCGGCCTAGGTATTGAAAGATATATTATAGTCTATAATAATTAATTAAATTAAAACCGAAGGCTCTTACATTATATTTCACACTTGACCTCAAAAATAGAAATATGCACTAATTTAGTAAATCAATGTAAAAGTTAAGGCATTAAATGCTTGATTAAATTATGCTTTTAAATGCAGTAAGTAAAATGTCGTAATAAGATATTAATTCGTTTCTGTTCTCTGCTAAATGTATTAGTATTGTATTAAATAGTCTAATGTACCTATTGCGTTTATGGTGCTCAAAGTGTGGTTAGCTAGTTAATCGTGGCTTGCTAGTCTGCTGAATATATTTTTTATTATTATTTTAAAAAAAATTAAGTGTGTGGCGATGCCTTAAAACGAAGTCTGGGCCGTATTTAGTCGTTTGTTGTGACACTATGGAATTATTTTTATGAGAAGTAGGTAATGTCAGTCATAGAAATGTTAAATGTATGTATGATATTATATTTAAATTAATTTACTATTACGTAATAAATAATAAAATAAATATATCTACTTTAAACATTTTCTGTTGTTTGATTAAATCGTGTGCGTATGAATGAAACCGATTAAGTATCCTCATGGTATTACTTTTATTTTTATATTACTCTGAATGTCGACTGATGGAATTTTTTAGATATGAAATTTTTTTTTCGGAAAACCTTTTCGATGACAAAACGAACGAAATTTCATAGAAAAGGAATAAGGTTTTTTATTTTACAAATAGATATCGATCCTGAGCGGTGAAAGTTTTCTATATAATAAGTATTCGAGTGTGTCCTAAAAACGTATCATGATCATAAGGATCACGACCTACGTAATAAGGTCATCCTTACCAATAAAATAGGGATGGCATAAGGTCAACCGCGTGGTCGATTTACTTGGGTAGTCAGCAATCAATAATAATTATATAAGTATAATTGGGAGTACATAGAACAAAATTTCAAATGTATTCGCGCCAAGGACTCATTAATCACGCGCTTTATAAATGCAGTGCCAAATATCCACCCATAAACTCAATGCGAAGACTTAAGTCTCCGCTTAAATCTACATTTAAATGTAGACTTATCACAAACATGTTTCATTTCTCTCTTGTTAACTCTAAGTACCTTGCATTCGACCGCCAGAAATATTTTTAAACACAAGTAGACCTCGCAAGTCATTAGTTTGGCCCCCATGTCTTACTAATCTATACTGTGGCCGCCTTAGAAGCAGCCATAGCAATTGAATCTACACGTTTATGTCACTGCACGTCATGCATTGCAAACTGTAAGAGCTCCGTGTTACTATATAGTTTCGTGATCGTCACTCGTGACCAACAAAGTTGTTTGCTATACACTAATTGCATACGTAATCAATGAGCGTAACGGTTCCCCCATACACCACCGACGAACTATCGAACCATAACCATTACACGTTATCAGTTTTTGCCCCTTGAAACAAAGCTTATAAAAATATTTGCCATACATCGGTCTTTACTTCTATATTAACCGATATTCTGTTATATTTCCTAATGTTGGCACATGCCGTCAAATTAATGAGGTAAGAATAGCCTCAATGTGGATTAGCAGGATTTTTCGAATTGATCAGCTAAAATACAGGCCGTCATTCAAAAGTGTTGTAAACAAATTTTTGCAGTCCGTAACGTAGGTATTTTCATCCGCCTTGGTGTTGTCCTTAAGCACTGTAAGTCACCGAGGAAATATTTCTAAAGACTTTAGAAATATAAATATTTCCTCGTCAGCTCTACCTAGACCAGTAGAGCAAATAAATCATTAATTCAATTGCACATAAAAATCGAAAAATACTAAGAGGACCATTGGAATCATCAATGCTTTACTTAAAACAATTCTAACTATAAACATAAGTAGGTATGTAATGTAAGTTATTATATAAAGATTTAGTTTGAGGTTCCAGTCTAGCTCTTCGCAATTTTACCTTACAAAATATAATGGTTCTGTTCAAAATATGAAAGTGATACTGGCCAATTTAGTGAAAAAAAAAGCGCACCGATTTGCTCATATTTTGGACTTCAAATAATAATATGTCTGTGGAAATCACCTAATCTTTTTTTATAGAAGTATAAAAATGTGAGGTTGGTTTGTGTATGCTTTAAAAACTCGAGAATGGGAGAATCAAGAACGAGATTTCAATTCGGTTTTCACATAAAATATGGAAGGTTTTTATCTAAAAAAACTGCAAACCTGGGCGAAGACGGAAGCAGGTAGCTAGTACGTTTATATATAGATATAATTGAATTCCAGTAGTCACTATCCCAATTGTATTTAATGTTACATAAAATTAGTACTTTACTATTAAGTTAAGTACTATTTTATCTATACCAGGTAATAGGTACTAACTTTATTACGTATCAAGTAAGGTTTTTTTTTTTTCTTCTCAATCGTCTAACTATATATATTTGTGATAAACTAAATTCTGAACTTTAACTGTTCAGGTGCTGATTATATAATTAGCAATTTTGAATTTAACTGTAATTTTGAAGTAACAGTTAAAGTTTTGAACATAGCACTTTAAGGCAGGTAGCATATGGTTGAACGTTCCGGTCAGCGGGCGTCCACCTCGGCCGAGGGAGCTTCTCGGTTTTGGTTGGCTGAGCTCCAACCGTTCCATATTCCATATTCGAATATTTAATACTTCAAGCAGAGATATACTATTTCGTTGACTTCAAGTTACTCACAGTAAAAGTTTGTAAATGAGCACATTTGTTATAACTGTTAATAACAATAAGTTAATGAGAAAAATGGAAGCATACCAAACGGAACAGCCCATCGCAAATTCTATATTACATAAGTATTAGAAAGCTTGTAGGTTTTTACTCAGAAAATCAGCTGTCATGGGTTATATGAATTTTATGCTGGCTACTACGAGCTGGCTATCATCGGTTAAGGAGCATACTCGGAATCACGCTGGAGTCCAAATGATAGTCCCAACGGATACCTACCATGAAGCGTGTAGTTTGCAGAGTTAGTAGTAACGTCATATTATTTCTAGTTTTATAATCTAGTAGTGGTTATAATCAAATAGTTATAAAATATTGGGACACTTTTCTCATTCTCACTCAACAGTTTTTAAAAATCCCTTTTTTTAAACTATAGCGGTCGACGGTTTAAAAAACTACAAATAATAAGACGTTAAACATCTTCTCTGCAAACTATTAAAAATCATAAATTTTGACTCAAGCGTGATTCAATGCTCAATGAAAGCTATCGACAAAAACCACCTGCAGCAGATGAGCACGGATAGAACTTGGAGGAGATGGGGAAGCCCTTACTCACTCACACATCAACGCACATGACTTCTGTAAGGGGGATTGCGCCTGACGGGCTGCCAAATTTAGTAAAACGCAGTGTAACCCTGCCACTGCATTTTTTTCCCTTTTTTTCTAATTTTCCTTTTAGTTTGCCCTGAACTTTTATGGCGTTTAAATATATGAAAGGAGATATTGGTTTGCGCGACTGTCGCGCGTTCTTTCTGTGTGGCGTAAGGCGGTAACAGTAGTCAGTGGATTGCGTTCGGATACACTCGTGCATTTCGTGCGTACATGTACACCCGTCCACCAAATAACGATATTTACGTGACACGAACGGAAAGGGAAGTGCAGTGATTTACAATAATAATGACCAATTTCGTCTAAAATTAGGCCGACTGTACGGAACGTTTCTATTGTTGCCAATTTCCAAGGACAATATTTTTGTAAGTATACCAATTTATTCAAAGCTATATTTTTCCTATAATATATATATATATAAATATATATTATATATATGTATAAATAACTGACTTTATAAATAAGTTTTAAAAAAATTTGTATTTAAAACATTGTTGCTGTACATGGCTAAATCTGCTAGTTCGAAAAAAGTTTGACGAATTTGGTATCACTTGGTAATCATTTTAATTGAAATAATAAATTAAATTAACTAAAATAATTAATTTAATAATAAATAAAGAAATAAAATTGGTTGTCGTATTTTTCTTAATTAGTTATTCTGGGTTCAAAAAGACATCTAAATATAATTACAGCTTTAGAGCATCCCATGGGATTTATTAGTAAATGTTTTAAAAATCTGTAGTTAAGAGAAAATATTAGCATTCTGTTTAATTATTTATTATAGCTTAAGATATTCTGTATCTAATGATATAATGTTTTGTTTAAATTCTTCTTGAAATATGTTATGGCAAAGTAAAAGTTATAAATATTCCTATTGCTTATAATAAATTCCTATATAATCTATGCTAGTATTAAATTGAAAATAGAATATTACTTTTATAACTTTTTACTTTGTTGGATTTGACGTAATCACAATAACTGATCTACGACGGTGGTTCGATTTAAACTTTAAACTTTTAAATCCTAACTACAATCCTTTCAAATGAGACAAAATGTACCTATATCATTTTATTTCACCAAATAAAGAAAATACATCCGTAAGTGTGATTTATATAAACTAAAACACATGTAATTTATTGACACACGGCATTTCAGAAGCTTACTTAAGTTATCTTACTTTCTATTCTGATATTGTATATAAAAAAAATCTCATGAAATTGTACATAATGAAGCAGGCAATATAATAGGAAAATAATAGATACCTACACGACATGAGATACATTTTTTATAGATGAACTCGAAGAACTTCAACGGACAGAAGTGGTTAGAATGTGAATGGTTTCCGGCGATTTTCAATACATATTATTTTTTAATGAAAATAATTTTAAAAATTATACACAATTATTTGTATTATTATCATCAACATCAGCCTGTCTCGCCACTACCCTTCGAGTCCAGTCGCTTCCTGCGAAACCCTTGAGGTCCTCTTATTGTCTTATAAACAGTCAAAGAAAAAAAGCAATGAAAATCAGATACGCTATTTCTCTAAATTATTATTTTTAACTACTTATAGTTTAATAGTACTTTTAAAAAAAGTTTCTGCTCTAGTTTTCGTAGTGTAGCGTGTTTAAAATATTATTATTACCGAAGGGCCGCAGCGAATTAATTAGAGACACTACTTATTACTCGTTGCGTGAAATTATAATAATTTGAGAGCAACCGAGAGTGGTCTCTGGTGCATAAGCACTAAGCAGCCACACAAACAAATTACAGCGTTAAGTAGATCGTGACAGATCGACATTATGGGTCAAACAATTTTGTGTCCAATCTAATCGACTATAGAAGAAAGTCAATTCAAAACGTATCATTTTTAGGATTACTTACGTAGATTGCGAACTTTTTTTTAATGATCTTTTTATGGGTTTTGGATACAAGTTACACTTAAACTTCGTTAGGCTCGATTTAACTGCGATTTAAATGAAATTTGATACATCATTTTTTAAATCAATAATTTCAGCCACACCTAGCAGCTAGATACTTTATAAACTATTCAACCAACTTTATTATGTTTAAGAACGCATTTTATCTATTATTTAATTTTCGTATAACTTTAGTACTTACAATAATTGCTTTATAGAGGCAACTTTGTTTTTATACTTTTTTTCTTATTTAAATATGAGAAGTAAATAACTAAAAAAAATTAAAGACGTAAGAAAACATTACAATATGAATACCCGTGATTTATGTAATACTAGCTGGTGCCCGCGACTTCGTCCGCGTTCTGGATGAAAGGTACACCCTATGTCCTTTCTGGTGTCCCAGACAACGTGTATCCAAAATTTCATGGTGATCGGTTCAGTAGTTTTTGCGTGAAAGAGTTACAAACATACATACATACATCCATACAAACTTTCGCATTTATAATATTTATAGGAATTAAGGATTATTATATATAGGATAGGATAATATAGATTATTGAAGATTTACCTAAAGGTAAATCTTCAATAATCTTTTTTAAAAGAGACTAGAATATCGTCCGAAAATATAGAACGATACTACATTGATTTAGAAACGATGATCCATAGAAGTTTGCAATCAAACTATAACAATTAGATATAAACATAAAATTTGACACGAATCCGTCTCTCACACATTGCAAAATACAGTTACCTACATTGTTGAATATTCAATGGCGTAATAAATCCCATTAAAATGTATAGTTATTGCCAACAAACTATGAGAAATGTAATAAATTTAGGTATATAAATAATTATATTCAATCGTTTTACTATAGCTTAAAATCGTTTACGATAATTTCTTTATTGTGCGAAATACCATCGTATTAAATTAATTAGTATTCTTTTATTTCTATTTGGGTTAGTATTAAGTAATAAATTATATAAAATTCTCGTGTCGCAGTGTTTGTTGCCAAACTCCTCCGAAACGGCTGGACCAATATTGATGAAATTTTGTGTGCTTATCGGGTAGGTCTGAGAATCGGCCAACATCTATTTTTCATACCCCTAAATGTTAAAGGTGGTCCACCCCAATTTTTTATTTTTTATTTTTTGGCAAAACAACATTTGCGGGTTCAGCTAGTAAAATATAGTATTTGATTGTAATAGAATACGAAATCTTGAATGTTGCGATTGGATATTTTTTAATAGAATTTTTCACCTACTCGAACGTCCATTCCAACTCAAAATATAAATCTTCCTTAAATAAATTGCTTTTAACTAGCGACCCAAATTTGCGTAGACGCATTTTTTTTTTTTTTAAATATCCGATAGATGGCTTAGCTTAGAAGAAGTAAGCAGAGAAACAGCGACAACAAGTATAGATAATATACAACAAAATAATATAATATAACAGATAATATACTCATATATAATATACAACAAGAGTACATATTTACATCACAATTAAGTTCAATTTGTCGTCAACACATTTTAAAAGAAATTCGAATATTATTAATTTGTGAATTCTAATATTTCCTAGCAAGTTCAATTAGTTTACAAGTTTAAGTGGTCGCCTTGTGAATTGCAACTTAAAACGCGAACATGAAACACTTTGCATGTCATTGCTACATTAACTAAAGATGAGTCGGTTTAATTTAGGTAAAAATGTTACATAACCTTTACCTACTTGGTCCGATTAAATTGCTTTGAAAACAATGCACTTTCATTTTCGCAAAGATTTTTTACATTTAACATCAAACAAAATGTATTAACAATTTTTCATTGTCTTAACTTTTGTTGTAATCTTTTTTAAAAAATTCCCACAATTCCTTTGTATGCACTTAATCATGTCTGAGTTCATATCTGGCTATCTGTTCATCTTAATTTTATATTTCAATTGCATCGTTGCCCTGTTCAGATAATTCGAGATTTCTCTAAAACAAACGATACGAGTGGCTTTCACGAAATGGCTCGCTTATGATTGTTATTGTGGCAACATATTTGTGAAACTCCACGTCATTAAATATACCTACAACATCCTAATAACAATTATCTAATAACATAAACAATTAGGTATGCTTATATAACAACTCATTACAAACAGTATGCTTCTTTCTTGTAAGTTCTTACTTCTTTCTTCTTCGGGCCACGCCCGGTTTAGTACGTATTTTTTTGGAAAAAAAAAAGCAAGAAAAAGAGGATTTAAGTATAATATATAATATAAAAACTTCCCTCCTTTGATGCTCTTTCCATTAGTGAAAACCGCATTAAAATCAATGAAATATGTAATAAGTAAGAATAAATAATGAAATAAGTTTCTAAGACAAACTCCTTCATCATAATTTTCGCAACATAAAAAAGAAAATAGCTACAAACAAGCTATAATTAAAAATTGTAAACTAACCTCCACATTTATAATGAGTGACCTCATATATCTGCTGTATATGTAGATATATGCTGTAAGTTGGTGAAAAGTTTGGTGTCCCGCAGATTATCTACTTGATGCTGGAGAATCAAATCAAGGATGACATGTCATGAAAGTACCACAGTAACCAAGTAATAGTATATACACCAGAAATCAATTGAACTTGTGGAAGTTAGTGAGATCCCTTTGTCAACTAACAAATGAGCAGATTATTTCCAAACGCTTTAACATAGGTATCTTCATAAATTACAGCTAAGAACTATGTCTCTCACGTCAGCTTTGATACATAGAAAAACGGATTAAAATCGGTCCAACCGTTTAGAAGCTATAATGCCACAGAGAGACACACAGATCAAACTTATTACACCCCTCTTTTGCGTCGGGCATCTTGTACACTATAGCATTCCTCTTATCCATCTAATGACTTTAATACCTCATTATCATAAGAGAGTGTACCTCCCTTAATGACATTCGATTCATTTGTAAGTAAATATTCTTGTTTGTTGGAAATCGTGAGAATCGATGACACATATGAACAATAATTAAGAATGAAAGGCAATAACTATGGCATCTTTCTAGAAACTGTATTATGGTGTCAGCAGAATATAAGCAAGCTGCTTTCATATGCCATTATTCTATGGTGTTTGTAGTTCGCACCGAGTACTTTTTGCTCTTATTAAACTGTGTTATTCAAAAAATATGAAAACGTTTGATAAATCGATTTAAATAGCTTACGTATAGGCTAAACCTTGAAAGATACGTAAAAATGATACTAGACAATTGTAGTCCTTCTAAGATCCTAAAAGAAACTCCGCAATTACATTTATCTCAATCTGTTAAAGTTGAATCACTAACCATTACATTCATTAAAACTTTAATCTAACTTTTAACTTTTGATTAGAACTTAGAAAGGGCCGCTAGTAGTATTATTATATTTTTTTATATTTAAGTAGGTATATAACACTTTAAGAAATTATCAAACTGATGTGTTATTCATAAAATATGAAAACGTTTGATAAATCGATTTAAATAGCTTACGTAGGCTAAACCTTGAAAGATACATAAAAATGATATTTACATAAAAATGATACTAGACAGTTGTAGTCCTTCTAAGATCCTAAAAGAAACTCCGCAATGACATAATTATCTCAATTTGTTAAAGTTGAATCACTAACCATTACTTTCATTAAAACTCTAAGCTAACTTTTAACTTTTGATTTTAATACTTGAGAAAGGGCCGCTAGTATTATTATATTTTTTTATATTTAAGTAGGTATATAACACTTTAAGAAATTATCAAACTGATGTGTTATTCATAAAATATGAAAACGTTTGATAAATCGATTTAAATAGCTTACGTAGGCTAAACCTTGAAAGATACATAAAAATGATATTTACATAAAAATGATACTAGACAGTTGTAGTCCTTCTAAGATCCTAAAAGAAACTCCGCAATGACATAATTATCTCAATTTGTTAAAGTTGAATCACTAACCGTTACTTTCATTAAAACTCTAAGCTAACTTTTAACTTTTGATTTTAATACTTGAGAAAGGGCCGCTAGTATTATTATATTTTTTTATATTTAAGTAGGTATATAACACTTTAAGAAATTATCAAACTGATGTGTTATTCATAAAATATGAAAACGTTTGATAAATCGATTTAAATAGCTTACGTAGGCTAAACCTTGAAAGATACATAAAAATGATATTTACATAAAAATGATACTAGACAGTTGTAGTCCTTCTAAGATCCTAAAAGAAACTCCGCAATGACATAATTATCTCAATTTGTTAAAGTTGAATCACTAACCATTACTTTCATTAAAACTCTAAGCTAACTTTTAACTTTTGATTTTAATACTTGAGAAAGGGCCGCTAGTATTATTATATTTTTTTATATTTAAGTAGGTATATAACACTTTAAGAAATTATCAAACTGATGTGTTATTCATAAAATATGAAAACGTTTGATAAATCGATTTAAATAGCTTACGTAGGCTAAACCTTGAAAGATACATAAAAATGATATTTACATAAAAATGATACTAGACAGTTGTAGTCCTTCTAAGATCCTAAAAGAAACTCCGCAATGACATAATTATCTCAATCTGTTAAAGTTGAATCACTAACCATTACTTTCATTAAAACTCTAAGCTAACTTTTAACTTTTGATTTTAATACTTGAGAAAGGGCCGCTAGTATTATTATATTTTTTTATATTTAAGTAGGTATATAACACTTTAAGAAATTACGTAAGCGGAGCCGAAGTCAAAAGCTATTGTAACACATTATTCTATATTACTATTATAGTGTCATAGTGAAACGAGAAAACGTTGTTAATCTGACCTTGTAGAAAAAAAAACTGTACGTGCATTAAAATCGCACGTTTTCAAATCTTAATTAAACCGTAAATGTCTCGGTTGTAGAATCGTTGATACGTAAAAAGTTGTTCACGAAATTGTCAGTGCAACGACCGTAAGATAAAACCATCCGAGAAGATAAAAAAAGGACATTTAACTTGAGTTTCGCCGAATTGCGTAATTCATCGAAAAGGAAAGTTCTAAACAATTTTCGTATTAGTTTAATGACAGTGTAAATATCTATTTTTTTTTAACTTAGATTAGTTTGTGCATTATTTAAATATGCAGCATACGTAGGATTAGATCAGAATAGTTTATCAGAGATACCTAATAAACTCAATAATTTCCAAAAACATTTAATTTAAAAATTATTGTTTTTTATTTTTTTATTTTTAGAGAATTCCTCCGAGACAGCACTCTTCTTCTGTTTGAAAGGTATCCTATGTCCTTTTCTGTGTACTTGACCACGACGTGTGTGCAAAATTTTAGAGTGATCGGCAGAGTTGTTAAGGCGCGAAAGTGTGACCTTTCTGAAATTCTGTATCAATTTAAATGCCCTCTAAATTAGAGTTTTGAGTGCCCTATATAAACTTAATATAGTTTAATCCTATATTAAGGTTTAAAAGAAATAAAAGGAGCGTACAGTGGCACCGATACCGGATACGGAGCGACGGGGTTCGGTTCCCGAGGGACCACGCTCCGGTGAGTCGATACGGTGTGCGCGCGCGCCACTCACCTGTGCTGTCTGTCGCAGGTTAGTGTTAAGCTTTTAAAATAAGTAAAAACAATCGTTCATATGGAGAGGTAAGAATTATTTTTAATTAATAAGGCAAATGAAAAATTACCTGTTCTCTCTGATTTTATTTTTATTTCGCGTTTTTTCTTTATTAAATAAAAATAATCATTACATTAATACTTAAAGCGAAAACTTCCCGGTCCCTGTTTCTGAACTGTTTGTAAAACGATTTAATGTTTTTATCATTATATAAACATTAAATACTTACTATCATTACAATTTTTGAAAAAAAAAAAATGTACCATGGTGTAATTTCAACCACTAAATATGTGTATTAAATATGGAAAAATAACATTTTAAAAATTGGATATTTATACTGGAAATATTTTTTGCACAAATGGTTCTACAACTCATTTTATTTTATTTATTTATGGTCAGTGTAATTAAGAGTGATAATAACCTGACAACATTATAACAGACGAAAACTGTAAAGGTCTGTAAAAAATTGAGCGTGCAAATTTTCTTGTTAAAAAAATTGCAATTTTACACTTTTTAATTTCCTTGCATAAGTGACGAAAATTGTGTTAAGTACTCTGGCGTAAATTATCAATTACACCACTGTACAAATTGTTACGTGAATCACAACTAGTAGTAGCTAGAACTAGTACCTACCTCGCTCTTTTAGCTCACTCTTGCACCAAAATATCTTGTGTTTGTTTATCACTTCTAACAATCTAATTAACATGTTAACACTGACAACCGTTTTAATTAAGCTTGCTAACACACATTATAACTTTTAAAAGACATCATGTAAAGTAATTAGACAAGAAAGAGGTTGATCGTGCCTTAAAAACTCGGCCAACAGTTTTGATATCGAATTTTCGTTTGGCAGTAGTGAAGTTTCATTTACAACGATCTCACCAAATTACATGTAATATAACAATTTCACAAGAGTCCATCATTACAAATAGATTTGTGTACTGGAAAGTCGTTGAAAGGTAACGGAAGAGGCGCTATTGTATCTTCTAAATAAATACGCATTAAGTACCTTTTCACCGTCAGGAAGTTGAAATTTTGTTTTTTAAACTTTGTCTTATTAAAGTTACTAATTTTTGGCCGTGACTTCGTCTGCGCTCCGTTTCTTAAGGTACTGAAACATTTATTATAAATCTTTATTACTCATTAAATTTTTAAACGTTATTTTTTTGGTTTTTTTTATATGATACCTTCGGAACAGTACTTACAGAAGAATGACCCCTCATACCTAGTGTATTTAAGTTTCTCATTGAAGCTTTAGATCACCCACAACAATCATTTTGCATAAAATACTAGCAATTAATAAGACGCCAACGTATAGCTTTAAATCGATTTTTAACTTTGTATACTTATAGGGAGTAGGCACCTCTTTTCTTTTTCTTTGGATTTTAGCAATTACTAAAGTATTTTTTAAAAAGCTGCTAAAAGAACTTTAAGTTAATAATTCAAATAAAATAGTCACATGTTTATCTCTGTATTAAATGTACTCTGATGACACGTAATAGTAACATTATGAGAATTACACTAATCGCGACAATAATCAGAGGCAGATTAATCTTTCTTATAACGAGATAATAACATTCCGTGTTAGATACGTGTAAATGTTTATTATCTACTTAATATGTAGTTTAATTAATCTCAGAACTAACTATTTTTATTATAGTAGGTACTATGAAAAAAATCACTTTATAAACTCTGCCATTTCTTTTACTCTTTATCAAACCCCTTATATTATCATAAATTTTTTAGAAAATCGACGAGTCTGAGTTTCTCTGACTCGAGGGTCTCGGAAGGCCATCTACCATCTAACTAATGGACAGTCAACCTATCTAAAAACTTTTTCATAAAAAAAGTAACTGTAATATTTTTAGACTTAAATAAACATTATTCATTATTTTATAAATGAAAATTTTGTCATTATTTACAGTGCTTCCAAAGAAAATCAAAATATAGTACAAACAAAAGTAAGAAACGAAACACATCCGTATTAACAGCATCCGTAATAAAACACAAATAAGAATTAGGAACATTTCTTTACGACAGTTAATTACGAGTACTTAACATGCATAATGACTATTTTTTCAACCAAAGAGGTTTGTATACCGTATTAATTGCCATTAGCCATTTTGTATATTGCCCCGCAAAGTGGACGTACATACGTAACAACGTAAACTCAACAGAATAACAGACATTGAAGAAGTAAGATATGAAAAATATTTTAATGACACAAAAAATAAAAGTACCTATTACCTAATATTGTTGGTATTAACCAATGTATAAAAAAAACCGTAGCAACGTTAAACACTTTCGCACGCAAAGTAAGTCAGTTATTAATTATGATTTATTTACATACGTAGGTATATACTTAGGTATATAGGTAGGTATATACATATATGTCTCTGCACGCACACATTCACGTTTATAATAAATCTAACATTTATTATAACGACATTTGGTCATTGGTCAGTGAAGATCTTCATTGGTCAATCTAGAATTTTATTGCCATAGAACATGTCGTAGTGGATATGGGTTTTCAATGAATTTTATGATTTTTATGACCTCTATGTAGAATACATAGATTTCATATTAAAGTTGTAAGTTATTTAAGATATTTTAATTTAAAGTGAAGATAAGTAAAGTTTTAATTATACATTCAAGTGTGTAGCGAAGGGTGGAGGCTTTCTCTCGTTTGGGCGACCGCGTTAACTCCTTTCCGTGCTTTATTATTACGCCGAGGTTTAACCTAGTGTGTCGTATGATCCCAATATACGACATTGCATAGCTTAACTAGGCACAAGCCTTTCCGTGATCACACTTACTTTGCACAAACACATACCATTTTTTAAATTTTTGTCCGGCTGCACAAACACATACCGTACTAAATCCGGCTGCACACTTGCAATATATACTTACCTATGTTGCATTGATTATGTCATAGACAACGGTAGCCACCTATTATCAAATCTAGTCCTAGGCTAAGTACCTTCGTATTGGCAGCCGACCTTAATAGGATTAAGGATAAGGGATTAGGAAGGGGTAACAAAATATGTGGATTTTCGGAAATCTTAAACTTAAAGTTTTGCAAAAAAAGTGCGAAAAGTCCGAAAGCTGTCAATCTTGTGAATGTGAATATTGGTTACGCATAGCTTTAGGTTTCAGCAAGTTTGTGTGTAATGAAAAAGTAAGAGAGCTCCCCTAGTAATCACGGAAGAGTTTTAAGTAGGTACGGTACAGACCTACGTAGGATAATATTGCGAACGCCTTTTGCGTCTGTGTTCAGCGCAATGTGTTGAAACCTCACTGGAATTATTAGGAATACTCGTACTATCTAACTACTCACATCTGTTTTTATATATCTTGTATCATCTGAGTTATCAAATTTCATTTACTTTATTTTACTCATATGTGGCAAAAAGGTGGTATTCTGAGAAACATTAGATATTTCAAAATAAATATGTATCGTTGAAGAAAAAGATTATTCGAAAGCATTGTTATTTGTAAGCTTAGGTTCTTTTAGGATCAATATTACGATAGTTGGAAGACAGGTAGGTAGGTAGTTGACTTACAAGACTTGTTGCTTTCGATTTTTTTTCCTTCAGAATTCATAATTCGCAATAATGATGGATGTCGTGAAATAAAGGTCAATTCCCTACATATCTACCCATTTTCCATCGACAATAGTCATTGGCCTTCCGACTCGTCGCGGTGGTTGCCCCTATTGTTTCAATTCGAACCAACAACGTGTCGATTGACAGTTGCTGCCAAAATATACTCCGTGTTTTCGAACACCGCAGAGTTCATCATAGAGAGCACACATCCGGCAGAGTGCACGAGGTCATATTTCTAATTGTTTTACGTATTTTATGTAATTACAATTGTTTTGCAAAAGTGACGCGTGTGAATGAACCTCATTATGATTGAATCACACCTTTTGATTTTGTTACAGGTTGATGTAACATTATAATTAGATGAATATTAAATTTCGCCGTGACCAGCTTTTGTTTTATCTTTTCGTTGTTGTGACATGTTTGGTGTGATACAAGAGATCATTTCCCTAACCTCTTTCTGCTAATGTTAGATTTTTTGTTTTTAAATTATTTCCTCCTACGTTTGCCATAGTCTATGTCTAGTAATTTCTATTCATACCAGTCTTCGTAATTATGCTTCTCGCACTTTCTTACTGCATCTAGATTCTCTCTTTTATCTATGATTAATTTTTCTGCGAGTGGGAAATCTGCCTAATCCTACTCTACATATCCATACTGTCTATATTTGGGATTGCTTATTGTTTATTTCTTTTTTGTTTTAAAAATTTAATTACATTTCATTTCCTTAACTTACTATTCAAAGATAGCATTTCACATCCCAGCTGATATTTGCTCAAAAATACAACATTAAGTACTACTTAAATGGTTCGTGCTCTGAAATTATCCTGCGTCGCACTCCGCATTGACTTCTCGTATAATTAAAAACGAAAGCAAAAGTAAAAGCATCGCAACACTTGCAGCCACTCATTAAAATTAACATGTCATTTGTCACCTTTCAAAAACAGTAAAATCAACGCTTATCTCTTTTACAGATAGCTGCGAATTCGTCGGCACATAGAGAAGATTAAATCACTCAAGAGTCAAGCAAGAGGTGACAACACTTTCACCGGTAATGCACGCGACTTGATTTCCCACGGTGAAACCGTGCGAAGAAAAGCGGGAAAGATGTTAGTTGTGGTAAAAAATACGGAGCAATGTGTCAGATGAGCAAAGATGAGGGCGGCTGTCGATACAGAGTGGAGTCCGCCGCGTGTCCGATTAAAAAATCAGAGAAAATGGACACTACTTTTGCTGTTAACCGTAGCCGTATCAACGGCTGCTAATCGCCCACCGCGCTTTCTTATAGACGGCCAGTCAGAAATCGTGGTAAGATTGAAAGAAGGCACTGAAACGCCAGTCGGTAAGCAACACTAGTACCTATATGAATGATACTAATTTTTTTCAAAAGAAACACTTGATCTGGGATCACTCTGGGATCACTCTGGGAATTCGAACGCAATACTAATAACGAGAATAAATATTAAAAGAAAAATCCAAATTTTTTTGCCATTTTTGACTGAATCTCTAAATAACTTAAGCCTAAGAGGCTTAAGTTTCAAGTCAAGTACAATTATAGTTTAATTATAAGTATTTTATAGTATGTATGTAGTATGTACACATGTATAGTAGGTACTTAGAACTTGTTACTAATGTCCTTATATCAAAATTATTTTCTACAAACATTTAACTAATGCTGCTTTTAATCTCATACACTATAATAAGTCTATTATAAAAAGTCCATTATAAACCTTATATTTAGATATCTTATCTAATAAATATCCACATTCACGAGGTAAGCCGATGTATTATTGACTGCTTTTGGTGTCAGGGGCGTAATAGGGATTTATAAGGCTTCCCTTTGTTACATTAGTGTCGTCTTGGTAACAGACTATACCCTACTATGCATTCAACCCCTATATAGTATGTTGAGGCAATTTCCGGCCATCAACAGTTGCAGTTACTAAAAGCTTCCAAACGTTCGAAAGTTTATGATGATTCATTGCATCGGGCCAATTACATCCACTATTAATAGGTAGTAAGGTTTTATAATTTAGTTAGGTTATTTTTAGGTTAAGAACTCATTCGATAACCACTATTCATCATCATCATTTCAGCCGAAAGAGACATAGGTAGGCCTCCCACATAATATTTCAATTGGAAACTCTTCGTGACCAAGAAAACAATTTTTAAAAAGCCATTATTTGAAAACTCGAGTAAATTTAAAAAGCGAAATTTTAATAAATGTTATATGTATGTACGTACGTGTTATTATATGTATATATTTTTTTACTTATTATATTATTATTTTTTAAAAAATACACTTGTTAACAGATCAAAACAAATTGTACATAATTCTTAACATGCTAATTGTTAAGTTGAGTTTTTCGAACTTTAGAATATTATTTCCAAAATATTTTTGAGCACTAGATCTATAAATTTCTTACACATATTTCCATGTATTATTTTTATACCCAAGTTTTTAGTTTTCAAGATAGTTACCTACTTAGGTTTTGGTTTTTAAAAAATCATTTTTTTTTAATTTACCTCAATAAATTAGGAGACTATAGATGTGAAACCGATCATCATGAAATTTTTCATATTCGTTGCCAACGATATTTACAAAAAGGACATTATATTTATAAAAAGGACAAAAACGAAAACAAAGAAATTAACGCCTGACAAAATATATAAGCAATAAAGATGAAACAAACGAAGTCGCGGACATAAGAATGTACCTATTTAATATTTTATAAAATACCTATTGTGTCATCTATCAACAAGTTTATGGCACTTTTTTAGATACCTGGTTCATGAATCAATCGCCGTGCGTATATATTATTATAGTCTCGCAAAAACTCAGGAATGGCTAGACCGGTTTTAATTCGGTTTTCACTTATGAAGAGAGAGGGATAAAGATAAACGGAGAAGGTTTGCTTATAATTTTAAATATATAAATGATAATAATTTACAGGAAGTCTAATCTATAGGCTGCGAGGTGTCGATCCAGATGGAGACTCATTAAAATTTGGTATTAGAGATAAACTGGGTAGTGATATTTTAAGACTAGAAGCCATTTCATCCAACGAAGCTAATATTTATTTAGTTAAGGAATTAGATAGAGAGGTAAGTTAATAAAAATTATAATTTCACTAATGAACAATTTAAAAAACTAACATTTCCTAAGTATGTTTAATTAAATTTTATTTATTTACTTAATGGTTAACAAAATTATTTGAAAATTTGCACGCGCACCTGTAGCGTTGAATGTGCACTTCGTCGCACTAAGGAGGAGCTGAACTTGAGCTGAACAGATGCTTAAAAGTGGGACTATGTTTTATTATAATACATATAATACATACCTTATAGGTAGATAAGCTAAATAGATACAAAACAAAAAGTACCTATAATTATAATAGTTATTGTAAAATATCTTTTTTTATCAGATCCGAGATGAATACTCTTTTGTGCTAACTTTAACCGACGGACATTTAGGAGAAGGTAATTTTATCACACAAAGTTTCTTGTTGTTGGTGGAAGATATAAACGACAACGAACCAATTTTTAAGCCGTATCCTTCTGCAATTACCGTAAAAGAGGACGCAACTCCTGGTGTATTGACTGTTGTGGAAGCTACTGACCTTGATGAAGGTGCATATGGTCAGGTGAGTGATATCAGCATAAATTATAATAAAAATCTCTAAAAACAATTTGCCACCGAAGCTCAATATTCGTTGGAAACAATTTTCTAACCAAGTCACGAATACAGAATGATAGCACAGAATACTATATATTCAAAAGAAGTATTTGTATAATTTATAGTATTCTGTACTGTATTATTTATGTTGTATTATTTTGTTTGGCTCAAAGGTCTAGTTACCAGGCCATACAAATAAATAAAAAAAAATTGTTAGTTTTCATGGTTTGTTTTGTTTATGTATGTTATGTATAGCAATTTTAAAATTAATTCGAAAATTTTTACTTATAGTTAACTTAGTGTCATTTGTTTCGTGCGTGCATGTTTATTATCATCACTTTTAAAAGTACTTAAATGCTTTTATTTTAGGTGCTATATCACTTACAAGAGCTAGACGGAGATGTTGAGAATTTTTCTGTGCAAACTGTAAACGGTAAGGGAGTCGTACGTTTAACAAATCGCCTGGATTATGAACGCAAGTCTCTGTACCAATTGCGCGTACTTGCAATCGACCGGGCGAATCAGGGAAGAGTAAACACTGGCACGGCCGCTATTTTAGTGAAAGTCCAAGACGTAGAAGACCAGCCGCCAGAGTTCATTGTTGCAAGTCCAGTTACTAGAATAAGCGAGGATGCTCCTGTTGGGACTTCAGTCCTACAAGGTACAATTGTTCATTATAGGTACTAATAAGAATGAAGCACTTATCTATTTAAGTATAAATAATACTTATAGGAAAACTTATGGGCAGCCTGTCTTGTGGCACCCTATTACAGACGACCACCATGAAATAACTATGACTGGCAGTGCATTTGCAGCATGTGTACTTGTGTTATAGGCGATGGTAGCCACTGGGTGGTTTACTTCAATGCTAGTTGCTGACCCCTTGAATTGGTCAGTGTATTTTTTTAGGAGATTGATTGTTGACCAATAATTAAGTCATTGGAACATTATAGTGTCTGGTCTTTCATAACTTTAATCAAGGTAGTCTCAAATAAGAGGCTGGTTACCACCACCAGACAAGTTGCCCAGTTCATAACTGCAGAGCACAGTGTACTCTACTCCTGCTGTCTATTATTTTTATTAATTTGAATTCCAGTACGTGCCATTGATGGAGATCGTGGTGTCAACAATCGGATCTCATACAGCATCATATCGGGAGGAGAGGAACATTTTGACATTGACAGCAGTTCTGGCATCATCTATACCACCAATCAGTTGGACAGAGAAGATCCCAGCAATAGCAATGGTGCTTATATTCTGGAAATATTGGTAAGTTTTATTTCATTCCTATATTAAATTCTTTGGAAAAGTGGTTTTGATTAAATAATGAGATCATGGTCTTCATAATTATTATGTAAAGAATTTTTAAAAGATAAATTATCTTGTTTTAGGCTACAGAAGAATCGAAGATGGTCTCACCCATGCCAAGTGTCACCACCGAAGTGACAATAATTGTTACGGATGTTAACGATGAAACTCCGAGGTTTCGTAGTGACAGATATGTGGGAGAAGTATTGGAGAATGCACAACAGAATACACCCATAACATTTCTTCAAGATGCCATACCGGAGGTGTATGATTATGACCAGGTAAATTGTCAAGAAAATAAGAAATTGGGCGCCACTGTCGCCCTAGCGGCGCCACCGTCGTCACAGGGACAAAAATGTCAGATATTTTCTCAGGTGTTATAGGTATTTTTCATTTTTCTGTGTATTTCAGGGTACAAATGGAACTTTTGAATTATATCTACAGGGTGACAATGGGATATTTGATGTTACGCCTTTCAAAGGAATCAACGAAGCGTCATTTCTGATCAGAGTCAGTGACCCTTCTTTCTTAGACTACGAGAGTGTGACTGTTATGAACTTCAGCTTAATCGCCAAAGAAATTGTGTCCAAAGAACCTAAAATGAGGTAAATGTTATTCTATTTTCCTTTTTGATTTGTTTTTTTTTTTTCTATTGCTTGATTTATTTTATGCTTATTTTATTTATGCTTGAAAGTTGGCAAGCAGGACGACGGTCCACTTGATTGAAGATGGTACCAATATAAGCAATGCCAGGGGGACTGGAAAGTAAGAAGAGAAACAAAACATCACAAGTTCTGTTATGGTCTGTAAGGGAATGGTTACAACAGCCAGACATGCCTAGTTTATGACTGTCACACAGTTTGACTTATGTCTATTGTAAAATTGTAAATGGTGGTATACCGTGAGAGAGTAATTTTGTGTCTGTATTTACATATATTACAATCCGAGTAATAAAGAGGTTATATTCTGAATGCATTATCAAGAAATAGAATGTCCTTAAAAATGTCTCAAGATGAAATGAATATAAACAATTCACAATAAAAACATGTTGGGAAACATTACATAATATCTAATGTAACTCTTTTTCCAGTGTTGTGCCAATAACAGTACATATTAAAGACGAAAATGACAATTTCCCCGAGTTTACTAAATCACTGTACACGGTGTCGATAGCTGAGAACTGTGTGGCGGGCACTACAGTCGCTTGGGTCCAAGCGTTGGACGCAGACTCGGGGAATTACGGTACTATGGGGGTCAGGTATACAAGCCTCGGTGGAAGCGTTGCTAACTTGTAAGTATTTTATTCACTTAGACTTAGTGCTCAATTTCTCATCGCTCAGCAATTTAGACTGTGCCGGTTTAACCGTATCGTGGCTAAAAGGCTTTCTTCCTATAAGGCTATTACCTGCTTTTGTTCCAGTTTAACATTGAACCCTACATCAGGCGTGATAACAGTGAAGCAAGCCGGCGGCGAAGTGTTCGACCGAGAATTGGTATCTCGTCATTACCTCACGGTGGAGGCCAGAGACGACCTCGGCAAAGGCAATAGAAATACGGCACAGCTCATCATCAACATAGAGGATGTAAACGACAACGCACCGATGTTCCTAGCCAACAAATACGAGGCCAGACTAATGGAGAATGAGATGCACTTTGAAAATCCACTCGTGCTCGAAGCCAGAGATCTTGACTTAAATGGTACTCATGAGATCACAGATTTTATAAGCAATTTTGCTTCTTTATCCACGTGGTAACTAATGTCAATCAAATTGCATGACGTCACTTGTTTGCAAACTACATCATTTGGTTAACATTACGAAATAATTTTGTATCTCTTGACAGTTTACTAATGTTGGGAACAAGTAACGTCATAACGGTCATGTTACAGAAGAATAATGACGCATGCGCTGTTGTGTTTATACTAAAGGATGACAGAATCCCATTCCTCTATTTCATTGTTATTCATTGTCCTATCCACTTGCAATCACTTCATAGTAAAAGTACTATACATAATTATGATCAATCAATGTCTCTTCTTCTAGTGTCTGTAGTTATATTACATACCTACAAAGTAACATAAAATAAATTTCTGTTGCAGGCACAAAGAACAGCCACATAGAATACTCAATAGTTGGTGGTGAATATAAGAAGAACTTTTCGATAGATCCAAACCTGGGCATCATCACTCCAGTGAACGGACTCGACTTCGAACAAATACCCGGAGACAATACAAATATTCGCCCTATTCACCTTACAGTAAGAATTATCGTTTTGATTTTATTATTATTATTCACACTAAATTACAATATATAAAAAACAATAACATACTTTTATTTTAATGGCAATATTTCTCTTTCCAAGGTACGCGCTCGTGATTTCGGAGTGCCTCCTCTGTCGTCGACGGTGCCCGTCACTATATACGTGCAGGACGCCAATGACAACGCACCAATGTTCCAACAGATGGTCTACAAACGGTCCATTCCCGAAGACTTGCCGCCGGGGACGAGTATACTTGAGGTAATTTCAATTATACATTATATTACTTCCTCATTAGACACGCCTTATGCCTGGGCCACGAAACCAACGCTCGAAACGAATTCGCTTGGCGCTGCAAGTGTCAGCGTAAAACGTTCAAAATAAATGTCAATGTTGAACGCACCGTGTTGTGTTGTGGCCTCTTACATGAACCACAAGCATTTTGTTTTTGACTCTCGACGCTGATACTTGCACTGCAAAGCGAATTCGCTTCGAGCGTTGTTTTCGTGGCCCAGGACTTAAGGAGTAACTACACTTACCAACTCATACTTACTACGATACTAGGTATCTTTTGTCATTACGTCTCTGGAAAGGCTGACACAATCGAGTTGTTGTCAGGTGAAAGCTCGCGATGCAGACGGCTCGTCGCCCAACAACGCGGTGTTGTACCGCGTTTCGGGAGCGGACCGGTTCGTGGTGGGAGCTCGGTCGGGAGTGCTCAGCGTCGCTCCCACGGCCTCCCTCGACCCAGACCTCGCTCTCAATGGCGGCGGGAAAAGATACACCATTACTATTGTAAGTTATTGTAGCCACATTTTATTATGTCAAATAATAACATTATTCTTGGCCGAGTGGTTTAGGTTGTTGCCTTAGGTTGTTTAGGTCTCAGAGCAGAGCACACACTGCGTTTCGCAGTCATTTGGGCAGCCCGTCTAGCGACTATAAACACCCTCTTACGCAAGACCATTTAAAATAATTAAAAAATAAGCCATTACTTAGCTATATTATCGACCGCCAGGTGGCGTTGGATGGTGGCATAGGAGAACATCAGTTGAGCGCGGCGGTACTCGTCAATATTACGATAGTTGACGTCAACAACAAACCACCCGTATTTGTTGATCCTGGAACGATCACAGTTAAGGAAAAAACTCAGGTAACAACATCTTATCTTGATCGAAATATGAAATATATTTGTATGTAATGTTGTTTAAAATATGAAACATACTAACACGCGTATTGAAGTTTTCATTAACATAATATAATACCAAAGTTTTTTTTTCTAATATTTGTCATCGAATTAAGTAGTAAAAGGCACATTTATGTTTTGTTTTAACTTTAATACAAATAATGTTATTTTTCATCTGTTGGGTATTTATTTTAAACAGAAGCTTCTCTTGAATAAAAACATAGCTATATCAACAATTTAAAAGAAAAATTGCACTTTTAAAACAGATGGTTAGCATTTATTAATAAATGCTATAAAAGTTTGAACATTTATAAAACTACCCGAGACTTAAGAACGTATGATTTCTTTAAAAAAAATTAAGGCAATATTTGTATTTTATTAATTCTCTCTTTGTAGGTGGGTACGGTAGTGTATCGTGCCATCGCACATGATCCCGACGAGCAGCCAGTGCTGAGGTACGCGCTGTCGCGGGACGGTAGCGCTGCGAGGGATGAGGATGGCGTGCTCGTATCCCTCGCCAACTACGACTACATGGCGCTTTGGGACTTGAATCCCGTCGACGGAACCCTCAGGGTCGTCAGGTGAACCTCTCTCCCACTCTTCTGCAAGCCAGCTTGTCGCTTTTATTCATTTAATAAAAATATTACATACTGACAGGTCATTTTCGATTTGTTCTTATTCGACCTTAGATCTTAAATTAGTGTTTGTAACTGTACATAAGATTTTATCGTTAATTTACTTACTTAAGAAACCAAAAAAATACGTCGTTGGAGTGCATGTCAGAAGTAAAAAATTTGGCGTCACAAAAAATAGTTTAAAAGTATATTTTTTCGACGATAGATGTCGCTGCGCCGGCAGTTTATTATGCGAATTGTTAAAATTGATAATGGAATATACAAAAACTCACACTAGTGAAAATTGAAAACAAATTTGTCTCTCAATTAAGACTAAAAGGTGCACACAATAAAGTATCTATTCTCCAAGAGCATAAAGTTCATTTTGTTCCCTCTCTAGGCTCATTGACAGGGAGAAAGTTGAAACAGTGAAGTTGATTCTGACTGTCGAGGATATGGCGGCGATTGCAAGCGGTCCTAAGCAGACGGCGTCGACTACCCTCACTATAGTGATAGGGGACGAGAACGATAACAATCCCAAGTTCCGGAAACCGTTTTACAAGAGCAGTGTTCCCGAGAACAGCAAAACGGGAACCAGTATCGTCACAGTGATCGCCGATGACGCGGACAAGAATCGAACCATGACTTACTACCTTGAAGGTATTTTATTTTTGAAGTGAAACTTCTTTACGCACGCTTGACTTGGGGAGTAAGCTGGCGAACGCGTGACGTAAGCGTTACGAAAAGTGTGATCGGGCAAGGCGAACGGAAGTTATGTGGGGGATATAAGCAAGAGACAGCAGTGCGCGCGCACATTTTCTTTCTCTCTTCCTCTCATAGCCAAATACGTTCTTATTTAATTGTGATATTAAATTTAAATATTTGTAGAAAATTAATATATGTATATGTGTATACATGTATATATTGTACACACATATATATATATATACATACAGATGGAGCGAAAGAAGTTTCACTTCAGTCGTGTGGTCATAAGCACACTCGTTTTTTTTATTTTATAAAGGGTGGTAGACAAGCTGACGTGACGGTCCACTTGATGGTAGATGGTATGGTTACCGTTGCCCGGGGACATATCGACACTAGAGGGTTCGCTGGTGCGGTGTCTACCCTAAAATTAATAATTTTATTGTTTATTATAGTTATATTATCTAACAGGCGATCCGTTGCCGATTTTTTCTGATAATTATATCTTTCTTCGTTTATCGCCCTTTCCATGAGTGAAAACCGAATCAGAATCGGTTGAGCAGTTTCGGAGTCCCTAAGGAACATATTTATTTAATATATTCGATAAGAATGACGTGTTTCCTAGCTCTTGTTTAAAATTAGATTACTTTAATCTTTTCTGCAGCTTTATAATATTTTTCAGGTAAAGAGGAGCTTTTAAACCTGGTCCACATGAACAATTCAACGGGTGAAGTGTTAGTGAGCAACAAGATCGATCACGAGCAATACGCGTGGATCAATCTGACCGTGAAGGCGGTAGATAGCGGAGTACCGCCGCGGTACTCACTCGTCGACTTATTTATACAGGTAATCACTATTCTACTTGGTGTCTGTAAAGAATATGTAAACTCCTGAATGAGAGGGGTATATTTTTTAAGTCCGAATTTCAATATAATAATAATATTGTACATAAAAAATAATATTAATAATGTAAATCAAATCGGTAGAAAAGGCGGCCTTTGTTTTATTTTTATATAAAAACTCTATACTCAATTTTTTCCCTTTTAATAAGTTTCCGAATTAAATGTGCCATGCAGCTATTTAGAACTAATTTAAACATTATTGAACTAGATGGCGCAATGCGCGGTTAGTGAGATTATTCTATATAGCTAATAAATGATGTTTCGTAAATATTTTACAATGAAAATATGCGCATTTGATCGTAACAAATACCTTTACAGGTGTTAGATGAAAACGATAATAATCCATATTTCGAATCGAACACGTTCGAATATCGAGTGCCAGAAGACACAGAGCCCGGTACCATTATTACGCACGTGACGGCACGCGACGCCGACTCGGCCGACTACGGCAAAATAACGTATCTACTCGACAGGACCTCCACCCAGGTAACTGTTTCCATTATTACATACTACCTGTAGCGATTTCATCCGCGTAACTTTCTAACTATAGCCTATGTTACTTGCTGATAATAGTTATAATGTAGCTTTCTATAGGTGAAATAATTTTTAAAATAAACCCAGTTGTTTTGGAGTTTTATAAACATACGATTTTTTTGACATGAATATGTCTTTTCTCTGGGGTCTATTCGAAAGAATGTGTGTCACGAAAATCGTTACCATGACGTAAATGAATTAATTCGAAAGAATGTGTGTCACGAAAATCGTTACCATGACGTAAATGAATTAATTATAATTTGTTTGTTTGTTTATATATATATTTTATCCCTGTTGACCATAGAAGGATTAAGGATAAGGGGAAAGAATAAGGATAAGGATGGGGATAGGGATAGGGATAGGGATGGGAATAGGGATGGGAATAGGGATAGGGATAGGGATAGTTTGTTCGTTTGTTTATATATATATTATCCCTGTTGACCATAGAAGGATTAAGGATAAGGGGAAAGAATAAGGATAAGGATAGGGATAGGGATAGAGATAGGGATAGGGATAGGGACCATTTAAATCTTTCTTTTCATTTATGATATGAGACATATTCATGTCTACTGTGCCATCGAGAAGCCATGGCACTTTTTTTTTTATATTGTTTTCAGGGTAAATTTCTAATAAATGCGGAGACAGGCGCGTTGACAGTGTCTGACTGGTTGGACCGCGAGACTCAGTCCACGTACAACTTGGTAGTGGAGGCGTGGGACAACTATCAGTTTGGTTATTTGAGTGGAGAGAGTAGGAATGCTTTCAAACAGATCATGTAAGATTCAAGTGTTTAAATTAATTATTCGAAGCTTTTAGCCCTTAATAACCAACCAACGAAAACACATTACTAAAAACAGGTTTTTAGCTATTGTTTATTGTAATTGTTTTTTATACTCATCAATTGTTTCCAGCAAGTCTCACCGCGGACTGCTTGTATAATGGGCATACTACATTAATAGGTGTATTTAAAAAAGTTCGTTTTCCTAATTTGCGATCTTTGAGTCAGAGAGCTGACATCTTTTAAACTTTATTTGCGTCAGAGTGCACGTGGAGGACGTGAACGACAACCGTCCAGTGCTGCAGCTGCCGGAAGAGTGCACCACCATCACTGAGTTCCACAACCACCGCGAGCCAATAGTGAGCGTGGCCGCCACGGACGGCGACGACAACGCCACGCCCAACGGACGCGTGCAGTTCCATCTCACCGGCGGCAAGGGACACGGTATCTTACATTACAATACCATACAATACTTTTATTAGGTTAAGTTTATTTTAGGTAATATCTATTTAAGTCTTACATAATGAAACCCTGTAAGTGGCTACGTAGGTACTAATATTGTATTTATTATATGTTATTTTGTTTTGCTGTAGAGTTTTTGTTGAAAATAAAATAAAAGTAGAACTAAACCAAAATATAATCTGTGTTTTCTGCTTAGTTTTTGTAAGCATAAATTGAATATTTGGGTAATGAGTACAATATGTGATTGTGACTGTTGCAGAATTGTTTCGTTTCGAGCAAGTGGGCGGAGATGCGAACACGGGTCGATTGTTCGCGAAGCAGTCGCTGAAGGATCGTTTCGGTAATTACACGCTGGTGGTGGAGGCGAGAGATTTGGGCTTACCTCCGAATTCGGCCAGCGGCCAATTGAGGCTCTGCGTCACCGACTACAACGATCACGCGCCAGTATTCGTACAACCCAATCAGAACATCACTATTAAAGTGCCAGAGGTGAGAAAGGTTCATTTCTCCACTAACTTGTTTAAAACCACTCAACGGATTTAGAAAGACATAAAGGAGGCATGTTGTCGGTGCAGAACGCGACGGTGGGCACTGTGGTGGCGGAGGTGCGGGCCATCGACGCGGACATCGGGCCGAACGGCGCCGTGCGCTACCGCATGGCGCGCGACGCTGCGTCCGCCTGGCGCGCTTTCAGCGTCCACGCCACCGCCGGCCTCTTGCGCACCGCACGCCCTCTGGACCGCGACCACCAGCGCACCTACCAGGCAAGTCAATCTCGCGTTTATATCACATGAATTATCGTAAATATTAATGCTTATAATTTTTTTTATAATTGAATAAAAAAAACAGTAAGCAATAGGTCTGTGAAGAAAATGCTAACTTTTTTTATGAAACCAAGTTTTCACTTCTGAAGTGGTCCTACCACCGACATGTTTTTTAATTTTTATTTGAAATTTTATTTCAGTTACGCATTGAAGCTTACGATCTCGGCATCCCAACGCCCCTAAGCTCCGAGCTCGACCTCACCATATACGTGCAGACGGTAGACGCATATCGTCCTCAATTCCCCTACAAACGTCTAAACATCAATATTACAGAGAATTTACCCTATAAAGGTGTCTACTTGCCTTCGGTGGTCGAAAGAGACGCCATAGATAGGGGCGACGAACCGATTCTGCCCGTTTGCTACTATATCGTAGCAGGAAATGACAATGGCACATTCGAGGTACAGCCCAACACCCACAGGTCAGTAACTTGTTTATGGTCTATTGCTAGAAATTTCAAAAAGTAATGGATATTAGTGTCATTTTTTTAATATATGTGACAAAACTCAAAAGCTACGGCCCTACAGGAACACAAACAGCATCAGGAGGATACAGGAAACGCCGTTCTTGCCTGTATGGGTGTGATTACTGGCTCTTCAGACGTTGCCCAGTTTAATTTTGTTGAACACATCCCTCCAGCACTACTGCGAATTAGTAAAAGTTAAATAATAATAAGAAATATTTTCAGGCTGACTACATTAAAACCGCTAGATCGTGAAGAAATATCGGAGTATGAACTCACAATATATGCAACGGAGCATTGTGTAGAGAAACCGAAGTATGACGACAGTGTTGACGCAATAAGTTCACTCAAAGTTCACATAAAAGTGAACGATTTGAATGATAACGAACCGAAGTTCACTAGCAAAATATTTACTGGAGGCATCACCACTGAAGCTGATTTCGGTATCGAATTTATGCATATTAAGGTGAATTTAAACGGAGTTTTACTTTATATGCAATATATTATTACTATCAGATGTTAGTTACTTTACATTTTTTTTATTCCACTAAACAGGCTATAGATTCGGATGAAGGCGATAACGCAAAAATATCCTACTATTTAGTGGGTGATGTAAAGAAGACTCTGACGGAAGGATTGGAAAATCTGGCCGTCACTCCTTTCCTGGTAAACAAGGACAGTGGCGCCATCTCGCTGAATTTCGACCCGCAGAAGGGGATGAAGGGCTATTTTGATTTTAAGGTAATCGGTTTGTTTTATAAGATTATTTTATCATATTTCGGCGAATTCGTCCGCGTGAAAAAAGTAGCCTTACCCTGTGTCCCGTACGTCTAAATGTTTATCTACCAAGTTTCATGAAAATCAGTTAATTCGTGAGTTATGGAGGAACATACATACACCTACACTTACAGATTTATTATTAGTATTAATATTGATTAAATACAGGTAATAGCGAACGACACGGGAGGCCTGACGGACGAATCGCACGTGTTCATTTACCTGCTGAGGGAGGATCAGAGGGTTCGATTCATCTTGCGAGCGCATCCGTCCGAAATCCGAGACAGAATGAACTCGTTCAGGGAGCAGTTGGCGCGCGTCACGGACTCTGTCGTCAACGTGGACGATATGAAAGTGCACGAGAACAAAGACGGCTCTGTGGACAACACAAAGACGGATCTCTATTTGCATTTGGTGAACGGCGAGGATCACTCCGTTCTCGAGGTTGATCAAGTGTTGCAACTGGTTGACAAAAATATCGAGCAGTTGGACGAATTGTTTAAGGTGATGCTTCATTTCGTTCATTCTGAAATGTGTTTAAGGTGTTCCTGCTTTAGCACAATTTTTTTGACTTCTTTAAATTTGCTTCCATAGTGGGAGAAAATTTAGAAGGTTGATAACAAAATCGATGAATACAGTTTAATGCTGTAGCTCTACATATCTATCATCTACATCCAAGATTTAATGCAAATTAATTCCGAGTGGACCAATTGCGATGGGGACTTATCTTATTTTTGTGTACATGTGTTATTTTTGTGATAAATCTTATTTTTGTGTACATTTCGCCAGAACCGTATATTCTACTTGTATAATATTTATTTATTTTTTAAAAATCTCATCTCTTAAAAAAATTTACGAGTCAAGCGCTAGGGGCACGACAACTCCTACAAAAGCAAGCGGTTAAATAAATAAACGATTGTCGGACAGGAGTTCAACGTGCTGGACACGCAGGCGGGTGCGCTTGCGCCGAGTGCGGCGGCGCTGGGAGGCAGCCCGGCCGTGTTCTGGCTGGCGTGGGTGGCTCTCTTCCTGGGCGCTCTACTGGCCTTGGCTCTGCTCGTGTGTCTCTCCCAAAGAGCCCACTACGCGCGACGCCTCAAGGCGGCCACGGCCACCGCTTACGGTAACTCACTTACATTTTTAGTTAAATTAGACGCTTGAAGAAGTGCTACTGTGGCGCTGCTAAGGCGCGTGAGGTAGTAGTTTACATAGAACAATACCGAAACAAGTGTATCGCGCAACAGTAGCGCTTATTCAAGCATCTAATTTGTAAGCACCCTAAGAGATATCATTCTAAATGCATTGCGTCTAAAAACATGCAAGGTTTGTTTTGTCAGGTTTTGTCGCAAATGAAATTTAATCTTTTTCCGTTTGACAGCCTCTCCAACGGCCGGTGAATCGGACATGACGATGCGCAGTTCCGGAGGTCGGGTACCAAACACGAACAAGCACAGCACCAAAGGATCGAACCCGATTTGGCTCCACGCGTACGAGAACGACTGGTACAAGTCGGACGACCAAATCAGCCATTCGGAACGAGATTCGCTCGATGAGAATGCTGTCGACCAAGACTTGGCCAACGACAAGCCATACTTCATCACCACCGGGGCTTTCCCGTCCATAGAGTCCACTGAAACTGAAACACCCGCAAACCAAGCCAAATATGATTTCTATCAGCAATTGGAGCAGATGAAGAACGCCAAAAACATGGAAACGACTGAACTGTAGTGTGCCTTGTAGATTATTTTTTCATTCATATTTTGTAAGTTGTATATAGGTACAATACTGGTCAAGTATTTATACGAGTATTAGGTACATACAAGTTTATACTCAATAAAAGAGTCCAAAGATCTCGTAGTTTTATTTCTTTTATTGAATACTATTTTTTACTTTCTCTTGAGAAATCCGTTACCGAGTTTTAATAGCTATCCATTTCCCTAGCCCATCCTTAACCCTACTAGGCGGCAGCCCATAGGCGTTAGGGATCGCCCATTAATCACGTGTGGCTCGAAAGGCCCCCCTCCACTTGGAAGGGGGGAAGAATTGTAAGATATAACGTGTATTTATTTTTTCCTTAACCACGCTATTACTATTTAATTTTTATGCCAGCTAAAAACCACCTGCAACCTTTTTTTATCACGGTCCATAAATTTCCAGACTAAAATTTCAAGATATTTTGTATAAAAATAAAGGGAAATTCCCTCTGTTACAGTAGTACAACTAAGAAGTACTACTGGTAGTACAAATGCTATAATGTATCACTAGTACTACTACAAACAATACAAGTATCATCACTAGGATCTAGGATTTACACGACATTAAATTCACATTTTTTATTCCCCTTTTATAATTGGTCCGAGCTCCATGGGCTGTGGTAGGAACCTACGACCACAGATTAATCAATTTGGTAATACCGTCTGGTCTGCCACTAGTGCCACTCAATGTTTTTTTAAAGATTCATGACCTGGATAAAAGTATTTTGTGAAATTACAGAAAGTCCTAGCATTTAAATTACATACTTACTTTTTATTACATTAGTTTAAGAACCGCATGAAGGGCACGGATCTCGTACTTTTTCTTTGTTGATGTTAAAAACGTCAAACCACATGCGATGCCACGTCATACATACATTATAGAAAACTCCGGGTAGTGCCCGTGGTCCACCTAGACTCAATACAGTGTTAGTTAAGTTTCTTTTGACAATAGATGGCGCTAACCATATAACTTGAAATAAAAGGGTCAAAACAACTTACGGAGTTTTGTTGAAAGTCCCTAATGGACATCAGGAACACGTCATGCATTTATTTATGAAGCAGTGATTGTTCATTCAGTACCTACCTACATATTTAACAGTGAATCATCTTGTTTTTCTTCCATCACCACATTGTTATTATTCCCAGTAGTTCCGTCGCTGCTGCATTTATAAAACCCTTTGTTCGATTTTTCAATCGTGACAAAACCCAATGTTTGTTGCAATTAGAAAAGTGTGCGTGGGCCTAACGATCGAACCATCGTTTACTATTGACGAACTACACATACATTTTAAAATCGAATCCTTGTGATAACGTCAATAGTAAACTAATTAGAGGGCAGACTGATATCAAAGGATAATTTCAAAATTGGTATTGAAGTGTGATACATCAAGCCTTTTGCTTTTAAAATAAATCTCGATATAATGAAACCAAAATACCACTACATAGATCCGAAAACTTCGATAAATTGATACACAAAACGCAGAATTTCTAAATTATTTTAACTTGAGTCAACTAAATCCATTTGAAATGAGTTAAACTACAAAAAAAATGTAGTGATAAGTCCCTGTGAAACTGTAACGTCGGCTTAGTTACATAAGAAATTGACATAAGTGATTAAGATATTGATTTTTTATTATCTTACTTACTACGTAAACTGTTTACATTACATACTCGCAGTTTATGCCATGTTATATAAATCTGAATTCATATATATACACATACAAATTCAATTATGTATAGCATATAGCATACGTATATTTATTAAGCTAATAAATTATCTTCACGAAGTCGTTGCAAAGAAGAAATTGCAAACATGACAATTCATTTTTCATTTAGGTACAAAAATTATTTATGATTTTTTACAACATTAATTTTAATTAATCTAAACAGAAACTTCTGCGTTTTGCGGTTTTCATTGTTTTTTTTTTTGTCGTTCTTGATACATTTTTTCTCCAAATAAATTTGCATCAAAGTAAAACATTTACAGCGCCATCTTGTGTCGATGGATTTATGAATGACGCGGGAGAAATGTAAACACGATATTATTTAAAATAAAAATCAATATAAATAAAGCGTCAATATTTTTAAATTATACACACAAACAGCCAGGAAACTCAAAAATAATAACTACTAAAATTACAATAATAATATATTATAAAAAAAAAAACACAAAATGAAACTTAGTAGTTGCGAAGTAGGTATATCAGACACCAGGTCATCGACACCTCCCACCAGGAAACGGGAAATGAGATTTCTAGTACATACTCGCCCTCGATCCGAGCGGGCTTAATTGCAGTTTTTCATGTTCCATTGAAAATCAACTCTTTTTCACTAAATTAGGAATCGCCCCGAATAAAGTTCAACTTGGTTTATTTACATACACAATAATTTATTGTTCCTTACAATTTAGTGAAGCTAAAATACAAGTTGTAGATTGATTACAATTTCAAAAAGCTTTTCAGTTTGAACAGACAGTCTCCCTGTGTATGTTAGCACATTGTCCGCAGTAGAATCTCGTTTCAAGCACATCCTTGTCAAGCCCGTCATGCTACTCGTTCAAACAACTGGTCGTGGGGACTTGGGGATCATGATCGGGGGAGAGTTTGTGGAAATCACAACGCACGTATCCTTACAACCACAATATATATATTAGAATAAAATTATAAAGAACGCCATATTGAAAAATTCTAAATTAATTACTTAAGACCTTACCAGAAATACACTGTAATTTCATACTGAGTGTTTTGCTACATAGTGCAATGTCTTCCTTCACTCTGCGAATATTGTGGATGAAAGAAAACTGATTGCATAACTCATCGTCAGTCTGGTTTGTAGCGTGCTACATATTAACTAACATAAAAAAAAAGATGTTCTATTACAAAAAAAAAAAAAGAAAGACACTCACTCGCCTCCAACGACGAGCTCTTCAGTAATACAACTTACATTACTCAAAAAATGTTCTTAACACTTATCGAGTTTTTTTTTTAACTTACATTTCTTTTTGACGAATCCCTAACAAACTGGACATGTGACGCTCCATTTCCTAAACATTGTATGGTTATTGTACAGTTCGACAGTTAAATTTTGATCTAGTTTTAAGGTACAAGTTCAGCAGTGATACACAAATCCATGTCATTCAATTTTAACTAGATACAGTTTTCAAAAGTTAACCAATTATATATCTACCGACACATCAATTAAACGAAGAAGAAAAAAACAGAATGTAATCTTAGTCTTAATTAGAGAATGTTCATTATTGATATGATAAACAGAAACTAATGTTTGCACAGGTGTACCGCATTTACTGTAACAAATCGCCGTTCATAAATTACCAGAGATTACAGAAATTAGGCAGATCCTAAAAGTGATTTAAGAATATTTTATACAATTTCCAATAAATTTAGTTGATGGATAAAGGGGGTGGCGGGACAGTGGGCAAGAGGAGAAGGGGGGAGGAGAGGAAGGGGAGGGGAGGGGAGTGGAGCCCGGGCTGTGGCGATGTGTGTGTATGTTTGTTGACGTCACGGCCGACTCATCACATAGCATACTTCCTCGTCCACTCGCGAGCTAGTTCATTGTACTTTTCTCTGTCCGTTTTGTAGATTCTAGCAATTTCTGGCACCAATGGATCATCTGGGTTTGGATCGCATAGCAGTGAGCAGATTGACAACAACACTGCAACAAAAACATTTAACCATATTAATATTTCGTCCAACACTATGACCTTAGTTGCCACCATAGTGACCAGTGTCGTATAAAAAATAATGCTAAGTGTTTATGAGAACTTTTTGTTGAACAACAAAATATACAACATGCAGCAGCTCGAATTTATAATGAGCAAAGTTTAATCTACTACCAAAAGATAAATAAATAAACTATTTTAAATTTTCATGTTTAAAAGACAAATGTTCATGTGTTCAAAAATATGTTCCAAAATTTTTCAAAAAATATTTTTTATCAAACATACTTTTTCTACATACAATATTTTGATGATATATTTAGTACAAAGAGTGTGTTAGACAAAGAGTTAGGTGTAAACAGAGGTGACCGAGTGGGTAAATCCCATTTCCACTATGTAACACGAGATCAATGAACCCTATATTATTTGGCAATAGTTTACTAACACATCGGGGCCTATGTTGGAGATTACTTGCAGATTTTCTTATTAGATTTATTAAAAAAATGTTATTAGTTCCTGAAACTAGAGCTACCCTCTTTGTAACGTTGTCAGATTACTTAATCTATGGATTGAATAAACATAACAAAGATATTAGAACTAATTAATGGGCAGAGAAATAATGGATTTTACAAACAAGTATATTTGACTTTTAAATAATTGTTACAATACAATGACTTTTTTTCTAAGTTGCTACTCTATTAAAAAAATTTGTCCCTTTTAAAATATATACACAATAGATGGGATATAATCTTTTGTTATCCATAATATGATTATTTAAATAAAGGATAATGGGCAGTTATGCAGTCTAATGGTATAACAAAAGCAAGTGTTTGTTTACAATTATTTGCAAATTTAAAATTCATAAATATGTATATAAGAGAAGTGAAATAAAAATTTTAAGTTTTTTTATAGGCTGTTTATAAACCACCAAATAATGATAGAAGTTGTCTTACCTTTAGATATGGTGAGCGCTGGGGACCATTGTGAACGCAAAATGTCGAGACAGATGGAACCATTACTGTTTATGTTGGGATGATAGATACGCGTTGTAAATGCAACTTTTGGTGGTTTGAACGGATAGTCTGTTGGAAAATGTATGGTAAGGAAAAATACACCTCCTTGATAAGGACTGTCCACCTGAAAATAAAACAAAAACAATTTATATGTGTACAAAAATAGACAAAGTATGAAATATCTACAGGCATTACAATGAACTCGGAAAAATAAAAAAATTTAGAGAACAAAGCACTAGAAAAAATTCTAGCACATTGGAAAATGTACCAAATTTTAGGACCTATTTGTAATAAAAAATATATGTTTGAAAGAATAAAAAATATTAGTATCTATTTTTTTATAGGGAAACCAAACAAAAATAACTCAAATTGTAATGATACCTTGTTAGTCTACAAAATAGTCCCTATTACAGAATGATTTACAGCAAAAATGCATGCATTATGCAAATACTTACTGGTCCCATTATTGTGGCTTGCCAGTGGAAAACTGAAAGAAAAAAAAACATAAATTTTAACATTGTTCGATTTTATTGTTCATCAATGGATAAAAAATGGGGCATTGTTTAAAAAACAGCTGTTTCACCCATCCGAGAATAAAAAATACTTTCTAGGAAGAATTGATTAGAATCAAGATTTATAACCTCGAAAATCATAAATCACTTTTACATTTTAGACATTAACCATTGGAAATATGTACATTAATACTAATTATATCTTTAAAAAAATTTCAATAAAACAATATTAAACTGTTAATTTCATGAACAGTAAACATATACAACAGTTTTCAATAGAGCTAAATTACATACTTACTGTTTATGAGAAACAAAATAGATAGTTAATTATTTTAAAATGCTCATTACAATGTGTTATCTCACATTTCCTTTATATATATATAGGAGCAGAAATTCTGTCATTTACTGTTTGCTACGCACTTTGGTAGGTATTTTTATCGATTTTAGCCTCTTCAATGACAAATGAAATAGGTGTGTTATAAATGAGAGGCAATCATAAAACCATTATAACAGACGAAAAGTTCAGCCTTTATGTTAAAAAAAAAGAGCAAATAAAGTAGGTTATAAAACGATAACTTTTCTATACTTATAAACGTACTTTCCAATTGTGTAGGTATGATTTATAATACAATGAGTCACAATAAAAAAAATTTCAAGCAAATCAATATGTGTACTCACGATCTTCTCCGTGTGGTCCTGCGGAACATTGTGCTGGCGGATCTCTGCCTAGATCTTGTAATTCCTGAAAAATGTAACGATGCCATCGGTATTCGGTACACAACAATGAACGATCACACTCAAAATTAGCTAGACATGTCACATCATCACTATCAAAATAAACTGTAGGTGAAGTATTAACGACTCCAAATTATCGTTAAGATTTCACTGGAACAAGATTGTCTTTCAATCCTTCGTAATATTTCGATTTCACACGTTCCAAAGACACGAAATCTTGGAAAATTGGCACATTATTTCCGACATTTTATGTACGCCGTGTGCATAAAATTGTCACCAAACTTTACCAGTAAAACAACACGTTTACATTAGTGAAACTCATAAGGAACTTGATATAAAAAACAAATGTAAAATTTACGTATAAAATTATTACGCATAACGAATTATCCAGAGGTTTTTTGATAATAGGCAGTTCACAATGACGAAACATCACTACGATATCGGATTTTTCAACACTCCCTTTTTACTTATATGAAGCCGAAATAAACATTTAAGCGGACAATACATACCCTATTAATTCGTTTTAACGCCATTTGATTATTTTATGATGAAATAAACGCGCTTTCAACTAGACAACGAAACTGTGAGCCAAGGACCTTTGATTAGAGATTGCAAGATGGCTCCCGTCTAAACGCAGAAGTACCACACGTCGTTTCCTTTAGTTATTAATTTTTTTTTATGATAATGACAAAAGTTATACAATAAAATAAAAATAATCAATATTTAGAAATAATAATAATTAGAACAGAGCGCAAGTTCTAACAAAATTAACACACAATTGCCGAATGGAAATCAGCAAACAGGAAAATCGACCATTTCAAATAAATGTTGTTCACACTAGCTAGCATTTCGGTTCCAAAAAGTTTGCGTACTCATTAATTTTTTTTTTAAATTACTTAATAATATTTTTCAGAAATAATTATAATAATAGATATAATTTAATTAAGTAAAAAGATATTTTATAAAAAATAATTTCGTTATAAAATTTAATTAAATAAATTGTGTATATAGCAACACTGTTAAGGATATGACGTATCTTGTTTCAAGAAATCTCGGCGCTATTTTTGGATATCATGGTTATAAAGGTGGCTATTTTAAAGCACAATATTGCAATTTGAAACTTTTCCAGGTATTGTTACCTGGAATTCCATTTAAGATACTGTGTGGTTTGAAACATACTTTTTAAAATTAGTCTTAAAAATAATACGTAAATATAAGAGATGTAACTGGTGCTAGGTATATACGATTTTTTAACATGAGAATTTGTTCATTTACATAATAAAATTAATAAGCCATAAATGGAAAAAATAATAATAATTATAATAAAATGAATAAAATAATTCTATTTAATTGGAATATAAAACACTTCGTAAATAATGGAAATATTTGAATATTCCTATTATTATGTGTTTTTTATTGTATGATTTTATTATTATTATTTTTATTTAAAAGCAATGCATATCGGCTACGGTTAGAGTCACAGATTATAAAGTGTTAGAGTAGTACAGTAGTAACCAACATGTATTTATTTGGTCCGTATTTGGTCATTGAGTCCACAGATTATGAAGACTATATTATGTTGATTGAGTCATTTTTACAAACGAATCCATGGAGAACAATTATTAAAGAACAACAAGAGAATAACATAGGTATAGGTCGCGCGTTCTATTAAGGTCAGAAGGCGAAACCAGTGGGGACAATCGGCGCATGTGTACTATTGTGTATACTATGTGTGCGCATGCGCACAAAATTGCGAAGGGAAATGCAATTCTTTTTCTTATTTCGTATTTTTTGCACCTTACTAACTTAACATTACAGGCAATGTTGATATTCCTTCCATTAAAACCATGTGCGATGTGTTTTTTGCATTTTTTATTACTAATACGATAAAACAATATATAGGCAACAGTACCCGAGACACGAGACGAGCGATAGAAGTGCGGGAGGGGAAGAGCGACTGATCTACCAATAACGTGTCGGAAACGACGCGCTCCCGCCCCCCTCGCTCCTTCGCCCGTAAAACAGACCTAAAAATTGAATACTGCGCATACCCCCACTACTTTTGTCGAATAGTTCATCCGCCGCGCGAATAATGACGGGAATATCTCTATTCTCCATGGACGAATCAGGAAACTATAAGTTACTAGTCTGTGTAGAAGCATAGACATGGACAATATATACTACTAGAAATTTTATGGCCTGGTAACTCGATCTTTAAGCCAATATACTACTTGGAAAAATTAGAATTCTACAAAGCCACAATTTTCTTTTTTCTAAACTAGAAATAAAAAACAATAAAGGCATTTAAATACCACAATTCTAAGAGCCAAAAAAATACTTAGTACCTAATATTTTCCCCTAAAGGCCTCGCATTAAGAGTTATTTAGTTATTAAGTTTATAGCTGTTAACCAAGCGGTCGCGGGTTTGAATCCCTCTAGGGGCAAATTTTACCTTTGTACCCAAGACGTCAGGATTTATCATGGATGTTTTGTATTTATAATATTATGTGTGTATTGTATTTACAAAAAAAAATGTATGTAGTATATCAAACTGTATGGCATCCATATAAAAGGCTGTGATAAAATCATTAAGTTGCTTATTTTGGAACTAGATGGTGCTGTGTGGAATGTGTGAATAAAAAAAAATTCTTTCGAAAGATTCTTATTGGATTTCAGAATATCTATAGAGAAATATAAATTGTAAAATTTGTAGATGAATTCTGTTGAGTATTTTTTTTTAGTTTTTTAGTTGAGTAATAAGGATTTTTTTCAAAAAAAAGGAAATTTATCTTCGTCTTTGTGTTAATTTGTGTCTTATCTTGGTCTTATCTGTCAATTTCAGCGTTTTATAGTTTTATAATGATTTTATATCTATGTGTGTGACCCATCGATCTATTATAATAAGAATTTATTACTTGAATCTAAAAAGCGAGCCGAGCAGGATATGTAGTAGATAAGCCGTGTTTTCCTTTCTAATAAGATGACAATAAGATTTTTGTTATGTGAGACAAATTAAATGTTGTAATTATACTTGCATATAGTACTTAGTAGTTTCTTACAAATATTTTTTTAAATTGAAATATGAATTAACCAACACCAATACGTACCAATTGTAATTTTCGCATTGTTCATTTTATTGCTTGTAATAGTTTTGCACCAATTGTACATAATCATATCCACTAACGCTACAAATTTAGGACATTTACCGTATTTATCACTTTAAAGGGATACCAGTAGAAAATAAAATAAAAAATAGTCCTGAAAATATAAATAATAATATTATCTTTTTGTATTTTAGGAATATATCACGAAATTCATCTGATTATAATAAGTTGATTTTAAAATTATTAAAATTATTGGATACATAAGTGATTGATCTAAGATTTTTGAATCTAAGTTATTAATGAAATACATTTTTGTAGTCTGGCAAGACGACAGAAAGGGACACAAGGCCTCAGTTTAGCTATCCCTTGCTTCTCGGATTAGCCCCTGTGTATGGCGCAATTAAAAATATACTTTAAGATACAATACACAATACAGGTAATACAGATCATTATCTAAAAGCAATTTTTTGACATTAGCAATCCTGTTATATTAAATGTCCTTGGGTAGGAGTAGGTGGGTGATGGATGTAGACGATGTAGTTAGGTAGAGTAGTGTAGTGTGATGTGAAAGTGCCTGTCCTCGCTGAGAGTACTATATTCCTTGGTGCCTGTGCACAGATTATAAATTTATTGGTAGTGTAGTGTGGTTTGGTGTGCAATTGCAATGTAGACTGATGTAGACAATGTAGTGAATATTTTGAAATCGGTTTATCTTTTCAGTTAAACCAATTTATAACTTAAATTATAAATATCAAAATATATATTTGTGATATTCGGAAAAGCCCTAAGAAAACGAAATGTGTTATCAATCCTGAGGAAATTTATGAAACTTGTTTTGAACTATTTGTGGTGTACGAGTTAACTTTATTAAGTACTTTATTTATATTGTTAAATTAATTATTTTTCAATAAAATGTCTATAACGATGACAAGAAAAGTTGATTGCCAAGCTAATACTCTTGAATTTATGGCAATAGAAAAGGTAAAAATATTTATGTGTTGAATACATCTTAAATTTTAAATCTTACATCTATTTGCATTAATTGTAAAAAAAAAAATTATTTTACCTTGAAAACTGAAATAAAACACATTAGAAGTGCAAGCGTTATGCTTTTAGGTCTATTCTAGTCATAGTTATTTTGTTAGATATTTAATTTCTTTTTTCAACATAATTAAAACTAAATATATATTTTTAGGTAGAAGCAGACAGAGATGAGAATGGTTACACCTCAGCCTCTACTTTACTCAGAAGAGGGAAAAAACTTGAAGACAATAATAACTTAACCAAAGAGGATATTCAATACATTAATTATAGGCAGCTACTTAAATATGAAGAGGCTCCAGAGTATATGCAGCACAATCCATTCATAAAAGATGGTTATCGAAAATTGTTACCCACAAAACTTTGTTGGGAAAGGTAATCAAAATTTTTCTAAATACAAAATAATTTTTTATACGTGACCATGTTTCCAGTATTCAGCAATAAGTTTTGTTTCAGCATATTCTGGTGGACCAATGAAACTATGAATATTTGGACACATCTTTTTGGATTTTTCTTAGTGCTTGGATTGACGATAAATGATCTACTTATTATAAATATTCATGCCACTTTCACAGACAAAGTGGTTGCTGCAATATTACTTTCATGTTTTATGGTAAGTCCATTTTATTATTAATTTTATTTTAGGAAAACTTATGTTTTAAAATGACTAAATACCATAACAATAACTGAAGTGTACCAACTTCTTGACAACACATATAACAGATAGGCTAAAAGATCACATCCTAAAGGATAAAAAATAGGATTTTAATGACTTTATATTAACCTTATTAAAGGTAAATTTTAATTACCTTTAACAGCCTTTTAAATAAATAAAAAAGAAGTCTGAGATTTTTTTATCAAGATACCAATATTTTGAAATGCTGCAGTTCCCCTAAAGCTTGCATAAATAAGATGTAGATAAGTTTGTGAAAATTATTGCTAAATAGATAAAATTCTTATAGAAAATATGGTCCTAGGAAATATAGTAGACAGTAATTATTCATAGTGTAATAAGAGCTATGTGTAATAAGTTGTGCTAATCTACAGGCCTGTTACAATAAAAAAAAACATTATGTAGCCATAATTAAGTTTATGGGCTGATAATAATAATTATGTAGGTATATAGGCTTCCACGAAGACTCGACAGACCTCTGTGCTTGACATCAAGCCACTTCCTGTGATGACTTTCACAGCATCTGTCCACCTGGCTGCATTGCAGGGCGTTCCATGCTGCATTTTTCAATTATTGCCTCCAATATAGAGATCTATACTAGTTAATATTATAAAGAGAGAAGATAAGTATTTTTGTATGTTTGTAATGAATAAACACAAAAACAACTGGACCGATTTTGAAAATTCTTTCACTTTCACATAGGCTATATTTTATAAAGTTACGCAGGCGAAGTCGCCTGCAACATTTGGTATATTATATAGAGAATATAATTAGGCTGATATAAAATGACATTTCCAAACTAGGAAATAGTTGGGAGTAACGCTATGAAACTAGTTTTTCTCATATTCACGACAAACTACACCACAAGTAGGTACATATTACATAACATCCAAAGAATCTTTGTTAATTTGACGCAATCTGTATTCATTAAATTACAACCTCATACGATTATCTAAAACCGTCATGGCTTATTATGGATCTAAAGTAGTTGCGAGATGATTTGTTTGGTATATGCAAGGTTGGCGTCGTAACAGCGTCCATGGTGCGCGGTTATTACGAAATGTAAGACCGCACACCATTGGCCGGCGGGCGTCTCGAAAGTTAACGTCTCACCTGAGATGACGACCTGCTTTTCTCCCAGTGAAAGTGATCGCAAGCCCGTGCCTTTATGACAAAAAATAAATGTAATGACCGAAACATTGCGTTATTTGCCTCCTAAAATAAAGCCCATTTGAAGAAACAAAAGGCACCATTTTTTTTAAATTTATTTAGCTATCGAAACTACCCATCTGTCTGACCCTATGTATGCTTAGATCTTTAAAACTACTTACCCAACGAAACATTGCGTTATTTGTCTCCTAAAATACAGCCCATTTGAAGAAACAAAGGCACCATTTTTTTTAAATTTATTTAACTATGGAAACTACCCATCTGTCTGTCCGTACTTATGTATGGTTAGATTTTTAAAACTATGCAACGGATTTTAATCCGATTTTCACTAATGGATGAAGTGGTTCTCGAGGAACGTTTTAGTATATAATCAATATATAATTTAAAAAGTTACGTGGGCGAAGTCGCGGGCAGCAGTCAGTTAGGTATCTATATTCCCAAGATAATATGTACTGTGTTAGTGTATGGTATTTGTGTATTGAAAAAAATTAACAGAATTTGAGTTATTCAATGATTTATTTAGGGATAAACAAATTAGAAAATATAGAATGTGTGTGAGTGGAACCTCATGACAATGTTGGTTACATATTTTTTAAATAAGTTGGTCTTTGGGTTTTCGCCGGTAGGATTTTCTAACATTATAAAAAAAGGGCTAACCGCCTATAATACGTAATAACAAAGGTAGATGTTATTATCGATTTGAAACGTGTTTATGAATTTTATATGAGATCTGTTCAGAACCTTTTACTGATGCAATTATGTACTTGTATGGTATAGCATGCATTCGTGAGTAGCTAGATGTTCTAGGAAAGTTGACATGTTGATTGAAGTCAAACCAATCAAGTATTCATTACGTTACTAGACTTTTTCTACTACTTAGATCTAAAACATAGATGTTTATCACGTATCTTAAAAGTTTAATTAATATATTCTTATTTAAATAGTAATAATAATAAAGTGTCGGATACAAAGCAGAAATATTAAAATTGATCCTCACCCTATAAAATTAGATCTAATACCTACGAATTTTAGAAATTCATAATTTCCGAAATTCAAAAGCAAATAAGTTTTGAAGGCGATGGCTCAAGGCGATTTATTTAGCTTTTTTTTAATTTTTTTATATGTAAAGTTCGTCAGACAGACTAACGATCCATTAGATAGATGATGCTGCAACAGTGGTCTTCTGTAAGGGACTTCCCTTACAGAAGAAGTCTTGTCTTGAATTAACCCATTGTATTGTGTGGTCCATGCATGAAATTTTGTTTTCAGATATGCATGGCGTCTTCAGCGCTGTATCACACCTTCTCTTGTCGTTCGGAGGAGGACTGCAACACGTTCCTCATGTACGATCTGTTTGGAATCGCGTTGTCTTTGCTCGCCATATACACGTCGGGGGTTTATTACGCGTTCTGGTGTCATTATGTAAGTACTTACCAACATTCCTTAGTCTCTATTCGTCAATAAATAATTTATGATAATATAAACTCAAGAAATATACTTAAGTAATTAAATATCTTATGTTAATTAAAAACGTCATCCGAACATGCCAGCCACTGTGTTTACAATTAAAGTGAAAATATACTTTATTTACATGCTAATAAGAATATGAGTTAACGTTATTTTTTTTTTCAAATTTGAATTTCAAATTAAGATTTTAAGCTGAAAACATACCTACTTTTGGCAAACAAAGAGCTAAATTTTATGTTATATCCCTGCGGCTAATCTTCTTTTTTGTAATGATGACAAAGAAAGTTCACTTCTTGCACCTACAACATCTACGCCTGTGATAAGAAGAAACATTACGTAATACAGTTATGATATGTGGGCACTATGCTCATTATTGCTCATGGAGAAAGTGGTAGAGGGCACTAGAGAAAATCCAAACATACACAAGCACATTCTCCAAGCCATCATAAACAGTTGCGTATTAGTAACATCAATTTTTAAAGTTCCTTACTCTGAAAGTGGCCGGCTCGATTTTTTAAATATGTTTAGATAATCCCTCGGGATCTCCGTTCCTGTATCCCTGACAACGTGTATGCAAAATTTCATAATAATCGGTCGAGTATTTAAGGCGTGAAAAGGTAACAGACAGACAGAGTTTTTTCACATTTATAATATTAGTAGGTAAGTAGGTATAGAAGTAGATTTCGGAATGTAGATTTTATTTCATACTCGACACTGTTTTATTTTTTTCTTTTATTAATTAGCATAAACCCGTTCGTATAGTAGGTTGAACTATTAACATCGACATTTACATACTTGTATAGTACGAAATGTTGTATTGTACGGTTTTATTGTAGGTACCATTCCAAATAGAATCTTAAAGTAATAGCGTTCAGGTTAATTTTAAATTTGAAAAAGTACCTCGCGATGTTTTACCTCTTTAGTTAGAGTACTAATGTAGGTACTCTTTTTTAAAACCGGAATCGAAACCTGTCTAGCCACTGTCCAAGTTCTTTGTTAAAATAAATTTGCAAGTCATTAATCAATTGAGTGTAGTCAACTTTCTTTATTTTTTTTATAACCGTTTGTCTCTTAGCCAACGGAAACTTATTAGTTAGGTATTAAAGATGAACACGAAAAGTTTAAAAGGTTGTATCTTTGGTTATATGAAACTAGCTGGTGACTTCGTCCGCGTTCTGGATGAAAGGTACCCTATGTCCTTTCTGGTGTCCCAGACAACGTGTATGCAAAATTTCATGGTAATCGGTTCAGTAGTTTTTGCGTGAAAGAGTTACAAACATCCATACATACCTACATCCATACAAACTTTCGCATTTATAATATTAGTACGGATTTATTCTTAAAAAAGAAATGGTAGGTATTGTTTCATAATATGATTTATAATAAATTAAATAGGTACCTACTTACGTAGGTTAATTTTACATGCGGCATAATAAGTTTGGCAACAAGCAGATTCCGATATTATACTACGTCAATGACCTTCTCACCACGTGCTCCTACGTGGCATATAAATAAATAATACAATAACTTGTTGTTATCTATAATTCAATCATTAATACAAAATGCGTGCTTAGATATGATAAAATTGAAATATCGACTCGATAATTTTTCCCACTCAACTGTTTAATTACCACGATTAAAAACAAGTTAACGGTCTAAAAAATAATTAATATTTATTGTAGTTATTTTTATTTTAAATATAAAAAATACATATTTTTAGTTGGTTTAGTTTTTATTCATATAGATAGAACAAATATATAGCACAATTTGTAAATATGTACTATCAATTTGAAGTCTGCAGATAATATCCGATCAGAAATACCATAAATGCTTGAATGTTTCCCCCTTACAGAATGATGCACGAATACACAGTGGAAATATGCAACATAAAAATCTTTATCTTCTTTTCAGGAGTTGAAAACATTTTACATGACGTCAGTGACGCTCATATTTATCGTGGCCATGGTGGTGCAAATCCCGAAGCTTAATGTACCGTATCTGGTTAAGATGCTGGTATTCATTGGGTGGGCTGCGTACGGAGTTCTGCCCACGTTCCACTGGACATATACACTGGGTGGTTTCGAAAATCCAATGGTGCAGGTAAAGCGTCATTTACACTAGATTTTTCCAGTATGATAGTGGGGGATTTTGGTTAATTTAGGCCTACTTTAAAGTTCATTCAAATTTGTATAGTTCTGGTCTAAGATTCGCGATTTCCTAGACATAAATCCTTAAGAGGTTTGAGTTAAATTATTATAAGCATTAGATAAAGTGGTCACTTATAAAGTTAGAATTTTTTCATGTATAGGTCAACAGAAAAACTTTTTTTATGTTAAGGCTGACTGACAGGCTGACGGTGTCCACTTGATGGCAGGTGGTTACCGTCACTTATAACGCAAGTAACGTCACAGGTGCTGGGCAGTTGGTCACAGTGGTAAAATATTAAGGTAAAATGATCAAGGATAAGGGATAGAGAAATGGACCATGTAGAATAGGCCATGTAGAAAAAATAATTGTCATTTTTTTGCTTTAATCGTAATGCTTTTAAGCGCAAGAGATATTATTATACGACAGATTACTCAGTACTTGCTTGCGTCTTTCATTTTGGACTTTAGACTCAGTAAAAAGTTTTTAAAAGTTAAAAAAACGAATTTCTTTCAGATGTTTTTCCCGAGAGTCATTGGAATGTATGTAATAAGCGGAACAGCGTTTTTAATCTACGCTTTCAAGGTGGGTTATAACAGTTATATAATTATAAATGACGCATTTTTTTTACCCTTTTCTACAAAAAGCGTTTTTTATTGAATAATAAAAGAGAATTATAAACATTTATGTAAGTTTATGGTTCTGTTCGGGTTTTATATTCCTTAAAAAAAGGTCACACTACAGATTTTTAAAAGGCCATGAATTTGGTAGGAATTGGAATTAAGTAGTGACAGGGCACACTGCGTTTCGTAGTCTTTTGGCAGCCCGTCTGGCGGCAGTAACCACACAGAGGGTGTGGTAACCACACAGAAGACCATCGCAGACTACAAACATATAAAGTATAGATTGGAGCCACCTACCACCAAGTGGACCGTCGGTCTGTCCGTCGACCTTGACATTAAAAAGGAAAACTTTGTATTAGCACTCTACTTCGGGTACATTAATTAAACCACTTTATGTTGAGTCCCAATACTTTTATTGAACCAACCAATACACCAGAACTACAAATCCAACTAATCATCATCATCATCATCATCGTCATCTCAGCCGTAGGACGTCCACTGCTGGACATAGGCCTCCCCATAATTTTCCAATAGGACCGGCCAGAAGCAGCCTGGATCCATCGCTGACCCGCGGCCTTTATTAGGTCGTCTGTCCACGTGGGTGGTCGTCCTACGCTGCGCTTGCTGGTCCGTGGCCTCCACTCGAGAACCTTCCGGCCCCAGCGGCCGTTGGCTCTCCGTACTATATGCCACTCCTGCCCACTGCCACTTCAACTTACTAATCTGTCACAGAGCACTTTTCAATCAACATAATTACCAGACGCTAACATTTTTCTTTATAGATACCCGAGCGCTGGTTCCCCGGGAAGTGTGACTACGTGGGCCATTCGCACCAGTGGTGGCACATCCTCGTGTTGGCCGCGCTCTACTACTGGCACAACTCGGGCATGATGTACGTGCAGTATCGCATGAACCACGGTTGCGCCAACACCATGCGCATATTTTAATACAGGTGGCACAGGCCGCGCTCTACCACTGGCACAACTCGGTCATGATGTACGTGCAGTATCGCATGACCCACGGTTGCGCCCACATCATGCGCATATGCTAATACAGGTGGCACATCCTGATGTTGGCCGGGCTCTACTACTGGAACAACTCGGACATGATCTACGTGCAGTATCGCATGACCCACGGTTGCGCCAACACCATGCGCATATTCTAATACAGGTGGCACATTCTGGTGTTGGCCGCGCTCTACTACTGGCACAATTCGGTCGGACATGATGTACGTGCAGCAGTATCGCATGAACTACGACTGCGCCAACACCATGCGCAATGCGCATATTCTAATATAGGTGACACCTTCGTGCCTTTATTAACTATCTTCTAAAACAATACTTCACCATTGCCTGTATCTGTTCATTTTAGGACAGTTCTTGTGTCAGAACTGTCAGTAAGACATAGTTTAGATTTAAATAATCTTTGACACTATTTTATAAGGCCTTTGGTTTCTTATATTTAACAGCAAAAAAGAATAAAGGAAAACACAAGAAATCCTGACAATTTAAAATCATTTAAATTTGTATGATGATTAAGAGTTCACCCTGAGTTCACTCTTTATAAACATAGTTATATTATTGAACTTCAGCTGAATTTTGACATTCCAGATCTTCGATACTAATGATATACTTGCTCATTCTAAAACAGATAATTTTAAAAACATGACTGTCCTATTTTGAATAGACCTGTAGTTTAGGAGTGCCTTGAATTAGGCTAATAACTTTTTCAAGTATGTAGTTAGCTTCTTTTTAAAAAAAATATACATAAAGTTACAAAAAACTAATCTCAGTATTAATCTCATACCATACTTAGTGTTATTATTATCATAAATCATATAAAATAGCATTTATGGTTTACATAGTAAGGCTCAATTTTGGTAGTTAGTTTGTGGTAAGTTCTACATGCCACCATTCTACTGTTATTAGGAAATTTTAATTTAGTAGATAATATAATCACTTTTATGATTATAATCTCGTTATAATATTTGTTAATAAAATAAGATTTTGCTCAAATTATTATGAAATGCTTATAAATGCCATTTTTTTGTAATATAGCAGACATTGGCAATAGATATACTACCATATACAAAATTATTTTATAAAAAAATATATAAATTGGTATATTTTTTAAAATTCGATTTGGTAATTATTGCGATTTATTAGTGCTAAAAAAACCAAAATTTATAAAAATGGTAGTACTGCCAGATTCAAATTATTGCCTTTTAAATAACATTCTTTACTGTGATTTTATGTAATGGTGTTAAAGAAAAAAAAATAAGAATTTTATTTTATGTTTGGTTATTTTATTTAATAAATAAAAAGATCTTTATTCAATGTATATAATGTTTTTTATACATTGTATGTGAAATGTGTTGGTACTTAAGTATTTTTTTTATCTTATACATTTAACATTTCGTCTGTGATCTCTCTTTGTTTCCTTATTGTTTTTATACACTTCTTCTATTTATTTGTTTGTGGGGAGGGGTTTGGTAGATATTAAATTTTTTAAATTAAAAATAGTTTCATTTACCTTTGTTGTAATTATAATTAACACATTCACAAATTTTAGAATTTTTTATTAGTATTAATTTTAATACTAATAGCCGATATAATAATAATTATGTTAGCATGAAATATGTATCTCTTTTTAAAGTCGTCAGACAAATTGATGGTCCACTTGATCCTAGGTGGTTACCGTCGCCATAACACAAGCAACGCCAAAGTTGCTGCACATACGCTGTTGACCTTAATAGTAACCTCATCCCTTACTTACTCATATAGAGAAAGGCAGGCTACTGTCCCACTTCCACTTAATGCTATCCTGCTACAATTGCCTATATAAACAAAGAATAACTGAATCAAATAAGGTAAGGGATAAGTCAGAGAATAGCATTAGCTCCCAGCAATTATTACTAAAACAGCATTAATGCTGTTATGATTATATTACATAGTTAACTAAGTAGCGTCATCTGTTGATTTTAGGAGGAACAACTCGTATTGTTTTGACAACACGGCACATCTACTCGACACTAGATGGCAGCAGCTGCTTCAGTTTACAAAGACTGTAGCTGCCGCCTTCTCCACCTTGGTTCTCAAACGATTTCAATTGCAAAATAGTACTTTTGAAGATGGAGAAATAAAAAGAATTTTAGTATTGATTGAACCGAAAAGAAGGAGAAAAAAATACAGTTTACTAAACTATATTAGGATGAATCGTATCGCTGCTGTTCCTGCACCATGCTTAGGTAATATTTTAATTACTATAATTTTCTTACAGTGGTTTTCTATAAGTACTTACCTACACCAATTTAAAAAAAATATATCAAATTTTATTCAGATTAATCTATTAGAATAATTATACTAATTAGCAACTACACTTGAGAAATTTAGTGTAGGTATGTAATACACTAACTTATTCTAATTTTATGGAGGTGGATATTAATGGTATAACCCTTAGCACGGCTCGGAGTGTCTTCAACCATCTAATCGCTGAAAGCAGGCGCCAGGCAAAAACCCGCTCCGTCCACTTGGATTCACAGCTTGGTAATATGCTGTGGTAATAGTACCTATCTGTATACTACCCAAGTAGTAATAGTAACATAAACATAAACAGAATGTACCTACGTCATCGAAAAATCCATTACCACAAAATAAAATTAAACAACGACCGGTCTGATATCAAATAAAATAGTGATTTCACATTTCAACGGACGCGAATCCTTTTTTAGTTGTTGCAAAAATGAATTGTCAGTGCACACACATTTTCGCACACAACAGTTGAAATAAAACAGAGACAGAGCACGGGGATGGAAACAAAAAGATAAAAAGACAATATTTTCATTGCATCGATGAATGGGTCGCGTGTTGACTCAACGTACTGGAAAATATGGCATCATTTTTTTTGTCGAATCGCAGGTAATCCCGCTCCGATGAGTGATATCTGAAAAAAGTTATGTTCGATTCGATACTTTGATTAATAAAGTATCGAGTGGAAATCATTCGTTTCTATGAATTATCTGACCTATTTGCTTATTAATACTTACTTGTAAGTGATTTTTGGTACCTACTTTTATTGAAGAGATACTTACGTGAAAGAATTATTCAAATCACTTTGTTAGGCATGAAGGTCATGAATCTTTAGCCCGCCACCTTGCTTGAAAAGTATTTTTTATGTTAAGGTCTTCAGACAGGCTGACGGTCAGGCTGAGTAGATGGTTACCGTCGCCTGTAACACTAGCAACGCAACAGGTGCTTTAAGTAGGCAGACGACTACAGTAGGATTAAGGAACTAGGGATTGGCAAAGGACATGGGAAACGGCTTCTGGCATCACTTACTCACTCATCGAAACACAACAGCAAACGTGCTGTTTTTTCACGCCAGTCGCCAGACCAAATGACTGCGAAACGCAGTGTGTCCTGCAACTAATCACTGCCCTGCACGAGTTGGTTTTTGCAACGAAGTATAAAGACACGAGTAAACTTTTTGAGGGGCGACTCAATCTTGGAAAACATTGCCAGGTTAATTTCTTTGCGAACACTTGGCCTCGTTAAGGATTGTTTGCTTGCCCTTTGCAGTAGCGGAGTGCGATCAAAGATCACGTAACAAATTAGGTAGGTCATTGAATAAAGTTAATCGGATGTTGTGGCACGCGTCACGCGTCCCGAGGGACGGGCGGGTGTTGGCCTCGGCTGACGGATTGCCGCTCGATTGCCGACGACGGCCTCTGCCGTCCCAATTGTCGCGTGTCACTATCGGTTCACGTCCCATCTCTGATAACGTGTTGGATGCACGTTGACGTCTCTTTGAGAGATCCGACGTTAGCCGTGTGAACTTTACTGAAAATGTATCTCATTTTGCTCACAACTTCGACAGAGCTTACAAATTCGACACAAAATGAGCGTATGAAAACTCAGCTTATAACTGATTTAAGCCGGGTTTCCATCGCAAAAGGGCAAGCGACTCGTTTAACTCGCTTGCTCATCACCACTTTACTCTTTTTCTACGGAAGTACTTACTTACCTGCATTTATCGTACGCGGTCAATTTCATAGTCGGTACCTAGTATGAAGTGCACCATCAGTATGAAGTGCATATTGGAAATCCTCCGTTTTTCCAATACAAACCTGTCTAAATCTAATTTTAAAATTTAATTTGCATAATTTTGCTCGGATCTCAGTAACAGCAAAAACACTATCAACTATGTATTCGCCTACATGTTTACGCATACATGTTTACATGTGTAAACCCTCATATTTCACGGTGGTCTTGTGTAAGGGGATGGTTACTGCCACCAGACAGATTGCTCAAATGATTGCGAAACGTAATGTGGTCCGCGACTATTAAAATAACTGCTTATGTTAATTAAAAAACAATATAAATTTATAATTACTTATCTAATGACTATTGACATATAATTACAAAGAATTGCCAGTTTAAACATCTTTTAAATAATAACAAAATGGCACGAGAATATTTTACTTAAAACATATTATAAAAAATCAAAGATTAATTCAGCAAGTACTTACTTGCACCATTATTCGCCAATCATTAAACCGTGCTAATTTGCATAAAACTAAAATATATCCTAAATAGTGTATCCGCCCACCGACAGATGTAGGTATTATAAGGGATTTTTATATGGGTTTTTATATGCTAATTCACTTTTTTTTAATATTGCATCAAAGATTAATTCATCTGGGTGATGCCATAAACATTTTTTTTGACATTAAAAAAATTGTGGGCACGCGAGTCGTCTTGGGCCCCTAAATCATTTTTGTTCATTGTAAACTTTTCATTGCCAACTATTTTACTGTGGGTTACCTACTTAATTAATGATATTTTATTATTCCCTTGCACAGTCTTTAATAACTACTTTTAATAACTAGTGATAACTAAACATTAATTTGTAATTTGTAAGAGAGGGATAACTTTTACAAAGTCATAATTTTTGTCTGGTATCAACAGTTTGGTATGATATGACCGGTACCTATTATAGGAAAATTATGTCCAGCAGTGGACTTGCTATATATTCTATGCTATATCTCAGTGGCTGAGATGATAATAATTGGGTACAAGAACGACTTATATATAACTAGCTGCTACCCGCGTCTTCGCCCGCGTAACTTTGTAACGTTGTATTAGTAGGTAAGGATAAATATAAAAATATCTCGCGTCAAAGACATCTGTTAATTTAAATTAATAACATAACGTAAGTAAGCCTCTTTTCTGCAGCCTTTTATCAGGTGTCGCCTTCATATTTAATTAAATGGTTGTTTAATACCTACTTACGACTTCGCCCGAGTAACTTTGTAAATTATGTACTAAAACCTTCCTCGAGTACCACTCTATCCATTAGAGAAAACCGCATTAAAATCCGTTGCGTAGTTTTAAAGATCTAAGCATACATTTGGGACAGACAGTCAGACAGCGGGATGCGACTTTGTTTTATAGGTACTATGTTTTATACCAGGCAGGCTGGGTACCGTAGCAACGCAACGAGTGCTGCAAGTGACTTATGGTAGGATTATAAATATTAAGGGTTAAGAAAAAAGCTCTGGCATCCCTTACCTACTCGCTCGCTGAAACACGGCAGCGAAAATTGCTGTTATTTCACGATTGTCTTCTACAAGGAGCTGCTAAGTTTGTGATTGAGACACGAAGTGTACTCTGCTACTGCTAAGAAAAGATAGGTAGATGATAGAGGAAAAGTCTGAAGTTATCATTAGATTAGACTATCCCTGGAAATGGAAGAAACGGTCTTTCAATCTAAACACATAAAGTTCAAATTGAGAATAACTATTAAGACTTTACAGTCACTTTTAAGCTTATTAGCAACAAAAACAGACCAATTTAAATGCGCATTAACATTGTTAAGTTGTATAAAGGTGGTAGGTAGGTAAGTAAGTTTATTATGTAAGTAGGTAGGTGCTTTTGTATGTACAGCAATTCGCAGGCAGGTAGAACAGCCTACATGTTTAATTTAATATTATTTAAAGGCGAGGGCCCGAGCGCCACCTGACAGCTCTAACACTCATGCATATTCATGTGGCACGATTAATCATCAAGACGATACCTTCCACCCAAATATGTATAACATCAACGCGAACGCTTTGTGTGTCGACACCCGCCGCGGTCGCCAAATTTCGAATTATCCGTGAAAATTGTAAACCGTGAATTAGTTATGCTTCTCCATGTAATTTGTTGATATAATGTCAGGCGTGTGTTCACTTTCATATAATCTGTACCTACTAATATTATAAATGCGAAAGGTTGGATGTAATGGATTTCTAACTGTTTCACGCAAAAAACTAGGTACTGAACCGATCACCATGAAATTTTGCTACACGTTGTCTGGGACACCAGAAAGGTACCTTTCAACCAGAACGCGGACGAAGACGCGGGCACCAGCTAGTATATCCATATACGTTGCCGAACTTCATTTTTATGTAGAAGCTAAGTAGCTTTACAAAATATAGCCTATGTTAATCACTGATAATGTAGCTTCCCAACAGTAAAACTATTTTTCAAATCGGTCGAGTAGTTTCGGAGCCTATTCAATGCAAACAAACAAATCTCCTCTTATAATATTAGCAGACTTTAATTTTTACAGCAAAATAAAGTGAAAATATGTGTAAAAAAATATTAGTAAAAAATCACTGAACATTCAGTGCAAATTCGCGTTAAACTTTACCTGACTGATTCAAATTTTTTTTAAGACTTTGATCGCAGAGTAAGTATTAACAAATCGCCAAAATTAAACACTACAATTGTATAGACGTCAAAAATAAGCTCCTTATAGCCTTGTGTTGTGGATAACCATATAAGTACGAGGCGAAACCTGCATACCACGTCAGAATCAAACTTACAAATTCAAATCTAATCTGGGACCCTGAGTCAGAGAGCTGAGGCAAACAGCTTATCCACTCGATCAATAGTATAAAAAACCAGGATTAAGCATTAGTAGTGAAATTAATAAAAAAGATATAATTTACCAGAAACAGTTTCAGAAACCAAAAGAGTCTAACCGCGTCGAAAATAAACACAGCGAAATTACGCCGCCGGCCCATTATTATTTCTGCTCGAGCATTATCATCTAAATCGCATTGCGCCACCATTTACGGTGTTTAGGTATTTGCACACTATTGTTAGTGGCGCTGTGTATAAAATAAACATTTGTTATGGCGGAAGGGACGGCGAACAATATCAGTGGCGTGGCGCGGGCTGCGGCGCGAGCTTATTCCACATTACCATTACAATGGGACGGGTGATGTATGCCTGTCGGCCTGTACAGTAGCCCTGTGGCTCCAAGGTTCTACCACATGCTATGTCATACATCCATTTATCGAACATATTAAATATATATATAATAATTATCAAATGTTTTCTAAAAAGATAGTATATCTACCTCTACCTATCTACCTAAGTAGGTACTTACCTACACGTTTAATTAGGGTGATAACTAATTTGAATGATAATGAGACTAAAACACTGAAATATTGTTTCTAGCACGTGTGCAGTTGGGTGATGTCAGAGCCTATTTCGACATCCTCACTGGCAACACTGTTGCTGTTTTGTATAAATAAATATAAATATAATATAACACACATTGTTCGAAATGTTTTGAGACACTGAGGAATTTTGGAACATGCCTCCGAGCTACCCAAACGCTGCCCATCCAAGCTGGATTGGACGGTTGACCTCCTTCTCGAATAAATATAATGAATAATAAGTTAATCCGGATTTCGCTCTACTTAGTCTATGGACTTAGCTTGACAGCCCTTTGACCTCTCATCCACTTTTCATCGTCAGTCTTTTAAGTTTTTTAAAAACTTCTTTTCTGTTTTTAAAATGTATCTAATACCTATTTAATGGTATCAAAACCAGCCAGACACAGAAAGTACCAACCAAAGATATTTACTGCAACTTTTTACAAAATACGAAAAACTTCACAAACTTTTGCATTTATCATAGTAGGATTGTATTATTATAATTTTTAATGAATTTTTTGGTAATTTTTTTTTTAATTTTATTTAGAAGACGATGTCGTTACCTCTATTTACAAAAAGGACACGCCACTTAAACCAATTAAACAATGCAATCTACGAATTTATTTGTTCTGCAAACCAGGCGTTCGTCCGCTAAGGGCGCTAAGGGCGTTGGTAAATAATTTTATCTGAAAAAAATTTTGTCGGGGTGTTCTTTCGGTGAGATGACACGAGCTTTGAATGAGAGGATGGTTGCAGAATAAATAGTATGAGAGCGATTGGCAATATTGCAGGAGGCGCGAGCGACGCGTGCTTGCCACGCGACCAACGCGTGATTAACAAAACGTCTACCTCCCTCGCCAAGGGACACCGTTTTCAAGCAGAAAAGAGCATTTATAATTCGAACAAGAAATATTACACGCTAATTTTGTCACATTTGGGGTATAGATTGATTTTCTGCGGCGTGTCCGGATTATAGTGTTATTTATGGATTCGTCGATGCACGGCGAGGTAATGATAGATATGAGATTTTGTTTTTAGTTTTGTGTCTATTTTGTACTAATATTTGCATTTTCATGTGAAATCACATTAATACGATATATCTATGTGAAATTTTGTCTACTTCTTTTTTCTTTTTTTTTAAATGTTGGCAGCATAGACTAAAAATTGGTCTCGCTTCACTCGACAAGACAAAGCAGTCGTAATTGTCAAACGCGAAAAAAATGATACGCCAAATTTGGCGTACCGGAGCTAGTCACCACCCAGTCACACTGCAAGCTGTCTGTCATGTGTACATGCCGAATGTTTTATTAAATTTTGGGCATAATTCACACTAAAATGCCGGGGTGCGTAGTGAAACTGTGTAAAAATAATACCACAAAAAATAAGAAGAACACTGGGATCACATACCATCGTAAGTATCGTATAATTTCGAAATTTCAACATAAAATAATATGAACCCAAAACGCCATTCAGTGTTGCCGCGTATACAAGAATCAATTTCCCCATGGTTGAGATTTTTATAATGTGAATATATTGTTTTTATTTTATTTTATTATATAACATATTTCATTTATCTAACCTAGTTATTGGGAATTATTTAGAATCGTGTGGGAAGATTTTAGGGTATTTAAAGGTTAAATTAGTTAGAAATGGATGTTAATTTTATAAAAATATAGTTTTTATGGAAAGAAAATGAGTCTACAATTAATTTAATAATATTTTAGAACATAACCTAAAATTGTTTACAATACAAATAAATATGTAGGTACATACCAGGTTTGTTGCAACTATCCGCATCAGCATCACTTAAAAACATTATTACAACACACATATTCAGTACAACACATAAATTTTCACTGTTTAAAACTGTTTTCATTTATTTATTTTTGTTGTATCTACTTTTTACATACGTGTTTACTTCAAGTTTAATCTTCAACCACAGAGCCAATGAGCCACAGAGTCATAAACATTACGGAACCTAACCTATTTGTTTTCATCCAGTACAAATGTCTTGTACCTACAACATGTATGTAAATATTGATGTACTATACAAACAATTTGAGGTCATGTTTTAAAATCTATATAAAATTAATTGTCAATGAATTTCCTCACCATAAAAACAATATTTTTATAAAACTAATATCTATTGTTATATAAGATCTATTTATTGTTACTGTTATTGTTATGTTATTGTTATGTTATTGTTACTAATATCTATTGTTTATAAGCCTTCTATATTACTGGTATGTACAGTCAAGGGCAATAATATCTGTACGTTTCCAAAGCGGCAAAAATATCTGTACAGTTGAGAGGCCAGAAATATCTGTTCGATAATTCGGTCAGAAATATGTGAGCATTTAAAGGGTCAAAAAGATCTAGACGTTCACGTGGCCATAAATATATGTACAATGTCAATCAAATGTGTGTAGGCTGTAGGCAAATAGGAGGGCATAGATATCCATACATGAAACTATCAAAGAGCGTGTCAAGACTGTCAAGTCTAGTTGTCAAATATTTTGATGTTTTGCATATTCTCTACTTTTTTTAAGTATTTTATGTGTCGTTTATGTATTTTTTATGAACAGAGCCAATAAATGCGCCTGTGTACTACCATAAAATTTACTTTCGGCACTTTCCTTCTTTCTCTTACAACTCGCTAAAACCTATTTTGTATGTATACTATACTGTTTATGATGTTGACGCACAAAACTAATTCAAAAAACCTAAATTGATATTTAATAAAAATTCATATCGATAAATCTAGACGTGATAGAAAAAATCGGCCAACGGGAATAGATTCAAAGCATTAAAATCTTCATATTTTTGACATATTTTTTGAAGGAGGATTTCGTTGCAGACCAGTGATTAATTATTAAATGCTCTAAGTTAGTAAAAACCTAAGTGTTCTTTTTAACGGCAAAGAGACATTTATACATACACTAGCTGTGCTCGCGACTTCGTCCGCGTGGAATAGTTATTTTGGGAATCATTTGGGTATCTCGAACGGTTTTCGCAGCGCACGCAATGGAAGCCCTCAAAGATGAATAATTTTCCCCGTTTTTTCGACTGTTTCTTCACTCCTATTAGTCGCAACGTGATGTTATATAGCCTAAAGCCTTCCACGATAAATGATCTATCCAACACAAAAAGAATTTTTCAATTCGAACCAGTAGTTCCTGAGATTAGTGCGTTTAAACAAACAAACAAACAAACTCTTCAGCTTTATAATATTAGTATAGATTAGCGTAATCGAAAGATTTTTGTACTAATATTGTATAATTACTTAAATTACGAATAAATATCTTCCGTTTCATCGCTACGTCTAGTATAAATATGTTACTGACATAAATTTAGCATTGAAAAAACGCTAATATAATATTCACAAGAAAAGCCATGTGAAAATCGTATATGATAGTTGTGAACGCTGTGAAGCAGAATCTAAAATAATAGAATGAAAGGTGAAAGAAATATTACGTTAATGACGCCACAATCAAAATGAAAGGGACAAACAGATCATATGACAGAATGGTACTCTTTTCGATGATTGTCATCATTCAAAATACGAAAACTTGTTTGTTTGTACAGATATTTATGCACTCCTATTTGCCTAGATATATTTGACTGACATTGTACATATATTTATGGCCACGTGAACGTCTAGATCTTTTTGACCCTTTAAATGCTCACATATTTCTGACCGAATTATCGAACAGATATTTCTGGCCTCTCAATTGTACAGATATGTTTGCCGCTTGGAAACGTACATATATTTTTGCCCTTGACTGTACATATTTCTTTGTATTGTAAGCAATTTTAGGTTATGTTCTAAAATCTTATTAAATTAATTGTAGACTGATTTCCTTTCCATAAAAACTACATTTTTATGAAATTAACATCCATTTCTAACTAATTTAACCTTCAAATACCCTAAAATCTTCCCACACGATTCTAAAGCCAACCCTTATTAACCCTTATTTTTAATAATAACTTGTAAATATTACATGTAAATAAAAAAAAAACTATTAAAAATGAGGCCTAATCATTGATATAATACATATTTTCCATTTTTCTATATATAAATATATTTATACATTCCGTTTTAATTTATTGTTCATTTTTAAGTATTTTCTGAGCTATATTTATAACTTAATTAACTAATAGACCACAGCATAAAATATTTTTCCCATTAACTCGGGTAACAGTTAGCAGCTGGTAACACAATTCTTCACGCACACTAGTTCACAATGTCAACTGACAAATGTTGCTTACGCACACTAGAATAAAAAACGGCCGCATTTACGGAGCTGTCGTTGTTGTATAGTCCTCTATCTAGTCGAGCGTAGCGAGCGAGACCAATACAAAATCATTGGTTGGCAGTCATAACTGATGATCAATTTAATTGAAAAAATATCAAGCTAAACCAAGAAGGATGCTAGCGTTAAAGATAAAGAACGGTAAGGGATCGGGCCTTAGTATCCCTTTCTCTTTCATCATGATCTTTCCCGTTTTTGACTGCGAAACGCAGTGTTCGTTGTCACTACTATTAAATCTACACAGTATGTATTAGTATATATTTTCTTTTAAATACCTTCCTAATCACATATTCTTAATTCTACTAAGGTCAGCAGCGTCCTTGCAGCACCTGAGATGTTGCTTGTGTTATAGGCGACGGTAGTCACCTATCATCAAGTAAGTAGGTTAGGGCTAAGAGCCTCTTGAGTTATTGGTGGAGGCTCTTCGCTATACAACTTTGGGATTGGGACGATGATTGTCGAATCGACTTCCCACATGGCGGTCACATCGTAAGCCAAGTCTATGTACTTACCTATAGTGAGCTTGTCTTTTCGGCTTTCAAGAGGTTGCGGGATATCGTTGTCAACAAGCATCGTTAAGCTTTGAGATCGGTCAATGGAACCACAATATTGACAACAATAGTCCCGTCCATGATTATGGAACGATCTCAGTAGAGCTATGAGGCTCTTAATTTTTAATTTAATTATTTATGTCATTATTGAATTTCTAAAATCATTTACTATAAAATTGTTATTTATAATAGAAATTGATTATAAAAGAATTGATTTCGCTTTTAATGAAAATACTGAGATGTAGACTATGCATAATAAATTCTTTGTAGGAACAGTCTCTTCCTGTCTTTCTAAGAAAACCGATTGTAAGTTTGAAATTTCTAGATCTAGTGTTTGTTAACTGTACTGTACTGCTCTATTATATGTTTACAGGATAACGTCTTCTTGACTAAGTCCCGGATAATAGTCCCGCGCGACAATATTAAGCCATAAATTCAATTGTAATTATATGTAGTGGAAGTAACAAGCGGGAACTATCGTTGCGACTTTACGAGCCGTGTGATTGAGGCTCCTAACTATTCCATTAGCCCGGGGAAACTTCTGTTTTATTGATTCCAGACTGTAATTAAGGGGTGTTTCATTTATACAATGTATACTTATACATGAGATTTAATATACACTGTAGTTTGAACTGAAAGGGCAATTTTATAAAATTATTTAAATATGTAAAATTACTTTTTATCTATAAATATTTTAGGGCCTCTTTCACAAACTACAAGTAAAGTGTTGATTAGTTGCTTTTAGAAATAACTTTATGTTTTATTAAATTGCTCGGTTACTCGGTTAGTGCATCCTTCGTTAGGCGTTTTTTTTTATTATTTTCTTTTTAATTTTTGGGACTTTTAACCGTACAAAGGTATATCAGTTAAATTATTCCCGGTGACAGTTGACTTTAAATAACGGTTAGCCTACTTGACAGATTGTGAAAGAAGCCCTTATTGCATTGCATTTCTTTTTTTGCAATAATAACAAGTAGATACATTTGACAGAAACCAACAGACATTTGATAGGTACGCGTAGGAAACCTAAATTGCAAAGAAATAAGATAAGTAGTAAAATTCCATGTCAAGAAGAAAAATGAATGAATATTTTAAGGACGTATTTTAGGCGCAGTGTCGTCTCGAAACAGCATTAAAAGATAAGATCTCAATTTGCGAAGTTACCGACCACTCGGTACGGTAATGCGCATCTTTGGCAAATTAATTTAGTTCCTCGTTGTCTACAGTTTTCTTGCTTGTTTTTGCAGGCTTACCGCTTTTCCTAATTACGACAAAGGACGTTTTCTCAAGCATTAAAGTACAGACGAAATTTAATAAATTTCGGTATCGATATTCATTTATTTTACAGTTCTATTTTTGAAAATTCAATGCAAATTTATTACCTACTAGTTGGTGCCAGCGACTTCGTAAGCGATGAAAAATAAAAGATACAAATACGTACCTATAATGCCTCTAATACTAACTATATTAGTTATCTCTAACTAATATAATTATAATATGTAAAGCAACTATTTTGTGAGGATGTTATTGGATCCTTATTTTTAGATAGCTAGTAACCGTAGCTAAGCCACGGTTACGGAGCAGTACGGGGCAGTAAGGGTGTACCTACCTAGTTACTGCTTCTGGACTAATACTTAGTTAATAGTGTCCTGCATTATTAAATTTAAAGTCACTATTTGACAAATGAATTCTATTTTTTTGTTTAGTCATGTCCAAAATATAATTTGAAATAGCTTAATTTGTATAGATAAGTAATGCGAGACATCGCGTAGCGTCTTTATTTTATAGTAGATATTCCCGAAATATTTGCTAAAGAGTGCTTGCTTAGTTTAGTAAATGATTACTTGCAGGAAGATTGTTTATCTCAATTAAATAAAGAGGCGACGTCGTCGGCTGAATGGAGGCTGCCGTTGGTTCGAATGCCGGAATTAGCAGAAAGCCTTTATCTTATGGCCGGATCCTTCGTAAAGATCGCACCCATTGTGATCGCTGTAAGTTTGAATCTGAATAATTTCGCTTCATTAAAGCAATGAAATGATTAATAATGGGATCTTTGGGGTGCGTCCGTTTGAAACAATGATTTTCGCTTAAACGAAATTAAACACAGCGCATTTTTATTTATTCAATATTCTTAATTAAATCATTTAGTTTGATTTTAAGAAATATCTAATTTGTTATTAATAATTGTTATTGCATTTTTATGTAGAGGTCAGCATGCAGGCTGACAGTCCATTTGATGGTAGATAGCTACTTTCGCCTATTACACAACACTAGTAATGCTATGGCAATTTCCTATTAGGATGGTTCCCGGGCGGTGGTCTTGGTGTGCCGCTCGTCGTAAAGTCCCCCGAGATAGCCGGCGTACCTCCACTTTCGGGTACGCCGAGGTTCTGCGTACCTAGTCCTCCCGCGCTGGATAGCCGTGGCGAGCCACCGAAGTCGTGTAATAACTTCCTCGCGACCCCTCCCATCAACGGCTGCATTTAAAAAGTCGTTCTGTTTCAGGCGGTACAAATCCGGCGTAACGTGCTTTGTCCCCTAGATACTCTACCTAGGGGACACAGCAGGTTATGCCGTGTATCCAAGAGGATTTCCCAACGTAAAAAAAGGGTTGCATTGTGATATAGGCCACGGTTAGTTACCTATCATCAAGTGGACCGACAGCCTGTCTAGCGACAATAACAAAATGAAAAAATATGGCATGTAAAAAATTCCTAAAATTAATATATTCAAATAACTTCAACAAAATTTGAAAACCTAAGTTCCTGTAGGTACCTATTACAAAATTTATAATGAGTTAGTATTGGACGAGTTAACGTGTTGAATATTCAACGCGAATAAATTATATCAGAGAGTAGGACAACAATCAACAAAGTTATAAGGACAAATTCTTTGTTTATACACATCTGCTCAGAATAATAATTTAGTCGACGCCGTGACAATACGTCGCGAGATATTTATTATGTAACTGTTAGTGTTGTCTCAATTACAAGTTTTTATTCTTTACCGAACTTGTCTAGAAGGCGTTATTGCTTAGTTACATATACCCGCATCAAGGTTATGTAGTAGGTACCTAGACCTAGTCTAGGTAAGTTTTATTTAGTTTGATTGACAATATAGCTACCCAACAGTCAGTAGCATCTAAAGCTCAGTACCAGATTGAAATACCTAAGCCTTAACACATTTTTTTTGAATGGATGTAAGTTTCATTTTCAATTATATTTTCTTAATTTATATAAAATTCCTACTTCGCTATCCATTCCTATACCTTTATCCTTATTAAATATTATTATTTATTATTATATGTAATTTTCAGATGAAAATTAAATCCGTGTGAAGTGGCACATAACAACATATTAGGTATGTATTATTTGTTATCGTGGAGGATCGTATTTGAAGGCATACTTAAGACACTTTAGTCTATTTGTAATATGTTCGTGTAGTGAGTGACAAATGGTGCTGGCTGAAAATCAGCGCTGCATGTGCTTGCAGCTCTGCAGGTGCACAATGCTGAGATGTTATTATGTTTATACTTATCTATGTGTTGCGTGAATCAAATTCTCTTTTCTTTCTTTCTTTCTTATTGATTTGGAACTCACTGTGCCCTGTCAGTTACAAAATTCATTTAATAATGAATGAATTTCGATTTGTTATTAACTTACACTTTTATTATAATTATGCAGTATTGTTATTTCCATATGTTCAGTTCAAAGCTCTAGTAATAATAGGATATATGTACTCAATAGTATTATAGGATTTATAGGCATTGTGTACACAGAGGGAGCGGTCAAGTTCATGAAGCGGCGTCGCGCGGACAAAGATTAGGTACGTCCTTACCTCTAATCTGCCTGTAATCTTCATTGGTCCCAGCAACTTATCAGATGTGTTTATGTACCTAATAACGCATTGGTGTCACCTTTGTTGAAGATTCTAGGTAACTGAAAATATGATGCTCATACTTACATCATTCACTTGTCTAATTTGTCACTAAGTATTATGTTATCTGACTTTTCTTAACTAAGTATAGGACTATGCTTGCAAAGATATATTAATTCTTTGCAAGTAGTTTTAAGATAGTTAAAAGCAGGGTTTTTTTGTGGGGGCACGTGAGGGCACGCAGTGCCCCCAAAGGAGTTAGGTACTTTTTTATATTGTTGCTCACCTAAATATAAGTTCACGTTTTATTTCCAAAGATATTAAGTTTTTAAACAATATAAAAATAATTTACTTCTGTTTTTTCCTCAAAACACAGTGGCAAGGAATGCGGAGAGGGTACAAAAGGGAAAAATTATGGACTTACATTTTTCGAGAATTAGAGTGCCCCCAAAAAAGATGTGACAAAAAAGGCCTGGTTAAAGGTAACAAATTTTTAATAACTAACTATTTTCTTACAACCGCCAAGGGTCAACGGTAGATTAAGGCTGCTTCTAACAGGTCCTATTGGAAAATCAGGGGGAAGCCTATGAGCATTTTGGTGTATGGCCTATACACCAAATGCTGTGGTGTATAGGCTGTGGTTGTATGTTGTCGTGTATATTGTGCACCAAGTGCAACGTGCAACATTTTTTTTTGTCTGAGCTGATTCGTTATTATTATTATTATTATTGCAATACCTACCTACTAATTCTGTCTGTGATCACAACCCTCTTCAATGTGAGAATACGATGCAAAAAAGAAAAGTTATTTTACTTGCATATTTATAGTCAAGCAAAAATTGTGTTCGCTCTGAATTATATATTTCCTAATTCATATATTCCATATATTTTACGATAGGTATAGGCTTCGTATACGTAGTTACATAAAAATAATGGTTTTTAATAAAAACAGGTGCAGTATTCGAACAAAAATAAAATGTGATTTTAATGTATGACGTCCCGTAACAATAAAAAGGAACATAAACACTATCCATTACTCGGTGTCGGATGGGGGATGAGGCACCCGTCGCGATCCTCGATTATATCCCGTTTTATCGACCCTAAAATACTCTTTTATTTTTGGGGGGACATCTGCAATTATCGATTACTTTTAAATTGTTAAACGGAAGTTGACATTACTGGTGTTGCAAATTATTTTTGTTTTAAAAATTTTATTTATCAACTAACGTTTGCTTGCGTTGTCGTTCACAAATCTTTATTTATATAGCCAATGTGTTACTATGATTTATAACTACATCACTGTAAAGTTTCATCAAAATAGGTAAATGCATTTGCAGTTGGCAACGGTGACCACCTACAGTGGTGCTATCCTCGATCCTAGGAAATGGTGAGTACCTACCTACAATCGTGAGTAATCTGATATACCTACTTAATAAATAAATATCTTCACATATTTCACACTTGCTTGTGTGATGGATACCAAGACAGTTACTTTTTTTGTATTAGGTACATCCATACATATTATAAATACAAACATCCATGACTCAGGTACAATAAAGGTATTGTTAAAACATACCTAAACATTTGCCCCTAGCGGGATTCGAGGTATTGTAACGGGCTATGGCAACCATAGCCCGTTACAACATTGATGAGCCCATGATTCAACATGGTTGTTTGTACTTCAAGATATGTAGGTATGCGTGATCAGTCACGCAAAGATATTTAATTTTAATACTAATAATGAGGCTTTTATGGTAAAATTTACCAACTTACGAATTAATTATACCTACATTCTATAATAACATTTTAAACAGGTAAAAATAAATTGATAAATAGAAGAAAAGGGCACAAAGATGATAACAGACTTCTTGTACCCGCGTTTTTATTTCGCAAGCTGGGGTGTTAAATTGAAGTAGGTAGGTACCTACTAATATAGGTACCTACCTATTTTTATCACTTACCCATGCGAAGAAATAATAAAAAAATTTTTTAGCTGAGTTTTCAACAAAAAAATTGCTAATTGAAGTGCCGTTAATTTTTTACGTATGAATAAATCATATATTGGTTTTGTCTTTATTATCATATCATACAGGCCAACACTTATTTTTAAATAATAATACATTTTTGAATCAATTTATTGTGTAAAATGTTAGATATATCTTGTGTAGATATTATTACCTACCTATTACATTTTAGTACATTTTTATTATTATTAAAAATAAACCAAAAACAATATTCTCCTTTACCATTTAGCTGGACAACTTGACTTGTTATTATTAAGTTATTGTTATTATGTATTAATTTTTGTTTAATTTTTTATTCCGCGATTCGAAGTACCTACATGTATACAACAACCTTAATTTTAGAACATAAAATAAACGTTTTTTAAAAAACAATTTCACTGCGCAGTTTTCCGTCGGACTTCTGCCGACGGCTCGTAGAGATCTCGTAGAGGTTGGAACGCGAGGGCGGGCGGCGTAGAGTCGTATGTGGGTCAATAATTACGGTATAACATTGAGTAGTTCACGGTTTCTTTCGCATTGTAGGCAATGTTGAACACAATATCACGATATTGATATAACAAACTGATACACGGACACCGTCGGGAAGCGATACGGACGCTTCAGAAGGTTGCAGTGTAGAGCGTGCGTCCGCCATATTGTATCCGCTCCGCCCGCCGCTTCGCGCCCCAATCCGATTGGTCGAAAGCCACGCCGAGGGCGGGGCCTCGAGCGCCTAAATGTTGCCAGCTTTTTGAATAAATAATTTCAGTAATTTAAGTAATGAAGGCAATTATGGCGTTGTTTAGCTAAGTTTGCGCGGCAGCGAGTGGGAACTTTATATTTATACCGTTCTCTTTATGTACGCCGACGCGCGGTTAATGCGCGCGATCTGTTTACTCGACCCGGGTTTATTTATTGCCGAGGATGCCCGCTGCATGCCACGCCATTTAAACTGCAATTATTTGTAAGGAGAACATATTGCGCTATTTATATTAGGCGAAGCGAAATTTTGTATACCTAAACCTGTATAAACATAATCAGTCTTGTTAGGCAAAATTGAAACTTTATTTATAAAGAAAATATACTTAAATATTTTTTTCAATTATGAATAATTGTAGGTACAGTTATTAATTTTAATATAGAAATTTAAAAGAAAATTAATACCTTTAAGAAATCCTAGACAAATATATTGACGGTAAATCTGCAGTCCATTGAAAATGTGATATCCACGTTTCAAGTAAACAGTGACGTCACTCACGAAGCGTCATAGCAAACCGATAAAAAGTCGATTTTCGCACAAGTTCGGCCAGCTGACTGCGTGCCCCCGCCCGCACCTCAAAGGCACGCACTTAATTTCAGTAGGACGAGATTTGAGCGCGAGCGAGAGAGGACATACGCTGGTCGCTGTGAGTGCGAGCGAGACGAGCGCATAGGCGCGCGCGTCGCTCTGAAGGCGCGGTGGGCGGGCGGTGGCTGCCGGATGATGTATAGAGTGGTGGAGTTAGGTTCAAATTGCGCCGGGAAGTGGCCGAGATTAGAGCCAACGCGGGCCGCACCGCGCCGCGATAGTAAGCCCACTTAAGACTGTTTTTAATACTAGTATTTTTTACGCGATCCCAACAGGATTTAGCGGATAAGCGACGTCGCCGCGATCGTGCGCTTTGATTTATCGCTTTCAGATTCGGATTCGGTTTGTTCTCTGGTGTTTACGTTTGTGGGTGACGGCTGGCCGCGCGTGGACGCGCGTAATCCCGCGGCTTGTCCCAGATTATGACGGCTATCAACGGATTTCGTGAACACACATTGTGAAAATCAACTCTCCGTGGAATTATCGAACTTAAACCACCGGTCGGCTCCACTAAATCCCACCTTCATCCAGATCTTTGTAAGTATTACCATCTATCTTTTTCGCTCAACTCTGATTAACCACAGTAGGCTTACTTACCTACAAAAGCCGACACTGTAACACTGCTGAGCTAAATATACAGCATACAGTAATTATTTATTAAGAGACAAAATGGATACTTATGAACACAGTTGAGAGTGACAATAATAATGCTTAGAGAAATTTCTAAAAAACATATACCTATATACCTACCTACTCAGTCTCTGAAATTAAGCTGACCAGTAGCTACAACATAAGAAGATTGAAAATGACAATGCATTAAAAAAAAATAAGGGGGTTACTATATTTTCACAGTTAAGTAATTTAAGGTACCTAAACTTAACAGAAATCTTGAGTTCATTAATAGGAATTTAAGAAATAAAGACACAGGTAACCTACTCGTTGTGTCTAGTTCAAGCCTTCGTAAAATAAAGTCTATGATACTTACTGTCTAGGTACGGCCAAATATAATATGTTACTAAACGATGGTCAGCAACAATAATTACTGTCAATAAGAAAATTCAAATAATTTTTCAAAATAAAATTGCGTAGGATTACTATATTAGTAATCCTACGCAAACTCTCGTTAAAAAAATGTGGATTATTGACAAAAAACTAGGTATAAGATAGTTTATGATTTTAATTTTTTTTGGTTTTTTAATACCTACATTTTGACACACTATATGTAAAACAAATACAAATAAAATCAAAGTTAATTATACATATTTATTATTCTTATTTGGTTATCGCATAGTTTGAAATAATCCATTAACAATTTATTTTTACTGAAATTATTAAATATGATTTTTTTTAATTTAACGATAAATGTTTTATGATACCCAGATTGCTACTGTACCTAATAGATACCTACCTACTTTTTTACTACTTTGCACTGTTTTCGCTTGGGTGACAATTAAAGGACACATTCTATTTATTATGAAATATTAAAATTTATTTCGAGTACCTACCTATTAAACAGAAATAGAAATTGTATCTTAATTTTGCATAAAATATAGCTACTTGTCATATATTACCTAATCGGAATTTAGTAAAATTTCAAATAGACAAAATCGTACTTGTTCTGCCTACTAAGTAGGTACCTATATACAATTACATACAAAGCTATTTAAGGAAACACTTAGGTAGGTAAATAGTGTATTTAGGTAATTCATAGTACCCACCTAACTCAGGCATCATCAAGACATAACCTATAACTTTAATAACTTTTCTCTTTTTATAAATTATAAAATAATAAATAAATACTTATATTTTTAAACAAAAACAAACGTAGAAGCATAAAATATTTCACTATAGGTAATGGAAAGAGCGGTAAAGCAGGAGAGCATAGATGAATGATTGGTTTCGCTGCGCTCGACTAGATACCCCCGTCGTACTTGTAAAAGGCGGCATAAAATAGTACGCCGAATTCGGCGTACCCGAGCCAGTCACACTGCAAACTGTCTGTGATGTGTACGTGCCTAATGTTTTATTAAATTTTAGGCATAATAAAATACCAGTTTGCGTAGTGAAAGTGACGATTTTTTACACACACTCAAATAAAAAGTTGCCACATTTTCGGAGCTATTGCTTTTGTATAGCGCTCTATCTAGTCTAGCGCAGCGAGACCAATCAATTATCTTTGCGTAAAAGCATAGAATATTTGGTTTCACTATAGGTAATGGAAAGAACGGTAAAGGAGGACAGTTTTTGTGTTTGATTTACAGAAAAAATTGAAAACGTGCGAAGCCGGGGGACCTATCGCTTGTTTTAATATATAACATAACTGCTGTTATATAATTACATCCATATTATTAATTAAACAACGTTATCACATAAGACAATGAAAATTAATTAAGAGTAAAGAAGTTGAAATGTTATCTATTTCATTTTATGACAGTGCAAACTTACTGGACTACATGTTGTTGGTATACCTACCTACATTAATTTAATAGTAACTACATTACATTATAGGTTTACCTATCTATATAACCTATGCAGGTATTGCTTAACGTGCGAGTGGAGCTAAGCCGTTAAAATTTAAGTCACTAAAGACTGAACCGTATAATTTCGCATAGGTTCAGTTTGTCAGGGTTTCAGAAAAGGACATAGGTTATTTTCTCTATTTTAATTTAGCATTTATAATATATCACAATATTAGCAAGTAAAATAAGCTGCTCATTCAGCGGTTTCAGAAGCTGAAAGAAAAAATTTGTGTGTCATCTCCAGCACACGACTGGAGTTTACCAGAGTTTACTCCTTACGAACGATTATAAAATTTAAATTTTTACAATGCGAACACGCCGAAATAATATTGTGTAGATATTTATGAAACACAGATATTCTAAAATATAAAAAAAAAATAGAAAGTAACTACCTATACCTAACGCATACGCATAACCCATTCGTTCGTTGGCGTATGTAACAATTTTGATTTTACTTTCATAAATTTTCATACCACGGGCTTACCTATATACCTATACAATACATATATTATGCAAATCGATTGTTAAGGGGTAAACTCCAAAAATCTTAAAATCAGTTTAGTTTCCTCAACTGAGTTTTCTACACTCAAACTTGCAAAGTGCTCCTTGAGACTTAATTTAACAATCTCTTATTAGGTACTTATGCCTATCACAAATTTAATATTTTTCTAAACTATAGAAAATATAGTAAAATATTGTAGTATACCTAATGAAATATAGTAATAGAACTATTATAAATATTATTATTTATTTAATTTGTTTATTTATAGAAAACAAGCAACGCGCCCTTGATTTTTCAGAATGTAATTATTTTTGAAAATCAAATCCACAAACCTTCCTCAAAAGCCTAAAATAAATAATAAAATATAATATTAGTAATAAAATACACCAGAACCTTTGACAGTGGAACACATTTTATTTAGGTAGATAGGTATTATCTAATTTAACAATTTAACATAAGTAGGTACTTTTATTAAACTAGTAGATTGTCAAACTACTAAGGTAATACTTTAGGATTTCCTAAAAGATTCCTAAAATCGGATTTTGTAAGTTAATTTATATTTCCTAAATATAAATTAACTTACAAAATCCGTTCTCTATCTTTCTAATATTAGAAAAGTATATATTAGAAACTCATATATACCTACACTCAAAAGTTTAGGTATAAATTCATATAGGTACATATAGTGTGTGTGTTAAGGATCTCTATAGATATACCTAAATTAAAAAAATCGATTTCAATCGCTTTTTTCGTCTTCTGACTTTATTAATCAATCGGAGTCGTTATTTTTAAATTCAGAAGGTCGTGCGCCCGCTCTGAAATTCCTTTCTAACATCCTCACAAAGAGATATACTATTTCGTTGCCTTACAAAGACATTTCAGCCTGCAGCCTTTCTCATATTCATCGTATCTGTGATACCTGTAAGGGCAATCGGAAGGTCTGTAAGACTTATACATACTTACTTATATTCAAAAACAAGGCCTCACAATTAGAATTTAATTAAAACAACAAGCGAGGTTCCTTCGATGCACTATTATAAGAGTTAGTATTGGTGCGGCGTGTTGCACGATAGCGATGATAAGTTCACCTATCTCTACGCCGGTACATTGATAACAAAATGATAAAGCATCGCTCCATATGTAAAGGCCATACGCTTAATAAAAACACGTAAAAACCAATCAAAATTACTTCAAATTCCAATGCATCCGTTTGGAAGATTCACTCGCGAGAATATATATATATTGATCAGTACTATTCCAAGTATTGGATTTGTAATAGAGACAGTAATAGTTGATAATATCTACTAGCTGGCGCCCGCGACTTCGTCCGCGTAAAAACAAGTAGCCTATCCGTCCCGTACGTCTAAATGTTTATCTACCAAGTTTCATGAAAATCAGTTAAGAGTTATGGAGGAACATACATACATGCATACAAACACACACACACACACAACATACATAACTACATACATACTCGTACATACAATACCTACACTTAGGTACAGATTTATTATTAGTATTGATGACAGAGCACACAATACGTCGTTCATTCACGTGTCATAAAGGAAGTGAAGGCGAGAGCCCATTCCACTATCCTCGCCTAATCCTAAACCCTTAATTTTATCAAGGTTGACAGCGCACTTGCAATCATACCAATAGGAGATGCATCTCTAACGAACCAACCAAGAGGTGTTGCTTGTGTGTTAATGTAACAGCCGTAATGTAAAGTGTTAATGTAATGTGCACCGTCAGCCTGACTGCCAAATTTTATCTTTTTATATTTATTTATAATAAATATAAAAGTTACATATCAGTTACTACTTTTGCTAACAGAAGTTCTACTACTAAGTAGCAACAATGCTAAAAGTAGAAAACTCAATCAAAATAATTTCAAAAATTATGAAGGTCCATCACACTAAATAGTCTATATGCGGATTATTGTTTATACTTAGATACGATTCGTCATTGATTATTTCAAGTTTAGATATAAAATACAAAATATTCTAAGGCATGTCGAATAAGGGTCTGTCATGCTATTATACATCACTGGTCAATACAAACAGTGATATTGAAAAGTGTCCTCCCACGAGTGTTTCCTATCACCTTCGTTATCGACATGAGGTACAAGCATACAAATATTTGCAGACGAGATATGTCAAATGTTGTTCACGGTTAACATAGATCATTAACATGCAATACAGATATGATTTTGTCCAACTGTCTTGTCTCTTTGCGCGGTTTCCTTTAATGTATGTAATAGCGTATGATAAGACACTTAGATATTGTTCGTGTAAATTTTACGTTTTATTTTAAGTCAAGTTTGTTCTGTAGATCAATTTAAACGACATTAAAACTACCTTATAGTTATAGATATTATACCTTATAGATATTATGTCATGTAATATCAAAGATAATTGATTGGTCTCGCCGCGCTCGACTAGATAGAGCGCTATACAAAAGCAATAGCTCCGAAAATGTGGCAACTTTTTATTGTAGTGTGTGTAAAAAAAATAGATTAGCTTGCATCTTGAAGTCGTAAATTGAATAGGCCGTTTGGCGCGACGTACCCACATCCCTACAAACGACTTCTGTGAAATAAGATGGTACACCTAGGTGAGATCCAAACGAGTGTCCGTAGTCCACTCAATGTGCCAAGGGGCCAAACGAGTGCCAACTGTCCATCTATGTGTACCAAAGATCAAAACGAATGCCCATAGTCCAGGTGTGCCTAAGCAAACAGTACCTACATGCTTTAGTAAGGATGTCAGAGCCATAGTTAGTCGTGAAGGTCTTTTATCTTTGAAAACCAGGCTGGTATCATTGCCGTCCTTTTGCTGGTAATGTAACTCGGTAATATACGAGTAACAAGGGCTTTTCTTACATTAAGAAGGTATTCACTTACCGTGAACTGAATATATCTGTTAAATTTTTTAAATGTAAAGCAGGCTAATAGTCTAATGTTTTATTGTAAGAATGTACAGTCGCCTTTTAACACAAGCTATGCCATAGAGATTGTAAATGTGATGCCGATTTTGAAAGATAACCTACAGGATGAGAGAGAAGGAAGGGTGAGTAAGGGGTTGTCTTTTACTTTCTTACCAAGGTGTACATACACGTGCTTTTAATTCCCTATGATTTCATGTAAGAGTATGATTATTGTCATTAGAGTGGCTGACCAGTTTATGACTTGAAAGCGCAGTGTGTCCTAGTTAGCCCGTTTAACCCGTCCCACCTATCCCTACTAAGTATCCCCCTGGTAGGAATAAGATTTTTAAATGTTTCTTTAGATGTAATAAAAAAAAAAACAAACGGACACTGTACAATGTGCTAGGTTTATCTTGTTCTAACATTAACTTGAATTTCAAGACATTCAAAATCCTTCACATTTAGCTAGTCTGCTTTGTGTTAAACTTAATGATAGTAGGTAAATCTGAAAAATCTGTTACCTAAAGCCAGCGGTGTAATTACGCAAAAAGAATAGAGTCGAAGGAAGTAGGTAGATTGAAATAAAAGGAGTATTTCGGTATCGGAAATGATCGTAGCCGGAGCGAGTTCCAAGTAAAATTCGAACAGAATGGTGTTTTAATAGAGCGAGCCACTTTCGCCAACTTAAATCTTTGGGCTTAAAAAAGGCTTTGCGTTGGTTTAAAGGGATAAGAGAGGCTCAGCCGGCTCGATTGCTGCCTTTGGCTTTCCTCAATTACTCACCGCTGACTAAAGATTAGTATCTAGTTGATGCAAGGACGTTCGTGTTATTGTTTGTTTTTCTAATGTTTCTGCCATTTCCTGCTTTCGAAATATCATGTAAATAGATTTGAGTTTTTATTACCTCTCATAATAATCTCACGATCGGGGGCGTTTTAAGCGTATTCTGCGCCGGCGTGAAAATCAAAACATGAGGAAATCTCTCACATCGCATACACATTGAGGGTTTTTAAATATCATTGCTCGCATAACGTGAAGTTGAAGTTAGATGGTGATCATAGACTTTTGCATCATTAACTTAGGTCTATTTTTTGTGATAAAATCCCATAGCCAGGCTGACGATCTATTCATGGTACGTTGGTGGCAATTTCACCGTAGTCCGTGTTTGTGGCTACATTTATCTTTAATATTATAAAAAATAAAATTATGCTCACTTTAATTATGTTCTAGGTATCCATTTTATAACGAGTCTGACAATTTTAGTGCTAAAATAAATATAATGAAAAAATATATAAAAATTATTTAATATTTAATACAATGAAATGAAAATCTATACCGACTGGATGTAAGACGAAATATCCGGAATATATAAGTAGGATATTTTGTATCTTTAGAGTGGACATAGGCTGTATTCTATTGCAGCTTGATTAGAAGAAAAAAAGTAAAACCTATTTCTATTATATTTTAATTTTTTTTAATAAAAACTTTAATGAGGAATAACAATTTAAAATTAATAAGCAGTGAAACTGCACAGTTAATAATTTTGTAACCTAAAAGACGTTATAAAACTTGAGCGGTGTGAAACTATTGAAAACCATATTTGCGTTTCGAACGAGGTGTTCTTTTTTTGAATATTGAATTCCCCGTAGCCGTCCGTTAAAAGGCAATTAAAGCCGTAAATCACTTATGCGCCTTTTTCCAACTTTTTCCTCTCTCGACTATAACAACGAGTTACGGGCAAAGGCTGTAGCGAGACGTGCAGCCACTGACGCGTCCGTTTGATATATGAAAGTTGTATATCTCCATCACGCCTCTTTATGGAGCTTGTATTTTTAGGTGCGTGTGTACACGCCCTAAATCATAGTGACACACTCAATTAAAATTGATTTATGTGGGTAGTTTGGAATTTTTCGTCACTGAAACGTGACTGTCATGTCATTGCGCTTGTTTATACGTGCTTTACTTTTTCTTAGATATTATAACATTTATTTAATCTTTCACAACAAACAAATTCACTTTCTCATTTATAATATTATAATCAATTTGCAAGAATTTCCTCAATACAATGTAGATAGGTAGGTACCGCTATTTTTAACTATGCTCACAAGAAGCTATATGTAAAGCTATACCTAATAAGATTAGGTACTTACATGGGTACTTACTTACTAAATCTTAAACTATCAACGATGAACATAGCTGAAATAATTTTGTGTAAATTTCATTTGTGATTTAATAGTTATTTTGATATTCCGGGTGAAAACAACTTCAACAATTCAAGCATCATAAAAATCGGTCCAGCCGTACTATAAAAAGATACATAATAAAATAGAAAAAAGAACATAAAAAGTTTTTATAAACATATTATTTGAACAAAGATATATAATAACATAATATAAAAAATATTTTGCATTTGTTACAGAGTGGTAGCATGTCGTGTAGCGCGTGAATCGCGTAAAAGTGTGAGTAAAAGTCGCTGGAGCGGCATTTTCCCATTCGTGCCAGTCAACCAGCATCATTCACCTCCGAGTGTACAAGGAAGCGCTGGCGGCCGGAATGGAGCCGCTAAGCGAGAACGGGCTGTGCCTCTCCGAGCTGGACTTGCATGGAGGCGGTCACCTGCACGAGTCGGTGGCCGCGTCGGTCGGATCGGCCATCTCGAGCCTCATGGCTCCCTTGCATCATGAGCCGCAGCACGCTCCGCTCCACTCGCACGCGCCTCCTTTACATCACGAGCCCTTGGAGAAGCTCAAATGTAAGTAGTCTTAATCCGTACTCACACAATTTTAATAGGTACCTACCTACGTATGTAGATGGAAGCAAAAAGAAAGATTAGTGACTAACTACGTCGAATCTCTCTTATGGTAGGTACACGTGATCGATATTGGAAATGTAAAAAAGTGGGAATGAATATTTCAGGCAGTTAGTTTTATAATGTAGCCCATTTTATCGATTACGTAATGTAAGTATGTACCGTATCGTCCTTCTTGCTTCCATCTACGATTGTTACCTACTAATAAATGTTATAGATTCGAAAGTATTAACCGTTTTTAATGATTTTTATTAAGAAATACTTCTTTTTATTTTTACTGTCTATATTGTTGTTATTTTTTTATTGAAATATTTATAAACTAATACACAGATTTGCATTAGTTGACAAAATCAATTGATGCGGTTTTATTATATAATAGCTGGCGCCCGCGACTTAGTCCGCGTGAAAAAAGTAGCCTATCTCTATAAATCTCAAATTTCGTATGTGATTATTCTTTTGAACTATTTATAATACCTACTTACATGAGAAATATAGTCTTTAAAAATTTATAAGTTATGTATATTAAAAAAAGTCTGTTAATTAAGAACTACGATATTATATGTACTGCACATCATAGTAGACACAATATACCCACCTACATATACGAAGACTTAACATACATATAAGAATATACGAAGAGTTTTCAATTGAATCGATATGTTTGTCTAAAGAAAACTTTCATATTGGCATATAAATCTCGTTTTAAACTCAGCCGAGCTACTAAATAAAATAAAAGGGGTTTTCATTTGACTGCGAGGCGTTCTAGCATTCGATGGAGTCATTCCTTTGCCCGTTTCATTTTTATGAAGATATGTTGCCTCGTGGCGATGGGACGAACACTACAATTGGATTTAGATACGCAAGTAAATAAGCTTCTTTGTCTACTTATGCTAATACTGCCGTTTCTATGAATGTGATTGAATTTGAAAATTGACTACGTGATTTTTATTAGTTACTTAGAATAGGTTTATTGCTAAGCCTTTAATAAAGACCTCGTCAGTACATAATTTCATCAGTTATGTAGTATTATGTTAAAAGTAACAAAACTAAGTCATACGTACAGTGTTATTTAGTACGTATTAAATAGTATTTATTTTTTAAAAACTCATATTCAGATTTTAGATACTCAATAACATTTTGAATTTTATTAGATTGGGTACTATTTATACATATAACTAGCGTATTTATATTTAATCTTTTTTTCTACAAATTATAAATAAAAACCTTCCTCGTTTACGGCTCTTTCCATTAGTGAAAACCGTATTAAAATCTGTTGCTAAAGTTTTAAAAAAGTAAGCGTAGATACCTAGTAGGTACATACAGAGGAATACATAAGTATACGCAATTCGGCATTTTCACTAGTAAATATTTTAATAAGGCGAGCGGCGAGGCGTAGCCTGATTACATTTGTGTGCGTGTACCGTGTATGTACACGGTGAGTCGTAGTTTTACCGCCTACACTTTGCCGACCACGGGGTCGATCTATCTTTAGTTCTTATTTTATCTGAGGTCTTTTCGGACAGTATTGATCAGTTATTGCCGGCTCCCGCATATATTCCAGAGTTTGTGTTCACAATAAAATTTAAACAAATAAAAAAAAAACATACTCAACAATACGGGAGCAATTTGGTCCAGGGATGTAATGTGGCGCACGTGTGTAGACATAAAGATGTCAATTTATTTATGATGGCGCTCTCGCGACACAAAAATTGTTCGCGTCATAGCGAATTAGCCGTGACGAGACGTGGGTTTGCATGGCTTGCATAGGCCGCGCAATTTCATCGGCAACACTACGTATACAAAATTAAGGATTATTCTCTATTCCACGTCCCCGATGACATGCGATAATTTTCTCCTTTTATCTACACATCAATAACACGACACTTTTGAAAATATCTATATAATAACTAATGACTCCCTTTTTGTATTTATGTAAAAACTTGTGCTTTCCATATTCGACCTAATAATAGGTCACTCAGTGGTCATTGCCGGTGATACGTGAATTAAGTCTGTATATTGTATTTAACGTTATGTTTATCTTATGCTGTTTAAACCTACAAAGAAGTTCTAATAGAAAAAAATAGAATGGCAAAAAAGTTTATGTAAAAGTACTCACTCCTTTCACATATCTACTTATTATTTTTTTTAACCATCATAAAGCACTACTTACCTTCTCACTTATTTGTCAGTAAACACAAACTGTTATGGAGCTTAGCAAACATTTAATCTATTAAGATTATTATAAAATATTATAAAATATTGTTAATTATGTGTTAAAAATACTTCATCTGTAACTTATAAGACTCTCCAAGATTTAACTAAGTTTTTCCTCTACTTCTGAAGGCCCCACCATTACAATTACAAGCAAATCAACACTGATGTTGTTCCGTATCACGCCAAGTAATCGGATAGTTTTTACAAACACATCAATATCGGATTACGTACCCCTCTGACTGTTTAGTTACGCAATTAGTCACGCGGGACAGGGATATTGAGATCCCGGCGACTGACCCGCAACGGATTATGCTCTACTTTATAAATAATAAAAATATATTTTTTAATTTCTTATAATTACTAATACTAATACTAAGATATCAATATACATTTTTTTTAGGTTTCTAGAAATATTTTTTTTATTGTCCGACATTTAAAAAAATCAGATTATAAAGAAAAATTTTTTGAAAAAAGTGTATTACAAAAAGTTATGAAGGAAATTTACAAAAAAGTTATTTCGGACGCAAGGTGGACAGACGACGTGACAAGGGCCGCGGGTCGACGGTGGATCTAGGCTGCTGCAGACCGGTCCTATTGGAAAATTATGGAAGAGGCCACAATGTTCAGCAGTGGACGTCTTGCGGCTGAAATAATGAATGATGATGATTGATTAACCTATTGAATAACATAATTAAGTTAAACCTTAAATTTAAATACGCAACAATTTATCAGACAAAAATTGCAAATGCTTTGATGTGTTATCTTTATTAATTTAACAAATGAAACTTTATGGTAAATTGAACCCAATATAACTTTATGGTTTTCTGGGAATACCCTACCATTCTTCACAGTCTAGGGAGAAATAGGGTATTTTTTGTCCCTTCTATATCTGAGACACTTGCATCCTTTGTTGGGTGGGCCCAAAATTCGTTGGGTTGTTTACAACGGTGAAACAAACAGACGCGGACACCGACTTTATTTTATATTTTTTATAGTTACAGTTTTCTTTTTTTACTTATTTCTCTTTAATAATATTTCAATAAATAAAAAAATATCAAAGAATAGAGTAAAGTTTCGTGCAAATACAAGAGTGGCGTAAACGCAATGATTTGCAATCCATCACCGTCGAACAAAAAAAGGGCAACTGAGGCTATCATTTAAAGTCAATTCAAATGAATCGTAACCTGTCTCACTTGCGCGCACTAAACAAACGTTTTCCCTCTCACTCGCACATTAAAAAACTCACCCCCCGTGTTCGCCGAAGCATTATATTGCGATGATTAGCCCTGCACTTGCCGCTTTTGTCATTGAATTTAAATGGGGGATTAAAATGCTACTGTGAATTTTATTTATTAAAGGCCCATTGTACTTTAATTCATTACGGCATTCTATCGTCATCGTCCCTTTGTTGTGTTTGCTAATAATATCTTTAAGGTGTCAAAGGAAAATGTTTTCGAATTTTACTTACACGTTTAAAGTTATCCCTCTAAAAAGTCGTGTCTGTGAAACAATTTGATTTCACTCTTTAATTCGTATACATTTTCTTTAAAAAAATCGATCTTGGCAGAGAGGCTCCGGTCAATAGAGAGGCTCCCAAAATCATCCCTCATAGCATACTCATGTAAAGAATCCGATCTAATTAGAACTAGTTAACTGTCTCAAAGGTGATTTCTCACGCGGTTTCAATAATTATAAGTATTAGAAATGTAGAGACTGTAAGGGTGAAAAACACAAATAGAATATTGCGTTTACGTGTCCTACACCAGGAACTTCAAAATGAAAACAGTAAGTAAGTATAACTAATAGGCTGTCGTGAAATGTCCTGGTAACACACTAAAGATAGTCAAGGAAAACTGTCCTAGAAAGGAAAGTTCTTCTACGATATATAATTTTATTATAGAATTACATTCCTATTAGAGCATCTTTTGGGTCCATTCCCAGTAGTCCGGTTGACCGAACTAGTGATACTTTTTTCCCCAGTAGTCCAACCGTACAAATCACAGTGAGAGTCGTCCTTTAGGGTACAACAGTAACTGGGCTACGCATGTAATTGTTTGCTAGTCACGAAGCACATGACATTTATTTTTTACCGCGGACGAAGTCACGGGCACCAGCTAGTAATATTATATTTTGTTAGCCTCAAAAATTGGAACGTTTCTGCGTGTAATGTTTGAGCCAATGACTACTCGGTGCCGTGAGCTCATCCATTGAAGATTGGTCTCATATCCCGAGATTTTTATAAAATAGGCGAAAAACACGTTTCGTGGCTTTAATTTTAAATTGAGCCGGTTCTGCGGAATCTTTCTAAAGCCTTCCGTTCGTTCGATATGTCGTCGATGGTTTTTTAGATCAGCCTGCGATAAGGCGGGAACAAATCTCATTATTTTCCACGGAAAAATATGGGAAATTAATTATTTGGGATTTGAATGGGCTTAGGGTGATCTCTCTATTTTACACCTGAATAAAAAAGATTTCTGCATCAATTTATTTTACATTTCGTTGAATTTTTATTGAATTATTCAATAAAATAATTTTTTTCTTTAATAAAATTATATTTGGAACTTGTTGAAGAACCATACAGGCCAAATACAATATCTTAGTAAGCTGAAATAGGAATTTGCTAGATAAATTTCAAAAGTTTCTCAATGTAAGAGGCAAAGGAAACCTCAGACTCTGAGGACTAACTCTTTAAATAACAACCAGGGATCTATTTTAATAACAAACAAAGAGCACATTAAGTTCACAAAGAGCACGTTAACTTTATAATATTTAATATTAGTTATTAGTAAACTTAATTAAACTGCCACGACTTTAAATAATATCGGCTGCCACAGCACGGGGCTAGGGCCACTGATCTCTAAAACAGAGGCAATCCTAGCTTGCAGGTCATGGGGACAACTGTATAATATATGTATTTTAAAGTATGTGTTATTATTATTATAAAGAGTAATTGCAAAGGCATCCCACATAATCTAAAAGAGGAGTTAACCAAATATTTATTTTACAAAACGTAAATGGAGGAATTCGTATCGATTAATCGAGCCCATTGGCAACTTCAACAAACAAAGCGGTACCTATACGAAGTTTGCAAGATTACAGCGGGCTCACGTAATCGACCATTTGTGATATAGTGGATTACCAAGTTCTAGCGGGCGGAGTTGCGTTGCACATTTTATTTTACTTTAACCTTTCGAAGGAAGTAAATATCTATAGAAATTGAAATTTAATGTTTAACTGGTAGGTATTTAAATATATTTTCCTTTGTCTCATATTGATGTGTCCAAATTATTTTTTTGTTCCTACTAGGATCCTATGGGATCCTAGACGTGGGAGCCAAGTGGAGAGAGGAATTTTATGTAGGTAATGTATATTGTAAATGGTGATCACATAAGCGGCAGCCGAATAATTAGGTATAGGATATTTGGACATATACAAGGAAAGATGTTAACATAGGTGTAATATAATATAAAAAATGTATGCGTCAGTCCAAAACTAACAGCGTCAAAAGTGAAACTTTTTATGTAATTCAAAAACTGTCAATAAGTGTACAAAAAAATACATTGCAGCAAAGAAAAATTGACTGGAAATTATAATAAAAATGATTTATAATAAAAATCAAGAAAAATCTACAGACTATCCCGAATTAATTACTATGGAAGTTTCACTTGTACGTATATGTATATAGTTTTATGTATATGTAAATAATAGTACGTACGAGTGAAACTTCCGTAGTAATTAATTCGGGATAGTCTGTAGATTTTTCTTGATTTTTATTATAAATCATTTTTATTATAATTTCCAGTCAATTTTTCTTTGCTGCAATGTATTTTTTTGTACACTTATTGACAGTTTTTGAATTACATAAAAAGTTTCACTTTTGACGCTGTTAGTTTTGGACTGACGCATACATTTTTTGTATCTTCATTGACAATAACTGAGAATAAAAACAATATTAAAAATTTTTTAATATGAAATAATATATAATATATATATATATATATATATATATATATATATATATATATATATATATATATATATATATATGTTTATTAAATTATTTCATTATTCATTATTATTCCTTATACCACGCACTAAATCGGTGAGATTTTTATCGAACATTCTTTCGAAGTTCCCCTTTACTTTCTTTAGTGCCATTTTATTGAATTATTTTCCATAAACATATAATTAAAAAATAAGGACGTTGAACACTTGAAGCATGACTGTATTATCTTAAAGAAGATAAGTTTTACACAACACTAAATTAAAAATAAAATTCAGGATTCGCCAGGCAGTCATAAAACCAAACTTTGTCATTTGTGATTTGTTTGTTAAACGTCAGACAGATGGATGACAGTAATGTCATCCATCTGTATATAGTATGATAAGATCATACTCTATAATCCGTAGCATATAGAGAATGAACTATGTCTGTGTAGTACTCATTTTTTCCATAATATTAATTAGTTGTTCTGTATTTATCCAATTTATCCGACACAGACTGTCAATGTCAACAGTGTCACTGTCAGTCAACATCAACAATTTTCTTTCCGCCTCTCTCACTCTGCTAGAGTGAGAGAGGCGGTAATAAGAAAGAGACAAGGAGTTTAACATCTGTGAGTTTAACAGTTTAACACTTAACAGTTTGTTAGCTCGACGAGTTCACTCTCATGACAAAAAGTTTCACTTCAATAGTGTCCCATAAAAAGTTTCACTTCAATAACTATAATATAAGCTAAAAAAATAGGTGTCTATTTGTGGTTAAATAGTTAATAGTTATAAACTAACTATTATACATACCTAGGTGTCTATTTCTTGTTTTGTCAGCTAATGGCTCACTAAGACTGCGGTCTCTTTAAAAATGCAATTCTTTCCATGTTCTTTCCAATGTATTATGTACCAATGTATTATGTATGAATGATAATGAATTTGTAACCTACGTAGGTACAGTCCTCCCAACTTTTTATCAAATACAATCGTTCTACTTTACTTGTTTACAAAACAATTGTAGACATAGTGCACGTGTCAAGGGTTTGCTTGCATAAAACGTTAGTGAAACAAATATTTGTTTTGTTAGTTCATGTCTCTGCTGAAGATTATAAACTTTATCTCGGTTTAAATTCAACCAGGAATTCCGTTGATCTTTCCTTAACAAAATAGTACACGGATTCCAGTTTTACACTTTGTAAGTATGTGTATGATTTTTGGAATTTGTGTTAGGATTAGAATTTAGAGAACTTTAAACTATTACATTTCAAATAGATAGGCATCATTGTATGATGAGCTTAGTGACCGATAGATTATTATTTACCAGCCTGTAGGTAGGTATAAATAAGTAAATAAAAATAAATTTAGAACGTGTGCTGATATAATTTTACACATAGGTACTTATTCGATGTTGCTAGGCAAAATAATTGTTACTTCTTAGTAGTTATGCTTTAGTTTATACATTAGTGTACCTATACATGAGTTTATGCTTATTCCTTATGATGTTTAAAGGGCCTCATTTTAAAATTTATATATAAATACATTCTCAAAAAGTTTACCTAGGTACTTATGTTACTAGCTTTTTTAGAAGTCCATAGGTCCAAGATTTACCCGTAAATTCAATTGTAACTTTGCTTAAACTGTATTATTTGATCATTAAAATTCCTACGGGTAGGTAATCTAAAATTCCCAGTTATTAATTAACAATTAATTACTCACTTCTATTTGCGACTTTGCTCGCGATTATTTATGAGTTGATTGGATCATTAAAATTAGAAAATTATTATTAAAATCACTATTTAATAATAATTTTCTAATTTTAACAATTTCCTAATTATAAATTTAATAATTTTCTAAGTGACAGCCATTATTTTATATTTCCCTGACACTTATCATATCCACATTGAAGTCACACCTACAAAATTCTTATAATCATCTACTAAATTTATATTCACATTTTATTGTCGTTTACCTATTCTGTTTATTAATAGGCGTCATTTAAACAGCTCTACATTTGGATACATCGGTTTTTATAAAAACCGAACGGTGCCAAACTGTCTGTCCTTGCTGTGTCTCGTCTGTATCGGTTAACTATAAAGTTTTTGCTCAGAGAAAAAAAGGTAGCAGTCCCCTGTGATATATGAAACTAACACGGGGTACCGTTGTCGAGTCTCTTTGATGGGTCCGCGATAATAAATTACTTTTTTTGCTTTGGGGCTTTTTTCTTTCAAATTTCGCATTTTGCACAAAAAAGGTACTAATGCAAAATATATTTAATCTGTGTTTACAATCGTAATAAACATAAAATGAACATACCTATTATATATAATAGAAGAATGCGATTCGCAATAATAATTACATAAGCCGCCCAGCGGAAGAACAATGCAGGCGGCGCAATTTTTTAAAATAAGGTTGACAGACAGGCTGACGGTCCGTCTGATGTTAGGCGGCAACCGTCGCATCGCCTATAACACAAGCAAAAATTTAAGTCGCTGTTAGCGCTGTCACTTGCATACTGTAAACGTCTGTTAAATGACTTAACAGCGATGTCAAATACTAACAGAGTATGGTGAAATCGCGCCTTAGTGTTACAACAATTGACAAGTAGTACAAGTGCGCTGTTAGCGCTGTTGTAGATTGTAGACCATGCATGGTTAAGCATAGTAGTAGGTTAGGAATTAGAAAGGATTAAGCTCTGGCATTCCTTATTGGTACTCATTCATCGGAACCACAACACAATATGCTGGTATTTCACGGTGGTCTTCTGGGTAGTTACTGCTTCTAGAAAACTTCCCAAATGCCTGATAGTACTTGCAAGACCCAGACCAGAGCCAACATTGAAAAGTACATTTCCAAAGTTTGCCTGCGACCCCTGAGACAGAGCATTAAAGCAAGTATTTACCTTAATCACTCGTCAAACAGCCCAACAGCTTCGAGTTGACAGTATCTCACTGAAGTGATAGGTTCATAAATTTTTGTCTTTCTGTGGAAACATACCTATGAATGCGATAGATCTATTGTTAATTTCTTATTTTGGGAGATAAGTGGTAGACATAGTTATTTAGTAGATGTAAGGCGTAATAAGCCGGACAGCCCACTGTCATGTCATACTGTTTTTGGAAATTAGACCTCTAAAGGGGTAAAAAATATAAATGAACGGTTGTATGGAAACCTGTCATTTTCATTTTCCTACGCGGACGATGTCGCGGGTACCAGTACCAGCTAGTACCTAATAAAGAAGTTACGTCGATGAGTGTGTAGCTGTAGGCAAACAACCTATCATATACATTAATTACTCACTTAAGATTTTGTATTAAGTAGGTACTGTAAGGTCATTAAGGCTTAAGGTACTTTACCGCGCAAGATTTACATCTGCACCGTACGATTGCCGTGAACTTTTTTTGGAAATTCTTAGTAATTCGCGCGGGGCGTGACTACGTTTTCTGGCTCGACAGATGTCACGGCATCCGCCCTTGTCTAAAAAAGCGTCGAGAAGGCGTGGTGGCAATAAATTTTGTCAAAATATGCTCGACACAAACACTTCCCATAGCGCGCCCTATTAGAATAACAGAACAAATCGGTTTAATTTGTTAACGGGCGTTCAGAATGAGTGTCACATGTATCAACGAGCGCGAACTGTGTTATACACTCCTAAATTATTTATCCTCGCCTCTACTAATTGCCGATGACAAAGTTTAATAGTCTGTGCACATGTTTATAGTTATTTTTCTTTGAATAAAAAAAATGAAACAGGAATTCTTCAACAGAATGAAATGCTTTAAATTTTTTAAATTTTATAATTTATAACTATTATTTTCTACGAAATAATTATTATTATTTTCTCCTTCTACTACCTTAAGAGTTAAAACAATGCACCTATTGTCTTAGGTCATTCTTAGGTAGTATAGAAACTTCATTAGATCAGATAAATATTATGGGGCTAGCAATAATAACTCGTCTAACTAGGAGCTTTTGCCCCAGTAGGACGAAAGCTCAGCTGTTAACGTGGCGGTCACTACTGCTGAAAGGAAAGCTTATGTTTATGACTACTCTGCTACTGCTAAATTGCTAAACTATAATGACCATTTAAATGTATACCAATACTTAAGTGCAAATTAATGGAAATTGATTTATGGTGTGGACGAACGGACGCGTCAAGTAATGACAGTGCACAGCATGAAATCGAACTGTATTGACAAACAATAAGTCAACAGTGGGAACACACTGTTTACAATGTGTGTGATTGATAGTATATGACAGATGCGGCGCTAACCCTTGCACTGCGGTGCGCGGTGCATCTGTCACTTGAATCGCGAATGGTCAGTGAGATCAGAAAATTAGATACTTTCCACTCTCGCATTTCGCACATTCCTTCTTCAATTTAAAATAAACAATATTTAATTGTTCTTTTTAAAGCTTACTGTCCATTTTAATAGGTTGGTAGGTGACGTCGTTTTACATTATCAACGCCACAGGTACTGCAAGACCAATTCCTACCTTAGTAATATAATTAGTAATACCTTGGTAATTAGGAATAAGATGGGTGCAATGAGCTCTGGCTTCTCTTACTCACTCACCGAAACCTAACAGTAGACGTCACTGATCAAATAAATATATTAAGGCTTGATGTGTGACGAAGCTGAGCTTATGATAGTAGGATCAGTAGGACATTATGCGCAGTAGGACCAGCAGGACGAAAGTTCAGCTGCCAAAATAGTAGATGCAGATTCGAATTGTCTTCGGCAAAATTTGTATAAAGCAGCTCTCTGCTATAATATAGTGAGCTTATTGCATCTTTTGACATCTAGCTTTTGTCAGTGGCTTTGTCCGCGGTTCTTTATTAATCAAAGCCTATGTGTTGTGCCTTATTTCAAGTTTGATATACTGACGTCATGCTTTTATTTCATGTTGGTTTTCTGTAAGGGTTACTACTTCCGCCAGACGGACGTCCATCTTATGATTGCGTAATGCAGTGCGCCCTGCTAATACGAGTATTGTACAAGTATAACTTATATTTATTTTGTCAAATGTGAAACGAAAATTTAGTCAATTTACGTTTCTAAAAGTCAGTTTACGCTTAGTATTTTCTAGAGTAATACTCATAGGTACCTACGGTAGACTGTCCAACATATTACATTTGTTGTGGTCTTTTATTCATCATTTAAAAGGTATTGTATCACACCTTTGTAAAGTAATAACTTCCGTTTGTTCCCATTTTATTAGTTGCAATAAAAGGGCAGGAATTACGACAGTTAAAGTGTATAACGGTACGCATCGGAGATACGACAATAAATCTTTTTATTTATGACAAATTGTTGTCTAAACCTTGCTTACTCACCCTCGCTTCAACAAAAGATTGAACAAATAGTGTTATAACAGATGATGGCCACACTATCATGGGACATTTGTAAACATAAACACAATAATATCCCTACTGTAATATCGGTTGCGAAGTAAACAAAATATGCCATTGTGTTTGTCTAATTTATTGCATTAGGGAAAAGATACTTTTTACAAAAAAAAAATCGTATTTAATTTATTGTTATAAATAAATGTCGGAACACGGTTTGAGCCAATAAATGTAGTTCAAGAAATTTAAATTTATAATTAACAGGAAATTGTTGTCTTCTGCGGTGTTAGAAATAGGAGATAAAGTAAGTTTGTTATTTACATACAGTCATTTTTTACTGAAGATCACCTGAAATAAAAGAACACTTTAAAAAACTGAAGAGATATTGAGGGGGCTTTGTAAGCTTTGATTGGTCAATTCTTTTTCATTAATTTTCTATTTAAAAGCTAATTTTTTAGAAGTTATTATGAATCATCCGTACCTACTATATATATTATAAATGTATAATAGCTAGTATAATAGCAATAAAGATGTCAGGCGATATATTGCTATTCCAACGCGGACGAAGTCGCGGGCACCAGCTAGTCATAAATAATTTTTAAAATTTTTAATAAACCTACTAAGTATAGGTATATATATAAATATATATACTTAGGTGTAATCAATAATTAATATAACATAACATGAAAAATTTATAAAAAAAACATATAAAAAATAAATATTTCTAGATACATCACAACACAATACTGTATTGAAACTAATTGATGCTTTAAACTTTCACTATACCTACTATATGTATAGGTAGGTATATCTGAATATCTGTACCCTTGTCAAAGCAATGTGTCTTAAATAGTCAGTCGTTTAAATAAATGATGATGATATGTGATAATATAATATATGATGCTGCCTCACAATAGCGGATGACGTAGCTTTACAGCAGACTGCATGGGGCGCGTACCTCACAATAATAATTACTTATAACCCACCGCTTTTCAGAAAATTTTTGATATGCGCCTTTTTTAGCCATTACATTGCTTTTCCTATTACACTCGATCACCATAACTCACATGTTTTAAGATAGAGTTTATTATTCGCTTCTTACAAGGGTAGAATATTACAACACGACCTTAATGTCTTTTTGCCACCCCAACGCACAACAGATCGCGGCTATAATTCTGTAATCACCATAAAATCTGTATCACCGCACTAATATATTTATGACATTATAGCTTCTACTAATATTTATGCAAATTGAAAACGTACAGACTGGCATCGTTTACGCGACCCTAAATCCCCTATTCGGGGAGGCCGAAAGGACATATGCCAGCGATGTATTTGTGCGAGACTGCACTGCATCAACTTACATAGAATAACAGAACTGATTTATAGGTACCTACTTGTACTAAATTATGAGAATTTGTTTGCATGAAAAGTATAATTTTTTCTTTTAACCCCTTTGACGAGCCCCTGAACCAGAGATGAACCAGAGGTCGCGGATTCGATTCCTGGCAGTGTCAACAGAGAAAATGAACTTTTTCAAAGTTTGCTCTGGTCTGGAAATAGTAGGAGCCACGCTGGATTTCGCAGTCATTTGGTCTTCGAGTTTTTTTTTTACTAGATATATATATTTTTTCTTTAACAGTTAAATACATTATTGATGAGTGATAATAACTATTTATTAATATTGTGATTTGAATTTAACTAAGGAATATTTCTTTAAGTACAAAAATATTTTTTCGACTATTTCTTTAAAAATAATAAATATAGTTGTATATTTTAAATCTTATCTCCCCATCCCACTTGTCATCATAGTAGACAAAGTAAAAGTAATTTGTGTCCATATGGGACATATGATTGCCTCTGGTTGCGTTCCCCTCATCTCATCGTGTGCCCTCTTTGTGGTCCATTTAATGTCCCCTTATGATCATCTTGTATCTTTTAATATTGTTAGCACTGTTCTGATTTATCAAGCAAAAAATAGATAAAGCCATTTTGAGATTCATGCCAAGTTCTCTAATACAGATGAGTAACATTAGGTAAGACGTTTAATATTTAAGGCTGGGTTGCACCATCTTACTTTAACTATAACCAACGTCGCAACTTCAGTTAATTCGCACTAATTTTCGGCCGAAAATGAGTTTTAGGCCGAAAATGAGTTGCACCAGTTAACCAGCTATGATTATTTGTTAACTGGTGCAACTCATTTTCGGCCTAACCGTTATTTTAACTCAAGTTGCGGCGTTGGTTATAGTTAAAGTTAGATGGTGCAACCCAGCCTTATTTTTTAATGCCAACGATTTAGAAATTCATTTTATCAAAGAACGTATTAGACTATGACTAATCGTCTATTTGTTTTACCAGATAAGCTCCACTGACGATATTGTTTAGGGCTCATTCATGCATGTGTCATAATAAAGTCTTTGGTTCCATTGTAAAACCTCAATCTATGATACCAAGCAACTAATCAAAATTCTTATTTTTGCCTTTTGCAATGTAATTGGTAATTATAAAATGAATTTTATTAAATTCATTTTAATAAAATAATATTTGTAAAATTTTAAAAACTGAAATATCGGGCTACATTAACGTTAGCGACTACAATATTGTAGCAGAAAGTATCCCCCTCAAAATATGTTGGACTAAACTCAGATGATAGTAGTAATAATTTTGTGGGGCATTTTTATAAGTCTCAGGTGGTTGGTAATTTGCTTGCGGCGCTGGAAGGGTTGTATTGATTTATCTCAACGGTAATGTGCGCTTGGGGACGCACTATTTCGCCCTGCGGACTCCTCTAACCAACCACAAACACTAATTTATCTAACCAATCACTAGTAAATAATACTAGTAACAATGGCAAATTTATGGAAAGCCCGAGAGAGAGGTAGGTGCCCAAAAATAAAGGTTCAGGTGATGGCGACCTTGAGATTATGATATATACGTGGCCACTAAACAAGAGACGAGGTATCCTAAAAGCGTACGTGTCATGTCTCTCCGCTACAATAACGAAACATGAAAAATTTCCAGACGCCCACATCAGACTGATAAATGGCTTCCGAAAATCCAAAAGGAAGTTACAGCTTACTTGGGATTTGGTCTAGAACCTCTCACGACTCATAACTGCTGCACTCCGCTTTATTACAATTACCATAAGCCTCAAAGTCCCGCACTCCACACCAGACGGACGCGACTTCATCATTTTGAACCTACTTACGAGAGCGGTAAGACTGTTATTGCTCCGGTGAAATAGAAACCACGACTGGGACGAACTGTTGTAACACTTGCGTACAACTTTAGCACTTACTGCGGTCGTTTTAGGATTGAAGTTGCCTGTGCACGATTCAGTTCCGGAGAAGTTATGCGACGTTCGTGTCTCCGCGGCGGACCACTCTTTACATTTATGTACGTGTATTGTACCATATGTCGACGGCTATTTGGAATACTAATTGAGGATGTCTACGGACTATGGGCGAAAACTGTTTGCTTTTTTCGCTAGACAAGCAGTTACACGTGTTCGAAGCCTTAAAATGTTTTATTACAACACTTCGGTCAAAACTTGTTCAGAATTTAATCAACTAGTTCAAAAGAGATATATATACTTATGTCAGGATTTGTTTATAGTTCTTAACAAATGGATGTCAGGATTTATTCATAGTCCAGACATTTTTAGTGTGGACTCCAATAATACAAAGCTTGCTAGAACCCTTATCCGTGTTAGCACTTTAAAGACCACTACCTCTTCTTTTTTCCTAGCTGCTACACATTCATCATGATTGTTCTATGGAGATTACAAGGAAAGGAAAACCTCAGTCTTTTTGTTTGACACCACCTAAGAAGCCCTAAAAGACCTATAGTGTATTAACGTACTCATGGAAACTCTTTCAAGGAGGTCTTAGCCAAGGAAGAGACCCTGCAGGGCTCAGTAGACCCTAACAGCAGACTTAAAAGGGCCAGTCATCTGGAGGTAGTAACTTCCCCTTAACTAAAGACCACCGCGAGTGACAGCTTTTACGTTATTGTGTTACAGTGAGTGAGATAAGAAAACCAGAGCCCACAGCGCTGTTTAAGTCTAACTTAATCTTTCAAGGTTGCAAAGCAAAGCAGTTACCATTTCGTCTATTTCGTCTCAGTGGAAAGTAATGTTGCTACACGTCTGAGAACAGGTGTAAGTAGGTATTATACACAAATTTGTTCGTAGACCCTCGAGGCACACGCCAATACCTCGACATGAATGGAAAAGCAGTAAACCGCGAAATGATGATGAATCGTGTCATAGAAAAAGGGTCGTGGAAGTGAGACAGACGTTAGAAACCCCAACACGAGAGAACGGGACGGCTGTAGGGAAAATTAGCGGATGCTCCCGTGAATTTGTGTACGTTTTCAATGAAGGTTCTTTACGGTAGGTAAAATAGGAATAAAATGGATCGGGCCTAATCCGTCGGCCATTTATAACTTTCACGCCATTAGTTTGAGTGATAGCGATGCGATTGGTCATAGATATTGAAATGGATGTACGGTAACTATATACATATACACATACATAATATACCTAATACACGAAACCATCGCTTATCAAACTAATCAAACTAAGGTATCACTACATACCTATTAAAAGTTTAGTACATTCTATAATTCATTGTAGATGAAATAAAGGCTTGTTCCTCGTAGTCCCTCTCTTAGTCCTTTGAAGGGCAACGGGTACAAAAATAATCGCGGTCCCTTTTGTCAAATATTACACTACCAAATTAAGAAAGTTCTGGACGTAGGTGGAAAAGTTTTGAAATAGACAGTTAAATTTTATTTATTTATGTAGGTATATCGATTGTTCTATATAAAATAAATTCAAAGTAATTAGCGAAGCTTCTTAAAATATAAAACAAGTAAAATTTACGTACCTACCTAACAAGGACGCGAGTTACCTACATGTTGTCAATGTAATAACTTGTATAGGCCTACCCTGTGGAACTAGACGGACTTTGTGGTCATCACATGAAATAAATAAAGGCTCATAAAGATAATATGAAAATTTAAACGTAAAACCTCTATCGTCACTTATATATCTATAGATGTATATCTATTGATGTATATCTATAGATGTCTAATTATACCGTAGTAATTCAATGAATTAATTTTGAGACTAGCCGTTCACATTTAGAATGACGTCTAAAAATAGGTCGAAGAACGCATTCGTTTGCACTACACATATCCTTATTATCTCTCGTCATTGAGGTCTTAAAAAAAGCCAAACTTTGTAAGAACGGTGGCTCGATTATATCCCTTAGATAGAATATGTCTTCTAGGCTTCTAGGTTCGGAGGCTTTATACACGTTCTCCTGGATATTGTTTGTAATATATACAGCAGGCGACGGTAGCCACCGACATACAAGTAGGTAGTCGTTTTCACTATCACTGTCTAATATACGAGTATGTATATCTTCACACATTCCACACAGCACCATCTAGTTCCACAGTAAGCAACTAATACTTGTATTGGGACAGTTGATTGATACACTACACACATTACTTTTTTTTTGTAAATACATACATATTATAAATATAAAACATCCATGACTCAGGTGCAAAGGTGAAATGTTCACACATAAACATTTGCCCCTAGCGGGATTCGAACCCGCGACCGTTTGGTTAACAGCTAGCGTTACTAGCCACCAGACCAAACTGTCTGTATCTATATCTCCCAAAAACCTGTGCACTGAGTTACGTCACATCCGTCGGACAAGGTACACTGTGTTGTCTTTAAGAACTAGAATTGTACAAACACCGGAAACGTGCACTCGTCCAATGCTTCCGTCCCGTCCGTTATCAGGATTATGTTATTATGCAGACGCATACATCTGTGTGGTCCACCTTAATTGCTTGTAAAGATTAACACTTGGCTTATGTTCAGTGTTCATTTAAACTCGAGTGTGCAATCAAAAATTATTCTTAATATTCATTTAACAGTTACAAGACATTACAAATATTTATTTTATCACCCGTTACAGTGTAAACATTTATAAAAATTGATCATGTTAATTTTTTACAACAGTAGGTACTATAAACTTTTCTCTAACATCACCTGATTGGTTTGTAAAAAAAATGTGTTGTAAAAAAAAACACAAGACAAGTTTTTAATTTCCATTTTAAAGTTTCGATATCTAAGCAAAAATGTATATTTTATCGAATAACAGCAGATTTATTCATACCTGTGAAAAATATTGGTCAAGAGTGAGTAATGGTATTAAGAAAATTCCTTATGGACCTAACAATGTATCATAGCGGTGAGTCAGACGTGGTGATGGTGTGACAGTTATGAAAATAACATAACCCTGACTGTCTATCTTATCCAACTGTCTGAGATCCTATCCACCACACTTGGCAGGATTGTGTGACTGTCATTCTTTTTTAAAAATTTTTTATTGGAGATGGGTTTGCTCTTGGCTAACAACCAGCCATGTGGCAAGGATGAGGCCTAAGATGGAGCGAGCTCACACAGAAGATGCTTATTCACTCGAACCTTGAAAATATTAAATCCACAATCACACACAATTAATCACAGTCTACCCCCTTTTTAATGATAAAGACACAGAATTTATATTATATAATTGTTTAATTATTTTGTAAATCGTATTTTCTATGGCCTGACATTATCATATTATCATGAAACAAAACAACCGAAATAATACGTTCATTTTAAAACAACATGTTTAACATTTAACCAAGACAATACTTGTACATATTAATTTGTTAATAATTCATAGCGGGTTTAGCGCCCTGCCCTGTGTGTAGACAATTCTGATAGAGTAGGATTATTCGGACAGATTGCGGCTAAAAGCAGAATAGTATTTAATATTGTAATACAATGTCTACCTAATATCTCTAACATAATAATCTTGAAGTCATAATATACTTATTCAATACTTATTTCAATACATACTTGTAACTATGACGGTTGAATTGTATGTACTTGTATTAAGTTGTTAGTTAAATATAAAAAGATAAGTTACTTACCTGTAGTATCCTTTAATTTCAACTAAATTTTATGCGAACTACTGCATCTTTAAAAGTGTCATTTGTTCGGTGATTTGTATCAACCAAACTACTGCTACTAAAAAGTTGCATTAGTTCGGTCAACCGAACAAATAACCGAACTACTGATACTAGACGGAATAAATACCTAGCTCTGAATAAATATTAGCTTGCACCATCTGTTGGCAAATTTCGGAACGAATATTTTTATTTATAACTTTACAGCATTTACAGGTATCGGATGTTTATAACTTTGCTCTATTACGACATAAAGTTACTCTTCATGAATGAATGAATTGGATTCAGAATATCACATTTTTAATATTAAAGTTTGAAGTTTGAGTTAGTGTGAGTACAGAGGCATTTAAAACGTCTATTCCTAACCGACAACATGAAATATAAACGATTTTTTATGACAGTGCAATACGTCCTAGAGATAAATAAAATGTTCAGTTTCAAAGTTGTGACATTCAGGACTACAATCGTAAATTACATATTATCTCTGAATTAAATATTTATATCTAAGCGACTGTCTGTATCTTTATTATAAATATTATAAACTACACAATCATCTGATTAAGTAGTTTCTTTTATATAAATTTAATATATTGAAATGTTATTTAGAAATGAAACTGCAAGTTACGATAAAAGTTAAAATGACCTAACGAAAATTTTTATTTCATTTTTAACCAGATAAAAATTAGATTCTATAAACTTGTAAAGATTTTGTAAAAAAACGACAATGAATGGATGTGGTCCTTGCACATCGTATACCTAGTTTATCAAGTTAAAAATTTGTATAACATAATGGACTATCATAAAGGTTGTGACGAATAAATGTAACATAAACATTGATACAATTTCTACAGCAGATATGGAGTACATTCACAAAGAAAATACTCGGCAATTTGTAAAAAAATTGACTGAATTTTTGGTGCTGCTGATAATATTATAATATTTATATATTAACGGCAAAGAAGAATTCATAGTAATCTATAATTGACAATTAAGTATTTTTTTATTTGACATCTATTTATGTAGTTTTATTAAGTAAATATAGAGTTAAATATAAATCTCACGCTCTGCAGCATTTGGAGCTGTATGTATTCACTTAGGCTGGGTTGCACCATCTTACTTTAACTATAACCAACGCCGCAACTTCAGTTAAAATAACGGTTAGGCCGAAAATGAGTTGCACCAGTTAACAAATAATCATAACTGGTTAATTGGTGCAACTCATTTTCGGCCGAAAATGAGTACGAATTAACTGAAGTTGCGACGTTGGTTATAGTTAAAGTAAGATGGTGCAACCCAGCCTTAATAGTATTAATTAGTATAATAAAAAAATACAAAATTTGTTTAACGCACAAGTTTTTCTATATATGTAGTCGTCATGAAAATGTGTTACAATATTGTCCATAATCTGTTATTTTCACCCATAATCGTTGTTCTTTTTTAATATAACTATGCCCCAAATATTGGTAAAATTAACATTTATTATCATAATGAAGCAAAATCGCTGAAAGTGACCAAGAGAAAGAGCGAGAAAAGGGCAGAAAATTTAATAAGAATTAACGGTAACGAACCCGCTGGATTTGTATGGAAAGCGTTGACCATGCCATCTCTAGCAGCGGGCGGCGGCGCGGCTATTCTTCGCTCTGTGGTTTTCCTTAATGACTGGACGTTAAACACTTTTGCTCTTGAGCATACTTTTACATGTTCAGTTCATCAGTGTAAACGAGCATCGCGAGTCGGTTTTACAACCCCAATAAAACAATGAACGTATACTCTTATCATGAGTTATCAACGCAGCAAACATTAAATTTATTTGAACTAGTACTGTGAGTTTGTATGGCCCTATATTTGTAGCACTTGTGACGCGATGATAACACCACACGAAAAGGTAAATTATGATCACTTTATAACGCCACGTGCTTACTTAGAAAAAAATCACGTTTTAGATTAGTCGAAAAATATTAACAAAAATAAATCCGAATGAAAGAATAATGAAGAAAATGCTATCTAACTTTTGTTCAGACTTCGTCCGTGAATATTTATCAATTATAGTGGTTCTTAATCCATACATACTTATTGACAAAATTGTATTAAAATCGGTTGGGCGTTTTATGGCTGATCGGACAATTTTTTGTTTGACAAATAAAATTGTAAAATTACCTCTTTAAATCAACTTTTCTCTACTATTTACAACTGGTCTAACATTCTCCACAGATAATATCAGTTAAATAAAAAACTTTTTTTATTTTATTTATATAGGACATAGGTACAATAAATTAATTTACCTACTCTTTGGATCACCCTCCTCCTTGGTAGGTAAGTTTTCCATTGACAATTTGTAAATTTTGATCTTGATATTTCTTTCTACGAGCCGGTGGCGAATATTTTGAAATATATACCTTATTTTAAGACCATCTGCGTAGTAGTAGTAGCGTTCGCAATATTCATGCCAAGAGTAAAAATTCAAGATTTCTGTATTCCATTTTAAATTAAAGGCAATTAAACTTCAACATCAATAGCGCAGTGCGTGACTTTTCTGAAAACAAAAGGCTTATTGTCGACACAAATTAAGACAACGGCTTTTACAAAAAAAAGTAAATAAAAAATACCTCGAAATAATTAGTTTCACATTTTATTAACAAAACGTGTTAAAAAAAAATTATACACTAGTATTTAGTATCATAAGATAAGATATTAGGACAAAGAAATTTACCTATCTATCATTACACCAATAGTGATTATTTTAAAACGAAGTATGTTTTTATCTTTTTATGATAAAGAGCGGCAGACAGGGTGACGATAGGTCGAAAAAAAAGTATTCGAGTTAGTTCGATTGATTTTTTTTATGAGAAAATTTGATTGCACGTGTGTGCTCGTCTGGTAGCTCTATAAATAAGGGAGCTCTCGCATCGTCTCTAACAGTGACTAATTTGTTAACAAGTGTTCGAAGCACTTAATTACCGTGTAAGCGACGGGGTGTCATTTCTGTTCAACGTATACATTATTTTGTCAAGACGTTCCACTTAAATAAAATTCCTATATAACAATTAATTCTTTCTTTAATTTATATAACCCAAAATGTGAATTTCTTCATGCTTAAAATCTCTAAATTACCTAGATAAATAAAGCACGTTGATCTAGGTTATCTAGGTAACCTAAATCAACTAGTGCTTGGCCTTGATTTGATAAATCAAAGATTTGATAGACAAAGCTATTCTTAACTATAATTCTAACTTGTTTAAGTACATTGCTTAGCGATTATGTTTCTTAAATACATGCGTGTACGTGTAATCACGTAAATGTGTATGAAAGTATTATGATATGGTATATAATATAGCATGAATTATTTATAATGTTATTAATCTAATCATTATTAATGTTTACTTACTTACTCTTCTGGCTCAGCGACCCGTAGTGGATCTTGGCCTCTGACACCACAAGTCTCCGGCGATCCCGGTCCAGAGCTATCTCGCGCCAGTCAGCTGATATTAGCTGTTATTAATCATTATTAATATTATTTAAAATCCCATGTTGAGTCAGATCAAAAGAGTCTATAAACCTTAACCGTGCAATGCTGTGTATGTTACCCTGTTATAGTATTTGTATTGTTCCCAGTGTGGGCGGAGACGGGCGAGTTTCGTGACAGTGGTCACTCGTCACTTACGTCGGGCGGTTCAGGCGTCGATCAGTCTTCGCTTTACGCGCCGCCACGACCGCGCCGCGACAGAAAACACGCCGACGACAGTGAGTATATATTATAACTAGCTATTGGACGCGACTGTTGACTATGTTACTCGCTGATGATTTAGCTTTCTATAGGTGAAAGAATTTTCGAAATCGGTCCAGTAATTTTTGAATTTATTCATTACAAATCTTTTTTCTTTATAATATTAGTATAGATTAGCGACTCGCTCTAGGCTTCGCACGTGATTTAGTTTTTTTTATATACACAAAGCTCCATAAGTGTGGTTTAGAAGTAGTTAGCGTAGAAACAGACAAACGCGGACAGTTATGGTAACTTGGTTGAAAAATATTATTTTTACCACCTACCTACATAAAAACTTGATTAGATTTTATTATCTATCTAAGCCTTTTTTGAAAAATTATTTTACTGATGGTAAAAACCGCATTAAAATACGTTGGTTTTTTTTAGTAATCAATTATTAAAGTAAGTAAATATTAATAAACTATAAAGCCGAATTATTTATATTAATATATAATTTAATTTAAGTATATATAGGTACTTAAATTTAGTGTTAAGGACATCCTGATAAACAAAATATATACCTACTCGGTGTTTAATGCTAAAGCACTAAGCATAAATAAACTAGACTTGTTACAAATTAAATTTGTATTTTTTTTAAGTTAAACATAATCTTCTTGTTAGATGATTCAAGCGGTTGTCATGTCTAAGATAACAATGACTAGAAAATATTATGTAGGCACGCACGCCTGCAAGATAACAGATAAAAAAGGATGAGATCTATTTTCTGGTCTTGAAAGCTCCTTTTAATATTAGTACGAAAAAGGCATTGAAAATTATATTTTTGGTGTTCCGGTATTATGTGTTATAAACATTTCAGTAAACTCGATTTAAACTACACATACTGATATTATTTTACTATTGAACTGATATTTAACTTATCCAAAAAGAAAAACCGGGAAAATTCAACTGGACTGGACAAAATTCAAATAAAACAATTTCGAATATTAAAATTTTAGAATGCAGTTTTTTCTATTTAAAAAAATTCTTTTTATATGATATCTTTTTATTTAAAAAATAAAAGGAAAGGAGAAAATTATTTTTGAATTGCTTTTGAATTGACACTTTAAAATCAATTAGTACAAGTAAAAGTGTAATAAGTATTCTAATTATGAACGATGCCAAATGATAGCCAAGCCAAATCTTTTATTATTTTCGAATAGACTAAATAAAAAAAAAAATTTCACAACAAAAGACCACACAGTGTGATAAACTTAAAACTGAAAGTAAACTTACGTTAAGCGTAAAATCTATGACAAATACAGAGTGCGCGGATCCTAATGCCTTCACAAACAGTCACACGTACCTACTACTGGAGGCCTATGAATGTGTTATTATGTTATTATTTAACATTTTATCTTAGGACAGAAAGTTAGACGTAACATAGCAATCTTATATTCATAAATCAGAATTAAAACTATTACAAGTCTTTCGTTTGGTACTCAAGTCCTTTCCTTTGATTTTTTTTTGCTAGATTTTCTCCGTAGAAAACTAAGTAGTCTAAGTGAATTAGATTCTTAGGGCACACTTAGTACTAGCAGGCACGACTAAAGGGCCTCCTTAGTAAAGTACTAGATAGATGGATTTTTATGGATCAACTATCCTATGACTTTTTTGTATTCCTAACAACGAGTATGCAAAATTTCACGATGAACGGCTGAGGCAAACAAACTCACTTGCACATTTATAAAATTAGTAAGGATTTTATCATTCCGTATTAGCTCAGCGGTAGTAGCTCTGCCGTGTTATACTCGTAGGTCGCGGGTTCAATTTCTGCTTAAGAACATAATACATAACATAAGAACATACATAACATATATTAATTTGTCTATTGGCCTGGCCCTAATTACTGATTAGGGAATTGAACACTTCAGCAGAGAAAGCCCACCGGGATCAGAAGATTGCTCTTTCGTTTCAGTAGCCAAACGTTTACCAACTGAGCTAACGCCCCTTGCACTCTAATCACCATACAATAAAAATATTTATTCATATCAGATTTCTAGTATTACTTATAACTAATACTAGAAGATTATGGAAAAAATCAGTACGGCCTGGAAATCTTATTGGTGTTTAATGAAAGAATAGTGGATTAAAGTCTCAAAGTTCAGGCAGCGGAGCTACTAGGGCCGTGATAACTGTGCGAGGCGATAGGACGATAGGCGATACGAGCGATAATGGTTATCATCGATACGCTTTGTGAATTCGCCGACACATCCATCACTCCATTCTACCTTTACGTTCGACCGCCGCCAATTCAGGGTTGCCAACTTCATCGATCGGTGACATTTATTTACATATTTTATTTATTGAAATTTGCAACAATCTAGGTAATTGTAAAAAGTATAAATATCAAATGCATCGTCAACTTGTGAATGCTAAAGTCTATATGATGTGAATATTTTGTGTAAAAAGTTATACTTTTATGACAATTGTTAATAAAAATGATGTTAAAAAAAATAAAAACGCCGAATGTTTGGCCAAATATTCGTATTGGCTTATTCGGCACATTTTTTCATGTTCGCGTTCAGCGGAGTATTCGATTATTTTTATTTTTATTCTATAATTATTCGATAAAATAACTTGTATTGTGTATTGTGTTTGTATTGTGTAATAAGGCTATAAGAAACACTGCTTCATGTAACCATTATCTCTCTCTATATATAAAAAATACGTGTCATATGTTTGTGCGCGATGAACTCCTAAACTACTGGACCGATTTTGATAAAATTTCGTAACTATGTGTAATTAATTAGATTAAACTTAAAAGATAGGATAGTTTTTATTTTGAACATGGACGCAGCCGAGAGCGTGTAGCGAGTTCAGCGAGCAAAATTACGTATCTCTATAATGCCTAATGCCTAATGCCTAATGCCACTACTAAATCCTGCCTGCCTATCATACATTTATTAAGGCACAGTTTAATTTGGTAGTGTTGCATTTCCGGACTCGGAAGTGATGTCAACCCTATAAACACAACAAACTTGTAAATACAACAGTTACATGTGTTCTTGATAAAGCACTTTACCGACACTAGCACTGATAACGCATCGCAACGTTTCCTTTAAGGCTATGGCCGACGCAAAATTTCAAATTTTCAATGACGATTATTCAATAGTTATACATGTATTTGCTTCAAAAAAAATATATATTGTAGGTCAAACTTTCATCTTGTCATTTTAACAATATCAAAATAATTAAGCAATTAGATATTTAAAAAAAAAAATTTTTGTAAGCAAGGTGTGTTCAGTTTTCAATCGACCTTTCTGGGGCAATTATCACGCGATTCAATCCATTCTTTTTTTATTAAATAGGTATCAATGATTTCAAGTAAATTTAACAATATCAGATTTTTAAGTATAAAGGGACTACAATAAAATTCAAATATCATGATTTTATCGAGCACATTGTGCGCGATGGGGCGTGCCAGTCAGTCTGCGCTCTGCAGTAGCGCCGGTCGGACGTGGACTCTGTGTTTATTTGTTTCATGCTAGTTTCGTGCAATAAACATAGTTAAAAAGAACTATTAAAGAGAGAAGGGGACTTAGTTTACATTTGTCTATATTGTGAGAATCAAGTATTCGTAATTTAAATATGTTAAAACGTTATTAATATAGTAAACATGTTTTGATAAGTTTCACTACCATAGATCTTAATAAAATTGTGTTGGTTAGATAAGACCTATCATATTATTATTGTGCATACTATGATAGTAAACAAAATGATTATAATATGACATTTCTAATCTAATGTTTCTAATATAACATTTTATTATAATTTTATAGTTACGTCACACATCAAACTATTATTTTGCCCGATGTTAGATTCCTAATTTTCAGTTCAAACGAAACATGAATGTTCCCTTACCCTAACCCGGCGTGCTACGGTTCGTTAGATAGGCCTTGACGAGACATATCCAACAGTACTGTACCCTCACATTACCCTTACCTTACCTTACCTTACCCTAACCCCACATGTGACGGTTCGTTAGATAGGCCTTGACGAGACATATCCAACAGTACTATACCCTCACATTACCCTTACCTTACCTTACCCTAACCCCACATGTGACGGTTCGTTAGATAGGCCTTGACGAGACATATCCAACAGTACTGTACCCTCACATTACCCTTACCTTACCTTACCTTACCCTAACCCCACATGTGACGGTTCGTTAGATAGGCCTTGACGAGACATATCCAACAGTACTGTACCCTCACATTACCCTTACCTTACCCTAACCCCACATGTGACGGTTCGTTAGATAGGCCTTGACGAGACATATCCAACAGTACTGTACCCTCACATTACCCTTACCTTACCTTACCTTACCCTAACCCCACATGTGACGGTTCGTTAGATAGGCCTTGACGAGACATATCCAACAGTACTGTACCCTCACATTACCCTTACCTTACCTTACCTTACCCTAACCCCACATGTGACGGTTCGTTAGATAGGCCTTGACGAGACATATCCAACAGTACTGTACCCTCACATTACCCTTACCTTACCTTACCCTAACATACATGTCCTTGCTAACTAATGTCCTTGTAGCCAACATACCAAAAATACACAACATACCATACCATCCGCATATGCATCTTTCCGAAGTCATGGTTTCATATAGAAATGTGAAATCAAATATTTATATTTTTTTCAATTTAAATACAAAAGATACTTATTATATTTATACCTATATATAAAATTTTATTTTATTATATATAAAAGATATTATATTTATATTTATAATATATTTATATTTATATATTTATATTATATTTATAATAAAAATATATATTTACAAGTTATATATATTTACAAAAATTGTATATAATATTAAGCTTCGGAGTCCCAAGTATGCTGGCTGCATAATTGAATTTACAACCGGAATAAAAGAAAATAGTCTCACTACTTCGGTTGATTTGTTCGACCGAAGTACTGGGAAAAAAAAAGTCTCACTAGTTCGATCAACCGAAGTAGTGGGAATGGACCAGAGAAAAAATAGTCTCACTACTCACAGACCAGACTTTTTTTTCCTAGTACTTCGGTCGAAAAAATCAACCGAAGTACTAGGAAAAAAAGTCTCACTAGTTCGGTCAACCGAACTGTCAACCGAACTACTGGGAATGCACCCAAATTTTAAATGTAAGTATGTATACTACACACATGACTTTTTTACTGAGGGTATTATAATAAATATACCTAATATTAGAAATATTAGGTATTTCTAATATTAGGTATATTCACATTCCTTAGGAAAAATTAGGTGATATATATATATATATAACCCAACCTATATATATATATATATATATATATATATATATATATATATATATATATATAGGTTAGGTGATTATATATATATATATTAGGTGATTTTTTGATATATATATATATATAAACTAAATTAACTTTTCATAACATATATTTATTTATGGAACACTATAGCATAAATTTTCACTCGAGTGACTATTGTGGTTTATTTTTTAGTATACTTTTATTCTACACAATTCTTTATCACATTATTCATTTCATTATATATTCGCAGTGAAAGTGAATATATACACATAATTACTCAGCTGGACGCCAAATTTCAACTTCATAAAAATATAAAAACTTTGGCCGCATCTATTTGTTATACTCAATATAAGTCTATGGTAAGGACGCTTGCGGAGCGCGGGGCGAAATAGCTGTAATTCCCGCCTGTAGGCGTGGCCAGCCAGCCCGAAAAACGATTTTATTTTTGCATATGCCATAGGCTTAATCTATTTACTTACAAGTTATATAATAAGTGCCCGTTTATAATGCACGACTTATCACTAAACATCATAGTACATACTACCGGTTCATGTACTTTATAATGTAAGCGGTATTAATTGATAACGTCTTTGGCACTCTTGGGTACTTAGGTACTTTTGTGAAAGTTTCAATTATTGAAATAATATTCATAAACTTTCCTAGTTTATCGCTCTTTCTTAATGACTTGATAATGATAGTTCAAAATCTATAAAATAAAGTAATATGTTTATCCTATATGGACTCAACAGCTCAACGAATTTTAATTCGATTTTCACTTATGAAAAGAGAGAAACGAGGAAAATTTGTGTATATATTAGAAAAAAAATCCCAAGCGAATCCGAGAGCGGGTCACTAGTGTATTTTCAAAATATATTTTCAAACTTTTTTTTTCTTCAACTAACAAAGCTAATATTGAAATTAATCAATATTGAATGACTAAAATTTAAATAATAAAATATTAGAGTAATTAAATGTAAGCTCGAAATTAAGATATAGGTAAACTATGTCCCTACCTATAATGAATAATAATTAGGTATAATTTATAAATATGATACAATGCAAAAAAGCATATTTATCAATTATCATATCTGGTACTTACCTACCTTTCCTTATCAGAGTTGTCTTCAGTTGTTTTAATTATTTATGACATTCCTGTTTTTATTACACTTATCTTGATTGATCAATTGATTGTTAAATTGTTTTTAAGTAATAAAATGTTATTAGAAGCACGTCTACTTGAAATTTTATGTTTAATTATTATGCTTATTTCGTTCGTATTATTCTTCGTAGGTAGGTACCTATTATATCGATAAAATTATGAAGTAAAAATGAACAAAGGAATTTAGAAGAACTACAAGTCTCTAGTAGGTACATAAGTTTTATGTACCTCTTAAGGTTAAGCCAACCTATAAGTCATGTAACTTTATTTTTCAGCTATTTGGTACATAAAAACTTGATTATATTTTACATACGAGTATGTACATAAAACTTCAGTGAACAATTATCTAACTGATGGTGAAAACTTCATCAAAATTCGTTGCGTTGCTTAGGAGGAGTTAGCGCTATACAGACAGACAAGGAAAGCGACTTCAAATTATACTATGAATATATCTCTTATATATTCATATTATATTACTAGCTGACCACGCAAACGTTGTTTTGCCAAAAAAAAATTGGGTGGATTACCCTTAACATTTAGGGGTAAGAAAAATAGATGTTGGCCGATTCATCAAAATCGGTCCAGCCGTTTCGGAGGAGTTTGGCAACAGACACTGCGATACGAGAATTATAAATTATATTAGATTCAAATTACATAAATTATATTATGCTTTGCTATTATAAATAGCTTACTCACCAAAATTTTACGCTGTGGTTACTGCCATGAGACATGCTCTCCTGCTTGTGTTGTGACTGTGGAATACAGTACGCCTTGACAAATACTATTCTAGTAAATAAAAGAGTTTCAAATTCGACGCCCAGTCAAACGTTGCACCGGAGCAGTCAATCGGTACGTTGACACGGGGATTTTGTGTAAACCCAATATACGCGGTCTGATTGCAATCGTGGCGTTATCAGTAACGAATTGATGTAATAACACAACCGTATCACAAGGGCCCCTCTTTTCGACCATAATAATAAACAAAGCTAAACATATAATACATGTTCCACATCCATATTCAATTTGTCATAAATTGGTAATAATTTAGTTATACCGTGTTTAGTTCTTCAAAATATAGGTATTTATTTGTACTATAAAATTTCACAATATTCCACATTGTCAAAGTACTCGTATATTGTTGTCTTTGTGGACTAGAATTATTAAGGCGTAGGCACCGTATAAACCGTACCAGTACTTACTTATGTCAAAAGTTAGTTGTGTTTCATCTAGGTTTCATGGGGTTAGTAATTTAAGATTAAAAAATATAACTTCAATTAAAATTATATCGTTGAGTGACGATTTAATCTATAGAAAAAATATTTATAGTATTATATTATATTATTTTATAAGCAAACATATCAAAGAGTACAATAGCATAAAGCGTACAAATTTATGTATTATTATATCGGTCTGTTTCTTTCTATGCTATCTTTTTTAAATGTTAAGATAGACAGACTAGCTGGCATAGGTGCTATAAGTGCGCTGCCGACCCTAGAAGAATTAAGGACAATTGATAAGGAAGGGATTACCACATAGTTGTACGGATATATTTTTACATCTTATTCTGCTTATTGTAAAGCATTCATTGAATCCTTTTACATTTATGTTCAAAAATAAAATACAAAACGACAAGTATTGTAACAGAAATCATTAAATAAATCAAGAGTTACCGATTCACTCGTTTAGAACAAAATAATATTTACTAGTACAAGTACATCGTAAACGAATCATATGCGAGTCTAACGCCTAATCCGCTGCTAAGCTTCGACTACTATGGGTACTGATGTTAAGCGCTCTTGTAAATCATATTACAAAACACCTGATAAATTTGATAACATTTTTGGCGCATATTATTTATTCAATGATACTCGTACTTGTGATTGTCGACGGAGCAATTATCAACTTGCATTCTGAAAGAAATGCTACTGTAAAATTTAAAGCAAACGAGAATTTATCTACAACTTTATACTTATGACTTAATTATCTAACATACCTACTATTAAAGATTCTGAAATAATCTCCGGAACCACTGCATCTATAAAGGCTTTCCTTTACTATTTGAATTTCAAAGACACACTACCTATTCCAAAGAATTTGAAGGGTAATTGAAGGGAATTTGAAGGGTAAAGGACATGTAATTAATATGTAAGAAAGAACTGAATATGAACAGGAATGTTACGGAAAATGTATTTCAGGATATAATATTATCCTTCTCATATAAACTGGAACTCATTCTGACTCAACTAACTCAACTCAACTCAACTGACAACAAAGTCGTGGCTCTCTCTTTTTATATAATTAGTATAAAATATGGATTATTAGTAGATACCTACAAAAATATAGTGGAGTGTAAGTATACCTCTTCATTCAAGACGATTCACTCAATATTACGCTGCAATCTTGGTAGTCCCCGAGACAGGATATTAACTTATAGATTAATCCTGTAAGGCTTATATGGGATAGTGACAATGTCCATCGCATTTAGTAAGAGTGGTAGGTCGGCTCTAGAGATCTGTTTAGACACCTTTTTATTATAGTAAACATAGGTTATACTTATAAGTAAACTAAAAGCGATGGTATATGCTATTGGGTTAAAGTTTTAATATGACACAAGTACATAATAAAAATAATATAATTTAAATTGACAAAGGCACATTTCGGCTCTTCTCGGTAATGGTCGTTTCTCGTCGCTAATACCCGCTGTTTTACTTTATATTGTTGGTTGTGTTCTTTCTTTTTTCATTTTGCTCGTCTTCCAACAGTCATAACGTGTTGATACAATAGACTATTCTATCATCACGCTATTCTATTTCAGAAACCTAAACATTACTGTTTTCCCAGTGTCTTGTGTCTGCTGTGGTTGGTAGCTGAATGTACAGTCAAGGGCAATAATATCTGTACGTTTCCAAAGCGGCAAAAATATCTGTACAGTTGAGAGGCCAGAAATATCTGTTCGATAATTCGGTCAGAAATATGTGAGCATTTAAAGGGTCAAAAAGATCTAGACGTTCACGTGGCCATAAATATATGTACAATGTCAATCAAATATGTGTAGGCTGTAGGCAAATAGGAGGGCATAGATATCCATCAAAGAGCGTGTCAAGACTGTCAAGTCTAGTTATCAAATATTTTGATGTTTTGCATATTCTCTACTTTTTTAAAGTATTTTATGTGTAGTTTATGTATTTTTTATGAACAGAGCCAATAAATGCGCCTGTGTACTACCATAAAATTTACTTTCGGCACTTTCCTTCTTTCTCTTACAACTCGCTAAAACCTATTTTGTATGTATACTATACTGTTTATGATGTTGACGCACAAAACTAATTCAAAAAACCTAAATTGATATTTAATAAAAATTCATATCGATAAATCTAGACGTGATAGAAAAAATCGGCCAACGGGAATAGATTCAAAGCATTAAAATCTTCATATTTTTGAAATATTTTTTGAAGGAGGATTTCGTTGCAGACCAGTGATTAATTATTAAATGCTCAAGTTAGTAAAAACCTAAGTGTTCTTTTTAACGGCAAAGAGACATTTATACATACACTAGCTGTGCTCGCGACGTCGTCCGCCTGGAATAGTTATTTTAGGAATCATTTGGGTATCTCGAACGGTTTTCGCAGCGCACGCAATGGAAGCCCTCAAAGATGAATAATTTTCCCCGTTTTTTCGACTGTTTCTTCACTCCTATTAGTCGCAACGTGATGTTATATAGCCTAAAGCCTTCCACGATAAATGATCTATCCAACACAAAAAGAATTTTTCAATTCGAACCAGTAGTTCCTGAGATTAGTGCGTTCAAACAAACAAACAAACAAACTCTTCAGCTTTATAATATTAGTATAGATTAGCGTAATCGAAAGATTTTTGTACTAATATTGTATAATTACTTAAATTACGAATAAATATCTTCCGTTTCATCGCTACGTCTAGTATAAATATGTTACTGACATAAATTTAGCATTGAAAAAACGCTAATATAATATTCACAAGAAAAGCCATGTGAAAATCGTATATGATAGTTGTGATCGCTGTGAAGCAGAATCTAAAATAATAGAATGAAAGGTGAAAGAAATATTACGTTAATGACGCCACAATCAAAATGAAAGGGACAAACAGATCATATGACAGAATGGTACTCTTTTCGATGATTGTCATAATTCAAAATACGAAAACTTGTTTGTTTGTACAGATATTTATGCACTCCTATTTGCCTAGATATATTTGACTGACATTGTACATATATTTATGGCCACGTGAACGTCTAGATCTTTTTGACCCTTTAAATGCTCACATATTTCTGACCGAATTATCGAACAGATATTTCTGGCCTCTCAATTGTACAGATATGTTTGCCGCTTGGAAACGTACATATATTTTTGCCCTTGACTGTACCTACTACCTTATGGGCATTCACAAATACAATGAAAGGAAGAAAATGTGATACATATTATATTTCTTGAATTATGGTCTCCTAACATAGCTTGATTATTTTTATGATTAAAATATTAAAGTAATGAATTGAATTGGACATGTTGAATATAAATAATGCAATGAATTAGATTAGTTGTCCGTTTGAGGCAAACACGTAACTACAGTTAAGTTTATCTCTAACTTATTTTTCGGTATCCGGACCCTAATATCTATTCAGGTCAAGTACTTCTATAGTTTGTGTAGTATTAATAATAAACGTTTTTTTTATTGCCTTCAAAGCATATAACATTAGTAATAAAATCTTATACATCAAGAGAATTTACAATTCCTTGTTCCGTATTTGTCTTGTTATCTAGGTATATTTAGATACACTAAAATTCAAGGTGAAATAATTTTATGAATCATTGTTATTCTAAATTAAATTATTTTTAACTTTTCTTCCCACTTTGTTAGTAATGTAGTAAAAATTTTGTTTAACTACTGTTTAGGTTTTGTTTATAATTTTTCCAACAGTAGATAATTTCATTAATTCTCGTCTGCCATTTTTGATGAGACATAATATTACTATACAAAATAATATCGTTCTGTAATTATTTTATAGACTATTTAACCAAGCTAATCTAATCTAACGATTTCACTTTCTGATTAATTTAGATTGACAAAGGCATGCACATTTCGGTTCTTCTCGGTAATGCTCGTTTCCCATCGGCCAGCGACTCTGGGCCTCCAATGGCTCCAATCAAACACATCACATCACATCGCCCACACGCGCTATTACTTCGCTTTAGCTTAGATTTCTTTCTGATTGTTTTTTGTTTTTGCTCGGTTTCTAAGAATAATAGCGTAAGGATAGCAGCGTTATTATGTCATCGGCCATACCACACTGGTGGTACAGTCCGATGGTTGGATGTCTTGTCTTGTTTAGTCTAGTCTAAATGCCTAAATTTACAATTTTAAAACTACGAGTAAAGTTCTTAGTGTTAGGTATCTCTACAAATTATTTTTGTAGTGGTTTACTCTTATCTCTTATATTTATCCCAGCTTCCTTATCCTTTGTCATAGATAACAACGCACTTTTATGTTCCATCCCTTTGATATTTCTCGTAAATTTAGGCAGTGGTAGCCACTTACTATCAAGTGGACCGTCAGCTTTCAGCATAAAGAAGCAAAGATATAATTCCTATGCAAGAGTTTGTCGTACTAACATGATTGTTTTGTCTTTCTAGATAATCGGCAATTAACATCCGAGCCGACTATTAAAACCGAAGCAACGACACCGGGTGTGGGTCCTGACGAGGCTTCACTAGACGACAAAGGCGATAAGAAGAACAAGAGACAACGACGCCAAAGAACGCACTTCACCAGTCAACAATTGCAAGAGCTAGAAGCTACATTCGCTAGAAATCGTTACCCGGATATGTCTACGCGGGAAGAGATTGCGATGTGGACTAACCTTACGGAAGCGAGAGTTAGGGTAAGTTGGTAATTTATACATATTTACGACTGAATACTTAAATTTTAATTCACAAAAACCTTCTTCGGTTATCGCTCTTGTCATGTGAAAAACATATCAAACTCCTTTGGGTGGTTTAGAAGAAGTCAGCGGAGAAACAAACATACGCGGACAGCAACTTCAATTTATAACACTATCTGTTGCCCGCGACTTCGTCCCGCGTTGAAAAATAAAATATAATAAGCAATATAACGCTTGACCTCTTGTTGCTATAACACTATGGTTAGGCGTTAGTTTTTATATTATTTTAGAATATCCCACGAGATAAAGTGGCATAGATAGATATATGTATAATGTATATGTATAGATAACATAAAGCATACTAACTTAGAATTACAGAGCCATCAATGATCTATTAATGATCCCATTCTGTCATGAGAAATCTTATGTCGTAAGCAATAAATAAACAATAATAACGATTTTAAAAAAAATAATTTAAGCAGTCACCGACACGTGCTCGTAAGACATTTGTTGCGTCTATTATAAACTGGATGCTAAAACGACATAATGCTTTCCAACTGACACTTTTTTCTCGTGTTGTGACGAGGTGTGTGCCAGTATTGAAGATGCAGCACAATATTAACGAGCTATATGTTTAGGATAATCACCGCATCCGGTGCGCCTCCAGTATTTTTGTGCCGTCCGACGGAACACGGAATCCCTTAATCCGTGAGCATTTGAAGCGTCTATTTCGGTCTCTTCATAATCCAGGGCTTAAGTCTGATCGCACCCACACTCGCTGTCAATAGTTTTCGAAGGCCCTCCGTTAGATTCTGCGGTTAAAACTGGCCGTGTTCTATTTACAGTGATTTTTGGATACTCCGAATATCTTTCGGTTTCTTCGGTATGCGGTGAATTAGTGTCGTGCCAGTTAATCTCTTTAAATGCATGGATAACTAAATTTGTTTAGATACAATGAGAGATTATATCTGGAATTCGATAAAATTTGATTGCTGGTGTAATTTTTTTTTTTGTATATTTTTTTAAACTTTTGTTCGGATTATTTATTGTTTATCATTTTGTAATTAAGAAGTAATAAGATTATAAATATTGTCTGACATTTTACCAGAGATAAATATTTTATCTCCACTATGAAATGAACAGAAATTATAGTTTGAATTATTAATAAATTTTAACTAGAAACTATATGTCTAATATAAAACATAAGCAAGAATAGAATGTTGAAAATAAACAGTAATAACGAAAGCTCTCCAGTTAATAATTATTGACATTCGCATCTCAAATTTGTTCATTCTGCTATTGCACATTTTGCGTTTTGTACATTTTGAGTGTGGTGCACATTTTGATTCTTGTACATTTTGCTACTGAGCGAAATAAATTGCTTGGGTTACTGTAAATCGATATTATTCGTATAAAATTCCACAGTTCCAGTTCAAGTGTTAGACGTTCTCTTGGAAGACTCGATTGCACTAAATCGGCCGCGTGTGTTCTTCAAAACATTTGAAAATATCTAGGGTTGTACATGAAAAAGTTTTTTTAAAATTTAATTTTATATTATTTGCTTTACTATTTTAAATGTTAATAACATATTTTTATAGCTATATTTGAACATATTTTAAAACATAGCAGTTTCGTAACTTGACAGGTTACTTGGAAGTGTCGTAAAAGGATCTAATAGCAATGCAGTAAAATGTCATAGCCTGTCGTTAAAGCGTCATTGTTGCTACCTACGCTCAGAGTTTGTGCCTAATATTTATGTTAATAATTTTATAGTGTACAAGGCCCTATACTTAAAACGCTAAAATCAATCTTAAATAAAACATATACATTTTGAATTCATTTTGAATTTTGAAAAATTGAGTTTTATTCATTGAATTAAAAATGTACTCAAAAAAACTAAATGAAATATATCATTTTTAGTTTCAAATATCGGTTACGAATTGTAGGACAATGCAGCTAAATTTTAGAATGCATATATAAGTAAATTAATTGCATTTGGTCAACCCTAGCCGTGTGGGATTAGCGTGGTGCTCATCGCGCGAGCCCGGCCGATGTGCCGTCCAATAAATCTGTGCTCGTTCGTACCGATAAATCGTTACACATTATTTTTGTTACCCACTCATTAGGGTCATTGCCTGCTTATGACTCAATTAGCGTCTGTAAAATATGAGATGTTAATTTGAATGTTTTCTTTAAAGTATTTCATTGCAAATTTTGCATGTCAAACCAAACCACATTTTACATTCGTTATGTATTCTGCATTGCCGGCTGTTTATTTCGAAGCGTATTTTTATGTTAACATGATTGGAGGAGTGTTGAGCATCGTTACTATTCTAAATATATATAAAAGGCGATGAGTGTATGAATGTATGTGGGTTCCCTATGGACTTCAAAACCGCTGAACCGATTTTGATGAAATTTTCAGACAACCTTCAGATTAGTCCAGCGGGTAATCCTGTGAAGTTTGGTAGCGAGCGGACGCGGACGAAGTCGCGGGCAAAAGCTAGTTCTAAATAAATTTGAATGAGATTTGAATCGCATGGTGTAGGTTCTATAAAATTTGCAATTTATCATACAAAATACTGCCAATTTATTATTTCAAAGATTTATATTATATTCCATCACATTAATATTTTAAATCAATACTATCTGTATGGAAGCAGTATTTACCTATAATACGCCATGCATTTCTACAGAGCTTTCTGCTGCTCATTTTTTATGTTAACTCAAAAACTACCAAAACGATTTTAAAAATTCTTTCAGCTATTGAAAGCAACGTGCTGCGAGTAACATAGGCTATATTTTATAAAGTTAAGCGGACGAAGTCGCATGCAACAGCTATGTAGTTTATTTTTATATAACTTTGAAGCTTTTTTTCTAGCCTTGAGCCGTGACATTTTTATCTGTCAGTTGGCGAATGTTCTAAGAAGGGGCGAATGGGATCCACAATCGATATCGTATTCGTAACATTAAATCGTCCGTAAAATAACACATGACACGTTTCATTTGGGTATAATACAATAGCGCCGCCAACGGTGAGTTGAGTCTTATTTTGTCATCGGCTCTGGTTAATAATTTTCTAGCCATTTTTAATAATTTTCAATACTTAAGTACTTTATTGTACTCATGTTGATACATAATGGTTTATTATTAAAGAATATTAAATAGTAGTACCTACCTATATCTAATATTAACAATTAATATATCAACTTAGAATTTATATTAATTTCAAAAATATTTTACGCATACTTTTTATAACTAGCTGTTGCGTGATTTCATAAAATATAGTCTATGTTACTCGCTGATAATGTAGCTTTCTTTATATGTAGGTAGATATTTTTCCTTATATTCTAAACAAACGACAAGATGACAAAATAATTTTAACAGACTTTTTTTTGTACTGTGTTAAACGGCTACGGTTTTTTTTTACACTACATGTAAAACGTGGCATTTTTAGTGTTATAGTTTTAAAAAAAATGTGAATCAAATGCTTCGGTCCGCCGGCGACAGGGCGGACGGCACGTAACGTTATTTGTTTTACGTGAAAACAGTATCGGCGGACGGCTCTCTTGTTTTTGCGAAGCTTTTACTGCACGCGCCCCTGTCGGTCGGCTGTTCGTTGACGCAAACAGTTTAGCCAGCTTTACAGAGCTCTGCACGCTTACACAGATCGCAATTCAACTAAATTGATATCGATTCACCGCAAGCAACACTAAACTATATCTCTCTATACGACACGTTTGGTTTAGTGGCTAGTAACCCTAGCTGTTAACCAAGCGGTCGCGGGTTCGAATCCCGCTAGGGGCAAATGTGTTAACATTTAACTTTTTTCCTGGGTCATGGATGTTTTGTATTTATTTATTATATTTATTGTATTTATATTTATAATTACTACCTATATGCCCCCGGCATCGTATTGAGTTGAAACTTTAAAAATCCTTTCTTAGCGGATGCTTATGTTATAAAATAAACATTTATGTTCCATATTGCAGCTTAAGTACTTAGCTTTGGCTGTGCGTTGATAGTCAACGATTTTACAAATTTGTATAGAATATGGCAGTATAATAGAATACAATAGAATAGGCAATTAAAGAAATATATTCTTAATTTAAACTATTTGCACAAATGTTAATTTGTGAACGTTAGCAATTAAATATAATATGTAGTTGTGACGAAATGTCGAAACTGCTTTATGAAGTCAATTTTGCCTTTAACTATTTAAAAATAAAACACGTGAAGACTGAGTATTAAATTAAATTCATATTAAAATATTTATACTTCTGGCACAAGTCCAAAATATAATAGACACACTGTAATCTAGTTGGCATTTGTTTTTGTAAACAAATAACATAATATTAGAAGCTTTGCTTCTACATTTCTTGGCAAATACTTGCTGCTATTCAAAATTCAACGTTAAATATGTTGCCATAAAGTGTTGCTTTAAAGTCAAACAGTAAATCATTTAGAGTGCAAATCACGATGTCTATCATAGATTTAAATTTTGATAAGCTCAACAGCAATATGATTGCGTGGATAAGTGCAGTCTTAACATTGTGGTACAAGTATATTATATGAATGAATGAATTCTAGAAATAGTACAATTTAATCCATTGGGATTTCATGAAACAGTTTCGCTATAGCTAAATATATAAAGTAAGAATACTCTTTATTAAGTCCTCTCCTTATTATGCAAAAACTTCTTAACAATTTACTGAACCTATCTAAAGTTATCTAAAGTGAGAATAAAATCCTGTCTAAAGTTGTTTCAACAAGTAGGTTAAGACTTATAAGGTGATTACTGACGGACAACAGTTTTTTTTTATTTATTTTCATATCCTTACTAATATTATAAAATACAATGTAAAAGTGAGTTTGTTTGTGTGTATGTAACGCTTTAATGCCTTAACTACTCCACCGATCGTCATGAAATACTGTATATTCATGTCGGCGGCCGATCGTATAATCCGGCAGCTCGTGATTTGCCTAGGCAGATCGTCATATGACGCCGTTTCATGTAGTTCCCAAGTAATATCAGTCAGATCGTTCGACGATTTGGCTGCCCAATAAGATGTGCACAACATAAAACTCAAAGGAAAATACTGAATGGAAAACATTGATGTGTATTGTAGGTTTATAGAGAAGAACCCAGACAAGCAATGGCTATATTATTAATAATGTTTAAGCTGACCAACAACTTGGTTAGCGACAAAGACCTAATTACGTGCAAAATTGTTTATTCACCAAATAGAAATTTGGTTACGAAGACAATAAACAAGAACCATCAGCCTTTATTGAACGCGTGTCAATAACGAAGTTTATATCCTCTATCCGTTTATACGAGCGCGTGTTTATTTGACTTTCGCATTGTGAGTAGCCGAATAGGAGCGCGCAAAAACTGACTTCATCCTTATTTGAATAGAGATCACTATTCCCTGAATCCCAGTTAAGGACACCCGTTCGAATAGAGCGTTGTTTGATTGATGACACTAATAAAACTGTGATTCCAGTTTAATTTAAATTTAAGGCAATTTACCGACCCTGCGGTCCTGTTGACCGTAAAATGGGTTCGTTATTTGCAATAGACAAACCCATCATTCATCGTTGTGTATTAGGTGAGTGTGGACAAAGCAATCTTTTCCCTTACCATTAATTACCTTTAATGGTATATATTAAAAAGGATATTTAATATATACCATTAAGAAGAATATACAAGGAGATTGAATATCGAAACTCCTCGATTTTTTATCACCTCATAAAAACTAAGAAAAATTTGTAAAATTTTAACAAATAAAAACTACAAACTATACATTTTATAAAATATAGTCTAATTTTTAAGGAAATATATATATCAATATTGGATATTTTATCGAAGTGGAATTTCATTGTTTAATTTTCTTTTTTCCTCCCTTTTTCTCTGTTCAACAGATAATTGAAGCAATGCATTGTATATAGATAATTATTTTGTAAAATATCAGCACAATGCTGAGCCGCAGTTTACGATTCACTGCCGCGAGGACACACACATCTTTCACTTGTTTTTTTTTTATTAATTTATGTCCTGTTGTTTTTATACCATGTTGTGTCTCGCGTGCAGCGAATAAAAGTCTTTCTTTCTTTCTATCTTTTTCTTTTTTGAAATTTTCTTCACTAAAATAAATAAATAAGTAACTTAGAAAGTTTAGTCGAGGTTTCGGAGGCATTAAAAATTGTCGTCGTCCCTCGTTCGTTTGGTGACGGAGGGCAGAAACGGTCACCATTCTGCAATAATATATTTAAAGGATTAGCCTCGCGTCGCAATATCGCGACCCTCCTCCGGTTGGCATCGAGCTCCCTGCCGCGCCACAATGCTATTCAAATAATGAATATTATTTCCACATATGTTCACCTAAATAAATATTCTTTTCTCATTATTAAACACCCCTGCACATTCTGTGAAGTTATTTTCAACAGTTTTTACATTGTCCTTAGTGTCTTAATAGATGTGCTAATTATGTAGTTTTGATATCCATATAAATAATGATAGGCTGAAATCTCTAAATAAACTAAAAGCTAGAATAATTAAATTTTGTCATATGAGAGCTCCTATATTTACTTAAGGGAAGTGAAACTTGAGTGTCACGTGATCGTTACACTGAAGCGTAACAATTCGATCTTGAAATTTTACTCACATTCCGTCCAAAGAAGTTTCACGTCAAAAAAATAATTAAGCTTTTTATACCAAATAAAACTACCTTGAACCAGAATACAGTTAGAATAAAAGTACTAGCGCACCTACATATTAAAGTTAAGTAGTTTTATGTGTAATTTAGGGAATCCCCGATTCACCCATTTTAAAGGTACACAAAACAAGAGGTTTACGTATTTGTGAAATTTATGTTTGGAAAAATAAACGTTTTGTATATGGGGTGGAAACGACCGTTTATGTTCACTTAACCGAGGGAAGAGGGTATTATTTACCGTTTCGGCTGGTTGAACCCGCCGCAGTGAGTGAGACAAATACCGCCGGCGGCACAATATTTATTGCAGTCGCTTCGTGGATTGCGCAATTTATCGCCGAGGTGTCGTCGGTCGGCGATCGATCGCTCCGTGACTGACGCTCGCCATACATCAGCGCTCGCTTTATCTGCGCTCACGGCGACTTATCACCCGCCTCCCTAAACAACAACATCGATTCTTAGGAAGCCCCTGTGCCGCTCGTTTGACCCGATGCGAAGTCACAGCGCACAGTGCACAGCTACTGAGTCCCCGTCCCGCCCAATCGCGTCGCTCGTTTATCTTCATTTTGCGGTCGCAATTAGACGGGTCGTTGGCTGCGGTCCGGGGTCGCCTCCTCCTCCTAGCAGACGTGGCTCGAATACACGGTTCCGCGGCGTCGCACTGTCAACTTTCTAATGAGTAAAGTTAATAGCCACGCAACTCAGGTCGCGTTCAGATTCTGAATCTCGTTAAAACTTGTCACATTCTTATAGGGTTGTTCCCGACCGTGCCACGTTGTAATGAGGGGTTTGTGTAACAAATTTATTCATTGTTACAGGTGTGGTTTAAGAACCGAAGAGCGAAATGGCGGAAGCGGGAGCGGAACGCGATGAACGCGGCCGCCGCTGCCGCGGCCGACTTCAAGAACGGCTTCAGCACTCAATTTAATGGATTAATGCAACCATTTCCTGATACAGATGCGCTATACTCGTCGTATCCGTATAATAATTGGGCGACGAAAGTGCCGAGTCCGCTCGGGACCAAAAGCTTTCCGTGGCCAGTGAATCCCCTGGGGACAGTAGTGCCGGCGAGTCATCACCAAGGTTCAGTGAATTGTTTCAACACGGCGACGTCTATGGGTGGAGTGGGTGGTGGAGGCATGGCCGGTGTCGCAGGGTCTGCAGGTGTAGGCGGTGCCGTGGCGCCTTGTCCTTACACGGCGCCGCCAAACCCTTACAGTATGTACAGAGCGGAGCCGTGTCCGGCGATGTCGTCTTCGATAGCGCAGTTACGGTTGAAGGCGAAGCAACATTCTTCAGGGTTCGGTGGTGGTTACGGTACCGTGTCGCCCGTGTCCCGTGCCGGATCCGCCCCGCTGTCCGCCTGCCAGTACGCGGCGGGTGGTGTCGGTGTAGCGGACCGGGTGCTCTGAGAGGAAATGCGCGGCCGCGACGAGTCCCGCTCGCCTATGCTAGCTGCCGCGCGTGCCTCCTAGTCATCGCCTGTGCCGCCTCCCGCGGAACACCTGCACCACGGCCTGTACAGACACCTATGGGACTGGTTTGATTGAACCACCCACCCACATCTCTGCTTATAAAGGGTTGATCAAAAAAGATAGGTCACCAAGAGGATTCTGCAATGACGAAATATAGTCAGAGAAATTTGTCCAAAGGAACCAGACAGAGTCGATGTAAAATGTTGGTCGAGGCTCTCATTATTTTTATTACTATTATTTTCGATAGTATCTATGAATACAGTTTAATATTAAGGTTCCATCGAACAGATTTCTTTGCCTCTCATAGTTTCAACCGTTTCCTCTCCATGCTGACCATTTTTGTGGAATCACCCAGTAACCGTCTGCCGTTTGAACAGGTGTATAAAATAAATGGACTCTTAACTTAAAATAAGTTGTTACGAAAACTCGGGCAATAAAATGTTAGCGATTCTTTTTAATATTAATGTAAATATGTATATGTAGTCATGTATACGTATACCAAAGCGATGTGTGCAATTTTTACAAGCTTGAACCTAAATTTACATATTAGGCGATTAGTCTTAAGAGTGTAGATAAATAAAGAATAATTATGTAAATTATATGTAAATATAAGTAACCCAGTTGCTTAAGTATTCTAACGTGAAAACACTCATATAAGGGTGTGTTTTAAACAAATTATGTTTTAATGTTTAATTATTTTTCTCTTGTTTTTTTTTTGTGTAAATCAAAGAGAACCAAATCTTTAATAAATAAAATAAGTAGTTAATTTTTGTCTGTATAGCGAAAATGTAAAATAATAATTATGTAACGCAATCAGATGAAGTCATAATAAGTTTGTGCTACGAAATCGCGTAGCGGTAATACGAGAGCTACGAAATACATACATACATAGAAGAAAGTATTTTTTTACGTAAATAATTTAAGCGTTACCAAATCGATATATTGAGAGTTCCTCTTAAGTTTCCCATAATGCATTTATGCATTAAAAAGCAGTTTTGTAATTGAAATTAAACTCAAAATTAAGGAAAAATGTTTAACCATAAATCAAATGAGTTAGCTTTTAAAAGTAAGTTGATCACTTTTTTCAGTGGAATTGTAACAAAACAAATTAATTCTTCACATTCCAAATTCAAATAAAAACAAATGTTAACGAATTTTTAGCAATTTTTTAGTAAAAAATAAGTATTTGGATTACAAATTAAATAAAGTATACATATTTTTTTGTATGAACAAAATGTAGTTATATATACTTATACAACTTAAAGCAATATGGAGTTGTCATTAATTGTAACTAACAAGTTCACGACCGTTGACACTTTTCCTACAAGACTTCCTTGTAGTCCTTCCCATTGCCAGGCAACAGGCCAAACAGGCAAGAACGTCCATCCATAGTGGACGCGCTGGGTTGACTTAATAAGTTGACGCTTGGTACAGACTGCTTCAAACCGCAGCTATTGAAACTATTAACTTTTGAAAACAATGTAATATGAAGATGTAAAAGAGTTTTTTTTCTTAATTTAGTTATTTATTTGTTAATTTCAAGAAGTTATGTCATTATATTAAAACAAATTAATGCTTTGTGAAAAGTGTTGGGCTAGCTAGGATTTGTTTATAATTTACTACTGAGATTACATATATAGTTTATTATAAAGTTTTTTCAATAATTCATTAATGTATATGTATTCATTAATGTATATATTATATAGATTCGGTTACGTATTTTTGACATAATTATACCTACTAAAGTGGTAATTCTGCAAATGTTGTCGCAAACTTTTATGTAATAATTACGTAAATATGTATGATTTGACATTTTCAGCGTACTATTACATATGAGCATTAAGATCACAATATCATACAAGCATTTAATTAAAAAGAAAACATTACACGTTAAAAATATATTTCTTGAAAATAATCGCAACGTGAGAGTGTTTAAAGTAAGTTTTTTTTAACTTAAGCCAAGTATGGTATACGTACAAATACACATAATATATTACTTAAGGTATTACATTAAACAACATAAAGAAAATTCAGTAAAGGAACTATTTATTGTAAACAGTTTGATCATTAAAATGTAAATCGAAGCCTATTTATAAAGCTACTAAAGCGGCGTTTTTTTTTTTTAATTAATAAATGAATTGTAATTGTATTTATAATACGTTAAATAAAACAGCGCTTAAGGATAAAACAATCCCCGCTCATTGTATTGGAAAATAAATTAATATAATAGTTAAAATTGCACTTCAATAGCCGCCTCCAAATGAGATTAACGCAAACAAGATCTCATTATTAATTTTATACATAATTTATTAAAACATATGTACTTAATAAAATTTGTATATAATTGTATTTATTAGAATGTAATAATTAAATAATAATTAATAATATAAAGACACATTTTAACACGAATTAGATACCTACTTCCGTGTGCCTACCTTACTTGTCAGTGAAATATTTTAAATTTTTTATAAAATTGTAAATAAATTAGTTTCATTTGTAACAATAATAAAATATTAATAATGTTTAGCGCAAACGAATTGTCGAGGTTTTAATTTTATACATATCAATCGTATTATCTACGAACGGTGAGTTGATGTAAAGAAATTCGTAGTTCTTTTCTATTTAATGAGTCACGAGCTACGAATAAATAATGAAAACGTACACGAAGATTGACGTGTGCTCTCTTGTAAGAAAAATGTCCGACTAGTGACGCGCTGTACACAATTTTTACGCCCCGCCTACTTGTACACAACTTTCGTTGGGCCATTTTTTTGAGCGCAGTTACATTTCCCGAGTATTATTTATTCGTAGGTCACGGGATTATTTCATGAGTCAACGTCTTGTATCGACCACATTATATTTGTATGAAGTTAATAACACTATTCCGCTAATAGTTACGTCTATTTTACAAATTAATGGATTGTTTGTATGTAATTGTTAAATTTGTGTGATCATATTACTAAAAGAGCCATATTAAAGAACAATATAATAAGTAAAAGCCGTAGCAACAATTCGAACTTAAGAAGCCTTAAGAAAGGCGTGGTCATGGTTATTTTAAATGGTTATTTCTATACTTTAAACAGATTTTTATTTGCAATAGGTTTGTCCATATACTTAATTAGGAAAGAAATATGAATTTCTATTATACTTATTGTTTGTTATTTTGTATGTAAATTGTAGGTACGTAAGAAGATACCAAATTGTTTTGTAACTTAAAAAACCTCTAGTCATAATAAAAAATATGGATCAGAATTTGTGCGATTTCATTTTTTCAAACCTTTTCCTTACATTTTTGTAATACAGAGGATGACTGAAAAAGTTAATGATTAGGTATAAGTATAAAACAAAGTCGCTTCCCGCCGTCTGCCACTCTACTTTTAGATCTTTGTAAACTACTCAACGCATTTTAATGCTATTTTTACTAATAAAAAGAGCGTTAGACGAGGAAGGTTTTTATATATAGCTTGCAAAAAAAATACGCACCCGTGCGAAGCCGGGAGCTGGTCGCTAGTTTAAAATAAATGATTCGCTTATGAGCCCTTTGGTCGAGTGGTAAGGCTGCTTGCTTAGCGCACTTCCCTGGGTTCGTTCCCAGGCCAACTTTGGAGAAACACTTTTTAAAAAGTAACTTTGGTCTTGATCTGGAAAGTAGTCGCAAGCCACACTGCGTCATTTAGGCAGCCCGTCAGACAGCTGTAACCAGCTTACAGAAGACCACCGTGAAGTGACAGCAAATATGCTGTTGTAAGGAATGCCAGAGCCCATAGTCTCTTATCCTTAATCATATAGTCAGCCTTACAGCCAGTTGCAGAAACGTTCTTTAAATTATAAAGTCGCCTTGAAAACCTAAGGAATCATTAAAGTGTTGCACAAAGCTACATTAACGTCAACTTTAATGCTCCATTAAAATTTAACTAAAGAAGTGTCAAACAAGACCTTATCTTAATCTTTAAGAGAAAAAGCGTTGCACAAAGCGACATTAGCGCCTTTAAAGGAACCTTTTAAGGGGGCGTCAATCGTTTTGTGAAACGTCTTTAAAATTAATGTAATTAGGGATAAGGACTCGTTAGTTAATGCCAATTTTAAAGAAGCTTTGTGCAACTGACTGTTAGTCAGCCTATTTTAAAAAAACTTAACCGTTACATTAAAAAAAATGAGCAGAAAATAGTACCAGTAAGGATGATAGTGAAAGCGTCGACAAAGACTAAACCAACCCCTTAGGGCCTAATATATGCTAATACTACCAGTTAGGAGTAACAGTAACAGAATTGTTTGACCCTCACCAGTCGTCAAAACTGTTCGCAAGAAGAACTGGATTTAATGGATTGGAAATTACATTGTATCGGTTATACTCGTACAATGATGACAAAGAAATGAACATACGAGTACGTTTTGCTAGCAACTTATTGATACTAGCAGAAATATAGGTATCTTGTATTTGTATGACAATGAGAATTCAGTAAGCAGTAAGTATCGATTTGTGTCTACAAAACTAACGATCTTCGAATATAAATGAAATTCTGCTTGTTAAAAGCCTTTACTTTCTTTCTCAGGTATACTTACTCTAGCTAGATCACTAATAGCAAGAGAAGAGTCTTCTCTTTCTACCATACGAGAAAATTTGTGCCTCCCATTAATGCCTTAATCCTTATCCATTTAAGTTCAGCATTGCAGTTGTCCCTTATCCCTTTCTTGCTGTGTTTGTAGGTATTTATAGGGCTCGGTAGCTGTAAATCCACTGCTTATTGCTGACCTTTAAAATAAATGATATTTATGAAATAGTAGGTTTATATATTATATTTAACACTATACCGACTCGTCCCCGGCTACGCACTTGTTACTTGTCACTTGCCACGCAGTTGAATTTTTTTTAAATCCTTTCATTACAGATACTCACGTTGCAAAATAAACCTAAGAATATTCCAAATTTCAATTTTCTACACTTAGTTTTGGCCGTGCTCTGATGGTCAGTCAGGACAAGTGACTTTATATATTTAGAGATATATATCTATACATATATAGCTACCTATAAGTAAATATACCTACTTACTTTTAAAAGAAAAAAAATATTTTGTAATAAATGTGTAACGACAAAATTACTTTGCTAGTGCTGCAAAGAGGATGTGCATTAAATTGGAATGGAAATAAATTTTCCGTAACCGTAAGCTATTTTATAGCGCGGACGTCGACGGCTGCCAGTCCTGCCGCGTAAGGAGAGATAGATTGCGTTGTCATGGCAACACGCGGCGCACACCCATCAACCACTACCAACAATTCGGAATTATAGATAGAACCAGCTAGTAGAAGATAAAAATATAAAATATTTAAAAAAAATATAAGTCTAAAAAGTTAATGTCTTTTCCTCCATAAAAACCCACAAATTGTCTTTTAATTGTATATTAACATGTGGCAACACAGTATTGAAAAATACAAATTTCCTCTACAGGGTATTAACTACAGTTAATCGCTAAAAATCTCTACAAATCCTTTGAAAAGTCAAACGCGAAAATGGAGGTCGGAAACACCAATAAATTTCAACCAATTGATTGATCAGATTCGGTGACATTAGGCGGAATGTATAGGTACATAATCCAGCAAATGATTATCAGTCGAGCGACGCAAACACACAGTTTCCAGGTGCTCGAATCCAGGCGCTTTAAGGATTTAGCCGAGGATTTGCTTTCAATATTAGTCGCCGGCCGCCGAGGGCAGCCCGCTCCGTTCCGCCCGCACCTTTTTTATTATTTTGTCGCATCGTTTTGACTCTAAATGGAATCATTCCGGCATCTACATTTTTATTTTTCAATTGCTCTCCGATTAGTGGGATTAGTCGTTATCACTTTCCGATTCTCTCTTCTTTTTTTCGGCTGCTTTGGCGGTATAACGTTAAGACGAACTAACAACTATTATAATGGCATTATAATTGATAAATCTATATTTATAAAATCGTTAATCTTGACTATCAACGCACAACCAAAACGATTAAGTCTAGACAGCTAAAATTTGGAACATAGGTTTATTTTATAATTTAAACAACCGTCCAAATGGATTTGGGAATATTTCAATCGAGTCTGTATGAAACCGGGGACGGTTCGCTTCTTGTTCGCTTCGCTATATCTTCGAACGAGCTTGTAAATCGTAAATTAAAAAGTAAGTTAATATAATCCATGCAGTTTCTTCAGCAGTAAATAATTGTAATGCCCTAGATAAATGTAACAGAAAACAATTATTATGTGGTTTGAGTCTTTAGTATAGTATTTTTTGTAATATTAATTTCTACTATACGTCTCAATGAATTGGGGTTGAAAGTTTGATAAGGATTGATATTCGCTTTTGAAGAGTTTACATTCAGGTAGTCTAGTTGATAACTGTTTTTTTTTTCGAATATAACTGAGTAATTCAAACTCATTAAGTACAGTGGCCACAAAGAGCAGTTCAATTGAAATAGTTGGTAACAAGAGTGTTTATGACGTCAAAGTGTGGCCTAAGGACTGGTTTGTTGTTTGTCGACGCTGTCACTATCAAAGAGTCAATGCTGTTTTTATTATAATATTTAGTTAGAGCAAGTCTTACGTAGTATTTGTTCATGGGTCCGCGTCTTTACATAAGTACGAAGCGGTGGCCGACTGCATAGCGCGTCATCTTGCTTTATCTTTATGGCAGCAAACATTAATATTTTTTATTTTATCAAGGATCGCCTTCGTCGTTGCGTTGCTGAGGTCTGGTACTTCATGCGTAGCTATATTTGTTACAGCATACACTAACATAAATTATCATTTCAAGGACTCTTTTGTGTTCAAGGTTCATAAAGTCTATTAGACTTGATAGATTGACTTGATTAGACTTGATAATCGTATGACATCTTGATAGCCATGAAGACATCTTGATCGCAATTGATTCAAATAAAATATCCAATTTTAGAAATCAATATTTTCCGTGCAGCTCAGATGCGCTGCCTCTGAGCTTTTTGGACTATAACCGCAGAATGTTCTTAAATTCGTAAGCAAGTTCTTAAATTCCATTTTTAATTTAAAATATTCATATTATGATTTTGCACTTCAAAGTTTCAAATTGTTTCTGTGTAATAAGTTAACGCCTAATATTTTAATAATATAACTAAATGATTCATTAAAAGTAATTCTTTATCAACTAATTTGAGTGAGGCAGGTCGTATTGAGTCATGTGGTTATAAACTTACCAGAGCTTCCAACATTTGATTGTCCTATTGAGGTTGGCAGCGCTCTTAGCAAGCCTACGATATTGCTTGAGTTCCTAAGTATAAAATATCAACTGTCTATCTATCTTAAAAAAGTCGTTTAAATTAAACTTAAGTTCACTTATTTTTAACTTAATAAGTCCTGCCAATTCGCAGTGGGCTTACGCTATATATATTATCTTCACGTTAAGATGACGCCTGTACCCAACAGTAGGATAAAACATGACGTAAGCAATTATACTTATATAGTCTTTGGACGTAAGTATGTAATATGATAGATATATTAATTCATACCTAATGTATCAGTGACTGATACAGTTAAAACCAGTATTACCTAGGCATTACAACTGTAGGTACTGCATATTACTGTATTCATGGCATTATTACTGTATTCTAGATGTGTTGGGCCATTTTGTTTAGGAATAAGGGAGACGCGGTTCCATGATGAAGCATATTTTATGGAAGGTTTCCCTCCGAACAGGTACGCACATGTCAATAGTTAACTGAGGTACGGCGAAAAGGGCTAGGTTTTGGGTGGAAAGGATCAAAAGGGGATTAGAGGAACGACAACCAATCAAGGGTAACTGGACTCCTATACCTACACGGTATAAATGCCGCACATAAAATATTAAATAATCCATTCGACGTTGAACACTATTCGTGTGGAGTTACGGTTGATTTTGGAATGTGTATGTTACTTTATTGATGTTTTGTTTCGAAGGGGTGGCTGGAAGGAGGGCGAGGGTTGCGAATGCAGCCTCCGCAGACAATCTTACAAGTTAATTGTGTTCCGTGTCTGAAGCCGCCAGACTACAAAATAATATCGCACTTGGTGGATGGCTCTATATCTTTTGTTATATTATATGGCTAACTATATGCAATGAAAACTGAAGACAACGTTATGTAGTATCAATTGAGTATCAGCAAAAACTTATTTTATGTTATGCCTAGCCCTCCTCTCAATGTGTTCTGAAATGTAATTTAATTGTTACATGTAGCAGGCATGTTAGTATTAAATATTGAGGGTTAAACCCCAATGCGAGTTATAGCCAGTTTATTACTTTACAAGCGACTGCTCCCGGTTTTACACGGTTTTCCTGCAAATTATATACACAAAAACGTACTATATCTTCCTCGTTTATCGCACTTTGTATTAGGGAAAACCGTATTAAGTTTGTTAGTATTATAATTAGTGGAAGAAGATAGAAATAGACAATGAAATAAAATAAATAGGCGCGAACAGCGACTTAAATAAAAATAGTAACTCGACAGAAAAAGAGAAACAAACATATTGTTCTATTAGTAATTCTGTTACCATTCTAATAACGTGTATAAGCGTACATAATGTTTTCTTCTCAGAAAATAGAATTTTTATATAAATCTGCCCATGCAGAATGTTTTCTGCTGTGTCCTTAAGCCTTAAGTATATCAGCCTTAATAGTTGAAAAATCACACGATAGCCTGTTATATTATATATTTGCCCCTAAAATAAAACCAAGAGATGTTCTGAAATATATATTAATGCATTTGGAAGTATAGTGAGAGTGAGGCTTATATCATATATTACATGTAGTGTATATAGAATAATCGTGCATGCATCGCTCGTAGGGCGGTCGACTTGGGCGGTGGCAAGGCAGAGCGGGCGGGCAGGGCGGCCGCAGTAAATAAAATGCAATGCGACGTAGATTTATTGCGAACACTAGTCAACTCAAATACGTTATTTAAAACGAAATGTTTTAGTTGCAAATCGTACCAACAGACTTATAAGTAGGTATGTCTTTGTGTTGTACGTTAGGGTTTATTTCTACTTTTTTTTTATAAATATATATCAGAATAATATTAGTTTTCATCCCTTCGTGGTTGAAGTTCCTTCAACCACGAAGTTCCTTGAAGGAAAGTTCCTTCCAAGGAAGGTGGAACTGTAACGCACGAAGCGTTACAGTTCCACCTTCCTTGTCCGAACTGCTAAGGAGTGGAAGTCATTGCCTGCGTCTGTGTTTCCCCAAAATTTCAACCTGGGGGTCTTCAAACGTAGGGTGGGCATCTACTAGGCAAGCGTGGTCCACATTCGGCCGCATCTGCACCTTACATCAAGTGAGATTGCGGCCAAGCGCTGCCTTGACTTTTATATAAAAAAATGTATGCGTCAGTCCAAAACTAACAGCGTCAAAAGTGAAACTTTTTATGTAATTCAAAAACTGTCAATAAGTGTACAAAAAAATACATTGCAGCAAAGAAAAATTGACTGGAAATTATAATAAAAATGATTTATAATAAAAATCAAGAAAAATCTACAGACTATCCCGAATTAATTACTATGGAAGTTTCACTTGTACGTATATGTATATAGTTTTATGTATATGTAAATAATAGTACGTACGAGTGAAACTTCCGTAGTAATTAATTCGGGATAGTCTGTAGATTTTTCTTGATTTTTATTATAAATCATTTTTATTATAATTTTCAGTCAATTTTTCTTTGCTGCAATGTATTTTTTTGTACACTTATTGACAGTTTTTGAATTACATAAAAAGTTTCACTTTTGACGCTGTTAGTTTTGGACTGACGCATACATTTTTTGTATCTTCATTGACAATAACTGAGAATAAAAACAATATTAAAAATTTTTTAATATGAAATAATTTAATAGACATATACATATATATATATATATATATATATATATTACATATACATAAACATTCTACATTAAGAAAAGAACTATATAAGTAATTAATATGACTTATGTTAACGAGTTAACTCTCATGACAAAACGCTAGTGTCCCATAAAAAGTTTCACTTCAATAAACTCACCAATGTCATGATATCATTTGCCAAATCTCTTGCTAGATCATGAGATATGAAACAACTCAGTCCACTGAGTGCTAATCCTGCTTCATATTGATTCTGAGCATTTAAATCTTTCCTTATCATATTTGTAGTGAGCATAAGTAACTCTGAGTCTGCATGGAATGATTGACTAGCTGCTAAGTACCCGATTCTTTTGTAAGTGAATTTGTTTGAACTCATCACCTCAATAATATTGAATATAGCCCATGATATGTCATATCCTAACATTTGAAGCTAAAATAAATGTCAATTTAATTAATAATTACAACAGTTACACTTACAAATTCGATCTACTTAAGACCTAAGTACTTACGTATGTCAGCTTAGCGACAGCGTTAGCTTTCTTATGTTATGTTATCTTGTCGTAGTTCCACTTTAATTTCTTCCATACATTGTGCTATGTACTTGGCCTAAAATCGAATATTATATAAAAAAATATAACATTCAAAACTTATTTACATGTTTATTAAGTAAATAGTAACAATTTCTGATGTGTACCTACCTCGTTATCTTTATTATTCCTTATACCACGCACTAAATCGGTGAGATTTTTATCGAACATTCTTTCGAAGTTCCCCTTTACTTTCTTTAGTGCCATTTTATTGAATTATTTTCCATAAACATATAATTAAAAAATAAGGACGTTGAACACTTGAAGCATGACTGTATTATCTTAAAGAAGATAAGTTTTACACAACACTAAATTAAAAATAAAATTCAGGATTCGCCAGGCAGTCATAAAACCAAACTTTGTCATTTGTGATTTGTTAGTTAAACGTCAGACAGATGGATGACAGTAATGTCATCCATCTGTATATAGTATGATAAGATCATACTCTATAATCCGTAGCATATAGAGAATGAACTATGTCTGTGTAGTACTCATTTTTTCCATAATATTAATTAGTTGTTCTGTATTTATCCAATTTATCCGACACAGACTGTCAATGTCAACAGTGTCACTGTCAGTCAACATCAACAATTTTCTTTCCGCCTCTCTCACTCTGCTAGAGTGAGAGAGGCGGTAATAAGAAAGAGACAAGGAGTTTAACATCTGTGAGTTTAACAGTTTAACACTTAACAGTTTGTTAGCTCGACGAGTTCACTCTCATGACAAAAAGTTTCACTTCAATAGTGTCCCATAAAAAGTTTCACTTCAAAAAAATGTTTTAGCATATTTCTGTCCCCCACTGAAGTTGAAAGTAGTTAAAATTTCGATTCCCGATCCTTGTAGGTACCATAAAATGTTGACGAGGAAATAAATGTGAAAAATATCTAATAGCAATAAATCATGTTTACCAGCGTGGATTGCTATGAACAGCGTACGTGAAAGATTTACAGCAGGTAAGATTACTTACGAGTAAATGTCGTCGTTCTGACGTCACATGCAAGACGTACTTCACTGTAATCAGATATAATTGAAGCAAGCTTCAATAAGCCTCACAGATTTAAATGTTTATTTAATAAATTCGAAGGAAAATATTTTTTCTTTTATTTATTTTTTTGTTCAATTACATACGAGTAATGCGTGATACACGTAACGTACGCACATGCTTTTAAATAATACCTATATCAATACTAATTGTTGTATAATATTTCTAAATTGAATTTTGCGTATAGTAAATTAATAAAACGATGTGGACTGTATGTAGGTTTATTGTTGACTACTTGCTTATTTACAAAAAGAAAATAATAAATTTTAGTATGGAATTGGTAGGTAGCTTCAAAAGATAATTACTAAATTTTGTATGGGTTGCGTTAGGTAATTTGAAATAATTATGAGTACATTTTATATTGAAATCATCGAACATACCGCCCACCAAAGGACAGCATGGCCTTTTATTGATGCAGTTTGCGCTAACAAAAAAATGAAAAAATGTAACTAAATTATGCAAAATTGAAACAGAATTGTTTAATCTAATGTAACCCATTCCATACTTTACAACATAATATTATTCACCAAATTTTTCACTATTTTCACTAGTTTTTTGAATTTGTTTCTATAGGTAATGCACACAATTTTGTAACTGTTCGTTTAGTGACACTATCACCACTCTTCACACTATAAACTCTTGTGACTCCGTCGGGTCCGGGATGTTTATCGGTAATTCGACCAAGTGCCCATTTTCCTGGTGGCAGATTGTCAGTCTTTAGAAGAACAATTTCTCCTATGGCGAATTCTTTTTCTCTCTTTAGCCATTTGGGTCTCTGTTGCAATCTGGTGAGGTACTCCTGCTGCCATCTTGACCAAAAATCTTGTAATACACGTTGAGTGTACTGCCAACGCGATAAGGTGTTTACTTTTACTTCCTTTAGACTGGGCGAGGGAATGGTAACTGGCGCTTCTCCAATCAAAAAATGTCCAGGCGTAAGTGGCCTCAAACTATCAACATCTGAATCGTCCATCGGACACAGTGGCCGAGAATTTAGGCAAGCTTCGACTTGGCAAATAACTGTGTACATCTCCTCAAATGTCAAATGGGTTGTTAGAACGCGCTTTAAATGATATTTTGTCGATTTGACGCCTGCTTCCCAGAGTCCACCGAAGTTTGGGCTGTATGCTGGAACAAAATGCCACTGAGTGCCTTCTGATGCTAGGATTTCCACGATTCGGTCAGTGAATTCTAGGTTGGCTTCTTTCCATGCGATTGCAAGTTCTTTATTTGCTCCAACAAAGTTACGTCCTTGATCACTCCACAGATGTGTACACCTTCCTCGACGTGAAACAAATCTTTTGAAGGCTCCTATGAATGCTTCAGATGTTAGATCTCCAACGAGCTCTAGGTGTATGGCTTTAGTGGACATACATACGAACAGCGCTATGTAAGCTTTGTTTGTCTTCGCTCCTCTGCTTTTAGACATAAGTACTTGGAAAGGTCCGGCAAAGTCTACGCCGCTGTGCAAAAACGCCCTCGTCGGAGTTACTCGTTGCTTTGGTAAGTCTCCCATAATCTGTGCTCTTGAAATCGCATTCTGTTTGGCGCATATTAAGCATTTGTGGATGTAGTTCTTGACTAATGGTTTGCTTCTCAACACCCAATACTTAGACCGTATGAAATTCATCATAAGCTGTACGCCACCGTGCAATGTCTTCTTATGTGCGTCAGCTACAATTAAGGGGATGAGCTTATTTTTATGACCTAAAATTATAGGATGTTTAGTGTCTTCATCTAGGGTTGCGTGTCGTAATCTTCCGCCCACCCTGAGAATACCTTGGTCGTCTAAGTAGGGATTTAAACTCTTCAAGTTGCTATTCTTCTGGATTGGTTTATTTTTCATTAAAAGTTTTATTTCTTCTGGATGTTCTTCTTTTTGGACTAATTTAATACAAACATCAAGTGAATTTTCTAGTTCTTGCGTCGTTATAGGACCGGTTTCAAGGCTTCTCTTGCAGTTTAAAAATCTTTTGCATTGTGTAATGGTTGCTAGAAGTTGACTCAGCGAATCAAAATCGTCGAATCGTGTAGAAATGCTTTCTTCTGTGTTTTCTTGTATACTTAAAGAAACTTGAACATTTTCTCTTGCTTCTAAATTAGTAGGTAGAACGTTTGGTCTGGTAAATTGTATATTGTCTGTAGACAGCCATTCTGGCCCTTCCCACCATAGTTTGCAGTTTGATAACTCGTTGAGAAACATGCCTCTCGATGCAATATCAGCGGGGTTGTCTTGTGAGCTGACATGATGCCACTGACTATTGCTGACATTTTCCAGGATTTCGACAACTCTGTTAGCAACAAATTGCTTCCATCTGTTTGGTAGACCGAAGAGCCATGACAGAACTATTGAGGAGTCTGTCCATGCATATATCTGTGAATCAGGAATCCTCATTGCTGTGCTGACATGTTTCAACAGCTTAGCTAGTAGTACCGCTCCGCAGAGTTCTAATCGTGGTAGGGTTATTGTCTTCAATGGAGCCACCCTTGTTCTAGATGCGACTAGTTTCGTTGTTATGGAACCATCGGATGTGACCACTCGGCAATATACTACTGCAGCATATGCACGTAGAGAGGCGTCGCTAAAGCCATGAAGCTGAATGCTGTGTTTACTAGCGTTGAATGTGTTAAGCCATCGATCAATTCGTATGTGGTTAATGTGTTCGAAGTCAGTTTTAAGACTTAACCATTCTTCTTCAAGTGTAGAACTGAGTTTGTCATCCCAATTTACGCCTTCTAACCACAACTTCTGTATTAATATTTTCGCCATGATGATTGAAGGTGCAATCCATCCAAGAGGATCGTAAAGCTTCTGTATGTCAGATAAAATTGTCCTTTTTGTTATCATTGATTGTTTAGGTAGGTTTATGTCATATTGGAACTGATCAGTGTTTAAGTTCCATGAAATACCCAGTGTCTTTATAATGCCATTCATACTAGGACCCACATTTGCTTTTGACGACCTCTCACTTGGATCAATAGATTTCATGAACTCCGGGCTATTGGAAGACCATTTCCGTAGTTCAAATCCACCACTTCTTAGTAGATCCTTTAATTGATGGCTAATGTGTATGGCATCTTCTATGGTATCGCAGCCTGACAGAAGATCGTCTACGTAAAAATCTTCTTTGAGAATCGTAGCTGCTGTGGGATATTTTTCATGTTCATCTTCTGCAAGTTGTATAAGTGTTTTTATAGCCAAGTAAGGAGCTGATGTGGTGCCAAATGTAACTGTTAGAAGCCTGAAGTCTTTGATTTCTTCGGTGGTGTCTCTTCTCCAAAGGATTCTTTGAAAGTCTTTGTCCTCTTTGGTTACTAGTATCATTCTGTACATTTTCTGAATATCCGATGCAAAGCAAACAGAGTGCATTCTCCATCGCATTATTATGTTACGAAGATCCTCTTGCAAGACTGGTCCCATTAGGAGTTCGTTGTTTAGAGAAATGCCATTTGTGCCCTTGCAGGATGCATCAAATACAACTCGTGTCTTCGTAGTCTCCTTATCTTCGCGTAAAACAGCGTGGTGTGGTAAGTATACAGATTCCTTTGTATAAATTTCTTCTGGAGGTACTTCTTCCATGTGGTTTGAGTTTAGGTAGTCCTCCATTACTTCTATGTATTCCTTTTTCAACTGCGGCATTCTTTGGAATCTTCTTTCCAGTTGTAAAAGTCTGTTTAAAGCTATTTGTCGTGTGTCACCTTCAGCTGCTTTTCGATTTTCTGTCTTAAATGGTAATTTGACTACATATCTTCCGTCTTCTTGTCTAGTGTAACTTTGCTTGTAAATGTCTTCACATTGTTGTTCTTCCTTTGTAAATTTTCTCTTGATATCTGTGTCTATTTCCCAAATTGTTTTCAATAAATCTTCCATATCTATTGAGTGATGCATAACATGGAATGTATTATCTTGGTTGTTTGCGTTTATGTGTCCGAATAAAATCCATCCCAGGTTGGTTCTCTGTGCATGTGGTGTACCTGGTGGACCAATAATGAGACCTTGTTGTAATATTTGTCCATATTCTCTGATTCCTAGAAGCAAATCTGGTGATCCTGGCATGTAATATGTTGGGTCGGCTAGATGGAGCCCGTCTAAATGTTGCCAGGTTTTGACTGTAATATTGTTCTTAGGTATTTTAGTAGTCAGTTGCTTGGGCATCACATAGGCTTGTAGGTCTAAACAAAAATTGGAATCCCATTGTGATGATATTTGTAGCTGAACTACTTGCTTGATATTGGTTCTTTTGCATCCTGCTCCAATTACGCTTCCCTTCACTGGTTGTTTTTTAAGTCTTAGTAATTGAGCTGCCTTCTCGCTTATCAATGACACTTCGGATCCGGGATCTATGAGGGTTCTCAACACCGTGGTATGACCTTGAATACTTTTTACTGTAACCATTGCCGTTCCAAGTAGTGCGGTTCCCTGTCTAGGAAGCCTTTCCGAAGCTGTCATAGTGGTTACTTCTATGTCTTCATTTTCTGCCCTGGACTGAGTGGATGCTATTGGTTGTATATTGCTTGAAGTGTTGCTTGCTTGATGACCAATAGAATCTTCGTTTTTGGGTATATGCAGCAGAGAATGATGACGCTTGGAACAGATTCGACATGATACTGGTACTCGGCATTTTATTACAGAATGTCCTGATGCTAGGCAATTGAAGCACAAGTTGTTATTCTTCACATATTGGCCTCTCGCTGTAGGTTGTAACTTTGTAAACTCTTTGCAATGACATAACTTGTGACTGGTTTTGCAAAACGGGCATGGCTTATCTGATGTTGGAACACTTGCGACATGAAATGAGCGTTCTTTGATTATGCGTTCTCGTGTAGATGATGGTGGAGCAATCATTTCGAGAGTACGGAATTTCGATTCTAAAAATTGTTTCAGATCTTTCCATGTAGGTAGATTGTGTTTACTTTCATTGTATGCATACTCTTCCCAGTTCTTATGCGATTCTGAATCCAATTTTTGAACAACTAGAAATATGATGATGGGGTCCCATGAATCTATAGATATTTCTAAGTTTCGTAGACTATTTAGACACTCTGTTGTTGTGTCTAACAGAATTCTTATTTGACTGGCAGATTGAGCAATGCATTTCTTTTGTGTGAATAATCTTTTTAATAAAGAGTGAATTATTAAACGTTTATTTCCATACCGCTCTCTCAGTGTGTCCCATGCTTGTTGATAATTACTGTCTGTGATTTGTATATGTTTTAATAAATGTTCCGCTTCGCCACTAATACTTGTTTTTAAATAATGCAACTTCTGTACATTGCTAATAGACACGTTGTTGTGCACCAGTGAGATAAATAAATCTTGGAACGTAGGCCATTCTTCATAATTTCCGTTGAAAATTGGTAATTGAATCCGTGGTAACCTCACAAGAGGGTTGTTTACATTAACAGTTGTGTTCATTGATGCATCTGGTTCACTTTGGTATGATTGACTTGGTGGACTCAACATATCTTTGAGGTCTGCTTGCATACATAAATATAATTCTTCATAAAGATAGAATTCCTCGTTAATAAAATATGGACATAGTGCTTTTTGTTCGTGTGGAATACATTTTACTAACTCTTGATGTGTAATATTGATTGTGCTCCAGTATTCGTTCAAACAGTTAAGTCGGCCTTCCACATATGATTTTGTTAGTCGTTGTTTAGGACACTTTCTAATGTTAATTTGAGTTTTCTTCAAAAGATTACCAGTCTCCTCCAACAGATTTAACAATTCATCTATGTTCGACATATTTGTATTTCACTTTCGATTAAATTGTATGTGTATATTGTAATTATGCACTATCACTGGTTATCCGGCTCGATTGCGACCAATTTATGTTGTATAATATTTCTAAATTGAATTTTGCGTATAGTAAATTAATAAAACGATGTGGACTGTATGTAGGTTTATTGTTGACTACTTGCTTATTTACAAAAAGAAAATAATAAATTTTAGTATGGAATTGGTAGGTAGCTTCAAAAGATAATTACTAAATTTTGTATGGGTTGCGTTAGGTAATTTGAAATAATTATGAGTACATTTTATATTGAAATCATCGAACACTAATAATAAATCTGTAAGTGTAGGTATTGTATGTATGTATGTATGTTCCTCCATAACTCTTAAACGAATTAACTGATTTTCATGAAACTTGGTAGATAAACATAATATAGACGTACGGGACACAGGATAGGCTACTTTTTTCACGCGGACGAAGTCGCGGGCGCCAGCTAGTATTTTATAACTAGCGTCCCGACCCCAGATTCGCACGGATAATAATTTTTCAGGTAATTTTTGAATTGTTCTCTTCATGTGATCGTGTCACATAAATAAATAAATATCTTCACACGTTCTACACATTTAGTTCCACAGTAAGCAACTAATGCTTGTATTATGTTATGGATACCAGACAGTTGATATACTACATAGATTACATTTTTTTGTAAATACATACATATTATAAATACAAAAACATCCATGACTCGGGTACAAAGGTAAAAAGTTAACACATAAACATTTGCCATAAGCACATAACAAGCGGGATTCGAACCCGCAATCGTTTGGTTAACAGCGGGGGTTACTAGCCACTAGACCAAACATGTCGTCATGATTTTTTAATATCTCGTATAGTATTTTTTTTTAAAGTATATAGAATGTTTAAACAAACATTCTAGTTGGTACTTACTTATGTCTTTTTATGTTCAAAATATTTCTAAATTTTTAAAAGGAACAAAGACGTTATAAACTAAAACAATAAAAAAAAGTTGAAACTAGAAATATTTTGAATACAAAACGATCTGCCTTGTTGATGGGTAATTAGGTTCTTATCGCGTCATCCTTATTATGATCGGCGATGGCCGGTTCGAGTGGCGCAGAGGAGCCCGAAATCAAGAAGGAGGGATGAGGCAATGGGGGAATGAAGATTTACGATCGAGGCATAACGAGCGCTAGATGAGGCGTAAAGAAGCCCAATTCGGGTTATCATATCTATCTATCTATACTCACCTCGAGGATAGTTAAGAAAATTATTAGGAAAAATGAATGTTACATTTTAGAAGATAAACAAACGAAGAGCCCTTTGGATGAGTCGTTAGAGTGCTTGCCTTAACGCCCCGTCTCAGGGTTCCCGGATTCGATTCCCGGCAGGGTCAAAGTTTTGTTTGGCAGTCATTTGGGCAGCCTGTCTTGCGGCAGTAACCATCCCCTTACAGGAGACTACCATGAAATAACAGCATGTGTGCGGTTGTGTTTCGGAGGAGGAGAAAAGGATTAAGGATACTGTAGTCGGCAGCGCACTAGAAGCATCTGTTTCGTTGCTTGTGTCATAGCAACGCATTTAAGTCAACCTTCAGCATGTCTGCCAACTTTAACATATAAGAAAAACATGAAACTCCAGAAGCTTTTACGGTAAGACTCACAGTAGATTGTATTGTATAAATTTTAAAAAAAAGTTCCTTACATTTTTCTGAACAATTTCATGGAGATAAAATACCTTAGGCTTAGGGCCTCTTTCACCATCTGTCAAGTAGGCTAACAGTCATTTAAAGTCACCTGTCACCGGGAATAATTTAGCTGATATAACTTTGTTTGTACGGTAAAAGTCGCAAAGATTAAAAAGAAAATAATAAAAAAAACGTCTATCGAAGGATGCACTAAACTAAACTAACACTAACTAAACGAGTGCATAATTTAATAAAACATAAAATTATTTCTAAAAGTAACAAATCAACACTTTACATGTAGTTGGTGAAAGAGGCCCTTAGACACATTAGGTATCTACAATACTTACGCGATAATAATAATAAAAAATAACTTAATTTAATCTGACAATCTTGCACTAATAAATCAACTTCGTTTAAAATGTGTATTAAAAAATGGTATTTACAAGATAACCCGGTCGTTTAGGTAGTATATAGGTATAAATAAAATTTTCTTATGAGGTGAATTATGAAACGGAGTAAACAACGTTGGACGGTGAAGGGTTGAAGGAGGACGGGCGGGACGAGACAGGGGGATGTAACTAATTTGTGGATTAAGCACATTTGCAAATGTAATTTGTATTCATTAAAACAACAACGAAAGCGTACGTGTAATGTTTTTAAACGGAATTTATAAGTACCTTTAAAAAACACTTGAACATAAATTAAATTCGCTGGAGTAGATAGTTAAATAACTCTTAGAAAAAATAAATAAACGAGTACAAATACAGTATTTTTTCTTAATTTTAATTGTTTTTTTTTTTACTCTTCATGTCTGTTACACTAAATTAATAATTTAAAAAATAGATTGAAAGAAAGAAATAATTATTGTATAATCATTTTATCAAAGACGAGTAAGTAGGTATATTTAAAAGGATACTTACTCCAATTTTATCAAGCTAACCGAAATCAATAATTTTTCATTTTGGACTTTAATTTCTAAAATAATGATATTGAACGAATATTTTCGATTAAAAACCAGATAAAAAATAATAACAAGATTGGTTGTCAAATTATTATGAATCTAAAATGAAATCTAAAAAGAAAAATGAAATCTAGGGTTCAGTGGATGTACCGTAGAGGACTCAGTATATTTTTCTATGTACATAACTAATTCACTTTAAGTTTTCAGGACGCTTTAAGAATGATGGACCGGGAAAAAATGTTTAATAATGACTAATTTCCATTTAAATTCCAAATACGCAATGAGTTTAGAAGGCAATTCAAAAACATACACAAGATTTGTAGATTTTTTAAAACGATCAAAGCGGCAGACAAGCTGACAACATTTTGATAGTGGAAACGCAAGAAGTGCTATTTATGACCTATGGACGATATTACGTGGAATCTTTGAACAATTAATATCCTTGATCTTTGACAGATGTAGATTAAAATGCTTCGTTTACTTTATTACTGCGTTCTTACGATTTCATAGACAATGTGAAGGTAAAAATGAAATCAGAGCAGTGACGTTTCTCCGCAAGCCTATTTAGTTTAGGATACGTAGGTGTAGATATGCTCGTATGTGTTGGTATTGGCAAAAGCCGCGTCTCGTCGCCACTCAAACAACTTTATTGTCCTGTCGTTCAAACGCGACAGAACGTAATAGAATTAAATTGGGAGAGGCGGCTGCTCCGTTATGTGGAAAATAATAACATTGAGTGGTTGCTATCACAGAGCTTTCACGCGCCGGTGGCAGGGGTCTTGCACTAATGGAAATCCAGCCAATGATAATCTGTTTTCTACACCATTAATCCTGAACTAAGTCTGAGTACAATCTGTGGCGTCTCAGTAGTACGCCTCGAGTTTTATGACCTCGTTAGGGCCCGCAATTTGTGGAGTTGCGTCGTTAAGGAGCGCTTCGCCCTCATCCGCTTCTAGATCCTAAATCCGACCGTGGACTGTCTTAATCTTACGATATCGGCCTAAGGTAATTGTTTCAAAACTGCCGTTTCGATAGTGCGTGACGAATTCAATCAGCAAATTCCCATCAGATTTCAATCAGATAGGCAAATCTCAATCAAGGTTGATGGATTATGATCAAGAATAATTTAAATTAGACAAGAAAGCATACTAGTATTTTTTTATAAATATTCTTTAACTGGTGATATTAATTCAATTTATTAACTGATATTATTTACAAATTTATAATTTATTGCTTGGTCCCAGGGTTGCAATCATGGTAGCTGTATCTATATTGGCAAGGCGCTATCGACGTCACTAAAAGTAAATCTAGATATTATAATATCGTAACGCGGCTCCGTTACGATAAAATATTTTTTCGAAAAAACAAACGAGGTCAAAAATAGTTTTTAGGTTTTTTGTCTGTTTGTCTGTTGTTTAATATTTTTTAATAAAGTTGTACTTTATTAATTTAATCTCATAACCACCACAACCAACAAAATGTACAGTACACCGAATATATTTTGCATCTGTACTGTTTATCTTTCTTAAGAGGCAATATACTTAGTGAATGGAGTAGGTATAGCGCGGCAGTCACCGGCGCGCGGCGGGGCATAATAAAAACGAAAGTAATCATGCAAATTGGAGGTGGTGGAAGAAAGTTGAATTAAAAAGCGGTCCGTGCTGGTGTCGGCGGGGGTTGCGAGGGTAGGAGAGGGGGAAGTGGGGTGAGAGGAGTTAGGATAATGTGTCTTAATGACCGCAATGGATGAGCACCGTAATCCGCCCTCCAGCCGCGCCTGCCTCACACAACCTTTTACCCGTAGCAGTTAGCTCTGAATATAGTGCCTTCACATATATTGAGATGAGGCGTAATTGTTTCGTATATACTTCAACTCAACGTAAATAATGAGTAGACTTATCAGTGCCATATATACAGGATTTTTGTGGTTATAAGTTTTGAAGTAATGTTCCGATGAATTTTAAATTTGTAATGACGTAAACATACGTAACGTAACGTGAAGCTGTAGTTATATTCAGGTCATAATTATCTAGACAGACAATACTCGGTAAGTACTAATTAAATTTAAAACCTAATGAACTTTGATAATGTGCAATGAAGAATTTACGTTCCCTATTAGGTACTGCTCGCTTGAGTAAAGTCGTGAAAGAGTAAAAATCATACAAACTGTACTTTCGCGTTCATATTATTAGTTAGGATTTGGTGCTTGTTGAAAGCATTATTAGTCACAAATTATTTATTGTAGAAAAGAGTACCTACATCTAAGAGGTATCATCTATCATGCCTACAGAAACCATACATCTTGATTCTTCTCAATAGTATGTGCAATGCGAAAATTTCTAAATATTACTAATATTAATTAGTATTAATTACTAAATTCTAATATTCTAAATTGTAAGTGATATAAACTTTTTAAAGTTTTTTCTTAAAAAAACTTGTTCAGTGATACTTTCAGCATAATGTAGGTGTCAATAAAAGTGCAAATAACCAGAGAACTTCTATCGTGGACACGTGGTGACATCGTATCATGTATTTAGCGATAAAAGGCAGGTCCGGGAGCAATAAACGTACAATAGGAGTACATAGAACGCGCGTGTCGGCGCCGCGCGACATCATCAAATCAACATTTTGCAGATTCGCGAAGCTTTCCCTACGAGATTTAGAGCTGGAGGGAAAATAAAAAAGTTCGTAGAGGAATCCAGCTTGATCCCTGTTGCCTTTATGGTAATGCCGGGATGCGTGTATTCGACTATTCAATTTATATTTTTTTCCCTCCGTCTTATTTCTTTTTCTCGAAATTATCTATCCTTCGAATTTCGTTTCGCACTGTATTGTATGCGGGATTCGATGTTTGCGAATAAGGTACGAGTTCGCCTGAAAATATCACGGATAACCGCGGTGGATTGGCTTTGTTCCCGACTTCAAAGAAGTTTTCTCTTCATGGAATTATTATGTGCACGGTCGCTTCGACCGAACAGGTTGTGTTCAAACAAACTTTTCTCAATGTGAGCATTTTATATTCCCACTTCGTGATCTATCGTGGAAACCACATTTCAGGGATAGGTACATAAATAGGTGTTTGTATATTGTAAATAATTAAATACTTACTAATTTATAATTTTTATTTTTATAGACTTCTTAGCAAATACAATTGTTACAAATACAATTGTTGTCTCTAAATCATATACACAAACATTCCTAGTTTATCATTTTTTCGATTAGTGAAAACAGTATCAAAATCTGTTGAGTAATTTAGAAGAAGTTAGCGGAGAAACAGACAGAGGTAGAAAGCGATTTTAAATTATGCAAACTACCGCCGTTGTGCTTCTTTATTGGCATCTTTCATAAAATTCAGTAGATTGACTTAAAGATAAACTATCAGGTAATGGCAGGACACAGTGCATTTGAAGACATAAGTTACAGCCAGTCTGGCAGCAGTAAAGAAACTTAAAGAAACTAACGTGAAATGACCACGTATTTGATGTGTTCCTATAAATGAGTAGATACGTAAGGAGTACCTGAGCCTAAACCAATCTCCATCAGATTCTATTTTCATACTAGTATTTCATATTTTCATTTAGTTGCGCGTTTTCCAGTCATTTAGGCAGCCCTTCTGGCGGCAGTAACCACCCCCTCACAGAAGACCATCGTGAAATCCGTACTAATATTATAAATGCGAAAGTTTGTATGGATGTATGGATGGATGGATGGATGGATGTATATGTAGATGTTTGTAACTCTTTCACGCAAAAAATACTGTGCAAAATCACCATTAAATTTTGCATAGACGTTGTCTAGGACACTAGAAAGGACATAACGCTTTCATTAAGAACGCGGACTAAGTCGCGGGCACCAGCTAGTAAAAGCTTATTATGCTATTGTGTTTCGGTGAATGAGTGAGCATAATATGATGCCAGAGCCCATTTTTTCCTAAACAATTTTATTATCAATTGCAAGATTTAGGCTTATTTATTTATCAATAAATACACACAAAATAAAACTCTTGTAAACTCAAAATACAAGACAAGAGATTACCCAATAAAAACAGTGTACAGTCAGCAACGAAGGTCCACGATGTTCAAGTAGGCATGCTAAAATTTAACATTGTTCTTCCCTCATGAATAAATCATAACAAGAACGGGCCTCGACGCCTTTATAATTCTACATAATACATTAAAACGTTGTACAGATTGCCTCCTACTTTAATAATATCAACTTAAAGGGTATTAAGTATACCCCATACCTACCTATATATATAACAGTCAAGTAAAATTTAATATCTTCTATAGAAAATTACATCGTTTTAATTGTAAATACAGTGTAACGAATAATAACGAATCTCAAGGGACCGATCATTTTTGTTAAAAATTGAAACGTAAATAATACAGTTTATAACGTATAATTTAGCGTGAAAGAGAATGTGAACGGCGTTCTAATCACTACATAGTATAAAACAAAGTCGCTTTTTCTGTCCCTATGTCCCTTTGTATGCTTAGATCTTTAAAACTACGCAACGGATTTTAATGCGGTTTTCACTAATGGGTAGAGTGGTTCTCGAGGAAGGTTTAAGTACATAATTTACTAAGTTACGCGGGCGAAGTCGCGGGCAGCAGCTTTAATTTTATTAACACGTAACGTAATTTTATAAACTATAATAACATGTAGTGCCATCTGTTAACAGACTTTTTCCATTATTCGAAGTGAGATTAGATGAATTAGAGTACTACATTGCTTCAAACAGAATTCCCTAGATGGCGTTGTAAATTTTGCATACACGTTGTCTGGGACTCCAAAAAGGACATAGGGTACCTTTCATCCAGAACGCGGACGAAGTCGCGGGCACCAGCTAGTCTTGAATAATAGGAGCCGTTTGTCTTTGCACTAGAGCCTTTGAATTCGGCCAAGCCAGCCACACTTACAGCTTGATATTGTTTCGTCATTTTTCAACAAATTTAATAGAGAACGATTACAACAAATAATAATCTGAATCTTTAATGGAATTGTATTTATATGTAAACTTACATCTCAATATCAAATTTAATATTACACTATATAAGAATATAATAATAGGTACTATATAATAGAAAAATTATTTTATTCCGTGTGTCTGACTCTAAAGTGTTATAAGTGTTATAAAGTGTTATTCTGTGTATCTGTGTGTCTGTCTTTGGAATCGCAGGGCCCAAACGGATGAACCGATTTTGATCCGGTTTTTTGTTTGAAAGCTGACGTGATCGGAATGGTTCTTAGCTATAATTTATAAAGGTCTGTTCAGGCGTTTGAAGACCATCAGCCCATTTCCTAGTTAACACAAGGATTTCCTAACTTCCATGACAATGGTATCCTTGACCTGATGCTACAGCATCAAGTACCCATGTAAAATGCTGTAAGCCAACTCCTCAGCATTTTACAACAGATATAGCGTGTTTGGACTTAAGTCTTAAGCTTAAGGCTTAATATATCTTTTTTAATTATAATTATATTTTTTATCATATTGGTTACAGAAATTGCTTATATCCTTTGGAGTTCATTGGGACTCTATTTAAGTTTTAAAAAAGGTGAATCTATTCGTGATTAAGTTCATGAGTGCAGACGGACAAACAGATCACTTAACCTCATGCAGATAGCCGTGATTACACAAGGTGCAGATTTCCGCCTTTATTAACTCACACATTTAGAGCAGGTGATTGATTGCGTCATCTAATACGCATTATGAAAACCAAAAGATGCTTTTTCTTTGGAGGAATCTAAACTTTGCGTTGATTCCACTGAGCTGTCATTGTGTATTTATATATTTTATCCATTTATATTTAGTTTAAAATAAATTGTGAATTTTATCTGGCGGCAGTGATTGAACAAAGCGACTCGAAGGGGAAGCCTTTAAACATATCGAGTGCTTCAGTGCAACGATACAGCGGGTTGTTTACAGTGGGGGGTCGTGGGTTCGTGCGAGGGGGTGGCAGGGAGGGGCAAGATGGCGGCGTCGCCAAGGCAACGCTGCACTCGCTTCCTTAATCGACCGTCGCAGCCTCCGCGACCCCGCGCCTGGGGTCCAATGTTCATTTATATATTGTATTGCACTTGTTAAACAACTTTTACATTTAAAAGATAATCAAGTAAATTTATATAAAGCTGTTAATTGATTGAATCTTATTTTTATTCTCATTAAATACATTTTAACGATAAAGAGTGACAGACAGGTTGACGACTCCCACAGGCATGGAATTATAGTTCAACTGTTAATCTCACTCACTGCTGCTGTAGGTACTCGAAGATTTCAAAAAACTTTAAGAATTGCTGATCGGTCTTACACTTAGACAAACTGTGAAGAAAATTTCGTGAGGAATGACTGACTGAAGTCGAGACTGATTTGAATGACTGACCCTAAACTTTTATTTTAGCAGCCGAGCATTGACCTTGCTGTTTATTATTTGTACTAAAATGAAACCAATGAAAAAGAATTATTTAATTATTAAGGAATTTAAATTATATCAAAAAAAAACGAGTTGTCAAACGCTTGCAGTCATTTAATTTAATTTCATAATAACAATAGATAAATATTTAAAATTAAGTAAATTAAATAAAATATGTATGTAGTGATAATAAAATTAAATGTACTGTTTTTTTTACCTTTTTTGGTTAGTTCTATCCTTTTCTATCTCATACTTACGAATTTGGGGTTATAAAAGGTTCATAACTTACTTAGTACAAAGCCACCCAATTTTTTTAATAATGTATAAATAAGAGTACAAATATTACTCGGGAATTGTGCGGATCTCAATAAGCGTTATAATAACTTTTAAAACAACTTTCGTAGATTATGAGATAGTTCCCAAATTATTACCTAAACAAAATGAGAAAATTCTAGTATAGTATATACTTAATTGTAAAAATATGACTGGAATTTGGTGTTATGCATCCTAATCCGCAAATGTATTATAAATGTTTGTATATTTGTTCCTCAATAACGCAAAAATAGCTAAACGGATTTAGATAAAATTTGACACACATAACCCAGAAAAATATTAAGATCCTGAGGGATTCTTTAAAAATATATAAATAATCGGCCCCACACAGTCGTCACCATGATATGGATTGGATGGTATGGATGGAGCTAGTAATTTTTTTTTCCTATTTAAAACATTAGAATAGTTAGATTAGCTTATTAATAGTGGAGATAACGCCACAAGTGTCGAAAAGCGAACATGTGATTTGTTAATAACGCTCGGTTCAGAAGAGTTTCCCCGAGCTATCGTTTAGGTCAGTGCCGTAATCCAGTGGCCGGCGGCGCTGCAACGAGGAAGGCAATAAAAAAGAGTTATAGTTAAGAAGAAAAGGAAAGTCTCGTGTCTTCGTACTCCGCCGTTAGTTAGGGATCAAGGGCTCAGCGCACGCCGGGCGATAATCATAATTTTTACTTACAACCGTAGAAGTATGTGGCATTAGCTCGGAGCGGGCACGCGACAAATCTTTCCTAACTGCGGGCAAACTTCGCGACTCCATACTCCACATATCGCGTACCTCTACCTCTATTCGAGCAATGCCACTATATTTTCTCGACCACGGGTGTCCCGGGATGTTCGCAGCGAATTCTAAACCTTATGTAAATTGTAAACGAACTTTTAAATTACTTTATTTATTATAGGTATTATATTTTAATTAAGTACTTATTTATAAAAGTACATAACTCTAATCTCTCACCAACTACAAGTAGGTAAAGTGTTTATTAGTTACTTTTTAAGTAAAGCTTATTGGCGAGTAAATATTACGAGTATCTTTTGTCAATTTCATTGAAATTACCCTTGAGTAATGCTACTCGTGAAACTCGTACGCTTTCTTACCGGTGACTAAAAATGGCGGTTAGCCTAGTTGACACTTTACTTAGAGATAGTGAAAGAGGCCCTAAGTAGATATATAAATTAGGTACTTGGTACCTATAGTGTTTTTTATGAAAAAAATCACAATTTAACATAAGGCAATCCTTATGTTGCATATACCATCCTAGATATAGATATATAAATGCAATTTGAATTTTAGCATCATATTAAATTTTTTATAAACAAAATTTTTAGGAACGAAAAAGTATAAAAAATACCAACGAAGACAAACTTAAATTTGTGAGCTGACAACTGACAAAAATTAACTTTGTTAGAATATTTATGTACTTATTTAAAAAAGTTATATGTAAGTAGTGTCCTGGTTGCGGTATTTGTTTTATGCCCACCGAAGAACGACTTACAACGACCGCACGCCCGAGGCGTCTTCTTAATTTTATTACACGACCCGACTCGCCCGCACCCATCCTCCCGGGAAAATACTCTAATTGTGTTCCAGAGAAAACACCTAACCTGGAGATTGCAATTTCGTAGACTATCCCCGCAGCCTTTCCGTTGAACATATAAAACGTATTCTATTGATAGATTACTGACTAGGTATTTTAAAAACTTATAATATTAGGCATACTAGCTCGTGCCCGCAACTTCGTACGCGCTGTAGATAGTTCTTTTTTTTTTTTTTTTGAAAATCCCAAAGGAACCTGACTATTTTCCAGGATAAAAAGTAGGTGTTCTATAGTTATTCGAATCTAAGCCGTTTCTGAGATTAGCATGCACAACCGCGCAGATAGTGTCGAGCGCAGCGAGATCAATCTTAGATTAATCTAAGAGACAAAAATTATTAAAACTATTTTATTGTCTTCGGTAACATAAATACCTATAATCCTATAACTTTAACTTTTACATACCTACAGCAAGAGCAGTCGAACGAACACATACGAGTTGTACATGAATTCTTTCAAAAGATTAGAAAAAATTTCATGTAGGTATAGTCACTCCTCGTTCACGTATACATTAACATTATAATTTGTTTCTAACTTAACTTAACTTAACTTTAAATATCTAATAATTATTAATAAGTTGTTGGTACAGGAGCAGATATCTAAAAAATATTTTATACATGCAAGTAGCGCTATCTATAAACGAGTGGACAATACTTTTGACGTGCCATCTATCGTAGAGTAGTAGGTAGCTGTTATTTTAAAACAAATTTCCAATGTAACCTAACTAAAGTTTTAATATTTTTTTTATGGAAATATTAAACTTCATTATTATAACCTTTTATTCTTTTGATAAGTGTTACTTTAAAACTAAAATCTATTTGATCTATGCTTTCAATATATGTCATCAAAACTCTTTTGATGTAGTATGTACGTAGCATAGAGTAGTAAGTAGTATTATTTTGTGTTCTGTGACATGACAAGTGAAATTAAAAAACTTGATCTCATTCTCATTCGATTTCTACATATTTCATTCGTCGATCGTCAATCCTCAACAATCAAATCAACAGCCTCACACTCAACTCAATCATTCATTTGCAAATCACTATTCGATCGACACTATTCGTATTTTGATACAAGGACGAGGGCGAAACGAAGTGACTTGCCGACTATTCGATTGTTTATCAAGCAATACAATACGCAATAACTTCCAAACAAAGTGAAATTGTTTAGTGTTTGTTAATCTTTAATAAGCGCAAGCAACAATAAAGACTGCTGGATATTATATACCACAAAAATGGCAAACACGTTTGCTGTTTGTCTATTTTTCGTTCTTCTCTACTGTGCGAGTAAGTATATTTCATGTTTACTAATAAATAAATCTCATAATATGCCATATTATAATTGGTTTTATTATTAAGCTATTGTTCGTGACTGCGTATTTTTCCACCTCATAATTTATTTATTTGGTCTGTTTACCAAAAACAGACGTAAGCTAATGCAACAGTAATTTCCTTTGTAGTTTTTGTCTAATATGATGTTGAATAGAAAATTCATGATCAAGTAATTTAATTAAACAATGAGTGCGTCACGTATAAACAAAACATCTGTTTAAACTTTTAAAAACTGTTTAAGATTTCCATACTAATGAACTTTTATATTCATGGACAAATAGAGCATAATTTTCAACAATATTTTATAATGATGTACATTACATACTAGCTGGTGCTCGCGACTTCGTCCGCGTGGAATAGTTATTTTGGGAATCATTTGGGTATCTCGAACGGTTTTCGCAGCGCACGCAACGGAGGCCCTCAAAGATCATCCATCTTTTTATCCACATTTTCGACTGTTTCTTCGCTCCTATTAGTCGCAACGTGATGTTATATAGTCTAAAGCCTTCCTCGATAAATGATCTATCCAACACAAAAAGAATTTTTCAATTCGAACCAGTAGTTCCTGAGATTAGCGTGTTCAAACAAACAAACAAACTCTTCAGCTTTATAATATTAGTATAGATTAAATTACTACCTAAGGAATTATCCTAATTCTGATGTTTAAATGCTAAAATCTACATAAACAAAGACAAACTTAATTCACAGTACTAGTGGATTAAAGGACGCAAGACAAAGTTTCCTGAAAACCAAACGTTCTAAATTGTTTTGTCAATATATCAACTTATTCAACCACAAATATTATTATAATTTATTGATAAAGTAAGTTATTTTTATGTCAGCAACAGACACGTTTTTTACTGATTAAGTTACAATGTTGTTAACATAATAATTAAGTACTATTAAGATTAAACCGTTACTGCCATTTAGCCATAGCATACTTTGTTCTGGCAATTCTTATGAATTATATTCTTATATTATTTTAACACAACAAAATCTTTCTCTATTGAGTCACACAAAGCTCTATGGATATTAAAATAAGTTATTTGTTAACAATTATGTACATTTCCAACCCAAAAACAGAGTGTTGACTTGTGTGTTTGTGAAATCATAGCTCCCAAATGGATAGACCGATCATTATCAGTTTTCTTTTTTGTTTAAAAGCTAACATGATCAGGATTATAACTACTTAGCTATAATTTATGAAGATCTGTTCAGACAATTGAAGACTATCAGCATATTTCCTAGTTAACATGGGATTTCCTTAACTTCCACATGTTCGAATGATGCATTTGGTATATATTGTTACTTCGGTAGTATTTCCATGACATGGTAACCTACTCCTAATGCTGCAGCTTCAAGTAGGTAGTCTCCGAGACACCCAAATCCTCAGCATTTTATAGCAGATGTAGTGTGATTATGATCATTAGAAAGTCGGGGGCTTAATTTTAACTATAGCTTGTTCTGTTCTCAAATAAGATATGTAATCTATCTTATTTGTTAAAAATTACATACTATAATAACTTAACTATATTACTTTTTAAAATGTTGCTATGTTGCCATTCTTAATAGATTTTATATTAAATGTATAAACCAATACATATGAGGTATACACATAATATTGTTAGCTCAATATGAAATGAGTCATACCTTTATAAGTATTACTCACTATCATCACTTTGTGTTTCCTGTTATTAAAATACAGAAGGGGATCATATATAGGTATAATAGTTTTAAATTACAGTACCTACTGTTACCACTACTGTTCCAGCTCTGTTATCGGAGGTGTCTTATGTTACATATATGTATATGTTTATGTAACTAACTATACTTTGTGGTTTCATCCATACTTATAATTATAAGTACTGAATATTGTAATATACTTCAAAATCAAGCATCAGCCGAAATTTATTCATCTTTAAATAATGTGTTGTTTCTTTTAAAGTATATTTAACAAATGTTTCTACATATAATATAATAAATCTCATACTATATAGTAAATATTACTTCTAAATTTCAAATCTCAAAGCAAGATCCTTTGCTTTAAGTGTGTGTTGTCTGTCATACAGTACCTAATTTACTGTTTTATATGTACAGAAGATTTTTTAAAACACATATTTGACCACACTACTTTCTAGTAGTATTGGTAAAGAATGAAAGAAAAAAATATTGGCATTTAAAACAAACAAAAGCATAAGTACAAAAAGTAATCACCAAAACACATTCCAAAGGTGTAGGTAAGTACCTTGCCTAGTTATGAGAACACCAGCGCGCCGGACCACCGTCGTGGACGTGCAAGCTTAGCAACGATAAAGCGTTTTGCTGACGCTATGTCTACAGGGTGGTCAACCGTCGCGTCGTTATGAGATGGAATGTCGTCACTCGATAACTCGAATATTATTTATTTATTCATTGTAACCATATTTATTTTCAATTGTGTCCATGCTGATGATTCTATTATTGTAACAGTATATTGTTTCTATTAATAGTAATTTAGTCCAGTTTAAGGGTATCTAGTTTGATATTTTCTTTTTCTTCACTATGATAGTATTTAAATTTGACCAGAGGGTTCAAAATAATTTATATATATATGTGTTTAAACAGTTTTCTATTGTTTATGCACAAAGTGTTGTTTCCATTTTTTTTTCACAGTCTAGATCTAGTATGTTTTACCCTATTTCTGTAATATTCAGAAAATAACCTCCCTACGTCAATTTTAGCACCATGACTGATTCCTATACTGTGTCACCTCTTATTTTTGTATTTCACCCTTTTTGTTTAAATAAATAATTTATATAATTATAATTATCTTCACACATTCCACACAGCACCATCTAGTTCCACAGTAAGAAAATAATGCTTGTATTATGGATACCAGACAGTTTATATACTTACTACATAATTACTATTTTTTTTTTGTAAATACATATAAATGTACATATTATAGATACAAAACATCCAATGACTCAGATACAAAGGCAAATGTTAACAATAAACATTTGCCACTAGCAGGATTCGAACCCGCGACCGTTTGGTCAACAGCTAGGGTTACTAGCCACTAGACCAAACACGTCGTCGAAATAATTATAATATTATTAATTTTATTTTGTATGAATTCTCTGTATATTTTGGTAATAAAAACACTATTAATGAATTAGTTTACATCAAACTCAAATAACTAATAAACTAATACTTTCCCGATCGATTTAAATCTTTGTTCCCGACGAATTCATTTTAATAGTTGTCAAATATTTTAGTTAAGAAATGCAAAGTATAAAATTCATGATTAGAATTGATTAGAATAAAGCATTCAATACGACCAGAAAAAAAAAATAACAAAACTTTAGCTTGGTGGCACGATTGACTTGCAATCTATGTTATAGGTACCTAACTGTTTTTGCGATAAGCACCCAGCCAGATTGACCTCAAATAATACTCACTGTTATTTCAGTTGCATTATCTGTAAACATTATTTGTTATATTATTTCATTTGTATTTTTTACATCAATATTGTAACTTTCCTTAGATCCGAAGTAACAACTTAAGATTTAGGCTAATGAAATATTTAATATAATTTTTATTGCATTTAAATAATATTAGGTGTATATTATTTTTTCATTTTTTTTTATTAGGGATGGGTTTGCTCTTGGCTAACAACCAGCTGTTATATTATACTGCATTTTTTTTTGTTCTCAGATTTATCGTTAGCGCGACAAGTATCAAAGGAATGCTCTAAAGGGCCCAGCTATTGGTGCCTAAATCTTAGGTAAGTATTTATGATAATATTAATTGAGGATCACAATTTGCCCCTCCTTTCATTAGAGGTTGCCAGATTGCCGATACAGGTGTCCCTTGTGTTATATTAATAGGCGACAATATTGCCACCCTACTATTAAAGGGACTGTCTACTCTAACTTCATATAAAAAAGTAACACTGTAAAGGTGTCCCTAGACGATCATGCGACATGACATGCATTACGTGCTGTCATGCATGCATTACCGTTTAATTGTATTGATTGATGTGAATGACATGCAAACTACGTACTTTTGTTGAATTTTTTGGTCGATCATGCAGCATGATAATTCACACATGTCATGTAGCATGATCGTCTAGGGACCGCTAAACTTGCGCCATTGATTCGTTTGTATTAAAGAAACGGTTGTAGTGTGTAAGTTTGAGGTTTTATTTTGTATAAATACTGATTAGCAATGGTTGGATTGTGCTGTTGACTTGATTAAATAACAAACTTTGTGAAATAATGCACGTTTCTTAAGATTTAGTTCAACTAAGTTTGCATAACATTTTCACTCCTAAGCTGAATTAGAAATTATTGTTAGTTGTCTTAAATTTGATTCTTATCAATTAAAACAACTTTAGTCATATCATCGAAATATTAATTCGATAACGTATCAGTAGAAAAAATGTTACAAAGCATAGGTATTTATGGCTTATATATGCTTTGTAACATATATAAGCCATATATGTTATAATATGTTTTCTTGAGTCGACTTTTCCCCTGTACAGGCGTCACAAACACAAAATAAATTAATGACATTAAGCCACACCCAAAACCAAAACGTATAAATAATTAAATATGGACTTAGATGTATGTATGTACTGAAGATGTTGTTATATTATTGTATGCTATGGAATCTCTCGTAAAAGCATATTAATGTATTGGCTCTGTTTATAACTGAGTCATAATAACTTCTCAGATTCACATATTTTCGAAGATTGTTAATCTATCAGGTGGATCTGTAGCACATAATGTGATTCAAATCAAATCAAATTATTATTATTATTTGATTGATTTGAATTGTTTTTTTTTTATTATTATGTATAACTAGCTTATCCCATTAGGCGTGCAGAAACTGTTTCTTGCCATTTTTTACTTTTAAAATTGAACTGCTATTTTTTTATAATGTAACAGTAACGCAGCGGACTGCGGCGCGGTTGGCCACTGCACATCTGCAGTGTGGGAGAAAGAGTCACACATAATACGCAAAAATTATATATCTGACAAATTCCTTAACTTCCTCAAGGAACTTAAGGACGTGAAAGATATGATCAATGAGGTATGGCGTTCATTTACTCATTATAAATTTATTTTTATTTTTTTAAATTTGATGTGCCTATTTTTATGACGTTTTCGTGCAGGATTACTTGACGACTAGATTCTCATCTGCGTGTCACGACGTCCTGCATCTTCATCCGGTTATTACAGCTACTTGTCGCCAAAACTCCAACTCTTTGGAGAAATATCTGTACCATGTGCTTAAATCGGAGACCAGCCCTGAAACCATGTGCATACTTGTCGGCATGTGTAACAATGACCAATTGGATTATGAACTCTCAGGCGTAAGTCCTCTTATTCACCGTTTATGCTTAAATGCTTTGACTGTATCCATCACCTTGCCTATCACTAAAAGGATAGAAAAAAAAGGCTCAAAATAATGTTAAAGATAAGAGCTTTAAGACCCAAATATCCAGCTCACCTTTTCTTTAATTTAGATAGTATCGACTAGTGCCTGTAACCAATACAAAAGTGTGTGGAAGTATTCGTCGACGAGTAAAACCATGATAGGACAAATAGATATTATCATTCTCTACGTAATATTTGAGATAAATTAATACAGCTAACGCGTCATCAGAGGTTAATAGTTCAACTTGATAGAACTTGATAGAATATTAGACGACACATATTGGTCTAGTGGCTAGTAACCCTATCTGTTAACCGAACGGTCGCGGGTTCGAATCCCGCTAGGGGCAAATGTTTGTTTTAACATTTACCTTTGTACCTGAGTCATGGATGTTTTGTATTTATAATAAATGTATACATTTACAAAAAAAAAAAATATCAGCTGTCTGGTATCCATAATACAAGCATTAGTTGCTTACTCTGGAACTAGATGGTAAACTGTGTGAAGTTGTTTATTATTTATTCACATTAGGTATTATCAGTTAGATCTGCACTTATCTATAGATGGCGCAGGCTGGGCAAAAAAGCTTGTAATTGGTGAATTACATGGGATTTCTTGTATTTTTATTTCTCTATGTTTTTTGAGAATTGTTGATATTCTTAATATCCTTTTAGCCAGCATTCTTAAACACAGTTTTAATTTACAGAAAAAGTCAACCATTCAACCAATAGAAAGTATAAGAACTTCCCAATATTCAGGTAAGATATTATATTGATATGTATTAAGTTCACATTAATATTACACTTTGAAATTGTTCAGATTCAGTCCATTTTCTATTTTTTATAGCTGCTGATTATTTTACTAAATTTCATTCATATAAATAGAGTATATATATATATATATATATATATATATATATATATATATTTATATATATATTCACTACGTAGCTAAATATTTTCCTCATCAGTCGTTGAATGCTTAATTATGATGTGATAATAAAATGTAAAAGTAAGAAAGGAAATAGGAAGCGACGAATACACCATAGCTATACCACAGCATACTTATTTCATACAGTAGGCCGACGGAGACGTCTAGACAGGGCAATCGTGCGGGGTGTGAGGGGTGAGGCGCGAGTGGGACGTGCTCAAGCTGCATACTTCGTCGTTCTTAGTAGCTTGGGATAAATATTCTAGGGCTATCGCGTCTTTCAGATTTTAATTTATTATATAAATCGAAGTGGTACATACGGCATGTGCTGTAAGTGCCTGCAAATCTTTATGTCGCATAAATAAAGAACTAAGCTTTCATCAATTTCCGCACGATAAAGAAAGGTACTTAAGCACATTTTATATTACTTAATTTGTGTCAACCCTTCCGTAATTTTTAAATATCTACACAGGGACGGTATCGCCGATCGCCCAACATCAAAGGCGTCGGCCTACTGTAGGAAATAAGTATGCTGTGGCTATACAGTGGGAATTTATTGTTTACTTTGTCTATTAATTGACAATTGACGGATGCAATTAATTTACGTTGTTTGAATGTTTTATATTTTTTCTATAAACTATTCTTATCGTTTTAATAATGAAATTTAGCTTAGTATTCGAAATTCAGGTAAAAAAATGAAGCTAAAATAATAAGACAATCCTCTGCCTCTATAGCATAGCTTTGGTGAAAAGACTTGGGCCGGTATTTCGTCTTTACTTAAGTGTAAGACACACTTAACTAAGCTTCACTTTACCATAAATCTAAGCTTACTCAGGAACGAATTGTGTTGAGTGAAAGTTGAAATACGCCATAGTAAAGTTAAGCCTCACTTAAATTATTTTCTTAAGAATAGTAACAGTTGAAATACCGGCCCTTTAAGTCGTTATTTATTTATTTTTATAGCATGATGATAGCGATAAAAATTAAGACAGATTTGTCATAGTATTTTTTTAAATTTTATTTTAGATAATCTTTTGGGAACAAATAAATGCTCATGGGGACCGTCATACCGGTGCAGTAATTTCAGGTAAGAAACAGCTATCTGTATTAATGTTTTTATATATTATTTTTATTAACTTTGTATTTTATGAAAAGATATAATGTGAACAAGCAAAGTATGATTTATATATTGTAGTACTCTTATTGATGAGACTATAAAATGTTATTTCTGACCGAATCTAACTAAATTGAGATGTGTCGATAATAATAAACACGTGTTGTACCTACTCATCATACATATTGCAAGTACCTACAATAATATGTTCTGAAATTAAATCAAATATTCCGCAACAACCCTGACTCTCAAGTATTAAGTTGTTGTTGTTCTCTCGTTTAGCACATGTCGGGAATGCAAGTCTACCCACAACTGCATCAGATACAGGTGGTCAAAAAATGACTTTCCTACCGATAACGACAATATTTGCAAAATATGCACCGACATGGTTCAACAGGCTAGAGACCAGCTCGGAAGCAACGAGACAGAGGTATTTTTCTATATACATAATAGGTACTTCAACAATTTTTCTTTCAAACATTAAATCTAGGTAAGTATCTTACAGAAGACTCCACAAACTAAATAGTAGATACTAACGTATCAGACGGACATCTGCAGTACAAATGCGCTGGACATGGGCTAGAGTACTTTAATTTCACCTGATTGGTCATAGCAAAATAGAACATTTGACCTCCCCGCCTGTCTCAGCCTCTCACCCCTTAGTTTTTTTACGGACTTTATTAGGTATCCTTGAATTTATTTTTAACTAAGGAAATATCATTACACAATTAAAACACAGTAAATAATGGGTACATATTTATTTTTTAGGATATAGACAAACATAACATAATCGCCCGTACCTACTAACAAAGTGTGCGATAAACTCAACAGATTAACGTACCACTACATAACACTACACTACACATCCACTTATAATACCTACTTAATTTAATATAATGTATCCAAAGATTGTTATTAATAAATTAGTAGATACATAAAAAGGCGGAAATTAATCGACGCAACAATATAAACAACAATTATGTTACAAAACAAAATGGCTTCCTCTCTTAGTAGGTACAGATCGCTATAAGGCAATCAAGGCGATGAGGGGAGGTCAAATGTCATGTTCTATTTTCCTATTACCACAGGCCATATAATTCCTATGTCTAGTGAATTTTCCTTGAAGATTACCAGCCATGGAAGACTCCTAAAATAAAGCTATATTTATATATAATATTTTTTTTTGAAATATTTATTTGAAAATAGCAACTACATATTTTATGTAGGTCTATCGCCATCACTTGTATCTTTCATAACTTGCAGTAGGATGTTAATTTATTTATTTTATTGTGTATGACGATTTATATATATTAAATAATTGTAAAAAGCTTTATTAAATAAGTTACATGAATAAATTTTAATAATCAAATGAAAAATATATTACTCGAATTTTTCTTTGCCCCTGAATATATTTTTCTTGACAAAATTTGACAATTAAGTACCTATTTAAATCATTAAGTAAGGTTGGGGTCTTTGACCGATAATTTTTGTAGACCTCACGCGACGCTTACGCAAACATCTTAATCGTATTTGGTCTAACATCTACAATAAAAGTGTATACAGGTCTTTGTACTATACTATTCTTACTGTTAAAAAATCATTATAATAACTTATTTTATATTCAGAGGTTCTCACAAAAACATTTCAATATTTGCTATTAAATACAATAATTTACAATCCTACGCATAGTACATATATTCTCTCGATAAGTTATCTTTCGTTTTTTTTTTCATATTAACACAGGGGCGTTTTATTATTAACGTAAATATAATTATAGATATGTAATAATTGTAATATTTTTATTTATTTATTTTGTTTTTGTAGTTATCAACCTTTGAATGTCATTAAACCTCTACATGGCAACATTAATTTACATACATTTTTATATAAGTATAATAAGATTTTAACAGATGGCGTAGTTTTCACTTCTGACGTGCACAGCACAGTGCTACGACTGACAGTTTTTTTTTAAACACAGGAGGAGTTAAGAGAAGTATTCGAAAGTTCCTGCAAACTGATCCCGATCAAGTTCGCGAGGAAGGAATGCCTAAAATTGATGGACGAATTTGCGTCAGAGTTGGTAGACACTCTCATCTCTGAGATGAACCCGACGGCCGTTTGCTCAGTGGCTGGACTTTGCAACAGCGCACGCATAGACAAATTGCTAGAGATATATGTGAGTTACCATAGAATTAGGAATAATTTCAAGTTCTATCCCCACCCCAGTACTCACAGCTTTACGAGCTTTTAGAACCAGGGTCTTCATTACATAAAGGTTCAATTTTTGTTTCTGATTTAAGTATATTGATGTTTCAATAACAAACATGAATATGTGCTGTTTTTTTTGCTGCTCTTTAAAATTAAGCGAAATTAATTGATTGACTTGGGTATAACTTGATAAAACTCCAAACTAGGTCTGCATATCGATAAACTAATATTCAAGTTCTTATAGCTAAGCTTTTTCCCAAAGGGCCATTAATACTCGAAAGTTACAAATGTCATTAAATTCCCCAGTATCAACGAAATAAGTGCATTGTATGTCCGAAAATAAAAATAACTAACTCGCACGCTCCTTTTGTACAATCCTTTTTTAAAGAAAAGCCCAATATCTTTAGAATTTATTACAAGGATGAAGTCGCCAACACTTCGAGAAGATTTTACCTTTCTTTATCTATCACGACGACGTATTTATGCGTGCACGACATAATGTTCAAGGTTACACAATCTTGAACATTATGTCGTGCACACAGAGGTCAATTTGTCTTGTATCTGTGCAACAAAATAGTTTTTTTTTTTTTTTTCGAGTAGGGAACAATTTAAAATTTGCTAATCTTCTAAGTAACAATATTTTAAAGGCAAATATACTAAAAATCGTCTTCAGACCCAAACAATTTTATTTATGTAAAGCTTGCGTTCAATTATAAGTATGAATCATACTATCATGTGTCATATTTAACCAACATCATTGTTGTGAACATATTGGAAGTAAACGATTTATGAGCCAATGTTTGTATATTATTTTGTATCACGTTACACAAAACAAGGTGACAAAGTGCAAACCAATTTTAACTTTGTTCTAGAAGTTTACTTGTATTATTCTAATTATTTTACCTGAAACGCGATAATCTTTTTCTTTATTCTAATACTAGCTGTTGCACACGATTTAGTCCGCGAAACTATATAAAATATGGCCTATATGTTACTCCCCAATAATGTAGCTTTCAACAGGTGAAAGAATTTTTAAAATCGTCTAAGTGATAACCGTATTAAATGACATGATAGTTAAGCAGACAGAATGATAGTCAAGCAGACAGAATGATAGTCAAGCAGACAGAATGATAGTTAAGCAGACAGAATGATAGTTAGTGCAGCTAGAACACCCCTAGCACAAATGCCAGTAAAATTTGTCAGCTATTTTTGTTACGCTATAATTAAGCTTAGGTTAAAGGCTTATAGGACGTTTAGTTTAGGCGTAAAATTAACAATAATGATATGTCTTATTTTCTTTTATAGAATAGTCAATTGCGTGTGAGACAAGAATGCACCAACTGCCAACATACAGTCGGTGTCTTGAGGAAGAGGTTTGATGCGACCAGCTATGAAGAATTCCTTCATGGACTTCTACGGGTAATGATAGCAATGCAAAAATAACATTTTGATCATTTTGATCGCGAACTTTAGTGTAAACTCTCACAATTTTGATCCGATCACCAAGTCTAGTAGACATATTTTATTATTTTAATATTTTTTTTAGAACTTGTCGATAGTGTAAAAAATCCGCCATGTTAACTGCATAATAATGAATCTATTTTCTTGTGATTGAGTCAAGAATGATAAGAAAATTTGATCGTCTAGTGTTTTGTAGCTAGTGCATGGAGAAATAAGTACTAAAGTGTTTGTTTGTTTACATTATCGACATTTTCTAAACAAAAAAAGGTAGGTAGGTATTGATCAATGTATGTCATGTACCTACTAATTTGACAGGCGTGTGGCCACTTCGGATCACTGTCGGACTCGTGTTCGATGCTCGTGTTCAAATACTACGAGAACATTCTGGAAGCGACGAAGATGGACCTGACTGCGGCGAAGGTTTGCCACCTGAGCGGTCAGTGCGCGCATTACTTCCACAAACACGACGACTTTGATTTCCCACGCGTCGAAGTCGACAAGTTGAAAGCTTCAGAGTAAGTTTTTTTTTTTTCGCATCTACCTACGTATTTCGTTTAGCATATAGATAAATGATTGGTTTCGCTGCGCTCGACTAGATACCGCCGGCGTTCTTGTCAAATGCGGCAACAAATACTACGCCGAATTAGGCGTACATACCCGAGCCGGTCACACTGCAAGCTGTCTGTGATGTGTACGTGCCGAATGTTTTTTTTTTAAATTTTGGGCATAATAAAATGCCAGTTTGCGTATGTAGTGAAACTGTGTAAAAAGTGATAAAAAGTGTTTAAAGTTTTACACAAACTAAAATAAAGTTGCCGCATTCACGGAGCTATTGTTTTTGTATAGCGCTCTATCTAGTCGAGCGCAGCAAGACCAATCGTTTATCTATGGTAATTAATTTATCTATGGTTTATTAAAAGTATAATAAGTATTATAAGATAATAAAAATATATAATACTATATTTTCAGTGACGTCCCGTGCGAGTTCTGCGAGCAGCTGGTGAAACATCTTCGCGATGTTCTCGTTGCGAATACAACGGAAGTAGAGTTCCATAAAATACTCATTGGTATGTTGCTTACATTATTTGATTGATTATACTTAGTAAAGATATTATTAATATACATATTAGTAAGAATTCTATTAAAGATATGATTAAGCCCAAACATTGTACATGACGAATATGGGCCGGCGCACAATATTTGGGCTTAAATATGCTCATTTCCTTCCATTCAGCGCTTCGTTTAAATATTTTTTCATTAATTGGTAATAAATATGACAGGTCTCTGCAAGCAAACAGTGAAAAATATTTTTTAAATATTTCATTTAAATCCAATCTAATTGGTAATAAATGTGACAGGTCTGTGCAAGCAAACTGGCAATTTCAAATCGGAGTGCCTCTCGCTGGTGGAGCAATACTCGTCGGTGATATACGAGTTCCTCACGGCCAATATGAACGGGAGCGAAGTGTGCTCGCTGATCGGAATCTGCGGAAAACCCAATGACGACGGGCCCATCGCGCCCCTTATTCCCGCTGAGCTGGCACTCAAAGTGATCACTCCTTCCTCCAAACTTATCGGCAACGACGAAGTCTACGGTTACTTAGCGGTAAAGTATTAATAAAATTATTTCTGGTTTAACACTTTGACCGTGTACAGTCGACGTAAGAAAAGTTTCGTCGCATTAAAATAATAATAATAATAATTTTTAGTTCTAATTTTTTTTATAATATTTATTGTTTTTGTAAAATTATATAAATAGAAATAATAGAAAAAAATGTATGAATAATAATACAATATTTATATTGTAAAAAAATGAAATCTATTAGATGAAAAAATAAATACTTGAATAATAATAATAATTTATTCATAAATCTATAAACATATAAAAGGTTATACACATAATTCAATGTTATAAACATACATCTCAATTATATTGAGTACCAGCGTCTAAACTAGGCTGAGCTTGTATCTTAGTCGCTGGATTCTTCTAAGGACAATAATTTTTTAATTCATGTTTACGTTAGTACACACCAATTAGCTTTAAATTACAAATAAGAATAAAAATTAAAATAAAAAGAGACATTTGCTTGCATTAAGGCATCATTAACAGTCATGCCAAAATTTCGTTTCAAACATGTGTCAGTTGGCTTAATGCTTTAGTTTCAAAGGTTAATAAGAGTCCTACCTAAACGACTTGATAAAAGAATGAGTTTGAACGAAGGTTTTCATACCCCGAATGTGTTTCATCGTTCAAGTTATCGTCATAACAAATTTCACTAAAATCAGTGCAAGCATAGATGTGACAGTAACTTCTTCGTGTTAAGGTTGACAGACAAAACACACATTCAGACAGAAAAATTAAAAAAAAAATGTAAAATAAATTCAGTACCTTTTACGAGTCTAAAACGCTGTCTCATCATTTTCCACACTATTATTTCAAGAATGACGTTCTCTAACCGAGACTCGATATTGTAACGTGTAATGAGGTTTCACAGAGTGTTTGTTTGTAGAGGTATGACGTCACACTGAACGACAAACAGTCGACAGAGGCGACAGTGAAGAAGGGAAACTTACAAGTGTTGGGCGTCGAAGACACTCAGCTGCCCGTCGAACGAATGTTCGTGGCGATGCCCCAAGGAAATGGCGCCTGCTCATTCTGCCAGTACTTCCTTCATTACCTTCAGGTGGAACTCAGCGATACTCACAATGAGGTGATTATTCCATCACGGAGTTTTGAGTCCTATTCAAACTTTAGAAGCTTTCAATTTATTGCTTTAGATATAAAATTCTTACAGCACATCAGGGTTTTTTGGGGGCACGAACACGTGTTCATTGTTTAGTTCAAAGAAGAAAAATCTAGGGCGCGTATGTGTGTGTATGTGTTTGAGTGTGTGAAGAAAGGGAAATCAGAAAATAGAGTGAACTTCATAAGACATAAAAATCAAACTACATTAAAATAAAGAGTCAGGCAAGTACAATATACTGTAGGTAGCTAATAAAGTGTATTTAATTTTCAATCAGTCTTTCTTATCATACAGATACAACCAATTCATATTTCTGTAGTGGATGTATTGACCTGACATAAAGCCTGACATCTTTATTGATGTATGTCAATCGAGGTAACAAACGATCTGTGTGCCAAATTTCATCCAAATCCGTTCAGTAGTTTTTACGTGAAAGAATAACATACAAACTTTAGCATTTATATTAGTATTATAGAATAATGTGTGTATTTAATAACATTTACAGGATCAGATAAAAGATGCGGTCGAGAAGGCATGCGACCACCTACCGGAGGCTGTGACCGGAGAATGCAAGACGTTTGTAACTGAATATGGACCTCTTGTCATCGCACTACTTGTGCAAGAGATTGATCCCGCAAGTGTAAGTCTTACAAAGGTTCAATTTATTATACATAAAGCAATCGCTCAGACTCAGAAACTTTGTTACTATTTGTTGAATGTTGCTCATCGCGTCCATACAGCCAATGACATAAATTAACAAAAGAGTTTAAAATATATATATTATGTCGATGTAAAATTCTGTAATAATATTGTAGATTGTTACCACATGTTCACTGTTGACAGTGTTGACTGTTTTCAAAAGTTAACATAATATACTAACCTAACACGGCAACATATTGTTAGCCCCTGCTTTTTGTGTCGACTTAAGTTGATTGTTTAAGCCGGAAAGTATAGTAAAAAGTGATCTGTGACGTTGCAAAAAGAGTTGCTCATTCATTCAGATTCATTCGGTGGTATGATCAAATTCATTCGGTAGTATCAGTCAGTTGAACGAACGCATTCGCGAAGAGAGTTCGATGTCGTGTGTCCGCGCACCTTATACTTGGAATTGTAGTTCTGATGTATCAGTCGGTCAATCAAAGTATTGGCACTCAACATAAAGTGGTTTAATTAATGTACCCGAAGTAGAGAGAGTGCTAATAATATGTATACTAACAATAGATAACTCAGTGACACTTTGAAACGTTGCTTTACAAAATGTAACTGCGCTGTGGATGCACTTTTAGATTTTACTAGTAAGGTACCTACAGTTTTAGAGCCCGATCCTCAATCCGCATAAATGTAACCCCATTTAATGAAGTCTAGATTTGAGAAGTGCCTTTTCGCGTTGCAGGTGTGCCCAGCGATCGGAGTGTGCCCAACCGTGCACGAGGTACGCCGCGTAGCCATTAACGTGGACAAGTCCAACTGTCCGCTATGTCTTTTCGCTGTCGAACAATTGGAGACCATGATCAAACAGAACCGCACGGAGGTGAGTTCTAATCATCATGATTTTCATGATCATTTTATCAAAGCGCCATTCATAATACAGGTCCTGACTTTGGCCCTATGGGGAAGTTTATGATAGTTTTGTACGAGTCTTTGTAAGTATTTTAGGCTTGGGTTGATATCCGCCAACCACCTGGTACATTTTCAAGTAATGACGTAAATTTTTTGTATGAAAAATATTGTTTTCTTCTACATAATATCAAATGAAAGGGGCTCCGTTAGCTGATTCCAATAAACAATATATATACCACACCATGTAATGGTTCAATGTAAATGTCTAAACCAAGTCTGGGCTCTTCCTGACAGGAACTCACCCGGGACTCGAACCAACTAAAATTAAAAAAAACAAACACTCGCTATTTTATTATATTAATCGATAGGATTATTATTCCGGATAAAATTTCTCTAACAAACATTTAGTCTTACTCTCGTCTGTCGTAAAAGATATCCATGAAGAATACCTATTTAGTACTTAGAGATAAATTAGCAAGCGTGTACTTCAAATCCGGGAATTTTAATGCTATTTTTTTTTTCTTTTTTATTTAAGAAAAGATTAGAAGGAATCCCGTGTATGAAAAAAGCTGCTTGTATGAAAACACGAATAGCTCTGTAAAATATTTTGGAATCCTCACTATACCATACGTACCTCCTTACAAGATGAGAAGCAAGCCACAGCCATGATGATTAAAGAAATAAATTTTTGTTCCAGGCCAGCATTCGTTCTGCACTAGAGAATCTTTGCAACCACCTGTCGCAGAAGTTGCGCACGCAATGCGTCGACTTTGTCGACACGTACAGCGACAGGCTCGTCGAGATGTTGGTGGCCGACCTCAATGCCCAGGAGATATGCGTCTACCTTCACCTCTGCACAGACAACACGAAAGATCCCTTTGGATTCATCGTGGAACAATACCACGAGAAGCCGCAGCTGATGGCCGACAGAAACAACTTCAAGGGAAAGTCGCTTTTGCCCAAATCTCTTCTGGCCGGAGGTGACATAGGTATGTGATGAAATAAATAAATAAATATATTCACACATTTCACACAGCACCATCTAGTTCCAAAGTAAGCAACTTAATGCTTGTATTGATAATATCATACATTACTTTTTTTTTTTTTTGTAAATACATACATATTATAAATACAGAACATCCATGACTCAGGTACAAAGGTAAATGTTAACACATAAATATTTGCCCCTAGCGGTATTCGAACCCGCGACCGCTTGGTTAACAGCTAGGGTTACTAGCCACTAGACCAAACGTAGTCTACTAACTAAATGTGTTTTCAAAGAAATTCGCGAAAATTTTTAAAAGTTGATTTATATTAATGATGATTCATCAAGTTAATTATTTGTATTCAAATGATTTACTTTATTTTCAAAAACATTTGTTTTCGACACATAATAAGAATCTCAGGTCGAGACAAGTCTGCTTGTGACATGTTCTATTGAAAAGTTATGGGATAATAATGATAATGATGATGATGGTGATGAATGATTTACTTGATAGCATGACCTAAAGTTAAACCAAGTTTATATATAGTTAACATGAAAATATGTTTTTATAGAAACCAATGAAATCCCAGACAATACAGTAAACGGACTCGAAGTGAGACAATCGACCGCCTGCGTTATGTGCGAGTTCGTTCTCAGAGAGATTGACGACCAGATCAAGGATAAGGATAATGAGGTAATTTATATTTTATGAAATATATTCAAGATCAAAGATAATTGATTGGTGTCGCTGCGCTCGACTAGATAGAGCGCTATACAAAAGCAATAGCTCCGTAAATGTGGCAACTTTTTATTGTAGTGTGTGTAAAAAATCGTCACTTTTTATCACTTTTTACCCAGTTTTACTATATTTTTATACAGTTTCACTACTCAAACTGGTATTTTATTATGCCTAAAATTTAATAAAACATTCAGCACGTACACATCACAGACAGTTTGCAGTATGACTGGCTCGGGTACGCCGAATTCGGTGTACTATTTTATGCCGCATTTTACAAGTACGACGGCGGTATCTAATCGAGCGCAGCGAGACCCAATCATTTATCTATGTACAAGATGTTTGCCAAAGTATGATATATCTTGGCAGAGTTTCAGTTTTTGACTACCAAAGACGATTGAATTTTTTTTTTATATATAGGCAAAGAGTAAAATGAAGTGTTTGTGTGTTGTCAGGACGAGATTAAGAAAGTGGTTCACGGCGTGTGCAAACATATGCCGAAGACTGTGCGATCGGAATGCGACAAGTTCGTGGAGAAGTATGCGGATCTCGTCATCTCACTTCTGGTACAAGATCTCGAGCCTGGCAAGGTCTGCGAGAAAATCAAACTGTGCGACAAAAATGCCATCAAGGATATTAAATGTAGGTATCCATTAACACGGGCTAGTAAAGAGTGTCACTCTTGTACTACCAGTAGTACTAGTGATACAACGTTGCGGCATTTGTACTACCAGTAGTACTTCTTGGTAGTACTACTGTAACAGAGCGGTCCAAACAGTTCTACTATTTTTATAATAGAACCAAAATTAAAAGAATAGCAATGAGTTCTACTGGTGAGTGTGCGATGTTACGATTCATACATTAGTTAGTGAACAAGTCTCACATATTTCCATTATAAATAAGCCTTTAACATTTTGATTGTGTTCTCCAAAGTCCAAAGACCATCCACTTAATTAATTATGTCCTGTACTTTCCCATTTTGTGGACTTTGGAACTCCTCCAGCCGATTACCGTATTTCGGACCGTCTTTAAAGGCTTTGATAAGGATGCACTAGATTCAGGGTCTCGAAACAAAATCACTGCGAAAAAGTGTCCACTGCATATTTTTATACATGCTATCACTTTCTCTCGTTAATTTCTGATAAAAAGATGAATAATGTAAATTTCATTTAATAATGTAATCTTAACATTTAATAACAATGGTTCAAGTCTTAACTAATTTGAAATATCACCTCAAGCTGTAAGTGCGGTGATACTCTCTACGGGTATGAGCATAATATTATATTCGCAAATTATTATATTCTCAAAATATTATATTCGCAAAACATTACATTCGCAAAATATTAGAAGTACAATTCAGCACAAATGTTACTTGAGTTTACTTTTTAGCCATATAATATTAGTAGTAAACTTAATAGTAACGTGGTCCATAGTAAAGTTAACACTGGTTTACAAAGTTTATATACTTTTTTTTTTATAATATGTCATTTCTTATAATTTTACTACTATGGCACTTTTAGTGAAGCAACCCAGGATCTAGTGTATCCTTTATCAAAGCCTTACAAGGTCTAAGATCCGACATTAGAAGCAAACAGTCTCTGTCATAATGAAATAAAAGATAGGTATCTTGTGTCTGTGTGCAGCCGATGTCCTAGATTGCGCCGTGTGCGAGACAGTGGTGATGGCAGTGAAGAAGGTCCTGGGCAACGACAAGGTGGATCGCAACATAGTTCACGTCGTAGAGAAGTCCTGCAACTTGTTACCGTCCAAGTACAACGGCAGGGTGAGTTTATTCTGGGGATCCGAGAATAGGGCCTCGGCTGTCGTCTCGGACCCACACGCCACCGCTGATGGTGGAATCAACCCGGGGGGGTTTTAGTGGGTATTCCCGGTGATAAGTTACTTCACCGGGTGAGTCCCACACTCCCCCTCGTCGACGGGGACAGTCGACGAGGGGGAGTGTGGGACTCACCACATAGTGCGTAAAGGTCATTTCCCCTCCACAAAAAAAAAAAAGGGTGAGTTTATTCACATATATCTATACAGTTTTTATTTAACTTTTCACTAATAACAATTCCGAATGCTCTCACTTCTGGGCTAGATCCATAAGTTTCAGGCACACGTGGAATAGGGGGAAAACACTTGTGACACGATACATATAAGTTTCATTTGCACCATTATCGGTGAATGGTGCAAATGAAACTAAGCTCATTTGACACTTTGCAAAGTCAAATTGTTAACGATTCAGTGCTCACATGCAAACTGTCTTTGTGTGTTCTACCGGCGTATAATGGTGAATATTCCAATGAGTTGTTCCTATGATGATGATGAGTTCAGTCCGAATGAGTAGAAACTTTATCCTCTAGCTGCAATGTTGGCTTCAAGCGAGCAGTAAAACCATAAATTCCTGCAGTTTAGGCAGCGCACTTGTACGTTATAGTTGTTTTCATATGAATATTGAGTCGAATAGAGATTTTGTACAGTGTTTGAAATGCATTTAATTTTTTTTTTATTTAATAAAATTGAATTGCTTCATAGAACGGAGCAAGTGTTGGTGTTTTAATATAAATATATAATATGGCGTGGTTACAGTGCCACACGCTGATGGACATATACGGAGACAGCGTGATCCATCTGGTGGAGGAGTTGGGAACTAAGGGCGTCTGCAAGAAGATCGGCCTCTGCGCGCCCACAGACGCCTTCTTCTTCTCCATGCACCGCTAGTATACGTAAGCCCACAATCGTACTACTCGTTAACTCCCACAAATCGTTCGCATTACGTTACGGTCGAGTACAGCACCTCTACCATGAGTTATTAATGAACGCACTCGCTAGCGAGAGCGTAAATTGTTTATATGGAAAATTGTCAATTTGACAATGACAGTTGACATTGAGAGCGTAAAATATTTATATGGAAAATTGTTAATTTGACATTGACAGTTGACAGTTTTTTATATAAATGTTTTACGCTCTCGCTGGCGAGTGCGGTCATTGTAAACTCATGGTATATGTGTTTCATAATTATTTAGAAACAATTTTTTAAAGTCGTCTCTGCTATGAAACTGTTTGCTATTAAGTCAACTATGAAAAGATTATTTTCAAAGTTAGCCTAGCTGGGAATCGAACCTGGGATTCCTAAGATAGATTGTTAACTTTGTTAATAATCCATTAATTTGTCCGCTGTCATCATAAAAAGAACAAGTTTTGGTCTAAACTGTTTTTCCTTGTTTCCAGATCGTGTCAGCGGCACTAAGATTACAATCAAAAATCAGTAATCTCCATCAAATATTAATACTTTTATAATCTATGTCATTTTTTTTTACCAAAATTGTGTAAGTTGTTAGTTATAGCAAAAAATATTGTGACTATTTTAAATATGGAATGTGATTCGAAGACAAAGAATAACTATTGTTTTATAATAATATGACTAAAGTAATTTGTAGGTTAACATAATAATAATAATAAGAGTACTTACGCAAAGAAAAATAGTCACAGTAGTTTTGTTTTCGTGTTTAGAGGTAAGGATTTAAGCTTTTTTTAACTACTATTATTTTCAAATACTTGTGTATAAAAATTTTCAAATCAAAATACTTTTGTTTGTAACGAATTTGTCAAGTTAACACACTACGTTGTGATGAGTCATTCGTAAACTGTTTTTATCAATAAAGTTGGTGAAAATATCTATTCTTGTTTATTTTATTAAGCTTTAAGTAAGTTAAGTTAAGTTAAGTATTTGGTTTTAGATAAAGGTAAGATTTGACAAAAGATGACCTCATATTTTATTTTCTCATCCGCTTTAATGGTTAATATATCATTTATTTTATTTATTTATTTATTTTATTTAAATGCTACATGGACCATTTGCTTAAAAATACTAACAACATGTCTAACATGCTTACAGAAATAGCTAAGAGCTGATAATAAGTATTACTTTGCTTCCTTGTGGTATTCAGCTATTTGAATTATTTATTCAAAAAATAATGTTTTAAGTGAATCATCTAAATAATATTCAATAAATGATCAAATTATTATATTTAAAAAAATACAATGTTTAGGTTACCTATTTAATATTAACCATATTTTATTTCTCTTCCATGTTTCTTGTGAAGATTGACATAAAAAAAAACATTAATGTAGATTATTATAAGCACAAGCAACACCAGAGAGTTAGTAGAAAAGTAAAGAAAAAAAGAATAAAATGATGATATCATATCATAGACTCAACTTAAGCATGTGAGGATTCTTCAGAAGGATGTGGAGTGTGACACCTTCGGTCCTCTCTCTGGTCGATCGATTGAGGCATTATGTCTGGCTCGTTAGGGTTGTGCCGTGTTAGATAATCGGCGAGCCAAAGTATAGGTTCGGCTGGTTTCTCGTGCGCTAACGCCGTCAACCCTGGCAACAGGGTGGGGGTGATGAACTTCTGTATGTAGTCCCCCACTTGCCAATCCCTTAGAATGGGACCAACTATCACTGTGGACAAAACACGTTTTTTTTATATAAGTATCTACTTTCCCTTTCTTATTCCTTACTAGCTGGTGCTCGCGACTTCGTCCGCGTGGAATAGTTATTTTGGGAACCATTTGGGTATCTCGAACGGTTTTCGCAGCACACACAACGGAAGCCCTCAAAGATGAATAATTTTCCTCGTTTTTTCCACATTTTAGAGTGTTTCTTCGCTCCTATTAGTCGCAACGTGATGTTATATAGCCTAAATTTTATAACCTAAAATTATTCTATGTCCTTCCCCGGAACTCAAACTATCCCCATACCAAATTTCATGTAAATCGGTCCAGTGGTTTAAGCGTAGAGAGGTAACATACAGACAGAGACACTTTCGTATTTATAAGAGTGTGCAAAGGCTCTTGAAGCTCCTTCACATACTCTGCGGCCCGGCCCTGGTACCCACATTGTCATTTGTGGCCCTTGGCTAGTAAAGTGTGACGACCGCTGGCCTAAAGCCTTCCTCGATAAATGATCTATCCAATACAAAAATAATTTTTCAATTCGAACCAGTAGTTCCTGAGATTAGCGCGTTCAAACAAACAAACAAACTTTTCAGCTTTATAATATTAGTATAGATGAGTAATGCTATTTTCAGTATAAGTGGCGTTGCTCGTGTTATACTGTTATAAAAAGACTAACATTTACAATAATACCTTTAAAGTTTGATTTTCCTCAGCGTCAAGTTGTTTTAAGTCATTTCAATTTCCCGTGTCATACGCGGGACGATAACAAAGTAAGCAAGGTCTACAGACTACAGGACAGACCATTTGATACTTAGGTACATTTAATGCGTAGGGTCTTTGTGGATATAATTGATGCCATACACTCACTATTAGGGAAGAAAAAATGTATTTCTCGGAGGGCCTCGGCGTGTTCTTCGCTGCCATGTAACGCGTTAAAGTAATCACCGTACTTGGTTCTCCGCCCGTAGCATGCTCGCAAACTGTCCGGCCAGTATGCCTGTGCTTCTGCAACCCTTAAAATCAATTACTTAATGAATTGATCGTTAGTGGCAATTCACACTGCGTTCTGCAATAAGAAACTGGCCCAGTACCTAACCTCTCCTTTACAGATGACCATTGTGAAATATACATCAATAGTATTGTTTTATTTCGGTGAATAATAATGGATTTTATATACAATAACAGAAAATAAAAAATTGAAAAAAGACACAGGACAACTGCCGTTCTAGATAGAGACACCTGTATCTCGGCAGTCGGCTTTCAATCGTGCGCAAGTAAAAGAGACAAAATAAATTAAACAAAAACTTTAAACAAAGTGAAATATAAAAACAACCTATAGTGTTAAGGAAAGGAGTAATCTATAAGTATGAAATCGTTTCATCAATGCACAGCCAAAACTGCTAAGTCTAGAAAACTGAAATTTGAAACATTTTCTATGTAGGTAAGTAAGTAAACATCCGCTTAGAAATTTTAACTCCATTTGAAGCCGCTAGTAGGTACAGTCAAGGGCAATAATATCTGTACGTTTCCAAAGCGGCAAAAATATCTGTACAGTTGAGAGGCCAGAAATATCTGTTCGATAATTCGGTCAGAAATATGTGAGCATTTAAAGGGTCAAAAAGATCTAGACGTTCACGTGGCCATAAATATATGTACAATGTCTGTCAAATATGTGTAGGCTGTAGGCAAATAGGAGGGCATAAATATCCATACATGAAACTATCAAAGAGCGTGTCAAGACTGTCAAGTCTAGTTATCAAATATTTTGATGTTTTGCATATTCTCTACTTTTTTAAAGTATTTTATGTGTAGTTTATGTATTTTTTATGAACAGAGCCAATAAATGCGCCTGTGTACTACCATAAAATTTACTTTCGGCACTTTCCTTCTTTCTCTTACAACTCGCTAAAACCTATTTTGTATGTATACTATACTGTTTATGATGTTGACGCACAAAACTAATTCAAAAAACCTAAATTGATATTTAATAAAAAATTCATATCGATAAATCTAGACGTGATAAAAAAAATCGGCCAACGGGAATAGATTCAAAGCATTAAAATCTTCATATTTTTGACATATTTTTTGAAGGAGGATTTCGTTGCAGACCAGTGATTAATTATTAAATGCTCTAAGTTAGTAAAAACCTAAGTGTTCTTTTTAACAGTAAAGAGACATTTATACATACACTAGCTGTGCTCGCGACTTCGTCCTCGTGGAATAGTTATTTTGGGAATCATTTGGGTATCTCGAACGGTTTTCGCAGCGCACGCAACGGAAGCCCTCAAAGATGAATAATTTTCCCCGTTTTTTCGACTGTTTCTTCACTCCTATTAGTCGCAACGTGATGTTATATAGCCTAAAGCCTTCCTCGATAAATGATCTATCCAACACAAAAAGAATTTTTCAATTCGAACCAGTAGTTCCTGAGATTAGTGCGTTCAAACAAACAAACAAACAAACAAACTCTTCAGCTTTATAATATTAGTATAGATTAGCGTAATCGAAAGATTTTCGTACTAATATTGTATAATTACTTAAATTACGAATAAATATCTTCCGTTTCATCGCTACGTCTAGTATAAATATGTTACTTACATAAATTTAGCATTGAAAAAATGCTAATATAATATTCACGAGAAAAGCCATGTGAAAATCGTATATGATAGTTGTGAACGCTGTGAAGCAGAATCTAAAATAATAGAATGAAAGGTGAAAGAAATATTACGTTAATGACGCCACAATCAAAATGAAAGGGACAAACAGATCATATGACAGAATGGTACTCTTTTCGATGATTGTCATAATTCAAAATACGAAAACTTGTTTGTTTGTACAGATATTTATGCACTCCTATTTGCCTAGATATATTTGACTGACATTGTACATATATTTATGGCCACGTGAACGTTTAGATCTTTTTGACCCTTTAAATGCTCACATATTTCTGACCGAATTATCGAACAGATATTTCTGGCCTCTCAATTGTACAGATATGTTTGCCGCTTGGAAACGTACATATATTTTTGCCCTTGACTGTACCTATATCCATTAGTAGCTATGGGATGGGTCGGTAGTGTAGATAGAATATAAATAGTATAGGTATAATAATATACGAAAATGAAATGCAATTGAAGTTAACTTATTTGTAGACATCATTATCATTATATTATATGTATATTAGGTACATCCGCTACACACCACGGCTGTCCAGCGCGGGGAGTACTACGCTCCCTGTCGGAATTTCAGCGTACCCAAGCGTGGAGGGCGAAAGTGACATTGTGAAAATTACCTTGCTGGTCCCATAAGTGTCTTCCACTTTTGTATACAATTCCTAGCAGCTAACACATAGGCGATCACAGGCCCGCTCGATATGTGCGCCACTAAATGAGGGAAGTGATTACGCCCGTAGTGACTTCTGTAAAGTTCTGCAGCTTGCTCTGGTGTTAGACGAACGATACGTTTCTAAAAAAACACCTTCATTTGAAAATCAGCTGTCGTATACATTACACATATATTTTTAAAATTGTCCCATGCATTTATCATTAAGCATTCCCTATTAGAAACATTTGAAACGAATTTTTAATTAGATTTTTTATGGTTTCTATAGATAACAGTGGTGACCGTCGGACGAGATGTAGGGTGCTCGAAGATCTCAGACTTTAGGGTTGTCAAACGATCGATTCTAAACAAAATCCACTAATTGAAATGATTATTTTTTACTTTTCAATGAGTTTTCTGCTTACAATTCATATTTAGCAAATAATATTCCAATATTAGGTATTGTGTTATTGGAAATTAAGATTGTGTTATAAGTAGAAGAAGGAACATTATAAAATGAACTCGCTGTCCGCCTCTATCTGTTTCTCCACGGACTTTCTATGTTGGTCAGCTCAGATCAATCCAATGACGATTTCTATGTAAAACGCACATATCTTTAATACAGGCTTTACTGCGATTTAATTCTAAAAGACTTACATACATATAACTTTTAAGGAATAAAATATTGATGTTTGTGACAACCCTACGCGTGTCTATACTAACGAGGGCTGGCTTGCATTTGACGCGGAATAATGAACGGGCGCCCCTCGCACTAGTAGAGACCTCGTGTATTGTAAGTTTTGCATATCGCATCTCTAAAACAACCCTACCGAACAACCCCTGTGCCGTCGGTCAAACTTTTTAGTTTACACCCTCTGCGCCGTAGGTATGCGTCGAAGTAAAAATTGCGGTTACCTTGTCTAGATTCCATGGAAAATATTCCTACGTTATAAATACGCAGTCAGTACCGTTAATCGTGTAAACAAACTGTTGATTCCACCAATCAAATCTATAACATAGATTTGATTGGAGAATGCCTCTTATATATAGGAATACATAATTATACCTATAAAAAGTAAATACCGAACCATTAATGATTTTATATACGACCTTCCTTACGTAGTATAAATTGAAGACGCTTTCCGCGTCTCTGTGTGTCTAACTCGTGCAATACAACGGATTTCGATGCGGTTTTAATCATCGGTTAAATATTTTTTCACGGATGATTTTACCATAAAAGTTTTTATTTAAGTAGAAAACAAAACAATATTTTTCAATTAAATCGCCGAAACTGTCAGCTTTGCACGTTTGCAGTTTTTTGAAAATTATACATATTTACACAAACCTTACTCGTTTATCAATCTTTCCATTAATGAAAACCTTATTAAAATTCGTTGCGTGGTTTAGAAGAGGTTAGCGGAGAAACAGACAGGGGCGGGCAGCGAATTTATTTTCATAACCAGCTGGCGCCCGCGACTTCGCCATACATAATAATACAATTTTTTAATAGATTATTTAATATAGATACTCTATCAAGATCGGCAACGCACTTGAATTCCCTCTTATTACTTTTGATATAAGAGGACTGTAGTGACCATCAAGCAGATCGACGCTCGGCCAGGAGTTTTTATTACAAACAAGCCTTAAAAAATATATAAGTACACCTTTCACTACTTACAGCCAGAATAATGAACCCATTATTCCTCATGTGATTCTCAATAGCTTCTGCATCTTCGTAAGCCTCTGGCTTGATCATAGCCAAAGTCCGCTCTGAATACTTTTGAGACTCGGATTCCGAATCCGAGGACACCAAGGAAATTGTTTTACGTTTTCCTAATATAGACTCGCAGTAATTCATCATAATACATTTATATTTTAATATGTAATATAAGAATAAATAAAAGTAATATTTAAAAAATAATGAGACACGTCGTGTTATTGTGACATTAGAGACAGTGTCATATTCAATTAAAGATCTCATATTGATAACTATCTGTATTAATAAAAAAAAATACGTGTGTTTTTTGAATCGTCAGGAAATATTTTACAACTAGTTGGTGCCCGCGACTTCGTTCGCGTTCTGGATGAAAGGTACCCTATGTCCTTTTTGGTGTCCCAGACAACGTGTACCTATGCAAAATTTCAGGGTGATCGGTTCAGTAGTTTTTGCGTGAAAGAGTTAAAAACATCCATACATCCATACAAACTTTCGCATTTATAATTTTAGTACGGATATAAATGTACATACTTATATCTGCCGGTTACACGGTTACGGTAACGATTTCAATAGTTTTTATCCCAACTCAAAAATTGTCCTTTTTTTAAATTAATTTCGATTTAATTAGTTTTCGCGAGGATGTTTTATTACCTACGTAACATATTTTAGTTTTAGTGGTATTGTTGTAGACAATATATTTAATAGTTAACAGAGGTGTCGGTTACGTTACGGTTACACGGTTACGGTAACTTCATTAGTTTTTTCTCATCTCAAAAACAAAACAAAAATACCCAATACGCCTACATATAAATAAGTTTTCACTTCAAAAAAATGTTCGTTTTTCAAAAGCACAAATCTCAGTATGTAATTGAACTGAGTTAAGTGAACTTTGCAATACAAGCAGAGAAATGTACTTATAATAAATCTTTGCCCACGCACAAATATTAATAAATAATAACCTCGTGTTAACCTTCAACAGACGGTCTCAAAATAACTTCTATCTCTATTTTCCTCCTATACTACGATGTGACGATAATGGCATTGTAATGTTCTCATTATAATACAAATACATTTCATGTGATATTTTTTTTGTTATTTTTGATGTGCAACTTTTGTGCGCGATGAAAGTAAATTTCAAGGTCGAATTTCGTGTGACGCTTCTAGTGTAACGATCACGTGTCGATTCTTGTAACGTTACTGGAAAAAGAAATACTATTAAACATTTAAAGAGTATAGCTAATGTAGAAGATAATCTTTCCATATAAGTGTTACGCTTTAAAAAAATTTAAAAAATAAGTAATTAATAATTCATCCATCTTAATTATCAATCTTACATTATTTAATTCCAATAATTATACATCAATTATATTATTAGTAATTAATTTTTAGCATACGTGTTTTCTGTTCAATTTTTAAAGTACCTCAAAGGTACTCATTAAAGATTCTCTTTCATCTAAAGTCTCTTTCTTAATAAATAATTTATCAAATCAATGCTTAATGATAACGAATTGATTGAGAGTCAACAATCGCAGACGGGTTTAAGTGGGTCCCTAGTATCACGCGTTTTCCGGATCGTCCTGCCCCCCGAGTGGGGTGCGGGGGCTGCGAGGCTGCGTGCGGCGCCGAAAGGGGAGGCGGGGGCTGAAGGGGGTGAAGGGTGGTGCGCGACAGCCCCAGTACCCCCCGGACGCAGCGGCGGCGAGACGCCTCCCCGACACACACCCGCGACATGCCCGCCCGGCGCTGACCGACTCCCGCCACCCGAGAACCACCGCCGTATACATGGACAACTCTTGCCTCCTAGACCTCCTCATCAGGTGCTTCGCGATGACCGAGCCCGAGGACCTCAACTTCACAGCGTTCACCGACCTCTGTAGGCTGTGCTCGCTCAAGAGCGGACCGCGACTTCACATCTTCGACAAGGAGTCCGAGCAGAGACAGATCCTCTTCAAACTGAGGACCTGTTTGCCGACTATGGTAAGTGCTTTGTTCTTAACGTCTCGCAGAATGACCGTTATTTGTCCTTGAAATTTTTTTTGGCTTAAACCTTGCATGAGTTCAATTTGTATTTAGAAATAAAAAAATAAATACTTTGTGTGTGATTATGACGTAATTTGGGGGGATGTAGTGCAATAATATTGCCAAGAAGCTACGAAGACGCGTCGAGTGACCGTGTAGCCCGTCGTAGCTCGTAGACGCCTGCGCGCTACGAATTCTACACACAATAAGACGACACCAAACCAATATCACGATACCTGTTGATTTTATGTTAGCATTTGAAATATTTTGAGAAACCGTACACAATTGCTATCTAGATCGCTTTGAGAAAAATCATAGATCATATCACAATAACAGTTCTGTGGTTATGATTGACTGCCGGAAATTAAGAGTTTCACAGAATGATTTTGGTACAATCGAATTGTCGAATCTATTCGACAAAAATCACAATTCAATCGAAAAATTAGCAAAATAAAATGGTTTTCAATAAATTGTTTTAAATAAAATAAAATAGAATAGATTAGTCACTGAAAAATTATTATAAAATTTTTAATAGACTTTTTTTTATTAAATTTCATGTTTTATTAAATTCATAATTTTGTTTTAACCACGGTTTTTTGAAATGGTTACAAAAGTATTTTATTGTGTGTCTATTATTATTATTTTAAAAGTATAGTATATTTTTCTGTGACGATTAATATGTTTTCACTGAAAACCCTAACTTCTTATTGAAATATCTGTTAAACAACTGAAACTTAGCAATTTGTTTATGAAACTCAATAACTAACGAATCGAACGTAGTTCGTTGACCTCAGATCCCGGTGTTTATTAGAATTGGGTCAGCGTATGTAACGGATTATTCCGGTAGGTGGTACACACGAAAGCGCCGGCGGCTTTCGGACGCACAGAGGGATGACATCGGTCACGTGATAAGAGTGGAAATATAATAAGTAATTGGTATCTAACTATGTATATATTTTAGTTGTTCACACCACATACGAAACTCAGGTAACGCGAAAAAAATACCGACGTTAATGTGCTTTGCAAGAATTTATGAAAAGTGCTAAAGTAACTATAGTACTCAAAATATAATAAGTTAACTCAGAACACATAACAAAACAGCGATCAAGTCTAAAACTAAATTGTAACTGAATACGCTTTCAGTTACAATTTAGTGTAATGCGAATTTTTTTTTGTACTAGCTGGAGCCCGCGACTTCGCCCGCGTGAAAAAAGTAGCCTATCCTGTGTCCCGTACGTCTAAACATTTATAATACCAAATTTCATGAAAATCCGTTAATTCGTTTAAAGAGTTATTTATTTATTTATTTCAAAAGTCTTACCAACTAAAGACATACTTAATCACAATACACAACACTTACTAAAAGGACCATTACAAGTATGACTTTAAATTATGAAAGCACAATATTATTACAGATTATTTAAATTATATTACATTATATTATGTTATAAATGAATCAACAAATATCAATGAGATCAAAAATACCTAGAACAACTTACTTACTAACTAACTAATCTACACGTTAGTACTAAGTAATACTAAGTTACTTAGTACTTATATTACCTTACCGAGGTCAAAATATAGTTTTTAGAATTTTTGCCTGTGCATGCTAATCTCAGAAACGGCTTGAATGCGATTTCAATTATGAATTAACGATTACCTGGATTAAACTTAAGATACTTTTTATCCTTAAAAAATATTAATTAAAAATAAGGGTTTATACATTTTCCCCTTTTTTTAAGTTATATCACAATTGAAATAAAAAAAAGCTATATACGGTTAATGAGTTTGAATTTTATTCTTGGTGCCCACAAATTGTAGAACAAACTCCCTTTAAGGGGTGTTCCCTCCCAACTCGAACATGGGGTTTCAAGGGGGCTCTATTAAGACTGCTACAAGGTCGCCGACTTCACACCTACCGTCAACGTATCGTCTGTTTATCCCTTCTCGTAGAGAGGTGTCTAACAGACTATAATATTTTTAGCAGATATCGAAAGATGACTTTTTGCCGAAGAAGATTTGCGAGCGATGCGTCACCAGACTCGAACAACTTTATGAGTGGCGACAGAGTTGTCTCAGCACCGATTCGGTTCTTCGGAACTACGCGGAGTCAATGAGGATCGTCACTTCTACAATAAATTTTCAGGTGAGCTTTTTTTTTATTTATTAGTTTACTCCTTTAGAATTGATTTCATATATAAGCCTGGCGTATGAAAATTTATGGGAGTAAAATCAAATGTCACATGTCACGCGTTACGCGTTACAGGCTACAATATGCTTCAATACATATTAATATAATTTATTGTAAATACGATTTTTCTAACTGTTAATAAACATTTTTATTTTTATTTATTATTTTTTAATATACCTATTATATTAATATGTTTTTTTTAACAAACAAACAACAACCTAACAAACAAATAGACATGCGATCATTTAACAAATATATTTATCTTGGTTTCCATACCCATCAAATTAATATAGATAAAAACACTCTAGGTAGAGTAATATTTTGTGCTATAGTTATCGTCTATTTGATAACGCTCACAAATTCTCATATCATTCCATCTTATCTTTGAGTGAATTATGGATCGATAATGACTAACATTTTTTTAGTTATTGATTTCCATTACGTATATACTAAATAGTTAAGTAGGTATATTGTTTAATTTTATTGTAAATGTAAACTACTTTTATAAATAATAATGCATTAAATCGACAAAATTAATCGGTTGCTGAAGTCGAAAAATAGAGTTTAGACTCCAGATTTAGACTTTTAGATTTATTTTTATTTTTTCAGATACATAAATAAAAAAAGCACTACGTACATAAAGACCTGTAAAGCGATTTAATTATACAACAAATTTCAATTTATGCATTAAACATAATGTTTTTACCTTCTAATGCACGTATAGGCTAAAATGCTAAAAGGCTACCCTAATTTTCATTGAGTTTGTATATTTTATGAAATATACTTTTTATCATCATTTCGTCCACTTCATGATAAGTGGCTACCGTCGCCTATAACACAAGCAACGCCACAGGTGCTGCTATTATGATATTTCAGTGTAACTTTTCAGTGATAAGGGATTATACGACGAAGAATTTTTAATATAGGATTAGAAAAGGGTTTAGGGAAATGGGCTCTGGAATCCGAAAACCAACAGCACAAATGCTGTTTTTCACTGTGGTCTTCTATAAGGGAGTGCTTGCTGCTGCCAAGCGGGCTGATTAAATGACTCGAAAAGCAGTGTGCCCTGCGACTACTTTGCAAAACCTGACCAGACCTAACTTTGAAAAGTTAATTTTCAATGTTGGTCCTGCTGGGAATCGATCCCGGGATCCCTAAAACAAAAGCAAGCTAAACACTCAAAAAAGCCAATGGCTTTTTACTTATGGCTAAATTTAAAATTTAAACAAAACAAAACGAAAACAATGAATTCTTATAAGTGATGTAAGTAATCAAGCCTAAATACAGCTTTTATATTATCCAAGAAACGTATTAAGCAAATTAAGAAACGTATTGCTCATTGTTTGAAATATTCTCTAGTTATATTACAAAACAACATCGAATTATTTTTTAAAAACAAATACTTAAATATTTTATAGATCCTCTTCAATAGAATAATACATAATAATAGAAATGATACATTCGTCAAATTGATGTAGTTGAACGCTGTCTCTTTAAGTGCATTGTATTATTTGTGTGGAGTGAAGGCACGCGAACCTATGCAAGGGTCTGGTCTCTGGGCGGCCGCGGTGGGGCGGCTTCGCGCTCTCCTTTATTGATCGCGTTCGCCCGGGCCGTATCGACCCACCCCACCTCTTACACCACACACAAATCTCAACCTTATCCCGAACACATAACACTTAAAACAATAACCAAGAACGGTCAACAGGAAACATTTGTCTCCACGCAACACCGAATCTTATTGCAACCGTTTTAAGTTCGTTATTCGCTGACAGCGTTCGACGCTGAAAGTAATGAATTATCCGCTTTAACACGATAGTTATAAGGCTGTCATCGACACACGGTGCGCAATAGCGATCGGAAAATTCGTCGTGCGCTACGCATGTCCAGGGACGTTTTGTTTTTGTACGACTATGATGCCTTTTAATTTAGGAGCCTTGACTGTTCAGACAGAATTTAATTTAATAACTTTTATAGCATTTTATTAAGCTTATGCTTAACTAAAAGCATTACTTTTAGCCTAGTAATTTCTAAAGAAAGTTAGCAAGAAAGTATACTTCTGTAAGTGTAATCTCGAATAAGGCGTTAGTTAAATTGGTGCATTATCACACGCACTCTTCAAGGTCGACGGTGGCTCACCGTCACCCCAGCTCGGGGGTACAGTTAACCCTGACCTAGCTCGGGAGGTGAAGGATATTCCTACTACAGGCCCCCACTTCCCCACAGTCGTCACCCCGCGGGGGCACAGCTCGCCCGCCTGAACATCACTTGCACTCAAATGCTTCAAAACCTACCTCACTCATCATCAAAAACTTAACATTGCATAAATAACAACATTTTAACTTGAGTTTTAAAAAAACTGAAGTCTAAATAAGTTTTTTATTATTTTTCTCACTCACGCATATATTTTGTTAAGATATTCTATACCAATGAATATTATAAAGTAATGGCTTGTTTTGAGTGTTTAATTATATTAAAAACATAAACAAAACAGACAAAAAGTAGGTATGCTTATTTAATAAAGTATATGCTATTGCCATTTTGTACCTAAGTAAGTACATATTAATATAATCTTCTTTAATAAACTGAAAAGCTAAGCAGGCAGGCTGACGACAAACTTGATGACACTATCGTGATATGTAAACTCAATCGACATTAAAGCACGCTGATAAACCTGACAGGATAAGATCGGTATAGGAGATTAGATACCTTACCTAATCAACGAGATACAACATCATTACTAAATATTATGAAATGATTTTGAACAAATTTGCAAATAACCTAAACCCTGAAAAAGTACCTACATAACCCTCTATCCAAGCGAACTTACTAGAAAAAGCTAGTCTTCAAACAGGGACATATTCCTTTGAATTTTCTAGGTATTACCTTTATTTCTCTGTTCCATTTTAAATTGAATAGAACGTGCCGCACACGTAAATTACGACGGTAAAATTGAATTATGTTTGAGGTTATTCTGGTCATCAATAATGACCGAAACGCTGTTTGTTAAAGTGGAAAATCGAATTACCCATTACATTCCAATGAATTTGCATGTAAATTGTATGTACTTACTGATTAATTTAATTTGTGTCGTGTTCAATTAATCTATATGAACATATAATATAATGACATCATGTCGGATGTTAATGTAAATAAATACTTTAAGGTGCATATTCGTGTTTAATTAATCAACTTACATATAATATGTATGAACTCATAACATAGGGAATACATGTTTGATTTAAAGATTTACTTACATAGAAACTAGTAATAAAATTTAAAACGCATATATTAGAAGGTTTCTAGGGTTCTAAAATTTTGGCTCATTTAAAAGCCCCTGTGGCTTCGCACGTATGTTCAATTTTAATTTTTTTTCCATAATAAAGTTTCTATGACTTTTTTGAAAAAAAAAAAGGCAAATTATTCCAACCTTTCTGATTATGATTAAGAAATTTGGATTAGATTAAGAAAGAATTTATAAAAAACGAATAAATTATATTGTAAGTTTTCTTTTTCGTTAAAAATATTTCATTAATCTGAATACCACAATAGGCGACGGCGACGCTATTTACTCTATGCCTTTACATAAAGAAAAAGCCTAGTTTTCTCTTTATTCTATTTCTTAACTCTATTTAAAAACTAATGGCGAGTAATCATGTGCAATTATAAAATAACTACAGGTAGGTATTAAAATATAATTACTAGTACTCAGTACAACTTAACCACAAATAATTACTATGTACCCTATGTCTCGAGAGCCCTACGCTTTCCCCGCGAGGGCTACCTTCATGTACCACAATGCGAGGTGTGATCTTATGCAAATGGTGCAAAAATTTAATTACAGCAACACTATATATTTACTAGCGAGCGGATGCAGTTTTTTCTACAAACCGTTTATCGGTCTCTCCATTAGTGAAAACCGTATCAAAATCTGTGGGAAGATTTAAAAGCAGTTAGCAGAGAAACAGACACAGACATCGACTTTATTTTATACCTAATATATGTATATTTGCATTTTTAAATATTGAAAAGAAATATAAATATAAATATTGGATATCAATGATAAAATATTGAAATAAGAATGCAATTTTTGAAATGAAAACTTCTTTAGGCGTTGGGCATTTTTGAGATGGGAAAAAACCATGTAACGTTGTAACATGTAACGTTACGTAATGTAGCCGAAACCTCTATTTATTTTCAGATATTAATTTAAAATAATTTAAAAAAGGAACAATTTTTGAGATGGGATTAAATCATTGAACTCGCGACACGGTCATGGAATGTAAACGTGAAACTGACAGCTCTGTATATAAGTACTAAACCGAAGACCGTAGCACACCGTAGTGAAAACCGTATCATAATCTGTATAGATATTGATTACTCTATAAGCGGTACTATAAAAGTGACTCCGGATATTTTCACGAGCGTGAAGCCTTAATAACCAAGAACATAAACAATTCTTACCAAAAACTTATGCTCATTTAAACTCTACGGACCGAGAGATGCAACTACGTATACTTTTTAATTTTTCTAGCTTTATATCTTTACGAGACGTGGTATTATTATTTTTTTTCTAAGGGTCGATTAAAAATATTTCCCTTGTAATTCAGGTGTGCGTCGCGAAGGGGAAAGTGTGAGCGATCGATGCCGGTTTAGTGGTTGCTTGCACACTAAGTGCATAGGGTTGGCGGAAGACGCCCGCCTCTACGACCCCAAGACGGAATTCACGTTTTCCACAACTGTTTATCCAACAGTTCGTACTAATGTTATTCGGGCTTTTCTTAGTGAAACGCTTATTATTTTTTGGATTGACAATGTCGACGTCAAATGTGGATATACTTTTGGTAATGTTTTGAATTAAGCACGAGTGGTTTCAAGATGAAATTAAATTCTTATTACAACCAACTATGGGATCTCGGAGTGAGTAATTTTTTTAATGAATACTTTAAAAAATCTAGTTGATAAGGTTAGTTTTACAGTATGTTTAACTCAATTACTTAATTTAATATAAAATCTTTTATTAAGTTCGACTATAAAATGTAATTATAATCATAGCTTAAATAAGCTTAATATATCGTGTCGTTGTCT